>JARGCV010000058.1:700000-2182310 GCA_034064705.1 Bothrops alternatus | reverse complement strand
ATGCAACATGCTAGGCTATAATTTATTCAGTACATTAAGCCAAATTTGGAGGTTCCATGATCCCCTAAATAATAACTGAATTTGTCCCATGAAGTAAAACAAATGATATGCTGCTTATTTTTAGTTATGAAACTTTAAACTATACAAGGCAGGCATTCTCAAATGCTGTAGTTTCAAAGCTGAAAAAACCCAAAACAAACTCATTGACTTTGGAAGTATGATCAGGTTTACAGAAAAATTATGACCCTCCCACCCCTACTAAATTGCTCCTGATGCCCCAGGGAGTTGCAACCCAGATTGTGAGAACCTGTGTTAAGCCATCAACAAGCAAATCATATTTTAACACAGCCTACTCTGTGAAATCAGACATTTGTTTTAACTGGGACAGTAGTGTGAGTTTTCTTCACCCTCATTTACAAAGCCAGAGAAATAAAATAAGATTTTTTTGGGGGGGGGGGGACAAATTACTTTCTTATTTAGCATAGTAGCAGACAGTGAGGTTTAACCAAAATGTAAACAGATAAATGTATAAGGATTCCAAACAATTATTTCACTTACCTCAATTGTTTTTGGCCATAGTGGTGTGGTAGAAAAATTGTGTGCATAAACTTCATTGGCCACTGTATTCACATCAACAGCTGCCACGACTTCTGCAGGTATTCCACTTGCTTCAATTCAAGGACGGACAAACAGAATAAGAGGCATCAGATGTAGAGCAATGATTTAAACAAACAAGTTTATTTCTCAAGTGCAACTGGGTAATTTATATCTCAGCAAAGCTATTCTAGAAAAGGAAACAGTCACACCTTATTTATTTTGCAACTACTGAAAACTTTAACCAATCTCTTTTCATTCTCCTCCATCAACTGCCCAAGCACTTGAGCATCAAGGTTTTCAAGGTAATGAAAGCAATTGCAGGTTGAAGTTTAATTTCTACTGACAGCCCTTATTCTTTTGAAACCACTGGGTCTCCATGGAATTTGTTTCTGTTTATCAACTGGCTCCAAAAAGTCAGTGAGGTTGGAATGGCACATCATTTTTCTGGCTGACTGCTTCTGCTTTTTTCCAAACTTGCCATCCTGCTTCAATTCCAGAAGGCTTCTTTGGGCCTTTGTGCTTTAGCCTTAATTTTAAAGCAGTATAATGGAGTTGATGATCAAGAGGGAAAGAGAGAAACATTCACATTTCCCTTTATTTTTAAATACAATTCCTTTAGAATGTAAAATGACAATTTTCTTCACTTAGAGCAGAGGTGTCAAACTGGTGGCCCGTGGGTCAAATCGTCCTGCGCGGGCCATACCCACCCCCACTCCACAAATGCAAAAAGTCACATCACGGTATGTCACGTGACACAATCAAGTTTGACACCCATGGCTTAGAATCAGGCCTGCATGCCTGTGGACAAACTATTACTCCCTTTTCCCCCTGTTCAGTTACGTCTGATTCTTGAAGACTACTTGGATATGTCCTTTGATCATTCTTGGCAAACATTTTCAGAAGTGGTTTGCCATTCCTCCTTCCAAGGACTGAGAGAAAGTGATTGACCTAAGGACATTCAAGTTTCCAGCCACTAATGGAAACAAACTAATTCTTGTTAGATATATACCTGCTTATTTGTTAAATACAGTTCTTTTGTTTTGTTATCAGCTTTTCGGATGCCAGCCCCAACAGCTTAGCTAGCCACATGTAGTATATTCCCCCTGTGCACAAATTGGAAGAAGTGGTCAGAAAGATCAAGACAAGGGCTACCAAGGGATAGCTTGGTGTCATTTGGCTGAGGAGTTCTTGTTACGATTCAGAGGATCATGGTCAGATAGTCTCCATCAGCAGCCCAGGAACTGAACGTCAGAC
The DNA here is from genome assembly GCA_034064705.1 of Bothrops alternatus. NCBI lineage: Eukaryota > Metazoa > Chordata > Lepidosauria > Squamata > Viperidae > Bothrops > Bothrops alternatus. Next base: position 2,180,459 of record JARGCV010000058.1, on the reverse strand, counting down.
AAGAAGCCATCCCTTTGAATCTGAGCCCACAGAAGCCATCCCTTTGAATCTGAGCCCACAGAGGAAACTTCAGATTTCCCTCCAGCACTGGACCCAAAGGAAGTTTAATGTGACTGTCCTTCAGCCTTGCAGTCTCTTACGGGGGGAAACTTGCTGTTTTTGGGGGGATTAAGCACCTTTCCAATGCTAGTTATTTATGCCTCTAATAGCAATAAAACACCTATTCCCAAGCAGAATGTAACCCAGTATCAGATGCAAGTTGCAGGGTGGCCCAAAGGATCATTAGAATTGATGCAAGGTATAATATAGATGAAGGCCTACCAGCCATCAGCATGGTGGATGATACCATAGTTCAGTCTATCCTCTGCCTGCATCATCAGCAGGTACCATCAAGAGAGGGAGGAAGCATAGCAAACAGCATCCCCTTCATCGATGCCCCTTTAGATATTTGATTAGTTTCCATCCGTTGCTTCTTGTCCTGCTTTCAGATGCTTTGGAGAATAGCTTGACTCCCTCTTTTTGTGGCAACCCCTGAGATATTGGAACACCCTAGTCCTTCTCTTCATTAAACTAGACATACCCAATTCCGGCAACCATTCCTTATATGTTTTAGCCTCCAGTCCCTTAATCATCTTTGTTGCTCTTCTCTGTACTTTTTGTATACTCTCAACATCTTTTTTACATCATGGTGACCAAAACTAGATGCAGTATTCAAATGTGGCCTCCTCAAGGTGTTATAAAGTGGTATTAATACTTCATGTGATCTTGATTCTAAATCTGTGAATGCAGCCTAGAACTGTGTTGGCTTTTTCGGCAGCTGCAGCACACTGCTGGCTCATATTTAAGTGATTGCCCATTAGGACTTCAAGATCCCTCTCACAGTTACTACTATTGACCAAGGTACCACCTATACCATATCTGTGCATTTGGTTTTTCTTGCCTAAATGTAGAATCTTACTTTTTTCACCATTGCATTTCATTTTGTTAGATAGTGCCCAATGTTCAAGATCCTTCTGTATCTTAAGCCTATCTTCTGGAGTATTGACCATTCCTGCCAGATTGGTATCATCTGCAAATTTTATGAGTTCCCACCTATCACCTCGTCCAAATTATTGATGAATATGTTGAAGAGCACTGGGCCCAGGACTAAGCCCTGGGGCACTCTACTACACACTTCCCTCCATGTAAACGCAGTTCCATTGAGGACCACACTGAGTATGACTGCTCAGCCAGCTACAAATCCATCTCATGATGATGCTGTCTAACCCAAATTTTTCTATCTTATCAAGTAGTAGATTGTGATCTATTTTATCAAATGCCTTTCTGAAGTCCAAGTAAATTATATCCACAGCATTCGTCTGGTCCACTAATTTGGTCACCTGGTGAAAGAATGCAATACGATTTGTCTGGCATGATCTGTTTTTGACAAACCATGTTTGCTTTTGGCTATAACCCAGTTAATTATTTTATCATATAATATTCTGTTATTTGCAATTTATAATCTTTTGATGAATTGAGCTAAAGCCCAATGTGTGTGTGTGTGTGTAATGAGAGGGGGGAGGGAGAGGGAGAGAGAGAGAAGGAAGTAATCTATATTAATGGTATTGATCTGTCCAGAGTCGTTTAATCTTTATATTTTAATAATATATCTGCATATTTCTTTAATGCAGCTTGTATTCCATTAAATATATGGAAAGTGGTTTAAAGTAATTAGTTTAAAATCTTTGTATCAACCCATACTTTTTAACAGACTTTTTTCTCAGAATAAAAATATAAATATTTGATTTCTTTTTTTTATACAACCACATCACACACAAAAGATGAAAAATTAGTGATTAGAGATCACATAATTTCTCAACATGCAAATTAATGGACCCAGTTTAATCTATAAACTTTATCAAAATAAGTATAAAGAAAATGCCAGTACGCTTTTGGTGTATTAAATGTTGCAGCAATTACTTAGTTTTGTAATAAATAGGGCTACATTATCAACGCTTAATAGCAAAAGGGCATTCAGTTACCATCATAGATCTTTTTAAAATAGGGGAAATTTTTAAAAGAATTGTAGGCTTGAGAGTTTCGAGAGCTACCAGGCTGGGAAAGTCTGTGCTAGAGAGTAGGGATAGATGATAGATTAGATAGGAGAGAGAGAAAGAGAGAGAGGGGGAGGAGAGAGAGAGGGGGGGAAGGGAAAGAGAGAAAGAGAGAAAGAGAGAAAGAGAGAGAAGAGGGGGGAAAGATGGTTTATCAAGCTTTGCATAAAGGACCACTCAACTTTTCCCAAGTGATGTTCTATAACAGGACAAGAAGCAAATGGTCACTTCTCTCAGAAACTCAATGGCTGATTCCAACTGCCAAAGTAAACAATAGGCTAGACCAGCTAAGCGGCTACTTGACTTAAAGGCAATTTCCTGCATTCCTAAAATGAGCCCAGAATGCAAAGCATAAAAATGCTTTAAAAATATCAAGGTGGGGTTTTTCTTCCTGAGAGTTTTGCAGACTGAACTCTCAGGAAAGAGAGTTTGCCAATCCTTTTGGCTATAGGATTTCCTCCCATTCTAAAGCTACCGCCCAACAGATGTCACACCATGAAATAAAGCTATGCAAGTAACCATCCTTACACAGGACTGGAGTTTCTAATTGCTGCTCTTGTTACTTTTGTGGGATAAGGAAGGGAACGTTTCCTCTTATATGCTGTCTCCACAATTCCTGGGCAGATGCCTTATTGCCTCTCACCATGAGGATCTCTACCCTACCTTCATTCTTATTGCTCCCTCTACCCTCACTGCAAACATAGGTCCTTCACCATTTTTCATAAGGGGGACTGCCCTTATTTCCAAGCTTTTTAAAAAGAACTTTCCCCCAGGTCAGCAGAGGACAGCAGCAGGCTGTCCAAGAGATAAAGCAGGGATCCCACTGAAATTTGATGGTGATTGTTGATTTATTCACTCCTATCTGCATTCTTCAGATTTGACATCCTGTTTGCATTCTTCAGATTCCTTTTTGAAGCCTAAAAGAAAATTTTAGCTGTCAAGTGACATTCTCTACCAGCCAAAACAAGGGATGGCTAGGGAGACCCAGAACATTTTTTCTTAATCTCAGTAATTTTAAGAGGAATAGCTTTCAACTTCCAGAATTCCCCAGACAGCAAGCTTTAGCCAGATGAGAGGAGTAGTCCTGCAGTGAGCCACTTTGGAGTCCTTTAGGATGTTGAGCTTGCTCAGGCTGTTCCTCCATGTGAATCAGGGGGCAATGGCAACCCACTTCTAAATTCTATCAAGAAAACTGCAGGGACCTGTCCAGGCAATTGCCAGAAATCAATACTTGAAAAGGCAGAAACTCAAAAGGTCAGAAATGTGCAGACAAAGCAAACAATCATCTTTTCAGAGAATAAAATCGATGCGTGAATGGCTAATTATTTAAACTTCCCTGGCTCTCTGGCTTAAGCATAAGATACATTTCCGCAATGCCCTGGTTCTTATAGTCACTGCAGGTGTCCTTCCCCACCAGGAAGCCAAGTCATGAAGAGCATGCTTAGGACGCGAAACCCGAATACCTGTGCAAATCTGGGATCGGACGATAAACCTACCCTTCAACGCATAGTGCATCCCTCCAACCCCACTATATAACTCCAAAACTCGCAGCCGCGGCTCCATGATCCCCACTTTCAGCAGAAGCAACTCTGAACTGCATCCGGTCGACCGCGCGCTATAAGCTATCTTTTGTTCCGCTGCTTTTTCGTTCCTATTTGGTCTCTCCGGGAGACCTTTATCTCGCCCGGCGAGAGCGACTGAGTTGGTGACATGGGTTGAAAAGTTGACAGACGCATTTGTTTACATCCTTTAGGATTCGTTGTCTCACTAACTCCGTCCTTCATTTGTATAATAAAGCACAACCAGTCGGGGAAGCTCTCCTTTCGGAGCACTTAGGATCCAACACCTGAAAAACTGAGAAAGAGTCTCCTTAGTTAAGATTTTTCAGGTGTGTGTTTTTTTTTTTGAAAGAATATCTTATTATGGAAAAGTAAGTTTGCCTTTAGGAAATTAAACAGAAGCAGGTCTTTTATGATTTAGCAGTAGTATTTAGTGTGCCAAGAAAAAATGGTTGCGCAATGGACAAGCACAACTGAAAAGGGGATAAAGAGCAGCCTGCTCCAAGCATTAACTGGAGTGCATGTAAATTGCCTACAGCCCCTTTCTGAAAGAAAGCAGAAAAGAAACTGCCCTGTTTTCAGTGTCATTAATAGCAAGTGAAGGTTTTTCTTTTTTCAAAAAAATACATTTCCAACATTTATATTTATTAAAGAAAGGAATATTTTTAGTAAATAATTATGGGTGGCTCACAATCTGGATCAATAAACAACAATTTAAATAAAATTACTATATATAATAAATGACCAACTGCAAGCGTATTAGGTCACTAATGATGCCGATATTGAAACAAGAAACAAAAAAAACCTTGACATGAAATGGGCAAAAGGGATATCTTGGGAATATAAGAATTAAATGAACCAGAATGGGACATGTTCATTCAAATGATTCCATAATACAGGGAAAAAATACATATATAATGAATTAAATTGAAGTGATACTCAAAAAAGACATAATGTACAATGTATGCTCAATTATAACAAATAAATGACAGATTCATAATTAGTATTACAAATTTAAGTTATATAGTACTCTAGTTATAGTTGATTGGAATGCAAAAGTTAAAAAACTGGAGAAATCTGGAACTACAAATTGATTTGGATTGAATAAAATAATGCCAGCCATAGGCTGAATTTTCTGAAGATAATGCTTTATTACCAACAACTGTTTCATAATCATTGATTCTGCCCTTGTGCATCACTATCTAGACACATTGAATCAAACTGATTACATTATGAGAAATAGAAGATGGAGAAATACAACCCAGTCAATCTGGAAGTTTGCAGTAGTTCCAACAGTACAAGTGTATCCTTGATTTATGAACATTTGTTCAGCAACCATTTGAAGTTATAGATTTTTGATCAGTCCCTGAAGTTACGGTCATTGCAGTACTCCTGTAGTCACATCAAAATCTGAGGGCTTGGCAGGTTGCTCACATATAAACCACAGGATTGTTGCAACCCTTCACCCTGCCATGGCACCTACATCTTGTTGGCAGCAGGAACAAGAAAACAGCAAAGGTCAGTTGGGGTGATAGAGGGCATGCAGCAGGGACTTAGGCGTGTAGGGTGGCTGGTATTGGGTTGGAGTGTGTGGAGCTTTGTGGGGTTGGTTCCATCTTTTTTCCATACTACAAGGGCAGCTGGGACTTCCTGGGGTGACTGTAGCTTTGCACCATTCAATGGCTAAGAGGCTTCTTGTGGTATGCCAAGAAGCCTTGAATCACAGCATGGCAAATAACTCCAGAGCAATATGGTTTGGGGAACTGTTTGCCACACTGCAAGGCAGAGTACAGGGTGGTCAAAAGGGCAGAGATGGAGAGGAAATAAATGGAGGAGATAAGAAATGGTAATTCCTTACCAAGGCCTGGGCAGGCAAGGATGAAGCCCTGAACTGGCTTGGATTGGGGTGGGCCCTCGGATAAAGACTGATGGGATCTGGGGAGTGCCAGGATTGCTATTGCTAAACAATATAATCACATGATGTCATGCTTTACAACTGCATCATTTAGCAATGATAATTCTGGTCCCAATTGTGCCATAATTCAAGGACTACCTGTGGAACAGGTCATAACTTACTGGTATCAGATATGAGTTAAATTAAGAAAACTAAAAAAGACAGAGAAACATAGTGAATACATATTGTGCTCATCTCTGTTTAATTAATACAGTAAATATCAACAACAGGATGGAGTGGGATGATCGTTAAGGTTGACATATTAACAATTTGAAATGTGTGGATGACACCTCTTCATTACTCAAAATTAAAGAAGACTTAGAAGAGTTCAAACACTGATAAAGAAGGTTAGTAGAATGGAGAAGTAAACATTAGATTAAATATATGGAGGAAGACAATAGCAAACTTCAACAAAATCATGAAGGATAAGACATTTCAATGACAACAAAGATTAAAATAGTAAGCCATTGGATTTTCAAATACTGATATATCAGTATGAAAGCTTGAAATTGAGAATGAGCAAGAGATACAGTCGAAGTATGAATCTGGACATTGGACTAACCAGAAATCAAGCAATCAGTTCAAATAATGAGAGTTGCTTTCTTAAGGCAATTAGGAAGCAGAAACTCACATATTTTGGACATATAAGCATTTGATGGACTGGAAAATTGATTATAGTTAGCATGACTGAAGCTAGAAAAAGAAAGGAAAGACAAGGATAAGATGAATGGCAAGATTGTCCTTGGTAGCTACAAAATATTAGTAGACACTAATCAGATTGGTAAATTGATAAATTTGAACCCCATACGGGGTTCAAGAGCTGAACCCAACTTGATGGCACCTAATTAATTTCAACGCTGCTCACGCAAAACAGTCATAATCCTGTCTGCTATTTTCTTATAGTCCCACATGGCTTCTTTTGTACCATAAACACTGCATCTTTCTTTTGATACCTTGACCTTAATCCAACTTCCTCCTTCATGTCACCTATTCTTTTTGCTTCTAAGATAAATAAATATACAATGTTAAATCCTTTGTTCATTTACTGAAACTAAACCCACTGCTTCAATCTCTGGAAACCTCTGGGCATTATTACTTAAAATTTCCCACCATTTTTAGTGTGCAAGACACGTAAGAAAGCAATATAAGTCATGTCATGAACAGCCTCAACTTAGTTAACATAGTTGAAGGAATTCAACAAATCAACTCCCTCCAGTTTGCATCACTTCCCCCACTCACTACAGCTGGGCCCCCAAGTCCCCTCCCACCCCTCCTTAACAGAATCTGACCTTGCTGTGCAGGGATAAAAAACTGCTATAGGCATAATGATGAATTGTCCTTTCTTCCGGGGATTTTCTTTGATTCTGTGGCTGCCAAGATTTAAGCAAAAAAACCCACAGTGGAATAAGACAGCATCAATCAAAATGAAGGCCATGGCCATGTGGGCAGTGGATAAAACTAGAATAGCTAGATCAGTGGTCCTGTGTAAAGGCTTCAAACTTGAAAACACTGCAGCTAAGTTACCTGAGTTTACTCTCAAGAAAAGTGCTTGGAACTGCAGTTAAAACCTCTCCTCTGCAGTATTAGATGCTTTCCAAATCCATTGCTTTACTCAGTTATTGAAAATATAGCTTCTTACTAAATCTTTTTATAGCAGTGGCCTTGCTAAGTAAAAATGTTTTTAATAAAAAAAATAGGTTATTTCAGAACCTATAAGCATAAGCAAGGAGAAGCAGAACAGGAAGTTAGTGGTGAAACTGTTTCATTGCTTGTTATCTTTCTCTGTACAAATATATATGATACTGGGAAAAAGAAGGGGAAATAACTGGAAATATGCACCACATTGTGCAAACCATTATTATTGAAAGCCTTGATGAAAATGTTCAGCTAAATGGCTTTTGTGCTCTGTTCATTATTGCCACTTTGCTTATTATCAATTACGTACAATGCTGCATGATGTACTGAGTGTATTGTATAAGAAAATGCTGCATGATATTTTCTACATAAAGTGTAGTGCCTTACCTATCATCATCCAGATCAAATCCTTTATTAGCCTTCTTAATATATTGTTGAAAACTTACTTGGAGATGTTTTAAATGTTTCTAGTGCATGAAATTTTAGCTCTGCACAGTTGATTGACCTTTTAAATGGGTTTCCTAATATTTGCTGTCCAGTGACAGCTGCCTTTGAAGTGTTCTTCAGCATCTGGTGTCTATTAATCTGGAATATTTTTGTTATTCCAGCTGGGAGTTCTGTTTGCTCCTGCTCTTGTTCACCTGTCACAGTTATGAACACTGAATCTTGATGGTGTACAGTCTGTATTAATTTGGTAGACAGAAAAAGCATCTGGAAGTTCGATAGGATGACTAATACATTGATAGTGATCTTGTTGATGCACCTTGTATTTAAATCATTATTTTCATTTATCTGGACTAATATTGCAGGAATTAGGTCATGTATTCAGTAGCAGCAAAATTACAATATTTTATTTAAAACTGCACATATGTCCAGCAATTATATTTCTAAAATTAGGCTTGACAGTACACTAGTAATATTTTTTGATACTTCAGAAAACAAAAAAAGAGGTTTTCTTCTTTCACACAGCATTGTGCAAAATTTCCATAATGACAGAGAAGAGAGCATTAGGTTTTCAGCACAAACTTTATGCAGTCACTCATAAGTAGAATGAAAGATTGATAGATGAAAGGTTTCATCTTGGTTCTGTGACATGTCTGAATTTAGACCTTTTGCTGAATTAGTGAACAGCCACAGAGTAAACAAAAATAAGGACACCATTGATTTGAGCTAAATTTCTGGAGACTGCATTTTTCTAAGCAGAATTATGAAAGTGGCTTGCTATTGCCTTCTTTATATCTATTTTACAACACAGAACTGTGTTTATTCTCTACATTAAACAATTTCAATGTTAATTTGTTGAAAAATGTGTTATCAAGTGACGTTGTACAATATAAGTCATAAGTCATACTTTTATACAATACAGAGATTGAGTACATACATTAGTTTAGCACAGTGGTTCTCAACCTTTTTCAGGTTGAGACCCTACTTGCGCTGCCCATGCACGCTGCGACCCTGACACGGGCGCGTGCGCGCGCATGTGCAGCGTGCGCACAACAAAAAAAAACAAAAAAAATTAAAAAATTTAAAAAAACAAAATGGCGGACCACGATGGGCCTGAACCGCGCATGCACGTCGCACGCGACAAAAAAAACAAAAAAAAACAAAAAATGGTGGACCGCGACGGGCCGATCCGCGCATGCGCGGCGCGCGTGACAGCCCGAACCGCACATGCGTGGCGCACGAGCGACAAAAACAAAAAAACAAAAAACAAAAAACAAAATGGCGGACCGCGGTGTCCGGTGACCCCCGCGAAACGGTCATTCGACCCCAAATGGGGTCGCGACCCATAGGTTGAGAACCGCTGGTTTAGCATGATCTGTGATCCAGTCTAGGATAAACCAATATTTTCTAAAGTTGCTTTTGATTTATATTTTAGGTTGACATTGCCTCCTTCCTACGGCTGAGAAAGAGGTTCTGGCCCAAGTCTAACCAGCTGACTTTGTGCCTAAGGCAGGACTAGAACTCACAGTCTCTTGGTTTCTAGCCTGTTGCCTTAATCATTCACCAAACTGGCTGTCCCAAAAATTAAAGCCATGGTAATTGAAAAAAAAGGCTTGGAGCCAGTGTTAGCTCAAGAAACAGCTTTTCATGCTGAGGAAAGGCAGTGGTTAATCTGAGAAGATGAACTCAGCTGCAAATTTGTAGCTTACTAGAAATAATCAAGTACAATTTTCACTGTTAACTAGGCTGAGAATTGGCTAATGGGAGTTGGGAATCCAGTAACATCAAGGAGAAAATGCATGTTCCATTCATGGATTATAGCAGGTGCATGGACCTATAATTGCTTGCTATGTGAGTTTTATAAAATGAATAAAAAAAATTAAAACTGAAATCTAATGAGATTATTTGATCTCAAGGTTTACTCATCTTAACATCATTTCCTTATATTACATGAAATCAAGATTACAATAACTTTGCAATTTTATAAAATGTCAAAACTGCTGGCGAAAACTTGTAAGATTCTATATGACAGATTTGGAAGTATTGTACCTGTAATCTTTGTGTGGCTGGTCCCTAAGTTAGGAAGCCTTTGCTGAACACATGGAGTATTAAAGACAACATTCAGAGGAGCTCCTACCTCAACGGATACTTGGGAGCTGCCTGCCTGAAAATTTGATTGAATGCAATTGATACCAGAACTGAATGTTTTATAGTGAAATTGTTTTCTGCTATAGGAAAACATAATAAGCTGAGTCTTGTTTAAAACATCTTTTTTTGTTGTTTTGAAAGAAGTATGCATACAAGGCATATTTTTAGTTTTACTGCTGCAGGGATAGACTCCTAACTGTAATTCTGGTAGAAAGTAGTAGGTATCCTACTACATGCAATGTTAAATTTGCACAATTGTCATCTTTGTTTTCAGGATGAAGAAGGCAATCATATTTTTAAGAGGAGGTAAGCATTTTCAACCAATAGGCTACTTTTCCATAGTGTGTTATTTTTGTAATTCATGAGCTATGAGTATTTTCAGTGCATACAGTATTTACTTTTCATGAGGCTAAACCCTATGCATTCATGGAAAATTTTTAAAAAAGGAATGTTTTGAATGTGGTAACCTAACCTTAGCTGTAAATTACATGAAGAATTGCTCATTTCTCTGAATTTTGTAAAAGGGAAATTCTTTTACATTTTACATATAATTAAGACTGATACTTGAAAGAAATCTCTTAAGGAAAATAGAGGCAATGCTTTAGTGAATAAGTAGGCAGTTGTCTCCAAACATCTCATTCATACATTTATTGATGCCATATCAAAAGGCCAGCCCCCCAAAAAATCTCAGACACTATTATAAGAAATACTACTTTAGGGGACTGGACGCTAAAGCATATAAGGAAAGGCTGCTGGAATTGGGTATGTCTAGTTTAATGAAGAGAAGGGGAGAAGCAACCTAGAACTAAGGAGAAACTTCCTGACAGTTAGAACAATTAACCAGTGGAACAACCTGCCTTCAGAAGCAGTGAATGCTCCAACCCTGGAAGTTTTTAAGAAGAGACTGGACAGCCATTTGTCCGAAATGGTATAGGGTTTCCTGCCTGAGCAGGGGGTTGCACTAGATGACCTCCAAGGTTCCTTCCAACTTATTATTATTATTATTATTATTATTATTATTATTATTATTATTATTATTATTATTATTATTATTAACTATGGATAATCACAATCTTTGGATCATCTGCTAAAAGAATGTATATACAGCTTTGGTTGAAATATCTTTTTTTATTGTGCTGAAAGAAATTGTCAGACAGATGGACATAATGTGTTTGATTTTCCATTGCTGTTTACATTTTTAAAAGCTGATCACAGTCTTATGCCAGTTGCCTATAACAGCAGAAAGACAATTTTTTATCACCTGGTTGATACCTCATGCTAAATACTTGCTTTGGTTTGGCTTAACATGCTGTATAAGCCCAGCCATTGTAATATCCAATCCATGGTTTATGGCAGACCTGGGCATTTTATGGTCCCTGTCCAGACATTATAATTTGCAAACCATAGTTTATGGAAGACCTGGGCATTTTACAGTTCCTGCCCAGCCTAGGTGAGATCAGTTGGAAATTAGAAATCAAAAGTAAATAAGCGCACCGGAGGGGGTAGGAGAGTCAGATTCAACTCTGTGCAGTCACCATGCACTCTTAAAGTTGCCTTGTGGCTGCGGGAAGGCAAGGAGAGAAAGTGCTTTTCTGTGCAGTGCTCATTCCTGGCCTGGAGGAGAAGGAGGAGGTTGTTATCATGTGAGAGGACTGGGCTTAGCCATTTATTGCTGCCTCAGTCAAAGTGTAGCCTTGCAGGCAAGCAGATAGAATGCAGCTTGGAGCTATTGCTTTGGTCCTTCACAACAATCTCAGTTTCTTGGGAAAATTTATATCCCACTCCTGATTTATGGCTTAATGCAAAAGCTTGTAAACAAGCAACTTTGAGAAAGGTTTACGAGGAAGTCATCTTGAGTTCTGACTGCTCTTTCATAGAGCCTAGTTAAGAATCAGAGATGTCCTTTAGTGAAGTGGGAGGGGGATAGAGAAGCACAGTATTGACCTGTGGCAAGAGCAGAAAATATAAAGTCTACTTTCCTACTTAAAGGGCAGCAGCCATGAAATTATGTTGCCATTGGAAGATGGACTTAGGACCGACCTGTTCCTGAAATCTGTAGCGCAGCCTCAAGAGTCACTTGTCTCACTAGATTGTTGGGGTAATTGTAGGGAAATCTTAGTCAATAGTCAATGCTAAAACAGAATGAATGACTTCCTTGGCTTATTCAGTTCACAACAAATGGGATGATTTTGAATTACTTTGGGGATAGGGGACCAGGAGCCCAAAGCTTCTATTCTTCTGTATTGGAGCAATGAGTGAAGAGGCTCTTTTGAGAAAATCCATGCTAAATCATCATAAGTATGTTTATTCTGCTTATAGGGAGATGAGATCAATGTTTTACTCAAAGACTGCTCAGTCTGGAAACTTTTAAGGATAGAAAAACTATTTTCCCATTTTAATTAAAAAACACCCCTTGCTTTTACTGACTACTTGGTCTCTAAAAGGTTTGCCATCAGCGGTATAGGTTCTTCTGCTTGATCAGGGGGCTAGACTAGAAGGCTTCCATAGTCCCTTCCAGTCCTATTCTATTCTTTATTCTACTATATCTTGTAAGATCACATCTTACACCTTTCAGAACAATCTGACTTTAAAAACCAAAGAGATTAATTGCTGGTTTGGGGCAAAACTGCTGACAACATAATACCGGTACTAATCAAAACTAATTACACAATCATTGGTGATAGTTTTCCTTTTTACAGAACTACTCCCTAATTACAGCTCAGGTAACATTCTTTTCAGATAAGACTCATCATAAACTTAATTAACATTCAGCTGAACAGAATTGATCTGAATGGAGTGAAAAAAATGTAATATTTTAATTTGCTTACATAATATTTTAATTTGCCTGTTCTTAAAAAATAGTCAAGAAAGGGAATTACCCTGTTGAAGTTTTCTTTGAAAAGGATTGCTTAATGGAAGTTACACACAATACTAAAAATAACAACTGTGGATTAGAATATGTTAGGCACATTAATTGGAAAAATGGACGTTATAGACTAATGATAAATTTATTTATTTTATTTATTTATTCGGATTTGTATGCCGCTCCTCTCCGAAGACTCGGAGCGGCTTACAACATATATATATAAACAATTGAACAAATCCGAACAACATTAAAAATACAAACCCCATACATACTCATCAATCACACCACAATCAACAATCATCCCCAGGCCTGCCGGCAGAGGTAGGTTTTTAAATTCTTTCGGAAGGCCAGGAGGGTCGGAGAAACGCGGACTTCAGGAGGTAGTTGGTTCCAGAGGGTGGGCGCCGCAACAGAGAAAGCCCTCCCCCTAGGGCCCGCCAAACGACATTCCATAAATTAAGGGTTGAATTTAAGTTTTAACTATATCTTCTGTAAAAGAAATCAAAAGCCATTTTTGTCTCTTTCTACAGTCTTTTTTCCTATTCTCTCCCTTATCAAATTCTCTATTAGTTTTTTAGTTTTTATGTTTTTTAAAAAAATGTAATAAAGTCACATTAAAATAGAATGTGTTAAGGTGCCTGATTTTATTACTGCAATATAACTTCATGAAAATATGCATTTAATTACTGATAAGCTAATAGTTGATTTCTATATACAGGTCTATATTCTTCCCATGGTTTCCTTTCTTCCAAAACATTGGGTTTATCGTTGCCATTAATATTCTAATGCTGTAAAATGCTGTATGCAGTATATGTTAATAATTTATTTTAAAATTTTGTTTAATTTTTTTGCACAATGTTTTGGAATGAGCTACTCTAGAATTTCTCAACTTCAGCAATTTTAGGATGTGCAGACTTCAACTCTCAGAATTCCCCGGGCAATATGCTGGCCCAGGGAATTCTGGGAACTGAAGTCCATGCATCTTAAACCTGCTGGGCTATTCCATACTTTACCAGAAGAGTTGTAAAAATGTGAAGTTATTTTTCTCTGGTATGATATTGTGCTACAGGGTCTTTCTAAATATCAGCTCTCAACCCAAATGGCTTTGTTTATTTATATCCCGCCTTTATTATTTTTACCAATAACTCAGGATGATGAACATATCCAATACACTTTTGTCTTTCTATTTTCCACACAATAACAATCCTGTGAGGTGGGTTGGAGTGAAAGTGACCGGCGCAAGGACACCCAGGTGGCTTTCATGGCCAAGGCAGGGCTTGACCTCCAGGTCTCTTGCTTTCTGGCCTTGTGCCTTAAACACTAGACCAAACTGGCATGAGTTTTCAAGTAAGTAATTCCAATTAGTTTCCCTTGAAGTTATGATTTTTTTTATAATAGAGTTTTACTGATACTTGAAATTAATGTGCCCTACACATTTTCTGCTAGTTTTGAACCAAATGCAAAACAAGCATTCTTTCAACAGAGGCAGAAAAAGACTTTCTTGGAGAAATACCTTGAAAATGAAAATGAAGGCAGTCTCCTGTTCTGGCAACAGGCAACCAACCTGACAATGTGGATAAGTCCATAATGTCCTGGGTGTGAATACTAAGCAGCTAATCTTTTTAAATACTAGCCCATTGCATTTTGGAACTATTCCTAGCCTTGTAGCTGTATTCTCTGTTGGTCCCAAGCCTTTTTGTTTCTTGAATAATTTAGTGGCCTCACTAAAACCTAAGATCCTTATATACTTCTTATTTGTCCAATATATAAAGTATTCTTGCGTGGGAATGAAATTATTATTTCAAACCAGGTTTTTTGCCATCACTTTGTTTGAAATTACCATTAAATCAATGTTTTTGTTGATTCTGGGTTATATAGTCATTTAGAAATAAGATATGTTTTAAGGCAGAGGTCCCCCACCCCCAGGCTGCTGCCCCCCACTAGGCCGTGGCCTATATGGAATTGGGACACGCAAATAGCTGGATGGAGCATGCACATGCAGCTCAACCTGTGCAAATGGCAGTCCGGTGGGCACTCACATGCGTTAGTCTGCCACTCATGCAAGGGTGTGTACTGGCCTGCTCCTCGCACAGCCCAGTTCCCCCACCAAGCCACAAAAGTTGGGGATCACTTTTTAAGGTACCATAAGGCCTACAAATGTTTAGAATTAATGCAATGTGTGAATCCAGCCATTATGAATTGTAAATTCAGTGCTATATCCATAGCAAGATAAGTTAATTGTGATTCAGTATGTGCTAACATAGTTTTGTGGTTTATTCAATAAGCCATAGCTAAAACTAACCCTGGTTTAGAATGTGTGGATCTTATTTCCTGTTAGGTTCATATTGCACCCTAAGACAAAATATGCTTAGTGAAACACTCAGCAGGTTTGCATTAATCAGTCAAACTGCAGCTTCCTAAGCAGCCAAGCCTGATATGCTTTCTTTGGCTTTGTACAAAAGCTGTGCTAGTACTTTGCCACAGCTGTTCTGGTATGTGGGTGTTTTTTTTTACACTAATTAAGCTAAGCAAACCAAATGAAACCATCTGTGTTTATTTGGTACATATTTACTTGAGATCTCTCTCCATTATTTCTCAGAAGGACCCTTGTAAGAATTATTTATTACTTCCATAAAGTAACATCAAAGTAGTAGATTACTAACTTCAAATTAGGTGTTTGAATTAAGCATCCTTTTCTCTCCCCCCCCATCTGTTTTATCAAAAAAAAAAAGTTGTTTGCCTCAAAATTGCCAGATGTAGCCTGTGATTTGAGCAGAATTGTTTCCAAGGATTGTAAAACCTTTAAAAAAAACAACAATGGAGGGAAATCCTCTGTGGACTTGTTACCATTTGAATGCTATTCTCTTGCTTTGGCTGGTTGCCTAGGCTACTGAACAAAGGGAAAAGTTGGTCTCTATATGAGCCACGTACATCTAGATCAACCCTGTCTAATCTGTTGCCCTTTGAATGTACTAGACCTTTTCGCCATCTTGGTCATAGATGATGCTCCTTATATATAATGTAGCAGAAATCCAGATGTATTTGATAGTAGCACCTTAAATCTAATAGTCTATTTATGCCTGGAGTCACCAATATGATATTGGCTTCCACCCCTCCCCAGCTTGTATTTTTTTCATTACAAAAAATAGAAGCTGACCTTTTTCTAAAATACTGCTCTTCACTAACTGTTTTCTTTTCAGAAAGCCCCTGGGCTTTTCCTGAGCCCCCAAAATGTTTTTAAAAAGATTAAAATAATGGGCAGCTGCAATTTGGTGGTTTTCAAATTACTTTCCAGAAGCAGGATAAGGGTAGGGAATATCCTGAAGGAGAGGGCTAAATAAAATGGTAGGTTAATATTCTAAAGATATAAAACATGACAACTCTTTTAAAGATACAAGACATGATATAAGACTGGGCTGAAGCTTCCCTTTTGTTAGTATTGAGGTGGAGACAATTCCTCCCCTTCCAGATCTTCATAGCCTCTAGTCCAGCTGGAGGAGGAAGAGAGCGACAGGGAAGTTGTTCTAGGACAGGGGTTCTCAACCTTGGCAACTTTAAGACTTGTGGACTTCAACTCCCAGAATTCTGGGAGTTGAAGTCCACAAGTCTTAAAGTTGCCAAGGTTGAGAACCCCTGTTCTAGGAGGAGATGGATCGACTACTGCCAGGCTCCAGTGTGGGCTCAGAGACTCTTTGCAGATCTCTCTCCCTTTGAGGTTGCCATGATGGGGGTGGGATGAAACAGCGCCCAGCTCCCTGGTTGGTTGCTGGCAGTTCGGGAGGTGAGGATCTGGTAGGGCATCGAGTTGTCCCCACATCCAGTTGGCCTGGCTGAATTGTTCCGCAAAACTTGGTCGCGCCCACCCAGTGCACCGATCCATCCACGCCCACCCATCCATACTGACCCATCCACACCAACCTCTCCACGTCAACCTCACTGCAGTGAGTTGTCCGAGACCTCTGTGAAATGCAAGGTTTTCAGACACCACTTTGTATAAGTGCTAACAATAAATTCAAAAAATTCCAGATTTGTTCACCAAGCAAAAAGATTTATTACTTTATTACACAAATTTTCATTGATCTGGATATTCTTTTTGAGATTTTGTCATATTATTTTGACCAAATATGATAACATTATGCTATAATAAACTGATTAGTTCTTAATATGTTTCTTTCTACAACAAACTAAGCCTTTGGAAATTGTTTCTGTGATTGTGTTACTTTTGCATTTATATAAAAGAGTACACCTGTTTGCATTTCACTGCCATTTTATCACTTATTTTATAGCTTTTTGCCAAATTTGCCTTGTTTACTATTTATTTTATTTATAGACCACCTGATTTCCAAATGATTGTGGATGGCTTCACTGAACACCAACTTATTAAAAATAAAATACAACAGACCAGAGGAGCAAAGTACAAAACCAAAACACATCAGCACAAACCCAAAAATGTTTGCTTTTTAGGGTTCCATGTACAGTTAAGTCCTTATGACTTTACATTGTTACTTTGTTAAAGTGCCACAGAATGTTGGGATTCATACAACACGTTAAGCCAAATTATGATTTATTCAAAGCAAATTGTTTCAATTACTTGTCCCAAACAGTAACTGTTGTTACTGAACTTTTGCTTGTTATTTTGATACAACTTACTGTAGTCTGGAAAATAATACTAAGTCAGCAGAATTGCATCAATTAGTGAAATTTTCTAGTTTTTAAAAATTATTTGGAGCAATATTATCTATTTTCCTCCCCTGTTTTAAGAGGCCAATTCTAGAGCCTAAAGGTTTATATTATTCTGTTCTCCATCCCTCCCTTAAACTTGTGTCTCTTTCTTTAGTTCCTCATTCATGCAATTACATCATTGCCTCATCTTGTCCCACTATTACACAATGAGGCAACTGGCCCATATTTGCTTTTCTTTAGAAATAGACTTGATAAAATCTGATATTTGACCCATTTTACATTTAATGATAATTTAAGGACTTAAATTTATAACAATATCAATGAGTATTTTGTGTAACTTTGCTCTCTTTTTGGTTGTTGTTTTTCTTTCTTTTTCGTTATGCTTATTTTAAAAATATCTGGGGTTTTTTCCTTCACAATAAAAACTATTTTCTTTGTTTTCTGCTGGTGTTATAGTTTGATAATTTAAAATATTTTTTTTTAAAGATCCAACTTCTTTCTTGGGGATATGATGCAAGCAGGAAGATGTTAGAAATGTGTGTTGAGCAATACTCTTCTGGTCTGTGTGTCATGATAAATGTGCCTGCAATTTCCTTTTTCTTTAGAAAAGGTCATATTAACATGTAGCCAATTTGCTGCCCTTTTGGCATGGGCAATTTGGCCTTAGTGCATCTTTGGCATTAGAAGTCAGCTAAAAAGATGAGGTGGCCACCTTTTGAAAATAGCTTTGGGCATCTCACAAGAAGAAGCAGCAACTGCCAGATTAGTCAATGTCACTGCAGGACACAGAAATAGCCCCATTTATCTCTAGTACCCTAGCAAAAGCATTCAAATATTATGCTCAACGTAGGTGTCAAGAGGAGGAAGAGATCTGAAAACACCTGCTAGAAAAATCTATGGGCCCCTTCCCAAAAGCAACATTCTGTCATGCATCCAATTGACAGTTGGTGCAAGTAGTTTTTCCCTTGAGGCCCATCATGCCATGAAAATAAGATTGCCAAGAAATAAATTCATGACTTATAATTCCAAATACTTTTAAGGGGACTTTAAGGCTCAGATTTTTTTCTAAAATGTCCATTAAATGCGAAAGAAAAAAAAAGCTGCACAAGGTTTTGAGGTGTTGAACAATTTCCATAATTGCAGAAAGCATGATTGGGGATGATGGGAGCTAAGAATGAACACATTTGAAGTACACCCACTTAGACAAGATTTCCTATAGAAATTCTTTAAAACAAATTGATCCAAAAAAGAAAGCCATTTCTTGTAGGTCAACCCTCAATAGATTCTTGGAGATGTTTAAGCAGTTATCAATTAATCCCTACAAGAATAATTTTTGGATCTGCATTCAAAGACACAACCAAATCCCTGCAACTCACTTGTGCACTTGTGGAAAAACAAAAAGGGAATATATTGCTTTTGCTTCAGTGGGCTGTGGATTGTAAACATTTGGCAGATATTAGGATACATGCTGGATATTATAATGTAGAAACAGCATCCCTTTGATATCTTAATTTAATTGAAAGCAGTTATTAAAAATGAGAGTTTTCAGTTAGGTTCCCTCCTCAACAGCTGTTTCCTCTCCCCAGAGGTATATATTTCACCTGCGCAAAGCCAGCTCAGCTTGGACACTTGTTTTGAGCAAGGAAAATTGAGGAAAGAGGTGAAGGTCCTCTTTTTTTTTAACTCATTACTTCAAGCTTCCTGAACTTATATTTCATGTCATAGCACTTCATTTAAACCCAACCACAACCTGACATTGTATAAATGTTTCATGCATCTAGTCTGGCCTTGAGTAATTCTCAGATACTGACAGTTACATTTTCCCATCTCTAAAAACAATAGGAAAGTGCCATCAGCTATATTTTTCAGGCTTCTACAAGCCTGAAATAATTTATTGTGAACCTATATATAGGATGATACAAATAATCTGGGTGTTGTCACCATAGAAACCCAAGTACCACAGATCTGGCCTTTAAAACAGCTAGTTCGTATTGAGAGGCACAGTAGTAGCAATGTACAATCTTGCTGAGTTTACACAACTTAGTTGCTTATTTTAACCGCAGCTTGTTGAGTAAACCATAGTGAGCAGGCTAAGCCGTAAGCACTTTACATAAATAGCAGAAGCTGGATTCACGTAATATATTAAGCCTAAAACAAACTAACCACCTTACAGATTAGCCTGAAGTGTAAAGCTGCCCATTGTCTTCTCTCAACATATTGTTGACTCATCCTCTCTCTTCATCAAGTTCAAAGTGGTTCCTGAATAGCCACTGTCACTTTGTATTTAGTTTTTGAAGGCAGGAATGAGTAAACTGCCATCCTCCAGATTGTCTGAATCCAGCTGCCAAATTTAACCACATCTCAAGAGCTATATTTGTCATGCTGTATAACAACATTTATATAATTAGTTAAACTATCATTAACAGTTCTTTCAGGTAGATCAAACTGAAAATAGGCTGCTGTTCTGATAAAACAGGAGTGTCAAACTGCCGGCCCTCGGGCCGGACGTGTCACACGGAAGCCGCGCCCACCCCATTGCCGACAATGGCAAAACTGTCCCGATACGTTGTGGGACGTCACGTGACATTGCGAGTTTGACATGTCCGTGATAAAACATCCTAAGTTAGCTCATACTTCAGCATTTCATAATATTGATTCAGTGACTCTGAACAAATATCCCCATTCATACAAGTCCTTGATGAACCTGATGTGCAGGGGCATGGGTGTATCAGCAAATGTTGCACTGCAGTCATTGGGAAATTAGTACACTGACAAATAGGTTGATACATATTAGTTCAGGTTTTTCATAAAGCAGATGCTCCAAGATCAGACATGACTCCAATTATGTTTTGAGAAACTCTGGACTCCCCCCCCCATTATTATGAAACATTGGTGACACATTGGTGACAACAAAAAACACATGAAAACTATAGAGTAATGCAAGCCCTAAAGTAGGCTGGATACAATGAAAGCAACCTAAATATCTTCTCAGATCAAGGGAACAAAACTACATTCCTAGTGCTGGCTAGGGAATTCTGGGAGTTGAAGCTCATGCATTTTAAAGTTATGAATGTTGAGATATATTAGGTTCTTCCTGTTTCCCAAGTATTAGATGTGGGAACCCCTCCCCCCCCAAGGTTTTCATCTCTATTAGAATTGAATTATTATGATCTGGAAAATTTAGAATAGGACCTTCTGAATCCATTTGCTCTTTAAAGTCTAATTAAATTGAGGATAATAGCAGCTATCATTACACCACATTGTGATTTGGTTATCCAGTTTATTGAATAAACTACAGTTTATCACACAGTATATTGCTGCTTATTTTTTGCCTTTTTCAAAATTAGTGGGCTCGTTTACAAAATTACTAATAGATTGAAGCCACCCACCATTTTTTTTACTTTCTAATAAGGTTTTGAATTCTGTGTGGGGCCTAAAGACATTTTTAGCAATAAAAATTATGTGGGAAGGTGGTTCAATGCTTTCCTATATGCCACATTATTTTGAAATTAAAACAGCTTCTGATTTGTGCTGAACTATGATTTGTTTAAAGATGATTTATTAATACAGTGCATGACCACTGGCAATGTTTACACAACATAGGGTTCATAAGCCATATTACTTGGATATATGCAGAACGTTTCAGGCCACATCCAAGCAAACATTATGTTTGCATATTGTGTGCACCTTGCTCTTTAAGGCAGATCAGAAAGGGAATCTGGTTAATGCCTGGGGAAATTAGTCGGAGCATAATTGATGTCCATGTACAGATCTCACTGGTAAACAGAACAATTAACTCCCAGTGTAAGCAGAATAAAGGTTCCCTGAAATTGATCTGTGAGATTTCATGAGATGGGATTCAGTATAAATCCAGATACAACTATTTTTTGGGAACAGACAAAATCATCTATCATTGTTTGCTGAAAAACTGTTATCACTTAGGGTGGGCAAGCAGGAAAGCATCAGTGGAGGTGAGATTGGGCTTTGTAGATTAAGGGTGTCTGCAAGTTGTGATCAAAATGACAGCTGCAGCTGGACTATCAAATGTATGAATGTTTTTATTGTACCACTGTGGCCATGATTTTTACTTTTTTGGCCTAGGTTTTGTAAATTAAGGATAACTATAAGTTGTGGTCAGAAAAGTCAAAATATATTCAAAATGGATCAAATAATTTCTGTACATTTTAATGATCATAAAAAAGGCAAAGTCACAAGACCTGGGGGAATTCTAAAAAGCCCTTAAAATGTGGAAACAGATTTACTCATAAGATGAGCATAGAATGATTTGAATGGTATGAATCACTTCATCCTTTCAAATACTAACATTATACTAGAAGACTTGCATTAAGCGAAACAGAAAAAGAAAAAAAAAAGTTCAGGTCTAAGTCACCTCTAGAGTCATTTCCCTTGAAATCTCCAGTGGATTTCTCATTTTTGTTTACGAATGTTTGGTGCATTTACATGGTAACAGCAAAAAAAACAGTATGCAGATACAGTATTATTGACTGTATACATTCCTTGGTTACTAGTCTTAACTACCAAAAAGTGAATGAAATGAAAATAAAGTACAGTTTTCAGATAACCAAGAGGTTTCTTGAAACTATAAGAATGAAACAAATTAAAACCATCAGACGATTTAAGGCCAGCAGCATACAGAGAGTTTACCACATGGGCTTTGACCTTCAAACTCAGAAATGTTCTTTACTGGTGAGAATTATGCAAGTTACCAGGCAGCAATTTGAGCTATTATTGGATACTGAAACAAAAAAATATATTTGCATTGTTGTGAATGTTCCTCTATCTATGTCAGTGTTTCTCAACCTTGACAATTTTAAGGCCTGTGGACTTCAACTCCCAGAATTCCACAGCCAGCAATGCTGGCTGTGGAATTCTGGGAGTTGAAGTCCACAGGCCTTAAAATTGTCAAGGTTGAGAAACACTGATCTATGTGGTAGAAAGAATTCTATTATAGCCTTCCAAAACTTGCTTGAACTTGGGAAAATGGTTTAAGGCTTTTACATAAATATTCTTTAATCTCCAGCAATCCCAGCATCTGATGTACAGAGTGGAAGGGCAGAGAGCCTCTATTCTTCCACTGTAAATCAATTATCCTCTTAACAATTTTGATAATTAATGCCATGGATTCGGCTGCCCGTCATCCATAAAATATAGTGATGTTGCTGTGATCACACCAGCTAGTGAAAGTGGGAAAGTCAAAGGTGGGCAATTCCCTTCAAAAACTATCCTCAAAAAGCCAGGAAAGAGGCCATAGAGAAAAGATAGGCAAAGACAATGCTACTGTAGAATTTTGCTAGCTCCAAAATACATAAGGACCTCTTTAACTGATAAAAGGCTCTGTGGTCAGGATAGGCAACTTCCCATTGAATAGGCATCAGAAAACTCTTGACTCTGTGCTAAGCACTGCACAGCACATAAAGCAAAAAAGGAGGCAAAGGGCTGGTGAGGAACAAGGATCCACCAATGCCAGTTGGAAGTATTTTTCTCCCAGTCCTCCATGCACAAAGGAGAGAGAAGCATGGCTGTGGTGGCAGCTGGGAGCCATGTTTTTTTTTTTAATAGAAATTGGGTCAGAGATGAAAGACAGAATTAGAAAGCAGAAATAAGTTAATAACTATAGTGCACAGATGTCGAGCACCCCCAGGTTAGTATAGCTTTTAAATTACAGATAAGCATGAAATAACCTCTTCCCTTCCACACTCTCCCACCAGTATGAATCTTATAAGAGTATAGCTACTATATGCATCTGATGAAATGTGCTGCAGTTCACAAAAGTTTATGCCTTTTAATATATTAGTTGAAAAACATGCTATCATATACATGACTTTTTTTAACACTTCCTGTTTCTCACTTCCTGTTTCTCCTCCCACAAAATGTACAAGTTGCTTTGTTATTTGTTAGTGTTAACATCTTGATAATTTAATACAGTCCAGAGTGGTTCAACTTGAAGATTCATAGAAACATAAGAAGCTGATTAGCAAAAGCAGACTTGATTTATTAGAAAGCAAACACTTGATTTATTAGGCAGCAAACTCAATTTACTTAGATTGGTTCCTGTTTGACTTTTTGGCTTTCTCTCTGTTCTATGGATAAAGGTTAATTAATATTCATTAGCATTACAGCTTCATGGATTGCCAACCAGAATGCTGGTGGCGATTTTGATTGGGAATTCTGAAAATTGATTATACTCAGGAAATGTAGGGATAGCAAAATGAAAGAGCTGCTCTATTGGGTAAATTGTAAGCAGTTTGCATGTATGAGTTAATTTTGTATGAGTTAATTTTGTCACAGCGCAATATAAAAATGAAAAATAATCCCAAATGAATTGCATCATAAGCTTTGAATCTGCAATTCAAAGACCTGTTAATGAAATTTTCTAGCAACTTTTCCTTTTTGTTTTTAAAGACTTTAACAAAGTGTTTTTATCAGGTTTTAAGGAAATCTCCCAAAGAATTATAGCACAAACTTAATGGCTTTAAATTCCATTGATAAGGAAAACAAATTGGACTATAGCCAGAGCATCAGTGAAGCATAAATGAAGACATGTGTATCATTCCATAATATCACTGTGGCTTCTACATTATAAAGCTACCAACAGCTTACCATCTGATTGGCCACTTTTGTTGTAATTACACAGCACAAACAATGCAAATTATAACTTAAAAGTAAATTAGTAATAAGGAGGTAACATAATTCTTTTGATGCAGTTAATTATAATAGTACACTTTTTTTTTTACTTCAAACTGAAAAAGCAGTGTGTGTATGTGTGTAGGGTGGGAAAGGATTCTTCACAAAACAGAAATCATGCTCTTTCCCTGAGTTCAGAGAAGAGAAACAGCAGTTTCCCCTAAACAATACTTTCCTGTTGGCATAGCTAAAACAAATACAGGCAGTTTCCTTAGCAGTGATTTATAGCAGTGTTTCTCAACTTCAGCAAGTTTAAGATGGGTGGATTTGAGCTCCCAGAATTCCCAGCCAATAGGCTGATTGGGGAATTCTGGAAGTTGGAGTCCTCCCATCTTAAACTTGCTGAGGTTGAGAAACATTGATTTATATCTTATTCTAACATCCCCCACTAGTTCTAGTAACTTAAAAACTATTGTTGCAGCAACATAAAAACTAGTATATTGCTACAGTGATGATTGAATCATGCTGTAAGGAAATTAAAGGATTGAAAGTAAAAGATGAAACATATAAGTTACAAGCATTTGCCGATGATCTAGTATTTATTTTGGAAGAACGTTTAGAGATGATTCCTAAACTATGGGAAAAGATAGAAGAATATGAAGAAGTGGCAGGACTAAAAATAAAGATAAAACTAAAGTAATAGTAAAGAACCTCACAGATAAACAAAAAAGGCAAATACTAGAGAAAACAGAGGTACAAATAGTGAAAAAAGTTAAATATTTAAGTATTTATCTTTCAGCTAAGTGTTTGTCAATAAAAGAAGACAGTTATATAAAATTATTGAAGCAAATAAAGCTAGACTTGGAAAGATGGAAAAATCTCCAACTATCAATATTAGGAAGAATTGCTACAGTAAAAATGAATGTGTTGCCAAAGATTTTATTTTTATTTCAAACGATTCTGATAAAACTTGAGAGAAAATTCTTTCAAAATTTAAATTCATTGGTTTTGAATTTCATTTGGCAGGGGAAAAAGCTAGAATTAAGATGAAAACATTACAAGATGCTAAGGAAAATGGAGGTTTTGAGTTGCCGGAATGGACATTGTATTATCAAGCATCGGTGTTAACATGGGTGAAAGAGTGGATAACACTTAGAAATAAAAGGTTATTGTATTTAGAAGGACATGATTTACAATTAGGGTGGCATGCTTTTTTATGGTATGGGAAAAACAGAGTCCATAAGTACTTTCAAAATCATTTTATAAGAAATGCCTTGTTAACAGTATGGGAAAAAATTAAAGCTAAAATATACTTTAAAAATCCAGGGTGGTTATCAACAATGGAGGCATTTATACATCCGAATCTGGTAGATTTTGAAAAAGTATGGACATATAAAGATATTTTAGATATTGATGGGAAATTAAAATCTAAACAAGAATTGGAAAATTTAGGAATTAATCTGTCCTGGTGGGCACATTTACAGATACAAAGTAGATATGAAAAAGATGTAAAAATGTATGGATTTTACAAGGATCAAACTGTGTTTGATAAGATTTTGTTAACCTCAGATGAGAAATTAATTAAGAAAATGTATAATTTTTTGTTAATTTTAGATATGGAAAGTGAACAAGTGAAAGAAACAATGATAAGATGGGCAAAAACATTTGGTTATAATATAGAATTAGAAAAATGGCAAATGTTATGGGAGAGAAACTATAAATTAACAATGTCAACTTCATACAAAGAAAATCTGTATAAAATGTTTTATAGATAGCACCTTCCACCAGCAAGATTAGCAAACATGTTTAAAAATATGTCAGATGATGTTAGAAATGTAAACATAACATAGGCACGTATTATCATATTTGGTGGACATGTGGGAAGGCAAAGGCTTATTGGAAAAATATATATATATGTGGTTAGAAAAAATATTGGGAGAACAAGTCGATTTTAAACCTGAACTTTTTTTACTAGGCATTATGTCTGAAAAGACTAATAAGCAGAAATTATATTTAATTCTACATATCACCACAGTAGCGAGAATAATTTTTGCACAATACTGGAAGAATGAAGGATTGCCATCAGAGGAAGAAATAATCAGGAAGATATTGGAATGTGCAGAGATGAACAGATTAAATATGAGGCTGAAAGACAAAGAAAATACAACTATCAAATACAACTTTGGAATTTATTTTATTCTTGGTTAAAGAAAAGAATGAAGGATTAGGAATTGAACATGTATTAGCTTAGCAAACTCCAGACAACTTGTTGATTGGAAAAATTAATATATGTTGATGAAAAAAATTAATAAAAAAGATTGAATTATGAATCATGCTGTAAAGTAATATAAATCACTAGTGAAGACATGGACACAATTTTTTCTTTGCCATACTGTACATGTAAATATGGAGACCATCTTTATTTGGGACAAATGTAGGTCTACTGGAATGACTAGGACAATTTAGGGCAGCGGTTCTCAACCTGTGAGTCGCGACCCCATTTGGGGTCGAATGACCATTTCACGGGGATTGCCAAACAACGCAGTCGGCCATTTCCCCCCCTTTTCCTTAGCTGTGCTACTTCCTCTTATTCTATTGGCTTTTGAAAGTCAATAGAATAGACTCTCTTGAATAGAGTCTAATTCTATTGGCTTTCAAAAGCCAATAGGAATTGTCCAGGCTGTCTCTGCCCTGCTGAGCCCGCCAAAAGTCCCAGTCTGCAAACGGTGCTGCAAGTTGTCTGCACTCCCGGGCAGGGAAAGTCCTTGACTTACGACCGGTTGGGTAGTCCTCGACTTACGATCGGTTGAGGGTCGCGGCATTAAAAAGGTTGAGAACCACTGATTTAGGGTATTCTAAACCTATGGAAAATTCAACCCAATGTTCCTTGGTAAAAATTGGGTATATTATAACCTTGGGTTGGATCCCAAATAAAGATGCAATATAATATGAACAATATTATTTGAATTAAACTGAACTTGCTTCTGTGTATGTATATGTACCTATATGTATATGTGCATATGTGTGTGTGTGTGTGTGTGTACACATAAACACACATACATACCATGTTTCCCCGAAAATAATACCTGGTCTTATATATATATATTTGCCTCCAATTGAGGCACCAGGTCTTATTTTTGGGGGATGTCTTACCCGCTTACCTTAGGACTGCTATAGCCAGGTCCCCACGCCCAGACATCTGTTGCGCTGTTGCCTGACTTCTTTGGTGGCCACTTGTGGCCGCATGCCACATGGCACATTGCACTGATGCTGCCATTAGTGGCAGGAAGCCACATGGCTTGTCGTACTGCTTGGGCCAGTGCCACCGCTTGCGGCAGGCCATGTGGCTTGTTGCACTGATCGTGCCAGTGCTGCTGCTAGCAACAGGAGGCCGCATGGCTTGTTGCACCACTCACACTGGTGCCCCCGCTCACAGGAGGCCGCATGGCTTGTAGTGCTTCTTGTTCTGGTGCCACTGCTTGCCAGAAGCTGCGTGGCTTATCGTGTCGCTTGGGCCAGTGCCGCTGCTTGCGGCAGGAGGCCACATGGTGTGTTGTGCTGTGGCGAGTGCAACTGGTGCGATTGGCACAAGCCCCATCGCCTCCTGCCGTGAGCGGCAGCAGTGGCACAATTGGCGTAATGAGGCATGTAGCCTCCTGTGAGCGGTGGCACCAGTGCAATGTGCCATTGGTGTGCGGCTGCAAAAGAACTCGGGCAGCGGTGCAACAGGTATCAGGATGTGGGAGGCCTGGCTGCAGCAGTCCTAAGGTAAGTGGGTGGGAGGCACGTGGGGTAGCTCTCCCTCGCCCCCGCTTGCTTTTACGTGTGCATCTCGCCCCATAACTTGGTCTTATTTTGGGATTAAGGCTTATATCAGGTGCACGTGTAAAAAATCAAGCTAGGGCTTATCTTTGGGAAAACCCGGTAATATATACTTTTGATTATTTATTAAATTTATACACTGCCCAGATTACTTAAGTAAAACAAAGTTAATTTTATTCTAGTTAAAAACAATGGGATTTATGACACAATATCTTTAGTCCCATTGCAATTAGATCCACATTCACCAGGGGTTAGAATTCATCAAAAGTGTTATTTACAAGTTGAGGACATGAAACATTAAATAATCTTTAACATCATTGTTGCTTCCAGATCAAAATCAACTTTAGCAGAAGCAACTTTCCTGTCAGTATTTTTTAAAACCATTTTAGTTCATACTGACATTTTAATGTAGTTTTTTTCTGTTGTACTTCCTTTCACTTTTCAAAAATTTCTCTTCCTCAGTGATGTGATATGAGTAAATTCAGATTAAATTTGACAAGACAATTGCAAGTGACCAGACAAGTCATTTGCTGTATATGCAAGCACCTAATCTTGAGCTAGATATTATTTTGCAAAAACCTTATGAATTCAAAATACAGTATTTAGACCAGTGTTTCTCAACCTTGGCAATTTTAAGATATATGGACTGGGGGATTGTGATAATTATTTACAATCATCCTTCACCCTACCCCACCCCAGCCCCTTAATAAATTCCTCCAAATAGATTAGTGCTACAATCCACAATTCACATTTTTAGTATATGTGATATGCTTTCATTTATCCATAACAGAAATCTGAACAATTGCTAACTGAAATAGCTATCTGCAAGGCTGTTTTTTTTGTATTTGAAATTCTTTTCATCTTGTGAAATAATAGCAACATTTTTGCAAATCAGACAATTTTTCTCTCAGCACTTCTAACTATGTTTGCATATTTCTACTCTATCTGAATAGAAAAAGGTCTACCTTAAGCAAAATCTGCAAACTCCAGGGATGAAGGTCAGATCCTGGCGGAGTGAGGCAAACATTGCCCTCTATAGGAAATGAATTCCTCACAGACTCTGCAGGGCTGGAGTATTGTAAAAAGATAATCAGACTAGAAAGTAGAGAACTACTGGCTCTGTGGAAAGTAACAAGGTTCAAAAAGTAGCCCAAGGAATCTATGTGAAAGTGATCTGACTCACTTTTAAGTTTTCTTAGTTAAGTTTATTTTTTAAACTTAAAGTTTAAGTTTATTTTTTCCTTTCCCTTAAATATTTAGAAAAATGTTCATTTCTTCCATGGGATAAAATCTTGTGCATAGATACAACTATTGTTTCCGGATAGGTTTGCAGACTTTGTACTAACTTTAAGGCTGATCTGCTACATTTTGTTAGATATTACAAACTCTTAAGTGTCTTCACCCACCAATCTGGCATACCAGTTTACTTGATTTTGGCAGGCATTGCAGCTTATTTATAACTAACCATGACTGGAACAAACCCTGGTTTAGCATGTCCTGATCCAAGTACCATATCTTTCCCTTTAGGCAGTATGTGCGAAAACCAGCACCATTAGAAACGACCTCGTGAAACAGATAAGACTGCAAAAGTTGCCACATGGAAATGACTGATAAAACCGTCCTCGGCCTAAAAGCGGTTCAACAAGGGAGGAATTCATGCTTACGAAGGAAAGCAAGAATCTGATAATCTTCGTCCTTCGTCGGGAAGCCTAGCAATCTTTTGGATCCCTCGCTTTTCCATTCCTGCCCCGAGCTTCCAACTCACTTCCTCCCATTTTTCCATCCCTTTCTCTCTGCGAATCCCCCGCCCCAGTTTTCTCGCCTCCCCTTTCTTCCGCGATGGCCTCTTTCCATTTTCCTAGCAACAACTTGGACCGCTCTAAGGGAGCGCTACTTCTCCGCCATCTCTCTTCTGCTGGATACCACTTGGCCCCCCTGCTGCCGAGAATTCTCGGCTGGGAAGCCGCCCTAAGTTTGTGCAATCACACAGTTGAGTTTTGGTGGGCGGGGGGGGGTTAGGCTTATTAAATTAGGTTCTGAGGATCTCCACCCATGTCAGCAAGGAGATAGAGAATCGATCTGAGGTATACAAGTTATAAATGCACAAAGAAAGGGGTAATTAAGAGGAAAGTGCGGACGTATTTAATGACTCTAAAACGAAGTTGGTTTGTTCAATAAAATACTTGGGTTACCTTTTTTGGTCTAAAATGTTTGGTGAATCTAGTTAATTCTGAGTTTTGAATGAAGAAATTGAACAAAGCAACAATAGTTTTGTCGGAGAGCCTTTTCGGAGAGCAAAATTATCTCTTTACTCTTAGGTATCAAAGTTTTGAGTTTTTTGCGCACGCTATTCACGAGTGGTGGATTTGCCCTATAGGTTAGACGGCAGTCATCTGCTTGTACTTCAGCTTTCTCTGATAATTACGGTAACGCTCCGGAGGGTGGGGCTCGGTTTGGTATAAGAGGCGCGCGCGGGAGGAGCAATTTCTTTCCACCACCGCCGCTCTCTCCAAAGCAAGACGACGACGACGACGCTACTTCGGGATTGAGAAGCGCCTCGGATTCTAACCATGAGCACCCGGACCTCCTCCTCCTCTTCTTCCTCCTATCGCCGCATGTTCGGCGGCAGCAGCCGGCCCAGCAACATCCGCTCTGCCACTTCTACTACCCGCTACTCGCTGGGTAGTTCCATCCGACCGAGCTCCGTCCGCATGGTCTCCTCTCCCGGCGGCCTCTATGCCTCCAAAGCCGTGAGGGTTCGAAGCAGCCTTCCGATGATGCGCTTCGGCGGCGATACCATGGTCGACTTCTCCCTGGCCGACGCCATTAACACCGAGTTCAAGGCTAACCGCACCAACGAGAAGGTCGAGCTGCAGGAGCTCAATGACCGCTTCGCCAGCTACATCGACAAGGTGCGCTTCCTCGAGCAGCAGAACAAGATCCTGGTGGCCGAGCTCGAGCAGCTCAAGGGCAAAGGCACCTCCCGCCTGGGCGACATCTACGAGGAGGAGATGCGCGAGCTGCGCCGGCAGGTGGACCAGCTCACCAACGAGAAGGCGCGCGTGGAAGTGGAGCGCGACAACCTGGCCGAGGACATCCTGCGTCTGCGCGAGAAGTAAGTGGCCGGGGGAGCAGGTCGGGTCCTGGAGCAGCCTAGCTCGGCAGGCCCCCTTTGTCTGAGTCGCGGAATAAGCCAATTGGTGTAGCGGTTAGGGTGCTGGCCGAGAAACCAGGAGACTGGAGTTCTAAGTCTCTCCTCAGGCGTAAAAGCCGACTGGGTGACTTTGGACCAGTGACTCTTTCATCTTAACCCACCTCACAAGGTTATGATGGGGAGAAAGGGGGGGGGAAAGAAAGAGTAGTACGTATGTTCCCCGCCTTGAATTACTTATAAAATAATAAAAGTGGGATTAAAAACCACATAATCCCCAAAGAATCATGGGTTGTGAGCCATGTTTGTGAGGTAGGATGTTAAGGCCCTTTGTGTATGAATCCAATCTCAAGAGTGGACTAAGTTTTACCAGAGGGGCTGGATCTTCTGTTCCTAAGAACGAACTATCTTTCCGAACTATCTTTCCGTTAGAATAAAACTTGGTTAATATAGCTGCTTATTTGCCAGAGATCATCTCTCCCTAGTAGATAATGGGTGTGTCCGCTGGTGGTAGCAATGAGACTACAAGTAATGGAGAACAAGGGAAAAAGTCCCAGTGGCTTTTTCTCGTCTGCCAGTTTACTGGGCATTGTATATTCCTTTTTAATGTATAAACTTGATTTCAGAGGCAAACACCAGTTTAACAGGCATTTCTATCCTGGATTGTGAAGTAAGTATGTATCCTATATATATAGGGTCTTTTTGATAAAAATGCAGACGTACAGCTGTCCCTAGATCTGTGCAAATGAAATAGCAAATGGGTATCTTACTTTTCAAGAAGTTGCAGCTGTAGTTACGCATAAGATGCTTACAGTTTTTCCTTAGAAATAAAATTGGTGTGTTAGCTCTAGTTAAATAGCTAATTCAAAATTTTTAGTTTTAAAAGTTTGTGAAAACTTTTTTTATATTCAAATGCTTGTGAATATTTAAGAATTGCTACTTTATATTGCTCACTAATCTGGTGGAAATCATCATAAATATATAAATGCATGAAAAATTGAAAGACATTTCCAGAATGAAGCTTATGGATATTTTTTTGTTAAAAAAAGAAATGGAAGCACAATAAAATTCTTTGTTTCCCACCGTCTGTAGCACAGAAACAAATGATATGGGCTTTCCCCCTCCCCCTTTACTTTGATGCTTTGTAGCATGGATAGGCAACATTTTGGTCTCCGCTCCTTATACTGAAGAGCTGAAACTGTCAATGGGTGGGGTTACATTATGTGTGTGGCTGGATGTGGGATTTTATTTTTTCTCCAATTTTTTTGAGCAGTAATTATATATTTTTTCTTTGTTAAAGCCATATTAAGTGTGTTTTAGAATTTACTCTTTGTTTTTAAATTTCCTTCCTTAATTTCCTCCCAGCCCAACATATTGGAGAGTAGCAAATTGAGGAAAACTATGATATAATTTGACTGTAGATGAAAAAGCATTGGCAAACAAAATTTATGTAAGTTTCCAATTCCTGATAGAAATGAGTTAAAGTGCTCCTTTCTCTTTGAGTTAAATGAACTTGGTTTACTAAGCCTTGCACTAGTGGGGTTTAGTATTAATCCTATTCAGCTCAATAGGATTTGTTTAATAAATTTATGTGACTTGCAGTTGATGCTTGCTTAAGAGTAAGCCCTGCAGAATTCAGATAAACTTGAACTGAATCATAATTTTCTTTTCTGCCTGTTGAAACTTCAGTTTATTGGTACTGGACAACCAGGTCTTGGCTTCATTAAAAGATTTAGGCTAGAATGCTAGGTTGGTGAAAAAATGCAACTTTGGTGGTGCTGTTTGGGAGGGGAAAAGAGGGAACCATCAGCTTGTGACTGGGATATTGGCGGATTAAATAATGCCTTTCAAGCAGTTTCACTCCAGAGTTGGTCACACCACAATGAAAAAGAATTGTCCATGACAAAGATAATTTTTTTGGGGAAGCTTTGTTCTTGCTTCCGCCCTTCTTTTCTTTCTTAGGTATGGCGGCCTGTGACATCTCATTTTTTTTGTGTGATTGATGTTTTGAACATCTTTGAATTATTTTTTCAGACTGCAGGATGAGATACTTCAGAGAGAAGATGCTGAGAACACCCTACAGTCTTTCAGGCAGGTTAGTATTAGGAGCTTTCCTTAGAAAAGTAATGTTGAAGCCACCTAGTGGTTGAAAAGCTGTAGGCAAGTAATTTCTTAGATTGAAAGTTACAAATGCCTTAAGGGCATTTCTGTTGTTTCTAATAAACTTACATTTTGAGTTTACAGCAAATATTCATATACTAATAATTTTTTTAGAATTTTGATTGAAAGGCCTAGCTTCTAATCCAGAAATTCTCTGGTACACACCAGCCAAACAAATGTTTCTGTGAAGATTGCAAGGGAGGGGACAATGGCCCTTAAGGTTTCTGCTCTCCAAAAGTTTAGATTCAGTATTACTATCCCAAATTCTAGACATAGCGTACAGGATGGGGAATTATCTGTATACCACATACTGATTTATGTGCCATAAATATACACTTTTTGTTCACAGAAAAAGCAGTTTTTAAGATGCTGTCTATCTGGAAGAAAGATTTTATTTTTTACAGTATTAGAGTGGATCCAGAGAAGACCTACTAAAATCAGTGGGGCAAGCCATGGCTTTGAAAAAGTCTGGATCCAACTTAAATCTTAAGATTATTTTAGTAACCCCAAAATCAGAGATTGCTTCTTGCTAATAACGAGCATGTACGTTTGTGACTGAGATTTTCATTATTGTACAAAGATTTCAAGATTATTTATTTAAGCATTACTTTTTCTCTTTTTGACTTATGCTTAGCTTAATTTGTGAATACATTAATGCTTCATAATTGTTTGCTCAGATGTTTTTTAGAGCCAAGATTCTTAAAAATTCTGACAAAGTTTTGCCTCCTCTACATGAGGGTCTATGGAATCCTCCCCCCCTCCCTCAGTTTGGTATGGTGAAAGGGGGAACATCTGTTCTCTCTGCTGAAAGGTATTAATAGTTTCTATGGGATTCAGTCTGGAATGTGGAGCCTGCCTTGTGGCTGGAGACTGAAATAACAGAAGCTTTTGTATTCTGGGGTGCTTCTAACCAAAGGCTGCATTCTTACTGAATGTGTCATGATACAAGCGCATTTTAAGAACTCACAAATTAAAGTATTGGTCACTTTATCTGTTACAATTTATGAGCAGGCATTGAACAAGGTTTTTTTTAACTGCTGGCCTGACTATTAGCTTAAAACCAGGATATATATTTTTTAGAAGTTTGTTAAGGGTTTGATCTTCACATATTATTTCCCTTACCACAAAAGGGGGGCGGGGGGGAGGCACCAGAGCTAATTTTTCATTCAAAATAAACTTTCTTCGAAGACTGAAAAAAAGTGCTGAATCTGAATGTTAATTTCCATATCATCTTTATCCATCAAGTAGCTTAGTTCTTTGTACAACTGCTGTTTAGTTTAAATAAAAAACACATATTACTGGGACCCTTGACTTTCAACTGCCAACCTCCAGGATATTTTTCTGTCCTAAAGAATTCAAAGCAACTGGAATATAAAGGTGTTTTTTTTTTAATTTAGTAGGTTGTGTGTTTTGGTTTATTTCACTAGCAATGATGGATAAGTGTTGGGCTGTTCTAATGTCCCCCTCCCCATTTTTAAGCTAGGTAATCAGTTGATGGAAAAGACTTCAGTTATATATGCCAGGAGTTGATGGTGCCAAGGTCATAGGTGTCAACAACACTTTTACATTGTGACTGAAACCACAGTGACTGAATTCATACTGCATACTAATTGGACATAATGGCTTAACACAAAACTTCTCAAATTCTGTGATTCCCCGTAAAATAACACTCTTATTTTTGCAAAACAAAAACCAAAATCCCCCTCCCACACACACACTGGTGGTATGCATAGCAACAGGAACAGCCCCGCAAAGGTGTCATTTTTTTTTACCAATGGCTACCAAAAAGATGACCTTTACCCTGTATCTTCCTGGTTCTAAGGAGCTATCCCAGCCCAGGCCTTCTCCTTCCTATTAGTATACAGTACATGTATCAAAAGAGTTCCTTCTCTCCCTTCTAAGATTTTGAATTAGGCAGTCCCTATGTGCCTCTCAGCCTTTATTTATTTATTTATTTATTTATTTATTTATTTATTTATTTATTTATTTATTAAATTTTTATACCGCCCCTCTCCCGTAGGACTCGGGGCGGTTCACAACAGAGTAAAAACATAAAAACAATAAATATTTAAAAATAAATTAAATTAATATTAATACAAGGCTGTTGCTAAAAACCTGTTAAAAACCCAATTCTAAAACCCAAACAGCCTTGTTTAAAAATTTTAAAACCCGAGGAGATCTAGGCCAGGCCGGCTTGATTGAAGAGATGAGTCTTCAGTTCTCTTCTGAAGGTGCGGAGATCATGACATGTCCGGAGTTCTGGGGGGAGCTCATTCCACATCGTCGGTGCCCCCACAGAAAAGGCTCTCCCCCTGGGCACCACCAGCTGACACTGCTTAGCCGATGGCACCCTGAGGAGGCCCTCTCCGTGGGAGCGAACTGGTCGATGGGAGGTATTTACTGGCAGAAGGCGGTCTTGTAAATAACTGGGTCCTATGCCATGGAGCGCTTTAAAAGTGGTAACCAGTACCTTGAAGCGCACCCGGAAAGCCACCGGCAACCAGTGCAGCTCGCGCAGGATAGGGGCCATTCGTACCCGCCAGGGTGCCCCCACTACCACCCGCGCGGCCGCATTCTGCGCCAGTTGAAGCCTCCGCGTGCACTTCAAGGGGAGCCCCATGTAGAGAGCATTACAATAGTCCAGTCTGGAAGTGACGAAGGCATGGGTGACCGTGCGTAGCGCGTCCTTATCTAGGAAGGGGCGCAACTGGCGTACCAGACGAATCTGGTAAAACATCCTCCCAGCCACGGCCGTCAGATGGTCCTCAAGGGACAGCCGTGAATCTAGGAGGACTCCCAAGTTGCGAGCCCTTCCCGTGGGGGCCACTGACTCGCCCCCAATAGACAGCGATGGAGTCAGCTGGTTGTACCGGGACGACGGTAACCACAGCCACTCGGTCTTGGAGGGGTTGAGCTTGAGACCGTTCTTCCCCATCCAGATCCGCACGGCCTCCAGGCACTGGGTCAGCACGTCAAGAGCTTCATTTGGGTGGTTCGGGGTGGAAATGTACAGCTGAGTATCATCAGCGTACTGATGGAATTCCACCCCAAAACCTCGGATGATCTCACCCAGCGGCTTCACATAAATGTTGAACAACAAGGGCGAGAGGACCGACCCCTGAGGTACCCCACAATCAAGGGGCCTCGGGGTCGACCTCTGACCCCCTGTCAACACAAACTGCGTCCGGCCAGAGAGGAAGGAAGAGAACCACTGAAGCACGGTGCCCCCTATACCCAGCCCTGCCAGCCGGCGCAGCATGATACCATGGTCGATGGTATCAAAAGCCGCTGAGAAGTCCAATAGCACCAGGATAGAGGAGCAACCCCTGTCCCCTTCCCATTGGAAGCACCAGTGTCCTGCCTTGACTGGATTCAGATAACAGTGCAAACTCCCCAAGTGGTTTGCTCGGATTTTAGGTGTAGGGTGACCCCTGTGTCAGGGCTCATTTTCTCATCCTGGGAAAAAAAATGATTTCTTCCTTTTCCATCGCATAAGCTCAACTGTAGCTCTATTTCATCTTGTAAGTGGCAGTATAAGCTATTCTTCTCACCAGACATCCCATAAGCTCAACTGTAACACTATTTCATCTTGTAAGTGACAACATAAGTAAGTGGCAACATAAGCTAGTTTTCTCACCAGCCATCATATACATTGAGATATTCTTTTCTTCCTGGACTCAGTCTATGCTTCAAGCTATTCAGAAATTTTGATTTCCCTTTGGATGTGTTGGTGAGTATGCAGAACCACAGTCTGAGAACCCCTGGTTTACCAGATATTATCCACCTGACTCCAGGCAATATTATCCACCAGACTTAAGGAACACTTCAGTTGAAACATTGGCAAAGAAGTGCTCAGTGTTACGAAGCTTGAGGAAAAGTTTTAAATTTACGTAAATTTCAGAGTATGTAAATGCTTTTGAATGCTATTTTAAATATTGTAAGTGTCCCTTGGAATGTTGCATCTACAATTTTAAAACTTGAAGAAAACTTGAGTTTTTCTAGTGTAGCACTCATGTGTTTCAATTGCAGCTCCACAAATTCTCATCTACACTAATGTGTGATTTTGAACCAGACAATATGTCAATAAACTTTGACTTGGTTAAAATACCATTAGTGTGATTCCTGTGGGCACCAAGATTGCAAAACCCCAAATTAAAAGCAAATAAAAATAAGATGGCTGAGAAAGCATACTTAAAAACAAATTTCTAAAATATTGCAAGATTACAAAACATTGTGGGATTTTGATATCTTTCCTAAAAACTTGGGCTATTTCAAGTGAAATCAGGAGAAATCTGTCCTGTTAATTTTCTGAATTTAGAACCCCACAATTTTATGACTATTCTTGGTGCCAGAAAAAATTACTAGCCTCTGAATTAATATCTGTAAACTTGGGTAATGTCTTTTTTCATCTGGGTTGTAATCTATTGTTTTGTATATGCCTGTTTCAATTGCTGGTTGGCTCATGCTTTTCCCCATAATGTTACACTGATTAAAAAAACTTTGTTACATGTCCTGCTTTGTAGTAGAGATATTCTTCTCTGTATCATAAGCCTTAGTCTTTTAAATTGCTGGCTGGGGAATTTTGGACCTTGAAATCTTAAAGTCATCAAGGTGGGAAAACACTGACCAACTTGTAGTAATCATGTCAGCTTGCAAAATAATTTTCAATATGGCAGCATTTGCAGATACTTCCTTAACTGGGTATGGACAGCAATGGTTCATGGGACCCACGGTTGCCTTCTCACCTGCTTTCAGAGCTAAAGGAGCAAAATAAGACAAGGAACTAGAGAGGGCTAGTGAAACATTGCATTAAACATATTGTGGGCTTAATATATTTGTTTTACTGGTGCATGGTCTTTTTTTTAAATGGAAATCAGTTCCATCATAATTCAGACTTTTGTAGCGAAATATTAGCTACGCAGTCTTGGGGTGCCTGCTGTTTGCTTTCTTTGACTTACTAATTACTGGAAAACAGTGGGGGCACCAAGAAGGATTGAATACATTTAACCGTATCCAGATGACTTTCAGTCTGCTGGAAAGTCATATGGATATGATTAAATGTCTTCAGTGAGCACTGGGCTGGAAAATGAACTTTGAAAAAAATGTGAAGTCATACTTCCGTCTTATATTTGTCCAGCCCAAGCTTGGGTTTCTGTATGCTTAGTTTATCTGCTTTGTGAAAGGGTCTGATAGTTCTGCAAAGACTATAGGAGAGCAAAGTTACTGATACAAATTCTAATTTTTCCATACACTGCCAGGTACACCGGGCTTCAACTTTGGTTGTAGCATTTCCTCCCACTCCCATTTTGGATGTTTTTCTGTTTGCCTGAAAACTGACATATTTAATAAAAACATTGTTTGCAGATACAGCCTCTTTGCTACCCTGAATGGAATGTGAAGCAAAGTTCATAGTAATTAATCAGAAAGAGAAGAGAGAAATCTACGTTTTTATAACCCTTAGAGCAGTTTTCTCTGTTCTCATCCTGCAACAACACTGTGTCTGTTGAGATAGTTTTCAGGAAAGAGTCTACTCAGTAACTTCTTTCAGTCTTTGGAACTCTCTGCCAAAGGAGGCTGGAGCAATATTATGTTTGTTTCACTGGTGAGCAACAGTATTTTATTATACTCCGCTTTTAAGCTGAATTCACTGAAGAATGCCCAAACTGTTGCATGATCTTTCTTTTTGTGTTTTCTTTTATGCTTTAATTACATGTAGTTCTCGATTTATATATTTTGGGTGCTTGGCCACCGGTTCACATTTACAACCAGTTGCAGCATCCTATAATCATGACTGTAATATGCTATATTTTTCCCCCTGTAGAAAAGAGGGAAAAATGCCTATTGTAGGTCTTAAAGCAAAGGAAAGCTGAACTAAGATCATAAGCACAATTGAGATCTCACTTACTGATTTACTTAGTGACCAGCTTAAGTTACTGGTCCCAGTTGTAGTTGCTAAACAAAGATTACCTGTACAGTATATAAATGAAACCTTGGGTTGGGATTCACTAATAGTGATTTTTTTTTTAAGACTTGACAGTTTCATACTCTCATCCTGTCCCATAATAAAAGAAAGTGAAGATGCTGAATGGTATTATTATCCAACTTCCGCAAACCTGAAACACAATAATTATAGTTTTAATTTTAGCCTTGTTTGAATGTTACAGAACAATTTATGTTAAGCACATGGAATTACAGGAAGAATATGACACTGAAAGACTTACCCTTTTCTCTTCCTTTCAAATTTTCAATATTTTTTTTTCTGGAAAAAATGTCAGGTCTCTTTCCTTCCTACTTGTTTAATATGCTGGAAGGACAGTAATTGCTGCAAGCATGAAAAGATGACCACATAGTTTAGGCATTATTATTTTGCATTTCAAGGGTGTTCCCAGGTGGTTGGTGAATAAGTTTTATTCTTTCTTACTTCAGGATGTTGACAATGCCTCCTTGGCCCGTCTGGATCTGGAACGCAAAGTTGAAACCCTGCAAGAAGAAATAGTTTTCTTGAAGAAACTTCATGAGGAGGTACATGGTTTTGAA
Organism: Bothrops alternatus; assembly: GCA_034064705.1. Taxonomy (NCBI): domain Eukaryota; kingdom Metazoa; phylum Chordata; class Lepidosauria; order Squamata; family Viperidae; genus Bothrops; species Bothrops alternatus. Next base: position 2,140,762 of record JARGCV010000058.1, on the reverse strand, counting down.
TTTTAAGGTATATGGGCAAAGAAGAATATTGGTAAATGTTCACTGCTTAACCAGTATTTGTTCATCCCTGAAGGAAATCCGTGAGCTGCAAGCCCAAATCCAGGATCAGCACATTCAGATTGACATGGATGTTGCCAAGCCGGATCTCACGGCTGCCCTCCGTGATGTACGTCAGCAGTACGAATCTGTTGCTACAAAGAACCTTCATGAAGCTGAGGAGTGGTACAAGTCCAAAGTAAGCAACAGGTTTTCAGCAACATTTTAAGAAGAAAAAAAGAAATTCTGTAATTGATGAGCTTAAAGTTTGAACTTTTGTCTTGTTGACTGAATGTGGAACAACAGTGTCTGTGCACTGACACACAAGCCATTTAATGTGCATACTCTAAACCTACATTTCAGTTTAGACCTACATTAGACTTAGCAATATTTCAGAAAGAACTATGACATTAAAAGTGACCTGAGTACATTTAAAATCTGCCTTATTTTTTAATTTACAATGCTAACATTTGCATGCTTGCCATTTAGAAAGCAGGACCTTGCATTTTCTACTCCTAAAAGAGAATCTGGGCAACACTTGCATTTTGCAGTTTAAAAATTATTTGCCTACTCAAAAGTAGATCCTATTGAATTTAGTGTAATGCCTAAATTTTCCCTGACATGATTAATAGCCAGATTTTTCTACATGGATCTCAAATATTTTTATCACTCATCAATGCTGGATGAAAACTAGTCCAGAAATATTTCATATAATTTAATGCAACTTACTGGCTATCACTAATCTAAATGATTCCTTGTATCTTCTATCCTGAAGCTGCAAGAAAGAAATAGGTTTCCTTCTGCATTGTTGCTAAGAAATGTCAGAGAATCAATGAGTGGGTTTGGTTTTGTTGTTAAAAAGCTAATGAAATCCTGTAGGGATTACTTTTGCCTTGTAAACACAAGCTCTGCAAATAAAGAGCAGGAGTTAAGGCTGTAATCTTCCAAAGCAAGCTAATTAAAACATGGGTTTTTAAAAAAAATATGCAAGTTTCAAAGAACGTTAATAATGTACAGCTGGTCCGCCAGAAGTGACTTGTTAAGTCAGGTATGAATTGATCACCGGATTCTGCTGATTTAGCACTAATATTAAATATTTACATTAGCTTTTGCTAAATGAGTTGTATTCATCCTTTTATGTTCTCCCAAGGGCTGTGCTGAAAAAGTAGAAGCAATCAGAAAAACTAGTGGATCCAAAATGAAATGAAGGCAGGACCGATACAAATTATTTGATAAATTGAGTAATGGATAAATAACATGATGCCAATTCAAAAGGTGACCCTGGATGCCTTAGCAGCAAGACAATACCTTCCCATAAGTACCATGGCTGCTCCGGCTTGGTATGCTATACATACCAATGGATAAGTCAACCATTGATATTTTTGTTTGTTTGGCCTGTCTGCAGGTGGCACATTTTTAAATTATATTTCGGTTAAATAATCTGAGGATAAGACTTATCTATATAAAGTACATGGGTACTTTTAATTCTTTTTTTAACCATACATACTCATGGATAACTATACATAACTCCATCCATGGATAAGCTGAACTCATTTTTGGGATGTATTTTTGAACGTAATATTGGCTTATCTGTGAATACATAGTGTACTTTTTTTTCTTTAAAACTGGAAATAAACTATTCCAATCCAGCTGATTCACATTCAAAACCATTTGTCATTCAGGTAAGGCATTCAGATAGGAGAAGTTAAATTATTCCCAAGTGTCACTTTAGATAATTTTATATCATTTGCCAGCTCTATCATGCATAAAAGACTGGTTAGGCTCGTATATCATTCTAAAATTACTTATTTTAACCGTGTGTAATAAATTAACTGGATCCACATACTAATCCACACCATGCCATAAAATAGCACAATACAGTAATGTTTGAACTCAACCAACTAATTGTATAAATTATGGTAAAGCATATTAATATGAGCTCAGTTACTGTTCAGAGGCAGGTGGTTACTCAAATTCATTGTTGCAATATTGAGAGCAAACAGCACCTTCAATTTTTGTAAGTAAGTGAAGAGATATCTAAAAGTCCTGATGCAACCCAATCTTTTCATAGAATGCTGAATGGATAAAAGGGTGTTTTTATAATTCATGCACATTTACAGTTTCATAACGTGACATGGTGATGTTAGTTTGCAGATTTGTCTGAAGCAGCCAACAGGAACAATGATGCCCTGCGCCAGGCTAAACAAGAAGCCAGTGAGTACCGCAGGCAGATTCAGTCTCTCACCTGTGAAGTGGATGCTCTTAAAGGAACTGTAAGTGAAAAATACTGCAAGAAAGTGATGTTTTTTGTTGATCTTCAGGATTTGTCTCTTGCTGCTTACTACAAGTGAAAGTCCAGCTATACTGTTTGGCCAAACTGACAAGCCAGTTAGTCTATCTCAGCCCAACCTACTTCATAGGGTTGTTGTGGTGGACAAAATAGGAGGAGGAAAATGTGTTGGATATTTTTACCACCTTGAGTTATTTGTAAAAACAATAAAGGTGAAATATAAATAAATAATCAGCAACTTGAACTATTGTGAAACATTTATCAAATAGATTTTTAAAAGTTGACTTGTCTTACAATAAAGAAAAGGAAATGGGTGAAGGGAGTTTTTAAAATTTAAAATCAGGAGCAAAGGTCAACTTGCCAGTGGCTGAACACATTGGGACATTTAAAAAAAAAATCTTTTCAGAATGAGTCTTTGGAACGCCAGATGCGTGAGATGGAAGATGCCTATGGAGCTGAAGTTTCCAGCTACCAAGACAACATTGCTAGACTTCAGGAGGAACTCCAGAACATGAAAGAAGAAATGGCTCGCCACCTCCGCGAGTACCAAGAGCTGCTCAATATAAAGATGGCTCTTGATATGGAAATTGCTACTTACAGGAAACTGCTGGAGGGAGAGGAGAGCAGGTATAACATGCATTGTCTGAATTTGGAGCAGGCTGGTGACAGTGTGGTCATTCATAGCTTCATCTCAATCTGAATTTTGTCCCTTTTTTTTTGTATATAGAATTAATGTGCCAATCCCAACTTTTGCTTCCCTGAATCTGAGAGGTAAGTAGCTGTTGGCTGTCTCAGGAAGCAGAACTTTCATTTAGCATTTGGAGGTCTCATTTTGGCATATGATCAAGAGAAATAGCTTGGATTTCACAGGTTAGTGTGTCCCAAATCATGCTCACCTTAGTTTTTGAAAAAACAAAATGCCTTCTGTGAATGGCATATGGTAAAAATGGTTCAGAAAGCCCACTTTAGTTTTTTCCTATTTTGATTCTTATTAATAGTTGAAACACTAATGGTCTGGCAGGAATAGAGAGGTTGCCAGCTAGTAGATTTCAGATATTTTGGACCACTGCTTATTCAGTGACCTGAACGAATGAACTTAATGGCTGAAGCTGATAGAACCTGAAGTGCAAAATCCCTAATTTACCAGATGGTTTGGTTCCTGTCTTACCTGGGCCTGATCTCTAAAATCAACATTGCTACCTTTTGAACTCTCATATATTGGCAATTGCATGCTGGAAGTTGTAACCAAATAATATGTCTTTGTGTCTGCAGAAACTAATCTCGAGTCTATTCCGATTGATACCCACTCCAAGAGAACACTGCTAATCAAGACTGTTGAAACTAGAGATGGCCAAGTGAGTGTGTTTAACCTTATTATAGATAAGAAAATGCTTGTATGAGCTGTTTGTCTAGGCACACATTTATGCAGCTTTGCAGGATGGACCGTAGTCATTTGACCATGTTGAGGCAATGGTGAAGATGACACCTATTCTCGTCCAAGGTGCAAAAGTGGCTGATTTCTACGTCAATTTAGAGAAACGTGTTTGAACACATTAAAGTGACAGGTCTGTTTTGGCAGTATAGAACAGCTTGGTACTTTTCTGTCTTTTCTTTTGTGCTTAATGATTGGTTTGGTCATATGACTTTGAAAGCAGAATTAAAACACAGTGTCACTTTTGTAGCTTGGCTACTTCCATTTGCCAGTGCAAATTTCCTGTCATTTTCTTTGCTCATCTACAAAGTCTAGTCCAGGCAAGGTTCTCAGTATTTGATAAATGCTAAATGTAGGCTTATAGAACTGTGCATCACTTTGCTTCCAGAGGTCAGGTGTGCAAATACACCACCTATTGCCAACTGTTCTAAGATTATGGCCTACAAGCCCAGAAGAACTGTTACAAACTCAGTGGCTCTTAGTCTTCTCCCCATCTCAAGTGTGCTTTGAATAACTTTTTTGGATTTGAGTTTGGGTGCTGCACTGCCATATGAACAGATGGAGAAGTTCATATGAATTTTCTTGGTATCAGTTCAAATGTAAAAAATGTTAAAAAAACTCTTTAAAGTTATAAGTGAATGTTTAGGAGCCAAGTCCACTAATTCTAATACCTGATGTCATTTGTTTTGATAGGTAATCAACGAAACTTCTCATCATGATGAGCTGGAATGAAGAGAGAACAACACATCTGGTGCAGAAACAAAAAGATTCTTTACCAGCAACACTAAATGAAAACAGCTTTCAAGTAGTGTGCAAAATGTTTCAAGTGTGAAATATCCCCTCTAGAATAAGGCCACTTTAATTTTGATTTTTTGAGGATGCTCAAAACAGCATCCAAACACTGAAGATAAGTGTAAGGCCAGAAGGATCTGCTTTGAGGTTGAGACTGATCCTAACTTGAGATGGAGCTTTTCAAATTTGAAATATTTTGCACACTTATACTTTCAAGTGCCTTTCTACACATTTTTTCCATGAGCACAGGATGGTTATGATAGGAATAATAGGTCTTAGATCTTGAGAATTATTTCTCTCTTGATAAGTTAAGGGGCTACAAAAAAGAGGGTTTAGTTAAGATAACTATCAAAGTGCACTACTGTTTAAGTTTCTGTATTCAATTAAATTACTTTTTTCAGCACTGTATGCACAACTCTTATTGCTTTAATAAAGTCACTTTGCAAATGATTAATTTGTTAATAGTTTTCATTTTGGCTGGAACAACAGAAGTATCTAACATGGGATTCAATGTAAGGGGAAAACATGGACCTTTGTTTAAATAATATTATACAATAAATATATGCTGATTTTGAAGGGGCTATGGGAAGAAATGTATTTGTAGGATATTTTTTGTTTTAATGCCTTCACATCAGTATTGGCAACTCCCTAGATATGTTCCAGCAGTTTTCTTGACAAGGTTTTTCAGAGTAGGTTTGCTATTGCCTCCCTCCTAGGCTGAGAAAGGGCTTGACCCAAGTTACTCAGCTAGCTTCTGTTTAAGATAGGACTAGAACTTGCTTTCTTTCCTGAAGCCTTAATCATTCTACCAAAGTGACTCTCTCATGGTTATCTAACAAAGAGTTGCAATAAAACAATTTTAATTTCTGTGTTTCCCTAACAAACAGCAAACATGTAGCCTGTAGTTTTCTTCACCCAGACTAAAGCGGTGATTATTGAGAATTTGGAGATATTTTTCTATTTTTTTTATAGATGGCATTTTTATAAGTTTATTTTTCCTCTCTATCATAGTTTCAAATTGGATTCTGTTAAACTTCCCATAATTGTGGGACTACAAAAGGGGCAAAATACATTCTCCCCCTACAACACTCCCAGCACTGATCATGGCGACATCTTAGATTAGCCTAGGATCCTGACTCCCCCAAAAGTTAAAATTGAAGCAGCAGCAGCAGAAGTCTCTGTTGCCAAGGGCCAGAGATAATTGCTTCTGTAGGACTTGTCCTTTGTAATGTGGTAACTTTATAATGCTACCGGATCGGGCTCAGATGAAATTGAGATTTATTCGTGAATGAATGCAAATATACATGTCCCAGGATAACTTTGCAAGATCCATTCTGGGTTGATCATTGGGACCAGAAATTTAATCTTATGAGCTTTCGGACTTGTGCTACAGCCCATCGCAGGAGACTCGTTTCTACTGGAATATTAGTCCCAGGCTATTAGCTCGGAAGAATAAAACTGGTTCCCGTGACCAACCCAGATTAGATTTATTAATCTTGGTAGCATATAAGATTTAACAGATCAGCATAATGAGGTTGGAAGGGACTGTTGAGATCTTCTATCCCAGAGGTCCCCAACCCCCAGTCTGTGGACCAGTACCGGGCCATGGCATGCCAGCAACCAGTCTGCACAAACAAGTAAAGCCCCATCTGTGAGATGCAGGCAGCACACAAAACCACACCCCCTCTGGTCCATGGAAAAAACTTTCTCCACGGAACTGGTGCCTAAAAGGTTGGGGACTTCTGTTCTATCCCAACCTACTTATTAGGCATAGACCAGAAATAAACAAAAGTCCAAAAACAGACTAAAAGATTCTGGAATCACTCTAAAGATAGGCAAGGTTATTATTTGGATGGGAGTTATGATGCAAAATAGCACAATTAAATCAACAAAAAGCAGCAATTTTCTTGTTCACAAAATTGGTCTCCAGTTTGGCCTGAAAATGTTGTATTAATATCTAAGGTTCACTTTTGTTCTCGCAATCTATTCTTAATTTTGCATTAAAAGAAATTGATTACCTTTGCAAACATGTCACTACTGAAAAGAGCAAGCAAAGGCTAATCATGGTGGGATAAGTGTGTGTGAGAACACACACATACATTAGAGGATGAATGTGTCCTTTGGTTAGGCTTTTGTTTTCCTTACAGCTGCTTTGACTGCCAAGCACAGCATGGTTCCCCTGGTGATTGTGGTGCCTCCCAGACTGAAGACTTAAATGTTTACTGTCCCTTTTCCCCCCTCTCTGCAGCTTTTTATATCATGGGGAGGATATTGCTAGTAGCTGGCTGTCAGAAAATTAAGCCTGCAATAATGCATGTGTTGTAATGTTTGTTAGATGGGGTTCTCAATTCATGCAGGAAGCAGCACCCTATTTTTATTTCAACCTTTTAATTCATTGGCTAATTATAAAAGTGGAAGTTCATATAGGTCTTGTCTCCCCATTCTTGCCCTTAAAACTCAAATTCCTTGACTCTGCCTTTTCCTGTGATCTTATATCACTGCATGCTTTCTGTGTCATTCTAACTTCTTGTTTCTTCAACATGGCAACTTTAAGATGTGTGGAATTTTCAATTCCCAGAAGTCCCCAGCCAGCCCGCCAATATTCAGTTCTGGAGCTGAAGTTCACATACTGTATCTTATTGCCAAGTTTGGTAAGCATAGCTGTCCAGAAATTTAACTTGAAGTCTTGACCTCTTAAATATTGCTGATTGCCAGGTGCATCCATTCCAGGAATATCCATAGAGAAGTTTCAAAAAGCAAAAAATGGCCATGACCACATGAGATTCCCACCATCATTCCATTGGTAGCATGAACTCAGGATGGGGTAGTGATGGTGACTCTGATCCTTGTTAAAAAAGAAAAAAGTAGAAGCTGCATGTAGTCTCTGATTATCTGCCTCTATGATAATGATAGCTTGCAAGGGCAATATTTTAATCACTTGATTTTCCCATGCAGTTTGAGGTTTTTTTAAATTTGTTTTTTAATTTCTTTTCAAGTAACAAAAAAAATAAATGACTTTCTCAGATGCTCTTGAATTTCTAATCCCTCAATAATCTTTTCAGTGGTCCACAATCTCCCAAGCTTCATACATCAATATAATCATAGGAGAAAAAACTGTACAGAAATGTCTTTTGGATCTTGTTTGTTTTCACAGCCAGAAAGATATGATTGTAGAAATAAGGGAGGGTAAACATGCAGAACATATCTTCTGAAATTGTTTCCAGTCCCTTTGCCAACACTATATATGTATGCTGGGAAGCCTGAGGTGGGCTGCATATGCCCTGCTCTGGGTCACATTACTGGAAACAAGGAAGCCAAGAATGGAGAGGTTGACAATATTCTGCCCCATCGCCCTCTTCCACGGGAATACATGTTCAGGGTTATTTTTTTCTCCAATGCTGCCATGATGGTTGATAAGGTGACCAGCTTTTTTACAATGAGGAGGAGGACACAAATAAATTGAAGAAAAAATATCATAAATAAAAGAAACATTGTATTCATTGCAACAATAATAGAGTACACTATAAGATGATAAATGCATAATAAAAAACATTTGTAACAATAACATTTTATATTGTAATTATGCTTACATGCCGCGCCCCTGCCCGCAGCCGCCCCGCCAGCACTGCTGCCCCGCCGTGTAGAGTGGGCCCTGCGGTTCCCAAAGCACCAGCTGTGCCGACTCCGGCCCTGGGGGCAGCCCGCCATCAACACACCCTGCCTGCAGCCGCCCCGCCAGCACCACCGCCCACCCTGTGCAGCCCCTTGTAGAGCAGGCCCCGCAGCTCCCACAGCACGGGGGGCAGCCGGCCACTGCCGCCCCTCACACCCTCACCTGCAGCAGCCCTGCCCCCCTGCCTCTTGCACTCGCAGCCATTATTGCCCTAGCAGGGCCGAAGATCAAGAGAAAGTTACCGTGGCATCACCGTTCCAGTCTCCTCCAGGTATCTTCGGGACTAACTAGGAGATGGTGTAGTTGGGTAGCAGGGAGGGGTGCAAAGTTCCTGCCAATTCGCCTTCGCTGTAGACAACTTACACGTGCAAAGTTTGCTGGCCAGGTGTTTTGGTGTGCTCAGCAGCAATTCCTATTGGCTTTTGAAAACCAATAGGGGGAGTAGCACAGTTCATGCAAAAGTTGAAAAAAAAACCATCAAAAAAAGGTGCCAGAACGCCGTTCTGAGCGTTCTATGAGAAAAAAAAGGCCCTGCAGATTAGTCTTCAAAAATAGAAAAGGTGGACATGTAGGAGGACACTTTTTGAGGGAGGACAGAACTCACAAAAGGAGGACTGTCCTCGTTAAAGGAGGATGGTTGGTCACCTTATGGTTGAGCCCATTTTCAAATTCAGGCCTTCTATAACCAATTTCTCTGCCCATAAATCTGATCCTGTTCTATTATGTTTTCATATTCTGGTGACACAGGCAATCATGAGCCCCTACATAAATATCAATGTTCCATTGGGCTGGAAAGAATAAAAAACATCTCACAGAAACAAAGAACTTCTAAAGTACAGGCTATTGAGCAATTTTTTTTCTCTTTTAAAAAACGTTTTAGGAATTGGAAGGTGAGAGATCAGCAGAGCATTGCTTTATACTTCAATTAAATCTATAATTTGAATAATCAGAAAAATGAGTTGTTTCTGACATAGATAAATTGCTGATTTTATAACCCTGTTTTGTAATGTGCTAATTATAAATACTGTTAATAGGTACAAGCCATTACTGCCTATGTCCAGTTAGAGGTTCTGATCACATCTCCTATGCGTGAATAGATTCTGATGCACACACTCAAGTCAAATTCCTAGCAGTGAATATCTAAAACTTAATTTCTAAGGGGCTAAGTAACCCTCCTTTCATATGTTACACTACTACAATAGCATGATAGTGTTGGCCTGTCACTTTGGTGTCCTGAGAAATGAAAGGAAGCAATAATTTATTGATTAAGAGAAACAAATGCATTTAGAAATATTTTTTGTGGACAAAATAATGACTATAATAATTTTCCTAATGATTGATCATGATGATGGAACTCTGAATGCTATTTTTTCTTCAAATACTGTACAGTATTTTTTTTAATATAAAAATTCCTTTATTAAAACATTCAGCATTGTACATAAAATCTTTGTATGCATCAAACATCATAGCATCTGGTATACAACACTACGTATTATTCTTTGTAAACGTCTGGTTTGGTAAACATTTTTCACTCCTCACTTCAATCCTCTATTATACACCTGTTACATTTTTTATTCTCTATGATCCCTAACAATAGGTCCTGAGGTAGTAGTTAAACATTAAATATAAGATCATATTAATAATCAATCATCATAGAACACAGCATATAACACTAGGTATTAATCTTTGTAAACATTTGGTTTGGTACATATTCTTTACTCCTCACTTCCAGCCTCAACTATATGTCTGTTGTATTTATCTTTTATGATCCCTAGCAAAAGATCCTTAGGCAAACGAACAATATGCAATAGACTAGATACAGTAGATAGACCATATATAAGAGAAACACCAACCAAACAAAATGTATTCGGAGTAAACTTGAAGAGGGAAGGGAGGAGGGAAGAACGTTTACTAAAACAGATGTTTACAAAGATTAATACCTAATGTTGTATGCTATGTTCTAGGATGATTGTTTAGCAATAGGATCTTTGGTTTAATGTTGATCACATTAATATGGAACCAGATAAGAGAAACACCAATCAAACAAAGTGTAACAGGAGTATAGTTGAGGCTAGACGCGAGGAGTGGAAAAAGGCTTACTAATTCAGACGTTTTCAATGACTAATACTTAGTATTGTATATCAGGTGCCATGATGATTGCTGCATAATATGTTTTTATGTTCAATGTTGATTGTTTTAATAAAAGAATTATATATATATATATATATATAAAAATACTGTACAGTATTAATGCAATGGATTAAGGGTGTAGGTAATGTAATCCACCACTAGGTGTTGCTGTGACAAACATAAAGCAAGAGAGGTCTGTTAACAAAGGATCAGGGGAAAGCATTTTATTTATTATATTTGTTTAAGAGCTCCACAAATAAATTCTCAACCCTGGACAGTTCAATTAAACTACTGTAATGACACCTTAATAAAAATTTCAGTAAAATCCTCAATAAATCAGTGCAGCATAAAACCAAACAATAACTTGCCTGGATCGATGGTCCTAACAAATGGGGATGTTGGTTAATGGCACTGTTTTCATTGGTTTCAATGATTTTGTTCCAGATCAATATAAGATGCTCACATCCATGTCTGGGGAATGGTAAATGGCAGTCTGATTAGAAAATGATAGCTATCCTTCTTAGAATACTGACCTTAAAACTAAGCCATTATGACCAGGACCATCATAGGGTAAATGTTTGGTTATCCAATTAGTAGCATTACAACAGAGTGAGCAACTTAACCCTCCTTTCCCCTTTTTGAGGCAAAATTATTCCAGCAACCTTAGAAAAGGTTTATGTAGGAAGGAAGGAAGGAAGGAAGGAAGGAAGGAAGGAAGGAAGGAAGGAAGGAAGGAAGGAAGGAAGGAAGGAATTCAAAGCCAGCTGGAGTGTGGATGCAGGACCCAGGATAAAGGAACTAAATGGAGCACTATATGCTTTTACAAAAAATTTAAAGGTTTCCCCTGTCCAGTCATGACTGACTCAAGGAGGTGGTGCCCATCTCTTGAGAGACATTTCTTTCATGATATGGCCAGCATGAAAATATTGATGAAGACTTTTCCTTCAACAAAGTCTTCATCAATATGGAATACAGTAATCTTCCTGACTATTTATCTGTTAGTGTTTGCATGCTTTTAAACTGCTAGATTAGCAGGAGTGGGTAACGGAGCTCACCTTATCATGTAGCACTCAATCTTGAACCTAGCCTAACGGCTTTCCAGCTGATAAGCCAGCATCTTAACCATTGAGCCATGATTCTATATACTTCTATAGTGATCCTAAAGGCTTTTAGTGGTGGTATTCATAAGGAGTTGGGGAATCATTGATTAGTCCAACACTTCTTCAAAAAATTATTTAAGATACTTAAGTAACATCACTTTATTCATTTGTACTTTAAATTGAAGGAATTACCTTATACATAATCATGCCATTATGTATTTTTTGAAGTTCTTATACCATAGAGGGTTTTATTTTCTGTCCTTCCAATTACCATTTGATTGTCTCCTAGCGAATTAGCCATGAATATTCAATTTTCCTTTTTTAATGGATTATTTTAAATTACCAGGCAGAAATACTTCATACGTCATATTACATTTGGAGCAATAAGCTTATTGACTTGGCATTGGCAAAATAAAAGAGACTGCCATTCCAAGCAACAAGATACCAAAATTGTGAAGAAGAGGGAAATATTGCAAATAAAGAAAAATATGAAGAAATGAAGAAGCTGAAGACTTCCTTGATCATATGTACCAACTATTCTATTTATGGAGGATGCAGCAATGGACTATTTGATACAATAGTTCCTACTGTTATATTACTAATTTTCTTATTTGTTTTGAGCAGGGATGAATGCGGGGGGTGGGTGGGGGGTGATTTTCGTTTTGCTGGCTGGGAATTTTTGGAGTCAAAGTCTACCATCTTCAGGTTGCCAGGGTTGAGAAAAACTGATTTAGTGTATTCCCTAATGTAACTCCCACACACTTGGTAATGTAAGTGATAATGTAATTCTCGCATGCTTGGAAAAGGGCTTTTGGAGATTGTGTTTCATACCATAGTGGTTTGTCACAAGCAAAATACGAACTTTCCTCCCTCTGAAGCAGACATTAATTCTGCAGCTGCAGTCTGAGATGCACCTATGTGTCACAAGGCCCAATCATGCAAAATTGTGCGAGGTAGGGCTGCCAGCTACAAAGCAAAGCAAAAAACAAAAACAAAACAAGACTACTCCATCTTGGAAACTGGTATTAAAGAAGGACATTTTACAATATTGAAGGAGCACAAGCCCTTTGCTCAGCACGCTCCGACATCACACTTGAACTATGATGTCATTATGTGTAAGGGCTACATACAATTAAAAGACTCATTTTTAATATTAAGTCAAGTGCTACTTCATTTTGCCTCTCATTTTGCTTTTTTATATTTATTTCAGCTTTTTGTGGAATGTCTTTTCCCCAATGATCTGTGGTTTTGTCTCTCAAACATCCTTTGATGACAGGCTCAAGAAGACCTTTTCCCAGAGGACAAGCATTTATAGACGAAGATTGCAGAAGGTGGGTTGAATCAGATGGCTGGCATTTGCAATAGGAAAAATACTTTGCTTGTGATGCTTCTAGGCTCACAATGTGCATCAGCTCATGGTTTGTTAACAAGCCATAATGGGCTGGGTTCATTCATAATAAAAGCTGTAAGACAAACCAGATATTGACTCCTTTTCTGATTTACCCCTCTAAGTCAATATATAGCTTGCATGTTTTTCTCTCTATAAGTAGAGAGAGAAAAAAAGGAATTTAATTTCCAGACCAGATGACCCAATTTTTCTCTCCTAGCCCTAATTTACATTACACAACTAGAATTAGAGAATTAGAATAACAAAATTGGAAGGTACCTTGGAGGTCTTCTAATCCAATCCCCTGCTTAGACAGGAAACCCTATACCATTTCAGATAAATAGTTGTCCAATCTCTTCTTAAAAACTTCCAAAACTTGTGGGAGCATTCACAACTTCTGGAGGCAAGTTGTTCCACTGATTAATTATTCTGTCAGGAAATTTCTCCTTAGTTCTAGTTTGCTTCTCTCCTTGATTAGTTTCCATCCATTGCTTCTTGTCCTGCCTTCAAGTGCTTTGGAGAATAGCTTGACTCCCTCTTCCTTGTGGCAGCCCCTGAGATATTGGAACACTGCTATCATGTCCCCCTCGTCCTTCTCTTCATTAAATTAGACATACCCAATTCCAGCAGCCGTTCCTTATATGTTTTAGCCTCCAGTCCCCTAATCATCTTTATTGCTCTTCTCTGTACTCTTTCTAGAGTCTCAACATCTTTTTTGCATCGCAGTGACCAAAACTGGATGCAGTATTCCAAGTGTGGCCTTACCAAGGCATTGTAAAGTGGTATTAATACTTCACGTGATCTTGATTCTATCCCTGTTAATGCAGCCCAGCACTGTGTTGGCTTTTTTTGGCAGCTGCAGCACACTGCTGGTTCATATTTAAGTGATTGTCCATGAGGACTCCAAGATCCCTCTCACAGTTGCTACTTTTGAGCAAGGTACACTATACCTGTGCATTTAGTTTTTCTTGCCTAAATATAGAACCTTACTTTTTTTCACCATTGAATTTCATTTTGTTAGATAGTGCCCAATGTTCAAGTCTGTCAATATCCTTCTCTATCTTAAGCCTATCTTCTGAAGTGTTGGCTATTCCTGCCAGCTTGGTGTCGTGTGCCAATTTGATGAGTTCTCCATCTGTCCCCTCATCCAAACCCTTAATGAAGATGTTGAAGAATATGGGCCTAGAACAGAGCCTTGGGGTGCCCCACTGCATAGTTCCCTCCATTTAGATGCAGTTCCATTGAGGACTACACATTGAGTGCGGTTGGTCAGCCAGTTATGAATCCATCTGGCGGTGATGCTGTCTAACCCACCTTTTTCCTATCTTATCTATAGTAGAATGTGGTCTACTTTATCAAATGCCTTACTGAAGTCCAAGTAAAGGATATCCACAGCATTCCAACTATTGTGAAGATTTACAAAAAAGCACACACACTATTCCAACTCCTTAAAAAAACTGTACATTAACAAACATTGATTCTGGAGTCAAGTTTATGAAGCTTCCCTTTTTTTCAGATCTTATGTCACAACAAAGCTATCAAAAAGATGTTTCTTTTGTCTGCATCTGTATGTATGTTTTCATCTTTCCAGTGCTGCTATTTCTAAGCAATTACTGCAAAAGCAAAAAAAACTAATACTTTCAACTTCTGAATATTTGGCTTGATTTTTTAAAGTGAATGGCAAATTCCTTCTGGGAATCCTCCTGGTGCTCAGGAGACCTTCAGTCAAATTGCCCTTCATCAAATAAACATTTCCAGTAATTGAAATTACACTAAAGCGCTTCTGTGATTTTTTTTTAAAAAAATGCAATTTAGCAAAGCCATAGACACAGAGTCCCACTTTTACAGATAAATGCCGCACACTAATTTTCTAGCTAGCAGCTTACCTATTTTTTCTTCATATGGGAAATAATCAAATTATTTATCAGTAAGAGAACCCAATTATGTTCTGCATCAGAACTGAGGGAAGGCTTAGCTATTCCTTGAAGTTATTTGTTATTTATTAATCAAATTTATATAGCTGCTCATCTTACTGATGTGACTCTGAGAGGTGCACAACAATCGATAAAGAATATAAAAACAGTGAATAAATATAAAGGATTCTACTACCGTAATAAATATCTTTAAAAAAACCAAAATTCAATCAAAGTGGAGGGAGAGCAACTCCTTGTGAACCAATTTTCTCAAGAGGCAATGGATCCAGAATGGGAAACATTTCTGAGGGACAGGGATTACCTAACACAGGTTAACATCCTCCAATGTAGCAAAGGGAGTGTCCTGCTCCTGGATCAGCTGAGCGATCACTAGACACTTACCCATGACTGTTGGTCCTAGCTTCCTTCAATGAGCTGACAGGTTTTATGGAAACTAGAAACTTCCATGCATGAGCAGTAAATGTTGCTGCAGAAATTGAAGGCAGGCAAAACGTTTTGATATAAAGGGTAATTATTCTGGCCATTGGTGTGGAGCTCTGTTTGTCCAGTTTCCAAATTCATGATACCCTACTATGGAAACAGGATTGCATAATATAAAGGGATATTATCTATTTCTTCATTGTTCTGGTAACTTTAATAATAACAACAACAACAACAACAACAACCTTGGAGGTTAGGTGCTTAAGCCAGGGTGTCACTTTGTTGTATTGCATAAAACATTGTTTAAAACCATAAAGACTCAATTCATATAGCACATTGAGTAAAACCAAGAAACCAATTAAAGCTCACCTTATAAATCCAGCCAGTCTAGGGTCAATATTATGATTTTAAAGTCTTGTGTTTGTGTGTATGTGTGTGTGCTTTTTCATATTTTATAATTTACTTTTTATGTGATTATTTTTAGGGATGGCAAGCTGGGTATAAATTCTTAACTACAAAGAGAGAGAGAGCAAAAAACCACTCTAATTCTGTGATTTATTGAAGTAAACGTGTGGTTTCTTTCCTGGCTGTCTAGTATAAGAGTTATTATGATAGTGAACAATTAATTTATATAAATCAATGCTTTACGATCTGATAACAATAGTCAGGGAGTCAGAGGGCTTTATGAGGAGGAAAGAGGGTGACTTCTCATTTTCCAAGATTTTGTTATATGCACAAAGCATGTTAACAAAAGACCTAACAATCACTGCATGCAGAAACCGTTTTTGTTTCAGTAGAATGAGGTTTGGGGCCATCAATTAACTAAGTCATGCAAATGAGAGTCTTGGAGCAGAGCTTAATGAGAGACACTAGTTGCTAAAATACAGTTTCCGTTTCTTGCCATGGTAAACAATTCATTTGCATGTCTTGATTCAGGTCATACTAAAAGAGAATTTTCTCAAAAACAGTTGGTTTTGGTGACATTTCAATGTAAGAAACAACTATAATAAATCAAACATGCTCCCTACGTGGAGGCAACATAAAACATATCTTACCTTTTTTATTCTTTAATTAATTTATTAAATGTAGGATTTAGGTCATTTGACTTGTTTATAATCAAATGGGAAAACAAGCTAATTGTCCCTGTTTTATTTTAGTGGTCCTGATGGTCTGTTTAACCTGGGACATAACATTTTCATGATTCTATGTGTAGAAAAACAAAACATACAAATGCAGCATAATCTTTATTTTAAGCAAAAATCTCTGAATCTCATACATATTCAAGAAACAGTCTTAAGAAAAACATGTTGAATGGTTGCAGTCTTGTTCTTTGGATGTATGCTCAGAGATGCATACATACACATGAAGCTGGGAGAGGCAGAATTTTCTGAGAAGCCACAAAAAATGAATGTATGGAATAATAAAATAATTTCATTAACTTGCCTTCTGGTACATGGGTGTTTGATGACTTGGTTATACACACCATGGTAGCCTTTTCCTGATAGTACATTTTCAAAATTCTACATTGTCCACCAATCCTAAAATCTTAATATGGCTATGCAGGACTGCATTCATAATGATCTGAATGTAGGCATAAAATGAATTGGTGGATGAGATAAATATCACAAACCTTTTTATTAGCAAGATTTTCAAATAAAACCAGAAAAATATTCTAGTTTACCAACCAACATATACTTTATATCTATGAAAGCAAACATCTTTGGCACTGAGATACTTCATTAAAACAAAGCATCAACAATGTCTTTTGGCTGATGACAAAATATTACCTAATAAACAATAAACCCATACAAAAAACTAGCAGAGTACAATTCCCAATACATTGCACAGAAAATGAGGGTATTGATCCATAAATATAGTCAGACACTTAGTAATAATTTCAAATATATAATAATATTATATTTTGACTTAAAGTATCAAGTGCTGTGACATTTTTACTAAAAAGAGACTAAAAGAAAAGGGAAATACCTACACAAGCATAAATAGTTTGAGATTCTATGTCCAATAATTCAATCATTGTAGAAATTCAATAAATCAATAAAAACTACAATGAAAAAGTATTTATTTAACTGTTCAAAAGAAAAACATATAACCTATCTTTCAGCAGACATAAAAACCAAAAGGACATTACCTGGTTTTATAAGCTGAAGCCATATTGATGTGTTTAATGAATTTTCAAATTTAACATGCTTCTAAGTCCACTGCAAAATGCCTGACATTGTGACAAGATGGCACATATGTAGGGATCTCTCACAAGGGTCTTATTAGCTACTGAGTTGTGTCTCCACCTAGATTACAGTTCTCTGAAATGAAGAATTGGGAATGAAATATAATAATAGTGGCATGTGCTTCAGGAGTTCTGTAAGGCATTTGACCATAATCTATTTCTTGGTAAAATAGAGCAATCTGAGATAGCATCACCATCAGATGGAGTCACAACTGGCTGACCAACTGCACTCAACATGTAGTCCTCAATGGAACTACATCTATATAGAGGGAAGTATTCAGTGGGATACCCAAGGTTTTGTCTTAGGTCCAGTACTTTTCAACATTTTCATAGATGATTTAGATGAAGAGATAGAAGAGAACTGATCAAATTCACAGACAGCGCCAAGCTAGCAAACACTTTAGAAGATAAGCTCAAGATCGAGAAAGATTTTGACAGACTTGAACACTATCCACAAAATGCAATTCAGTGGTGAGAAAAGTAACATTTTACACTTAGGAAAGAAAAATCAAATGCACAGTTATAGAAAAGACGCCACTTGGCTCAATAGTACTAACTGTGAGAGGGATCTAGGAATCCAAGTGGACACCACTTAATTAGAGCCATCAAGATCCTTCAGCTGCAAAAATTATCAATGTAGTTCTAGGCTTCATCAACAGTGGAACAGTCTGTTCAAAAATGTATTAGTGCTGCTATATATTATATTGCCTTGGTAAGACCACATTTGGAATACTGCATCCAGTTCTGGTCACCATGAAATAAAAAAGATGTTGAGACTCTAGAAAAAGTCCAGAGAAGAGCAACAAAGTTGATTATTGGGCTGGAGGCTAAAACATATAACGAACAGTTGCAGGAACTGGATATGTCTAGTTTAATGAAGAGAAGGACTGGGGTGACATGATAGCAGTATTCCAACATTTGAGAGGTTTCACAAAGAAGAGAGAGTCAAGCTATTCTCCAAAGCATCTGAGGGCAAGACAAGAAGCAATGGATGGAAACTTATCAAAGAGAGATCCAACCTAGAACTAAGGAGAAATTTTCCTGATAGTGAAAACAATTTGCCTTCAGAAGTTGTGGGGGCCCCACTACTGGAGGTTTTTAAGAAATTAGACAGCCATTTGTCTGGAATGATATGAGGTCTCCTGTTTGGTCATAGAGTTGGACTAGAAGACATCTAAGGTTTCTTCCAACTCTGTTACTCTATATTCTGCTAGTGGTATTTTTATGCACATGACTACGAACATATGCAAAAGGCAGCTGGATCTATTTCTGCTTTCCTGTTGACTATGGAATATCTATCTGAGAGAGACTGAATTACCAAAGCTAGATATGATTTTCATATATAGATTGACCGTAACAGAATTCAATAAATGGCCAAATTTAAGCAGGTTTTCAGTGTTCTGAAAATGCCTATACCAGCAGAATATTTGCTCTGTCTTTTATCTCTGGGGAAAGTCAATCCCAAAAGTTATTTATTTAGCCAATTTTTATGGACAAGTGCCTCATTTGGTTAATGAAACGCCATCAATGGTCTGAAAATGTTGCCCAAGGGGCATATCCCAATTTTTTTATTAGAATGCACAATGTAACTTGTTCTCTCTTATTCCATGTTGTTAAGAAAAGAAAATTTAATCAAGACTCATTAATAATGTAATTCTAATAGTATTTTAATGAAACACGCATTAAGAATTAAATATCAAAATTCAGATGATTATCTGTAAAACATGCATCAATTAGAAAGGGATTGTCTGCCCGTGCAAAATTAGAAAATGAATGTGCAAAGCAGACAGTCATTATTCCCTGAAAGCAATTCTTTTTCTTACTCTGACTTCATGAATTCCATTCTTTACTGTTACATTTAAAAGTATAATTTTATCCTTGTTACAAACTATGGGAATATTTATTTTTTGATATTATGATTGGAGAATGAGACAGGGATTGTTAATTCTTGGAGTATTTGATTTTATAAGGCATGTTGGAATATTTTTTAAAATCTCTTGCCTGCTCTCAGTTGCTATTATTTTAATGAGCAGAAAAAAAGATTCTGTAGAAGAGATGGACAAGACAAATATGCAGAAGATTCTGTACATGTTATCTGCACACTGGTGTGAATTGATTGCAGAGGAATTTTTTGGCAATTCAATTCTTCACAGAAATAAACTGGATGCTACATTGCAGTTCCACAAGTAACAAAAACAAGAAAGCAATGGCATAATGCAGAAGAGGGCTTACATTTGCACATAGTCCATGTATAACTCTTTGCATACTGGAAAATGTTCAGTAATATTCCAAGATCCTAGACAGACAGTGCTCTACCATTTTAGGTTGCATTAAGAAAACAATAAATAAGTTTATAAAAATGCAAGAGCTACATAAACACCACTTTCATCCTGAGATTGTGTCTTCTTAGTGATAGTGAACATTGTGAGCTTTGAAAATGTAATCTATGTAAAAAGGTAAATTACAACCATTTAAAATGGCACACATTTGCTTTTAGATCGTCATACTTAAGTACAAAATACTTTGTAGTTATACTTGCAAAAATTAATCATTTCAGATTTGATCAAATCCAACAACAGATTACAGTGCATCTCTGTGTCATGACATTTTATCTTGGGTTTCAACAAAGAGAAGGAGGCTGAATATCAATGAAGAAATAATTGTCCAATAAAAGATAGGGTTCCTTGAAATCCGTTATAAAATAAATACAAAGAGAATATCACCAAAACATTATTTTCCTTGGAAAACTCAATAAAAAGCTATACAGCTTCTCTTTTAGCCTAAAGATTTAAAAAATGCAGAACATTGTTCATTCTAAGATAGCATCTCCCCTACTATCAAATCTGTGGTTAGTTCATATGTAAGTCCGTAAAATATTGTTTTTTAAAGATCTTTGCATAAATTGTGCATGTTTTTGGATATATGATGAAATAAACTTTAATTTATGTGCTTAGTGATCTTTGTAGGGAACAAGGATGTATTTAATAGAATAATTCTGATTTAGCAACATTTATTTCTCTCCCAAGATTTTCTGTTTTTCCCTGATTTTAAATGGCATTAAAAAACTTAAAGCCATATTAAAATATTTTAGGCCTTTTTTTACAAATTTTATGCATATATTATCTCCAACAATAAACTATGTAGCTGACCTCAATCATAGAGGTCTGGTTTTGAAGAAAGCATGTGATTATGGACTACAAATTGTCCTTCCCAGCTATAAAACATGAAACCATTGCTGCTTAATTAATTATTAGATACACAAATAAAATAAAGATGTGGAATTCTTAGTGCTCTCCAAGCCTGATTGTTTGCATGCAAACATTTCATTACCCACCTAGATAACTTCATCAATGTGAGTCACCAATGATTTTATTTAATTGGCTAATGAAATATCTGTAAGAAAACAACCAAACTCAGAGCACTCCACAGTTCAACCCTGAGCTATAAATATTCTCTTTTATTGAAACTAAAAATGACAAATCTACGATCCTAATGCACCCTCTGATTCTCACCATAATTCTGTGCAGGTGTCCTCATTTCAAAAGCCCTTTATAGACAATAATTGTGGGAAATGTCAATGAGTGGGTAAAATAGAAGAATCAGAGAAGGGGATGTTATAAACAAAGGGAAAAGAAAAAGAAGCATTAGAATGAGAGAGAGAAAGAGGTTTTACAACTCAGTCTGAGCTCCAGCATCCATCTCTTCTGGCATTGGCTATCATAAACTCCCCTCTACCTCTCCCGTCTACCAAAATAGGAATGCATGGCTTGACAGAAGTGCCCTCCATTCTGAAGCAAAAACATACCTTGGGCTACACTGTCAAACATTTGCCAAACTGCAACTTTAGGATACCTCTTCCATGGAGCTGGAGAATCTGGTTATACTCTTTGGGCATGGCATGGAAACCAGGCTTTGGAAGTTGGTTATCATAGTAGTGATGACTTATGGGGAGGCCTGCTATGCTTTTGGAGAAAGGCCAAAACCCATACAGCTTCACATTCTCACAGAGTTCCACTGCTGCACTGGTGATCATGAAGCCAGAAGACAGCCGATAGGCTTTGACACCCTTAGTTCTCCAGAATTGAGCAAGACTTTTGAGATACCTTGGATAGAAAAATATGGCCTTCTGCTTCGCACTGAACTCTTTCAGGGTGTGATGTACTTTGAAAGATGCAGCTGTGTTGCTTCTAAAGGAAAAAGCAGGTAGCAAAAGGAAAGCTTCTCCATAACTTGCAATGTTTTCCAGGAAGGTGGCCTTTTGATCATTCAGTCTGTTATATCTGGTCATAAGAGCAAAGAAACTGGATGTGGATATGTGCTAAAAATGCAGAGCACCTACCTTAAGTAGCAGTAGTTTAACTATAGACAGGCAGACAGAACGAGCTTACAGTTTATTTAAATTTACCAGTATTTAGTTTGTAGACAAAGTGAGCCACTTTTAACAAAATGACTATGCAAGTTTTGTTTTGTGGAGAATCTATTTCCCCCTTTTCCTTTTGGTTCCTATGTTCAGTCAATGCATAACATAAAGGTAGCTACAGCACTGAAACAAAACCTTAAGGAGCACTGAGAGATCTGAAGGATCGCTCAAATGAACAATATATGTTAGACTGGAAACAGTGGATAGACTACATACAAGAGAAACACCAATCAAAGAAAATGTATCTGGCTTATAGTTAAATCTTGACATACGGAGTGAAGAATGTTTACAAATTTAAATTGATTGTATTAAGTTGAATAGCAGTTAACTTGAATTTTTTCCTGGTTTACATGTACAAATATATATATCTATTAATAAAAAATGTTTTAAAAAAAAAGAAAGAAAGCCCGTTGCCACTTTTTAGATAATGGTTTTCATTATTCAAATACTTTCTTGATCTCATAGCGATGGAGACATTTGTGGGAACAGAAACTATACTTTTCCAACAATGACAAACATCAGAGGTCTCTCTTTGCATTAGCCTGCTTTTTTAAGAGGGAGTTTGGGATCATAAATGAAGCCAATAGAACTGAGAAGCCATGGTGATGATGATGACACACTAGTGAGCTTCTGGAATGTTTAGCCTAATAATTAAACACAGATTGCAAATAATACCACAGTTATACTCACTTCTGAGCTATAATGCTTGGGTTAATAGTTACAAGGTTTGTCTTATTGCCAACATCTTGACTGACACTTCCACTGGTCGGGGGAAGGTTGCACCTGTAATTTTACAAAAGGTGTTTAGATTCCACTCCTATTTTTCTATTATAGCAGTCAGATTTCTCTCAAGTATTAAAAGATACATTAATCAGGCACTATCCAACTTCTAGCCAGTTGAATTCTGAGAATTGTAATTTCACCACTTTTATAGTCTCGTCACTGCATGTGAAGGATTGTATTTCTAAGGCTTATTCTAAATATGCCTTTAAGGAATTAATGGAATCTATGTTTCGGCATAACAGTATGCTGAAAATGTATCATATTTGATGCTCAAAATTAGGAATCATAACTAACTTACAGCATTCCTTCTATAAAATGGGATGATGACCAATTATTTAGATGGATTTGAAATGACAAATTTATGTATCTACTAAAAATGAGTAACAGATATCATGTTATCCTTCTTGTCAGCCTTTCAAAAGGAAAATAGATGGAACAGCGGTAATTCTTCAGATGTAAGGTTGTTCTTAAGTCCAGTTATGTTTGCAACAAGCCACAATGGAAGTACTTCAACAGATCATTTGGGGATAGAAAATTGCTGAGAGGGAAGTCTTCATTCACTAGAAAACCTCAGTATTAAGCTCACCTCAACACATGTATGGATCTAATTAAGCAGATTTCATTACATAGCAATAAAAAAGCAAATATAGCAGAATAACCCAACTTAACCCTTTGTTTGCTATTCCACTTAGAACTGACCATATTGTATACTGAACATCTAAACTCCAGCACAATCAGCTAGTACTGAAAGGCGGGAACAAACAGTGTTATTTTTGCAGTTAATGATCTTTATATTCTTTTTCAACATGTTCCTTCATCTTCTAGATGTGTTAGGCTATAACTCCAGCCATCCACAGCCAACATGATCACATTGGAAAAGGCTGGTTCACTCCCTTTCTTATTAATGGGCTGTGGTGAATTGATTATCATACTTAAAATTTCTCACCTAAACACAAAGTCAGATTTATCAATTTCAGCTCCACAATTAGAACTCTTAAGATTTCCTCCATTTCCAACAACTGCACACTGCTTGAAAGGAAAATCCAGAGGCTGGGACTGAAAACAAGAGACAGTGACAGACTGTGTCAGAGTTTAAAGGGCAAGAGCATGCACTTCTTTTTTTATTTAAAGTAGTTACTGAGTGATGAAGATAGATCATTATCTCTATTGCTGGTGAGTATAAGTCTCTCATCTTTAAACTCCCAGTATTTTCCAGGGGCCAAATAATTCTGGGTACACACATTGCAGTAAGAAATTTTTTTTAATTTAATCATGGTTTGTTGAAATGTCACTGCAAAACCATAAACATGGTCTATAACATTATAATAGCAGCATTTATATACCAATCAAGACTAAAGTATATAAGGGTTTAACAGTCAATGAATGGATATCCTCCTATAGTGTATCTCCATAATTTATTACCATATGTGCTTTCTAAAATTCTAGAACATGAAGTATGAAGCAATTTTACATTTGAGTCATTGTATTTTGCCTAATCATGTCTTTCAAGCTGACAATAGTTTCTCAAGCAAGAGACATTCTCCAGTTCTGGTGAGGTGGGATTGGACTTCACATCTGACTAGAGCTGAATAGAGTAGAATTTAATTTTTCTAACTATTCTTGTCAAAGTTGAAATATTCTTTCTTTACCTTTTTTGGTCTTATACTGTTTTGTTTATGATATTATCAGAGCTCTTCTTACCTCTGGCAACATCTGAAATATGTCCTCTGTAATATGGATGGTTTTTTTATTGTCCACTTCATAAGTCATGTTGCTTCCCAATGGGGTATTATTTTGAGAAGCAATAAAATTATGCACAGCATCACAGCATGAAGCAAGCTCTGCCCTAAAGTTCATAATAAAAATGAAAGACCAGTATAATGAGTTTAGTAGAGATATCAATATGATGATAATCATTATCAAATAAAATTAACTTCTGATTCATATTGTTTATTATTATAAACATGCAAGAATGTCCCCAACAAGACATTCTTGAGATAAGTTGGATTTCAATTCATATAATTCACTCAGTTTGGCCAACAAAGGCTAGCTGAGGATTTTAAGAGTTGGAATGCAACGTATTTTTGAGGACATCATGGTGAAGAAGGTTCATCAAGAACTTTTCTGAATTACCGAGCTTTATTTTCAAGCAATGAAACACCAAAGTTATTTTGTCATTTACTGCCTTGTCGTGGCGAAGGAGCTTGCATAACTCAATGAAGCTATGAGCCATGCCATGCAGGGCCACCCAAGACGTACAGGTCATAGCAGAGAGTTCTGACAAAATGTGATCCACTGGAGAAGGAAATGGCAAACCACTCCAATATCTTTGCCATGAAAACCCCATGGACAGTACTAAAAGGCAAAAAGATATGACGCTGGAAGCTGAGCCCCTCAGGTTGGAAGGTGTCCAATATGTTACTGGGGAAGAGCAGAGGGCTAGTACTAGTAGCGCCAGAAAGAATGAAGCGACTGGGCCAAAGCTGAAAGGATGCTCAGCTGTGGATATATCTGGTGGTGAAAGGAAAGTCTGATGCTGTAAAGATCTTTTCTCCATAGGAACCTGGAATGTAAGATCCATGAATCAAGGCAAGCTGGACATGGTCAAACAAGAGATGACAAGACTGAACATCGACATCTTAGGAATCAGCAAACTAAAATGGAAGGAATGGGTGAATTTAACTCAGATGACTATCAGATATACTACTGCGGGCAAGAATCTCTCAGAAGAAGGAAGAAAGGAGAGGAGAGAGAAAAAAGTAAAGGAGGGGAGAAGGAAGTAGGAAGGTTGGAGGAGAAGAGGAGAAGTGGGGAGAAAGGGGAGGAGAGTGGTGAAGGAAAGAGAAGAGGAGAGGAAGAAGAGAGAAGTGGGGAAGAGAAGAAAGGGAGAAAGAAGGTAGAGAAGAAGGAGTGTGGATACAGTGAAAGGGGAAATGGGCGAGCAACACCAAAAGTCTGTGTATGTATTTATTTCATTTTATTAAAAGTATCTTATATATGAATGTAAAAAGAATGTATGTTAACATCTGATAAATATCACGGTATATGTATGGGGGAGAGTTTGGAAAAATAAAAAATTATTAATTAAAAAAAAAGAATCCCTCAGAAGAAATGGAGTAGCCTTCATAGTCAATAAAGAATACGAAAAGCAATACTGGGATACAATCCCCCAAATGACAGAATGATCTCAGTTCGAATCCAAGGCAAACCATTCAATATCACAGTAGTCCAAATCTATGCCCCAACCACTGGTGCTGAAGAGGATGAAATTGACCGGTTCTATGAAGCCCCACAGCACCTTATAGAATTAACACCCAAAAATGATGTCCTTATCATCATGGGTGATTGGAATGCTAAAGTAGGAAGCCAAAAGGTAACTGGAATAACAGGCAAGTTTGGCCTTGGAGTACAAAATGAAGCAGCGCACATTTTGATATAATTTTGTCAAGAGAATACAATGGTCATAACAAACACTCTTTTCCAACAACCTAAGAGACGGCTCTACACATGGACATTGCTAGACAGTCAACACAGAAATCAGATTGACTATGTGCTCTGCAGCCAAAGGTGGAAAAGCTCTATACAGTCAGTAAAAACAAGACCAGGAGCTGACTATGGCTCAGATCATGAGCTTCTCATTGCAAAATTTAGGCTTAAATTGAAGAAAGTACGGAAAAGCACTAGGCCATTCAGATATGAACTAAATCATATTCCTGATGAATATACAGTAGAGGTGACAAATAGATTTAAGAAATTAGATCTGATAGACAGAGTACCTGAAGAACTATGGACGGAGCTTCGCAACACTGTACAAGAAGTAGCAACTAAAACCATCCGAAAGAAAAAGAAATGCAAGAAAGCAAAATGTCTGTCTAAGGAACCTTTGCAAATAGCTGAGGAAAGAAGGGAAGCGAAAGGCGAAGGAGAAAGAGAAAGATACACCCAATGGAATGCAGAATTCCAGAGAATAGCTAGAAGAGATAAGAATACCTTCTTAAATGAACAGTGCAAAGAAATAGAAGAAAAGAACAGAATAGGGAGGACCAGAGATCTCTTCATGAAAATTGGAGATATGAAGGGAACGTTTCATTCAAAGATGGGCATGATAAAGGACCAAAATGGCAGGGACCTAACAGAGGCAGAAGAGCTTAAGAAGAGGTGGCAGAACTACACAGAAGAACTATACAAGAACGAGCTTAACGTCCCAGATAATCACGATGGGGTGGTCACTGACCTCGAGGCAGACATCCTAGAACAGGCATGTCAAACACAAGGCCTGCAAAGTGGTTTCATGTGGCCCATGAAGCCATCCTGGAAACAGTGAGGGAACGGCCCCCGCTGCCTTGGCCCTGGCCGGCCGGGAGCCAATGTACAATTTTGTGGTGGCCATCTATGCTGAAACGCATTCAGTCTTAGCTCCACAAGGCTGTCCAGAAACAGTGAGGAACCAGCCCTTGCTGCGTCAGCCCCGCCCCCTGGGTGCGTGCTGGGGAGGTATCACCCTTTGTGAGGAATGAAGAAATGCACCTTGCTTTGGCGCTTGCCCCAGTCCCACCCTCTTCGGCCAGAGAGCCTCCTGCCCAGGCTTCCACAAGCCCCCTTGACGCGAATGATGGAGAGCTGGCCATGCCCACCCAGTAGGCCACATCCATTCCATCCACACCCACCCAGTAGGCAGCACCCACCCTGGCCACCCCCACCTGGCCCCCAAGGACAACCGCAATGCTGATGCGGCCCTCAATGAAATTGAGTTTGACACCCCTGTCCTAGAATGTGAAGTGAAATGGGCCTTAGGAAATCTGAGCAACAACAAAGCTAGTGGAGATGACAGTATTCCAGTCAAGCTATTCAAAATCTTAAAAGACGATGCAGTAAAAGTGCTACACTCAATTTGCCAACAAATTTGGAAAACTCAACAGTGGCCACAGGATTGGAAAAGGTCAGTTTACATTCCAATTCCAAAGAAAGGCAATTCTAAAGAATGTTCAAACTATCGCACCATTGCACTCATTTCACATGCTAGTAAAGTTATGCTTAAAACCTACAAGCTAGACTCCAGCAGTATGTGGATCGAGAATTACCAGAAGTACAGGCAGGATTTCAAAGAGGCAGAGGAACTAGAGATCAAATTGCCAACACATGCTGGATCATGGAGAAAGCTAGGGAGTCCCAGAAAAACATCTACTTCTGCTTCATTGACTATGCTAAAGCCTTTGATTGTGTGGATCACAACAAATTGTGGCAAGTTCTTAAAGAGATGGAAGTACCAGACCATCTTATTTGTCTCTTGAGAAACCTATATGTGGGTCAAGAAGCAACAGTGAGAACTGGACACGGAACCACTGATTGGTTCAAAATTGGGAAAGCAGTCCGGCAAGGCTGTATTCTGTTGCCCTGCCTATTTAACTTATATGCAGAGCACATCATGAGAAAGGTAGGGCTAGATGAATCAAAAGTTGGAATGAAGATTGCCGGGAGAAATATCAACAACCTAAGATATGCAGATGATACCACTCTAATGGCAGAAAGTGAAGAGGAACTAAAGAGCCTCTTGATGCAGGTGAAGAAGGAGAGTGCAAAAGTTGGCTTGAAACTCAACATTAAAAAAACTAAAATCATGGCATCCGGCCCTCTCAATTCCTGGCAAATAGATGGAGAAGAAATGGAGGTAGTGACAGATTTTATTTTCCTGGGCTCCAAGATCACCTCAGATGGGGACTGCAGCCAAGAAATTAAAAGACGCTTGCTCCTGGGGAGGAAAGCTATGGCAAATCTAGACAGCATACTAAAAAGCAGAGACATCACCCTGCCAACAAAAGTGCATATAATCAAGGCCATGGTTTTCCCAGTTGAAAAGTATGGATGTGAAAGTTGGACCATAAGAAAGGCTGAGCGACAAAGAATTGAGGCCTTTGAACTATGGTGCTGGAGAAGACTCCTGTGAGTCCCTTGAACTGCAAGGCATTCAAACCGGTCAGTCCTAGAAGAAATCAACCCTGACTGATCTTTAGAAAGCCAGATCCTTAAGTTGAAACTCAAATACTTTGGCTACCTAATGAGAAGGAAGGACTCACTGGAGAAAGGTCTAATGCTGGGAAAGATTGAGGGCAATAGAAGAAGAGGATGACAGAGAATGAGGTGGCTGGATGGAGCCACTGAAGCAGTAAGTGTGAACTTAAATAGACTCCAGAAGATGGTAGAGGACAGGAAGACCTGGAGGAATGTTGTCTATGGGGTTGCGATGGGTCGGACACGACTTCGCAATTAACAACAACATCAACAAAGGTCTGTGTACTTATTTTTTTTTATAAGGGATGGATATATTCCTGGTCAAATACCAGGATTACTGGACAACATTGAGAAAATACTATTGCTGCAGACTTTGTTTTGGAATTCTTCGAAGAAGAATTCTTGTCCAGTTAAGGAAAGCACATTGCAAAAAATATTGATCAGATATAAATAGGACTTAACTGATAACACTAATTTCACATCTCATTTTTATTAATAAGTCTATTAACATAAATACTAGAGTAGATTCAGCTTAGTAATATGTTCAGATTTAAAGTACAAAGTACTCTTAAGATTCTGGGCAAAACGTTATCTATCTATACAGTTAGGATCTGAGCGTTTTGCACAGTGGGGTGCTTTTTTTGTACTTAAAAAGGCTTCTTGTTATTTTCAATATTCAAGTAAATTCAGCCATGATAGCAGATATGTGGGGAAAAACGCACGTGCAGCAAACTGCCGTGTCCCCCCCCACAAACCTCATAACCTTTTGTTACCCTTTGTCCCAGTGAAGCAGCCAGAAGGTCATCCCCTTTTGACTTAATGCCTCACCTACTGAAACAAATAATATGCTTAGTTCCTTCCTATCTTTTCCTGTCTTTGTTAGTTCCTTCTCCTTTCATCTCCCTGTATTTGTTCTTTACCTGGTCTTTGACCATGTAATGTGTTACTAGGAATTTTCCAATGAAGAAACTTTATGTCAGCATCTAATGGTTAAGCTTGTGTATGTAACAAGAATATAAAAACCAATAAACTCAGAGTTTGTCAAGCTATGTCCTGCAGCTTCAAACCAAAGGAAAACAACCTGGAGATCTCATTGTAGTTCCACCTATAGCATTTGTCACGGTTGAGCAAATTAATGACATCTTGAGTACTCAATTTGTGGACAGAATTCCACATAAAAATTGTCACTTAACACTTTTGATATTTCTTACTAGTAAGCTACTTACAGGAGTATTAGCTGTGTTAGAAGCACAAAAAGTATATTGTATTGAATGACTTTATTATCCCATCCCAAAATGTTTTATCTTTTATCCAGGCTGTTGCTGAAATAATAACCTTAGGACACAATCAAGCTTGTCCTTGAAATGGGCCTGATTTAATTAATATTGTTCTTCCTATCCCAACATTTGATTTTCAATTTTATTTTCAGAATAACTTATCTCTTCAGTGCTCTTTAACTGACTATATAGGCTGTATTTCATATCATTTGCCTAAAGATCCTCGGCTTGCTTGTTTAATGACTTTTTTCTTTCCTGTTCGCCCACTGCTTTCTCCTTCTCCCTTGCCACAAGCTCTTACTGTTTTTTTCTGATGGAGGGCGAACGAGAGGAGCAATTGCTTACAAGGATCCTCATGATGATACCTGGAAAGTTTCTTACACTGCAGTGCAATCCTCACCACAACGCTCAGAATTATCTGCTGCTATTTTAGCTTTCCACACCTTTTCTCAACAGCCTTTTAACTTAATCTCTGAATCTCATTATGTGTGCCAACTTTTTAATCTTCCAGGTGCTTACATCACGCCCAGGATCGACCCCAATCTTATGGCTTTGTTTTTAACTTTACAGCAGCTGTTACAAGGCCAAAAGCATTTATATTTTGTTTCTCATATATGCATTGGTCCTTTAAGGACTGTCTTCACAAACAAATAAAAAAGGAGGGATCAAGGGTACCTAATTTGGCATGGTCAAGTCAATAAAGTCAAGTCAATAAAGTCCTAATAACTTTAAATCAGCTAAATATTTATTTTAAAAAAATCTACTGCCTACCAGCGTCACTTTCAGCAGAAATCTGTGCTCCCTAATCCATTGGTATGTTATTGGCAATTGCCTGATAAAACCTGGTTAGGTCCAATCCCCTTACTAACTTGGGGGTGAGGCTATGCTGCTGTGCTTGCTCCTACAGGCCCTCTTTGGATTCCAGCCCGGTATGGCATCAAGTTCAGAACCCAATACCGGAATTGAAGAAGGTGACTATTCAGACAGCACAATGTCCCTTTCACTCTCGCCATCGCAGTTGACCAACGACCTGGGGCAATGTGAAGAGCCTAACATCCAAAGCGCAGGAGGTTCTGCGGCAATAGGGAAAAGAACCTACACCAGAGAATTTATGCGCTGCCATATTTGCAGTTTTGACTGCAAATTCCTTAGTCATTCTTTCCTTCTTAATTGCTATGTGGGGGCTCAAGCTCTCCCACTAATCCTTTAGAATCACAGATGAAGTATAATATTTGGGTGCAATTAGCTAATGTCACACAAGTGACAGACTTTTGTCTTTCTGAATCATATGATATGGAAAATCTACTCTCTACCTGTCTTATACCTGTGTGTGTTCCAGCTTCAGTTTTAAAAAATTATACTGGTTTAAGCAATTTTCTATCAGACATTTATTATGCAACTATATCAAACTGGGGTCCTATCTCTTATATGTTACCCTTTGATGCTATTGTTTTACATACACCAATTGTAGCTGTTCCTACAAATCTTACTTGTGCAAAAATTGTCAATTATACTATTTCACCTAAAAAACCTCATTGTATACATGTCAGTCAAAGAATTTTAAATTGTACCTCCTTTCAAGAGGTATTCTTTAATTATGCACATATATGGTTATTCAATGTCTTTTTTCTCTACTTAATAAGATGTCTTACAGTATTAATACCCACTAACTACTCCAGCTTAGGATAATGTCCTCACTAATAAAATAGAGAAGAGTGAGATGTGGGGAAAACACAAAATTATCCCATGGTAATTGCTCCTGGATAAATTTATATATAGGAATTAAATTTATATATAGGAATTATTTGTTGTTACATTTTACTCATAACCTCGCTAAAACCCCAAGATTATTTATATTTAGGGCGCATGATGTTCCAAAGGACTGGGATCATGGAAGAGAGGCTCTGCTCCTGGACCCTGTTAGCTGGGATTCCTTGACTGACAGGGATCTGCAGCATGCCTTCTCTGACACAGTGTTCTTTAAGTAACCAGGACTCATGCTATGCATGGCTTTATAGATAATAACCAATATCTTGAATTGCACCCAGATAAAGCAGCTGCCAATGCAGCTCATGGAACAGCAGTGTAACATTGGCCACTCTAGGGGCCCCCAAAATTCCCTGCACTGCTGCACTATGCACAAGTTGAAGTTCCAAATGCTTTTCAAGATTAGCTCCATGTAGAGCACTTTGCAGTAGTCCAAGTGTGAGATGACCAGGACTTGAATGACTGAGCACAAGGACTTCTGATCCAGAAAGGCCACAATTGGCACACCACCTGAAGTTCTGCAAAGGCTCTCTTGCTTTTGAGCAGGAATCACGAGTCTAGGAGAACCTTCAAATTGCAGACTGGATCCATCTGGGGTAGTGCCATCCCATCCAGAATTAAAGATGTCAAAGTTCTGGATCTTGGAGTCCCATGCATCTAAAACCATTCAGCCTTGCCAGGGTTCAGCCAAAGCCTCCAGGTCCCCACAGCCTCCAGGTACCTTGTGATGATCTCCCTGTCTAACTCCCTCACAGTAATTATTACGTAACAGCAGTTGCTACTTTATAATCAATCCTCCAAGGAAGAAAATAGGGTGCACAATGTGTTACAAATTAGGAGAGAGATTTTTATGAAATATTTTAATTCTGTAAGGCTTTACTTACCCTATTACTACCCCGAAGAGCATAGTTCAAAGGAGCCAATACATATATGGAAAAATCATGATTTTTTTATTCATTATTAATACTATTTCATTCATTCATTCAGTCATTTATTTATTTGATTATTAAAACATTTATATAGTCACCTATTTTTTAACCAACTATGGGCGGTTCCTAATCAAAAGCTAAAACATCACATACAATCATATTAAATCTATGAAACTAAACACACTAAAATGTTAAAAACAAAAGCCTGGCATCAAGTCAAATTTCTAACATTCAGTCATCTAATCTTATCCCAGTGTTTGGGGGAAAAGTCAGGTCTTCAAAGGCTTTATGAAAGGGTAACAGGGTAGAGGCTTGCTAAACTTCAAGAGGGAGAGGGTTCCATAGGACAGAGGCTGCTACAGAAAAGGCACACTTCCTAGCTTCCATCTGATGGCAATATTTAAGGGAAGGGAATAGAAGTGTGTGCACCCTATCTGACCTGGTAGGATGGGTAGATTTAGGGAATTAAGAGTTAATGATTTAAGGAAAAGCGATCCCACATACAAACTGGCCATGTACCATATAAGGGCTTTAAAGGGGATGACCAACACCTTAAATTGCACCCAGAAAAACCTGGAAGCCAATACAGCTCATGCAACAAAAATGTTACATGGGCAAATCTAGAGCCCACATTAGTGTATGCACTTCTGCATTGTGAACCAGTTAAAGTTTGAGGGGTACCTTCATGGGAATCCCATGTAGAATTATATTTTAAAAAGGAGTCCCCGATGATTTTACTCTGCTAGTTGTTGCCAGCTATAGAAGATGGTGCTCATCTCTGTTTCAGGGCCATTGAGCCAGTGCTATCCAAAGACATTTCCGCAATCATGTGGCCAGCATGACTTCACAGAGCACTATTACTTTCACACCAAAGTGGTCCCTATTTATCTACTCACATTGCATGCTTTTGAACTGTTGGATTGTCAGGAGCTGGGGCGAGAATGGGAGCTCATCCTGTTGTGTGGCCCTCAGGTCTCAAACCTGGGCTACCAGCTTTCTGGTTCACAAGCCCAGTGTCTTAACTGCTGAGCCACTGCTGTAGAGGGCATTGAAGTAATCCAAGTACAAATTCTACAATATTTTGTGCAATGTTTTCATGTTAAATCTGCATTTTACAAAGTACATTTATGTAAAAAGAGAACTGTGTACTGCTATATGCAAGAATCTGGTTTCGCCAAAGTTTTGAATATCAGTTAAAGTGTCTCTGTGGTGTATAATATTCAGAAGCAAAGCTATTCCCAACCCAGAGAGCATTATTGCAATATAAACAGAAATGGCCCAATATTTTTTAAAATTAGAAACTAATACAAAATATTTCTGATTAATTTTATGCTTCACCTAATGAGGCAAATGCAATCAAGCAGTATTATGTTAATACTATGCACCAGTGGGACAAGAGACAACACAAGAATATTTGTTAAAATATTCCTTCCTCATTTCTTGATGAATACAATTGTGCCAAAATAAATATTGGTAATGTTTTGATTTTAGCACCTATAATCACTCCACACTCACAAGTTCATTGAAGCCTAGCACTCCACAAGCAATTCCATCAACAGACATCAACAGACCTAGAACCAACCTATGAACCCTGAGAATTCAAATCAATCTCACAACCAATGAGCGACAGCACCAACCTTCAATCAAACCCCAACCCCCCAACCAGCACTTCACCTCCCAATGACCCTCCCCATCACAAGACCCATCATAAGACTCTCACCTGACACGACTCACAACTGACAAGAACCATCACTAGACCCTCACCTGAAGTAACCCTCCCATCACAAGACTTACTGACCACTCTTATAATCAGAAGAACACCAACACTGGCATTCCCTAAATTCCACTGAAAATGTTACCTTGACTGGTAAAAAAATATTTGGAAGCCTCCCACAAACTCAGAGAACAAACGTCCTCTCTGTTTAATGAAGAGAAGGACGGGGGGGGCGGCATGATAGCAGTGATCCAATATCTCAGGGGCTGCCACAAAGAAGAGGGAGTCAAGCTAGTCTCCAAAGCACCTGAAGGCAGGCCAAGAAGCAATGGATGGAAACTAACCAAAGAGAGAAGCAACCTAGAAATAAGGAGAAATTTCCTACAGAACAATTAATTAGTGGAACAACTTGCCTCCAGAAGTTGTGGATGCTCCAATACTGGAAGTTTTTAAGAAGACATTGGACAACCATTTGTCTGAAATGATATAGAGTTTCCTGCCTAAACAGGGTTGAAGACTTTCAAGGTCCCTTCCAACTCTGTTGTATTGTATTGTATTGTATTATCATATCATATTGTATTACTTATAGCAATATAAAAATATTTCTTTCAAGTTAGAATCAGTATCTTCCTGGGCATATTTATGTAGTTTTCTTAGCAGCAATATGAAACTGCTTTGCAGCTGCCATTTTCTGAGGTGTTTTCATTTTTTATTTTTTCTCAATCCCAAAGTTTTGGGGTTTTCTATGATCCCCGTTCAAATGCTATCAGGCTTGCTTCGTTTTTGAAGACCAGCTGAGCTCAGTCAAATGCTACCCCTGCTGAGATTGGTTACCTACAAAGCTTTATTTTAAAAATACTTTATGTAGGAATTAAAGATTAGTGTCTAAATTCAGATCACAAAAAGAGACCAGCTATATGATACAGACTCTCTGTACTATAAAAATTACAGTAGCTTTCCCCAAGGGATCATGACTGGGCAGCATACTTTTAAATAAATGGATCTGGTGCATGTTGTATAAATCGAACTGCAGAAGCTACCATTGTATTTATGAAACAAGATATAAAGATTCTATTTGGAAAAGATATACTATGCATATCTTTGATATTAACAGCCAGATAATTAAAGGCAATTGGGAAGATATAGAGGAAAAGATCATTTGCCATTTGTTCCTCCAGGTCTAAGCAGATTATTACAAGGCTATTGGGAATGTATGCCTGAATCTTAACAAATGTAAATTAGCTATGGATGATTATAATAAATTATAGTTACTTTTTATTGAAATGCTTATATTTTATGTATGTACTGTATGTATGCATGCATGCATGTTTGTATGTATGTATGTATGTATGCATGCATGCTTGTATGTATGTATGTATGTATGTATGTATGTATGTATGTATGTATGTATGTATCTAACTTATATAGCCACCAATCTCCCAAGCAAATGATTCTGGACAGCATACAACAAAACTAAACATGTTTGGAATTTTGATATATATTTATGTATATACAAATATATCTATATCTTTTTAAAAAATTCATTATAACTTGCTGTGGTATTTATTTTTGTTTTATATTAAGTTAATAAAAACATTAAAAAAAAAAGCTACTACCCTGAGTGTTTAAAATATGTGCATTCAAAAGCATATGTAGGTATGAAGTGCTGGCTGTCCATATCTCTCACAAATGAAAACAAATATACGTGTCCAAGGATAAGGTTGCAGGATCCAATTTAAGTCAGTCACTGGACCAAAGGTTTATTTGTCCAGGCTTTTGGGATCATGCTGGAAGTTTCCTGATGATTGGCTCCAGTATGGGTCTGAAACTTTAGAAAAATAAAATTTTGCTTCCAGTGACTGATTCAGATTCGATCCTGTATATGCGGGAATCGGCAA
This sequence comes from Bothrops alternatus, assembly GCA_034064705.1. NCBI lineage: Eukaryota > Metazoa > Chordata > Lepidosauria > Squamata > Viperidae > Bothrops > Bothrops alternatus. Next base: position 2,104,526 of record JARGCV010000058.1, on the reverse strand, counting down.
GATTGCTGTCCAAATAGGACATTATGCTTGTATCAAATAAGCATTAATCAACCCATTTATTTCCAGTTCCATTTTTCTTGATTTGAGCCTACAATATTTGAAGAAATTATAAATTACTTAGGCAGCGAACACAAATAATACTCCTTTCTCCTCCTGTTTTCCCCAAAACAACAACCCTGTAAGGTGGGCTGATAAAAAATGACCGGCCCAAAGTCATCTAGATGGCTTTCATGCCTAAGACAGGTCAAAAGTAGATTTTGGCACTAGGCAGAGATGCTTTTATTCTTTCAGTGCTTCTAATACTAATATTTATTTATTTTGCACTGGAGTCTTTTATTAAACCTTATTTCCATTGTTTCAGGTTTTCCAACTAACAAATATTTAATCTGATTAATTGATACATTTAAACACCAGTTTGATCCAGTGACTAAGTTTGGTCTGATAGTTATTAGGAATCTGTATTTTCTGATTTGGCTCATAATATCAATAGATATAGGCTCATAAGATGTTCTAGAAAAATGTTTTCTTTTGAAGAGCAATACAGAATCCCCTAAATCAGATACATTGAAAATGTTTCTGGAATTCTGCAGTACATTTCAAATCACCTGCTCCTAAATCAAGTTTTTCTTAGCAACTGTTGTTGCATATATCTATTAACATATCTTTCTGCCATAATAGTTTTCTCCTTTTATTTCCACTGCAGCTTTAGCCTAGAATTACAGCATTTGTATTTAGGCCAACAACATAAACAAAAATGTAGGCTAATTAGCAGGCTGTGTATTTCAACTGAGAATTGATTTGTCACCACAGATGGTGACAGATGACAGACACCCTCTCTGCTTCAAACTTCCTATTTAAAATGATCTGTCTGGGTTGGTGATTGATGTTAAGCTCTCTGCACACTAACTATTCCATCCTGCTCATTAATTAAATACTGTTTTTTTATTGAAAGTTGTATGTGGTGCCAAATCCTTGACCATAATCATAGACTACTATGTCTTTCTATGTGTATGTGTGTGTGTGTTTGTTAGTACTTGTATAAACAGGATGCTCAAACAATTATTTTAGTCCTGATAGTGCCCAACACTGGTTCTGTACATCTCTGCCATTTTATGCCATGCTTTGTTTGATTTGAGGGGGGCAACTATGGCCTATCTACCTCAAGGGAGCCCCTATGCATGTCAATTATTTTGTATGACTGTTGTCCTATAAAGACGGATTTTCACTGCATGAGAAGGATGTAGACCATAATATGCAACTAATTACATTGGGAGATCAGTAGAAATCAGAAACTTCTCAATCATTCCCAGTTTACCTGCTAGGATCAACCTATCTTACCTGCCATTAACACTCAGTACACCTTTTGTAAAAGCATAGAATCTGTTTCTTCCACACTTCTAGAGACATTTTCTGGACTCTGAACCCAAACTTCCCAGAAGATTGTTTGGTTAGTTTTCATAATACATTTGGCTTTTTGCAAGAAACACATATATGAGCACACAATATGAACTAAAAAAATTCCACGACTACAGTATTTTTTTAAACAGGAAAAGGCTGTTTACTCATATTTATGAAAAGATTAGAATGCTTGCTATTCTCTGTTTTTTCAAAGAAAGATTCCAGTAAAATTTTAATGTCTAGTTTCTGAAAATTAAAAAAAGGAAAAGCACTGAGGAAAGACAGTTATATGGAAGCAGATACTTGTTGTAAGATACTTTCTCACAGAATCATTGACAATTCAGTTGATTACACATGCAGAAATGAAAATATATGCCTAGTTTGTATTTCAGTTCCTTGGTTACTGACAGAAAATAAAAGGCTTGGGTTTGGAATCTTTATATCATATTTGAATTACAAGAAGTACTACATAGAATATTTTTTAAAATCTGCTTTTTAAATTGTTATTTTCATTTTTGACCTGGACATTGCTTTCAAAACTAGTTACTTGCTAAAAAATTCTTTGTGTTATATAGGAGTTATAAATAAATCAGGAGGTATACGGTATATGGAAGTGGGAGCACCTTTAAGTCTTGACAAGGTGATTTGGAATTGCTTTGTGTCTAAGATGGGACTAGAACTCAAAGTTTCCCAGTCTAGTCTGCTACCTTAACCACTATGTCAAACTGGTCTTATTGTATTGCATACTCTTTTTCACATTTTATACATCACCCCTTTAAAATATTAGCTTCTATTGTTTATTGTCCACCCCACAAAATGCAGTGTAATATTCCCTACAGCTTCAGGCATCATCAGGCTTGGATCCAGCCACAAGATGTTGAATGCTATTAAATAGCCTTCTTCAACCTGAAAACTTAAGAGTTGTGTTATGGCTCCATCTCCCAAAATTGCTATATTTCCTAAGAATTACCTAAGCTGTTTCCCAAACTCATCCTAAGAATGTAACACTGAAGGAGGTTTTACAGGAGTCTTCTTTTCAAAAGACTGAAAAGATGAGCAAATACTCATCCATTCTAAAACACTTTTGCAATATTTTGAGCAGTAAGAATCAGCCAAAGTACATGCATACTGAAATTAGTTTGACTTTCAAGTTCTTAGGTTTGGTATGTTCAACAAAATATAACAGGGCCCCATCACCTTTGACAGCCATCCTAGAGCAAAATTCTTTCTAGTTCAACATCCTGCCTTCCACAAGGCTAGTTCGGAAACAGGATATGGTTGCCAATCCCTTCTCTTAATTCCCTAGCAGTTGATAAGAGCTTTTATTTAAATCTAGAAAGAGCACGTCACAAATACAATTGTTGGCTGGTCTTTGCATGATGCAGAGAATACAAATTGCATTTCTTCAAATTACCCTGTCTAATTAGTCCAAATTTGTGCAAAACCAGAACAAGGATTTATTGACTATTAATATGGGTAAACGTATCATACAAATTGAGCCACTGGTGGCTTTATTGTCCATGATCTTTCTGTTCATTTCCAAAAGGCATTTAAATGGTATCTTTTGGTGAAAAAACACATTTTTAACAAAAAAAGCAAAACAAGTGTAACAACCTTTTACTAGACAACATTTTTAAAAACAAGACAAAGACAAAAAAGCAAGAGACCCTGTTACTGAACATTTCAACCACATTGCTATGTCATTGCAATTTTCTGCCCCTAACAACAGAGTGTGGCCTGCAGCTAAAAATATATATCTGCCTGTCTCTGCTCCACAAAGAAACGTATTTGGGCAAAATAAATTTAATATCTAATATAAATACACGTTCACATAAATGTAATATAAGGACATACACTGCCCATATAATAGCATCCTATGTAATATTTCATAGAAGGAAGTATTATCTGTATTGTTAAAAAAGCTGCAGCCATTAAGCTAATTCTGGTTAATTCTGCAGTTCATCCACAAAAATTGAAAGAAAAAATAGTATTACAGATCATTTCTCTAGTTTTCATACCACTGAAAATTACCTTAATATAGCACTGTATTCCCAAAGTAGTAAAAAAAATGCAAACAGTATATTTCAAGTTAGAGACTTAAAAATAAAATTTTATTATTTCAGTATATCATAGTTTCATTAAAGTTCTTCTGCAGATGATTCTGCAGAATTAAGAAAACAAGAGACTAAGCTTATGTATTACACTAGCTAGTTCCACAGATTCAATGGGGCTCATTTCCAAATTCCCTTACCTGAATTTGGCATATTCTTGTGGCCTTCTATTCCAGGTACAGTTCTGTAATTTATCAACTATTTGCAAATAATAATCTTCAGAATATCTAAAAGAAAAAGAATTAAACACATAGCAATGAAACAGAGTTATATTAACGTTTCTTTCCCAACATCTGATGAAATAGACATATAGAGTTGAAAAGATGTGCTTGCTAAGAAAAACCCTGGTCTCCATGGTAAGAGAAAAAAGTTTGAAGTAACCTATTGCAAAGTTTCACTTTCTTTGTGACTTGTTATCACCTATGAAAATTTATCTTCTTAGGACTGCCATATTGCTTCTAGTTTGCCTACAGTTGCGAGAGGGGAGGGAACGGGAAGAGCTTGGGATCCACAGATGTTCTCTATCAGTGTGAAAACAGAAGCTGCTGAAAAGATGTTTTGGCAAGTAGAAGTTTTCTTCTCATAACAGCTGCTGGAAGATTAATTGGACAGTGTGATCTGAATTGTCAGAGAGGGAGGGAATGTTTTACTATTCTAATTATCTGTTTCCTGTCATACTGCCAGAGCTAGCTTTCTTCTATCTGCCGGTATGGTATGCTTGATTAAAGTTTACATTAGAGATCACCACTTTGTTGGGCTTTTCAGCCAGGATTTGACATTAAGCTAGCCCTTTTTTTTGAATTAATTCTATTAAGTCCTGAGCCCCTACACCCATTCTGGTAGCTTCCAGAGGAGTAGTGAAAACTCAGGAGAAGATGCCTGAAATGGAACAACCCGCTGGAGCCAGGTGGGGTCAATCAGTGGGACCCCAGATGGGGCTGAAAGCAGCTTCAGAACCCCACCAGCATCTACATGCCACAAAGAACAGGTTGAGTGGAAGGAGCCGATCCCAGTCCTGGAGTGTCCAGGTTGAGCAATCACATTCAATCAACCCAAATTGGAGAAGTGGTGAGAGGGACTCTAAAAGGCCGCCAAAGTCGAATTTCCATTGTACTACCCTTGACCCAAACTGGGCAGAGAACTGGAGTGGTGGGAACAAAGAACCTCAGAATGGCCAGCACTGAGAGAGCTCTACTTGCCGGTATGTGGCAGTCAGTCAGTGGATCAACTGAGCAAAAGTTCAGCAGCTTGGAGGTCCAAGCAGGGGAGTTGGTCCCACAGCAGGATTCCAGACCACGAGGGGGCTTGGTTCCACTCTCAAATCTGACACCAGTTCCTTTACCCCAGCACTCAGCAGGAATGGCGGCTGTGGTGGTTGGAGGAGCAGCTAGCCTGCAACTGGGGCCATTTCTGCAGCCCAGCCCCAGTCCAGGGCTAAAGGCTCACAGTCTGCCATCAGTGCCTGCTTCTCAACCTGGAGGAATAGACTGGCGACCACCACCAGCCCCTGGGTATGGAGCTCATATATGGATGTACCTGTATGGCCGGGTTTGGATGCTGGGACCCTGGCCAGGTTTGGATGCTGGGACACTGGCCCACACCAAAGCTGCTTCCGCCCCAGCCACTGAAAGCTGGCTCGGGAACCCCGAGAAGCTGGCGTTTTTCCTCAACCAAGTCTGGTCCTATTTTGACCGACATGGGATGGAATACCCTGGTGACAAGGCCCGAGTGGATTGTCGTAGTGGCCAACCTCAAATGAGAGGTGGCAGAATAGGTGACATATCTCCATGATGAAGGTGTTTCTGAGCTGATTGGTCCAGATGCATTTTTCTGCAGCCTCAGAGCCCACACAAACCCAACGAGCAGAGACAGAAGCTTGGAATGTCAGACAGGGAAACAGACCCATCAGAGATTTCAGGAAAACTGAGGGGAAGCTAAGACATTGGCCGTAGAAGCCCCTAGCCCAATACTTCTGAGATGAACTAAGCCGCAACCTGTTTCACCTGTGCCTAGCCCAAAGGATCCCAGACTGGTTCAGTGATGGTACCGGTTGGTCACCACTGTGGAGCTAGACCTGGCAGTGTACAAAGCCTTGGAAGTTTTGGACTGGTCACTAAGTCAGGAGAGGCGCACCTTAGGGAGAAATCAGCCAGCAGCAGAATCTCTGGTCCCTGTGGGACATCTGGTTGCACCCCCCATGTGCTTCCGCTATGGCCAGGAGGGCCATAGGCCAATGATGTGCCTGGCTCCAACCCCCCCCCGAGGCTCCCATGGTCCTGACTCCCTTGAAACTTAAGAAGAATCCACTTTATGGCTGCCCCAAAGGGGCCTGGCCTGGTTAGCCAAGTGGGGCCCTGAATCTATTGGGAAAAAAACCTCCAATCGAGTAATTATGAGGAAGCAAGGCCTAAGCTCCCCTTTTGAGAGAAAAGAGCAGGCTAGGAAGGTGGGGGGGATAAGGAAAACCCTTGAAATAAACTTGCAAGAAGTTAGGGCGAAGGTACATACATCATAAAAATCATCAATCTAGTAACAGTAAAACTCAAACCACCAAGAATATTGGGTAAAGTGCATCCAATATTCCACTACAACTTACTGAAACCATATCGGGGATCCACAATGAGACCAATAGGGAAGGCAGCCCCAGCCCCAATAATGGTAGAGGGGAAGCACATTATGAGGTCAAATGAATCTTCGATTCTAGAATCCACCGAGGGAACTTACAGTACTTGATCCAATGGGAGGATTATCTGTTGTCAGAAACTAGATGGTAAAAGCTCATCATGTAAAAGTAGATTGTTTGATAACTCAATTCCACACTAAGTGCCCCCGGAAGCCGGGGCCAGTGCAAGGGAAAGGTTAATGAGCGATAATGCGTATTCCTTTTTGTTTTCTTCCTCTTTAGGGGCCAGCCTGTCAAGATACGAAGATTTATTTTATTAGAACTGCCATATTGCTTCTAGCATGCCTACAGTTGCGAGGAGGGAGGGGGAAGCTTGGGATCCACAGGTGTTCCCTATCAGTGTGAGAGCCTCTTCTTATAACAACTGCTGGAAGATTAATTGGACAATGTGACCTGAACTGTCAGAGAGGGAGGAAAAGTTTTACTCTTTTAACCATCTGTTTCCCGCTGTATTGGCAGGGCTAGCTTTCCTTCTATCTGCCAATATGTTATGCCTGATTAAAGTTTATATTAGGGATCGCTGTGTCTCCGGTGTTTTACTTTGTTGGGCTTTTCAGCAGGGATTTGATACTTGTATTTTATTTATTTATGTTTATATAGCTGTCCATCTCATAACCAACTGACTCTGACAGCACAGAACAAAATTAAAATAGAACTAAAAGTATAAAACAGGTTTGGCTTGCCTGGATCACTTTAAATGAATTGTATATAATATAGTTAATGTATAAAACTGGCCTATACCACTCGTGCCGGCAGAGGAGGCATTCTGTGGGTCCAGTCAGCCTGATTATTCTGGCTGGTGGGGTCTAGCATGAGGGCCTTCTCTGCTGTTGCTCCTGCCCTCTGAAACATTTTGCCGCCAGTCAATGTGAGGTGGGCCCAACTCTCCTATCTTTTCATAAGATAGGATAAATATAGATAAAGACGTGTGCTTGCCAGTTGGCCTGGGGCACCAGTGGAGGAACAGTGCAATGGGGATGATGGATTGAATAATAACAAATCCCACTTCTCCTCACCCCCACCCCCGCCCTCCCTATGTGTCTTTGCTTTTAAGGTTTGATTTTAACGTTTTGTGTTTTGACTAAGCTGTAACTATAAGCTACCCAGAGTTACTCTATCGTAAGATGGGCGGCTAATAAATTTTATAAACAAAAAACAAACAAATAAATATGGCCCTTGGGCCAAGGGTTGGATATGCCTGCTGAAAATATACTAAAATTTTGCTAGAATGAAGAAATGTATGCTAATATTTTAAACTGATATAAACTCTGCCAATTGAAATGTTCCAGCATAACATAGGAGAAACAATATCTTAGACACAGGAATTAGGGAATTAATATCTATTAGTACTTAATAAGAACTTCCAAAATAATTCAGCCTGTAGATTTCAAGTAATTATACAGGCCTCTTTGTGAGGTACTTGTGATGCCAGTTCTATAGCTTGCAAGTTTGACCCTTTATTTATACATACAGTATGTACATACAAATTTTAGATGCCACCCACCTGAGATCCAAGACCTTTTCAAAATTACTATCCAAATAAAAATTCTGAATTTCTAAAAGAATAATTGAAGGCAGCTCTTCCACCATTCTTAACTGCTATTTATAGATTGTCCATATCTTTTTCATTCGCTTGCACTTCTCCAAAGTGCAGTCGAGCAAATTTATTTATTCATGGCAATTTAAGATTATGCTTTCTGTTTCACACCCAGAATAAGGGGCCATGCATTCTACTTTACACATCACAATTCTTAATTTAAGAATGATTAACCTCTATTTCAGAAGCAAGAAATCTTTCTGAGCTAGGATTTAAGATAAATGTAATTAACACTGAATTAATTGCATATCTTAAAGTGATCATTCCTTTTGAATTGAATGATTTCTATCATCCATCAGCCACCCATGGACTTCATGGTTATGTGAGAGTGTTTCCAATCAATCCTGGGTGGGACATATATTTCACTGCACCAGATAGAGGGCCAAAGTATACCGGTCTTGCTGGGGAGAGGCAGATATGGTGGGAGCCATAGGGTAGGCCATTCTCGGGGAACAAGAGCTCGCTGTCTAAAAGCGATCCCTTGCTCCGACCCTGTGAGTTCAACCCGAAGTACTGGTAATGGGCGAAATCCGGACCCTGGGCTCAGGCTGCTGCTGCTCAATGCCAGGTCGGTTGTAAATAAAGCTCCCCTCATCCATGATCTTCTCCTGGATGAGGAGGCCGACCTCGCATGTGTGACCGAGACCTGGCTGGGCCCGGAGGGAGGAGTTCCTCTCTCTGAGATGTGTCCAGCCGGGTTTCAGGTATGGCACCAGCCACGACCCCAGGGAAGGGGGGGAGGAGTGGCTATTATAGCCAAGAAGACTTTTAGCCTTCGCAGGCTCGCTGTTTCTGAGATTGCGGGTTGTGAGTTGCTCCTTGTGAAGTTGGACCTAGGGGTTCAGGTGGGCTTGTTGCTCGCGTACCTGCCTCCCAGCTGCGTGTCAACAGCCCTGCCTGCGCTACTTGAGGGGGTTGCTGGGCTGGCGGTTGAGTTCCCCAGGCTTATTGTCTTGGGGGACTTAAATCTTCCATCGCTCGGCGAATCCTCTGGGTTGGTGCAGGAGTTCATGGCCACCATGGCAACCATGAACCTGACTCAGGTAGTTCAGGGTCCGACTCACGAGAGGGGACACACTCCCGACATGGTATTCCTCTCAGAACAGTTGAGCAATGATCTGAATTTAAGGGGCTTAGATATTTTGCCTGTGTCATGGTCAGACCATTTTCTGTTGCGGCTTGTTTTCAAGGCTCCAATCCTCCCCCGCAGGGAGGCGGAACCGATTAGGTGGTTCCGCCCCAGACGTCTGATGGACCCAGAGAGCTTTCAGAGGACGCTTGGGGAAATACCGGATTCTCTCATTCTCGGTTCAGCAGAGTCCCTGGTTACGGCCTGGAATATGGCTGCGAAGGGGGCTCTTGACCGGATCGCGCCGCTGCGACCTCTCTGTGGTAGCAGACCCAGGAGATCTCCTTGGTTCACTGAGGAACTCAGGGGGATGAAGCGCCAGAAGAGACGTCTAGAGAAGCGATGGAGGAAAAGTAAATCCATATCTGACCGAACACTTTTAAGATCTTATATCAAGACTTATCAGGTGGCGCTCAAGGCGGCAAGATGCGCGTATCATTCCGCCTTGATTGCATCTGCGGAATCCCGCCCAGCCGCCCTATTTAGGGTAACTCGCTCCCTCCTTAATCAGGGGGGGGTTGATGCACCCTTGCAGGGTAGTGCTGAGGACTTTAATAAGTTTTTCGCGGATAAAATCGCCCAGATTCGGATGGACCTTGACTCCAATTGGAATGCAGTGTCGGCTGATAATGATTCAGTCGAGATGACAGGGACTCGTCTTGATCCTGTTGTGTGGGAGGACTTTGACCCTGTGGCACCCGATGAAGTGGACAAGGCCATTGGAGCTGTGAGTTCCGCCACCTGTTTATTGGACCCGTGCCCCTCCTGGCTGGTTTCAGCCAGCAGGGAGGTGACGCGGGGCTGGGTTCAGGAGATTGTCAACGCTTCTTTGAGGGAGGGGTCCTTTCCGGCTCCCTGCAAGGAGGCAATTGTGCGCCCCCTCCTCAAGAAGCCTTTCCTGGACCCAGCTGTATTAAACAACTACCGTCCTGTCTCCAATCTTCCCTTTATAGGGAAGGTTGTTGAGAAGGTGGTGTCACTCCAGCTCCAACGGTCCTTGGATGAGGCTGATTATCTGGGCCCTCAACAGTCAGGATTCAGGCTCGGCTACTCCACGGAAACTGCTTTGGTCGCGCTGACGGATGATCTCTGGCGGGCCCGGGATAAGGGATTTTCCACTATCCTGGTGCTACTTGACCTCTCAGCGGCTTTCGATACCATTGACCATGGTATCCTTCTGCATCGACTGGAGGGGTTGGGGGTTGGAGGAACTGTTTTGCAGTGGTTCACCTCCTACCTCACTGGTCGGTCGCAGTCGGTGTTGGCGGGGGGTCAGAGGTCGACCCCTAGGTTCCTCCCTTGTGGGGTCCCTCAGGGATCGGTCCTCTCCCCTCTGCTGTTTAATATCTACATGAAACCGCTGGGTGAGATCATCCGACAACACGGGGTGAGATATCATCAGTATGCTGATGATACCCAGCTTTACATCTCCACCCCGTGTCATTTCAGTGAAGCAGCGGAAGTGATGTGCCGATGTCTGGAGGCTGTTAGGGTTTGGATGGGTGCCAACAGGCTCAAGCTCAACCCCGACAAGACGGAGTGGCTATGGGTTCTGCCTCCCAAGGATAATTCAATCTATCCGTCCATCAGCCTGGGGGGGAGCTTTTGACCCCCTCGGAGAAGGTCCGCAACTTGGGCGTCCTCCTCGATCCACAGCTAAATTTGGAACATCATTTTTCGGCTGTGGCGAGGAGGACATTTGCCCAGGTTCGCCTGGTGCACCAGTTGCGGCCCTATTTGGACCGGGAGTCTCTTCTCACAGTCACTCATGCCCTTATCACCTCGAGGCTCGACTACTGCAATGCTCTCTACATGGGGCTACCTTTGAAAAATGTTCGGAGACTTCAGGTAATGCAGAATGCAGCCGCGCGAGCAGTGTTGGGCTTGCCCAGAAATGCCCATATTTCGGCATCACTCCGCGAGCTGCATTGGCTGCCAATTGGTCTCCGAACCCAATTCAAAGTGTTGGTTATCACCTATAAAGCCCTACATGGCATCGGACCAGGTTACTTACGGGACCGTCTGCTGCCCCATGAATCCCAGCGGCCAGTTAGGGCCCACAGAGTCGGCCTTCTCCAGGTCCCGTCAGCCAGACAGTGTCGCCTGGCAGGGCCTAGGGGAAGAGCCTTCTCTGTTGCGGCCCCAGCCCTCTGGAACCAACTTCCCACGGAGATCCGTGTCGCCCCCACCCTCTCCGCCTTTCGTAAATTACTCAAAACACACCTCTGCCGGCAGGCCTGGGGTAGTTAACATCTTGCCCCAAGCCAGTGTATGTCTGTGTGTATGCTGAATGATTGGGTTTTTTTTTAAAAAAAATTAAGCGGTTTTATATTTATATGTATTTTTATGTTGATTTCTACTGTGCTGTGAGCCGCCCTGAGTTCTCCGGAATAGGGCGGCATAGAAATCGAATAAATAAATAAATAAATAAATAAATAAATAAATAAAACATTCAGGTTCACAGTCTAAATCCCTTCCAAAGAAAGATCTTGAAATCCTGCCTAAAATGGATCCTGAGACAGGGGTCTTTTCCTATTTTTGTGCCAAAGATATTTTTTTTTCTGGTTGAATAAGGTCCTTAAAACATTAACGAGAAAGGCAATTTCTATGAAGGCAACATAGAATGGCACATTGCCTTGAATTTTCATTGATTTATTTCTTGGCGTCTTTCCACAAGCTTTGCTTTTGTGTCCAAAACTGGTGTTCTGAATACTTTTTTTTAAATGAACATTTATCTGCTGAGACACATTTTCAGCAGAACATCACATTCATATGCAATGAGCCATCTAAAGATTATAAAGATGGCTACAGAATAATTTGTTTTCCCATAATAATGCATCTTGCATAAAGAGTTTATTCAGGTGTAAAAAAAAAACAAATTTAGTGGTTTAAGGTTCAGAATTGGTTTCCTTTAGAGTATATTGAAACCCATGGAGCCTATGTATGTCATTAGTATTAATAACGTGAAAATCCCATATAATGTGGTCTAACTATGAGGAATTTACAGCACAACCTTTCAAATATTTTTAAACTTTAATTGTTAGCATTTTAATGCCATACTCTCTGGGACAGCTGACACTTGTTTTGCTGCAAAATGTGGATAGCCACAGATTCTCTATCTCTGACATAAATTTCTATTTGCCTACTCAGAAGTAAGCTATAGATTCAAAAATGGGGCCTAGTGCAGCTTACTGTCAGCAATGGCTTGCACCAGGCCCAATTAGGCAATTCATAGATTTGGAGAATGAGAAAAACCTAACCCTATCTGGAATAAATCATTATATGGTTTAGCTTCCTTCTTATAATCATTCATGCAAAAAATTGAGAAGCAAGACAAGGCTCAAATCACTTCTAAAGCAATTCAAATGTTGGAAGAATTGAAAATGGGTAGTCCTACCCAGCCATATCAAGAGAGGGACTTCTCAAGCCCCAATCACCACACCGATTCCCAAACAAAATTTGTAGCATAGTTTAAAATACTGCCATATCTTTTAAGTCAGTGAAAAGCCAACACAACAATAGCAATAATGTTTCTGATCAGCTCTTTTATTTCTGTCTTCACAGCCATGATGTATAGGAATCTAATTATTCTGCAGCCAGTAATGGTTCACCTAAAATAGTACACAAGTTCTCTTTACAGATGTCATGGCGAAGTTCGTAACTTCATTTCTTTACACTTGATTCAAGGCCCTCCCTTTTAAGTCTGTGGGATATGTTTTAAATTCTGGAATCATGCTTTGGATGGTTGAACAAAATGGCTTTCATGGGAGAGGAGTGCCAGTTCTCAAAATGGTTGTCAGTTTAACTGGGGAAGATCTTCCTGTCATCCTCTCATCTACACCTATGCTGTAAGAATTAGGTCAGTATACTGAAAAAATAAGCAAACTCTACAACCATGCAGGACAAACACTAAGAAAACCACCATATAATAAAACAACAGCATATAATGAATAAATGGACATGACAGGCAAAATCTAGTGAGTTTAAGAAGGAAAATACAGACTAGAGAAAAGCTTACTGAAAGAAAATGTGCATAATGTGAGATACTCAACATGTGGAAAAAGGGGAGAGTTTATGGGTAAATGTCAGATTTATCAAATGCATTGACAAATTTGCTCCTAGTTTTTTAAAGCCTTATTTTTAAGCATGATACTATAGGAGAAAAGCAGGCAGATTTGAGGGGCAGAGTTAAGTGTATCATCAGTTTAGAGTCATTGAGTTCCCACAAGTGCCCCAAGTCCAACCTCTCCTGAAAAAAAAAATGTTTTCTGAGGTTTTCGCGGGTGTTTGTATGTAGGTCTTTGGTTCTTCGGGTTTTCTCCCACGTAGAATTTGAAGTGTCTTGGCGACGTTTCGACGAAGTCTCATTCGTCATCTTCAGGCTGGTGCTTTCGGCTTCTGCTTCTAGGAGCAATGTGAGATTTTAGCTGTTTCTTCCTTTTAACTGCCAGTGGGGGTTTGAACTGATTGGCTGGGAGCTCAGCTGTGTTCTGACTGGGTGGAGGTGTGTTCTGATTGGTTAGGGGCTTGGCTGTGCTCTGATTGGATGGGGGGTTGGCTGTGCTCTGATTGGCTGGGGGAGTGTTCTGTTTGGGTGGGGGCTTTGTTGTGTTCAGGTTAGTCAGTGTTACAAGGGGATTAGAGATGGTAAACTGTATAGCTGTTTGGCTTTGCGTTCGTGGTCGTGCCCCATCTTCATGGTGGGTGTCAGTATGCTTTGTGTATGGATTGGAGGGGTTTAAGGTGGCTAATGATGTAGCTGTGGTCTGGCTTCTGGTTTGTGGTCGTGCCTCCTCATCAGTGTGGGTTTGGGTTTGCTTTTTGCCTGGATGTGTGGTGGTGACATCCTGTGTGGTTTTTGTGAGTGTAGGTCTGGTGTCACATATATATATATATATATATATATATATGTGTGTGTGTGTGTGTGTGTGTGTGTGTGTGTGTGTGTGTGTGTGTGTGTGTGTGTGTGGGAGAAAACCCGAAGAACCAAAGACCTACATACAAACACCCGCGAAAACCTCAGAAAACACCCACCCACATATATATATGTAGGTCTTTGGTTCTTCGGGTTTTCTCCCACGTAGAATTTGAAGTGTCTTGGCGACGTTTCGACGAAGTCTCATTTGTCATCTTCAGGCTGGTGCTTTCGGCTTCTGCTTCTAGGAGCAATGTGAGATTTTAGCTGTTTCTTCCTTTTAACTGCCAGTGGGGGTTTGAACTGATTGGCTGGGAGCTCGGCTGTGTTCTGATTGGGTGGAGGTGTGTTCTGATTGGTTAGGGGCTTGGCTGTGCTCTGATTGGCCGGGGGGTTGGGTGGAGGTGTGTTCTGATTGGTTAGGGGCTTGGTTGTGCTCTGATTGGATGGGGGTTTGGCTGTGCTCTGATTGGATGGGGGAGTGTTCTGTTTGGGTGGGGGCTTTGTTGTGCTCAGGTTAGTCAGTGTTACAAGGGGATTAGAGATGGTGAACTGTGTAGCTGTTTGGCTTTGCGTTCATGGTCGTGCCTCATCTTCATGGTGGGTGTCAGTTTGCTTCGTGTATGGATTGGGGGGTTTAAGGTGGCTAATGATGTAGCTGTGGTCTGGCTTCTGGTTTGTGGTCATGCCTCCTCATCAGTGTGGGTTTGGGTTTGCTTTTTGCCTGGATGTGTGGTGGTGACATCCTGTGTGGTTTTTGTGAGTGTAGGTCTGGTGTCATTCCCCGTGCTATGGACTCGTCTGTCAATAAGGGCGGGTTTCCAAATGGCTGGTAGGCAGGAGGTATCATCTCGTTTGTTCATGCTGTGTGGGCGTTTTTCTATCTCGATGGCTTCTCTGATTATTCTGTTATTAAAGTGTTCAGTTTTGGCGATAGTTCTGGTCTTTTTGAAATCAATTTCATGTCCTGTGGCTTTGAAGTGCTGGACCAGGGAAGAAGTTGGTTCCTCTTTTTTGACTGAGTTTTTGTGTTCTTCAATGCGTGCATTTATTCTTCTGTTGGTTTGTCCAATGTATGTGGTCGAGCAGGCAGTACATGGGATTTCATATACTCCTTGATTTTCTAATTCAATTTTGTCTTTAGGGTTTCTTAGGATGGTGGATATTTTTCTGTTTGTGCAGAATGCTGTTTTGATATTATGTTTGTGAAGGATCTTGCTGATCCTGTCTGTGGTGCCTTTTATGTATGGGAGGAGGGCTTTGCCGTTTTCTTGTTCTCTGTCTTGGATTTTAGTGGGAGTTTCTTTTTGGATTAAGTTGGAAATCTTATTTCTTTGGAATCCGTTGGATGTAAGTATATTAGTGAGAGTGTGTAGTTCGGTTTTTAGGTGTTGTTCGTCAGCTAGGCATTTGGTTCTTGAGATGAGTGTCTTGGCTACGGAGTTGATCTGTGCTGGGTGGTGGTGTGAGAGTGCGTGCAGATAGCGGTTTGTGTGTGTTTTCTTCTGGTAGATGGTGTGTCCTAGGGAGCCATTGGATTTCTTGTAGATTAAGACATCCAGGAAGGGAAGTTGGTTATTAGCTTCTGTTTCCATGGTGAACTGTATTTTGGGGTGTAGGCTGTTGAGGTGTGTGAGGAAGTTGTCCAGTTTTTCTTTCCCATGTGGCCAAATTATGAAGGTGTCATCTACGTATCTGAGCCAGAGTTTGGGTTTGTGATCAGATTTTTCTAAGGCTTGGGTTTCAAAGTGTTCCATGTAGAGGTTTGCAATGACCGGTGAGAAGGGTGATCCCATGGGTGCTCCTTCTATTTGTTTGTATTTTTGTCCGTTATAGATGAAGTATGTGTTGGATAGACAGTGGTTGGTCAGATCTAGGATGTGTTTGGGGGGGTTATATTTGTTTTGGATAGCAATTCGTTTAGTTAGTGGTGGTTATCATTCTATGACAGAAAAATAATTTTACCTAGAAGCTTGAAACTTAAGGGGAAAAATTTCTATAAATTAAGAGGTAGACTATAAAGCTGATATTACCGAAGGGGAAAAAGTTACTTTGGGCAATGATTTCATCTAGAAAAATTCCTGTGAGTTTGCAATGGGAAGTTGTTGCCTAAAGATATTCACTGGCTGGGGATAAGAAAATGAGAACTCTCAGGCTCTGGAAGAAAAGTTACTAACTGGCAATATAATAGAAAATGGCAGCTGCAACATTCAATTCCAGAGAATCCCATAATCTGAACACTACTTTCACAATCATTAAGTAGGAACTTGATATTTCCATATATTCTCTAGAAATATGGTACATGCAAAAGGTTTATGAACAGCCTTAGGGTATGAGGCCCTGAAAAGATCTCAGTGTAGTCCTAAATACATTTTAGCTCAGAATATAATGGGAAGGAAGATGCTCTGAAACTTGAAACTTGAAATTCAGACTTGTGAAATAAGTATGTGCTCTGACAGTGCTTTCATTCATAGTAAGAACAGTTTCCTAGAGCAGTTATCTTATGGACTGGCCTAAGATTTAATAAGAGGAGACTGCTTCCCATTCCATTTCCAAATGCCAGCTGGACTGGCAATCCTTTCTTTGGCTCTAGCATTGGGAAAAATTCCTTAGGTGTTTCTAGAAGAGGCACATAAGCTTCAGAGTCAAAGCACAGTTTCAGTTGTCTTCTGATTCTTCCAATTTCTTGAACTTAAATCAGTTCAATCTAATTAAACCCTGTCTAATCAATATCTTGCTAATAAATAATTATAGACAGAAATTACTTGAAAGAATAATGGATAACATAGTACTACATGTTCTTTGCTTCAAACTTATATAATATATCTAAGTGTAGTGAATTTATTTCCAAGGCAAGAAATCTAATTAACCCAAAGCCAACTACCACCTAGTCCAGGGGGAGTTGAGGTCTACGAGTCATAAAAGAGCCAAGGTTGCGTACCCCTGACCTAGTCCATAGTGTGAGAAAGAGCAGGTAAAGGATCCATTAAGACAGAGAAAAAAAGTAGGGAAAAGAATGGGTAGATTTCTACTTTTGGGGGTAGAGGAAGGTACTGCATTTAGACATATTGATTAAAAAATGAGGTATATAAAGATACTGCCATACTGAGATTAATGCCTGGGAAGCTTCTAACTGAATTTGAGTCAAATATAGGAGACAATCTCACATTAAGGCATGTCTCCTTTCTCCTCCATGTACCTCAATGAAATATATAACCATAAAAGTACTTATTCAGTAATTTCTATAAAATAATAGAGAAGAGATGTGATTATTCCTTAATTTTGTCCAAAAGGAGATCCTATCAATTAAAGTAATCATAAACCTGATGTCTTCCAGATGTGTTGGATTTCAACTCCGATAATTCATAGTATGTACATGCTGATTAGAAATCATAGTGGTTGAAGACCAACACATCTGCATAGTACCACATGTGGGGGCTGGATTGGGAAAACAAAGTTCAAATTATCAATAGTTAATTAGATTAATATAAATCCCTATTTCCTCCTCAACTTTAATTCCTCACATTGGCTGCTGATCAATGAACCAGATAATTTCCCAGAGCTCTTTATTTTATTAGAATCTTTCCACATGCAAGCATCCTAAAACTGCTGACTTAGAAGGGTGTAATCTACATAAAGCAAGGATAAGAATTAGTATCATCCATAAAGTATACACTTGTAGATACATCCAGAAAATTCTTTATGCTTACCCAGAGATGGAATAGAATTGCATTTTATGGTCTATAGATATTATAAAAGCACATGGAATATGTGATTTAATTTTGAACTGTTAAAATGGATAATTAAGTGATAAAATAGAATTCTACCACTTCTGATGAGGTTATAGGTAATCAAGAAAGATTTCTGGAATAATCTTTTCCACTACTTTAAACATAAAGGCCCAGTTCAAGTTGTCAAAAGCTTTTTCTGCATCCAGAAAAACTAATGGAACCTGTTTGTCACTACATTGTTATAAATATTCAATTATATTCAAAATTACTCTTACATTATCTTTTAGTTGTCTTTTAGGTAAGAAACCACACTGATCTTCATGTATATAATCCTGTAAAACTTTTTTTTTAAGTCTTTCAGCTAAAATAGATGCAAAAAGTTTATAATTATTATTAAGGAGAGAAATTGGCCTGTAATTTTTCACAGAAATTAAATCCAGTCCATTTTGGGTATTAAATAAATGTAGGCATCCTTCCAAGAATCTGGTATAGGATTGCCTTGTAAGATAAAATTCATTAAGTCTTTCATCGGAGGAAGTAGTTGATCTTTGAAAATTTGATAAAAACCACTTGGTAGGCCAACTGGTCCTGGAGCTTAGATGTTTTAGTTCTTTTAATTGCTTCTATTATTTCAAAAGTTGTTATTGGACTATTCAAAATTTGCTTTTCTTATCAGTTTTTTGATAGTTTAGAAAGATTTTTAATTATTATATACTCTTCCATAATATCTAAAGAGATTTCTTGTTCTTTATGTAAATTGTTAAAGTCTTTGAATGTTTTTGTTATCCATATTGGTTTTATTCCCCCTTGAAGCTTGGTATGCCACTCCTATCTGAGAATAGTCAGTTACAAGGGACCTAAGTAGCTAAATCCCAAAACTTCCAGAAAGCTCCAATTTATTTATTTATTTTATCAAATTTGTATGCCGCCCCTCTCCTGAGACTCGCGGCGGATCACAACAACAATATAGCTATATATAAAAATGTAATAATAATGATAACAACCAGTCTAAAAATCCATACATACAACATGCAAGCACAGTCAAACACACAATCAACGATGGAAGCACAATTCCTCGGCCCGGGGGCAGAACACAGTTCATACCCCCCAAGCCTGTTGGCATAAATAGGTCTTCAAAAGCTTCCGGAAAGCTAGGAGGGAGGAGGCAGTACGAACCTCTGAGGGAAGTTGGTTCCAGAGGGCTGGGGCAGCAACGGAGAAGGCCCTTGTCCTAGGACCCGTCAGATGACACTGCCTAATGGATGGGACCCATAGGAGGCCAGCCCTATGCGCCCTAACCGGTCACTGGGATTCATGAGGCTGAAGACGGTCCCGCAAGTAACGTGGTCCATTGCCATAAAGGGCTTTATAGGTCATAACCAACACTTTGAATTGTGTTCGGAGACCAATTGGCAGCCAGTGCAGCTCACAAAGGGCTGGAGTGATATGAGCATGTCTTGGAAGACCCAAGATAGCTCGCGCGGCCGCATTCTGGACAACCTGCAGTCTCCGGACATTCTTCAAAGGTTGCCCCATGTAGAGAGCATTACAGTAGTCGAATCTCGAGGTGACAAGGGCATGAGTGACTCCCGATCCAAATAGGGTCGCAACTGGTGCACCAGGCGAACCTGGGCAAATGCTCCTCTCGCCACAGCCGAAAATGGTGTTCTAAGCTTAGCTGTGGATCGAGGAGAACACCCAAGTTGTGAACCCTCTTCGAGGGGGACAAAACTTCTCCCCCCAGGGTGATGGATGGACAGTTAGAATCGTCCTTGGGAGGCAAAACCCATAGCCACTCCGTCTTGTCGGGATTGAGTCTGAGCCTGTTGGTACCCATCCAGACCTCAACAGCCTCCAGGCACCGGTTCATCACTTCCACTGCTTCGCTGTAATGACGCGGGGTAGAGATATAAAGCTGAGTATCATCAGCATACTGATGACAATTCACCCCGTGTCGGCGGATGATCTCACCCAACGGCTTCATGTAGATGTTAAAAAGCAGAGGTGAGAGAACAGACCCCTGAGGCACTCCACATGGAAGAAGCCTCGGGGCCGATCTCTGACCTTCTGCAAACACCGACTGCGACCGGCCAGAGAGGTAGGAGGTGAACCACCGTAAAACGGTGCCCCGCACTCCACACCCCTCCAGCCGGCGCAGAAGAATACCATGGTCGATGGTATCGAATGCCGCTGAGAGGTCAAGAAGCACCAGGATAGTAGAATAACCTCCATCCCAGGCCCGCCAGAGATCATCGGTCAGCATGACCAAAACAGTTTCCGTGCTGTAACCGGACCTGAACCCAGACTGCCAAGGGTCCAGATAATCAGCTTCCTCCAAGGACCGTTGGAGTTGGAGTGCCACCACCTTCTCAACAACCTTCCCTAAAAAGGGAAGATTGGAGACTGGCCGGTAATTATTCAAAACTGCCGGATCCAGGGAAGGCTTCTTGAGGAGGGGGTGCACAAGTGCCTCCTTTAAGGGAGCCGAAAAGGACCCCTCCGTCAACGAAGCGTTAATAACAGCCTGGACCCTTTAATCTTTGCTTAAAGATCATGTAAATACCAATCTGGCTAAATGTCATGTAAACAATCTCCAGCAATCAACTGGTATCAAACAGATCTAAATCCTATACTTCACATACCATGGTAAACATGGCTTTAAAGCAATCCTAATTGCAAAGGAAACTATAGTTCCTGAAGAATTAGCAACAAATCTTTTGTTGTGAAGTTGCCCATTAGGAATTTAGAACTAATAAACCTATTTTGTCCTATTTTAGTTCTTTGACACTTTCTGTCACATTTTCTCTATGTTCTTTTTGATGTGAGATCTCAAAATTATATTGAACTGCAGTTTTCCGACCTGTACATCTTGCCTTCAAGCTAATAATATCATCTGAAGGAAATTCTTAGTTGGTCATCACTGCTTGAGTTGCAGCACATGAGAAAGAAGATATCAGATTCTGATGTTCAGTGAAGTAAATACTGTTAATTAATGTCTTGCTTTGAAATTTTTATTGTTAAATCATAAAAGATCTATAACTGTAAGAAATCGTGATATATATCAGAGTTTTCTAATGCTACATTAGAATTATCAGCATGCTACGGTGCAGAAAACAAAAAGATGTAAATTAATGCAAACTCTTAATCTTTGAATAAGATAGCCTGTTTTTTCTGTGTAAATAGGCTCCCAAAGCATTCCATTCTACAGCTATTTAAGAACTTCTGTAATGGCTATCAAGGATTATGGCAATCAACAGCTTGACAGGCTGCTGTTGACTTAACCTGATTTGTGTGCCTCAAAGTCTGTCCCTGCTGAGTCAGTTATTCTGACTTCTTCTGGCCTGGAGGTCCAGTTTCCACCACTATATAGCTGCAATAATCAACTGTGTTGGGTGATTATTTGTCATGAAAAATTCACTGGAATATTATGTATGAATGTCTTAACATAGAGGTTCTTCACCAAAGCAATATTGTTATTGAAACAGTATTTGTTAATCAAAATACTGAAAAAACTTGAATGGAAATATGTTTCTGTTGATTTTTTGTCATAACATAACAAAATCAATAACAACACCAATAAAAAACATCTCATAAACATCAGTTTGGTGTAGTAGTTAAGATGCTGACCTAGAAAATAGGAGACTGAGTTCCACCTTTGGCATGAAAGCCAACTGAGTGATACTGGGCCAGTCATCCTTCTTTCACTTCATAAGGAGAAGGAGTTGCTGTGGGGGAAATAGGAGAGGGAAGGGGTATTGATATAATAATCATGCCTCAGATAAACCTCATTGACATATGTGTGCCTTGTATTTATGAAAAAAGGGATAAGAATTAGATAGATAGATAGATAGATAGATAGATAGATAGATAGAAAGACAGAACAGATAGAAAGACAGAACAGATAGAAAGACAGATAGCTGTAATATAAAATATTTTATAAAATATAAAAAAATACTGAAATTAGCTATGGAAATTTGAGCTTGTTTAAACGAGTAATATAAAAATCAACATGTAAGGGGGAAAACTCAACCAGAGCAAAAAAATTGTCTATTAGCTGATGGCTTGTTTGATATCATGCATCACTGAATTAACATAAGTGAGTATTATATATGAAATTATTAATAGATGAAGTTCAATTATCCTTTTTCTTCAACTGTTAGTAAAATTCTTACATATTAGCAATATATAGACTGTTAAGGCAGAGACTTAGCTGGTAAACTACCAGCTGTGGGTTCAGACTTCAGAGTAACCATCTGTAATTTGGGAATATATTGAACTTCAACTCCCAGAATTTCAAGCAGCATGTCAAAATCTTGGTCTTCTGGATGTAGAAAAACAATATATTTGGAGGGCATCAAATGAAGCAAGGTTGTCTCAAAACATCATAGCCTCAGGGACATGAAGAGATAATCTGTAACAACCAAACTTTTTCAACTGGCTGGTAGATTCAAGCTCTTGGATTGGTTAATCCTGAATCCAGTTTTTAGTTCATGAGTGTCCTGGATGTCATATCCTCTAGTACAATTATCATCTTGTCAACTGATACAGATAGGCTTTCCTCACCAAGACATCAGACCATCGTGTTAATGCTCACAATGCATCAGAATGATTTCATTGGTGGAATTGTGGGCAATTTAAGGCATATGATTTGATAGTCCAACATAAGCAATAATATAGGCTCTCATGCTTTCCATGGAATATCATTAGGGCAGTTTCCATACCAGTCTGGACTCTATCCTTGCTTTGCCAATAAATAGTATTTTGTACAAAGCATAAAGCATATTATCTCTATTGTAACCTTTATCTTTGTATTTACATATATAACTTACCAGTGGACATACCTCTGAATAGGAAAATACATATTTCAGATCAGAATTCAGGTGATTTTATATACTTTCATGGTATCAGGTTTATAGAACTACCCAAGTCAATCAATTCAGAGCAGATACAACAAAACAGCTAATATACCCAATTATAAGTAAGGCTAAATAAAAATGATAAAAGCAAACAAAAAAAGTCCCTGGTCTGATAACAAAAATGCACGAAAAACAATTTCTTACCCCAGGATCTGGGGAAAGAACCAGATAATCAGTGGTGGGATTCAGCCGATTTGCATCGATTCGGCAGAACCGGTAGCTAAATTTTGCTGAGTTCGAAGAACTGGCTGAATGCACACTGCTTCTGGAAGTCCAGTCTAGGCCTGGGAGGCCAGGAGGAGGCCTCCCAGGCCTAGAACGGCCTGCCGGAAGTGCATGGATGCCACTTACGGAAGTCCGTTCTAGGCCTCAGAGGCTGCCCAGGCCTAGAATGGCCCGACAGAAGTGCATGGATGACACTTATAGAAATTTGTTCTAGGCCTCAGAGGCCCAGGCCTGCATTCAATAAGAGAACCTGTTGTTCAGGTATTTGAATCCCACCACTGCAGATAATTAAAACTAATTTGCTGGGCAATGGAGCCAGGGCAATGTGAACCTCTCAAGAGATGCCATTCTAGACAGCAGATGCCATGACAGTAAAGTATGATGCTATAATAATTTATCAGGGTAATCACATTTAGGTTAAATCAGATGTTGGCCAATTCAACTACTAAAAGATTTTGGCCAAGTTCCTATAAGGAGATGCCAATGGATTCTTCACACTAAAATTGCTATGCTATACACTTAGCTTTTCAGGATTGTAAAATTGCCATGGCTGCTTTCAGTCAAGTACATTTATAACTGAATGCAGACACTTTACCTTTTCTTCTTGATTGACGATGACCAATTGTTACTCCATATATCCTTGCATTTGGAGGCTTGCTCAGATTTCTGCACTCTGGCTGGATTAGGAATTGCTCTGTTTATATAAAAAGGAAAATCCATTTAAAGAAGAGCAAACACTCTTTGCAGCAGCACAATGAATTGCTGAAAAGAAGTAAATTATGAAAGTAACAAGAAATACCAATGAAATCTCTGAAGAAGAATGACTTTGAATTGCCACCCAATTCAGAATTTATTTTTTCAACTTGATTTCTGATTGAATTGTGTAGTGCATTGTGTAAATCAGAAACACATTGAAAAAAATAGAAGTCCCACTTCAATAGAATTTCAACAGAAACACAATTAAAATTTGTATTGACATATTTTACACACACACACACACACACATACATACATACATACATACATACATACATACATACATACATACATACATGGGGAGCTACTGGAGGACTGGAAAAGAAGGGGGGGAAAGGGGGGAAAATGGATCCAGGAAATTACAGGCCTATCAGCCTGACTTCAATACCTGGGAGGATCCTGGAAAAGATAATCAAACAACGAATCAGCAAACACTACAGGCAAACAAAGTCATTACTAAAAGCCAACACAGGTTTGTCAAAAACAGATCATGCCAGACAAATCTTATTGCATTCTTTGACCAAGTGACAAAATTAGTGGATCAGAGGAACGCTGTGGATATAATTTACTAGGACTTCAGTAAGGCATTTGATAAAGTAGATCACAACCTACTACTTGACAAGATAGAAAAATATGGGGTAGACAGCTGACCGGCCGTACTGAGCGTGTGGTCCTCAATGGAACCTCATCTACATGAAGGGAAGTGTGTAGTGGGGTGCCCCAGGGCTCTGTTCTGGGCCCAGTGCTCTTCAACATCTTCATCAATGATTTGGATGAGGGGATAGATGGGGAACTTATCAAATTTGCAGACGACACCAAGCTGGCAGGAATAGCCAACATTCCAGAAGACAGAGTTAAGATACAGGAGGATCTGGACAGACTTGAACACTGGGCACTATCTAACAAAATGAAATTCAATGGTGAAAAAAAGCAAGGTTCTACATTTAGGCAAGAAAAACAAAATGTACAGGTATAGTATAGGGGATACCTTGCTCAATAGTAGTAACTGTAAGAGGGACCTCGGAGTCTTAGTGGACAATCACTTAAATATGAGCCAGCAGTGTGCTGCAGCTGCCAAAAAGGCCAATACATTGCTAGGCTGCATTAACATAGAATCAAGATCATGTGAAGTATTAATACCATTTTACAATGCCTTGGTAAGGCCACACTTGGAATACTGCATCCAGTTTGGGTCACCACGATGTAAAAAAGATGTTGAGACTCTAGAAAGAGTGCAGAGAAAGGCAACAAAGATGATTAGGGGACTGGAGGCTAAAGCATATAAGGAACGATTGCTGGAACGATTTACCCGAATAACGATTTACCCAAATACATTGGATAAAAAAAAGATGATAAGATACAAAGAATTATTAGATAGACAGGGGAACCTTAAATCAAAGGAAGAACTAAAAGAACAGGGAATAATTATAGACTGGTGGCCATATTTACAGAAACAATTGAGATATAGAAAAGATATGGAAGAATATGGAATTCAAGGGGTACCACAACAATTGGATAGAATATTGATAGGCAAGTAAGAATTTTTTTAACAAAAGCGTATAAATATTTATTAGAGGTAGAAATGGAAGAAGAAATAGTGAAAAGTTCGATGGTAGCATGGGCATGGAATGTAGGCCGAAATATAAATTTAGAAGAATGGGAAAAAGTATGTAACAAAAACTGCAAATTAACATTATCAATGGCATATAAAGAAAATCAGTGCAAAATGCTTTATAGGTGGCATCTAACACCGGCAAGATTGGCCAAGATGTATACAAATATGAAACCGGACTGTTGGAAGTGTAAATATAAGGATGGAACATTTTATTACATGTGGTAGCAATGTCCTAAAGCAAGGAAATACTGGGAACAGATAAGGAGATGGCTACAGGAGATAACAGGAGAACAAATTGAATTTAAAGCTGAATTATTTTTATTAGGAATAATTAATCAAAAGATAAAGAAGCAACAATATATTATTGTATACATAGTAACAGCAACACGTATTGTCTATGTGCAATGCTGGAAACTTGAAAATATACCAGCTAATGATATGATTATTCATAAGATATTAGAATGTGCCGAGATGTATAAGCTTATGCTAGAAATGAAAGTCAAGGAAGAAACAGAGTTTTATGAGGTATGGAACAGAGAAATAAAAATGTATAGCAATAAATGTAAATAACCGTAAGAGATACATGACACAATACTGTTAAAAAAAGAAAAAAAGAAAAATGTTTATCGTTTTGTAAATTGGAAAAATAAAAAATAAAAATTTTATATATATATGTAGGTTCTTCGGGTTTTCTCCCACGTACAATTTGAAGTGTCTTGGCGACGTTTCGATGAAGTCTCATTCATCATCTTCAGGCTGGTGCTTTTGGCTTCTGCTTCTAGGAGCAATGTGTGGTCTAAGCTGAAGGGCTCCAGGGTGTTGGCTGCCCAGATATCCATTCCCAGCATGTCCAGGGAGCTGTTTTTGTTGCCGTTCTGGTTTTGATTATGGGGTGCTGACCCCTTGCCTCTGTAGCTGGACATGCTGCTTTCTATCTCCTGGTTACAGTCGACTGTCCACTGCGAGATATTGGACTGTGTTTTCTCGTTCTCGTCATCCCCTTCGGTTTTTTCGGTCAGCAAGCCTTGGACTTGATATTCTAAAACATAGCTGTCAATGAATCTTTCCAGCTCCTCGATTTCCTGCGACCGGTTGCTTCCTGCCTCAGAAGAGGCAGAAGCCACGGAAGAATTTTCCATCCCCCTCTGTGATGAACCGAGAATTGCCGTGTCCTGAGGAAGGCGAGGGCGGGGGTCCTGGGGGCGGCGGGGCGGGGGAGGAGACAGGCAGAGGGAAGAGGAAGAGGAAGGGCAGGCGGGGGTCCTGGCTCCCCAGCGGCGGGAGCCCCGTGCCGACGTGCCCCGCATCCCTCCGACCCGGGCGAGGCGAATGCGGGAATGCGACGTTCCGGGCTCCGCCCGGCCAGCCGGCTAGGAACGGATATCTGGGCAGCAAACACCCTGGAGCCCTTCAGCTTAGACCACACATTGCTCCTCGAAGCAGAAGCCAAAAGCACCAGCCTGAAGATGATGAATGAGACTTCATCGAAACGTCGCCAAGACACTTCAAATTGTACGTGGAAGAAAACCCGAAGAACATATATATATATATATATATATATATATATATATATATATATATATATATGTATGTATGTATGTATGTATGTATGTATGTATGTATGTATGTATGTATGTATATATATATATATGTGTGTGTGTGTGTGTGTGTGTGTGTATATATATATATGTGTGTGTGTGTGTGTGTATGTATATATATATATATATAATATGTTTTCTGAGGTTTTCGCGGGTGTTTGTATGTAGGTCTTTGGTTCTTCGGGTTTTCTCCCACGTAGAATTTGAAGTGTCTTGGCGACGTTTCGACGAAGTCTCATTCGTCATTTTCAGGCTGGTGCTTTCAGCTTCCGCTTCTGTCACTGAAGCCCTCCTCTGTTCAGACTGCTGCCGCCTTGTTTCGAGGCGCTCCTTCACAAAAGCGGGAAGGGATGGGGAAGCGCCGCTGGAGTTTCAAATAAGGGGAATATATATATATATATATATATATATATATATATATATATATATATATATATATATATATATATATATATGCAGGTCTTTGGTTCTTCGGGTTTTCTCCCACGTAGAATTTGAAGTGTCTTGGCAACGTTTCGATGAAATCTCATTCATCATCGTCAGGCTGGTGCTTTTGGCTTCTGCTACCAGGAGCAATGTGTGGTCTAAGCTGTTTTTTCCTTTTAACTGCCAGTGGGGGTTTGAACTGATTGGCTGGGAGCTTGGCTATGTTCTGATTGGTTAGGGGCTTGGCTGTGCTCTGATTGGCTGGGGGGTTGGCTGTGTTCTGATTGGCTGGGGGGGTGTTCTGTTTGGGTGGGGGCTTTGTTGTGCTGGAGAGGTTCAAAGTGGCTAATGTTGCAGCTCTGGTCTGGCTCCTGGTCTGTGGTCTTGCCTCATCATTGGTGTGGGTTTGGGTTTGCTTTTTGCGTGGCTGTGTGGAGGTGGCATCCTGTGTGTTTCTGGTGTCAATCTTAGAGTTAGGAATACGTTTTTCAATAAGGGCGGGTTTCCAAATGGCTGGTAGGCGGGAGGTATCATCTCGTTTGTTCATGCTGTGGGGGCGTTTTTCTATCTCGATGGCTTCTCTGATTATTCTGTTATTAAAATGTTCAGTTTTGGCAATTGTTCTGGTCAGAACAATTGCCAAAACTGAACATTTTAATAACAGAATAATCAGAGAAGCCATCGAGATAGAAAAACGCCCCCACAGCATGAACAAACGAGATGATACCTCCCGCCTACCAGCCATTTGGAAACCCGCCCTTATTGAAAAACGTATTCCTAACTCTAAGATTGACACCAGAAACACACAGGATGCCACCTCCACACAGCCACGCAAAAAGCAAACCCAAACCCACACCAATGATGAGGCAAGACCACAGACCAGGAGCCAGACCAGAGCTGCAACATTAGCCACTTTGAACCTCTCCAGCACAACAAAGCCCCCACCCAAACAGAACACCCCCCCAGCCAATCAGAACACAGCCAACCCCCCAGCCAATCAGAGCACAGCCAAGCCCCTAACCAATCAGAACATAGCCAAGCTCCCAGCCAATCAGTTCAAACCCCCACTGGCAGTTAAAAGGAAAAAACAGCTTAGACCACACATTGCTCCTGGTAGCAGAAGCCAAAAGCACCAGCCTGACGATGATGAATGAGATTTCATCGAAACGTTGCCAAGACACTTCAAATTCTACGTGGGAGAAAACCCGAAGAACCAAAGACCTGCATACAGACACCCGCGAAAACCTCAGAAAATATATATATATATATATATATATATATATATATATATATATATATATATATATATATATATATATATATATATATATATATATATATATATATATATATATATATATATATATATATATATATATATATATGTCAAGTGTTTATTTTTTAGATTGCACCCTGTAAACCCAAATATGGGAGGAAGGAATCATTCTTTCCTTTTGCTTGTTTCAGCTCAACTTGTGGCTCAATAGGTTAAAGCATCTGCTTAGCATGCAGACTGCCCAGGTTCGAATCCCGGAAGGGTGAGTTCTGACTGAAGAGAGTTAAGAAACTCGAAATGGCTATATCAGAAATCCCTTATTTCTTTGTCAACAATTTTAAACAACATATATATATTTGTGCTTGCAAGATGGCTCTGGGTTGAGCTGAAACAAGCAAAAGGAAAGAATGATTCCTTCCTCCCATATTTGGGTTTACAGGGTGCAATCTAAAAAATAAACACTTGACACATATCCTTACTCCCTGACTACTGACAAAGTGGGAGAGAACTTGTGGCTCAATAGGTTAAAGCATCTGCTTAGCATGCAGACTGCCCAGGTTCGAATCCCGGAAGGGTGAGTTCTGACTGAAGAGAGTTAAGAAACTCGAAATGGCTATGTCTAATTTAATGAAGAGAAGGACGAGGGGGGACATGATAGCAGTGTTCCAATATCTCAGGGGCTGCCACAAAGAAGAGGGAGTCAAGCTATTCTCCAAGGCACCTGAAGGCAGGACAAGAAGCAACGGATGGAAACTGATCAAGGAGAGAAGCAACTTAGAACTAAGGAAAAACTTCCTGACAGAACAATTAACCAGTGGAACAACCTGCCTCCAGAAGCAGTGAATGTTCCAACACTGGAAATTTTTAAGAAGAAACTGGACAGCCATTTGTCTGAAATGGTATAGGGTTTCCTGCCTGAGCAGAGGGTTGGACTAGATGACCTCCAAGGTCCTTTCCAATTTTATTATTATTATTATTATTATTATTATTATTATTATTATTATTATTATTATTATTATTATTATTATGTGTGTATATATATGTGTGTTTATAATATATATATATATATAGTGTTCTCAAAATGCTGTTTTAAAAAAAATAGTAATCACAGGATCTTATTATCTATTTTTAATGGCAGCATCAAGTTTTTGCAATTCTAGTAAAACTTCACTCCAGGGTAGCCATAAGAAGGGAGCATTGATTTATAAGCAATTACGTTCTGACACATTAATTCTGAATGCTTTACGCTGGGCAGCTTATGCTAGGCAGTTGTTCATACAATAGTTCTATGGACAGATGACCATATAAAGTAAAACAGTGAACCCTAATCTAAGTTATCGGTATTAAATAGTACAAGCTGCCCAATGTAAAGCATTCAGAATTAATGTGTCAGAATGTAATTGCTTATAAATCAATGCTTCCTTCTTATAGCTACCCTGGAGTGAAGTTGTACTAGAATTGCAAGAGCTTGATGCTGCCATTAAAAAGAGATAATTCAGGTTAAGTATTTGGAGGAATAGTGAAAAGCAGAAAACTTTAGTAAACCGAAGCAACTTCAGCTACCACCATCCTAACCATTAATTTGTCTTAATAGCTGGAGCAATTATTTAGATAAATTAATTTACACAAAATCAATAATTATTTATAATTGAAATGGTAATACTTAGTCATCTTGCTTTGCTATAATCTTTATGTCAGCTGATTCTTTTAGTGCCAGGTAATTGTATGTGGCACTGTGACCTTGGGTTTAAGTTTTTATTCTATAGATTTTTTTTCTCCAAATATTCTCTCTCCCTCTCCCTCCCTCCCTCCCTCCCTCCATTCTGCCCCTATTTAAAAAAGCCAAATAAGTGGCTATAAGTTATTCCCGCTTAGGAATTATGGGAATTGAAGCTCATATACCTTAAAATTGCCAAGCTGAAAAACAACTCCTTATGACATTTGTTGCCTCAGCAAGAGGACTGCAGTGTAGTTGGGAGAAATCATTATAATGGCTGCAAGCACTGGGCCCGTGGCAGGCAACTTTAATGCAACCAGACAAAAAGCTTCATACCCCAGTTATGATATGTTCTTTGAGGTGAAGATGAATTGCAGTCTACATAGTTTGTCCATCTTTTTCACCCCTTCCATAAGTGTTCTCTGTGTAACACAGAAGGTACCATCAAGTGGCTGGGATGCTTGCATGTGGCTTGATCCTGCACCTGCAGAGAAACCTCTATGTCTTTTCTAACCTCTGTGGAATCTGCTTCTGGCTACAGAAAGGCATAAAGAAAGGAAGCAAAGTGGGAGAAGCAAAGCCATGTAGCCATTTCATTTTGCAGGGAAGAAAACATATTAGCCTATGAAGAAGCTTGGTATGTTTTGCTCAAAATTTGTAACAGTGACATCTTCCCACTTCTTCCCAGGATTTGGAAATCACTGTTGAATTCTATAGAGAAGCTACCAAGACAGAAAAAAACAAAGTACTTGGAAGTAAGAATATCTCTAAGCCCTTAGAGAAATAAGAAAAAGGGCTGAAAACCAGTCATGAATTTTAGTTGAATATAGCCCAATATAGTGATGTAATCTTTTTCATCCTTACAAACAGTTTCCTTTCCACTTTCCTTCAGCTAATACTTTATCTCTCACTACCACTTGGCTGAAAGTAGGCTCCTACAACATGCACATTAAAGAAAATGACATTGAAAAATAATGTATGAATAATCACAGTAAGAAATGTTTGGCTGTTAATATGGTCTAAAAGTCCGTCCTTGACTTGGTAAAAATTGATAAAGAAAGCAGCTATTATGGCTTGATAAAGGTGTTTTCCTGAGGGCAGGACTAAAAGTGACAATTAGAAGATTATTAAAGAGAGATCCAACCTAGAATTAAGGAGAAATCTTCTGACAGTGATTAATTAATTAATCAGTAGGACAGTTTGCCTCCTGGAGTTGTGGGTGCTCCATTATTGGAGGTTTTAAAAAAAGATATTGGACAGCCATTTGTCCAGAATAATATAGGGGTTCCAATGTCCCTTTCAGGTCTGTTATTCTGTTTCCTAAGATGGTGACCACAGAGTGAAAAACCAAGCAAAAAAATAGAAAACAATTGTTAAGAGGTAATAGTGATATTTATAAAATGATTAGCACTCTTCAGCATTGCATTCCAAAATGAAACAGGGAAACAGTCAGTCAGACAGATTATAAAACTATCAGTCCTTTGGACCATAAAATATTTTGGCAGAACAAAAGACTAGCAGACAGGCACAGAGGCATGAATAAAACCTGTTTTTTTTTTAATATAAGTAGTTTTAGCAAAGTGAAGAATACCTCTTACCTTATTGACCTAAGCCAGAATGTAAATTATTTTGTGTGGGCTTAATTCAGTGTTTTAAACTGACTATTTCATTCAACTGAAGAAAAATTAAAGACATTGTGATTTATTACAACATGAGAATTCAGTACTTCTTTCCTACTTTTTTAAAAAAGCTTTTTTTCTTTTTATCTGTGCAAACCCTTCATTAATGAAAACCTGAAATAATATAAATATTATTTAACATTATTTAACAGTATTTGAAACTTCCATTTCTCCTTGTAAGTTCTCAGAATCGTAATGGAAAGACCTACTCTCACCATTGCTGTGCTTAGAGTAAGCACACTGAAATCAATATCTTAAATTGATTTAAGTTAGCAATAACTAACTTGTCTCATTTCAGTTTTTTTAACAGATTTTCTCTGAGGATGACTAAATTTGAGTCCATACCATAACACTTTACAGAAATTCTAGTTATTCTAGTTATAGCTCTATAGTTTCTTCTCAGACATCACCTCAGTTGGATACAGTTGATTGTTGGATCAATTGGGATGTGCAGTCCATGGACACCCGCCTCCCCCACACAGAGCCTCATAGCTCCCCATTTTGCAGCCTGAGTCTAACTTCAGAACTCACTACCAATGTTTGAGAAATCCAAACTATGCTAAATCAATTATCAATGGTATGATGTTGTGGTATATTTGTTTCTTTGGGTTGGTTTTTGCTTTGTATATTAATGCTCTGCATTTATTATTTATCTCAACCTTTCCCCCAATTCAAGTTTCTCTCCTTTCCTTACTATGTTGGTGGGTCGCTGAGGATGCAATTTGCAATCCTCTGCAGCTTATTGTGCAGCACTTGGCCAAAAATAGTTGCCCAGGCCTTAATCTAGATGAAATTTCCTCCCAATTTCCCCACATTGTTCTAATTAGGGCTACCACATCTTCACTGCAACATATGTATCGATATCTGTACATATTTGCTAGCATCCAAAGGCTGCCAGAATTTTTGCAACTTGAATATTGTTAACCCAACCCTATTTTTCCACTTCTGGATCTTATCTTGCAATTCCTTGGAATCAAGGAAAGGAGCATATCCTCCTAGTCAAGAGAATTTATAATGAACCAGCCACAGCAGTGGTTTACCAGGAAAACGCCTGTATGAATAAGACTTCATTCCCTACCCTAATGGCTGGTCATTTGTGTTTGTGTGTGTGTGTAGTACGGTATGTATTAAGTATAGGACTACCAAATTGGGACTACAAAAATCCAGATGATTGCTAGATAACAGAAAGACATTATATAGTTTTCTGTATCTCTTTGCTGACTTATTGGAACATCTCAGTTTTTTTGGCTCAGATTGGAAGCTATGGTAAATATCTGTATTACATTTTTTATATTTATATTTGTAAAGCATTACAGTACAGCAAACAGCAAATGATCTTAAAGTAATAAATTCAAATGATGTGCTTCCTATGTGAAAACTGATTTCCTATAGATACATCATACAACAATGGAACAACTTTTTTCAGCCAGGGACACATTTGGAATGTTGGGAGCTGATGTGGGCTGCTGCAGTCCCAAAGGGTTACCATGGAAATCTGCCTATTTAAAATGGGAAGGGCCATAGAGCTGTCAAATCCAAGCTGCAAGCTCAGACATCTTCTACATGAAAACACCAAAGAATTAGTTCTATGCATCTTCTTGCACCTCCCTCGAGGTATGTAACCCTGAACAAAAGCATGAATTTTTCAAGACGTAAATGAACTTCTCAGGATATGCTACTATTCTAGGGGGTGAAAAGGGATCTGTTTAGAATCCAGAGTCATTCCAATAAATAAAGGGCAAGGACCAGTGGTTTGCATTATGATATTGATTGGCTGATTTCATCAATACTCCATTTTTCACAAAAGAGCTCAAGGGTGCATAGTGTTCTCTCCTCCTTTTCCTGTTACCACAATAAGCCTATTAGGTGTGTTGAGCTGAAAGAGAGCAAAAGTCACCAAATGACCATCCAGGGCTAAGGGATAGATTTGAAATGGGTGTCCTCATTCCTAATCTCTACCTCATACTTACCTGCTTCCTAAAATAATATATTTCTAAAATGCAAGTGGAATTGAAAACCTGGTAAACATAAGAAGGGCACCTATGTTTTCCATAGGCACCAAACTGTGAACCTGAAGAGATTTTCTGAAAGTAAATAACAGGAGCACTTTTTACAAAAGTATTCTTTTGTTTACAGAGAACAGAAAATAAGCAGGAAGCTTGGTCTCTACTTCCCAATATCCCCGTCCTTGTAAACCATCTCCTTTGGCCATTGCTTTGGCTAAATACAAGAGTGATGTTTTTTTAAAAATACAATAATTGCAAACTATATTCAACTAACATTTGATCTGAATTGCAACTTGTGTTGCATACTTATTGCGTGAAGAGGCACTTGCAATGATATATTTCACTACTCCTCTGTGTGAATTTGAGGTTTATAGGAAGTTACTGCAACATATGATAAATGAGTATTAGTAAACATGATGCCAAAGAGCTTAAATATGAATTTATTTCCTTTTGAAAAATTTTCATCCCATTTTAAATGATGATGTTTTAATAATCACAGGAAAGTTTTACTGCGCACGCGCGCGCGCACACACACACACACACACACACACACAAACGAACAAAACATCTAATAGCTCATCAAAGAAAGGCCTGGAAACAAAATTAGAGATAAAATTCAAGAAACCTAGAAAGAAAAGGAAATGGATGCAAAGTAAATAATTTCCCAGACCATTTCAGAAATATTATTATTCTATTAGCTTAAATGTGGAAAAAAGACAAGTCTAATGCAAGGCATACTATTTTTCCAGTGTTACAAATTAGTGTATTTTCTGCTGTTGTATAAGATATCATTTATTGAAAATCTGGGATTTATTTCAAGAGATTTGAAATATGATATATCTTCATATGCATTATATATACAGGATATAGACTCTCATGCACAAAGTTTTAAAAGTGCTGTAAGTAGAGCATCAGACACGTTTGCCCAACTATCAATGAAATGAAAGATTATTGCACTAATAGACAACTGAACTTTAGGAAATAATTGGATCAGCCATTTAGAAGAGGTGTGTGTGTGGGGGGGGCATCTTAGCTTCCTGTGGAATATTTCCTTACATTACTGCCCAACCCAAAGTGACAAGCTCCTAAGAGCCTTTGAGATGCTCTGCATTCTCAGCGCAGGCTGATGTTAGTTAGCAGCGATCCATTCTGGTCCAAGATAACACAGAGATGCATTTCCAACACAGCAACCCCCTCACCGTCTTTACCTGTTGGGGACCAACGGAGCAGCCAGGTGGACATGCACGGGGGACCGGAGGTACCTCATCACTCTGGGGGTGAAGTCCGTTGCAACTCTGCCCTCCTGCTCCCAGCCACTGGCAAGCAAACAAGCAAGAGAGACCAAAGTTGTCTAGAGGGTCCAGCGAGAGGAACGGTCAGCAAGAGCCACAACACGCGCTTATTCAACGGCTAATCCTTCTTGCAGTCCCCGCGGGACCGTGACCTACGTGCACCCGGTCCGGGGTATCAGCTCCCCCATTTGCCATTGGTGCCCCCCCGAACTCTGTTTCCCCTTCCTAAGCCACGCCTCCACCGTGGAAGCTCCGGGTCTCCTCCGCCTACCTTGCGCCCCCGGCGCCGTCGGTCGGGAGCCGCGCCAAGCACAGGAAGAGGAGCAGGCTGGCGATCAGAGCAAGCAGGGCAAGGACCGCCCGCATCGTCCTCTCGCCCGCCTGCAGCTGCCTGGGTAGCTGGACGGCGACGCGACCCGAGAGCTGCAGAAAGGAACGGAGAATGAAGAAGCAATGGCAATGGCAGCCCCCCCCCCCCGCTGCAGTGATGGCAACACCGTCAGGTCGGCGGCAGTGGCGGTGGTGGGTGAAGGAGAGGCAGCAACGGCCCGCCCAGGGTCGCCGCCTCCTCTTTGGCCGCGCCGCCTCCCCAGCTGCTTCAACTCGCGAGGGGCGACCACCGCCAGTCCGGCTCGGTGGCACGAGATTCGCTTCCTTCTGGGTCTGACGAAGCCGAGGGGAGGGGAGCACCTAGTCCCAGCCCTGAGAACATCCCTTGGCAGTCCGCCTCCATTTCTCTCCCCCGGGGTCTCTTGCTCGCTCTTCTCCTATCGACACCAAGCGCCTGGAGGGATGGAAACGGAATTGTGAGGTGGGGGTGGCGCGGGGAGGAGATGGTGGGAGTAATCGGGTACCCTGAAAGAGAAGAGCGGAGAGAAACCAAGTATTTGCCAGCACCCATTTTCCAGCTGCATCAGGATCCGATGTAAAATGACAGGAAAAGGGTGCTTCTGAGCATGTCAAGAATGATAGAGCTTTAGGGACAATAGCAGGATTTCAATCTTTTCCTGAGGCCCAAGCAAGCATAGTGTGAGAAAGCCATCAGAGCTTTTAACCCAAGCTTTGATAGATTTGTAAAACCTTCCATGTAGGACATTTCTGAGGCTTAAATTGTGCGCATCCATCCAAAGCTACTACTATAGTGGAAGAATGCCAAGCCCTCATATGTGAGCAATTTTTGCTCACTTTTCCTTTACAGGTAACAGTGAGGAAAGAACAACAGAAGAGGGCCAGCCTTGCCCCTCCCTATCTCTTGTCACTAGTTACTCTTGTTACCAACAATGTATTGACACAATTGGTTTGAGAAGCTCACTTCTATATCTAGCACCTGTATAGCTGCAACATGCTAAATTTTACTTTTATCTTGACTGAGGCTTTTTTTAATTTATTGGTCATGTGAACTTAGAACTTGGTTAGTCATGGATCAATACAAGCAAACTCATTGGCTGCATTCACTGCATTAACCTGGATAATGAATGAACACATTCCTTGAGTCCATAGCCTGTGAAATATCAGGTTGTCAAAGACTCGATCTAGTACATTATCTCCAGCATCAGGCCATAGGTCCTGCTTGTGCTTTTTCCAAGACTTGCCCGAACATATTTGTGGAAAGGAGAAGAAAATGCTGGACTGGAAGAGTGTATAGTCTAATTCAGCAATACTTTATCTTCACTTTGTCTTTTAAACATAGAACAGGTCACATTTTTATTGTGGGATGGTTACGTTCCTTTCTGAACCACCAGTAGAGACCCAAATGTAGCAGGTGGGTAAGGATGTCTGTGGGGCATATGTCTGGTCCTGACTTAAGCATGAAAGCTGGCTGGGTGACTTTAGGCCAGTCACTTTTCTTTCAGTCCAGGTCATCCCACAAGATTGTTATTGTGGGGAGAATAGGAGGAGGAAAGTGTGTTATGTATATTTGTCAGCTTGAGTTGTATATGAAAAAAATGTGGGATAGAAATCTAAAAAAAGATATACTACACAAATAACAAACTGGACAAAACCAAATAAATATGATATACATATTTGTTTTCTGCCATTTTCTTATTCACTGCCTCTTTTTGTTACTTCTCTGTGCTTCTCTGTTTCTCACTGTTTCCTGGCCTCCCATATCCAGAAGACTAAAATCATCCTGCTGAAGATCTCTACTGTTTGCCTATGGAGGGCACCTGAAATAAAATCAAGAGCTCATCAAAGAGGACCCACACCCAGCTTTAATGTCTACCCACCCCTTTAATCTTAATAAAGGGTCATATGTTTACTCTTACATTTTGGCCCCTGAGCACCATGATTTCCTCATTTGATTTATCTTAGGAATGAGTTTGGAAGATCAAACAACTATTCTTTGTCTTTTGCTTATTGTTTGAATTGATCTGAAATTTGCTAACATAGGGCGGTTAATCCCAATAAATCTCAGTCAAGCTGATAAGTCAAGAGATTTTGTGCAAAGCTTCTCTTTAAATTTCAATGCTTTGTTTTTACAGAAATGTCCTTCAGGGAATTCTGTTTGGAAATTATTGCCTATCATCCACCAACATGGCAAATTCCCCCCCACAATAATTGTATTTAATTGTATTAAAGATTTTATTATACAAGCAAAACTTCTACAGCTACAAAATGGCAACCCTTTTTCTTTTATGAATAATTTAAAAAAACCCACAGAAGATTTTAAAAATATATTGAATTGACGAGAAAAAGAGAAAACAAAAACAGCTTTCTGAATCCCTGCAGGGCTTTCAAAAGCTGTTTTGTCTCAGATAGATGTTGACATAAACATGTCATATGTGCAGGCACATCCAATATGAGGTTATTAGTGTCAGATTTTTTTCTTGGGGATTTTGCACACCACACGATATAGAGATAGACACTTGATATGCAAAATGCTCATGATCTATGTCAGTGTAATTTTTACAGTAAGAGACATTGGAAAAGAGAAATTCTTATACTTGAACTCTAAAAGAAGAATCATATTCCATTAACTCAACTCTTTTTATTTCTGTCCTTCAGAGATGCTGTTTCGATGCATGAAGAGGCTTTTGACGCTCTGAAGAACATTTATTTTTAGTGTGCCATAAATTTGGTACCTGTTCTCTCTCCCCTTCCATCCCCTCCCCAAAAATTGTACCACAGATTGTATTGAAGTGTTGAGTCGACATTTTTGTGTGCAAGAGGGTGAACCTCTTCATGATCTATTTCATAATGAAATGCATTCATAGCATTGAATTTTAGAACATTTAAATGTACTTCAAAATAAATTCTTCCTAAGTGTGGGCAATACTGAACATCTAAAAAGTGAAAACTCTTTTCATGACAAATTAGAGGACATTTGGCAAATCAGAAATGAAGGCAAGGCTGACATTCAGATCCTGTAAAAACTCTGCAGAATCAAGACATTCCATAATTAATGTGTCATCCTGTCTCTACTGGTGGTCAGCCAGATGTTTCTGGTAAATTTATAAACAGGATCTGTAATTATTAGCCAACAGCTGTCCCCTAATATGTCAGTGTCTGGGTTTCAATCATCTATCTTCACTAAACATAAGTATTCCACTTAGGTAACTACATGACTACATGATTTCCAATCTGGACTCACTTGAATATTTCTTTCAAACCTGCTAACATGCAAATTAGGATAATAATACTTAATGGTAGTTCAAGTCAAGGGCACAGAATAGTGTATAAGCATTTGAATATGCTAGATCACTTTATGCAAAGCAAAATAAAAGGGGGCAGGGAAAAACGAGATCACATTCAGACAACACATCAAGTGGACCCAAGGATTGTCAACCCATGTCATTTATTATGCTATTATGTTTCTCCCTGTCATCTCCCAGGCCTTGTCTACAGTCACTGCCAGTTTGCTTCAAACTTTTCATATTATCTGCCTAGGATCAGTCCCTTCTAGAAGAAAGGTCACCATGATGTTTCAAAGTTGTAAGTTGGATTGGGAAATCAAAAAAGTATCCCAGAAAGAGATAGTGGGAAAGATAGTCTAAACTCTAGATGGGGAAGAGCCAAATTATTTTATGAACAAGTGGACTCTGGTAGTACATGCAAGATTAAGTTCATTAGGATGTAAGCTCCTCTCAAAATCTTATACTCTAATAAACTTGATTAGTCTTGAAAGTGCTACCAGGCTCCATGTTTATTATTTTTTGTAGTTTTGCCAAGAAATGTACAGTACAAGAAAGTATTCATGTATTTATCAAGTGTTCAGATTAACTCTTATCTCTCAATAAGAGAAGAAGCTTTTGGAAAACAACACAGTTAATCCTAAACAATCAAGAAATGTTCAGGGCATGTGGCTTATTGTCAGAATGGAGAATGTAAAGACTGTTCCCATCACAAGATGAGATGCAGCCACAATGTCAATTATAATACTTTTTAAAAAAATAATATTTTTTTTGGCTTGGTTACCATCATTCCTAAGAAGCAGTCACAGGGAACTAATATGGTTTGCATGTCATTGAATTAACACAATGCCTTAATATATATTTGAGATTCTTTTTTATGACCAAAACAATCTTGGCTTTTCATCCTCCAGCTTGATTATAATCAAGGAGAGCTAGAGTAAATTTATCTGTGTTTATCTATGCATGAAAGAAAAAGGGAAGTTGCAAACAAGTCCCCTTTTGCAAAATTCTAGGGATTTTATTGGGAATCCAGACAAGCAGGACCAATAATATGTGGGATGTATCTATTTGTGTATTTTCCTTCCATTCAATCATGTCCAATTCTCAGAGATTGCCTGGACAAGTCCCTGCAGTTTTCTTAGCAAGGTGCTTCTTCACAAGTGCTTCCCCCACTAATGCTGAGAGAGAAAGCGACTAGCCCAAGGTCCGTCATCTGGCTTTGTGCCTGGGGTGGGAGAAGAACTCATGCTCTCTTGGTCTCTAGCTTTATGCTTTAAATTTTTAAATTTAATTTAATTTTAAAATTAACATTTGTGTGTATGTTACAAACATCAACATGGCAGAAATGCCCCTGCAACTGAAGTCACATTTTTTTAAAAAAAAAAGTGTAATGCATGCCTGATACGTGTAAAAAAGGGGATGGACTTCAGTCACATGAGCACTTCCTGATCTTTTTGATCTCCTCCAGAGAGACCTCCAAACAAATTGATGTTTGCTTCTTCTGGTTCTTTTGTGATGAATATCCATTCATTAGCTGCTCTTGAAACAGATTCTAGTTGCCTCATTCCCTTAATAAGACCTTCTAGTTACATAAATTAGTTACTCTGGCAAAACTGAGATGGAAAACATTGCCTGAGATATTCAAAGGTAGCTGGAATGCTATATGATGTGTATCCAAAGTTTAGCCATCTGCATCCTACTGCTCATTTTGCAAGCTATTTTTATTTCTATCTGGTCTCTTAGTTCAGAAAAAAACTCCAAAGGGACTTATATACAATATAGAAATAATAATGCTGTTCTAATATCAATTATGGCATCAGTTACCTCATTTTGCTATTGTTTTCATGTGGTTAGCATTTTTATTCATTTTTCGTTGTCTTCAGCTTCTTGCCTAGCCTTGAAATAATTAAAAGGAAAATTAATGTCTTAGGTGAAGTCTCCTCTTTGACTTAAAAACCTCACCAGTTTTTAAATCTTGGATGAGACATAGTTGCTACTGAAGATGGAAGTGTCTTGGCTGCTGTTTTTAATGGCTACTTTATTTATGGTATTATTGATGATTAATTTATGTGATTTTATTTTAACATCACTCTTCCTCCTGAAGGACCTCCAAGTGGAATACAAAAATGAACAATAAAACAGGGCAAAAAACATAATAACTATCATCAGTGAAAGTAATAGCAGTTACAGTCCATCAATTAAAACAAGTTTAATTTCAAATGCAGTCTGCGTTGAGCGTTTGCTTTCTGTTCATGGAGTGTCAGATTGTTTCTCTTTAATTGATATGATGTAAGCTGCTCCTGGGGACCATTCCAAACTGAAGGAATGTTCCTATAGAAATCTTAATTAATTTTAGCAAGAAAAATGAATTTGGTGCTCATGGGAATTGATATGCATGCAGACATCTCCCTTGACACTAAGAAACCCTCATTTTTCAACTTACTTAATTCTTCTAAAGATTCTTTTAAATAAAAATA
The DNA here is from genome assembly GCA_034064705.1 of Bothrops alternatus. NCBI lineage: Eukaryota > Metazoa > Chordata > Lepidosauria > Squamata > Viperidae > Bothrops > Bothrops alternatus. Next base: position 2,063,347 of record JARGCV010000058.1, on the reverse strand, counting down.
AAAATAAATGGGAAATCAACATGCTGTAGAGCCGTGGTGGCGAACCTATGGCACGCAGAGCCCTCTCTGTGGGCACGCGTGCTGTCACCCCAGTCCTAGGCCTTTAGCTGGGTTTTATAAAACCTTTTTGCTTTAGGCCTCTGCTGCCATATGCCAAAAAAAAAAAGAGATTCAATCAATCAATTTCAACTTCCCGCGGAGAAAAAAAAAGATCATGCAAAGTTGAAATTGATTGATTGAACTTTTTAGTCCCACCCAGTCTGCCATTACCACTGTAGCCACGCCCACCCAGTGGGCCACACCCACCCAGCACTCGATGATACATAAGTGGGTTTTGGGTTGCAGTTTGGGCATTCGATCTCTAAAAGGTTCGCCATTACTGCTATAGAGCAAAGCAGCAGACTCTAAAACCAACTTTATTTAAAGAATGCTTAAAGGTGCCAGACATACATTTATATTATTACCAGATAAGAGGGAATTCTTTTACATGGTGCCCACTTGTTCAGGAAAAGGATGACGATTCATTGGAGAACTAGAGAAAATCTGGGGCTCACCTACTTGCTTTCTAAGAAATGAGAGTTTGTGACTTCTTACACATGGGAACCACTTTGGGAATGCTCTCAAAATATACTCCCCAATCTTAAATGTGTCCACCAATATAAAACAATTTGTTTCTCCAAAATTGCAGACATGACCCTTCCCTTAAGTTCAAATGTTGATTTATTAAACTCAATACATCACACTGAAACATTTTCTGCTTGTGGAATGAGATTTTCCATCAAGAGAAATTAATTGCTGGCCAAGGTTTGAAGAACATAAGAGCATCACAGATAATGACACAGGAAGGCCATGTGGCTGGACTGAGGTCTGGTTCCATGATCTATGATAAATAACAGATCCTGTACTTAATATTGTTCCAGAATTTCTTGTTAGATAACAGTGCATGTGTATCATTCCATTTCCAAAAGGCACAAATTAACTGCTTTCTTACACTTCCTGCCTCATTGTGAAAAGCAAAGTAAAAATGCTGGGGAAAAATAGGGAACTTTCTCCAATCTTTAGAGAAGGCAAAAATGCCAAAATATTGGACTGATTTACCTATCACAGTTGTTATGGGGGTGGGAGTTGGGGGTGTTAGTTATATCTTGTAGAACCGGGCTGAATTCTTCTAGAATTGAGGATGTGACAAATGACTCTTGGTGAATCTATTGATTATATAACGAATCAAAATTGTCACTCCAAGCATTTGAATTGATTCACATTTGTGCAAGCTCACCAGTTTGGAAAGTAGCTCTTAAGGACCCACATTTAGATCAGATCACATATAGAGAGGCACATGAAGATCTGCAAGAAAGAATTCAAAAGCAATGTAAAACTATCAAGTTCAATTTTATTCTTTGTCCCTGCAGGCAATATCAATCCATCATCTTCTTCTTACTGCATGCATCCTCCATACAAACAAACAAATGAAGCAGGAAGTAGAATTGATTATTTCTAGGAGATTCTTGATATCCTAAATTAGTCTGGCTAGCAGAAGGCAATTGTCTTCATAATCACTGTATATAAGCATTTTCCATAGAAACCTAGAACTTACTCTGTTGTTCTCACAAGATCCCAGTGTGAATTCTCCAGGAACTATTATGAAGTGGATTGTGAATGCAAATAAAATTGTAATGACTTTTTCAGTTGAACTGTAGGCATGTGCTTGCTGGATAATTCAAAGCAATTGTTCAGAACTAGCATGATAAAATCAACTCTAACATTGTCTTCATCCAATTAAAATAGTTTTATTAATTTTACTCCTTATGTCAATTAATCTATAGATGTTAGATCACCATCTATGTCAAGATTTGATCAGATTGTTTTTCTTAAGTTTACACTCCAATCTGGTCTTGTCAAGGTGCCATCAAACGAACAAACAAACAAACCAATCCCAGAATATAAAAACAGTTTGAACACACATAGTATAGATTTACTCCTGAATCTTAACCTGCCTATGGAAGCCAGTGCCAGTGAGTTTTTGCAGGCAAACAAAGAATAGGTTTAAATGGTTAAATTTGTATTCTTCTTTTGACAAAATTTAAGTCAGCTTTGTGCAAGGTTTGGAACAACTGAAATCTCCATTCCCTGGCTTTGCCTGCAGGGACCTGCTGATGACAGAAACACCAGATGATGATTGTTGTTATTATTTAAATTAAGCATTTTCAGTCTGGTATTCAGTTTGGTACATATGTGCCAGTGGGATTGAAATCCTGCTTAATGGCCCATCTTGCCCCATTGCGTGTTTTTTTTTTTAAAAAAATCCACCTTTATGATTTTTATAAATAATAGTAAATAAGGGCTGAAGGCATCAAACATACAATATATACAGTAAAAAAAGTCAAATAATTACGATGTTTGTAATACTGACATTTGAAATTTTAACTAATATTGATGGAATATTCACTTTTTCTTTTCTTTCTTCTTATCTACATTTAATACTCTAAGAAATCTACTTAATAGAGTATTAATAATCTAAGCATATTATATAAGTATTATTGTACTAAAACAACATCTTGGACTATAATGGAGAAGATGGAGCAATAGATGGTTTACATGGTTTGATTTAATATATGTTAAGGGACTGATCAAGTTGTATATTAACATTATATGGATATATGTTTCTATAAATATCACTCATTCATTATTCAATATATTATTTTCTCTGATGTTTTATATTTGTGCTTTATATAGTGCTTTATATTTTTGATTGTACCTCATCATATCTTCGGGTTGTTATATTTAGCAAAAAAACCTAAAACCTCTTTCACCTTTACATGTGGCCTGTGTCTTCCTCAGACTCAGTTCCTCTGCCAGAGGTCTGGAAGTTTGAGGTTCTTCACAGGATCTTAACTATTCCTAGCACTGCACTCTTCTGAACAGAGAGCTCTGCTGCCTCTCCTGGGATATGTGGAACCACTTTCCCAGATTAGGAGGCTCAAATGCTCCTAATACCACAGGGTCTACTTGGCCTTTGCTATCCACATCATCTGGTACTTCTCCAGTTTCTCATACTTCTTCTTGATGTTACTGTCATTTGGCACCTCTATATCTATCACCATTGCTATCTTTTGATCCCTGTCTACTACCATGATGTCAGGTTGATTGGCTAGTACCTACCGATTCTGACTTTCTAGTTTAAGGGTCTGACTGCACTTCCAGTTGTTCTTCTGAGTCTTCTTGAGTATGGGATGTGGTGTGCAGTTGTTCTATTGTGAAAACAGCTTCTTGTTCACTATGTTGAAGCGTTGGATAACTAGCTATTAATGTGGAAGCAAATTTTTTGTGCATAGATTGTTCCCTTATAGGTTTCATATATCCTCTCTCATTAGGTCTACTGTTGTAGTAGTATTCTATCAATGCCAGGTTCTCTTGTCTCATCTATGTATGGTTTGTTCTAGTGATCCATCTATCATCAGATTCTCTTGTGCTTCCTCAACGTCTGATGCGGATCTGGTCTGAGCTAGCAGGTTTCTTCTAATTTGTGTCTCTCTCATATTTTGAATAGAGAGAGGTCTTTGGGGGCAGTGTCTTTGCCCCTACCGTGAAATCAGTATCATCCAAAATTTGAACTCCACTCACCTGAAAGGCAGTGCTCTAATCTAGGGGTTCCCAGCTCCTTGGGTCCCCATTCAGAACCAGGCTGTGGAAGCAGTGGATGAGTGTGCAGCTCATGTGTGTGTATGTATGTGTGTATGTATTTATGTACAAACACACACACAGAGAGAGAGAGAGAGAGAGAGAGAGAGAGAGAGAGAGAGAGAGAGAGAGAGAGAGAGAGAGAGAGAGTTTTTGATGTCATTAAACTTAGTCAGTGCATTAAATGGGGCAATATGAATTTCAGATTGAGAATCTGAGTGTGCCCTACCCAGTGGCTTCTGTGGTGCAATTGTTTGGCAGTTGCTGAGCAATTACCATTTATTGAATGCACACAATACCTAAAAATACACTGCACAATGAAAAGGAAGGATTGTGATGACTGTTGGTACTGAACCATAAATATGGAACATGATTTCAATAAAAAAGCTGGCTAACAAAAAAAGTTAAAGAACAAAAACATTCTTAAAGGCAAACAGCTGCAAGACTGAATTAAAGTTGCAAAACATTGGAATTTGCCTGTTCCTGAAAAGCTCACAAATTTCTTACGCTTTTAAATTATCCAATGTAAGCATTAAATGCTTATAAAGTGGCTAATATGCTAGGGGAAATTCACAATTACTTCTATGAAAAAGTTGGTCCTACTGCCTGAGTTTGATTAAACTTTTAGCAATTTTAAGGAAGTTGGACTTCCCCCCCCAATCTTCTGCCTCTTTTCCTTTTGAATTCAATAAATTTAATTCAGTTAACTCAGTATAACATATTAAAATTAATTTAAATATGGGGCTAAGATTAACCTAAAGTCATCCAATTAGGTCCTGTATTTAAGGGAATTGTAGAACCTACTCCTAGTCCAGTATCTTAACTCCATTACATTGGCACTTACATATCTGTGTATTGTTATGTATATGCCTGTGTATGTGTATATGTATATGTGTGCGCATGCATGTGAATGCAAGCACACACATGCACACACACACATAGGAAAATTGTCTTGTGAGAAGATGTGGTTACCTGCAGTTCAGACCAACTACCTTGCAAACTGAGTGTCTCAGTCTGATCAAGATTCATATGCCAATTTAAAACATGAGTGGGAGTGCAGTGCAGAATAGTATAAGGATTCAAAGCAAATATTTTTTTTCACCAGCCAAATCCAAGCATGGCATCCATCATGAGACGTTAAAATCCCTGATCTTCTCAGGGCTTCAGAAATCTTGCATGATCTGCTTTACATATGGCCACTGATCAAATTATCTTTGTGCCTTGGGAAAAGTTATCTAAGATTTTTCAGATCTACTTCTAGAAAGGTCAGCAGTGATGAAGTCATAGCCTCAGAATTAATTTTGTAATGATAAAGCAAGCTAAAATAGGGAAAGTAAATACCAAAGGAACACCAGAGCCTGCTGAAGAAAAAGAAATTTCAATAGAGTTAGGGTGAAAATACATAACAAATAAATTTAAAACTAGCAACTGAAGAAGGCTACTGTTTCTAAAAAGTTCGTAAAAATAAAAAGAATTAAAATATTTCACTTCACTAAGTACTGTAGAAGTAATTGAAGGAGAAATTATAGATAATTATCCTGCCATTTACAATAAAACCCCAATAAACTCATAATTATAAGAATTTATCTTAATAAGCCTCATTATTCAGCATGCAGTAGCTTGCATCATTTCTAGATGCTTGGAACTGATGGGTCACATGAATATGTCTATTGACTTAAATTAATTACAATCAATATTAATCTTTTGTGCATTTTCTAAGTTCTAATACTCAACATTTATTCTGAGAATAAACATTTATTACTGAAGTTCTAGGTCAGTGATGGCGAACCTTTTAGAAACTGAGTGCCCAAACTGCAATCCAAAACCCACTTATGTATCGTCGGGTGCTGGGTGGGTGTGGGCCATTGGGTGGGCGTGGCTGCAGTGGTAACAGCACATTGAATAAATGATATGCCTATTTCTTATCCTGACATGCCAGCAGATACAAATTAGTTAATATACAGTTACTCCCAGTAACAGGATACATATGAAGAACACAACGATAGTGATAACAGAATCTTTATTTAACATTAGTTATGGGGTGGCAAGATAAGAGTAAGAGTAAGTATAGACTGAAAAATGCTAGTTCTACCCTTGAATCCTTCAAGATACTGTCAGGTTGCTTGTAGAGCTGGGTAGTGTCTGTATCACTGCTTTTAATGCTCACATAAGCCAGTTTATGGAAAGTCCACACATCAAATAGTTGTATTTGTAGCACAGCTGACTGTACTCATCTGATTTTCTGCAGGATACCATGTTTCCCCTCAAAAAAGACCCAATTGGAAAATCAGTCCTAGTATCATTTTTCAGGATGTCGTAATATAAGCCCTACCCCCAAAATAAGCCCCAGTTAAGATGGTCAGCCAGACGACCATAGTTCCCTGAAACTAAGATCTAACCGGAAAATATGCCCAACATGCCTTTTGGAGCAAAAAATAATATAAGAGCCAGTCTTAGTTTACATAAGAACATAAGAACATAAGAAGAGCCATGCTGAATCAGGCCAAAGCCCATCGAGTCCAGCATTCTGTGTCACACAGTGGCCCACCAATTGTACATGGGGATCTTGAGCAGAAAGAGAAGGCAAAACCCTTCCTTTCCCTTGACCCCCAACAAATGGTACCCAAGGGAATCCTGCCTGCCTCAACCAACATAGAGGCGGCACATGGACATCCGTTTTAATAACCACCGATACACTTTGCATCCATGAATCTATCTAGCCCTGCCTTGAAGCTGTCAAGGCTGACAGCTGTCACAACCCCTTCAGGAAGTGAATTCCATAAATCAACAACCCTCTGGGTGAAGAAATATTTCCCTTTATTTGTCCTCACTTTCTTAGCTATGAGCTTTAGGGAGTGCCCCCTTGTCCTGGTATTGTGTGATAGAGAAAAGAATTTTTCTCTATCCACCTTTTCTATCCCATGCATGATTTTATACACTTCGATCAAGTCACCCCTTAAACGCCGTCTTTCAAGGCTGAAGAGACCAAGGCGTTGCAATCTGGTTTCATAAGGGAGGTGCTCCATTTCCTTGATCATTCTTGTTGCCCTTTTTTGCACCTTTTCCAGTTCCATTATATCCTTCTTGAGGTGCGGTGACCAGAACTGTACACAGTACTCCAAGTGTGGTCTCACCAACGATTTGTACAGAGGCAATACAACACTTGCTGACTTATTTTCGATTCCCTTCCTAATCATGCCAAGCATGGAATTTGCTTTTTTTACTGCTGCTGCGCATTGGGTTGACATCTTCATCGAGCTGTCCACCAAAATCCCAAGATCCCTTTCTTGGGTTGTCTCAGAAAGTTTGGTCCCCATCAGTTGGTAAGTATAATTGGGGTTCTTTGCCCCGATGTGCATAACTTTGCACTTGTTTAGGTTAAAATGCATTTGCCACTTTGTTGCCCACTCACACAATTTCGAGAGATCCTTCTGGAGCTCCCGACAATCAGTTTCACTTTTCACAACCCGGAACAATTTAGTGTCATCAGCAAACTTGGCTACCTCACTATTAACTTCTACATCCAGATCATTGATGAATAAATTAAAAAGTAAAGGTCCCAAAACTGAACCTTGGGGTACACCACTTCTCACTTCTTTCCATCCGGAGAATTGTCCATTTATTGCCACCCTTTGCTTCCTACAATTTAGCCAGTTACCAATCCAGGACAAGACCTGTCCTCTAATTCCGTGGCTGGAGAGCTTTTTTAGGAGCCTTTGGTGAGGAACTTTGTCAAAAGCCTTTTGAAAGTCAAGATATACAATATCAACTGGGGCCCCTTTATCTATGTATTTATTTACACCCTCAAAGAATTCTAACAAGTTAGTAAGACATGATTTGCCTTTGCAGAAACCATGTTGATTTTCTTTCAGCAATGCCTGTTTTTCTATGTGCCCTGTAATTTTATCTTTAATAATGGTTTCCATCAGTTTGCCTGGAACTGAGGTTAGACTGACTGGTCTATAGTTTCCTGGATCACCTCTGGATCCTTTCTTGAAGATCGGGGTTATATTTGCTTCCCTCCAATCCTCCGGTACAGTGCCTGATCTTAGAGAAAGATTGTATATTTTAGCTAGAAGTTCAGCAATTTCACACTTGAGTTCCTTGAGTATTCTAGGGTGGATGCCATCTGGACCCGGCGATTTGTTGACATTTAGTTTAGAAAGGCATGCAAGAACATCTTCCTTGTTTATCTCTATCAGGTTTAATTCTTCTATTTCCCTCCCTGGGAAAACTAATTCAGTGGCAGGCAGATGTTCTCTATCCTCCTTGGTGAAAACGGAGGCAAAGAAGTCATTTAGCCTCTCAGCAATCTCCTTGTCTTCTCTGATTATCCCCTTCTGACAATTGTTATCAAGTGGCCCAACTGATTTTCTGGTTGGGTTCCTGCTTCTGATGTACTTAAAAAAGGTTTCGTTATTATTTTTAATATTCTTGGCTATATGCTCCTCAAAGTCTCTCTTGGCTTTCATGACTATCGCCTTGCATTTGGTCTGCCAGAGTTTGTGATCCCTCCTGTTCTCCTCGGTAGGAAGAGCCTTCCATTTCTTAAATGAGTTTTTCTTCTTTCCAATAACCTCCTTTACCTCATTCGTAAGCCATACTGGTATCCTCTTGGACTTTCCAATCCTCTTTCTTCTTTTAGGAATGCATTTTATTTGAGCCTGCTGTAACGTATTTTTAAACAGTTTCCAAATTTCCTCTGTGAAAGTTTAAGGTCTCTGTGTTAGTTTTCACTGACAATTTGCTATCCATGGTTAAGTTGAAGGTTATTGTGTTGTGATCGCTGGTTCCTATGGGCTCGGTTACAAGGACATCATGAACCAAATCCTGTGCATTAGTTAGAACCAAGTCCAGGATCCCCTTTCCCCTGGTAGGTTCCATGACCATCTGCTCAAGGGAATAATCGGCTAACATGTCGAGGAACCTTGTCTCTCTTTCATGTGTAGAACAAGAATTTACCCAATCTATTTGGGGATAGTTGAAGTCCCCCATTATGACTACCCTATTTCTTTTTGAGGCCTCCTTAAATTCTTTTTCCAAATAGCAATCTGCCTCTGGAGTTTGGTTGGGAGGGCGATAGCAGATCCCTAACGTCAGATTACTTTCCTGTCCTGGGATTTTTATCCACAATGTTTCTGTGGGTGAGTTTGAATTTTCTTGAATTTCGAGTTCATGAGATTCTAACTCCTCATTTATGTACAAGGCCACGCCACCACCATTTCTCCCTCTCCTGTCCATCCTATACAATTTGTAACCTGGAATCCTTGTGTCCCATTGGTTTTCATCCGTCCACCAGGTTTCTGTTATGCCGATAATATCAATATTATTTTCCTTCACCAAGCATTCCAATTCCCCTATTTTTGCTCGAATGCTTCTAGCATTTGTGTACAGACCTTTATATATAATTTTCTGGTGCACTTTCAACTTTGACTGTGGATTTTGACTGTAGAATTTGGTTGTAGAATTTGTAGATGGTCTACCATGTCCTTCTGCTTGACTATTACAATTTAGTTTTCCTGTTGACTCACCAATGTGTGCATAACTTCCTCCCTCCATATTAGGCAGTGCGCCTTCTCGAACCGGAAGCTGCCCAGCTCCTGTCGACTTGCCCCTATGAATCAGTTTAAAAGCTGCTCTGAAACCTTTTTAATATTAATCGCCAACAGTCTGGTTCCATTATGGTTCAAATGTAACCCGTCCCTTCTGTACAGGTGTGGCTTGTCCCAAAATGTTTCCCAGTTCCTAATGAATCTAAACCCTTCCTCCTGGCACCACTGCCTCATCCACGCATTGAAGCTCCTGAGCTCTGCCTGTCTAGCTGGCCCTGTGCGTGGAACAGGTAGCATTTCTGAGAATGCAACCTTGGGGGTCCTGGACTTTAATCTTCTACCTAGCAACCTAAATTTGGCTTCCAGGACCTTCCGCTTAGCTTTTCCAATGTCATTGGTACCGACATGTACCACAACAGTTGGCTCCACCCCAGCACTGTCTATCAGCCTGTCTAGATGCCTCGTGATGTCCGCAACCTTTGCACCCGGCAGGCAGTTTACCAGTTTAGGGGAAACACGGTATATTGCTGTCATTTAATAATTTATGCTACTATCAATGGATAATACATTGATTATTAGGGATGAAACTGACAAACAGAAACTGAACAAAACTGGAGGCATTAAGGATGCTCATCCCAGACTGCCCTGCTAAAATATTTCTGCTCTCTTTAATGGTCCTTAAATAAAAAACTTAGAATCTAGCCATGAGGAATAGTATATGATTGAGTCACACATTGTTCTCAGCCTTAATTTATTGAATAAACTACAGTACCAATTTTTTTGACCACAACACTGAATAAATTATGATTGGTGAGGTTCACGCAACATGTTGTAGAAAACTATGCTTTAGACATCAGAGCTGTTGGGTTCATACAATGTGTAAAATCCCAAAGTCCTAAAGAAATAAGACTAACATAAAATAAAAGTGTGCCCAGCATGTTGTGCAAGTACAATCACCACTGAGTTTACATCCAATCCACATGCCTCACTTTTTCAAAGACAAGTATCCAGGGAGGGGGAATATTTATAAAACAATCAAGATGGCAGCCACAAGCAAACAATCGAAGACCATCCCCCCTTTTTTACATCTGTTGCATGTAAAATAATAAGGAGTGTTCTACCTGCCATCTTAAGATTTTTGATCAATCCTAACCGGACCTTCATTTCTGCACCACAAACTCCAGGTTCAGATAACATTCTAAACAAAAAAAATCTGAACCCAGCCCTTAATTATTTGTGTTATTTAATTCTAGTGAATGACTAATTATGAGCCAGGTAAATAGTAACACTGATGCACACCAAAAGCTTTGAAAATCCATTATGGGATACAGAGAAATCCCCTTCCTGCTCCTCAATTTCTTTGTCTTATTGCATTCTTTGACCAGGTGACAAAATTAGTGGACCAGAGGAATGCTGTGGATATAATTTACTTGGACTTCAATAAGGCATTTGATAAAGTAGACCACAACCCACTACTAGATAAGATAGAAAAATGTGGGTTAGACAGCATCACCACCAGATGGATTTGTAGCTGGCTGACCAGCCGTACTCAGCATGTGGTCCTCAATGGAACTGCATCTACAGTACATGGAGGGAAGTGTGTAGTGGGGTGCCCCAGGGCTCTGTTCTGGGCCCAGTGCTCTTCAACATCTTCATCAATGATTTGGATGAGGGAATAGATGGGGAACTCATCACCTTTGCAGACGACACCAAGCTGGCAGGAATAGCCAACACTCCAGAAGACAGGCTTAAGATACAGACTTGAACATTGAGTGCTATCTAACAAAATGAAATTCAGTGGTGAAAAAAGTCAGGTTGTACATTGAGGCAAGAAAAACCAAATACACAGATATAGTATAGGAGGTACCTTGCTCAATAGTAGTAACTGTGAGAGGGATCTCGGAGTCCTAGTGGACAATCACTTAAATATGAGCCAGCAGTGTGCTGCAGCTGCCAAAAAAAGCCAACACAGTGCTAGGCTGCATTAACAGAGAGATAGAATTAAGATCACGTGAAGTGTTAATACCACTTTACAATGCCTTGGTAAGGCCACACTTGAAATACTGCACCCAGTTTTGGTCACCACGATGTAAAAAAGATGTTGAGACTCTAGAAAGAGTACAGAGAAGAGCAACAAAGATGATTAGGGGACTGGAGGCTAAAGCATATAAGGAACGACTGCTAGAATTGGGTATGTCTAGTTTAGTGAAGAGAAGGACGAGGGGGGGGCATGATAGCAGTGTTCCAATATCTCAGGGGCTGCCACAAAGAAGAGGGAGTCAAGCTATTTTCCAAAATGTCTGAAGGCCGGACAAGACACAACGGGTGGAAACTAATCAAGGAGAGAAGCAACCTAGAACTAAGAAGAAATTTCCTTACAGCTAGAACAATTAACCAGTGGAACAACCTGCCTCCAGAAGCTGTGAATGTTCCAATACTGGAAGTTTTTAAGAAGAGACTGACAGCCATTTGTCTGAAATGGTATAGGGTTTCCTGCCTGAGCAGGGGGTTGGACTAGATGACCTCCAAGGTCCTTCCCATCATCATCATCATTATTATTATTATTATTATAAATATCATTGTATAACTAGGGGCATTGCTGACTTTGTGTGTGTGTGTGTGTGTGTGTGTGTGTGTGTGTGTATGAGTATGCCAGAATTCTTTATATGCGAGTATATGAAAAACTACAAAGAAAAAATAGTAGTAATGAAATGACCTTCATATTACTTTTCCCTTGTTGTCTGCAGGGTAAATAATAAACTGAAATGAGAAATGCAAGAAAATAGTTATAGCTTTGTTCTATGGGATATGAATCCCACTCAGATGCTTATTTTTTTTAAAAAATTATTAACTTGCAGTCACAGCATTTCATGATGGTTTTTAGTTTATGAGTATTTTATGATTAACAGTGCTGCTTACAGATATTCGGCAGTATTGCAAAGCTATTTCCAGTATATATTGCTGCATCTGAATATGACAATTAATTTCTCTCCTGGATTTTGGGATGGTTTTTGTAGGAGTTTTAGGTTGTGTTACCTATATTAACTGTTTTTATTGGAAAAGTGATTTTAAATGTTTTGCATAGTCCCCATAAAGTCTCAGTTAACACTGTAAAAGGCTTGGATTAATTTTCCATATTTATTTGCCATCATGCAGCTGCTTACACATAATTATCTCCAATGCCTCTCCTATCTTGCACATAATTCATCAATAAGATAAAGCACTAGATGGCACAGTAACTGTTCCAAACAAGAAGCAAGCTAGATGATTACTAAACCACTAATAGCACAGAAACAATGAAAATATGATATATCTTGATTAGGAAAAAGAAAATAAAGCATTTAACAATAATATTCCATAGCCATGACTATAGCAAGAAAAAGACAAGGTAGTATTCATAATGATAGGTGCCTTGGGTGTAATCCCAAAACATTTGGAACACTGCTTGAACACCATTGGCATTGACGAAATCACTTGCAATCGGTCTATTGGAAAATGTAGCTTTACTTGGAACAGCTTATATCCCGCAACAATATCCTTAAGACAGGGGTATCAAACTGCTGGCCCGCAGGCCAAATGCAGGCCAGATGCATCATCCCATTGCCAGCACAATACGTCGCAACACATCATGTGATGTTGCGAGTTTGACATCCCTGCTTTAAGACCATCAAACAACAACAGCTGTCTATCCCAGGTTTTTGGGAAGGACTTGATAGGTGGATAAAAATGCCAAATATAGTCTAAAATCTGGCTGACTATGCAACCAACTGTAATAATAATGGCACTAAAAGAACTGTTGATAAAACATGGCTTACCTTTTCTATGGAAACAAAGCAGATTTTAAAAAGAATAATTTAAAATTAGTTATTTATTATTAAACTGGCATGCTATTTAACTCCTGACTGGCTGAACTGAAAGAATGATAGTCTCTGGACTATCATCATAAGTGAAAAGAAATTTTATTGAATGAAATTCAGTGTGATGACAACAGTTGCATTTATTTAGGGCAGTAATGGGAGGAGGTTCCTACTTTTTAAAAAAATAATGAGTTAACTTGTTTTTGGGCTTTTAACAGTTTTGAAAGACATTGAGTTCAGAAACTGTAAAGATCACTGAAGTACAGAATTGTATTTAACAGGGAGATCCTGCTGTAAATGGAAGTAGCCGAGGGGAAAAAGACAGTAAGAACCAGACAGAGTTAAAGAAACATCTTGGTTTTGTTCTCTCTGCTGCTCAATTTGATCTGCTTTATCATAATTTACATGTGTAGCTGTTCAGATAAAAGATTATCCTGTTATTTCTCCTGTTACCAACAATCTAACAAGTTTGGGACATATGAAAAAAGGTTCTGAATGTATCTATGGCCCCCAAAGCCTTGAGCATAGGCCCATGGTCAACCCAAAGTTTGTCTTAAATTATTACTTTTTTCTGAAAAGAAGGGAAACCTCATCAAAGATACAGAGATTAATCATATTTTTGCATTGAATTAAACTGAGTTGAAAGTAAACTAAATCACCTCTCTACTCTTTGTCTCAGCTTGCCATGGTTTTGGGGAGTATTGTCCCAAATATGCCATTCATGAAGCCGGGGCAGTCCTCATCTTGAAGAATAATTGATACAACAAACAATGATTTACTTTAGTCTCTGCTCTTTTAATTTCTGTTCCCTTTGAATTAAATGCTGCTAATATATTTAAGAGAGACCAGATACCATCTGCTATTTTAGAAAAGATTACATCATACCTGAAACTAGAAAGCTGGTTCCATTCAAATTGGCATTACGACTGAATACATTCAGGTTTCATCAGATGCAACGGCAGACTGCTGCTGGCTTTGCTCTTATCATTAAATTGGCCTAAATCTTCTTTCTATCATCTTATAAATATTGCCACGTCTTTTTTTACACCTCAGGCAGCTGCTGCCTTGCCAAAAGAGAAATTTATCATTTTGCAGTGTGATAATAATTCAAAGTAGCAGTAAAGTCTTAATTAATGGCTTGAAATAGAATGAGTTCTTTAACAGTCCTTAGATTTCCCTGGCTGAATTGTCAGCTTTTTTTTTGAACAATTGGGCAAATCCCTAATTTGCATTAATGGTTGAGGACAGACTTGTGCAACAATTAGGAAAATGTGTTTTTAATTTTAAAAACCACAGAACTGCCATCCTTTGTGCGACTTTTCATATCATTTTAAAGGAAAAGAGGATAAATCTAAATAATCTACAGACTTAAACAACTGTGTCAGCACAGTCTTTTTTCTTTGGTAATAAATTCAGTGGGACTAACTTCTAATAAGTACACATCCTAATGTTTCCTTAGAATACTGTATTTGTTTTTGTCTGTACAAGGACCAAATAAAAATATTTGTCCAATAAATTGCAATGTTTCCACACTCAAACTGGGTTACTTCTCTGTCATTTCCCTTTGAATAACATATACTAGCACACTAGGAGACAACTTTAGTATAGGTCATTGTCCATTTTGCCAGTTGGTTTCTTAGGCACAGAAGCTATCAAAATGAGTTTGGGCTGGCCATTTTCATTGAGCATAACTCAGTTCAGAGGAAGAACTGAACATAAGAACCTAAGAAGAGCCATGCTGAATCAGGCCAAAGCCCATCGAGTCCAGCATTCTGTGTCACACAGTGGCCCACCAATTGTACATGGGGATCTTGAGCAGAAAGAGAAGGCAAAACCCTCCCTTTCCCTTGACCCCCAACAAATGGTACCCAAGGGAATCCTGCCTGCCTCAACCAACATAGAGGCAGCACATGGACATCTGTTTTAATAACCACCAATACACTTTGCATCCATGAATCTATCTAGCCCTGCCTTGAAGCTGTCAAGGCTGACAGCTGTCACGACCCCTTCTGGAAGTGAATTCCATAAATCAACGACCCTCTGGGTGAAGAAATATTTCCCTTTATTTGTCCTCACTTTCTTAGCTATGAGCTTTAGGGAGTGCCCCCTTGTCCTGGTATTGTGTGATAGAGAAAAGAATTTTTCTCTATTCACCTTTTCTATCCCGTGCATGATTTTATACACTTCGATCAAGTCACCCCTTAAACGCCGTCTTTCAAGGCTGAAGAGACCAAGGCGTTGCAATCTGGTTTCATAAGGGAGGCGCTCCATTTCCTTGATCATTCTTGTTGCCCTTTTTTGCACCTTTTCCAGTAACTGGGTTATGAAGAAAATAGTTAGAGATGCTCTGCCTTGAGGAGTACAAAGTAAAGGTGGGGTATCAATCACTCAGTCAGTCAATCAATCAATCAAAAAAAAGCTGCAATATTATATATTACTTTCTGGAAGAAAATCTAGGGATTGGGAATTAGTCTGTTTGCATCTGCAAAAGATCTTCATTCATGGAATGGTGTCCTTTTGGCTTTCAGTAGGAGATAAGATGTTCCCAATGTGATCTACCTCCATGTGGAAATCAAGGCATCATGATAATTTTATCAAGCTGAGCTAAAATGAAGGCTTCCTGGGGAGGACTCATAGTCTGTAAGAAAGTGGGCACAGCTTTACAAACAAGTCCTCCATCGTTGACACGTACATTTGCGGTTTTGAAGCTTCAAATGCCCAAGTCTGGCTAGGGGCTTTCTCCTTAATGCAAAAAAAACCCAAACAAACAAAAAACAAACAAACCACCAAATAATTTTTTTCTAAAAAACACAGAGGCCAAGAATTAGGAGTAAAATTTTTAAATTCTTCTCTTGCTGTTAAGTTGGATAGCCTTAGAGATCTAAATAATAAATAAATGAGTTTTCTTTTGGTATGAAAAACCAATCTCAATCATTTTATAGTTAATGTTATTCCTTCTCTAGTGCAATAGTGAATGATTGGCAGAACATTATAAGAACATGCCTAATATAGTAAAGTTTTGCAGCTATGGATGTTTTCTAAAAATTAATGGACTCAGAAATCTAGGGACTATTGACCATATTACCTTCTATTAGTTTAGCTAATGGTTTTTAAAAGCTAACTAAAGTAATGTGAATACCAAGGTCCCTTGTGGCAGTAAACATCTTAAATCAGTTGTACATTGAACAAGTACAGATGCTACTAAGTGAAAAACAATAAATAAAATTCGAATGGAGTTTAACCCAATTAATGCGCAAACAATCCCTCAGTAGAGCTCTAAAATGAATTTGTTTCATTTGTAACATTAGCTGTGACAATGGTAATTATTATATTCCCCTTCAGCAACAAAATAACTATCCTTTCATGAAGAAAACAAGTATATAATGCTGGGAAAACTGGCATTTTAGATGCCAGTGGAAGCAGTTTTGTTATATGAATGTAGGATTTTAATATGATCCTTTTCAATTAAGTTTTCCATTTCCCGAGAGTAAGAATCATAGCAAAATCTTAATGCTTCTATTAAACTTTTTTAAATGGCTCCAACAACAGCTGTTAGAGTTGTCCTATCTGGATGTTGAACTCCAGATCTTTATTTCTGAGGAAGTCAATGTTAAAATCCATTGCTTGGTACAAATGACGGCAGCTTCATAAGCTGTCTCTGCAATACAGAATCTGTAAGTTGATACCCTCCAGGAAGGAAGGAAGTACCGGTAGCAATGAAAAGAATGAAATCAATTTCAATGTTAGGCCAGCCAACTATTTTTCCTGGCAAGAGATATGGGCAGATCATGAAGTCAGAGTCAAATGAAAGTAATCTGCAGTTTTTTTTTCATATATTTTTTTTCAGCACACCAGAATGCAAGAAGTTGCCTTGGATCCCTCTCAGTGATATTCCTGGACCCTTCCCTTCACTCTGAGATTTATATTTCCAAGGTGTTTTTTTTTTTAGTTCTTCTGCTTAGGAGAAACTGCTCACTCAGAAGGCATAAATCTACTTCCGTCTGTCAGCAAGTATCTTGAAGCAAATGTAACACCATACTGTACTATGATTTTACTTTACACAAGGGGTTGTTGAGTTCATGTACAGTCATACCTTTCTTCGTTCTAATATAACTCATACTGTCTTTTTCTCAGCAATTCATGGTTTACCATATTTTGGACTGGAGAAACTGGACAAATTGTGGAGGGTAATAGCCATATAAACTAATACAATAATGAAATCATGATCAACTCATAGTCTTTTTGTTCTGGCTTTTATTTGCCTATTTTGAATGAAAAGTGTTATATGGAAAATGAGATAGTCATGTAAAAGATTGTTACTTTTGGCTATATCATTTCAGTGGGTGAGTTCTCACATCTCAATAAACCATGAATTATAGACCATTGTTTTATGAGTAAGCTACAATTATCTGGGCTCATAGGTTGTACCATGGTAGAAAAATGCAGAAGGTGACAAATATCTGAATCTCCAGTAACATTATATAAATAAGACAGAGTGGGTGCACAATAAAATATTTACCGTAACTTAATCTTATCTTCCTTTTCATTGCATTAATTTGTGACATTGCCATAAACCTTGAGGCTAAGTAGAGGTATAAATATAAATGTTATTTTTTTACTCTTGTTTGTTGAAAGAACACATAATGTGCTGGTTTACATAGTATTAAATTATATATAATGGTTCATAAACCCTAATGATTAAATTCACACATTTTGCTTAGGCTGATAAATCTGATTGTGTTTGGGTTTGTTTTAGACTGATGTGAAAACCAAATCAGTATTACTTTTATTTTCTTGAATTGCATCTTCCTGTGTAAATCCTTACTAGTCTGTTAAGCTAGAAATTTCATTACTTCAGCTGTCCTGTATGATTTCTGAAAGTCTATGAACCTATTAAAATCTCCGGCACAATTCCTGACATGGCATGTTTAGAGCAGCGGTTCTCAACCTATGGATCGTGACCCCATTTGGGGTCGAACAACCATTTCACGGGGGTCGCCAAACAACGCAGTCCGCCATTTTTCCCCCTTTTCCTTAGCTGTGCTATTCCCTCTTATTCTATTGGCTTTTCAAAGCCAATAGAATAGACTCTCTTGAATAGAGTCTAATTCTATTGGCTTTCAAAAGCCAATAGGAATTGTCCAGGCTGTCTCTGCCCTGCTGAGCCCGCCAAAAGTCCCAGTCTGCAAACGGTGCTGCAAGTTGTCTGCAGCGAAGGCGAGCTGTCTGGAAGTTTCCACCCCTCCCTGCTGAGCAACTACTAAAAATGTAAGTAAAAGAGGGCCAGGGGTGGGAGGTGGAAGGCCAGCGGTTGCAGGGAGGGTTGCTGGTGCACATGGGGCCCGGCAGGTGCCTTACCTCCCTTGGGCTGGGCCAGCTGGTGGCCCAGCCAGTGGTCACCCTGCGCCGTCACTGCCCCTTGCCAGCTACGCCTTGGCCGGCGCAGGGGGCAGCACCATGCATGCGCGGCACTCCCGGGCAGGGAAATAGTCCTTGACTTACAACTGGTTGGGTAGTCCTCGACTTACGACCAGTTGGGTAGTCCTCGACTTGCGACCGGTTGGGTAGTCCTCGATTTACGACCGGTTGGGGGGTTGCAGCATTAAAAAGGTTGAGAACCACTGGTTTAGAGGATATTAGCTCTTGTTTCCACAGTGACATTTGTAATATTCTATTCTGCATTTGTGGATTTTTGTTACATGCTTGTTTTTTGCAAACTATCATTAAACTGCCATTCTTTAACTACATTTCTGCTACAGATTACATTTCCATCCCAAATAAATTGCTTTCTTGTTTCAGTAGTAAGAAGGAAGTGGTGAAAATTTTGAGCAGCTACTACTCATTTAAAAATCTCTAATTTGCCCTTCAAATGCTTATTTTCTGATATGCTGGAGAACAAAATTAAATAAAAGGATTTCAAATAGATGGGGTGTGTACATAAAAGATAAAAAATCACATTACCAAAGCCTAACCCCTTTTACATTAAAGTTATGTTTACATTCTGGCAACTTTTTTTTTTAAAAAAGTGGTCAGAACCCTGAATTTCCTGCTCTGAAAAGGGGTTGATTAGAGGGTGAGTAGAGGAAAAGAGTTTAATTCCTGTTCCCATCCACTCATAGAGGCCTTAGCTGAAAGCAGGAGAGTTTTCCACTATTTTTTTAAAACAAAATAATGAGAAGATCCAAGTAAGTTCTTGTACTTTAATTTGATAATTTACTCTTATCCTTCTGAAGGTCAGAATGAAGACAAGCATTATATAAAACCATGTCTCTTTAGGTTTAATATGACCCTGGGTTCTTACACTTAAAATGATAGATATAAACCAATAAGTCATTTGCTGGCTCTTGCTCTTGCCTGAGGTTGAGTTCACTGCGCTAAAATGTATTTAGGCTTAGTATATTGTGTGAATCTACCATATTTTTCTCTGTTCTATTGTCTAGCAAACCATAGCTAATGAGCTTTATGAATCAAAGTTCTACAGAGGCATGAGATGTATGAATTCAGGGGAAGTATTCCAAATTTGCCATTCTTGTTTAGCAATTAGCCCAAATTCAGCAATACTAGTTTCTATAGTAGTTTCCCTGATGGGAATCATAGCAGGTGGCAGCACCAAGCTGACTTTGAAGAACTAATAAAGATCAGATCTGTTTAATTATATATATATTTGTGTGTGTGTGTGTAATTTATTAACTGCCCATCTCCCTCGCAGAGGGATACTTGCATTGAACACTATAAGGCAGACATTTCAAACTTGCAACGTCACGTCATGCAATGTATTGGAGCTTTCCCCCCATTGCCGGCAACTGGGTGGACACGGCTTCCAGTGATGCGTACGGCCTCCAGGCTGGCAGTTTGACACCCCTGCTATAAGGGAATTTCAGGGCTATTGGGTTTCTCAACTTTAGCAACTTTAAGATGTGTGGTCTGCTATTCCCAGAATTCTCCAGCCAGTTCTAAGGTTGAGAAACCTGAGCTTAACTGAGAAAACAAAAAAACTTCCTGGAATAAAGCAATAGCAAACAATTTCTATATCATTGTAGCCAAGCCAATAACAACAGCCATAAATCAAGGACATTTGCTTCCCAATTCCATCCAGATTTCCCGGAACTAGCAGATTAATAACCGATATTAAACAAATAACTTGGCTGCCAGCCATATTAACTCTAGAATCTTGAATAGAATCCATAGTACAAAGTTTGCCTTAATCTTCATATAAAAAGGTAGGAAAATGTTGTATCAGGACCTTAGAAATCAGAAAACTTATACTCTACTGCTAAATAGTTCTTTTTTGTACTTGTCAGTAATTCCTAATAAATATTTACTTTAGTGGAACTGCTGTGGTTAATCAAATCTCTCATGTAAAGAAACAAATTTCTCACCTGAAAGAGAGTCAAAGTTTAGAAGAAAAACCTTTATATAATACCAGAACTTCCAAAATAAGATGTATTGAAGTAATATCTTTCATTCAGTTTGAAAAATACTACCTTTTTGTAGTTTATGGCTTCTGCTTTTAAATTTAAAGTGTTTATCCTTTTAGGAAACCATTTACTTAGGTGTTTTTTTCTTATATTTTAGGCATTTTTTTCCCATGCAATCATTGAGCTGGAATTCAGGTCTGATTTTCTACTCAGTGCAGAGAACAATGGATTTCCCCAGTGGACCACTTAAATCTTTTGTATTTTATAAAAATAGAAACAGGTAATACTGGTATTGACTCAATTTATCCCAGTGTAGCAATAGGAAAATTGCAAAATGATGCAATAATATTTAAATATTTTTCCTTGTGAATATATACAAAATTTATGTTTTTGGGTTAACCAAATTAAAGAAGATAAGCTTTAGGAAGGTGCCAAGTTGAAAAAAACTAGAACAGCTACTTACTGGCTCACTTAAGTATGAGCCAGCAGTGTGCTGCACCTCACCAAAAAAGTCCTAGGTTGCATCAAGAGAAAGATTATTTCAAGATAACATGAAGTTATACTGCACTGGTGACTGCAGTATGCTGCATCTAGTTCTGATCACCACAATATAAAAAAGATGTTGAGACTCTAGAAAGAGATGATAAAGGGTCTAGAGCAGAGGTTCTCATCCTGTGGGTTGCGACCCCATTTGGAGTCGAACGACCATTTCACGGGGGTTGCCAAACAATGCAGTCCGCCATTTTCCCCCTTTTCTTTAGCTGTGCTACTCCCTCTTATTCTATTGGCTTTTCAAAGCCAATAGAATAGACTCTCTTGAATAGAGTCTAATTCTATTGGCCTTCAAAAGCCAATAGGAATTGTCCAGGCTGTCTCTGCCCTGCTGAGCCCGCCAAAAGTCCCAGTCTGCAAATGGTGCTGCAAGTTGTCTGCAGTGAAGGTGAGCTGTCTGGAAATTTCCACCCCTCCCTGCTGAGCAACTACTAAAAATGTAAATAAAAGAGGGCCAGGGGTGGGAGGTGGGAGGCCGGCAGGCACAGGGAGGGTTGCTGGCACACGTGGGGCCCGGCAGGTGCCCTACCTCCCTTGGGCTGGGCCAGCTGGTGGCCCAGCCGGGGTTCGCCCTGCGCCATCCCTGCCCCTTGCCAGCTACACCTTGGCCGGCGCAGGGGGTGGCACCACACATGCGTGGCGCTCCCGGGAAGGGAAAGTCCTTGACTTACGACCGGTTGGGTAGTCCTCGACCTACAACCGGTTGGGGGTCGCGGCATTAAAAAGGTTGAGAACCACTGGTCTAGAGCCTAACATAGTCTAACAAAGATAAGGACAAGGGGTGATACAATAGCAGTCTTTTAATACTTGAGGGGCTGTCACAATGAAGAGGGGGGTCAACCTATTCTCCAACACACCTGAGGATAGGACAAGAGGTAATGTGTGGAAGATTATTAAAGAAAGATCCAATCTAGTAAATTGAGAAATTTACTGACAGCGAGAACAATTAATCAGTGGAACATCTTACCTCCAAAAGTTTTCTGTGCACCAGCAGTAGAGGTTTTGCAAACAACAACAACAACAACAACCAAGTTCAGAAAGCATCAAAGACTTCATGCTAGTAGAACATTCATCACATGTGGTTCCCACCTCACTCATGGCAGCTTCACAGCAATTGTCATAAAGTTTCTTGCAATATAAGCAGCAAATCCTTCCTATCAGTAGAAAGAAATAATAGATTGAGAAGTACCTAGAAGGTTATCTTAATCTTAATTGATTTTCAAAGAATTGTGATTCCTAACATCTATTTTTTTCTGTTCACTTTAATCTCTTTTCAACATTTTAAAAAATATTAGTTATACACTCATTAAGAAGAATTGTTTGCCTAAATCTCATTTTCATGTATTGTGTGAGTAGCCCGATTCATTTAATATATGCACACCTATTAATACATATTATTAGGCAATATATATATGGATGAGCTTGGGCCGAAATGGGTCAATTTGCCATGGTCAACTTGCCATGGGACAACTCTCCACAGGACAATTCAAAAATACAAAAGTTAAATTAATCTCAATGGAACTGTGGCCAATAATAATAAAACAAAGTCAATCCAGAAATACAAGAGTTACAATAATTTCAGTGAAAACTGGTCACCACAAATGACAGTAACTGAATGAAACCATTAATACAGCATTGAATTGACCCACGGCAAATTGTCCCATGTCAAGTTGGCTGTGGTGAGTTGTCCTAGATCCAGCAAGGTCCAGCCACTCTATTTCAACTCACTCGGTTTTTGGATATGTTCACCATCTTGACTTATTTGTAAAAAATAATAAAGGTGAGATATAAATAAATAAATAATATTGTATGCAGACTCAACATACAGGTTTTTATTTAAGGACATAAGATCCTGCCTCTTTTGGATGAGTGGATGCAGATTGGAAATTCAATTTGAAGACAGAAAACAGACTTTTTCTGTAACCACTTTGAAAGGAAACACATCTTGAAATATTCTTAAGAAACCTTTTAAGAGGAGTTTATCTCTGAGAAAATAACTTTATAACAATAGACTTCTGATACATGGCATGAGTAGGAATTCAATACCATCATATCAACTAATACAACCATTAGTTGGTGACAATGTGAATAGAATTCAAAAGTGTTTCTTATCCTAGATATGCCACCCTGGTATAAAATACAGTTCACAAGGAAAAGGGGAGAAGGAAAGGCATTTCCCATTAAAAGCATTCAGTACACAAGGAGCTGGATAAAAGAAACATGAACAAAAAGACAACTGTACAAAGGAAAGGAAAGGCAATTATATATAACCGTGGTGGCGAACCTATCGCATATGTGCCACAGGCGGCATGCAAAGCCATCCCTGTGGGCACATGCACCATTGCCACAGAGGGACATAGGGCCGGGCTCTTCCCCTCCCCCTCTCCATGTATGCGGAGTCTGGGAACAGCTGTGAGAGCTGGGTTGGGTGAGGGAACCTATAAAAGGAGCAGTTTTGGCAGGAGAGTGAGTGAGTGGCCTTTGGAAGTGAGCAATGGTGGGTTTCAAATCATTTAACAACTGGTTCTCTGCTTCGCCTTCCCTCCGTCTTGGTCGGGCTGGGCTGCTCAGGGGGTCAGCTGGGGTGGGTGCAGGAGGGTGGAGGTCATCAGATCCCAGCTGGGGAAGGCAAGGGTGTCTGGCTATGGGGGATGGAAAGGCCAGGACACCTCCGAGAAGGAAAGCTGCCCCCCACCGGCAGCGCCTCTCATCTACACTGCAGTCACATAGGAGTGCATAGAAGGGGCACTGAGCAGGGGGCTGGGGGGTCAACTGGCAGGGGGGAATCAGAGCCATCTCCCTTCTGCAATGCAGCCCATTGGCATGGGTGGAGATGGCCCCAGGACGTCTGGAAGGAAGCCCGGCCCATCCATTCAACACCTCTGACCTCTGCTTCTGCTGCTGCTCTGACCGGTCAACCATGCAGGAAAGCAGGAGGAGCAGCTGGTGCACAAGATCCACTGCTTCATTGAGCTGCCAGCGAGCAGCCAAGGCGGCTCCAGACCCCTGGCTGCCCCTCCACCTCCTCCTGCTTCCCTGCATGGTTGACCAGTTGGAGCAGCAGCAGAACCCACCCGTCAGCCATAGAGTAGATAGGCCCAAGCCAGGCAAGGGCTTCCTTCCGGCTGTCCTGGGGCCATGTCCGCTTCATGGCCAGTTTGTCATTATGCAGGACAGCCAGCATGCTATGGCTGCTGACAGACACCATTGGCCCCCGTGCACTCCCGGCCTCTGTGTGCGGGGGCCAATGGTTCAGGCAGCAGATCCAGAAGTGAAGCTGTGCCACCCATCTTCGTGCTGGTGGGGGTTGTGGGGTGGGAGAAGGCAGGATCTGGAATGCACCCACCCTTTGCCTCTGCTGCCCCACATTGTCCCACATGTGCCTCCAGGAGTGTGTGCAGGATGATGTGGGGTAGCAGTGGGGAGGGGTGAGCGTGTGCCACAGCTCACTTCCCCCACCGCTGCCTCCACCAGTGCGAGGATGGGCAGCACATCTTCACTTCCAGATCTGCTGCCGGCTGGGCTTGGTGATGCAGGGATCACTGTCATTGCCTCCTGGTTCCCTGTGTGGTTGGCCGGCCAAGGGGCTCAGAGCCGCAGGAGCAGCAGCTGCTGCCCCCATCAGACTCATGTAGACAGGGCCTACACCAGGTGAGGGCTCCTTTTCAGCTATCCTGGGGCCATCTCTGCCCACGTTGATGGGGATGCAGTCTACCCACGTTGATTGAACTGCCATGATGGACAGCCATCAGGCTGTGCATGCTGACAGACATTGTTGGCCTCCATACGCTCGCTGGCCTGTGTGTGTAGGGGCCAATGGTGTCAGGCAGCAGCTGCTCCGGCCCCTTCCTTCCCTTCCCTTTTGTTGTTGTTGTTAGTTGCGAAGTCGTGTCTGACCCATCATGACCCCGTGGATGTTCCTCCAGGTCTTCCTGTCATCTACCATCTTCTGGATTCCATTTAAGCTCACGCCTACTGCTTCAGTGACTCCATCCAGCCACCTCATTTTTTGTCGTCTCCTTCTTCCATTGCCCTCAATCTTTCCAAGCATTAGGCCAGCGGTTCTCAACCTTTTTCAGGTTGAGACCCCACTTGCGCTGCCCAAGCGCAGCACAACCCCAACCCGCGGCGCGCACGCACGGCACGACGGGCCGATCTGCGCATGCGCGCGCGATGAGGCAATCCGCGCATGTGCGGCGCACCCGCGAGGGGCCGATCCGCGCATGTTCGGCACACGCGCGACAACCCAAACCGCGCATGCGCACGTGATGACCCAATCTGCACATGCATGGCGCGCGTGCGATGGGCCAAACCGCGCATGCGCGGCGGGGCGGGCCAAACCGCGCATGCGCGGTGCGCACACGACAGGCAAAAAAATGGCGGACCACGGTGTCCGGTGACCCCCGCGAAATGGTCGTTCAACCCCAAATGGGGTCGCGACCCATAGGTTGAGAACCGCTGCATTAGGCCCTTGTCCAGTGAGTCCTTCTCATTAGGTGGCCAAAGTATTTGAGTGCCTTCCCTTGCCCCACAGCAATTGGCACATCAACCCTGCCTCACCTCACCCCACAGGACAAATCTCCGCCCAACCACCTCACCCACCAGAGACCCCTGGATCTCCCCTCACCCTGCCCGGCCCCCACAGGTACCCCACCTAAGCATCATCAAGGTGGCCACACCCACTGTGGCCATGCCCACCTACTAAGCCGTGACCACCATGGCCACACCCACCCAATTGGCCACGCCCACCCAGCAACCGGCAATAAATGGGCTTTGTGTTGCAGTTTGGGCACTTGGTCTCTAAAAGGTTCGCCATCACTGATATATAACTAGATACTTCGTGCAAAAGAATGGAGGACTAGTTGATATAACTGAAGGGAAAGTGAAAAATATGTTTATTTTATAAACTTAAAGAATCGAGAAATGAAATCAGATACATTTACAGAAAGATTAGTTAAAAGTCTGGGTTACGGGATGGAACAAGAGAATGGCGAGATGTGTGACGATTGTAGCCAACATTTAAACGTATTACAGGTATTCTTTGACTTACAAGCATTCAGTTAGCAACCATTTGAAGTTTCAACAGCACCAAAAAAGTAACTTATAACTGTGGCAGCATCCTCGCTCATGTAATCAAAATTCGAGCATTTGGCAACGGGCATGTACTTATAATGGTTGCAGTATCCCAGGGTTATGTGATCATCAATTGTGACCTTCCCAGCCAAGTCAGCTTCTGACAAGCAAAGTCAATGAGAGGAACTTTATTTGCTTCACAACTATGGCAAAAAATGTCATAAAATTGGGTGAGACCCAGGTAACATTCTCCTTCTGGTCCCAATTGTGATCATAAGTCAAGGACTACCTGTATAGCAGGAAATCATTACTCAGCACAAGTGAAGCATACATAACTATTTCTTACACCTTTCAGTACACTGAAGAATGCAAAACAAAACCCCAAATAAATTGCAAGTTAATGAACATTTACTAACAATGCTTATTTGAACCAAATGTTTCCAAATGTTGAAAATGCATATTTTTAATGTACCAAAATGTGTGCAATATTCCTGTCATGGAAATACTTTGTTTTTGTGCAATGACTGTCTGAAAAATATTTAATTACATAAGCTGATCTATGTCTTTTTAGCAATGCTTATTAAAATTAAGCACAGCCACATCACTAACAGATTTTTCACTGAATTATCCCACTGATCAGCTTCAAGGTTACAAATAATACATTTTGAAAAGGCAAATGTACAGTGTCATCTGAAAAGCCTTGCTATGTAAACATTTGGAAATTATTTGATTTCAATTTTTCTGCTGTTTTCATTTTTTTAAAAAAAAACCCACATACATTTTCAGTAGTATTGGCAGTGCATGTGAAAATGCCTCTTGGGGAACTTCAGATGTATGAATAGATTCTTTCTGTATGAAAAGAGTAAGTCAGGATAGATTTATTTAGAAGGCTATTGAAAATTTGTAAAAATGTAAGAAAAAATATGCATACAGCCATGTGTATTATAGACACACATTAAAGGCATTCAAATGTTTTGCAAATCCAAAGATACCTTATAGGATGGCAACAATTAAGCATCCACAACTGTAACTGTGAAATTCAATTATGAACAACTGTGGTTTTGAAAACAGTAGCTTGACTCCATTTTCAAAACAGGCCTGAGAGTCCCATTTTTCTCAAACATGGCAGTAATAAATGCTGCAATTCCAAGCCCAGCAGCCAAATTGCAGAAAGGGACTCTGACTACAGATTTTCTGTTCCTCTGTAAAAATGACTTAAAGAATAAAACGTTAGGAGCTCAGCATCATATAGAACATCTTTAAAATTTTCAGTGTGAATTATAGTCAATATAAGATGAAACTGATGAGTTACTGTAAAAGATTAGGAAACTTGGGCAAAAGGCATTTTATTCTTAATGCTCCAACACAACTGTCAGGCTGAAGGAAAAAGAAAAGCTACATCAGAAATTCCATCTTTTTAAATGCCTTAGTAACAAGCATGAGTCTAACTTTTCTATGTTCCAGGGTTTCTCAACTTGAACTTTTAAAATGTATGGACTTAAAATTCCCAAAATTCTCCATTCAGAATGGTGGAGAATTCTGGGAGTTGAAGTCCATGCATCTTAAAGTTGCCACGTTTGAAAATCACCCTCTATTCAATTATCGGTCTATCCTTTGACTGTGGCTGAATTACACATAGTTATGTGAATTGTGTTTTCAGCTTGCCATGATAAGTGAATTCAACCTGCTTTACTTAGTGGTATGTGTGACTCAACACTAAATCTTAGTCCTATAAAACAAGTAACAATCCAATGTCTGTGTTTCTGGGAACAGGAAATAGCAAAATCATTAAAACATAGGGTTGTGGATTTAATGATTTATTGGAAAAGCAGTTTCCAGAATAAAATAGTTTTGTTCTTAAATTATGTCCAGCAATTCACTCCAAGTACTGTTATGTGTTGAGAATCAAAAATGGTATTATTTAATGGGATGTGCAAAATGATAAAAAACACTTTATAATAATCATTTGTTTAGTGAATGACATCCCCAGTTTAATGACAGCATATATTAGAATCAAATATTTATATCCAAAAGCACCTGGAACAATTCCATGTTAGACCAGAAAGAATTAACAGCATGAAGAAGATATATGTAAGAAGTGTTAAAACATTGAAGAAAATAAAGACATCAGTCATTAACAAACTTTTTTTTCATATTGCTCTTCTCTGTACTAATTCAGAAATCTGTTTCAAACAGCTGCCAGTATATTTTGTGTGAAACAGATGAAATGGTTAAAAGAAGACACAAGCAGTTATTGCAAAGATACAATTGATTCCTCTTGAAATCTTTACATACAAGTATGACTAAAGGCTTTTTGTGGTACTTAATCTTAAAGATTTTTACAACATGAGATAAACAGAGCACCTATCATCATCTTATTGTAGAAACAAATTTCAATTAAACACAATATCTGAGCAAACAATTTTTAAACGTAGTTTTCCTTAAAATCACATAAGGATTTGACCCAAAGAGTTAAGAGCATCATTTAGATTTAGCCAGTAACTGCCCCTGTGTAGCAAAAGTCCCTTAATCCCATGAGCCCCAAATGGAAGTGTCTCCTCCCCCTCTTTTTATAGCCCATAGAGTTCTGCAGATCATACTTCTGAAGTCCAGAGGAAGCCTGAAAAGCAATAATTGGTTTTTAAAATAAAAAGGTTATGGATCTGATTAGGAATTCTTAGCACTATCCCCCTGATAACGAATAGGCAAAATATTATCAGCTACATTTTTTATATATTCTCTTGTTATCCATTCTTTATCATTATTCATTACTAAAAAAATAAATTTTAAAAATGCAACTTTTGGATGTCAAAAAATTGCTTACTTCTGCTTTGAATATCTTTGGAGTCAGATTTCAGATTGATCTAAAATTATAAGCATTATTTCTTCCAGTACCTCATTTTTCAAGCTTACTATTTTATTCAAACTATAATGACAAGACTTCAAAAAGTTAGATAGCTTACATCACATTATTTTGGAGGGGAAAATTAGATTTTTATTTCCTATCAGAAACTTTCCCATTAGCAGATTTTTTAATCTATTTGACCAAATAATGTTTTTTCCCTACAAAATATAAATTCTAAGACTTCATGAACACCTGGAGCTAATTGTTAGGGCAGTGTTTCACAAATAATTGTGAAAAATAAATTCTGAAACATATGGAAATGGCAGCTTGTTTGCAAGTCTTTAAAATGTACATTTGGTCCTAGTGTAGAACCAGATGTGGTGTTATCTGCAACAAGTTCTGGAGAAAAATATGGCTACTTTAAAAGAGTTGCAGATAGCTGTGGCAGTCACACTCCCATGTGCTCCAAGAAATTTATCTGGAATTGAAACCAAAATTTTACCCAGCCCTTGTTTGTTTCTTTGAATGCTGCTCTGCAACTTTAACCTCTGTTCTGCTCTTTAACCAGAAGGATTAAAATAATTAAAAACCACTAAACATCACCAAGCTAAACCAAAAATTAACAGAGTTTACCATGGTTTTTCCTACCATAACTAGTGGATAAAATATTTTCATACATTTTTGTATCCAATTTTTTTTATACAAAACTACTTTTTTGACAGTCATTTAAAAATTACTTGTGTGCTTAAATGTTCCTTTTTAAAATTATTCTGGAGTTTAGTAGGTTTGGATTGCAGAGATATTACATTTATCTGCTTGTTAGCTACTTCCAATTATGAATTATTTTATATTTAAGACTAATTTCTATTATGTATTTCTATTTCTATTTTATTTTTAATTTCTAGTATTTATTTATACTGTTGTAATTATTACAGGGTGATGCTTTTAAAAATCATGCATATTCAATGCAAATAATTCTAATGAATGTTAAGTTTAAGATTGGTTAAAAAACTCTAAGCATGAAACAAAAAAATTATGAGTGCAATGTTATTAACAAAGAAAAGAAAACCATTTTCATTACTTAGGGGCCTTTTTAAGCAGCATCTTATAACACAGAAAGAGGCTGTCACAAGCATCCAGCTACTTCCAAATGCCACTCAGTAGGTGGAAACATCTGGCCAGGTTCAAAAGCTAAGTAAGCTTATGCCTTGATAGCATGTGGGTGTATAATCACCAAAAAAACTAGCAAGGTTGTAGCCCAGCCTTGGGAGATAAAAACATCCTGAAAAAGCCAACGCCAAGCTGTTTCCATAGTATTGCCAAGAAAACTACATAGTTTTGTTCCAGGTTGTCACTATTAGTTGACCTTGACTCAAAGCTGCCTTTACCTTCAAGAACAGGTAAAAAGATTTTGTGAGCACAATCACGACTTGCATTTCCTAAATAAGCGTAGCCAAATAGGCTAGGTGCAATAATCTCAATTCAGTAATCAAGTATGATTTAAAATGATGAATGGGAATTTCATCTTACTCAACTTCTGCTGAGATATGTGACCAAAAGCATGTTAAACAGCTTGAAAAATAAGACTAAAATTTCATATAGGCCCTTGGGAGCGCATATGTTACAAAACATCATGATCTATATTGATTTTATTTTGTCCCATAATCTCCAAGTTGGACTTGGTAACATGAAGGATTTGATTGTTACTCTGAAAAAGCACCATGATTACAAAGTTTGTTTTAATCGTCCTTTTCTACAATCACTTCACCATGAAGCACTTTTCTTCTTTGACGTAGCATGTGAAAATACAATTGTGGAAACACTAAAAAAGAAAAAAACAAAACAAGTTAGACTATGTTGAAAATAAAATGTGCAATCAAATTGCAGTGTATCGAATGGGTACAATATGGAATTGAATCCTGGATTAGTAAATCGGTTAGATTGATTCCTATCTGAAAGTCCAAGAATTGCTTTTAGCTTGTGTTTTAATCTTTGATAAGACTTTTATTACTATTTCAAAATATGAATTTTGAATTAATATATTCATTAATAATTTAATGAATAGCACTGGATAGTGTTTTACTAGATAGTGATTTCAATTTTTCACTTTGGGAAGATAATAACTTCCTGATTTAAATTAAGACATGCTGGGAAAGAATTACCGGTATCAGTTTTGCAACAGCTGAAGTATACCATGGTCCCATCTAGTGCAGTTTTGCCTATTCCAGTAAACAGCAGCTCTTCATGATCTCTGGCTCACTACAATTTTTTCCAGGCTATTCAAAATCCTTTTTAATTCTAAATATCGTATCTAAGAAGTTGTAATGCATGACAGAATTCATTTAAGGTCCATGTTTTATTATTAAACTATAGTTCATCTCAAATGAGTATAACATCCATAGCATTCTTAAAAAGTAGCACTATACAACAAAAACGTTTATATATATATACACACACACACATATTCATTGAAGCTTACGTGGTATATATGAGGCCATGATGATGAGCAGAAAATAGTAGTAGTCAAAAGACACATTATATTTGTTAGGAAGCCTCACAGAAAACATGCCTGATCTCTTCACATAGGGTAATGCTGCATAAATCGTTAGAAGTTCACCAACAACTCCTACTGGATATAAGATGATGAAAAAATTGTATCTGGAAGAAACAGCAGATAAATTACTTGTCTTCTGCTTTGCTGTAACACAACTAGTAAAGGAAAGACCAACTAACAAGTCTATGTGTACTTATCTGAAATAGGTTCCATGTAGGATGGTTTGTCATGTGAAAAATATATATGTATCCAGCATACTGTAGTGTTCTTAACATTGCTTTAAAATATGTATATGTTCTGGTGGGCAAGCCAACAGCTGAATATCTTTTTCAGGGGTCCATATTATTTTGAAGGCTTGCCTGAAAACCTGTTCACAGGGATGTCAGTGGGGAGAGATCTTGCAACCATCAACTAAAGTTCCATCCTTGCATGTGAGGAACTGTCTTATCCCATAGGGATTAACCTGCCTCACTCATTCCAGTGGAAAGGACCTACTTGGGATCCCATCAGCCAAAGGATTTTAGCTACTGGAATCCAGAAGAAGCGTCATTTCTATAGCAGTTCCCATCATCTGGAATATTCTCCTATTAGACATGAGATCCGGTCCCCCACTCCTCACCTTCTGGAAGCGCTTAGAAATTTGGCTCTGCCACGTGGTCTGTGATCAGGATAGCGGCTTGCTATATTGGGAGCAGCTGATGAAACAGGGAAGATTCTTTCCACCAAGCTTCTCATCCTATTGGTTTTTAATTTTAAACTTTTTATTCTATTTTAATTGTTTTTTGCACTTAACTTTTATTATATTGTAAATTGCCCAGCGTTAACTGTATTAGTGAGATGGGCAGCCCAGGAATCCAATAAATAAACAGACAAATAAATAAATAAATGTGGATGCTCATAAAAAGGTATGACTTCAACTACACAGCTAAGGCTATCATTTTCACTTACAGACACTGCTGCCCACTTGAAACATAGCTGCATAAATAAAAGGCAAAGATAAAGATTTCCCCTGTCTAGTCGTGCCTGACTCTAGGGGGCAGTGCCCATCTCCATTTCTTACCCGATGAAGCCAGTATTATCTGAAGACATTTCCACAGTTAGGTGGCCAGCATGACTAGACGTATAAAACTGTGTTATCTTCCCATCGAAGGGCATACTGTAATATAATGTACTGGCTTTCTACTCAGGCTTTATAAATTCAGCAGATCAACAAGGGTTCTGCTGAATCTTTATGCCAGATAGAAAACTTTTTATTCTCACCAATAAGAGATTTTAAAGATTAATATTCATAATCTAAAATGTTCTAAAATGTTATTGTTGCTATATTTTTTTCCTTATTTGCTTATAAATATTTTTGTTTATTTATTTATTTTTCCTTCTTCATCTTGTTTTCCTATAAGAACCCGAGGCCTTAGATTATAACGACATAAATTAAGCGTGGAGGATATGCTCTAATAGTTTAGGATGGCATTAAAAATGCTAGACTGAATGTTTTAAAAATGAAATAAGGAACAGCAGTCAAGCAATCCCCACAGCTATTTCATAGGCATCTATTGATGTTATATGGATAAAAGCTTACAACTGAAGGAATAGCATCTTGGGAAATGCTAGGATGAATTTTTTTTAACAAAAATGAAAGACTCTGGCTGCTTTGAAAAGCACTGCCTTATTTACTTGTTGTCAAGTCACTCACTGAAAACCTTCAAAAGGATTTGAAAATACTTAAAAGAGTTTTCATGCAAGATACAGCATGCAAATGTAGTCTTCATAAAACAAAATCTCTCTTCAATTCATGCTGGGAAAAGGAAGGAGACAGAAAAACTGCACAAAGGGCATTCAATGAAGAAAATAGTTAAGATTTAAAAGAGCAGCCCCAGAAGCTGAAAACTTCATAAGATTTAATAAACTTAGAGAATATATAGGTCAACAGGAATCAATGAATGGGATTCAACAAGAGGCCCAAAAATACCTTGAAGGAGAAACTGATTAATGCAACTTTAACTATAACAACTACAAATCAATAAACTGTAAGTTAAACCATGCCTATGCAAAGATTTTTTATTGCAGAACCAAAATTTGAGAATTTAAACCAAAAAAATCTTTTGAATTTTGAACACTCGCTTTAGAAAAGGTTGTGGAAAATGTCAGTTTAAAGCTATCATTTTTATTTCACAAAAGAATGGCTGCCAACTAATTGTCATATGGATTTTTGCAATTCTATGTTATTGTTGTCTTTATTCTATAATATTCGGACAACTTGCAAAATTTCTGTTTTACACTCAGAAGAGCTCAGTACCATGATTTGAGAGTTAGTAAGACTAGTATTGTCATTGTGCATTTTCAAACAATTTGAACTAATTTGCTGACTTTTTTTAAATGAACTACTCCGGTGCTATTGTATGTGCTATCTTCTTCTGAAAAATAATATGAAAATTATTTTAGCTTTTACATGTATGCAATCCTATCAGTCAGATTTAGAAATTAAATTCTGTACACTCAGAGGGAACTTTCCAGCTAAGTAATGTTTATTTTTACAACAAAGGATATTTGTGCAAAAAAAAAAAATCAGCTAAGTGGTAGGTTCTTTTTCTTCCTTTTAGCTCCATTGAAATGTTTGAAAATTTAAATTGCTAATTTACTGGCATTCTTTACTTTGCCATTGTTTATTATGTATTGCTAGTTACTGCACATTTAAGTAGTATTGTAATGATGTACAGCAATATTAACATTTAACTGAACACAGCTTAAGGAAAATTATCATATCTTGCTAAAGAAACCCAAGTTCAAATCTTTATTGAGCTTGAAAGCTCTTAATGAAACTCAATTAATTTTATAGCTAAAATAAAAACTAGATCTACCTTGAGAAGAAAAAAATGCCCCAAATGTTAATTGTGTAGGCCTTTGCAAAATATACTATTATGAATGAATCTCCAAAGTTAAAAACACTTACATTGGACAGTCATAAAAAGCAACGTATTATAATTACATGATTTTCAGAGCCTCAGTTGCAATCCATATACTCTGTGAAAACCAACATGGCTGCAACAACTAGCTACTGAAGGAGAAATTACCTGGGGGTAAAGTTTGTGTTGGATATGAATAGAATATTTGAAATTTAAGTTCTCCAATAAATCGCTTTCTAATTTTTTAGATATGACGTGCCTTTCCAGAAACTGTATTTTACATATTTCTATTACTTTACCTTCTTTTACATTTCATTCCAGCAAAATAATACCCCAAAATGGCAGAATAGAAAGTCTCTTACAAATTCTATAATAAGTAACATTTTGCATTGCAATATGCAAAAATGAAGGACACCTTAAATGGTACATTGACTAGCTAATAAGGTGCTGACCTAAAAACCAGGAGAGTGGAGTTCTAGTCCCCAGTTAAGAGATCAAAGCAGCTGGGTGACCTTGGACAGTTACTCTCTCTCAGCCTAACCTACCTCACAGGGTTGTTGTTGTGAAGAAAAGGAGGAGGAGATATTTATAAAAATTATAAATGCAGGATAAAAATCTAATAAGCAAATTAAAATAAATTCAATTTTCAAAAGACACACACAAGCCTGCCTTAGAAATATTAAGGGCACGAGCAAAGGGCAAGTTAACGAAAAGTTTCAGAATTCTGCTTTTAAAACACATCCAGTTCTAAGAACTTACAGTGTGTTTAAAGCACATCAAATCACTTTATACACACACAGATGGAAAACTCTCAAAGCAACTTTCTTCCTTGCTGATTAGGCATGCATGAAAAGCATGCCCAGAACAATAAGAAACTAAACTGCAAGGCATTCTCCACCTGGCCCATTTTATGAAGTATGGCAAATGGTTGAGCATATTGAATGTGTAGAAGGAATATCGCGTAATCTCAGTCACAGTCCATATAACCAGAAAAAGAATAACACTCTCCTCATTCTGGATCTGTGGAGGTATAAAGAGCCAACATTTTCTTGAATCGTAGAATTGCAACAGACTCTCAGATAATTCACCAAAGCCAATATTGTTTAGGACAAATATAGATGCTGTCCATATTTTAGTTTAAGTGAGTAGGTTGCTGTCAAATAGAAAAAGAAGCAAAGAACTGATACATGTAACATTCTTATTTTTAAACTATTATCTTCTGTTTCTAACATCCTTTTTTAAGATTATGTCTATATTATTTCTATTTGGTCCCATAAACACAACTATCACCCTATCCCAACCAGGTGCTCTCCAGATATAATGGAATTACAACATTCAGAATTTCCAGTCAAAAAGGCCTAAGCTAGGTGGAGAATTCTGAATACTGAAATCCTACACATCTGGGGAGTAGTAGCTTAAAGAATGCCACTATATATAGTTTCTCAGAAGCAACTTCTTTAGAATTCCATCGTAATTACATATAGGGGTACAAGTGACACAATTCAGATAACTGGCAAAAATATTTTTTACAGAAGTTGTATTGGCTCAGATTTTGAGGGATTTCTTTGGCAGAACACTCTGGAACCAAAAAAGGATAAAACAGACATTAAAAGTTATTGCATATGCTTTTCAAAATAAAATGTTAACACTGCTGCAAGGAACAACTTTTTTTATTGTTCTTTGGCAGATGGGGAAAAGCCCACAGTCATTTCACTGTCTTAATAGCTTATATTGATCTAGCCATTCTTTTATGACATTCACATCTATGGCGGATTAAATTAATTCCCAGATTTACAAAATAAGATCTATTGATTAGTTTCTGAAATCACTATAGACAAGTAATTTTCCTTTCACTAAAATAGGAAGAATTTTGTAATAAATCTTCTTGCTCAAAGGCTAATACACATTCCAACGGCATCTGAGAAATAAAGATTCAAAATTGTTGTTTTTTTAAGAGAAAAGAGGACTTTGGCCACTTTCAGTGAATGCACTACAAAAATACAAAGATTGTATATTAGTTTTAAGAATATCAATTTTGTCCTTAATAAATGCATTCAATTTTTTCTCTAGAAGTATTTAAGTAATAGGAATATTTTTGTTTAACTTCTGTACAAACATTGTTATATTTGCGCTTACACTATGGTTTCTGTGAGGCTAAATGCAAATTGATTGTGGCCTAAAGAAGGGATAAGATAGAAATCAAATCGCTTTTTAACTTTTTTTTCTAAAATGAAGAAACAACAATAAGCAACAATACTGTGAAACTCTTCATATTAAGGTAGAAACTTTTATTATATATAAAATATTGTAAGCATTTTGCAGTTGTTTATCAAAGCTAAACTCATCTCTGGATGTAAAATAAAAGCAATCTTATGCTTATTATGCAATATAACATTTTAGAAAACATGTTACTTACACTTTTTTCTCTTTAAAGTTATCTAAATCACCAGGGTTAAAATAATCTCTAGTCAACACTGTATAAATACCATTTACCCATACGTAAGTTGCTACTGTGTTTTATAATAATACACTAAAGTAATATTTTTAATTTGTGTATCCTGACTTATTGCTATAGAAAAGGAAGTGTGGGATTACTACACATTTAGATTTTCAAAGCAATTGCTCTTTTGGAGCCTGAATTCTTGTATGACTAGTCTTCATACTTATCAATGTTACAACATCTCCATGGTCACATGATCAAAATTTGGACAGTTGGCAACTGGAATATAACAATTGCACGGTCTTGGAGTCATATAATCACCGTTTGTGAGCTTCCCAGCCAGCTTCCAACAAACAAAGTCAATGATGGAAGTCAGGTTTGCTTAATGAATCACTTAACAACTGCAGTGATTTACTTAATAACTGTGGCAAAAAAGTCATAAAATGGGACAAAACTCACTTAACAACTGCCTTGCTTAGGAATGGAAGTTTTTGGCTCAGTTATAATCTGAAGTCAAGGACTACTTGTACTATTCCCTATATTCCACCCCTCCACCCCCATATTGGCTCTAGTATTCTCCTGGAATCAATGTGTTTTACATTTTTCTTTCTGGGAAACATAAACCTAACCTGATCAATATCTTAGAAACTATGGGATATCGTCTATTGCTGCTGAACAAAGTATTTATATATAAACCATGGTTGTGTAAGGCAATTATCTAGTCTAATAAAAATAAACTTTCAGGTAGCATAGGAACAGAAAAACTGTAAGAGTTTTAATCAGGGGGAAGAGGCCAGTCCTGCTTACTTTCCCACATAAGGAAATCACTAATTGCCATCTGCTGGTGAGAGATCCAACTGTTTCAAAGTGCATAGGGGTATACAAAAACAAACCAGCTTTATTATGTGAGCAAAAGTCTAAAATCTAAGATCCATTCACACAGTAATCACAATCAATTTACTACTAATTCCTAAATGCAGAAATTGATCCAACAGGTTATAAAATAGCATAAAATACTTTTTACCTTATTATAATAGAATCTGCACCCATCCAACCAAAGTGATATAAGGCAATCGTGAATATAGTTAACCAGACTTTTTCTTAGTTTGTGCAGTAAGAAATGATCTTCCAATGAATGCATTTAAGACTGCCATTTCCATGTCCATCTAAAGAGAACTTCTTCAACTGAGAATTACAATCTTGATGCGATATATTTACTGACTGGATTAATAACTATACCATGAATTGATAATCCTCTTGTAGTAGTATATCAGAACAGAAGCTACAACTCTTAGAGTAAATACAATTGAAATCAATGGGGCACTGAGGGGCTAGGCTCCATTCTTCCGTTTACTTTTAGTTTTCAGCAAGTCAAAAGCATAGAAATACTATTTAAGGCATAGCAATTATATATATCCAAAAATTCAACTGCCTAAAAATATACGTTTCTCCTCAAACCCAAACATCTCTTTACCCAATTCCACTTTATAATATGCATTGCAAGAATTGGTACTTTTTCTTGGTAATTTAAATATGGAATGACAAAGCATAAGAGTTGTATATCCAACTTCAATGGTTTTTACAACCTCTTCACCCATATATAATTAGGGCCTTTTTCAGTTCACCTTATGGGTCTGTGCATTTCAG
The DNA here is from genome assembly GCA_034064705.1 of Bothrops alternatus. Classification (NCBI taxonomy): domain Eukaryota; kingdom Metazoa; phylum Chordata; class Lepidosauria; order Squamata; family Viperidae; genus Bothrops; species Bothrops alternatus. The sequence goes on along the minus strand of JARGCV010000058.1, from coordinate 2,024,828 downwards.
TCTTTCTTAAGACTACTGATAATGGATCTGTGCTAACTTATGTTTTAAAATTTTCAACGTATCTGTAAATGTTTAACTGTTTCTGTGAAACCATGATATTGTGGACTGAATGATGCATTGTTCACTTTGACCCTTACCTGCTTTATACTATGTGTAACAAACCACACCATGAAGATTCTGGAACTCACTTGGACCCCCGTCACAAGCATAGAAGTGTGCACTACTCCTTAAAAAGAGAAATAGGTCACCGTTGTCTAATAAAGTAAAAGTGGGCTTAGTTAACTGAGGAACTGAAAAGAGACTCACCAACCGCACAGTGGATTATCTGCAAAATTGAAAGGAGGGGAAGACAGAAGGAATTAGAACATGAGTATTCAGAATTGACCTATGGCTGGAAAATCTCTGCTTAGCTGCATTTTTTTCAGAGAGGTTTTTCTTACACATACACATGGAAATAATTAATTTAATTTGTACATGGATCTTGTATTGAGACACACCAACCAAACAAAAGGTACTCGGAGTATACTTGAAGAGGGAAGGGAGGAGGGAAGAACGTTTACTAAAACAGATGTTTACAAAGATTAATACCTAATGTTGTATGCTATGTTCTAGGATGATTGTTTAGCAATAGGATCTTTGGTTTAATGTTGATCACATTAATATGGAACCGGATAAGAGAAACACCAATCAAACAAAGTGTAACAGGAGTATAGTTGAGGCTAGACGCGAGGGGTGGAAAAAGGCTTACTAATTCAGACGTTTTCAATGACTAATACTTAGTATTGTATATCAGGTGCCATGATGATTGCTGCACAATATGTTTTTATGTTCAATGTTGATTGTTTTAATAAAAGAATTTTATATATTAAAAAAAAGAATGAGTTTTAATATGGAAAATACAAGCTATATAGTAACCATGGAGAAATGATCAGAGAAGTATGTTCACATGCCTATTTGGGAGTAGGACTCTGGCAAGAAAGAGACTGGTTACCTAATTTACTTTAGGAATATTAATTAAAAACAGCAGTAATAATGAAAAATAAAAGTAATAATAGCAGGTTCTCCTTTTTCTTATCTCAGCTAAAATGCATCCAATTTAGATATACAGATTACTGGTTATGGCACTTTTGACCAACCTGGCACCTTCCTTATGATTTGAAGCAATTATAATGCAATACAAATGGATTGGAAGAGGTGAGTTGTGATGTCTCCCAGTTGGATAAAATAACATAACTTTACGTGTTGACACAGGGCTTACCTGTGCTATTTGGTGTAACATAGTGTCACTTAGCTATAATTTCTTTCTTTCTTTCTTTCTTTGTTTTTCTCTCTCCCTTTCACTTTTTCATAGTTATGACTAACATGCATCCCCAACTCAGCCATGTCATTTATTATTGTGTATGCATTTTCTCTATTAATATTTATTAATGCCCGGGGGGGGGAGAGGCATGATTACAAGTTGAAAAAATGAGCAAATAATTATATGGCATTAGAGTTCAATATCTAATTAACCAATCCTATGACCTGTAAAATTATGAAATCTAGTATCTTGAAAAAAACATGAAAATAGCAAAATTGAAGAAATTATATGGCCACAAGATACATAAGATGAATGATGTTTCCAATATATCCCACTCATTCTCACCAAGGGCCATGCTGGTTGTACTGATAGGACGAATTCCAAAGAATTTGGATGGCCATGTTTCTTATTCATGTCTTAGTATAAAATCTACCTGGGACAACTAGGAAATTGTGCAAACTGAGCTCCAAATGCAGGCTACAGAAGGCTGATACATATGATTTTCTCTAGGACCTAAATTTAAAGAGGCTTTAAAGGATTATAGTTAGGATTAGGATTCTCTGTTTTGAAGAACTCAATTTATTTATTACATTTTTATTCTGCCTTATCTTGCAAGATAACATTTGAGGATTTCCCCTAAGTTTATCTCCATAGCAGCAAATCAGTGAAGGAATTTGAGCTGAAAGTGATTGTCCCAGATACACCTAATGGGTTCTATGGATGAGTTGGGACTTAAGCTTGGGTTTCCATATTTCCTAACCACTACACACTAAGCGTTAATGTTTGATGTGCTTAACTTCCTTCCAATCAGTGCATATCACTGGGCATTTATGATTACAAATTCAAATTCTCAGGCATAGGAAGCATAGGAAGACTTTTCCCATATTACTGCAAATAACTGTGAATAGATTGTAGATGCACTCAATAGAGAACATATTAAGGAATCTTTTTTAAAAAAAAAAATCAGAAACAGACATTAAACTGCTATTGCTCAGAGACAGACTGACAGGGAATGACATCATAATGGATGACAGCCAGCACTAAGAGAGATGGCTGGGTATCTGGAAACAGAGAAGCCCAACAATGCAGATCTTCCTGATCCTTCAGGAATTGCTGAACATGTTTCAGATGCGTCACAAAATAAATAGTGATAGTTTTTGCTTAATGACCAGTCACTTAGCAATTGTTCTAAGTTAAGATAGACTTCCCAGAATTACTTATAACTTGTTTTCAAATACCAGCTGACAGTTGCACTCACTGCTCAGTCACATGACCATGATTTTTGGTGTTTTTTGCTCATTTCCGGCATTTGTTTCAGCAAAAAATAAGCAACTACCCCCTCTGGGGAAAACAGACTCATTTAATGACAGTGTGTTCACTTAGCATTCATGATATTTACTTAATGACCACCACAAAAAATATTGTAAAGCTGAGCATGGTCAGTTTACAATGGTAATCCCAGGCTCAATTATAGTCATTAGTTGAGAACTACCTATATACTCATGAACTAATTTAGATTACATTGCAGTCACCTGAAGAGGTTCTAAATGAGTGCACAGAGTTATCATAAAATTTGAAACATTAAAGTCTGTAAGCTGAAGTGCTCTCATAGCACTTCCATGTGGGATGTCTATGAATTATAATAATTATATTTGACATCTCAGAAAATAACTATTGCAGTTACATATATTTTATCAGTGACAGGTGAGTACAGCTCTTACTTGAAAGCGCTAGTTCATTAAATACAGCTCTAGTAACTTCTAACAACTTCTGGGGCTCTTCATTTTAAAAAAGGTCTTGGTCTGGAAACCATCATTTTAATTTCCCACAGAATCCCAAAGAGGCATTCTGGGAAAGTAACTATCAACTATGACTGCAACTCTTTTTTGTCACAACTGAACACTTAATAAAGTGTCACGAAACAATTTGGAAAGGGCACCCTGAAAGCTACAGCTGACACCTCAGAATAAATCCGTAAGTATCTTCTGATCTCACTAATGGCCAACAGCCTCTGGCAACAATTAGTTTAGGCTGCTAACTACTTTTTGTCCAGATTTACATTCTCCTTTCAAATAAGATATATTTATTAAATCTTACCTCAAGCAAAGCAAAAGTCTGGAAAAATTTAAGTGTCTTTTGAATGCTTTTATATAAGCCTTTGTATGTTCCTTTGTCCATATAGAACCGAGCCATGGCAATAGCCAGTACAAGCCACCTAAACAGAAAAAAACAATATCCTTATTGGAATAATGAACGGTTAAAGTATTTTCATGTTGTTCCATATCAGTTATGTATAAGTCATCATCTCTTAGACACTGTTATTCATCTGTGTTTTGTATTTATAAGTAAGTGAAAGTGTTTTTACACAGATAGAAATTCTAAAGTACTGGAAAGAATGGAGAGCGAGTTTACTCTGCAGCAAGACAACAATATTTCAGACCACTCCTTTCTCTAATCTCATCTATTATTCTTGCTCCAATTGAATGTATTTTATTTCTTTTATTGACACATTTTGTACCACTAATTTCTAGTAATTTACAGCTATGCAAAATCCATAAATCATGAACAAACTGAAACCCGGGTAACAAGAGTGATTTTTATGTTTTTCAACAGCTATACAGAGCAGCTCCAGAAATTTGCATGGTGGCCTCTGTTACATTTTTGTAATGGGCAAATTTCTAGAGCTATTTATTCCATTAAGATAAACTGGTTCCTTACTAGATAGGTACATTAATATGCAGCAAATTAGGAGATCGTTTTTTATTTTCTACACAAAGCATTCAATTATGATTCCAAAATCATAATGCAGCAAAATGAAGGAAGATACAGAAACAAAAATTGATAGCCACAAGTCTCTTTAAAGCAATTTTCTGAGTCAAAGGGAGAGCAGGAGGTGTAATTCAAGAAATGAAGCATACACTGCTCTCCCCAGCATGGGGAGAAAAGAAGCCAAGTTCTACTTTAATAGTGAAATGATCTTTGTGACTATTGTTATACAGTATAAGGAAGAAAATTTTGTCTGTTATCTCATTCCATACATTTCAAGCTCTCTGTGTTTTTTAAAAAGTTTTGTATTTATTAAGTTTTTTACCTTAGTAAAAACTTAATAAATACAAACAAGTCCAATTTGGATTGGTTATGATTGACTACGTACTATCAAATAACAATTACACAGACTTCACAGCTAGACTGTCTCCAGATAAATTTGATTGAATAAACAAATAAAATAAATCTTAAGCCCCCTCTAAGTAGGTAGTGAGGTCTGAAACTTTTTAAACGTATCTTATTAATAGAAGCTCGTCATAACATGTTCAACTGAGGCATACGATTGTCAATTGCAATAAACTGAATCTGAAACCAAAGTGTTCATGTGGAATGTTACTGAATACACAAGACATTACATTATACATAACCTTATAATAACTTGAGACACAGAATAAGGTCCTACACCAAGTTATGGATTGCTTTAACAACTGTTTGCAGAATAAGAATATCTGACTGCATACAAATAGTAAATATAAACAATTTATGCATAGTAGAAAGACACATCTGTCAATCCGTTTGGTCTAGTTGTTAAGCACTAGGTTAGAAAGTGGAAGACCATAAATTCAAGTCCTGCCTTAGCCATGAAAACCAGTCATGGACCAGTCAGCTCAACCCACCTCACAGGGTTGCTGTTTGGGGAAAATAGGAAGAAGGTATGTTGGATATGTTCACTGCTTTGAGTTATTTTTAAAAATAATAAAGGCAGGATACAAATAAATAAAATGAATCAAGCGAGATTCTTAGTGATCTCATAGATGAAATTTAGGGGTTAAAATACACAAGTGCTTACATAGGAACAGAATCAGAAATCACAAAGGGGGATTCGCTAATGTTTGTGATGGAATGTAGTAAGGAGTGGGTTCCCATGAGGAATTAAAAAAAAAGAATAAGAGGCAACTCAGTCCAGATACTACAGTATATGTGAGAAGTAGAGAGTGAAGACAGCCCTCGCTAACAGAGGGATACAGAATATATTGTAGCTGCAGGTGGGTCCTCAGGAGTCCTCAGTCTGGCAAGAGTTTATTTCTAAGAAACAATAAAGAGTTTGGAAGAATTATGACCCCTGCCATTTTGGTTTTCTGCTCGACATGTTTGAAGACCATAAAGCATGCAAAAAGAAAAAAAACAGTTTGAAATAATAAAATATGCTCAGGCAAAAGCAGAGGAAAACGGCAGCATGCCTACTCTTTGGGAAAACATTCTATTCTCATTTACATCTATTATGGAAGAACGAACATCTCTTAATTTAACATTCAGAAGGTATGTTCAGAAAGTACAAATCAGATCAGTAATGTAATGTATGCACCTAGCTAATTATGGTTTATTCAATATGCAATGATCAAATAAAACCATGGAGATCAATAGAACCACTGTGCACATTTCGTTTTAAACCCATCTAAAGCAATGCAACGGATTAAGGTGGACCAAACAATATTACAAGTTTGTAACAATGTTAGAAGTTCTCCTTTAAGGAGGTTCCCACTAATCTTCTTGTCGCCCAGAAAGTTTGGGGTTAATGCTCCCTGATCTGGTTCGGGTTACCGCGGCCATCTGGCCGGGGCAGGTGCTATCGAAGGAAGCCGGCTCAAGTCAGTGGGAGGGGACTGAGCGCCGACTGAACACGCTCTTGTCTTCGGCGGCCACCGCAATAAATTATGCCGAGGGAAGCAGTCTGCCCCATTCCACAACCCCCGGCCGGCATTCCGGGCTCGGGCTATACTTAACCTCTCCGGCGGGCTCGAGGGATGACGTGCTCGTCTTGCTGGAAGCCTGCACCGTATTAGGCAATGCAAGCAAGCCAGGGCTTATCCCCCAGTCGCCGCGCGCTGCCCCGCCAATGCCGCCCCTTTCTCCCCTCGCCACAGTGCCCAGCAGGTACAGCCCGGCCGGAGGTTCAGAGAAGGAAGCCTTTCTTCCTGGGGCGGGAAGAAGGAAAAGTTCCATTTTCGCCCCACCGCCGGCTCCACCTGCAACACCCGGCTCACCCGGCCGTCATGGTGATGTTGTAGAAGATCAGCCAGGCTGTGGTCATGGCGCTGCGAGGCCGAAGCACTTTCTTGCCATTCTCCTTCTCTTCCATCGACCCGTTGCCGGCACTGCTGTCCTCTTCATGGGACGCCATGGTTTCTCTCCCCCGAGGCTAGGCGCAGACAGACCGAGGCACGCGCGGCCGCGAAAGGGACGGAGGGGAGGAGCAGAGCAGGCGGGGCCAGGCACAGGCGGGGCGGCCAGTTTAGGCACTCGGGCAGCGACTTAGTGGGGGCGAGGGCGACTGTCTCCTCCCCTCTTCCTTTCCTGCGCTCCACTCACACAACTTTGTGTTGATTCGTGTCGGCAAAAGAATTGTCACTTGCCCGCAGGTCCTTTGCTTGGGCGATTTTCAAAGGTAGCCAAATGAACATTCGGACCTTCCCCCTCATTGTTCCTAGGTAGTTTACTCAATAATGGGGAATGCGCTCTCTAGGTGGGTTGCACTACATAAACGCTTGAGCTTTTCTACCTCCGAAAGAGTACCTGGTGGGTGGAAGTTGCAAGTTGTGATTCAGCACACTTGGAAGGCTTCAAAGTGGGGTTCTGCAAAGCAGTTTGCACATTTCAAAACGTCACTGATTCTCCTTATTTAGAGAAAGAAAGAAAGAAAGAAAGAAAGAAAGAAAGAAAGAAAGAAAGAAAGAAAGAAAGAAAGAAAGAAAGAAAGAAAGAAAGAAAGAAAGAAAGATGGGTGCAGTAATTACTTGCATACTTTGGGTTGTCTGCTAGGCTAAAAAGGTTAGTTTATGTTCCTTTCTGATTACTTTTAAAGACACGACTATATCCAGCCGGTTTCATCGGTTTCTGGAGGGCAAAATGGAACTTCCAAATCTAAAGGTAGCAGACCTCTGTGGGTAAACAATATACCACAGCAGGGGTCCCCAACCCCCAGTTCGTGGACTAGTACTGGGCCACGGCATGCCAGCAACTGGTCCGCACAAACAAGAAACTCCCATCCGTGGGATGTAGGCAGCACCTAAAACCACAATTCTCCAGCCCGTGGAAAAACCTTTTTCTGTGGACCAGTCCCTGATGCCCAAAGGGTTGGGGACTTCTGTACTACAGTAACATAAGTGCTGTGGATAAATTCCAGGGAAGGTTACTGCTTCCATAGGGCATCACTAAACTGATGAGCGGTTTGCTAATTTGACATGATTCAGCAGAATTTCTCTTTGTACCCATGCTTTCTTTGGAATCTATGAGAATGAATGCATTGGCATGTATGTATGAGACAATTAGTCTATTTTTAAAGATCTTGTTATAACTGTAGACTGCCTCAGTCTCAATCCACCATGGGAGCACTTTACATTCCTTTTAAGGCAGGGGTGTCAAACTCAATTTCATTGAGGGCCGCATCAGCATTGCAGTTGCCCTCAGGGGTGTGTGTGTGGCCATGATGGGTACAGCCTACTGGGTGGGCGTGGATGGAGTGGGTGTGGCCTACTGGGTGGGCATGGCCAGCTCTACATGATTTGCGTCATGGGTGCCTATGGGTGCCTGGGCAGGAGTGGGACAGATCTGAAGGTCTCTGACAGAAGGGGTGGGACCAGGGCAAGTACCAAGGCATGGTCCACTGGAGGAGCCTCACTGTTCCTCTCAGGCCATGCGGGGGGAGGGGGTAGATGGTGGTGTGGGCTGCCGGGAGCCCTGGACAGCAGAAGTCAAACGCCCAGCCTGGCCCCACTTCCCCAAGGAGGCACCCAGCTGCACTTACCTCCTCCTCAAGGCTGCTGCTGCTGCTATGCTTGCTCGCCTTACCCAGGTTGCTCATGATGGGTACAAGGGCAAAGTCAGAGGGAGGCTCATTCCCTCTCTATGGGAGGAGACCTGGCTTTGTATCCAAAGCTTCCTTAGCAATAGGATGGAAGATCGCCAGGATAGGCCAGGAGGAGAGGGCAAGGGGATGGTGAAAGGGCAGCAGTGCAGGACTAAGGCAGGACTTCCCTCAGACCCTCCCTCTCCCTTCCTTCCTTCCTTCCTTCCTTCCTTCCTTCCTTCCTTCCTTCCTTCCTTCCTTCCTTCCTTCCTTCCTTCCTTCCTTCCTTCCTTCCTTCCTAAGTACAGAGTGGTGGGAAAATATTTGAGATGAGGGAGGGAGAAAAACAGGCAAGAAATGCAGCTGAGGAGGTGTCACCGTTTGTGAGGAATGAAGAAATGCACCATTGCCTGGAAGTGGCCAGCACATGGCCCTCACCACATATCTGCCTTGGTGGGCTCTGGGGGAGGGGATGCCATGAGCAGCATGAGAGTCAACGTTACCTGCACAATGCCATCCAGCCCCCAGTCTGCCCATTTTCGGGAGATAGTGAGGTACTCTCCTCACAGCGCCAAGAGGCTGAGCCAGGCGGTGTGAATCTGAAAAGAAGCGTGATGCTGTCCAGCCCCCAGCCTGCCCGGTTTTGGCAAGCAGTGGGGCACTTTCCACGCCAAGGGGTTGAGCCAGGTGGTGCGAAGCTCGCCAGCTTTGCACCTTGCTGCCTGCTGAAACTGGGAAGGCTGGGGGCTAGGCAGCATTGGATTTCTCATCAGATTCATGCTACCCCAGCTCAGCTCTTGGCACTGTGAGGAGAGGGCCCCGCTGCCTGCTGAAACCGGGCAGGCTGGCAGCTGTTTGGCCTCATGTTTCTTTTGGGATTTATGCCGCCCGGCTCAGCCTCTCGGCGCTGTGAGGAGAGCGCCCCACTGCCTGCCGAAACCCCTCCCTCAGAGCCCATCAAGCGGGATAAGTGAAATAGGCGAGGGCCATTTGCTGGCCACTTCCAGGCGATGGTGCATTTCTTCATTCCTCACAAAGGGTGACACCTCCCCAGCATGCACCCAGGGGGTGGAGCCAATGCGGCAGGGGCTGGTTCCTTGCTGTTTTCAGACAGCCTTGTAGAGCTAAGACTGAATGCGTTTCAGCATAGATAGACACCACAAAATTGTACATTGGCTCCCGGCCGGCCTGGGCCAGGGCCAAGGCAGCGGGGGCCGTTCCCTCACTGTTTCCAGGATGGCTTCGCGGGCCACATGAAACCACTTCGCGGGCCGCATCCGGCCTCCGGGCCTTGTGTTTTCAGGTAATGTATTTCTTCTTTTAGAAAATGGGTAGACCTGTGTTCAGAACTAACTTGAGTGACAGGCTAATGGTTGAATATCTTCATGTTAGTTATCTGTCTGTCAAACATTTTGAAATGTGGCTTAACCCTCAAACCAGGCATTTACCCACAGTTCCCCATGCCTTCCTACTATTAAGGAGAAAAACTGATAACTGCTTTTCCAACTGGGCGAATAGGTTGGATGAGAAAGGAAATGAAGGCTGGGAAAACCACCAATTACTCTTCTTAAGTTGTTGCACAAGAAATCTATACAGATAGACTCAGAGGAAGGTGATTGTGATTATTCATTTAACAGCTGTTCAGAGTTACAATAGTATTTTAAAAAGTGACTCATGATTGGCCCTTGCACTTATGATCATCACAACATCCCGATGGTCATGTGATCAAAATTCAGGTATTTTGCAATCAGCATATATTTACAACTGTTGCAGCATCCCAGGGTCACATGATTTCCGTTTGCAACCTTTTGACAAGCAAAATCAATAGGGTAAGATTTGCTTAATGTCTGTGTGAATCCTTTAACAATCACAAAATCCGATGCAAGTTACTTAATAACCACATCATTTAGCAAAGGAAGTTCAGGTCCCAGTTGTGATTGTAAATCAAGGACTACCAGTATATTTTCTGCTGGCTTAAGAATAGGAGGAGGAGTATACGTTAACATGACTGTGAGGAAGAATACTTAAACAGACAAACAAACAAACAAACAAACATTGGAGTCAACAGAGAACTCCAAACCATAAAGTTTATAAATATGCAGAGAGCCCAACTGGGACTATGAAATACCTTAGTCGGGTTCAAGATTATTCTAGGCTGAATAATCACACTTGTTACCTAGATGATTCAGAGATTTCTTAGAACCTGTTAGCTCTCAAACTGATTAATATAAGAAAACATACCTGGATGTAACTTTTGTTGTAGGGATAGGATAAAATTTATAAATAAGCTGGTGTTCAGAAAGAACAAAGTACAACCATTTTCATTACAACTACCGTGGGGATATGGAGTGACGTATCTTGAAAAACTGGTTTTTACTTAAACCAATAATTAAGTATCCTGGAATGGACTACAGTTTCAGTCTGTGATGAATGAAACTAAGCTAGAATGCAGAATCCCTATTGTATAATTACTTGTCTTTGGGTGAGAGGTTACATGTGGCTTAATGGATGTGGGGTGCTATTTACCTTCAGCTTCATCAGTTACTTTTTGTAAAATATAAAAGTTGCAGCAGCAATTGTGAAGGCAGAGATGAGGTTTTTAAGTTAACTATATACTCAGATTAGTAAGGCTGGTATCAGAAATGGGTATTTTTGGCCATCTGCTGAAGGATAACTGTCACATTGAATTTCTTAGTGAACCAGGGTCCACAAGAAAGCTTTGTTAACAATCCTTCGAGATAGCAAAGCCATAAAGAAAATTCTTTGCAGCCATCAATTGATTATGTGGATTTTGCAGCCTAAAGTTGGTAGATTAGCTCTGTTATTTCAGAGCCAGCTTTGAACCTGTGGCTGGCTTTGAAAGGTGAGTTAGAAGAGAATTGATGATGCTGTAGAATAAGAGCAGAGAGAGCTGAGGGGGAGGAATTAAATTCATCATCAGTTTAGAGTCCTTGTGTTGCCACAAGAGAGCCAAGTCCCCCATGAATCCCATTGACCCTTAACTAACACCAATTTAGTGTTATCTATTAGTTGATTAGATTATTGTGTATAAGCTTCGGTAATATTTCTGAATTACAACCTAACCTATGGTCCTGATTCATTGTCCCTGACAGATGCCCTGTTAAAAGCAACAAGCAATGAAATGAAATATTTTATTTATTTATTAAATGTATATGTTGCTTATCTCACAGTAGAATTGGAAAGGCTTTTACGGGCATGTTCCTTCTTATGTGGGATGCCATAGGCATCAGTGTTCTCTCCTTTTTTTAAGATCTACATCTTAAAAGATTTCAGCCGAATCCTTGCAAGAATGGCTAACTCTGAATTTTGGGACCCACTGATTCCAGGTCTAGATGGTGTTGCACTGCTAGATGGTGTTGCACTGCCCCAGACTGACCCAATGCACAATTTGCGGGTCTCCTAGATTCACAACTCCTGCTCAATGAGCAAGTGAAGTCATGATTAGGAGTTCTTTTGCACAACTTCATCTTATGCAGTAGTTGCACCCTTTCCTGAACCAGCAGGCTCTATTTCCAAAGCACCTGAAGGCAGCACAAGAAGCAACGGATGGAAACTAACCAAAGAGAGAAGCAACCTAGAACTAAGGAGAAACTTCCTAACACTTAGAACAATTAACCAGTGGAACAACCTGCCTCCAGAAGCAGTGAATGCTCCAACATAGGAAGTTTTTAAGAAGAAACTGGACAGCCATTTGTCCGAAATGGTATAGGATTACCTGCCTGAGCAGGGGGTTAGACTTGATGACCTCCAAGGTCCGTTCCAACTTTATTATAATTGTTGTTGTTGTTATTTATGTCATGCCTAATGACCTCCAAACTGGATTTCTTCAATGCCCTATAGGGATATTCTTGAAAAGGAGGGTTCAGCTGATACAGAATGCAGCAACACGGGCAGTTATGCATAGTCCTAGAACAGTGCATGTTGCACGTCTGGTCCCTGAGCAACATTAGTTACTATTTTTAAGGTGACCAACTTTTTTACAATGAGGAGGACACAAATAAATTGAAGAAAAAAATATCGTAAATAAAACATTTTATTCATTGCAATAATACAGAATACACTATAATATGATAAATGCGTAATAAAAACATTTGTAACAATAACATTTTATATTGTAATTATGCTTACATGCCTATTATTATTTAAATGAGTACAAAAGAAGGACTGTCCTCCCTAAAGGAGGACGATTGGTCACCTTACTATTTTGCTTCTGGTTCCAATCCAGACTGCTGATTTTAACTTGTGTAAGCCCTTCATGCCATAGGACTGTGTTATGGAACCAAGGAGATCTGAGGAACCAACTCTCCTTGGCTGTTGTAGCCTGCTACATTAGATCTGGCAGAGAAGTCATGCTGCAGGTACCACCAGCTACATTTGATGGGACCTAGAAGAAATGCTTTTGATATTGTAGCACCTGCCTTATGGAACTTTCTTGCCCCCAACTGAGATTAAATCAGCTCCACATATTTTGACATTCCAGAAGTCTCTTAAGACAAGTTTGTGTTATTTGGCTTGGGGCTCTGGATTGCACTATTGCTTAGGTGGGCATTTGTATCCTCTTTGCCTAGGGTTTTTGTATTTGTTTTTATACAATATTCAGGGCTTTTTTTGTCATAAAACGCCCAGAATGGAGTTCTGGCACCTTTTTTGGATGGAACCTTGTAGGGTAGGCAAGGCGGGTTGTATGACCAGTGTGAGTTCCGGCACCTTTTTTTTTAAACAAAAAAGCACTGACAATATTTATCTTTTAATATAGATTTTATATACTGTTTTTATATTTATTGTTTTCTTCCATCGTACCCACTCAGAGCCATTTTATGTAAGATGGGCAGCAGTATAAATTTGATTAGTACATTCCTCTATTCCATGCAAGAGTCAGGAGTAAAGCATTTCAGACAGAAGACCATGCAGTCTTTGCTTGAAAGACCAAAGTCTTTCCATGGCCAATGAGGGAGAGCCCACCACTTTTCTGGTTAATTGGTTCCATTGTTGATTTGGTAGAGCTAGCAGGACAGTGTTTAAGCAGCTGTATTGCCATAAGCAAGAACCAGATTTAACTCTAGTCAGCTGTAAAAGCTTATTGTGTGACCAGGTCACTCACTTTTTCAGCCCAGTTGTCAAGATTACCATTGTAGGAAATTTAGGAGGACAGAACTGTAAGCATATTGCTCTGTGCTCAGGTATGAAAGACAGGATAAAAATCTAAAAAATTAACTGCTACTGCTATTGTATTTTATTACTTTTTAGATTTATTATTTGTTATTAATTTATTTATTAATTACTAATTTATTAGTAATTACAGGTTCATGTATTGTTAATATAGTGCTCTCTGAGCTAATGGCTGAAATAAAGGTTTTGATTTCATACAAAATTTCTCCTAATAGGCAATTGGAATCTGTCTTCCGATTATTGAAATCTATTATAGTACAGTGTTCCATTTAATTTCCTTTAAAATAAAGGCGTTCTATAAATACTTGCCTTTTTTCAAGTACTTGAAGGAGTACAGCAGGTAGTAAGGCCCAAAAAAATACAATGCAAGATTTGATTCAATTTTTTTTCTCATTTATTCGAACAATTCGCTCTACGTCCACCGACTACTGTATTCTTAGCTTCAACCAAATCAGACACTTTAAAAACAAAAACGTGGACTCTACTGCCTAAATGGTCCTTCCATCTCTATGATTTTTGTGTCTGAGGGGGCCTCATTGGAGGGCCCACGGCTCTTGCCCTGACCAAGCCTGAGATTATTCAATGTTTTACTTCACCCGTATATCCCTATGCACTCACGCAACATATTCTGACATGTAGAGGAACTGGTGAAAAGTGTAAAACCTTTTCCCTCAGCCTTGGCAGTTGAAATGCCGGACTTCAGGCAATGCAGAAGACACCTATTCCTCTCTCCCGACATGCACTGCGTGGCCGGTTCCCACGGAGGCGGTGTCTGGAGCGCCAAGCGGAGAAAGAAAAAGGAGATCCGGGAGAAGAGCGTGGAGCGGGTGCGGGCGCCGGTGCGGGTGCGGGGTGGAGCTTGGTCCGCTTCGGGTCGCTTGTCCTTCAGTCGAGCCGTCGGTGTCCGTCTTCTGTCCCACCTCACAAGTCGGGGACGCGGGGAGCGGGCGGTACTGGCCTTGCTGAACCGCTCGCCCACCCCGGAAAAATGCCTCTCTTCACCAGCAACCCCTTCGATCAAGATGTGGGTAAGTGTGAGGGAGGCCCACCTGTCGTCACGCCAGCCTGGGCCCTGTCCGGAGCTGTCCTCTTCCTGGATTTCGGCCATCGCCATGTCGTCATCAGGGTCTTTGTGAGGCTCTGCTTCACCCTTCCCCACAATGGGACCGCGTCTGCTCCCTTCCTCGAAGAATGCCCTACCTTGGATTTTGTTGTGGGGACTGGAGCAAAGCGGACTTGGGTTCCCTGAATTAGGCCAGCCGTGTTTAAAACCAACCTTTCTGGAACACGGTGCCCTTCAGAATCGTTAATCAGTTTCCTTCATCCCCGGTCCGGGGGTCTTGGAAGTGGGGAAAAGTTCCCCTTTATCTTTATTTTCTATCTTAAACCGTTTATAGCGTGAACCCGCTTAGTGTTTTAAACGTTATTTTCATTATCCGAGGAATTTACTCTTTCTCCCCACCCCCGCAAGTTGAGGGTGATCCAAAATTAGCCACGTTTGCAAAATAAACTATTCTCTCAAAATAATAGCGCAAGTAATTAATTTTAGTGCCATATACCACATGGGATTTTGAACTGTGTTGTCTTATCTTTAGAAACATTAAATGGAAATGTAGTACCTATTGTACTTTTGGCAATTTTTAAATTGTATTTCTTTAGTTTTTCTCTTGAAGCTTTTAACTCTTTTCAGGAACTTTTTAAGCTGATACTACTTCAGCATCATGCTTGAGTATTATATGATATTAGTGGTTTTCAGTTTTATTGGCTCACTGGCTTTTTCTGTTGTAAACAGATGTGAATAAAGCCTTATAATAATGAAATAGCTATTGTCTTATGTAGATTTTCATCTGTGATTGGAAGTAGCTTTTAACTTTTAAGTATATGAGGAGCACTCCTATAGTAACATTGCCTATTGCATATTATAACTAAAGGATGTTTATCATTTTCATATTTTATAGTGCCTTGGTGTAAAAATTTTATGCAATGCAGCTATATTGTTATATTGCAAAATTGCTTTGCTTATTTGCAGTGAATGATTAAATAACTCTTCTTTTTCCAAGAGAAAGATGTGAACGGAAAGTCCAGAGGTTAAGGCAGAGTTTAGGCAACTTGGTATTTTAGGTCAATATATTATCCTTGGTCAACATTGCCAAAATATCTGAAGAGATTGGTTCATCAAAATCTTTTCCATACAGAGCACAATACTAAGAATCTTCAGATTTAGAGTTATATGATATATAGACAAATGGAAATGCAGACTATTGTAATTTGTTGCCAACAAAGCATGAAAGATATTCAACAAATATGAAATAAATTTAATTCTGTTTATAACTTCATTGGTTACACAGTCATCAGTGATTCATAGGAACTTGTGACAGGTTTGTCACAAGGCTGCATTAGTTAATATGCAGTAAACTGAAACAATATGAATGGAAAGTGCTTCATTTGTGTTGAAGTCTACACTGAGAAATTCAAGGATGACTTCTCGGAGTGACACAATGAATGTTTTGACAAGCACTGCCTTGTTTTATCAAGCTGGTAGAGAAGCAGCTTGTTAATAGATCGTATTCTCCTGTCTACATTTTATTTTCCTACCAGGATTTTCTAGCAGAGAATTTAGGAACAGGCTTTTGTTTGTAAGCTCTTAAAATCACCTCTCCATACCTTCCTGCTATAATGAGTTGTTTAAATAATTGGACTTTCAAGATTTGAAATTAAGGCATAGAATCAGAAAAAGAGAACGAGATACAGCTAAATCTATACCTTTATTATATCATACTTATATTATTATATCTCTTGATATCTCTCTATTCTTGCAAAAAATAACATCTATATACTGTTTCATAAACTGTCTTTTTGTTCCTTAAACATCTCAACTCTTTCCTTTGAGAGGCTAATTAACTCCATCCAACTATATTTTTTTCTGTTTTTCCCCTTCCTCTCAAGCCTTTCACTTTTCGTTAATATATCATTCACTATTCAATCCTCATTCATTTTGTCAATGTGAGTAGATCACTTAGGTCTTTTTTATTGGTCATTCAGTTTTGTAATTTATTCACATTCATTCAGCATCCATTTTTTTATTGTATGCACCACACATATTTCTCAAGCCACCCACTCCCACTTCATACAAATTTTATGCTTCTTCTGACATAACCATTGTTTATTTTCATACAACATAGTGTGCAGAAGAACACAGGTATATGACAGTTCAATAATTTGTCCCTAGTAACAAACCATATACTGCCTTTCTACCAGCATTTCCATATCTTTAAATTTCTTCATCTTTTAGGAAATCAAGTAAAGCCCCAACCACCAGGCCATGGACCAGTACCGGTCCATGACCTGTTAGGTTCCAGGCCCACATGAGGCGGCGAACAAGCAAAGCTTCATTTGTGCATGTGCTGGATCTAGTTTGCACATGAAACCATTCCCCCCCTACCCCTGTCTGTGGAAGACAGTTTTTCTTCTGAAACTGGTCCCTAGTGCCAGAAAGGTCGGGGGCTGCCGAAGTAAGGTACATAATTTTTTCTTGATTTTTTGCCATTTCTAATCAGTATTTCTCGACTTACGACCAAAGTTGAACCCATTTCTTTTGTTAAGTGAAACATTTATTAAGTTAATTTTGCCCCATTTTACAACTTTTCTTTCCACAGTTGTTAAGTGAAGCTGACTTCCCTATTGACTTTGCATGTCAGAAGATCACAGAAGGTGATCACATGATCCTGGGATATTGCAGCTATCACAAATATGAGTCAATTGCCAAGCATCTGAATTTTGATCGTGTAATCATGAGGATACTGCAATGTCATAAGTGTGAAAAATGATCATTTTTTTCAGTCCTGTTGTAACTTTGAATAGTCACTAAATGAACTATTGTAAGTTGAGGACTACCTGTATAACTTACAATAATTGTGTTTTTTACATTTATGCTTTCATAACTTGTCTTTTTATAAGGGAATAATAATGACATTCTTCATTGGGTAAGCTTATTCACACATGAATAAGCAAACCACAGCCATATTTTGATATTTTTCCTGCTACCCTGTTTACAATTTCAGCCATATTATTTTACAGGGTTCTCACAGTATTAAAGTGTTTTAAAATGAAGGACATAAATAGTTTTGATTGTAATGTAGCATGTAAGACTTTTTTTAAAAAAAAATCCATTATAGTTCTTTCTGCCTCTCAATAGCCTTCAGTTTTAAGATGGTGACTATATGCTATTCAGTTTACAAGGTTTTTATATTTTGTATGCTGGCTGAAAATTGTAACAAACTAAAAATGAAATAGATAATAACTAGCAGTGACATATGGAAGATGAACATTATGGATAATTACGTATTATGGCTAGCGCCACTAAGTAAAACAGTGACAAGATTTACATATTTATTTGTTTATATTCCGCTTATATTTTTACAAATAACTTAAGATGGCGAACATATTCAACACATCTTCCACCTCTTATTTTCCTTACAACAACAAATTTGGCTGAAAGAGAGTAACTTCCCTAAGATCACCCAATTGGCTTTCATGGCTATGGCAGGATTTGAATTCATGTTCTCTTGCTTTCTAGCCTGGTGCCTTAACTACTACACCAAACTGGCTCCCTGCATATTCTACTAAGTTACATACTCCCTTATGCTTAGGCATCATTATGAATAGTTGGATTCACATCATTGAATGCCACACTTAGGTTAATTAAGGTTTTGTGTTTCTTGTGTCTGTAAAGCTATAATAATTTATATTTTAATTAAGAGGAGTAGCATGAAAATATTATATTCTGCAAGTAAATTTAAGATTTTTAAAGACATGGTTTGTTTCTTTTTTGATGTTTTAAATTTTTTTGTATGGTTAGCTGATTATAAGAAAGAATCGTTTTGGAAAGGAATTAGAATTCTGTATGCATTACAATTCATCAAAGTCTTTAAAAGTCAGAGAGTCTCCCAAGATTATAGGACAAATATCTCACTCCCATCCCATTGTGTTCTGGTTCCTATGCATTTTAATTTTAACATTTTAATATTTCTATCTCTGTTTTTATACCGTGTTTCCACAAAAATAAGACCGGGTCTTATTTTTGGGGGGACCAAAAGACCCCTAGGGCTTATTTTCGGGGGATGTCTGACTTCGTGGCCGCCCACCCACTCCATCCCACTGTCTGTTGCTCGTAGCTGCAGCAGGGCAGGAGAGCATGCATGGCACCGGTGCTGCCGCCATGAAGTGAGGTGAGGCAGATGGGGGGATGGAGCTGCCCCAACTGCCCCACACCCACTTACCTCAAGGTCCCCGCAGCCAGGGCACTCGCCGCTCGGCAACCTCCCCTTGTTCATTCAATAACCTGGATGCCTGCCTGCCCATCTCTTCCCTTTCATTCCCCTCCTGAGCTAGAGGATGTGTGGAGGAGGCTCGGTCTCCTTACCTGTTCCCCCTCTGCTGTTTTGGAGCCAGGGGGGAAGTGACGGCGAAAGGCTTCTGCTGCTGCTGCTGGAGGGACTTTTTTCGGTATGGGCCGCCTCTGGTTCGCTTTACAGACCTCCCTGGCAACAGCTGCCTCTTCCGCTAACTCTCTTGTGGCTTGCACCATGACCAGGCGGCTCAAGCCTCCCTTGCCACTTCCCTCCACCTGCCCCACACTTTCCTTTTGCAAACAGACGAAGCTTCTAGTCTCCATCAGTTCTTCATCAAGGCAAAAAGTGTTTGGGCGCTTATGGGTGCTTGGGAATGGAGCAAATTGCTCCGTTTCCAAGTACGCCATAGGAGCCCAAACACCTTTCGCCCAGAGGGAGACTGGAAGCTTCGTCTGCTTGCAAATGGGCCGCTTGGAAAGAGAGCTATGCACTCCACTTCCAAGTGCCCCATTTGCAAACAGATAAAGTTTCCAGTCTCCCTCTGGGTGAAAAGTGCATGGTGCATTCGGATTGTCTGCCTCCTCCCCGCCTCTGCTGCAGTCTTCAGACTTCCCTGTGTTGCACAGCTGTTGGGCTGTGGCTGCTGCCAGTCTCTATATGCTCACTGCCTCTTGATTTGGCCATGTCTACCCCCCTCAGTTTTATTTTTGGGGTAGGGTTTATATTAGGCCCACCCAAAAAAATCAGGCTGGGACCTATTTTCTGGGTGGGTCTTTTTTGGGGGGGAAAACAAAGTCATGTTTTAAGTTGTTCAGAGTCGCTTGACAGTGTTATAGGCTGTGTATACATTTAATAAATAAATTAGCGTATAGAGTAGCAATAGTGAAATCTGTTGGGGAATTAATAAATAATTATACTAATTGTAGAAGCACCATTAAAATAAGGTTATTAGATATTCAGTTTGGAGATGTATGTTTTGTGCATCTCTGAAGTAAGAGTTGATTCCTATTTGCTGCCCTGGCTAATCCCTGCAGTTTTCTTGGCAAGATTTTTGGAGGTGATTTGCCATTGCCGTCTTCCTAGATCTGCGATTGGCCCAAGGTCATCCAGCTGTCTGGGCCTAAGACAAGATTGAAACTCACAATCTCCTGGTTTTTACCCTGAAGTCTTTAATCACTACACCAAACTCTCTCAAATCTATATACAAATAAAACCTTAGTTAGCTATAATGTGTTTGATCCATTATTGTGAAAGTTTTTTCAGTATATAATTTGAATTATATTTTGCACATGCAATTTCCTGGAGTAGGTAAGTTCTAAATTTTAAATTTTAATGTAGGACATATACGGATTGCTAATATTAATGATATCATTTTATTAGTTGTAGCACTACTATCAGAGTAACTTGAATAAGATTCATTTTTGAGGTTTTAAGTTTGTAATATGGAATAAAAAATAAATAAATATTAATCTGTAGTCTTTGAGAGAAACCATCTTTACTTAGATTGAAATAGTATGCAGTCTGTACTTGGACAAGTATTTACAAAATAGAAATGCAGGATAGACATCAAACATAAATATTTTTAGAAGGTGTGTTGTATCATGGGGATGATTGGCAAGTTCAGCATGATCTGTAAGGCTTTGGATTTAGATGGTATAATTATGCACGATTACAACAGATGGCAAAGAACTACAGAACACGCACAATTATTGTCACATATTTTCCTCTATTTTTGTGAACTAAAGACATGGGGTCGCAATGGGTCAGACACGACTTTGCAACTAACAACAACAAAGACTTTGACCCACTTTTTGTGTTGTTCCTAGCTAGACTTAGAAGTCAGAAATTATGAATAGTTCTAAACTGTTTAAAAGCAAATATAGAGCATGTAATGAGAAATAAATTATTACTGGCTTGCAAGATCTACAATAATAGCTGGTAGCATAAATGTGTTGATTTGATGAAGCAATGTGTTAATGTTTTCAGTAATGAAATTCTACTGTTAAATATGTTCACATTGCAAATATACATTCTTAAAATAGTAAAAAAATACTATGCCTGCTTAAAAGAAAACTCATCTTTTAACAGTAGAATGACTTATATTCACTTAAAAATTATCGTACTTAATTCAGCACAATTTTGATACTAAATTTTTACTCATACTTCACTTTTCTTTTTATTAAGAGAAAGCAACTAGTGAAATGAATACTGCTGAAGATTGGGGACTCATCTTAGATATCTGTGATAAAGTTGGACAATCACGGACTGGGTAAATATCATGTTTAAATTAATTTGGCAACATTTAAAATAAAGAGCATAGAAATCTAAAATGTGCAAGGCACCTCTTGGGGCAAACGTAACATTGTATGTGATAATGCTCAGGTTTGCAAATTGTTTATAGTTTTAGCTTTTTTTGCAGAAGGATA
The DNA here is from genome assembly GCA_034064705.1 of Bothrops alternatus. Classification (NCBI taxonomy): domain Eukaryota; kingdom Metazoa; phylum Chordata; class Lepidosauria; order Squamata; family Viperidae; genus Bothrops; species Bothrops alternatus. Next base: position 2,003,729 of record JARGCV010000058.1, on the reverse strand, counting down.
GGAAATTTAAGAATGCATTTAGTAGAATTGTGTGTGGGTAATATAGAGTATTTTATTAATCTTGCATTAGGCAGCCCATAATTGTATCTTTCAGTTATTACAATATTCATGTACTCTTCTAATTGCAGTTGATCTTGTAAATAATGCAGTGAATTAGTACTTGTTATTTTCAAAATAAGCATTTCCAAAGCACTCTGATAGTTGAATTCTAAGAGTTGGTATCTAATCATCATAATCAAAGCATTAAAGTAACTGAGCAGTTTGCTATTTTTTTTTCTGGTGGGCTGATAAATACTTTTACCTAATGTATAAAATTGTATTAAATAAAATAAAATTTTATTTCTGTTTTTATAAAAAATATCCAATACTCTTAATAGCATTTTGGAAATTAGATTGAAAAAAAAATTGTATTTTAAAGAATTGTTTGGTATATAATTTGTTGTAATTTGTTCTTTTACTTCATTGTCCTGTATAATGTAGATTTAAAAACTTTTATTGTAATCATTAAATATTGTTTATGCAGTAGCACCATATTTCTCTTATAGTCTTTTATTTCAGTTGATTTCATGAAAAAAGACTATGGAGACAAACACAAACCAATTTTATCCATTTAGTTTGCCATAATGAATTTGTATGTTTTAGTTGGTGTTACACCATGTTAATTTCTTTGTTCTTGAATTTGTTTGAATGAAGTTATATTATTTGAAACAAATCTTATGAATAAGGAAACTTTAAGAACTACTGTGCAATATGGAGTATCGTATATAAGGCGTAGAAATTTAAAAGTTTCATTGAGCAGGGTAAAAACTCAGATCTTAAATTACTACTTGAATTTTATTTTTCCACTGCAGGGTATCATTCTGTATAATAATAGAATTATTTGTTAACATTATTTTAATTTAGCCTGAAATTATGTCTTCTTCATTTCTATGACTTGATATAAACTTTAAGATTATTGAAATGTACATATAGTATTTGTTCTAGTATGATAGGCACAGATAGTCTATTTTTGAAATGATAATTTCAGAACAGTAATATGTACAATAGCTTTTAATGTGTTTTGATTTTAAAATAGGTTAAAGGGTTAAAAGAATATTAAAGCACTTTACAGTTATGAACAAATAGTTCTGGATAAAAAAATTGAACTTTCTGGAAGCAAATCATTTATATAAATATAACTTTCTCCAGCATGGTGGATGCAGAATCCACTTGATTGGGTTATTTCAGCCTTCCTGCTCAGAGAGACTAAGTCAGAGCTTTAGTCACGCCTCCCTTTGGGTGTGTCTTCCCAGTTTTGACTTAGTCTTAGGCTCAGCAGTACGCAGGTTTATTGATTTTTTCCCTTAATTTGTTTAAGTTGGCTTTTTCTAAAAAATTTACTAAATTCCTAAATTCTTAGAACGCTGTTGGGTTTTGGCTGACTCAAAGGACTTTGTCCTTTCTCGTGTCAGAGCCTCTTGGGCTCCGGCAGGGCTTTCCCCCCCCTTTGAGGCCTTGGGCCTCCCTAGAAGCAGGACCCTCAGATCGCTTGTTACCCGCCTTTGCAGCTCCCGGGAACCGTGAGCTGCTTTATTCAGCCGGAAGCTTTACGATCCCAGGACAGGCGCCACGAGGCTCCAGTGTCGGATCTCTGTGGAATTCCCCGTTCTCCTAAACACAAGTTCCAGGACGGGGGGGAGCAGGGAGCCCTTGTCTCTGCGGTTGCCGCGTTTTTCTGCCATTTTCGCTTGTCTCCTTTGTTTTAGGAGATATGAGGAGTCGCAGCCACCATTTTGACCACGTGGTCGCCAGGCGGTCGCCATTGCAGACTCCCTTATCGGCCGCCATTTTGGTTTCAGAGTCGTCAGGCCGTCTAGGCCGCTCTTTAGGAGCATTGTCGCCTTGACCTGTGTTGGCAGGTCCGAGCGGGGGGAATGCTTGCTGGATTGCTTTTCAGCTGTTTGTGAGTTTTTAGGCGGACGCCATTTTAACCTCCATGCTGATCGGCGCCGGCTAGGCTGGAGTTACAGTGTCCGGGGACCGCGTTGGCAGGCCTGATCGGAGGCAACTTATATATTTAGTCAAGAATTTATTGATTTGTTTAATAATAATAATAATAATAATAATAATAATAATAATAATAATAATAATAATAATAATAATAATAATGAGTTTGTCATTTATAAATACAGGGCTCGACATTGCTTACAGGCCCACGGCCCTGTCCTTGGAGTGTGGAGTTGTTTTCCCTTGACCACCTGTTATTGATAGTAGTGGCCTTTAGCCACCAGGCCTAATCGGGCAGGACTAATGCCTGTCCGGCTGCTCTGCCTTTGCATCTTCTGTTCAGTGTGAGGAACGGGTGCGTTCCATCTCTGACTGGTTTTGATCTGCGTTCTTGGATTCCCCCTCTTTTCCTAGGTATCCTTGACAGGCCCTACCTAGTTGCAATGGCTGACAGTTCCTCGCCCCAGACAACACAAACATCTGGTGCACCCCCTGCACAGGCAAAGCGTAGATCTAGTGAATTGGAAGCAGGGGGGAAGAAAAAGGCCAAAACCAAACATTTGTCTACTAAAGAGACTTCCAAAGCAGCCGAACGAGAGGCCTCGAGGAGGCACCAGGCACTGGAGAGGGAATTCTCCAAAGCACAGCGGCTCTTATCCAGTGAGGCCAAACCGGTTCCCCCCGCCCCACTGGATACCTCTATCTTGGAGCCACCTTTTGCGCCTGTGCAGGAAGCCACTTGGATTAGTCCTCCTCTGGGGGCAACTGAACAGGCAGGTCCCTCTCACTCCTTTCCCTCCTCAATACATCCGAGCCCCGAAGCTGTTTATGCTCCAGCGGTGATTGGGGCTTCTCCCAGGGACCAGGGGGACATGTGGTCTCAGAGTCAATTTCAGGCATTCATGCATCATGCCTTTGTTCAGTTTATGTCCTCCTCCAGGAGTTTGCAGGGTCCTTCCCAACATCGGCCTCCCCCCAAGTCCCTCTTCTCTGCTGGGATGGACCACGGCACTGGGCTCAGATATCTCTGAATCTTCCTCTCAAATAGGAGAGGGGGAGTCCGTGGATTTGGCCGTAGCTGACACTCCCATGTCTGAGGATGAGGATGCAACACCAGACCAGGCATCTACCTCGGGTCTCTTTGATCTATCCCTCTTCAAATCCCTTCTTTTGAAGGCCTGTACTACTACTAACCTGACTTCAGTTCAGGAGGAAAAGTCTTCTACCTCCACAGATCAGGAGTCCAATCCTTTATTTGCGGTGAAGGTGGTGGACCTAAAACAGATTCCTTGCCCATTTGTTTTTCGGGATGCAGTTGAGTCCCAGTGGTCATCCTTGGCCACCACTCCGAAAGAAAGCAGTATAGAAAAGAAGCTGTACAAGGTGTCTCCTTCATTTGCTTCCATACTGGAGGTTCCGACTGTTGATTCCCCATTAATTTCCTTGTTTTCTAATTCCGCCGTCACAGGCGACACGGCAGAGGTTTTGAAGGCGGAGGACAAGAAGTTTGATTTCTCCTCCAGAAGAGCTCATCAGGGCTCGGGCCTGGCCATAAAGGCTGTGACGTCTGCTTCATTCTTCACCAGAGTGGCCATCATGTGGCTCCGAGACCTTCAGGCCCTTGTCCCACCAGATCAGGTCAGAGTACACCAGACGCTTGTTAAACTGGTCACAGCCTCACAATACATGACCGACGCCTCTCTCCATTCGGCCAAGTGCTCGGCCAGATCTATTGCCGCCACAGTGATCTCTCGTAGGCTACTGTGGTTGAAGCAGTGGAAGACGGCTCTCAAGGCCAAATGGCGCCTCTCTACAGCCAGGTACGCCGGCAAAGACCTGTTTGGCCCTATTCTCGATCCACACGTGGTCGAGGGTAAGGACAAGCGCAAGGTTCTGGTACACCCATCCAAGAAGTCGGACAGGCGACCGCAGCAGCAGTCCCGCAGGCAGCCCTTTCATTTCTCTAGTTCTTGGGAGTGGCGACAGTCCTTTCAGGCAGGGCAGTCCTGGATTGGCTCAGAGGCTCACGGTCCTTTCCCCAGAGACAAGACCGGCAACAGGACCGCCTGAATACCAGAGCCAGGGGTCAGTCATAGGCCAAATGTCCCTTCAGAGGTTCAGGGGGCCATCCCTATACGTGTTCCAAGTGATGCCACAGGGGACTTTCCGATAGGGGGCCGCCTGGAACAGTTTTATCAGGTCTGGGAGTAGACCACCACCGACTCTTGAGTTAGAGACACAATCAGACGGGGTCTGGTGCTCGAGTTTCAATCCCTCCCACACGACCGCTTCCTACAGTGCCCAGTATCTCGGAACCCCTCAAAAGCACGATTGGTCACTACCGCCATCAAGCACCTCCTGGAAATAAGGGCCATAGAGGCAGTCCCAGGGGATCAGGTTGGAACAGGTTTCTACTCCATCCTGTTTGTGGTCCCCAAGGCATCAGGAGGATGGAGGGCGATACTGGACTTAAAGGGTCTGAACCGGTTCCTAGTATACAGAAGGTTCAAGATGCAGACCCTAAAGTCAATCCTGGCAGGTATCAGGAAGGGAGATTTTCTCTCCTCCATAGACCTCACTGAGGTCTACCTCCACATCCCAATCTCCTGGGAGCACCGCAGGTTCCTGCGCTTCTGTTACGCACACCGGCATTACCAATACAGGGCCCTTCTGTTTGGCCTGTCTTCGGCCCCAAGGGTTTTCACGAAGGTCCTAGCGGTATTGGCAGCCCACCTTCGGATGATGCCGATGCACGTACAGTGCTACCTGGACGACATCCTTGTACAATCCAGGTCCCTACAGTCAACAAAATCAGATCTGTCGACCACCATTCAGATCCTTCAGGATCACGGCTTTTCGATAAATTTCAGGAAAAGCCACACTACCCCCACAAAACGGCTCCTCCATCTAGGAGCCCTGATAGACTCCGACCTTTGCAGGGAAATTAGTCTCCCAGATTCAGGGAGCGAGAGTGGTACAGCTGTCCCAGCTCCTGGGAAAGATGGTATCTTGCATGGGCATAGTCCCGTGGGCAAGATTACATTCAAGGAACCTTCAGTGGTTCCTTCTCCCCTTCCAGAAGCGGAACCTCAGCGCCTCCACCAGAAAGGTCCTGATTCCACCCCACATACTCTCTTCGCTCCAGTGGTGGACCTCCGAGGCGATATCCAAGGGGACCATCTTCAAGGAGCCCCTCAGGCTCGTCCTGACCATGGACGCCAGTCTGTTCAGCTGGGGGGCTCACCTCCAGAACCATTTGGCACAGGGGCGATGGTCCAGGGTGGACTTCAAGCAAAACATAAACTGGCTGGAACTCAGGGCGATTCATTTGGCTCTCCTTCACTTCGCCTCCCTAATGTCAGGGAAACACGTGTTGATCCTGACGGACAACGTGGCAGCCAAGGCTCATGTCAACAAACAGGGAGGGACACATTCCTGGGCCCTCCTGCAGGAGGCCATGGATCTAGGTTTGTGGGCGGAGGACAATTTGGGCTCAATCAGAGCAGAGCACATTTTGGGAGAGGCAAACCGACAGCAGACTCCCTAAGCAGGGTGACTGTGGACCACTTGGAGTGGTGCTTGGTCCCGAGTCTGTTAGAGATGATTGCGAGCAGGTTCGGCAGGCCATGCCTGGATCTGTTTGCCTCCCCGTCCAACGCCCAGCTCCCCAGATTCTTCTCCAGATTCCCCACAAGGGGGGCCAAGGGGACGGACGGTCTCCGGTGCAATTGGCTGGAGGGTCTGCTCTATGCTTTCCCTCCTCTTCCGCTGTTGCAGGCCACCATTCGCAGGCTGATCCTGGAGCAGGCGGAGGTAATATTGATTGCTCCATATTGGCTGCGACGACCGTGGTTTGCAGACCTAGTGGATCTGTCCCTGTCTCCTCAGTGGAGGCTTCCTCCGGACCGAGTAGCTCTCAGCCAGGGGGAGCTCCAACATCTAGACTCCCAGTGGCTCCAATTAGCCGCTTGGCACTTGAGCGGGAGAGTCTAGCTAGTCAGGCCTATTCCTTGGGGGTGATCTCTATGATCCAGGCATCCAGACGCCCTTCGACGAACCGGAGCTATGACGCCACGTGGAGAAACTTCTGCCAGTGGTGCGTCTCACACAAATTGGACCCCCTTGCGGTTACAGTCCCTAATATTTTAGATTATCTACTGGAGGGCATTTCCAGGGGCTTGTCTACTAACACCATCCATAGGCAGGTTGTGGCCTTGTCCACGGTTCTTACCTGTGACAATTTGGGTTCGGTCTCACACCATCCAGCTATCTCCGCCTTTCTTAAAGGGGCGGCCAATTCTGGTCCTCCCACAGTACATAGATACCCATCTTGGGACTTACCTACTGTGTTGCAGGCCTTAACTTCTGCTCCTTTCGAACCTCTCAAGTCTTGCTCTCTGCATTTTCTCTCCTTGAAGGTTGCAGTTTTAGTTGCAATTACTTCGGCCAGGAGAATTTCGGAATTGGCCGCCCTCTCAGTCAGAGAGGATCTCTGTATCTTCCATGAGGACAGGGTGGTCCTTAGATTAGACCCCTCCTTTATTCCCAAGGTGAACACCGGGTTTCACAGGTCATTGGACCTAATTTTGCCTAGTTTCTGTCCAGATCCTTCTCACCGTCTGGAACGTCAGTGAAACAAGCTAGACGTGCGCAGGGCTCTGCGTCTTTACATCAAGCGTACTTCGACCTTTCGCAAGTCGGAGCCTTGTTTGTGTCCTTTCAGCCCTCCGCCATGGGTAGGAAGGTCTCTTCTTCTACCATTGGCAGATGGATCAGGGCTTGCATTGCTAGGGCCTACGCATCCCAGACACTTCCGGTCCTGGCTCGTATCACGGCTCACTCCACGCGCAGCGCAGCAACCTCTGCGGCCTGATCTACCCAGGCCTCTGTGGAGGAGATTTGCAGAGCAGCTTCTTGGTCGTCTCCATCATCTTTCATTACGCACTATAAGATCAATAGGTTTGCCGCGGCAGACGCCACATTTGGCAGACGGGTTCTTCAACAGGTTGTTTCCTCTGGGGAGACACCAGCCTAGACCTTCCCTCCCTCAGGGACATGGGAGACTTTGGTATGTCCCAATCAAGAGGATTCTACATCCACCATGCTGGAGAAGGGGCGTTGTCTTACCTGAACGCCTTTTCTCAGCATGGTGGTGTAGAATCCACGCCCTCCCTTGGATAGGGGTCTAGGCTTGCGTATTGTCATTTTTTTGTGTTTTTGGAGTCATTGCGTCAAACTTTGTCAGGATCCTTCACCTCGTCAAAACTGGGAAGACACACCTAAAGGGAGGCGTGACTAAAGCTCTGACTTCGTCTCTCTGAGCAGGAAGGCTGAAATAACCCAATCAAGTGGATTCTACATCACCATGCTGAGAAAAGGCGTTCAGGTAAGACAACACCCCTTCTAAGTCTTGTACTATTTAAATAAACCAAGGCTTTGAAACCAAGGTTTGTCATATAATTTAGGATATATATCTTGCTACATTTATCTTTAATTACTGCTTGATGGATTATTTACCATGCGTTTCTGTAACATTATTGTAGATATTAGCACAAGGCTGCAATACTGAGGCCTTTGTTGATATGCTGCATATTAGTACTATTTAAAGGTTCTTTTGTGTTACGTCAGTGTGATTCAATGTTGCTGTGAGAATTGCCCTTTAGGTACATTCAGACCCATGAGTCCCTAAACTAAGCAAAATTAAAATTCAGTTTTTCAAGTAAGACTTTTAAATTATGGAGTGCACTTGAATTATTTGTTTAATTAAATACATAAGTTTCAGTTAACCAATAGAAAAGCAGAATGAAATGATTGTCATTAAACAACAAAATAAATTTGAACTAATATATTGTATTACATACCTTATTCTCTACTGCATCTTAAAATATATGTTGTAATGATAATACTCATTTTATTACAAGCCTTCCTTCATTTTTCATATAAAGTAAGAACATAACCATTTTACCAAAAGTATAATGAAGACTATTGCCTAGAATATAACAAGATTGCAGTTCCATAGAGTGTGAAATAATCATATTATTTGGCTTGTGTTTTATAATTAGTAGTGCCAAAATGATGCAGCAATTTACAAAACATAGAGGCCACCAAATAAAGATATCCCATATGAAGTATAATTAAACTACTATTCCCTTCAGCTGCATATTGATATTTGATGAAAAATACTGTATTTTATATCATTATTATTAATGATATTATTAATGTGTGTGTATGTATATGTACCGGTATGTATGTATGTATGTATGTATGTATGTATGTATGTATGTATGTATGTATGTATGTATATGAACATAGCTAATATTTCTGTCTTCTATTTTCTCCACAACAACAGTCTTGCGAGGGGGTTAGTCTGAGAGAGACACTGGTCCAAAATGAGCCAGCTTTCATGCTTAAAGGAGGACTAGAACTCACAAACTCTAGGTTTCAGCATCTACACCAAAGTGATTCTACATGTTAACATAATCTGTCAGCCCTAAGCTCAAAAATGATACAGTGAAATTGAATCAAGTTCATCCACTGACTTTTGCTGTCTTTCTCCTACTGCTGACAGGGCATATCCAGTCTTACCCTATACTATGGGAGACAGTTGCTGGTCATTCCGGGCTTTTTTCCAAGGCTCTTGCATTATTCATCATGGAATATTTGTTAGGTTTTTTTCCCCCAACAATTTTTCTCATATTCATTCAAATTAAATACCTCTTGGATAGAATTTTGAGATGTTGCTTGGGATTTGTTTGAATTTTAGGTGAAGCAGATTATTTGGATTCCTTCAATATTGTTTTCTGATAGATGGGCCCATTGGTATCGAGATAGTGGGAACATAACCCCATTCATCCATAGATCTCTCAGCAGCTTTTGATATCAACAGCAATGCTATTGTATTGGACCATCTGTGGGTTGGGAGTTGGAGGAACTTTTTTTTCAGTGGTTCATTTCTATCTTAATAATGGCAATTCCAATCAGCAGCAGTAGAGAAGAAGCAATTCTATTACTGGACTCTGTTTCTCCACACTAACTACAAATCAGTGTGCATAAGACATTTGGAGGAGGTCATACGCTGTTTTAGGGTGAGCTATTATCTATGCACTGATGATATTCAATTGAACACCTGCTACTTTAGATCATCCTGCAGATGCTATTGAAGTCCTAATCCAATGTATATGTAATGGCATGTAAGATTGACCTTGGGAGGCAGGAGAAAAGGCCATAAACTTGACAGTGGTATGACAAGTGGTGGCTGAAACGGCAGAAAGAATGTGGGTGTGAGAAATGTCTCAGAAGGGACTTTCCCTAGTTTCTTGTATTGTAAGGCGAGGGAAGGAGAGATGTACTTTCAGACTTGGGAAGATTCTGTTAATGTAACCTTATAATAAAGTTATACTTCTGGGGGTGTGCTTTTTGTCTGGATTATCTTGCAAATTTGACAGTGTGGAAGTTGTGAGATCTGGATGGATAGAACAAACTCCCAGCTAGAGGTAATTGATGTTTGTCCTGAAACACCTTGGCTTCAAGTCTGTTGGCTTTGGATGGAATCACTGTTCTCCTGAGGGGTAGGTCCACCCAAGACCTACCCGTATTTTTCGCTCTATAAGACGCACCTGCTGATAAGACGCACCTAGATTTTAGAGGAGGAAAATAGAAAAAAAATATTTTGAGCCAAAAAGTGGGCTAAAATATTTATTACAATAACAGAATAACTGTTCACTCTCTTCTCTCTTCATCCACATGTACCGGTATACAAGGTGCAAAACTACAATTCCCGTCATGCCTGCACAGAAAAAAGCTGGTCAGGCATGATGGGAAGTGTAGTTGGACTACAAGCGCCGTACTGCGCATGCGCCGGCGCCATACGTGACACGGCGCTTGCGTCACATCCCCCCGTCCTCTCCATCCTGCCTGCATCTTCGCTCCATAAGACGCGGCTGATTTTTCATCCTACTTTGGGAGGGAAAAAACTGCGTCTTATGGAGCGAAAAATACGGTATGTCTCTTGGTGGAATGTCAAGTGGGAACCATGGCCAGGATGACATTTGATGAGCTGAGGCTGGTTGGGCCAACTGGTTCTTTACCTAGGCTGGGATGTTTTTGGCAACAATAAATTACGAATTTATCACCATCCATTTAGATGGTTGTACACATGGCTAGTTTGAAAACAACTCAGTTCATGCACTATACCGCAGGGATGCTAATGGATAAGAACTACTAAGCAAGCATAACAGCTTTTTCCCCTGTTTGTTGCATTGGCTGCCAATTATCTCTTGAATTCAATTCAGTGGGCTATTTTTAACCTATAAAGTCCTCAGTGCCTTTGCTTCAGGGTATCTCAGGAATTGTCTCCTTCAGGCTGTAGCAGCTTTGGTCAGTATATTTTAAAACCTACTTATTTTATTTGCTTAGACCTAAGGACTGTCTTCGTTCTATTATGAAGAGGGTGAACCACAAGGATCCTCATGTTGCTATGCAGGCATTGACAGTATGTGGCTTTTTATTTTTTTAAAGAAAATTTTAAAATAAATTTAAATAGTTAAATACCTAATCTCGATTTTTCCCTCTTATCTTTAGCTTCTTGGAGCATGTGTCTCAAATTGTGGTAAAATATTTCATTTGGAAGTATGTTCAAGAGATTTTGCAAGCGAAGTAAGCAATGTACTAAATAAGGTAATGTAGTTTAAAGTTGGTTATACAGCTGTCAGTTTAGAAGAATTATAGTATGAGAGATAGATACACTTCACCATGAATAATATACATATGGATAAATAACTATATGATTATAATAGGAATGCTGTTCTTTAGCAAAAATTATAATCAAGGATTTTTAAGTTGAAGTGAGCACTAATTCACAAAATGAATTGATCCTTAATGTGCTTTTGTTAAATTATCAAATAGAAATCAAGGTTGGGACGGGAAGACAGAAAAAAAGCCCTCCAATGTTTTAATTCTAGCTATCAGAAATCTCAGTGTATATATAACTGTATTGACCTGAATAAATTTCCAAGGAAATGATATTCATATTGTCTGTGACTTGTTAATTGAATGCAATATTTAAACAGAATTTTGTGATAATTAAAATCAGTCATTAAAGTTTATGAAACTCCTAAAAGAAGTGAATGAGTCCCTTATGGAAGCCTAAAAAAACTGGCTATTTTTAAGAATAGCCAAGAAGTTTATATATTTGCATGAGGTTCAAAGCACATTTTCAAAAACATTTTGAAAAATGGTTTTGTACCCTCTGAATGCTTTTAGAAATTAGTCCATTTATCCATTTGTCCTGTGATATCAGATAATTAAGGCTGAGTCTGATGATCTTATAGTAAATATGTTACACTTTTTACAGGGTCATCCAAAGGTCTGTGAAAAATTAAAAGCCCTCATGGTGGAATGGACAGATGAATTCAAGAATGATCCTCAACTTAGTTTAATATCTGCTATGATAAAAAACCTTAAGGAACAGGGTGTCATGTTTCCAGTTATTGGTTCACAGGTATAGTGGTAATAAATAACTATTATATTTGTATCCTTACAAACTGTTCTTGCTTCCTCCATTTCTACTGCTTCTGTACTTCTAGTACATATGTCTGCATACTATTTCATACATAATCTTTTGTTTTTTAAATTACATCTTTCTTTTTTTTGACCTTCATTAGTTACATCAATTTTTATTTATTTTATTTCCCACCTTTATTTTTTTATAAATAACTCAAGGATGTGAATATATCTAATACTTTTTCTTCCTCCTATTTTCCTCATAACAACCCTGTGAATGGGTTGGGTTGAGAGAGAGTGTGTCTGGTCCAAAATCACCCAAATGTTTTTTTATACCAAAATCTAACTATGATTTTCTTAGTCTTCCTCTTTCTCTTGCACCATTCACTTTTCCTTTATATGGAAGGAATGAAATTTAATTATCTCCGTAGAACTGGTTCACTTCAACATACTTCTTTCATATTGTTCACTCAGTTGGTATTTAGTCCATATTTGTTCAGCATTTAATTATTATTCATCCTATCTTGTTTATCATACACATTTCTCAAGTAAACAATTTGCACTGTATTGATTTCCTGTCTCAGTCAACCAACATTGTTTTTCAGATCCGCCAGTTCATAATACAATTTGCCTAATGTTTGCTGCTACTCATTTGGGTCACTGAAGAAGGAATTGACAAGACCTAACTTGACATCTTCTAATCCTCTAAAAAAAATTACCACCGCTTGCACTTTTGCGAGCAGTAAAACTTGCCATTGTTACTATATTCAGGACTATTGATTTTAAAACTGATCCTGTGCCAGAAGCTGTTAGAGTTATGTCGCCTGAGTAGTGAAGAAGCATGTCTAGTGAAGCCTAAATACCACCAGCACTCATAAACCCTCCTCTAACCTTGAAAAATTGCATGCCTGACCTGTTGTAGCAACTATAGACTACTTTTTTCCTCAGCAAAGAAATCAGTGAAGCAAACATAATGAAGTATCACATTCATATGCCTAGGTGCTAGTATTTTTTATAATGACAAAAGCATTTAAGTGCAAAAAGATTTTGCTTTTTAAATAAATGAATAAGTTACTATTACCTAGTTAACACAGATTATATTCTTATATTTTAGGTATTACATTTTTATTGAATCTCAAACAGATACACCAAGGTCTGTCAATTCCTGTCATGCTTACATACCATGAAGTTAGGCCCAAACTTAAGTTGTTTTTTTTTCTGAGTGGCTGTTTGGAGAATTGTGTTTTTTAGAACAGTATGCTCTGTTCATAGACCATTGCTCTACTTGACTTTTCAAAGCCAATTGGAAATATGTTAAAGAAAACAGTGGGACCGTTTTTAATATATTGAATATATTACAGTGGTTTTTTAAAAAAATATATGTGTTGTTCATCTATGTTTTGATCAGGCTGCAGAACAAGCAAAAGCAAGCCCAGCTCTAGTAGCTAAAGATCCTGGAACAGTAGCAAATAAGAAAGAAGAAGAGGATTTAGCTAAAGGTTGGTTTAACTTAAAGACAATATAAACATTCAACATTTACAGAGGGGGGCGGTATAAAAATCGTAAAATAAAAATAAATAAATAAACAGTTGGTATTTTAAAAATCTAATAAAAATCAATGATTGTATTGTTAATATGCTTTATTAGATGATGTTTTTATATTCTTTGTATGAATTATTGCTGAGGACCAATTATGAAAGAAACAACCTTTTTTCAAGGAAGTAGAGGCCAGAGTATTTGGCTTAAAAAAAAAAAGAATTATTATAAAACCAGCTTTGTAAATAGGAAATCAAAAGAAAATATTAAGAGATTCTATAATACTTACATATTATTTTAAACCTTAGTGGACATTGTTCAGAAGGGATTTTACAGAGCCTTAAAAGTAATGTAAGATTAAGACAATAACTGTGTTATCTTAATCTTATTTTGCTTTCAAGGCTCTGCAGAATATATTCTGACCATTAATATTTCAAATAACCTGCAAAGAAGAAGAAAATTGTTAGGAAAAGATTTCCTTCAAAATATTAAACTGCAATCCAGATAACAGCACCAGAAAGTAATTCAAATGTGAGAAGTCATGAATACTAGGGACAAAATCCTAATTTCTGCACCACATTTAATTATTGGTACATGATAATTTTACTAGTATTACTGTGATTACTTTGCATATCTCATATTGAAGATTAAGCTGACCAGAAAGAGATCAAAGAAATATGATAAACAGGTTAATAATATTTGAATTGGATTAAATTCTACTTTTCCATCAGAAGAAAAAGATAATCAAACTGGCTAATAAGAATACCATGCAACATAAATTAACAATAGAATTAATTATACCAAAAAAATTAAAAGCCAATAAAATCTGATTACCATTATTAATTTATTAGTCTGTTAATATGTTAGGTTAAATGGGAAATACATATTTTAAAACTGTTTTTGATGACAATGGATCGACACTACTCATAAGGGGAATTCCACTACTTAGAAATGACACAGGAAAAAAGTCTTTTTTGGTTTAAACAAACAGGTCTTACATATGTATCTAATATATCTTTTAAATTGATATTTGGTAGGTCTTCTTATATTTTATGAAGTATTTCCCCGTTTTTTTATTCTGCATAACCTCCTTGTCCCCCAATAATAGCTTCTTAAATTTGAGTAGTTTTTTTTAAAAGTATGCTATTCAAGAATATTAAAATGCAGGCATGAGAATCAATTCATGAACTTTTATCTATTTTAGTAGGCATAATTGTATATCTTCAGTATAAGTTGTGCTTGACTAATTTAAATGAATATTGTCCTTTTTTAGTTTAATTTTAAGGATATATTATGCAAATAACCACACAATTGAAATGGTATAAATTTAATGAAAATTTCTTTTCTTTGTTTATTACTTCACAGCTATTGAATTATCACTGAAAGAACAAAGACAACAGCAAACACCACTTTCCACTCTTTATCCAAACACTACAACTCTCTCAACAAATCACAAACATGAGGGGCGAAATGTTAGAGCAATTTATGATTTTGAAGCTGCTGAAGATAATGAATTAACATTTAAAGCTGGAGAACTTATCACTGTTCTTGATGACAGGTAAAAGGAGTATCTCTCGGACATATAGAATTGTTAAATATCTTGGTACATACTTGTTACTTTCAGTTATCATAATGGCATAATAATAATAATTTTTATTTTACAGTCACAGACCAAAATGCAAGTGTAACAAAAGAAAACACAAGAAAAATACAATCACAGTTAACACCAGAAGTCTTGGCTAAAGGGAATTACAGCGTTCTCCTCTAATAGTTACAGCTCTTAAAAGAAATTTAGAAACCTGAGAAGTAATATAGGAGGAGTCATCCCCTAGACCACAGGTTGGCGACCTGCGGCTCCAGAGCCGCATGCGGCTCTTTGAGACTTCCCCTGTGGCTCCCAGCCTCTTCTGCCATTTGCAGAGAGAGAGACAGAGACAGAGAGAGGCACTTGCGCTTTCCTCCCCCCCTCCCTCCCTCCCTCCCTCTCTCTCTGTGTTAAAAAAAAGAGTGCACTCAAAGTGTTCTCTGAGGAGCTGAAAAGCTTATTGGGCAGAGCTCCTCCCTTTGTTGAGCCGAGGTTGCCTACCCCTGAGCTTGTTGGACAACAGCTTGAAGCCAGCTTGCCAGGTGAGCAGCAGATAGGAGAGGGGGGGGAGATAGAGAGAGAGAAAGAGAGAGGAAAGAGAGAGAGAGAGAGAGAGAGAGAGAGAGAGAGAGAGAGAGAGAGAGAGAGAGAGAGAGAGAGAGAGAAAGTGGGGGAAGAGGACTGGCAGACTAAGGGCAGATAGAGAGGGAGGGAGAGAGAGACAGAGAGAGAGACTTTTGACATCTAAAATGAAGATAACACTGCATATATTCTTTTTTACACACATACATACACGCACACACACAGACACACACACACACACACCTATAATAAAGGTAAAAAAGGATATATGCAGTGTTATCTTCATTTTAGATATCAAAAGGGTTTTGCGGCTCCCAGTGTTTTGTTTTCGATGAGAAACAGGTCCAAGTGGCTCTTTGAGTGTTTTGGGTTGCCTATCCCTGCCCTAGACAATATAAGACCAAATTACTAACATATCATAATGGGATTTTGATGCTGTGCAGTTCTGTAGGATGTGGCCTATGTTTTAATGATCTTTGGACTTTTTAACATTTTATATTCTTTTGATTCACTTGAATCAGAATATGCTTACCTGTTAGGCATAACTTTAGCAGTCTAATGTTACTTATTTTTTTTCAGTCTTTGTGCTTTTTTTAATGAAAGGACCCACTGAAAAGCCCTTAAATATAGTAAACTGAATCCAAGCATACCACTTTTCAGAAAAGAAGGCCTTTTTATATAGAAAACTGTTAGCACTATATGTGAATAGTTATTTGTTTAATCTAGATTTCAAAAGGTTGATGGTGGTCCTTGCATTTAAGTCAGTGGTTCTCAACCTATGGGTCGCGACCCCATTTGGGGTCGAACGACCGTTTCGCGGGGGTCGCCGGACACCGTGGTCCGCCATTTTGTTGTTGTTTTTTTGATTTTTTTTTGAATTTTTTTGATTTTTTTGATTTTTTTTAATTTTTTTTGACGTGCACACGCCGGATCAGCCCGTCACATGCACGTGCCACGCATGCACGGATCCGCCCATCGCGGTCCGCCATTGGTTTTTTTTGAATTTTTATTATTTTTTTTATTTTTTTTTGTGTGCGCGTGCCGTGCATGCGCGGATCGGCCCGTCGTGTGTGCGCGCCACGCATGCGCGGATCCGCCTGTCGCAGTCTGCCATTTTGTGGGTTTTTTTGAATTTTTTGAATTTTTTTTTTATTTTTTTTCGCGCGCGCCGTGCATGCGCGGATCCGCCCATCATGTGCGCAATGTGCATGTGCGGATCCGCCCGTCGCGGTCCGCCATTTTTTAATTTTTTAAATTTTTTTTCCGGCGCATGCGCCCCGCGCATGCACAGATTGGCCCGGCCCGCGCGTACGCGCCCGGGTCGGGGTCGCAGCGCGCATGGGCGGGGTAAGTGGGGTCTCAACCTGAAAAAGGTTGAGAACCACTGATTTAAGTGAAAACAAGTATAATTTCCTCTTTAGATCTCCTATCTGAATATATTGAGGTTGAAGAGTAATGGTGGGGCAGAACTGCAATTGTGATCTGTTTTTTATTCCACTTTTAGATCTCCATACAAATGTCTGAATGGAGCTGGTCCTTTAGAGCAAGGCTTTTCAACCAGTGGTACAGGTACCAACTGTGGTACATTGGCACCTGGCAGGTGGTACGCGAATCCTAGAAAAGTGATAGCGGGGGAGGGGAATGAGCTGAACCAGTGGCAGCACCGCAAAGCCTGAGCGAGAGATGGTTGGAGCTGCAGGGCTGTCAGGTCTCAGCGGAAGCGCCAGGATCAGCGCCAGGCTCCAGCTGGAGCTCGGCGCTGATCCTGGCACTTCTGCTGAGCCCAGAAGAAGGGCCGATCAGCTGGAATGTTGCAACATCTCCAGGGTCTTGCGATTTACATTCAGATGCTTGGCAACTGTTTCATATTTATGACACTCACAGTGTCCCAAGGTTATGTGAAGTGACCAAAACCTGTTGCAACTACCCACATACGGGGGGAATAAAAACCAAACACCCCCCCACTCCCGCTGCCAATCCTCAACAGAAATGCTCACAATAATGAAAACCTCGGACAGGAGGAAGAGCGCCGCCGGGCGGGCAGTCAGGTGTCTTGCTGTGGTTTGGGCGGCACTTTTTTCAGTGCCATTGTAACTTCGAACAGTCAGTAAGCAAACTGTTGTAAGTCGAAGACTATCTGTACTTCATCACTTTTTTCCTTTTTTTTTTTTTGGTCATCAAGTTTTTGACACCTTGCTAGGTGACTGGTGGTACTCAGATATTGCCATATCCTAAAAGTGGTACAGTGGGTGAAAAGGTTGAAAAGCCCTGCTTTAGAGCAGATGTCCCCAACCTTTTGGGCACCTGGGACCGGGTTCTGTGGAGAGACGTTTTTTCGTGGATTGGAGGGAATGTGGCTTTGTGTGCTGCCTGCATCTCATGTATTGGGCTTTGCTTGCTTGTGTGACCTGGTATTGGTCCATAGACCGGGGGTTGGGGACCCCTGCTTTAGAGCATCAGAAAGTATGGTTTTGTAAGATGTTATGCCATAAACTCTGGTTCACACATAGGACTTAGCCATTTGTTGATAACGCAAACAGTCTTCAGTTTACATTTAAATCAGGTACAGTGAGGGAAAAAATATTTGATCCCCTGCTGATTTTGTACATTTGCCCACTGACAAAGAAATGATAAGTCTATAATTGTAATGGAAGGTTTATTTTAACATTGAGAGATAGAATAACAACTAAAAATTTCAGAAAAACGTATTTCAAAAAAGTTATAAATTGATTTACCTACTAAGCCCCAATCACACTCTAGCCAACTAAATCCCATCTACACTCTAGCCTACTAAGCCCCAACCACACTCTAGCTTACTAAACCTCTAAGCCCCAGCCATATTCTACCCTACAAAACCTTTAAACCTAACCATATTCTAGCCTACTAAACCTCTAAACCCCAGCCACACACTAGCCAACTAAGCCCCAACTATACTCTAACTACTAAGCCTACTAAGCCCCAGTCACACTCTAACGTACTAAGCCTCTAAACCCTGGCCACCCTCATGTTAACTAAGCCTCATGCACATCCTAGCCAACTAAATCCCAGCCACACTCTAACCAACTAATCCTCATCCACACTCTAGCCAACTAAACCTCATCCACACTCTAACCTACTAAATCTCTAAACTCCGGCCACAATCTAGCCTGCTAAGACTCATCCACACTCTAGCCAACTAAACCCCGGCCACACTATATTCAACTAAGCCCCATCCACACTCTAACCTACTAAACCCCATATACACTCTAGCCAATTAAACCATTAAGCCCCATCTACACTCCAGCTTACGAAGCCCCAACCATACTGTAGCCAACTAAGCCTGTAAACATACTCTAGCCCACTATAACTCTAAACCCCATCCACACTCTAGCTCTCTAATCTCCCCCACACTTAAACTAGGAACATAAAAAACAAAATTGAAACTACATTAACATTTTTTACCAAAATATATAAAAATATGATTACAGCAACAAAATATCCACTTCCTACCTTGGAGCTATTAATGAAAGGCAACAATATGAAGGCACATCAACTATGAACAAACCAGTTATCTTAAGACTTTTCGATGAAAGAGGGCTTCTTCCCTCTGAGGCTCTCAGAAAACTACAAAAGGTTGTGAAATAGACTAATAACCCAAACTGTGAGCACCTTAAATTGATTCGCCATAACACAAGGAAGGTGATAGTTAAAGATATAAAAAGCGGTGTTGTGACAGAGTATCCTTTGATCAGGAAGGCTAGCCACCCGCTAGGTCAGCGGTTCTCAACCTTTTTCAGGCCGTGACCCCGACCTGCGGTGCTACCCCGCGCATGTGCGGTGCTGCCCCCTGCGCCGGCCGAGGGGAAAAGGGGAAAAAATGGCGGATTGCGTTGTTTGGTGACCCCTGTGAAATGGTCGTTCGACCCCAAATGGGGTCGCGACCCACAGATTGAGAACCGCTGCACTAGGTTGTTCACAGATAACTATAATGTACATCCAAAGAAAACCGTATAAGGGTAGGTACGAAATAGCATTCAATAGATAACCTTTATTGTCATTTTTTACTGTGGGTACAATGGCACACATTAAAAATGAAATTTAGTTGCTCTCAAAGTGTAAACATTACACACATTTAAACATACTATGTATAACATATGTATAGACCTATGTCCTTACACGTAAGTAACATAAATATTAATCACTGTCCCTCTTGAATACATAACGGAAGGAGGAAGCTTTAGAGTTCACAAGGTTAATACTGTATGGAACAAAACTATGACTGAATCTGGAAGTTCTGCTTTGGATACCACGAAGCCTCCTTCCAGAAGGTAACAACAACAACAAAAAAACAGGTCGTGAAGAGGATGTGTAGTGTCCCAGACAATCTTGGGGACCCTGCTCAAGGAACACTTATATGCTATGTCCTGGATGGAAGGGAGGGAACTTTCAATAATCTTTTCAGCTGTCCTCACCACTCTCTGCACTGCCTTCCTGTCTGAAGCAATGATGCTTCCAAACCAGGCTGTGATGCTGTTAGTAAGAAAATCAAGATCCACAAGGTGATAAAGTGAGGTTGTAACAAGAGTATCCCACAACGCTAATGTATATTAGTTCCTGGAATAGGGCGGCATAGAAATCCAATAAATAAATAAACAAAGAAACAAACAAATAAATATTTGCAGTCTGATAAAGTTTCTTATCCAGCAATAATGCTTCTTGATGCCGTCGGAAATAAGCAGCAGATCAAGAACTCTATCATTTTGACGGTTCGACACATGTAATGGGTATGCACCTCTATTATATCCGAAGACATTGATACTGATGTTGCTCCTTTCAAACATATTGAAAACATTTTCATCAATAGCAACCAAGAATTTGATATCGCTCCAATCAAACTTCTCCACTTGTGTCCTCAATTCCTTTGTTATTCTGTAGAGATGAGCTTTATTCAACTCTCGTGTCACACACCTTGAAACATTTGTTATCTTCGTTTTTCATGTTGATAATAGCTTCTTTGTTCATTAAAATGGGTGGAAGTAGAATGTACGACTTACCCTTTAATGGCGTGTACATGACTGTTTATGTCCAACCTTTGCATGGCCTTGAACCTCCAATTACTGCTCTGAATATGAAACATTGCCATTGACTCCATTATCTTGTCAACAGCTTTGCTATACAGTTCATGGATATTGGTTGCTTCTAATACAATTTCTGTCTTTGAACAAAACGGAGCATCAGTGCTGATAACTTCTCCGCTTTTCATATCAACACACTCCATTCCACAACAAAGAGTCAAGTTAATTTTGTTATGCAATTATTAGCCGGCAGATTTACAACTTTGTTTCTTGCCCCTAGAAATGAAGTAGCGTCACTTCTTTGATTCTGTTAATAACATATTGCTTTGCAAATCCTTTGATTTACCGTCTTGCTTTCTCTTATCAGCTCTTTGTTCTTATAAAGCTTGTTGAAGATAGATTTGACTTGTTTTGACTGCTTTTGAGTTTTTCTTTTTTTTTTCACTATAAAAATTCTTTTATTAAAACAATCAACATTGAACATAAAAACATATTATGCAGCAATCATCATGGCACCTGATATACAACACTAAGTATTAGTCTTTGAAAAGTCTGAATTAGTAGGCCTTTTTCCCCTCCTCACGTCTAGCCTCATTCACAACTCTTTTTGGTTCCTCAGGTACATGGTTAATAATCCAATCAGCAAATGTGTTGATGGCAGATTTGGTCTTGTCATAAACTTTGAATATTCGGGTTGGTGCTGGTGTAATAGGCACAACCTGTATATCTGGAACCAGCTCATCGAATAGTGGACTCGTAGGTGTATCACGGTTACTAAGTAAAGCAATCGATTCAGCCTTTTTAAGCCTTGAATAACCACTTAACCTCGTTTTGCAACAGCACGTAACTCATGAACGCTTTTTGTGTTCATAGTGGGAACTCTTTTTATATGGCAGATAAAAGAATTTAATGTGAATTCACTTTTGCATTGTGGGATACTCTGTTACAACCTCACTTTATCACCTTGTGGATCTTGATTTTCTTACTAACAGGCCCCAGTATGCGTGAGCTGGAAAAAATATTTCTAACACCATTTTCTACAGTGTGGTTGGGGTTTAGAGGCTTGGTAAGTTAGAGTGTGGTTGGGGCATAGTTGGCTAGAGTTTGGCTGGGGTTTAGAGGTTTAGTAGGCCAGAGTGTGACTGGGGCTTAGTAGATTAGAATGTGTTTGGGGCTTAGTTGGCTAGAGTGTGGCTGGGGTTTAGATGTTTAGTAGCTAGAGTGTGGCTGGGGTTTAGAGGCTTAGTTGGCTAGAGTGTGGTTGGGGCTTAGTTGGCTAAAGTGGATAGGTTTAGAGGTTTAGTAGGCTAGAGTATGGTTGGGGTTTAAAAACTTAATAGGGTAGAATGTGGCTGGGGCTTAGAGATTTAGTAAGCTAGAGTGTGGTTGGGACTTAGTAGGCTAGAGTGTAGATGGGGCTTAGTGGTTTAGTTGGCTAGAGTATGGCCGGGGTTTAGTTGGTTAGAGTGGATGAGGCTTAGTAGGCTAGATTGTGGCTGTGGTTTAAAGGTTTAGTAGATTAGGATGTGGATGGGACTTAGAGGTTTAGTAGGCTTGAGTGTGGCTGGACTTTAGTTGGCTAGAATGTGTATGAGGCTTAGTTGATTAGAGAGTGGCCAGGGTGTAAAGGCTTAGTAGTTAAGAGTGTGGTTGGGGCTTAGTTGGCTAGAATGTGGTTGGGGTTTAGAGGCTTAGCTGGCTAGAGTGTGGTTGGGGCTTATTAGGTTAGAGTGTGGGTTTAAAGGCTTAGGATAAAATGTGGATGGGACTTAGAGGTTTAATAGGCTAGAGTGTGGCTGGGGCTTAGTAGGCTAGAGTGTAAATGGGGTTTAGAGGCTTAGTTGGCTAGGGTGTGATTGGGGCTTAGTAGGCAAATCTATAACTTTTTTGAAATAGGTTTTTCTGGATTGTTATTGTTATTCTGTCACTGTTAAAATAAACCTGCCATTACAATTATAGACTGCTCATTTCTTTTGTCAGTGGGGAAATGTGCAAAATCAGCAGGAGATCAAATAATTTTTCCCCTCAGTTTAACTGGCTTATTCAGCTAGTATCCTCTGATAGTGCATCTATTCTGGAGCATCAGCCTTATTGAACAGATTCTTTTATATGGCCTAATTTTGGAATTAACAAACTAGTTGGGGTATCAAGAAGCATGAGCAAAATGAATTCATTCATTGTCATTTGAGAAATCTAAGGCAATAGCATACAACCTTTTACTTTTGCAAAACATCCTCTAATGGCTCTAGGGGCTTACTGATTGTTTGCATGCCCATTCCCCAGCTGTTTGGTCATTATAGTAACGAAATTCTTGTGCAGCATTCTTTTACTGCATCAGAAAAACAGTTCTTCCATGAAGATTCTTTGGAGTGAAATCAATATGTTGTGTTGGATACAGTAATCATATTCACGCAGGGTTGTATATCCCTAATCCATTCAAAAGATGACAGACATTGTTTAGAGAAGACAGTAAAAATGCCTAAAATCTAAACTTCTAAAACATCAATAAGAATGCATAAAATATTTTACTATAATGCAATGAGTACATGTGACAGGATACTAAAAATAAAACCTGAGTTATAGAAACAGAAAAGACTAATAAAAATAAAGTAGATAGAAAATACAATTTTTACCTATTAAATAATAATAATAATAATAACAACAACAACAACTTTATTGTTACTTTGAAAGTACACCAATCGGCATATATCAAAATGAAATTACATTGCATGCAACTCTCAAAGGGTCACCATCTCTGATATACACTCCTTGTTCGTGGCCAGCTCAAGTTTCAGATCTTCCATTTTAGTCTCTAGGGAGCAAATGATGGCAAACAGGACAGATGGAAACGGAGCTCCATGTGGATTAGCCCTCAAATTAGCTTGTATTCCTGCACGATAACCTCGCCTCCTTTCCTTTTTCTGATCTTGTCTCTTCCACCTTTTCCTTAAATGTTAGACTATTAAGTAAAAATATAGAATTGTATTTTATTTTATGGAAATATAAATAAATATACACAGAACATAAATATCTACATATAGTCCTTCACTTAGGACCATTCATTTAGCAATGGTTTGGGGTTATAGTGGTGCCAAAAAAAAAGTGACATACAACCCTTCCTTGAAGTTATGACCTTCATGCCCCGTGGTCATGTCATCACAATTTGGATGCTTGGCAACTGGCTCCCATCATTGACAGTTGCAATATCCTGTAGTCAGTTGATTGTGATTTGTGACCTTCCCAACTATCTTCCAGAAAGTAAAATTAATGGGGGAAACCCTTCACTTAATGACTGCAGTGATTTTCTTAATAATGCTGATAAAAAACAGTCTTAAAATTGGGTCGTCATGTGATGATTCAGTTAATGACCACACACACACACTTACACACATACATACACTCCCTTTTTAGCGCTCTGTAATCTCTTAATTCAGGGTAGTGTCAGGGTGACTGGATGGAACTGAGTGTTTACTGGTCAGATGCCCTTCCTGACACCACTCAAGAGTTTGCAGCAGATATTTTTTTCTTTGCACCCTAAGGAAGAAACAACTGCCGCTATCTAGGAGTGCACTTTCAACCTTCTGAATGGGAGCTAGTGACTTCACCACTAAGCCACCATGCTGCTTATACATACATACATATATACACGTATGGTAGATAAGATGTAGGAGCTAAAACTTGGATGTAGTGTTAAGTGACATAAAAAAAGAGTAAAGTAGTTTCCTATGTAGGACAATAGAAATGAAAAAAAATGCTATTTATATTAGGGCTTTGGTCTCATAGCAAGGCACAAATTAAATTATCCTCAGGTCTACAGAAAAACTATTTTCTGAATTCTTTTAAAATTAAGAATAGAATTTTGTAGCAGTGATATATTTGAAATGGTAAAATATATTTAGTGATTTTTTTTCCTATTAATAAAACAGTTGTAAAGAACGATGTTATGTGATTGCACTTCTTAGTGATGGCACTTCTGGTTGCCATCATTAAGCAAATTACATGCCATTGTAAAGTCCAATGTCCCATGGTCACCATTCAGATGGATGCTGTACTTGTGAAATAATCACCAAGCATCTGGGTCACAATCATGTAATTGTGGGGATACAGCAATGGCTGAAATTTTCGGAAGTCCTAAGTACTGCTTTTTCAATAACATCATAAATTTGAATGGTTTTTGAATGAGCATAAGAATCAACAGTACAAATAAGTACAAATAAGAATCAACAGTACAGTAATAGCCAAATGCATTATTTTAAGCAAGAACATAAGCACAAACATTTTAGCTCTTGACAATTTAATAAAGTTTGCCACTTGATTGATAATTGTGTCGAATTATACATCCACCCTAATTATTTAGAAAAAAAATAACTTATGTAATATAAATGTAAACAGAAATGAAATCTACTTAATTTGTATATTAGAATTGTAGGGATAGGTATATAAATAAGAATAATTTGTAGAATAATATTAACACATGTTTTTATTAATTTCCAGATTTATTTATATATATGATTTAAGAAATTTGGTATTATAAAAGGGCACACTAATCTAGAACATTAGTTTAAATATTGTTTTTTAAAGTTTGGAAATAATCCAAGGAAGATATTTTTAATTTTTATGGGCAGCAGCTCATTTGTAATATAGTAAAATTCCCTATCAGCAGAGATTTCAGACAATGACCAAATACTTAAATTTAGATGTTTTACATTGTTTATTTATATTATAAGTGATTGTGTAAAATTTATTACACTCCATAAATTGAACTTCACAAAGGCTTAACTTTAACTACCACGTTTTTCCTCCTTTGTAAAATCAAAGTTTTATCAAACTCCTGACTTTTACTTGGGAAAAGCTGCCTTTTAAAAATTCCTTGTGTTTCATATTCTTTGAGTTCTCTGAATAGTTGCTCTTTATCTTATTAGTTTCAGATGAATTATTCATTTCTTAATAAACCTACAGATAAGTAGATAAGAGGGTGTATTTAATTTAGTGGCTTCAAAAATTAATCAAGAATGCTGTCCAAAGTATTTTGGTGGGTAGAAATGGGATGCAACCTGTCACTGCTCGACCTTTTATTTTTCCATTCTAAGTAATTATTTTCTTAATCTTTCACAGTGATACAAACTGGTGGAAAGGTGAAACTCATCAAGGGACAGGATTATTTCCTTCCAATTTTGTAACAGCTGATCTTACTGCTGAACCGGAAATGAGTAAGTAGCAGCACAGTGAGAGAAAAGCTATGGGTCTTTTGGATAGATGGTGAAAGAGCCAGAAAAAGGCTAAATAATTCCCTTCAAAAAGGATTTTAACTATTACAGAAAATATTTTTCTTTATAATAAAAAATCCTTAGTTTTATATTCTATTTATTTTACTCCGTATTCTTCTATTTTAGTCTCTATCCAATTCTAATTCATTTGTCCTATGTATTCTAATTAATATCTCCTAATCTATTTCCATTTTAATTTAATCTGGGATACTTTTTTTAGCTTTCAATGTTCCCTAAATCCTTCCCCATCTCTGTCTGCAATTACTTATGTAGCCTAATAGCTGTGTACTGGGTGGGTTGGGGGGAAGGCTGGCATCTTGCCTGCTTTTTCTATGCTTTGTGTATACTGTAATGCTATCAGCTTTAGTGTTGCTGACAGTTGGTGGCTGTGATTTCAAGTCAGGACTCTTTTCCTGATTTCTTTGCCTAGGTGGAATATACTGTAGCTTCTGGAATTTAATATTTCTAGAGTCTTTCTACTTTGCATTGCTGTGTAACATGATTGCTACACCTAGTTACAACACTGCTGGCATTATGATTTTTGCTGGTGATACTGTAATGCTGGTTACTTGTTGGGGCCTGCTGATCAGCTGTTCCTTTGGGGAAAGGCTGGAAGCTTCCCTTGACTGAGCTCAGTTCTCGGCTTTTTTCTTTCTCATGAACCTTTTTTTGTCATTACTACCACACTTTCTTTTCAGAGCCCTTTAAAAATAGAGCCAAACTGCCAAATAAAGGAAGGGCAGGCAACTTTAAGGCTAAAGGGAGAAGTGGGGCACAAGTAACTTCTTCGCTGTGCAACTTTCCTCTCATACAATTAAAATGCATAAGTTTAATTGTGACATTTCTAATCTAGCCCACCTTTGCACTGATAAAGCTAGATTATTTGCAGGTAGCCTTCGCTGTTATTTGCTGAGTCATTCGCTTTGCTATTCAAAAATTGCTTCACAGATTCCATAGAGTCTTATCTCCTAGCATATTTATTCCTCTTAGAGAATAGCAATTAGAGAATAATGAAGCTATGATGTCAATGCTGAACTAAACTACCGCACATAACGGAACTACAGAATAGTCTGACCTCAGTGCTTGGGAAATGTATAGAACTAATCAGAAAAGCATTAGTGTGTAAACGTTATAAACAATGGATAATTACCTGAAGTCAGTATGTGTTTGTCAAAAACAAGTATTAGCAAGGTTTATACATTATTTTACAATCAAGTAGCTTTCATAGCAGATAATGGAAATGCTGAAGATATATCTTTATTTCAGCAAAGCATTTCACATTGTACCTTATTACATTCTGATTAGGCAACTAATAAAATGAAGCTGAATAGGAGGACAATTATGTGGACATAACTGACTTGAAAATTATATTTAGTTCACCAAATCAAATTGGAGTGGAAACTGAGATGCTGTATATTGATTTCTTTTTGCCCTTCTGATTTCCTCCTCTGTGACAAACTTTTCAGCCCTTGAAAATACTACACTGCCTAACTGGCAGCCCACTGCCAGCAGGATCTAAGAGTCACAATAATATTTTGGCTGGTGGTGGGAAGACACTGGATGATTGGAGTGCTGTATAGGAATCTGAATCTGTATTAACACCTGATGTAAAGTTATTTTCCAATGAAAACATTTGTCACTTTGTTCAGTATTCTTTCATTTTTTGTTTTTGCAGTGAAGTCTGAAAAGAAAACGGTACAGTTTAGTGATGAAATTCAAGTTGAAACAATTGAACCAGAACCTGAACCAATGTATATTGATGAAGTATGTACAAAATCCAGCTACATGAAGTATTGTCTTTTGATTTCAGAATTGGCTGAGTGTTCTCAATAGATCAAAGTACTAAAAAAAAAACCTCAGCCAATTTTTTTTCTGTTTTAAGCATATTAAGTTGTCTCTATAGCTTTTATTTTCCCCTCTATTGTTTCCCCTTAGTAATATCTTCATTGCTGTTTAATTGAAACATTAATAAACATACTTGTGCATGCTTCAAAAATTATGTTGAAGAAATGGTTCAGAATTTGCACAGCACAGCACTTCTCAACTTCTCGCTCATTCACCTCTTTTTAGGCTTTGTCAGCTCAGTGTGATGCTTAAAACAACTCATCTAGAGGCTGAAAAGAGATATGCCTGAATAATGAGCACAGATTCTTCCCTGAATCTTTTCTTGTTTGAGTGCAAAGATTTAATATTTATTTCTAAATTACCTCATTCCTTTGGCTCATATTCAAATTATTACTTTTATGCCTACTGCTATTCCCCCCTCTCTCTATATCTATCTATCTATCTATCTATCTATCTATCTATCTATCTATCTATCTATCTATCTATCTATCTATCTATCTATCTATCTATCTATCTATCTATCTATCTATCTATCTATCTATCTATCTATCTATCTATCTATCTATCTATCTATCTGTTTTCTGAGGTTTTCGTGGGTATTTGTATGTAGGTCTTTGGTTATTCAGGTTTTCTCCCGTGTAGAATTTGAAGTGTCTTGGCGATGTTTCGACGAAGTCCCATTTGCCATCTTCAGGCTGGTGCTTTCGGCTTCGTGCTTCTAGGAGCAATGTGTGATTGTAGCTGTTTCTTCCTTTTAACTGCCAGTGGGGGTTTGAACTGATTGGCTGGGAGCTTGGCTGTGTTCTGATTGGGTGGAGGTGTGTTCTGATTGGTTAGGGGCTTGGCTGTGCTCTGATTGGATGGGGGTTGGCTGTTCTCTGATTGGATGGGGGAGTGTTCTGTTTGGGTGGGGGCTTTGTTGTGCTCAGGTAGTCTGAGTTGCAGGGGGATTAGAGATGGTGAGCTGTGTTGCTGTTCTTTGGCTTCTGGTTTGTGGTCGTGAGCACAACAAAGCCCCCACCCAAACAGAACACTCCCCCAGTTAAAAGGAAGAAACAGCTACGATCTCACACATTGATCCTAGAAGCACGAAGTCGAAAACACCAGCCTGAAGATGACAAATGGGACTTCGTCGAAACGTCGCCAAGACACTTCCAATTTTACGCGGGAGAAAACCCGAATAACCAAAGACACACATAGATATATATATGTGGCAAACAAATCAAATATTTATCAAAAGACAATTGTTTTTATATTTATGTTTTTACTGCATTATAAACTACCCAGAGTTGCTTCAGATAATGAAATGGGTAGCATAGAAATAAACAAATGTGTTTTCATAAATATTACATAAAATTGATTTAAATATTTTAAAGTCATTTTTTGTTTTGCTAGAATATTTAGCTTTTATACCAAAATATTTTGAATATGTATGATTTAGAAGAATTTAATAGATTTGTTCCACATAACAGATTTTGTTTGCCACAGGTTTATTATCTTTCACTATTCCCTTGTTTCATTTTATTTGCTATTTAATCACTAGATGGCAGTATTGCTATAGTTAATGATTAGCAATCAGGTTCAGCTCTTGCTTAAAGATTTCTGAAGTAGCTTATATATGTTGAAATAGTCCATTTTTATTAATGATAGAATAATTGGAAATTATTCATAGTATTGTGAATTCTTTATATTTTTGTAAGCCGCTCACAGTCACTGAGAGTGAGTAGGCGGCCATCCATATTTTCATAAATAAATAAATAAACAAACAAACAAACAAACAAACAAATAAATAAATATTTTCAAACATGAAATGTTACTTTTATTTTAGGTCAAGTTAATAGATTTGTTGAGGTTATCAATTAATATCTTTTAAAATTATATTTATAGTTGCAGAACAGTTGTATAAATTTGACCAGTATTTATTTAACGCAGTGATATTTATTATATTTTTACATGAATATATTAAAATGTATGGTATCAGTTTACACAATTTATTTTCTACAAAGGATATTGTAGAACTTCCTTCTTCACATAAAGATATGTTTCATTGAAAGAAATCTGGTCTGAAAATACAACTGTATTATTAAACCTACTTTTAACTGGCTTGATAATACTGGTACTGCTCTCTCTTAAAGGTGAATATTTGACTATTTGGCACATAATTTAATTTTATTTAAGAAAATGCTATTATATAATCCATGAGAACCAGTTGGTATAATGGTTAAGGTTCCTGGCTAGAACCTAGTTCTAATTCTACCTTAGCACACAGCCAGCTGGGGTGACCTTGGGCAGTCTGAAGTTTCCAGGAGTAAAGACTAACTTGAAAGCATCCCCCCCCCCGAAAAATTCCCTGATAGTCCATATATAGAAACGATGTATTTATTTCTGTGTGTTGCAATGAGACTTGATCTTCTGTTTTTTTAAGTCAACAGGCATCTCCATGCCACATGACAAACCTTTTGCACTTAAATGGATTTTTAAAATTAAATTCTAATATCTCAGGGTAGTTGAGGGTAGAAGAAAAGGATTCCATTTTGAAGGAAAGAAAAAAAATCTTTCAAGTATATTTAAGTTGTTGCACAAACTTCATACAATTACAAATAAATAATTTGTATGTCATCTTCTAGGATAAAATGGACCAACTGTTGCAAATGTTGCAAAGTGCAGATCCAACAGATGACCAGCCCGACCTTCCAGAGCTTGTCCATCTTGAAAGTAGGCTTTCTTTCCGTCATGTTACATATAACGTCACACAACAAACTTCCTCCCTAAAAACCTTTTCAAAAACTGCTAAGCTGAGCTATCCTTACCATTTCTGCAAAACTAGCTTTCTTTAACTGTCTTAAATCTTTTTATTTGTTTATTAATTCAGTGAAGGAAACAATGCTTAGCTCTGTTGTCTAATAACACCATTTATCTACAGCGCTTGTTGTTATTTTAGAGATGTTATAGAATAAGGAATCTGGAAGTAATACAATGTTAACGTTTGTAACAGTTGGAGCAAATAAAGCATATTAATATCTCTATTTCTAGCAATGTGCCATCAAATGGGACCTCTCATTGATGAAAAGCTAGAAGATATTGACCGGTAAGAATAGCAGTAAGCTTAGTATCTTACAGTAGGGATTGGCAGCCTTTTTTTATGCCAAAGTCAGCACATAACATTGGAGGGGGACAGAGAAAACTATGAAGTTTTGAGACTATATCACAGCCATGGGTAACACTGGCTTTGACAGAAATTTTTGGCAGGTTTATAACTAGTTGGTCTATTTTTGAGTTATACCACTGTTTACATTTCTACACAGTTTTTAAAAAAGTGATATGTGTTAATGTTATTTAGTTTTAATAGTAGCCATTATTGTTTCCATTTTCCCATTTGAGAAGGCATACAGTTGGTTCCTTATCTGCAGTTACTTGAGATTCAGGCCACATAGTCACTACTTTTTTTTTTGTTTTAGGTATTTTTATCCTGTGATCATTTCCTTGCAATTTTTTTTTCTTCTTTACAAAGACTGGTAGGTTTTTGTTTTTGCTGTTAGGAAGCAAAAGGGTTACATCTGCTGTAAACTCAGTGTGGCTTCAGGAAGGGCATCTGGCCAGTAAATGGTCAGTTCCATCCAGGTGCCCCCACTCTACCCCGAATTAAGAGATTACAGGGTCATAAAAAGGGAGTTAGGAAGCAAGATGTTGTTCTTCTGTAAAAGTCTATTTCTAGTAGCTTTGTGCTTCTACTTTTGACTTGGAGTGGAATGATTTTTATTTCTTATTAACCAATAAACTGTTACAAATAACTCATGAGGAAATCTTGTATTTAAAAAATATTACTTATTTTTATTTGTATCACCCAGGAAGCACTCAGAACTTTCGGAGCTCAATGTAAAAGTGATGGAAGCCCTTTCATTATATACTAAGTTGATGAATGAAGATCCAATGTACTCCATGTATTCAAAATTACAAAACCCTCAATACTACATGACTCAGTCTAATGTTTCTAACTCTCAGGTATGCACCTGAATGTTTTAAAAACCTGTAGAGATAATGTCCCATTTTGAGCCAAATCGTTATAAAGTTATTAATATATATTAGTCATAAATGATCAGTGCTATTCAGAATGTGGGAGGTTTGTGCTGTACATTTTTTTGAAAATTGTGGGGGCAGCATTAATGTGATATATATCATAACAAAAATATATCATATATATCATCTGCCCAGAGTTATGAAGTCAAATTTATTATACGCCTACTCTACTACATAGAACCAAAATACATAGTAAATTACATTCATCTTGGAAAGAAATGATTGCTTGATGGATTGATTATATACCATCCAGTTGGTGTTGATTCGTAATGAAACACCTAGAGATTTTTTACATGACAATCTATCCCTAACTTAGTCCTTCAGGTGTTTCAACAGTGCACTGACCAGCCCTGTAATTGAGTCCACATGGAGAGTAATGACTTCACGTTTAAGGATTAGTAAAAGATGGGGCTCTAATGTACTGTTATATAATAGACATTATGAAAAAATGTTAGTGAGCCTGGATTCCTTTTTTTAATCTGCAAGTAAATATTGCTAGTCTTTTGTTTGGGGGGAGGGGGATTAAACCAATTGACTTATTGTTGTAATTTGTTTCTGCCTATTTGATGTTTTTTAGGTTTATCCAGGACAACCTCAGAGCAATACTTATTTGGTGGGAGGAAATACGCAGATGAGTCACGTGCAAGGCTACAGCCTTCCATCAGATCAACTTCCATCTCTTAATCAAGGCACAGTTCCTCCAGTAGCAAGTTCTGGGTTAGCTAGCCAGCCAGTCCAGGCAACTTATACAAAGTAATTGGAAAAAAAAATATCTATGTTTTAAACTAAACTAGCCAGTTTTAAAGTGGAAATTAACAGAAACTTTCAGCATCAAATTGTCTTGAATTACTCATCTCTGTAATCTTTTTAGTGTATTTGATTTGTTCTTCACTTTAAAAGAACATGGATAAAATAAGAATGAAAACACTAATTGAAATAGAGTTCCTTAAATTAGTTTTATTGTTTAGGATTATTGAAGAATGAGTTTCATTTTGAGTGTTAATTTAATAACAGATTTTTACAGGGAAGAAAAACCATAACATTCCTGTTTTTGGTAGTCAAAAGGCTGTAGACATCTTAGAAACAATATGTATCTTTTTAGATTTCCTTTTCGTGCCCGAAGTACTTCTTTGTGGTAAAGGTGGTTTGTTTGAAATTAAATTACAGGTTTCATATCTTGAGAAGCTCTTCCAAGACAAGAAATTGAATGGATTTTATAGAGTAGCATGTGAATAAGATTTCTAAAAATTTGATATGTCCACCAATGATATTTAGTAGTAATTCTTATTGAATATTAATAAATCATGTCACATAACGTAACTAGCTGAAGGATCAGTTTGGATTTTCTCTTAAATTGAATTATATTTCAAGCATAAAAGCAGTGAAAGAAGAGTTAAGAAAAGACTGCAGTTTAGAAAATAGAAGAACACCAAAAGACAAATGTGCTAGTTTATTCCAGCCGAAATAGGTACAGTTAAGAGATTATTCATGTAAGCCAAGAAGTTGAAACACTTTTGTGTTCACGTAACATCCCCTGAAAAACCTGGTTTAAAAGGTGGGGCTGGAAAGATTTGACTGAAAGCTTTCATATTTCTACTTCAAGTACTTTGTTTTAACTATTTCTTCACTGAGATTGGAAGAGAAGCTCACACTTGTTTTGTGTATGTGTTTATAGGAGAATTTGATTACTTTTGTGAACCTTGTTATGTATCCTTTTGTTTATCTTCTTTCCCTTCCTATCTCTATTTCTAGCACGATGGTCGGTTCTGTTCCAGGAAACACTTACTCCAGCCAAGCTGCAGTCTACAGCCCATCCCCCACTGCTGCTACTGACACTACTTCTTATCAGAATTCTGGAACTCTGTCTCAGGTGCCAGGTTATAATTTAGTCACCTCAACTCTTCCCCAGCCTCCAGGAAACCAACCACCACCACCACCACAGCCTCCATCATCACAGAAGGCATTACTATAGGGCGTAGGACTTTGGATTCCTAATCTAATCTAACCTCTGTTGAAGGCAGTTTACAAAGTTATGAGTTTATTTCTTTAATATCTTAAACATGGGTTATCCTTGGCTTAATAAGAATCTCTTAGTGAAGAATTCTATTTGCACTGACTTTTTAAGATTTTTGTTTTACCTTTGGAAAAGGAATTAAAATATTGAGAATATTTAATTCCTTTAAAATGCCTAAACATTGGTAGAAAGTTATTTATGTCTGCTGAAACTGTTGAGTTTGTGAAGATCCAACTCAGCAAATTGTTGTGGCATATATGTAATGTACATACAATATGTTGTGTTAGTGATTGTTCTGAATTACTATAGTGATCATGTGAACATATAATGTGTTAAAATTTACATTATTATTTTATTAATCATGAATCATGGTCATAGATGGACCATGTTCATGGATTTTATAAGAATGTTTGCTTTAACCCCTATATGTCAAATATTTACAGATTGTGGATATGTTATTGAACCTGAACTGCTTGGTTTTCATTAATAATACACTGAATGCAATTGTGTTGTTTTCTGCCTTCCTGTAGCCTGTGGATGCTATGAAATGACTATCTACCAAAGTAGGCTAGAACTTCAGACACTCTTCATTCAGAAAATGTTTTATGCTTATCAGTAATGGTTTCAAAACAATAAGTGGCAGGCTGCTAAATTTATGGAACCATGAAACAAAACTGTTTTATCTTTACTGTTTAAATGATATGACTTACATTTCCATGCTAGTTTTATGTAACATGCTGAGTGGGACACTTTGGATGTGAATGAATGACATTTTTAAACTGGAATAATGAAAACACTACATTTATTAAAGTCTTGTTAAAGACTGCCGTAATTGCCACTTTCCTTGACCGTGCGTGTTTTATAAAAACACTCTTTTTTATGGTCTTTGTTGAACTGCTGTTCTTTGTAGTCCTTATACAATACAGAGCAATTTCAAGTATCAATTTCATAGACAGAAAAATGCCTCCAAGATCAGCTTTTATTAAGAAATGAAATAATTTAATTACTCATGGCTCAAGTTATATAAATATAGTCCTGAAATTTATTACCTGACTCAGCAATAGTCATACATGAATGAATATAGTTAATGACAGTAGTTTATTGTTGGTTTCTCTGGCAAATACTCTTCTGAATTGAAAATTGCTTCTAAAAATACTTTACATGCTTTTGGATTCGTTCTTTGGTTATGGTGTGTAGTTTTGGATATTTATTTATTTAGTTCATTTTTAAAGAGGGTACTAAAAGAATTCCAGTTATGTTTATACCCTTTTCAAACCATTTCTTTAAGCTTCTAGAGCTACAGCCACCTACATTTTAGATATAGTTAGAAGGTTAAACACAGGAAACTCATTCGTTGCTTTCCAGTAGCAAAACATGTAGGGAAGCCAAGATTTGCCATTATTTTGATTAAAATAGAAACTTTCCTATTTAATCAGTTTCCTGCTCAGAGACCAATCCACTCAACTGTCCTCACAACAGCTATCCTTATTAAAAATGACCACTGCTTGGGATGCTCATAGGGACTGAAAATAAATCAAAATATACATATTTTATTTATTCAGCCTCAGCTTTGCTAAGGCTACAATCCTAAATGTACTTACCTGGAGGTAAAGCCCATTCATTTCAAACAGCTTTACATTTGAGTGCATGCTCATGAAAACATTGCATTTTTCAATACATGGACTTGTTACATGTACCTTTATCAATACATACAACATATATCATTAGAATATATGAGTACCAATTAGGATTAGGAACTGTTGCTTTCTTCATTTTGATTATGATCCTTAAGTACTTTTTTATTTGATATCTATATAATTATTATCATTGAATGCTATTTGCTGTTTTGTTGCCTATTAACCTAATTTTGAAGGATTTACAGGGCACCGAGTTAAAAATATTTCAGTGTATCCTATTTGCAAGCTAATGCATATTATCTATATGAATAAGTAGCACAGGTTTTATTATGTATCCTTGTGAAGAATCTCACTTCCCTCCATTGTGAAAGTTTCCTATGTATTCCTGCTCTGTATTTCCTGTTCTTTCACCAGTTGCTAATCTATAACCTTCTGGTTACTCCAGATAAAGCTCTGAAACTTTTGCTGGATTGAATTTGTCAACAACCTTAACATAACTTTTAGCAGAAAAACAGATAAGAAAAAATAATGAATATTTAATCTGAGAACAGAGATATGAAGATAATTCAATCATACAAATTTCTATAATCTCTATATATTCAATTGAACTATGTATAGTAATTTATTTACATGGCCTCAGGTTTTTGGAATAATATATTGAAAATGTTACTTAAGGATAATTGGAAGAATACAAAATTAAAAGAGATATAATTCATTGATAGAATAAACATTAGGTCAGGCTCATTTTTCCTCTCAAAGGATCTCCAGGGTTTAATTAAACATTGTACCTAAATTATTGCTAGTTGGACTACTTCACCTTTTCCCAACCTGGCGTTCAGTCTAAGAAAGTATATTTTCAACACATGAGGTTTGGGAAATGGTGGAATAGACAACACTATATAATGTCATTTTCAAATTGTACACAGACTAAAAAAAAATCACATCTGAAAAGTATAATATTGTAATACTTTTTTATTTCTATTTATTGATTTTAAAATTACAAAATTGGCAAAAAACCCACCCCAATTTAATTGAAAAAGAGAAGTTGAACATAAATCTGTGTGTCCCCATAGCTTGTGACAACTGATCCCAGTTGCCAGAATAGTTTCAGTGTTGTAGTTCTCTCTAGGAGCATGCAAATAAAGTAAAAATTTTCATGAAAGAAAATTAAGTTTTTGTGTGTATTCATCTTTTAATTCTCCCCATGGGTAAAAACTGAGCTGGATAATTTACCATATATAATTCTATGATTTTTTTCCTCATTATTTTGTTGTGTGTTTTCAGAGCTTCTTGGGATCCTTATGATGTTTAAAAGGAATCTGTGTAAAAAATAATATCAGAGCCCAGTGCTTTTCTTTATGAAATATGAAGTATTCAATATACTATTTGTCAGCATAAAAAGTACTTATGCTTGGTAACTGGTTGTATCATCTTAGCCACAATAGTTTTGGATCCTTGAACTGGTATGTAGAATTTTAGCCAATTCCTCCATTGTGAATTGATTCAGCTCAGTAATATTGCAGTGGCATAACCTGAAACCAGTAGTTAATGCAAGAAAGCCCTCAAGTTTTCAATAATCAGGCTTATACTTTTTGACAGAACGGTGTTTATTTATTTACAAATAAATGAAAGACAAATGTAATATGAAATGAAACTGCAAATTACTTCACTAACATTTAATTCATAAACATCTAGGTTTTAGTTATCTTAATTGAAGTTTTGTTCATCCCTTTTTATAGTCTGGTTCAACCTAGAACTAAGGAGAAACAATTAACTAGTGGAACAACTTTCCTCCAGAAGTGGTGAATACTCCAACACTGGAAGTTTTTAAGAAGAGACTGGACAGCCATTTGTCTGAAATGGTATAGAGTTTCCTACCTGAGCAAGGGGTTGGACTAGATGACCTCCAAGGTCCTTTCCAACTTTTTATTATTATTATTATTATTATTATTATTATTATTATTATTATTATTATTATTATTATTATTATTAAGATCTATTTCTTCACCAATATAATTAACTAGATTATATAATTCAGTTACAGTTGTTTGAAAGAATAAGAACAATTGGGTATTTCTATTACTGATTTGGGTTTTACAATATTTCTTTGCTAGTATATCCTGCACATTAAGGAACAGGACAGTCCTGCAGCCGTGTAAATTCATAATTATTTGTTTACATATATAAACTTCAAAGACTCTATTAAGAAGTAATAAAGATTGATTTCCTGTAACTGTACTTCAGAAAGCTATCTGAAATTACCTAGGCAAAATCATTTATCTTTTCATTCTATGCTAAGATGATTCTATGATACTTGACAATGGACTTGAATGGTCTTTTCAAGATACAACTTTATTATTATTTTTTTAAATCCATTCAAGCAGAAAAGGCAGGACAGTCTCTGGACTGAATTTTAAAGTCTATCTGAGGTTTACTTTGTAAACTTATAAAAACCCTTATGTGAGATTGCATACCTGACTACTTGAAAACAAATAAGCAACCTGGTTTTTTTCCATATTGTTTCTGATCTAATGCTTTAACGAGAACTTTCCTTAAATGCACAAATCTTATGACATTTTGAGTCATGCTTTTGGTATTTATCCATCAAATTTAGAAACTACCCATCTCTCATAGAGGGATCCATATTTCCAATCTTGTTGGATAACTTGGTATAAATTACTTTGGGATTCTCAGTAGCATAAATATAACTGGATATCAGGGTATTAACAGTGGTATTTTCAAAATTGTTATTAGGCGCTATAGCAATCACAGTTTCAGCAAATAATGTTCTTGGAATCATTCTTGGCATTTAATGAACAGAGTTGAAAGTGCCTCCAAAAGTATTTATCCTAGCAAAGTCCAGAAATTTGATGAATAAATTCATGCAATCCACACTCTATTGATAGAAACAGAAGCCAGGTAGGTGTTGGAGATATAATTATAGGGTAGATTATCTCAGAGAGCAAACATCATATCTTAAGAGGGTCAGCCCTGAATAATAGTCAATCTGGAAGAGATAGGAGAGTATAAATAAGACAGGGACACCTTTATAACTCAAAATACAGCAATTAGTCATAAATATATTTTTATAAATACAATATTGAAATCCATATTTTCCTAAATCTAGTCCTAAAAAAGAGCTTTGGATTCCTAAGAGTAATATTTCTCAACCTCAGCAACTTTAAGATGTATGAACTTCAACTCCCAGAATTCCCCAACTCTTGCCCTAGATGAAGGGAGAAAGTGAGATCATATGTTGGAAAATAAATTATAGTATTCCTGAATCAATTATTACATGAAATAAGATTGTACAGTCCTGATTAATGGTTAGTATAACATAAGACATAATTTGCAGCATTATATGGTGCTTTGGGTCACATTTAAAAAAATGCTTCAAAACACACTGATGCAAAGAGCATCTGTTTGGCACCTTTTAAAGTAGCCTCATATTGTTCTGAAATACGTATCTGGGTAGATACAACAGCTATAAAAAGTTTCTTTTTGGAATTAAATTTACAAATTACATTGTACATTTTTATATATATCACTTTCATTGCATATTTTGTTACTGTTTATGCTATAAAATATTAAACTTTAGATATTTCTTTCGTATATAGTATAAAATGCTTCTATCTGGCTAAGAACTTTCGAAAAAAACTTCATAGATTGTTTCTTATTCAAAATGAGGATATCGCTAAAAAGTAATAAACATAAAATTTATTAACATGACCCCAAATTTAGAGATGATCGGAAGTATGTTTTGGGGCAACATAAAGACATTGCATCAGGACATGAGCAAGAGTTTCCCTGGTTCTACAAGGTCAAAGTCTCTGCAAATAAGGAATCCCATAAAATCTTCGCGCCAGCAATGCTGAAGAGAGGCATCATAGTGGGCTCTGGAAATGGTCCATCTATATTTGCTTAGGGTTAGAGGGTATAGATAGTCTGTAGTAAAAGACTTGCAGCTATCTAACATTTGGCAATAGAATGCAGGAGCTCTGGGATATCTGGCCCATCAATGTCCCTAATTCTTTTATTATTCATTTGAGGTTCTCAAATTGATCTAAATATTCAGGTGAAACTACAGATTAGATTGGTAGCTGTCAGGTGACAACAGAGGCATCAGGCCTCTAGGGACAAGTGTGATTTTAAGTCCTAAGATAAGAACTGCACATTACTTCAAGCCCAAAACTGTTAGGCATACATTTTGGCATTCCAATTAAGTCCTAAGGAAATTTAACTGAATAATTTCATAATCCTTTAGGTTAATGTATGGGCCAAGTTGTAGGCCATCTATGGACAAACATTTTAGCTATAAACAGTTGATTGCTATTGGCATGTAATTTGTCCCTGTGCTGCCTATAAAATTTAGTTATTGCTAGTGTGCTCTTTTAGGCAGTAGAAGTGGAATAATGTACTTGGCTGTTAATTTCCTAGAAATACTACACCAAAGTATTCAAACCATTTGACTTGCTCTAATTCATGGGAATCAATTGTCCACTTGTACCTTTATATCTCTGGTTGGGGAAAAATGGTAAAAATGTTGGGAAAAAAGTAAAGCTGCCAGGGTTCTTAGTACCCACTTCATGTCTACAGTACATGAGACAATTGCATAGTCAGCATAGAGTAGATTTTGGAGATGTCTATTAGTTATTTTAGGCACACGAATGTTGTCAAGGTTTGATTTTATAGCTAAACAGCTTATGTAAATGTAAGAAGATGTAATGATGTAATGTAATATGATGCAATAATGAGAATGACTCAGCAGGGTCTGTGTCCCTTTAAGAGCCTGAGTATAAAGGGAAGGCTTTGCTGGAGTCTCTCTCTCTTCCGTTTCCTGCTGTATTTTGCTGTAATTGCTGTTTGCTGGATCCTGCTGTGTTAGCACGTGTATGTATATTTGTTCCTGGTGTATGATATTGTAGATAGTGCAAGATAAACCACCATTTTATACAAGCCTCTGTTTACTGTGTTTATTCCTGGGTTATTTCACACAATAAGACTTTGCACGCTCTGACAAATATCAACTCTCTGAAAGGTTTTAATCAGAGAGTTCATAATATATGTTAAAAAGCAAGGTTGCTAAAATACATCCTTGTTTACTATCATCACCATCACCTGACAACCTGGGTAAAGTCAGAAAGACCCCTTCCTGGCTATATCATATTTTAAGGCCAATTTTATAACTCATAAATTAGGACCAAAAGTCTTACGGCTACAAAGGATCTGCTTAGAGTGTCCCAGAATCTAACCTTTAACAATCTTCATATTCATATTCTAATAGTAACATTGATAGCATATATTTTAGTAACCAAATGTTCCATAATACTGGCTAGAACAGAAGACTGGTATAGTTTGACTTCTGCATGGATCCCCTTAGATGCTTTCCAGCAAGATATTTTGGAGACCTAAAATATCAACCTAATCCATTAACCTTCACATGATTGAATGGATGTGGCTGTATGCCTGGGTTAATAATATATGAAATAGTCTCCTCAGGGAGGTATAGGAAGCTCTTTGGTGGTCCTGAGATACACATAATGGTATTATTTCAACTGAATTCATTGGAGAAATAATACATCATGAAAACACCAAAAAAGAATCTGTTAAACTAATCAGCTAACTCCAAGAAAATATTGGTATAATTAGTATAATTCAGTTAGATCTGTTGTGGGAACACCAAAGTCAATCAGTTTATCATTTATTTAATTTCTATAACTGCCCAACTCAACCAAGTGACACTGACAATTTGTTTATCCAGTCCTATTGCTATTGCTGCTTGGCTGGCTAAATAAGGAAGGAGCTAAAAAATGTCACAGTGCCTTAATAAGTGTGATCTTAGCCGAAGGGACCAATAAGCACTAGGTACTTCCCAGAAATAGGCCAGAAATTCATGGTCAAAAATCCCTGTTGTGGAAGGTTAGCCAGTGGGAACATTTGAGTGAGTTATTGGCTGACTGGCTTCATTTCTATAACACAACGCAAAGTGGAGAAGATGAGCATTATGGTGGGGAGGTGATGATGTAAAATGGAGCAACAAGTCAAACCTCTAAAATCTAATATATCCTTGATGTAGACAGCAGCAAGGCAATGAGACTGAGAAATATCAGGTAACATCAATAACAATTTATAATTTGCCTATCATAAATTATACAATGTTTCTTCTCAAAGAGTTGTTTTTCTATTTGGAAATGATAAGGGAGTTGTTTGATTATCTGGCCTTTGGGATATTTAAGTTTTGGAACAGATCAAAATAGGTCAGTTTTCCACTTCAGCTTTTGTAGTTTTCTGAACAGAAGTTCCCCATACTTCTGCATTGTATGACTCAAATGTTCTGCTTTTAAGGGTTTCAGATTTCAGAACAGTGCTGCATAATTCACAGTTCATGCTATTGCTCAGTAAAATAATTTAAATTCAAGTGAACATTTGTTTATAATTACACTGATAACACTGACAAAACCTAGGCTAAGTGATGAATGTCACTACCTTGGAATTATTATCCATTGAAATGTTTTGATAGGAAACATGGTCATATCAGGTCATTCATGCATCTAATGTGGCTATTACTTAAAGTAATTAACTTAAATCATTAGGTCCCTGAGGGAATAGGGTAATTTCACACAGAAATTCTGATATTTTTCTTCAATCATAGGGCTGAGGAACTTATGAGAAAAATTAAGCTCTTCAGAACTTTCAGGAATTTGGAGAAAAATGTTTCAAGAGGAAAGATGTATGGTTACTTACTCTGGTTGAATTGGACAACCAATCATATGTGGCCTCCAAAATCATTTTATGTACTTATTGGAGCTTCCTTAAATCATAGATGTACATAATTGGTAGAACGTTTCCTGACCTTTTCATATAAGGATCACTGTAATATAAATCCTTAAACATATTTTATGTACAGCTAGTCCACAACTTAGAACCATAACTGAGCCTGTAATTACAGTTGTAAACCATGCCAGTCATTAAGCAGGCCATCAAATGATTGATCTGATTATACAACTTTTTTGTGGTGAAGTAGAAGCCAGTTTCTGGCAGAAAAGTTGTAAATCACAGTTATATGACTGCAGAGTGCTGCAAACAAGCCTTTTGGAGGGTTTGTTATAACTTTGAACAGTCGCTAACCAACCAGTCAATACCTGTACAGATCCTTGATTTGTAACCACAATTGGGAATGAAAAAATTTTCAGACACTGGTAGGATTTCCCAATGTCAGCCACTTCAGCTTACTGTCAATAGCTGCCAATATGCTGTTAAAGATTTTAATGAAAGATTTTAATTTTAATTTTAATGACTTAATAACAACCAATACAGGAAGTTCTGGACTTATGACCAGTCACTTAGGGATTGTTCAAAGTTATGATGGATTCACAAAACGGTACTTATGACCTGGATTGAACATTCTGACAATTACTCCCTTCTATGCAGTCATGTGATTGTATTTTAGGCATTTGGCAACCAACCCACATTTAAGGTCATTTGTAACAACCCATGGTCGTGTGACCACAATTTACAATTTTGGCAAAAACTAATGTTTACTTCCAGTTTTGGGCAAAAAAAATGTCTACATTGAGGATAAAGGGTTTGCTTAACAACCACAGTGTTTGCTTAGTTACCATGGCATTCTCTTAACAACTGCCACAAAATATGTTGTAAAATTGGTTTGGTCACATGGGTGCCTTGACTTACAACTGTCATGACATACAACAGAAATTCTGAGGTCCATTACAGTTTACTCTGAGGATTATTTGAAAAAAAATTAAACTCAGCGATAGAAAGGAAAAAAAACAGAAAAGTAAAAAAAGAAAGAAAAGAAAAAAGTATTATAAAGAAAAGAAACATATAAAGAAGTTACTTCCAATTTATATTTACCGTAAAAATAAAGTATAAAAGGCCAGATTCTTTCTTTTTTTAAAAAAACCCTCCCTGCTTTTCCAAAACTCAGCTTGCTTACATGTTAAATGTAGATCAATGACTCAGGAGAACTATAAGAACTATAAGAACAGTAGTGTTGTGTCCTGAGTCTGCAAAAGCAGGCTCAGGACATTGCATTGGTCCCGGGCATTCCAAAAGCTGCCCGAGACCAGACAGAGCGGCGCCAGCTTTGTGCGCATGCGCAAGGCGTGAAAACGCTTTGTTACTTTGTTTGCCATTGTCCGGGTCTCTGGCCACATAAAGAGGCCTGTGTGCCTTTTGCCTGTTATTCAGGTGTTGTTGGAAGAAGAATAAAGAGCTGTTTAACATCGCCATGTGTATTCAACATTTGCACGTGAACGAAGTACTTAACACTGGCGATGAAGGTAGGATTCTTTGCAAGCTGAAGAAAAAGCTTTAAGGACTTATCCAGGAAGTCCTGAAGAGGGGAAGACAGTGTCTGAATCAGCGTCCCAGCCTGCCAGTATAGCATCGCTGGAGGGTGAGCTCAGCTAAAGGACCCTTTCCCCAATAGCAGTTTGCACAGGAGTGAGTGGTGAAGGTCGTAATAGTATGATGGCGAAGATTGGCCGTTTGTCTAATTTTGATGTCTCACACCCAGAGAGATGGAATTCGTATGTTGCAAGGGTGGAGAATTACTTCAGAGTAAATCAAATTAGAGAAGATGGCTTGAAGGCTGCAACTCTTTTGTGTGTCTGTGGACAGGAAGCTTTTGAAATTGCAGAGAATCTGGTGGCCCCTGCACATCTGGAGTCAGTAACATATACTGACTTAAAGAAAATGTTAAAGGAACATTTCCAGCCAAAGTTATCTGTTATTGCTTGGAGACACGCGTTCGAGCAGAGAGACCAGAGACCGGGTGAATCTGCTGTGGATTTTATTGCGGCCTTAAGGCAAGCAGCCAGACCATGTGAGTTCAAGGATCTGGAATAGAGGCTGCGAGATCACTTCATATGCGGTTTAAGGAACAGAGACTTACAACAGAAGATTTTTGCAAAAGAAGATGTCTCTTTCCAAGATGCGCTACGACAGGTGACAGCTGAGGAAGCAGCAGGCGGGGCTGTGAAGGCATTACGGCTCACCAAGAACCCTCCAGACACAGCCACCATCCACCAAGAGGACGTTCGAGAAGGATTGGAAGCGGATCCTGAAGAAAAGGTGGATAGGCTTCACCAGCCAGCTGAAAGGAGGCAGAAGGAATGTCCGGACAAGGCCCTAGCATCTCTTCAATGCTTCGGGTGTGGAGGATGCCACAAGTGAGCTGACTGCAGATTCCGCTCTGCCATTTGCAGAGTGTGTGGCAGGCAAGGCCACATCACATCCATCTGCTTGGGTATTTTGAGGACAGGGAAACATAAGCCCCTTAAGAAGAAACTGTCCATTAACGTAAGGTTGCAAGGGGTTCCCTTATCAATGGAGCTGGATACTGGGTCCGCTCTCTCCATTATTTCTATTAACACATTCAAAAAGATATGCAGCAGCAGTGGCCTTCGAGTTAAACTCAGGCCATCAAATCTAATACTTACAGATTTTCAGAATTCTATGGTGTATGTTAAGGGGGAGGCCACCCTTAGAGTACAGCATAAGGATTTTGAGGGTCCCCTATATGTGGTTGTTGGGGGTGAACGTACAAGACTTATTGGACTTG
The DNA here is from genome assembly GCA_034064705.1 of Bothrops alternatus. NCBI lineage: Eukaryota > Metazoa > Chordata > Lepidosauria > Squamata > Viperidae > Bothrops > Bothrops alternatus. The sequence goes on along the minus strand of JARGCV010000058.1, from coordinate 1,959,059 downwards.
ATTGGTTTGAGGCTCTGGGAATCCAGGTAACTGGGCTGCACCATTTGCAAATGCTGAGCTTTGCAGAAGTGTGCAAGGAGTTTGCAGATGTGTTTAGTTCAGAGCTAGGATCCTACAAGAGGCCTCCAATTTTACTACAGTTAGACCCAACCATCATGCCCATCAGGGTTAAGCCTAGGAGGGTACCTTTTGCCCTCAAAGGCAAGATTGATCTGAGCTGGACAAATTGCTCCAGCAGGGCATTCTAGAACCTGTGGATTCAAGTCCATGGGAAACCCCCATAGTAACGTCTCTAAAGGCTAATGGGGACATACATATATGTGCAGACTACAAGTGCACACTGAATAAGGTGCTGCAACAGCACGCTTATCCAGTGTCTGTGGTAAGTCACATTCTGGCCTCTCTCAAGGGGGGGTGCATTTTTGTGAAGCTTGACCTGGCACAGGCCTATCAACAGCTACCTGTTGATGAAGCAGCTGCAGATGCCCAAACTCACACAGGGGTCTTCAAAGTCAAGAGACTGCAATTTGGGGTAAATGTAGCCCCTGGCATATTCCAGGCCTTAAACTAAAGAAGGATAAATGTAAGATAGGAGTCACTTCTACTGGCTTCTTAGGATTCAGGATAGATGCTCAAGGCATTCATCCTGCTGAAACTAAATTGCAAGCTATCCAGCAGGCTCCAAGCCCTAAGTCTAAGAGTGAGCTGCAAGCCTTCTTGGGGCTATTAAATTTTTACCATGCATTTCTCCCACATAAAGCTGCAGTAGCAGAGCCATTACACAGACTCTTAGACAAGAAGGCTCCTTGGCAGTGACTAAAGTCCATGACAAGAGTTTCAATGAGGTTAAGGCCTTGCTCACTTCTAATGCTGTTTAAGCGCATTTCAATGAGCAACTGCCTGTTTGCATTGCATGCGATGCATCTCCTTATGGGGTGGGAGCTATACTTAGCCATCTGAAGGCTGATGGGACACAGGTCCCTGTAGCCTATTATTCATGGACTCGTCTTCTGCAGAGCAAAATTACGCTCAAATTGATAGAGAAGCTTTGGCAATAGTGGCTGGCAATAAGAAATTTCATGATTTCTTATATGGCCACCATTTCACAGTCTATGCTGACCATAAGCCTCTGCTGGGTTTGTTTACCACTAACAGACAGACCCCACATATCATTTCTCCTGGTCCATTTTCCTGTCAGCATATGACTATACATTAGTTCACAAACTAGGAAAAGAAATGGGTCATGCAGATGGCCTGAGCAGATTACCCCTGAATCAATTGGAGCCAGATCCTGCTCCAGCCATTAATATTCTGTCCATTCAGGAGTTGCCTGAGTCTCCCCTCAATGTAGGGATGTGACTGCAGAAACTGCCACTGATCACACGCTTACACGCATGCTGACATGGGTGTTGTCAGGATGGCCTAGGGATGTGGCTGCAGAAACTGCCACTGATCACACGCTTACACGCGTGCTGACATGGGTGCTGTCAGGATGGCCTGACAAGTGCCCAGATACTGAGTTCCGAAGCTTCTGGAACAAGAAGCATGAGTTTTCCACTTTCAAGGGTTGCCTCCTTTGGGGTAGCAGGGTAGTGATTCCAGCCTCATTGAGGTCTAGAATCTTGATCTCTCTGCATGAGGAACATCCTGGTATAGTCAGGATGAAAGCGCTTGCGCGCAGCCATCTTTGGTGGCCTGGACTCGATAAAGCCATCGAGGCCCAGGTGCACGGGTGCCAAGTGTGCCAGTAGTCTCAGCCTGAAATGCCTCAGGCACCAGTACATAGGTGAGAGGAAACTCAAATCCCATAGTCTAGGGTGCATATAGATTACGCTGGGCCCTTTCAGGGGCAATTCTTCCTGGTTGTTGTTGATAGCCATTCCAAGTGGCTAGAGGTTGTTCCTGTTTCCTCCACTACCGTACTACTGCCAGGACCATCCAGGTATTGAGAGGAATTTTGCATCACACGGTCTTCCAGATGTTCTGGTTTTGGATAATGGGCCTCAATTTACCTCTTCTGAGTTCCAGGCTTTTCTTCAGGCCAAACTGATCTGCCATGCAACTTCGGCTCTCTTCCATCCATCCTCCAACGGACTGGCAGAGAGGATGGTGCGAACTACCAAAGATGCCCTCAAGAAACTGACTTATGGTAACTGGCTTCACAGGTTAGCAAATTTCTTTCTTGCACACCACATCACACCATGCACAGCCACAGGGAAGAGCCCTGCTGAACTCTGCTGGGGTCGCCGCCTCATCACTTACCTGGACAGGCTGCACCCGGACCGGGTGGCTTAACAGGTGTCACAACCGCGGGCACCTAGGAGACTCCAGGTGGGCGATCCGGTTTGGACAAGAAACTATGGGCCTGGATATCTCTGGGTCACAGCTGTGGTCTGCAAGGTCTCTGGGCCATTGTCATACGAAGTTGCCTTGGGAAATGGCCACGTTCTGCGCAGACACATAGACCAACTGCGTTGGAGACTGGACTCTCACCCTTCCATTCCTGGCTCTGCTCTGGGGGGGGGAGGAGGACCATAACATGCATTCTGGATCACAGTTTCCCAGGCCTAACAGGCCATCACTAGCTGCTACTGAGGCTATTCGCTATTCGCAAGTGCTCCTAACAGGAATTCACGGGATAGGGGGTCATCCCACACATCCATCATTACTCCAGACACGGAGTCACACTGGGGGTATCCACAGTATTCATATATGTCAGATAGTGCTCCAGACAGGGAGACTGACTGGGGGTGTCCACACAAATCACAAGCAGCAAGAGAAAAAGATTTCCATCAGGGGTGCTTGCCCAATTCTGCAATTGCTCCCAAAAGGAGGTCACCAGCAAAGGGGGTTGCCATAGAGGCGACTCCTGACTCTGGCACCTCGGGCACATGCTTGGGGACTACAGAGTATTGGGGCACTTCCGCTACCCAGTCCTCTCCATCTGCTGGCCTTGGGCTCAAGGGACAGTGTTCCCAAGAGGGGTCCATTGTGAACTCGGGGAATTCCACCCATCCATGGTATGCTGGCTTGGACTTAGAGGGTCCAGCCAGCTAGCAGTAAGGCAGGTCAACCGGGTATTTGGGGCAACAAAGTCCTGGCCTGCCTAGCCTGGTAGGCGAGCAGGTGGGCCAGGCAATCTCTCTGGCCCTTAGAAGGTTGCAGTGGGCCACGTGCCCACCCAAACATCTGAGAGACTTTGTGAAGTTGCTGTCAATTCATGAGGGACCTGTTCATGAGGCCCCTGAATAATGGGAGCAACTCGCGAGTAGATAATTTTACATTATTTTTTGATTTCGGTTACATTTGTTGTATTACTGAAGATTGAAGGGGGTTTGCCTGAAAGCAGACTCGAGTATTCCACACTCCTTGCATTTGATTAATGAAACTATTTAACACTTTCCCCAATGCATGGCATATATGTGTGTGCGCAGAGTGTGTTCCATCTACGGGGAAGGGGTGTTGTGTCCTGAGCCTGCAAAAGCAGGCTCGGGACGTTGCATTGGTCCCGGGCATTCCAAAAGCTGCCTGGGACCAGACAGAGCGGCGCCAGCCTTGTGCACATGCGCAAGGCGTGAAAACACTCTCTTACTTTGTTTGCCATTGTCCGGGTCTCTGGACACATAAAGAGGCCTGCGTGCCTTTTGCCTGTTGTTCGGGTGTTGTTAGAAGAAGAATAAAGAGCTGTTTAACATCGCCATGTGTATTCGTCATTCGCACGTGAACAAAATACTTAACAAGTAGCATTCACTTGCTGCTCTTACAAAGAAGGAAACCATCTTCCTTGTTTCACAATATGCCACAGATGCTTGGCCCACGCCTGCAATAAAAGCAACCTCATTGCACAATTGATTTCAGCAAGGAAACAGATTTCACTATCCAGGTCTCCAAAGGTTACTGTTTATCCAGAAAAAGTTATGTTTAATGAACATACTCATTGCTTTTTCAGAAGAGGATACATTGCTTGCCAAGATAAATTCCTTTAAAAAGAATTAGATTAATAAACTAGAACATTTATTACGGCAATGAATATACTCATGTACTTCCTAGCTAGATGTGATTATCTGTTATGGGCAAAATTACCACTAAACTAACAAGATGCCATTTTTTTTTCTTTTTGGGAATCATGAGTTTTTAATATATTAAATCACAAACAAGAAGATGTAAAAAAAGTTTTGCTGGACTGATGGTGAAATTGCAGACGTTGTCTTGTAAGAGCTTTTGGGTGGTGGTTGGGGATGCAATGCAAAAAAATGGTTTGACATTTCTTCCTCCCAGCATGTTTTTTCAATATCGCAATCCACTTTACAGCCTTAGCTTTTTTTAGTGACTTCTCATCCAAGTGTGGATCAGCACTTGAGCCAGCTTAGTTTTTCAACATCAGCCAAGATTCCCTGATTATCACATTGTGCTAATTTCAATTGAAATCCTTTCTTGGGATTTATGGATAAAATCCTGATAGGCTCTTTCCCACTTCTTGTTTTCCTCAACAGAACACTCACTATACCAGGTTTGGAAGTCTTTAATCCTACACCAATAGTTCACATTTAGATAAGAACTACAGTGCAGAGCAAAGTACTAAATTTTACCCATTTCCATCCAAGGATTCTGATATAGACTGGATATTCATTCTTCCTATTTCTTTTCATTTTCAAAATATTATTTTTAAAGATATTTAAAGAATGAAAATGAAAAGAAATAGGAGAAGGAAAGAAGAAAAATGCATAAGAAGAGGAGAAATCTATGGATACCAGAGTAGGTTGTCTCTTGGACATGTAAAAATATCAAGATAGCAACCGCCACTAGATGATTACATGGTCATGTCTACCACTTGCTTTCCTGGATGCTTCCTCTGGGATGAATTCTTTCTTCATCTGGGATCTGATCATAGCTACTATATAGCACTTGACCATCTGAATGATTGAAATACAATGGCATGGTGATTTCATATCTTACATTTCCTTTTTTATTAACTTCTATATAAAAGAGGTGGACAAGCTTAAGCTCCAAACTTCTTGTGCAACCCCATGCTTGATCTGCAGTCATTAGAACACCATCAAAATTTGTTGTCACCAAATTTTAATGTTTAATATATGTAAAGAGAAAGATATATTAACAAAGGGAAAGAACTACATAATTAAGTTTAAATTATATGTAATTTAATGCTGCAACTGGATGCTTCTTTATTCTGGCTCCATTTATTATTATTTTTTAAATAGGACCTCCAGTGCACAACTCAAAGGCCAAATATGCTTCTTTGGTGTGTCTGTGTATATACAGTCCCTATACACACACAGATACAGACACAGACACATACAATCAATATGTTCCTACTAATACGAATGTTCTTGATTTTACAATCAAAATGATCTTCTGATTGCCTAATATTTCTTCTAGTTTTGTGTGTTAGAGATAAGACTGCTATTATATATGACATCCTTTTAGTTGGTTAATTGATTAAAATAATCAGTTAAATCATCAATTAAATACCATGGTAAGCCAAAATTAACAACTTACATATTTAATTGTTTTGCAATCAAACAATTGTATTGAAACAGTTATATCGATATGGTCAAAATAATGGCTACAATACACTTAAAAATCAGGATGATTTAAATCATTTAAATCATACCATAGTGATTCCACTTATTCTGATTCTACTTATGAATACATTGTGGAGGAATTAAACTACCATAAAAGAAATGCAAATATTATTGGACTAAATTGTCTAAAATATTCCTAACTTGAATGCAAGGTACATGATGATTAGGAATAATAGATAAGAGCTTTAACACTCCATGTTAATTTTTTTGATCAGTTCTTAATTCAAGAACTAAAGATAAAGATCTACCATTAAGATCTACCATAAAGATAAAGATCTACCATTAAGGAAGTATCTTCAATATTATTAAAGAATAGCAAACATTTTCAATGCATGGGGATAATAATAAAGTCATGATATGGGATTCAGAATGATTAAAGTTCTGTAGAAAACTTCAATGTTTGGGTGTTATAGCTAACGGAAATGACTAGTAGGAACTTCTAATAAAGAGTATTTTTTGTTATTGTCCTTAAGGACATTGTTTTTGACAAAGGAAATCATGGGGTTTACAATAGTTCCTGTCACACAGTATATATTTGCTTCACAGGCAGCAACAAAAGAAAAGGGAGAACTGAGAACCTGAAAATTTGAAATTACTTATTTTTCAGCACTTCTATCCTTGGTCACAAGTTCAATCCACAAAATCCAGGTTGTCTAATGCAGAATTATAAACATTCACAGAAAAACATTGCTCTCTGTAGTGGAGGAAGATTTAATATCAATCCCACCCATCACCTGGCAGATTCCAATAATAGAAAAATGTAAAGACTTATCAAACTAGAAAGATTCCAGACAAGGAAGTCAAAATCACATAGACCTATATTACTTTTAACATAAAGTTAGAGTAACCAAATCTTGCACACCTGAATGTGCTTTCCTATTCTCTCCTTTTATCTTCCTGTGAAGAAGGAAGGATCTTATCTGAGACATCTGGGTGTGTTACAGCTCTTTCCTAGATGCAGGTTGCTTTTATTTGACACCTCTGCAGTGGCTTCTCTTCCTGTCCCTCAAGGCCATTCCCTCTGCCGTCTATACAGCCTTGGTCTCTCAAATAGTATGGAGCTGGAAATGTCATCAGTGATGGGGAAAATCAGGAGCAGGGCTAACAGAAGAGGGCATATTCTTTGCAAGTAGGGGTAGTAAATTTTGTATGGACTGGAGGCATACTGAATTGTGTGTGAATGTGTGTATGGGAGAAAAGGCATCATACTGGACAGAGGCAAATTTATGGTGCCATATTTGGGCTGTGTTATCCCCAAAAACCAGGAGAGGCTCCTTTGGACTGATGCAAGGTCCACCCATTTGCTATGTTGTTATGTCATCACACATATGTGCCTTCTATCATTAGGACAGAAGTAGTGTCAGCCTGTGAACCACACTCTGAGCAGGAGTTTCCCTGGTTTCTTCTTCTCTTTTTGCAGGGGAAAGAGGATTTGATTTTTTAATTTATTTTTACATTCCAGTTTTGTTTTATACTGATAGGAAACTATGTTAACACTTTTCACTGAACTGTAGTCAAAAAGAATTTTAGGAAAAGAATAAAGATTTCAAGGCTTCATGTAACTTTTGGGATTGTAAATTGTCAATCTTTATTTAAAGTCTAAACTAAACATTTTTAAGGTCCCAGTTTTCATACAATAAAACATTCAGCTGAAATCTGATAATTAGTTGCACAAAAAGTTGCTTGTGTTTTCCTAGTTTTCACTGAGGTGAAATATGTTCATTTGTGTATTTAGACAATGTGTATTAGACTTCCAAAAGACTTCAAATTCTTGCATTGAGAAGACATTGTGTGAGAATTGCTTATCTTTGGACAAGTAGCCTCAAACTGAACAATGATAAATAGATAAAGGTAAAGATAAAGATAAAAAGTTTGGTGTAGTGGCTAAGGTATCAGGCTAAAAACCAAGAAACTGTGAGTTCTAGTCCCACCTTAGTCCCAAAGGCAGCAGGATAACCTTTGTCCAATCAGACCTTAAGTAGTCAAATTAAACATCTTAGAAATTACATGGATTCTGTTAAGTCCTTCCAGTAATGGCGAATGATGAAGACACATCTTGTATAGAACAACTCTTTATTTCCAATCCAGCCACAACACCAACAACAAGCAGAGGCACACAGGCCTCCTTTTATATGCCCAGATCCCCGGACACAATGGCAACAAAACAGGTGCTTTTTCCGCCTTGCACATGCGTGCAAAGCCAGCGCCACTCAGTCTGGTCCCGGGCAGCTTTTGCAATCCTCGGGATCATTGCAATGTCCCGAGCCTGCATTTGCAGGCTCAGGACACAACACCCCTCCCCCCTAGATTGAAACACTCCTGACACTTCAACATTCTTCTTTGGGAAGAGTGTCATACCTTCTCACAGCCAAGTATGGATGGGAATACCTGAGGTTGCCTTCAACCAAACTCCATCTACATTTCTTTAGGTGAAAAAATATACCCGAAATCATAAATAAAACAAAATAACATTGTTAATCAGTGACTATAGGAGTATTACCCCTGGAACTGGACAGAAACTTCACAAAATCGGAAAGATATTTGGGTAGGCACTTGGCCCTTTGCGACCTCCTCGGACCGGGAGAGTATGCTTTGTCTCTTTGCTCTCCCTCCAGACTGGGTGAGCCAAGACATTGCTGCCCAATTGCTGCGGGTGACCCTGGTGCTGTTGCCTGGCCTACCTGCTTGCCTGCCAGGCTCAGTAGGTCAGGACTTTGCTGCCCCAAATATCTGGTCGACCTGCCCATCTGCTGGCTGGCTGGACCCTCTGATCCCAAACCAGCATCCCTTTGAGGGGTAGTACTCCCCAGATCCACAGTAGACCTTTCTTGGGAACACTGCCCCTCGATCCCAAGGCCAGCATATGGAGAGTCAGGGGTAACTACAGGGCCCCAGTACCCAGTGGAACCAAAGACCATGCCAGAGGTGCCAGATGCAGGAGTGGTCTCTTTGTTAGCCCCCATTCCAACAGATTTCCTTCTGGGAGCAATTCAGAATAGGGCCAGTTCCCATACTGTGTTGCCAATTCTCTTGTAGGATGTGAGTTATGTGGATGCCCCCGGTCGATCTTCCTGTCTGGAGCACTGTCTGTTGTGTATGAATAATGTGGATACCCCCAGAGTGACTCCCTGGCTGAAGTAAGTGTGGGTGTGTGGGATTACCCCGTGTCCCATGAAGTCCTGTTCCGAGCACTTGCGAAACTTTGTGATGTGTTATCCTTGGCCTGATCATTGGCCCGTGAAGGCTGCTGACCTTGATTCTCAAAATGCACAGTATAACCTTCCTCCCCCCCCAGAGCAGAGCCAGGAGCGAAAGGGTGAGAGTCCATCCTCGCACACAGCTGTTCTATGTGCCGCCGAAGAACATGGCCGTTTTCCAAGGTCACTTCATATGACAAAAGTCCAGAGACGTTGCAGACCTCAGCAGGTACCCAGAGATGACCAAGCCCATAGTTCTGAATCCAGGCTGGATCACCCACTTGAAGTCTCCTCGGTGCCCGTGGTTGTGACACCTGAGACATCACCCGGTCTGGGTGCAGCCTGTCTAACTTAGTAATGAGCCGGCGACCCCAACGAAGTTCAGCTGGGCTCTTCCCTGTGGCAGTGCAAGGTGTGGTGCGGTGTGCAAGAAGAAAATCAGCTAACCTGTGATGCCAGTTACCATAAGTCAGTTTCTTGAGGGCATCCTTTGTGATGCGCACCATTCACTCTGCCATTCCATTGGTGGATGGGTGGAAAGGAGCCGAAGTTGCATGGCAGATCAGGTTGGCCTGGAGGAAAACCTGGATCTCAGAAGAGGTAAATTGAGGGCCGTTATCTGAAACCAAAACATCCGAAAGGCCATGAGCTGCAAAGATTCCTCTCAATACCTGGATAGTCTTGGCGGTAGTAGTGGAGGACACAGGAACAACCTCTAGCCACTTGGAATAGCTATCGACAACAACCAGAAAGAATTGCCCCTGAAAGGGCCCAGCATAATATATGTGTATCCTAGACCACGGGGATTGAGTTTCCTCCCACCTATGAACTGGGGCCTGAGGCATTTCAGGCCGGGACTGTTGACACACATGGCACCCATGGACCTGGGCCTCGATGGCTTTATCAAGGCCAGGCCACCACAAATGGCTGTGCGCAAGCGCTTTTATCCTGACTATACCAGGAAGTCCTCATGTAGAGAGATTAAGGTTCTAGGCCTCAATGAGGTTGGGATTACTACCCTACTACCCCATAACAGGCATCCCTTGAACGTGGATAACTCATGCCTCTTGTGCCAGAAATTTTGGAACTCAGTATCAGGGCATGAGTCAGGCCATCCTGACTACACCCAAGTCAGCACACGTGTAAGCATGTGATCAGTGGCAGTCTCTGCAACCACATCCCTAGCATTGAGGAGCGACTCAGGCAGCTCTTAAATGGACAGAATATTGACAGCAGGAGCAGGATCAGGCTCAAAGTTAGGCCATCTGCATAACCCATTTCTTTTCCAGGCTTATGGATTAACGTGTAGTCATATGCTGACATGAAAATGGACCATCTCAGCATATGAGGAGACAGGATATGAGGAGTCTGTTTGGTAGTTGTGAACAACCCTAACAAAGGCTTATGGTCAGTGTAGACCATGAAATGGCGGCCGTATGTGAAATCATGAAACTTCTTAATGGTTGCCACAATAGCCAATGCTTCCCTGTCAATTTGAGCGTAATTATGCTCAGCAGAAGACAGTGTCCTGGAATAATAGACCACAGGGACCTGTGTCCCATCAGCCTTCAGGTGGCTAAGTACCACTCCCACCCTGTATAGAGATGCATCGCAGGCAATGCAAACAGATAGTTGCTCATTGAAGTGTACTAACACTGCATTAGAAGTAAGCAAGGCTTTAACCTCATTGGAACTTTTTTTGTGGACTTTGGTCCACTGCCAACAGGCATATTTGTCTAAAAGCCTATGTAAGGGCTCAGCTATTGCAGCTTTGTGTGACAGAAATGCATGGTAAAAATTTAATAGCCCCAAGAAGGCTTGCAACTCACCCTTAGACTTAGAGCTTGGGGCCTGCTGAATAGCTTTTAATTTAGCTTCAGAAGGGTGAATGCCTTGAGCATCTATCCTGAATCCCAAAAAGTCAGTAGAATTGACTCCAATCTTACACTTGTCCTTCTTTAACTTAAGGCCTGCTCTTCTAAAATGAAGCAAAACAGCTCTTAATCTCTCTGCCAAGTTTTGAGATGATTCCCCAGCAATGAGAACATCATCAAAATATGGACAGACTCCTGGAATACCCCGAAGTGTGTTCTCCATAACACTCTGGAATATGCCAGGGGCTACATTCACCCCAAATTGCAATCTTTTTACTTTGAAAGCTCCTCTATGGGTTACAATGGTTTGAGCCTCCACAGTGGCCTCATCAACAGGTCAAGCTTTGCAAAAATCTGTCCCTTCTTGAGGGAAGCCAGAATGTGGCTTACTACAGGTACTGGATACGTATGCTGCTGCAGTGACTTATTTAGTGTGCACTTGTAGTCTGCATATATATGTATGTCCCCATTAGCCTTTAGAGGCGTTATTATTGGGGTTTCCCATGGACTAGAATCTACAGGTTCTAAAATGCCTTGCTGGAGCAATTTGTCCAGTTCAGCATCAATCTTACCCTTGAGGGCAAAAGGTACCCTCCTAGGCTTAACCCTAATGGGTGTTATGTTTGGGTCAACCGTAATGAAACTAGAGGCCCCTTGTAGGAGCCAAGTTCAGAACTAAACACATCTGCAAACTCCCTGCAGACTTCTGCCAGGCTCCATGTTTGCAAATTGTTCAGCCCTGTAACCTGGATTCCCAAGGCCTCGAACCAATTGAGTCCAATGAGACTTGTGCATTCACCTCCAACAACCAACACATCTAAGGGACCTTCAAAATCCTTGTAGGTGAGGCCTCCCCCTTAACACACACTTTAGAATACTGAAAGTCCATAAGTATTACATTGGATGGCCTGAGTTTAACTCGGAGGCCACTGCTACTGCAAATTTTCCTGAATGTGTTGAGGGAAATAATGGAGAGAGCGGACCCAGTGTCCAACTCCATGGATAAAGGAACTCCTTGCAACCTTTTTTTAAGGGACAGTTTCTTCTTTAGGGGTTTGTGTGTGCCTGTCCTTAAAATACTTCTGTGCAATGCGCTGAAACCCACCCTATTTTGGCTGGGGACCCTGGTACCTTTCAGACGCAATTCTTCATGAGGTTGTACCTTCTGTCGACCCAAGCAGACGGATGCAATGTGGCCTTGCTTGCCGCATGTTCTGCAGATGGTGGAATGGAACCTGCAGTCAGCTCGTTTGTGGCGCCCTCCGTACCTGAAGCATTGGAGAGCTGTTGGGGTCTTTTCCATATGCTCCTTCTGCCTTCTTCCAGCTGCCTGGTAAATCTTATCCACCTCTTCTTCAGAATCTGTCTCCGAATCTCCTTGCACGACTTCCTGGTGAACGGTGACCGTCTCTGGAGGGCTTCTTGTGGGCTGCAAATTCTTTACCGTCCTGCCTGCCGCTTCCTCTGCTGTAACCTCTCGCAGAGCATCTTTGAAATAAACATTTTTTTTAGTGAAGATCTTCTGCTGTAAGTCTTTGTTCCTTAAACCACATGCAAAACGATTGCACAGCATTTCTTCCAAGTCTTTAAACTCACACAGTCTTGCTGCCTGCCTCAAAACCGCAATAAAGTCCTTAGCAGATTCACCTGCCTTCTGGTCTCTTTGTTCGAACGTGTGCCTCCAAGCAATGATTGACAACTTGGGCTGGAAATGCTCTTTCAGAAGTTTCTTTAAATCAGTATACATTACTGACTCCAGAGCGTTGGGAGCCACCAGATTTTCTGCAATCTCGAAGGCTTCCTGCCCACAGACACACAACAGGGTTGCAGCCTTCAGACCATCTTCTCTGATCTGGTTGACCCTGAAATAATTCTCCACCCTCGCAACGTAGGATTCCCATCTCTCCAGGTGTGAGACATCGAACTATGATAAGTGACCGATCTTCGCCATGCTCAGTTTCACTTCACCACTCGCTTTTCTTAGGGAAGGGGTCTTTCAGCCGAGCTCACCCTCCAGTGACGCTGTACTGGCAGGCTGGATGCTGATTTTAACGCCATCTTCTCTCTTCAGGACTCCTTTGGGTGAGTCTTTATAGCTTCCCCCTGTTTAGCTTGTAAAGCATCCCCCCTTCGTCGCCAGTGTTAAGTCCTTCCAGTAATGGCGAATGATGAAGACACATTTTGTACAGAACAACTCTTTATTTCCAATTCAGCCACAACACCAACAACAAGCAGAGGCACACAGGCTTCCTTTTATACGCCCAGATCCCCGAACACAATGGCAACAAAACAGACGCTTTTCCCGCCTTGTGCATGCACGTGAAGCTGGCCCCACTCAGTCTGGTCCCGGGCAGCTTTTGCAATCCCCGGGACCATTGCAACGTCCCAAGCCTGCATTTGCAGGCTCAGGACACAACAGAATAAGTGATATTATTTTCTGCTAGTGGCACTCTGGTATGATGATATCTGATTTCACAGTCTAGCTTCAGGCTTGGGATTCCCTGATAATATTCTATTCAAACACTAGCTAGATTTAATCACTTTATTAAGATTTACACCAAGCGGATTCATAAAAACTTGCAGCCTTCATCTAGATGTCTACAGGATCAATGATACTTAATATTCCAGACTATTTTCCCTAAAAGGCAAAAACAGCCTTTTTCTTTTTTAAAATCAGTTTTCCAAAATAAATTTCTTGGTGAATCATGGCCTCTAGTTTGATTTCAGAATCCCAGAGGTGAAAAAATGCTGAACAATCATTGCTTTATCACCTGTGACTCTATGGAAGCCCCCAACCCCCTCCCATCAGCAGTGAAATTAGCTTATGGAAGCAAAGTTTGAATGGCAGATTCCTGTTATTCCAAAATAGTCAATGCGGAAGCACATTTCCTTATCATTTGAGCTCCAGAATGTACCCACAGAACTATCAGTTCTCAGAAATGAGCCCATCTCTTCTCTTGGCTGGATTTAATAAGATGGACTACAAAAGGAGCCCGTGATATGACATATCCTGTTTGAAAGGAAGAGAGTGGAGACTAGCTAGCAATGATCATCTCTTTGCTTCTCTTTTTTCTTTCTGCTCTTCACAGCACAGTTTCGCTTGTGGGTAAGTGGCTCTCAAATCTTTGCCATGAATGGCGTATTCATATGAAACAGCATTGGATTTCTCCTATATAGGGAAAAATAGTCCCCCCCCATATAGGAGAATATATATTTCAAATTGATATGCAATGATTTAATCCTAATGGTAGTAATAGGTTGAGAAGAGGGTCGGTTTAAATAACCCAAGTGAGGTTTCCATTTCACAGGACTTCATCTGCCAAATCTTCATTTGGCTGTCTGGAGATTAAATAAAATACCCCCCCTCACCACTAATACAGTCATTGAAGACTGGAGAATAGGCGGGTATTGTAATAAACCCATAATAAACTCATGTTGCATAAAATATGGATTTGTATCAAGAAAAAATGAACATTTCACTCCTAGTTAGCCATTCTGTTGCAGTTTTACATGGGTTGAATAAGTTTTTAAAGAAGTAGTAACTTTAATGTTTCTAACTCTAAAGGCAAAAATAGTTATCTCTTATAAAATTAGCTCCTACTACTTTAAAACTACAACCTCATGCCTATTTTTTGGGGGGGATAATCTCATTTTAAATCAGTATTGGGAAATACTGATTTATAATCATTATTTAAATGACTACTTTGTACATGATTACAAAAGAAAGTTTTTAAGATTTTCAGAAATTGGGGTAATGCAAAGATACCTTATATTTTGTTTAATGCATTAGCTAAATGTTTGAAATACATTTTGCTCTTCCTTTCACCTCCATAGAATCATAATTAAAAAGTTTAGAATGTACTATATTATTTTAAGATTTTAGTGAAAATCAAACCCACTTTTATTAAATACAGAAGTGTTCATCCTTGTTTCCAAATGTTATGTTTCTGCTGCAAGATGTATCTGGCACGTTGTATTCTATGCATCCAAAAATGCTGGATTTGTCCAGAGACTCATCTAGCCCATGAGAGCCATGAAGATGCCTATGAGAAATTCCAAAGTAGAACTGAAGGATTGTCTTGCTTGTGTTTCCAAGCATATATCTCTGTAAATAAAAGTAATATGCCTTTATCCCCCTGATTAGCAGTCTTAGTTAATCCTGGTGTGCAAAGCTGCTTCAATCAATAGAAGGAGGAATAAAAAAAAATACATTGCTTACTTTGATCTCATGTTTTATGTGAAATCCTCTGCATGGAATCTCAACTGGTATCTTCTGTGCAGAAGTCTGCTTGCCTATGCAGAACTCATGACTATCACAAAGAACAAGCTGAGATGGTTATATTCTATTTTGTTGTGTGGACAGCTGTGGAGCTCATAATTGGTTTGAACATTAAACACTGGGTTGTTGTTTTTTGGTATAGTATAGCCTTGAAGACAATCTATAGTTTTCCTGCCGTTGGAGAAAGGAAGGGAGGACCTATTTTCACAGCTGTTCTATAACTTTTTCCTGGGGATAGTTTTTTCACTGTCTGCTGGTATCCTGTATATAATGTTTGGATTATGAACAGAACCAGCAAAACTTGGCTGCTATAGAGTACAACATGCCAGATACATCTTGCAGCAGAAACATAACATTTGGAAACAAGGATGAGTACGCAGACTCATATTTCTGTAATTAATAAAAGTAGGTTTGGTTTTCAGTAAAATCTTAAAAAGAATATAGTACCTTCTCAACTTCTTAATTATAACTCCATGGAATTGAAAGGAGGAGCAAAATGCAGTGTCCTGTATATAATGTTTGGATTATGGTTATTCTTATCATTATAGATGTTTTTATTAGTTGGAAGAGATATTTCAGATTGTGTCTGAGTGTGAGTTTAAGCAGAGGACTTCTTCAAAATAGCTATGTCTTTTTTTCAGACACTTGCCAAAGCCTAAAAAAAAAGATATGTTTTTTACAAGACATCCTGAGAAGATGTCCTTGTGCATTTTGAAGTATCTCTTTCTCACATGCATTACCATAATCATTATCATGCCACTGTCTGGGTCATTACCACAATCATCACAATCACATTTGCATCCTGCCTTTCTTCTGGAAGTTCAAGGCAGAATTCGTGAAATTCTTCCCTCCTTTTAGCTTCAAACCAATATTTTTTATGGTCATAGACCAGTATAGAAGAATATAGAAGATCTATAAAAGTGGACCCTCCCCTTACAGGACATTTTGCAAACACTGCATATATAGTATTAGCTTGCCTAACTAAATTGCGTATTGCTAGAACAATGCAATAGTAAGCTTTATCACCATTGGTGATAATTATATATTTCCTGGTATTGTCAGTAAGAAAAAACCAACTGTCAAACAGCAAGAGTTTGTTCTCATCAGCTGTATTCTGTTTCCTAATGGCTTAAGCCAGACAGAACAAGGGGCGGAAATTGGTTTATGGATGAGATAACTCTAGGCTAAACTTTTAACTGAGACAGAAAAATTTCTAGGTCATAATTCTGCAGAAAAGCTGTTTATTGCCTTTAAGGAAGAAAGTATAATGTATAATGTAGTGCAATTGATTTAGGAATTACTTACATGATAAATATAGACAATAAAAACTGGCTTTACTTTATCTGGCAATAAAATCAAATCAAATCAAAACCTCTTGCAACCATCTACTAGTTATCCATATTTTTGGAGTTCAATAATAATAAAATGTATTATTTTATTATATTATTTATTATTTAAACAAATTTAATAATTATTATTTATTTTAATAATAAAATAAAAATAGTATTTTAAATTTAGGAATAACACATTTGTATATTATGGTCAGTAGGAAAACAGATCGGTATTATAATCTCACCAGAAGAAATTTATTATGGTTTATTACAATTTGCAAAACAGTGATCAGAAATTTAGCTGTTAATAGTGATTATACTGTTTAATTTTATTTAAATCCACCAATTCTGTGAAAGTTTAGCATGCTCAAAGTCAATGTGTTAATCCTTCCTTTTAGAAGTTGTCTATTTAGGAGTTGTATATTCAGTCTTCTAATCTGGAAAACATATATTTAATTCAGTGATATGCACAACTAATCGTTTTTAACCAATTCTATGGCCAGTGTTTGCTTTATTTATGCTTTAACTTATTTTTATATCTATAGATACAAGCACATTTATAATATATAATGAAGACCATAAAGTCTGTGTAGATGTTCAGGCGGCCACCTATGTTACAACGGCTGCTTGTAATTATGAATCCAAGGCACAGAAATTCAAGTGGATTTCTAGGTACCAGTTGATGAGTGTTTCTGAGAAATTATGTTTGGGAGTAGCTTCAAAAATTGACTGGACACCAGTTGAACTCTATCCATGCAATTCAACAAATGGTCTCCAGAAATGGGAGTGCAGAAATGACACACTTTTTGCCATTCATGAGGCAAACCTGTATTTCAACTATGGCAACAAAAATGAAAAAAGAATTATGCTCTACAAAGGATCAGGCTTGTGGAGTAGATGGAAAGTCCATGGAACTAAAGATGATTTATGCTCTCGGGGCTATGAAGGTAAACTGTGCATGCTTGCTTGCTTACTCCCTCTTGAATCCAATGAGGTCCAGAGAATGTGGTAAAAAAAGAAAGAAAGTAAAGATAGAGGCACATCAAACAAAAATGTATCTATCTATCTATCTATCTATCTATCTATCTATCTATCTATCTATCTATCTATCTATCTATCTATCTATCTATCTATCTATCTATCTATCTATCTATCTATCTATCTACCATTATGTTTTCTAAAAGACAAAAAATAAAAAAACATTAAAAATATACAAAATATTAAAATCCCTTTAAAAATCACAACATTAAAAAAAAGAAATCCACAGTTATTCTTACAAATCACATTAGATTAGAACATATAAAATCTTGTACCCTTTGAATTCTTAACCAACTAATATTAGAATCACATTAGAAGTTGACAAAAATATCAAAGTAATAACAATTAACTGGCAAAATAATTAGAATGAATATATTATTTTTAACTAATATGAAGCAATACATCCATAGCCTATTGGCCAATTGGACTAAGCTTCCCATTGAAAGAAACACAAATTTTGGTTGTGGCAAGGCAGAATTATACTTAAAGAGATTCCAAATTAAATTAAAGTTAGTATCAGACTTATTTTTAGGTACAAAAGTATTTGTAAGATAGATGTATATCTCAAAACTTACTCTGACAGACTTCCAGTGAAAGGATGAGATGTAATTTTCATGGAAAAGCATAGTTATCTTATCTAGTTGGTGAGTTTACTTTTAGTTCCTCACGTGGGAGTAGCATTATTGATTTTGTGCTGATTTCTCAGTTATTAAGAAAGGCAGTCCATGCTTTCTATGTGGACTGCTGCACAGAGAGCGATCATTACCCCCTGGTTACAATTATTGGGCTTTCCTCAAACATACATTTATCTAAAGGCCCCCAGATATTGGATCCCCATACAGCCTTCTATACAAAGAGGATCAAATGGTCTTCTAATACTGAAAGAAAGTTCCACTCCTTTTTATCATTTCCGGAATGTCTCAGCCTTTATAATCAGGTTCTAACAAGTAGTGGCTCAGAGATAATCTTGGCCTTTGAATCACTAATTAATAGTGTTCAAAGGGAGCTAGGAGCTGATTGTAGGCCAAGGGGTCCATATCACTTAAGAAGCAATTCCTAGTTTGTTAAAGAATGTCTGATGCTTAGGAACCAGGTTACTTGCTTTACCGTAACCGAGGGGACAAATGCTCACCAGAGGACTATTATCGCCTGAAGCGGGAGTATAAAGGGCTAATTGTTAAGAAAAAGATGGCTAAAGTGAGAGAGAAGTGGGATTTACTTCTCCTCTCTATCCAGCAGAAGAACATCTGATTATTTTGGCAAATTGTTGCCAGCTCTCTCCCTTACCAAAAACTCCCTCTCTGCTGTATTTCTAACAGAGATTGGGGAACTCATTTTTTGACAATTTTTCAGACTTCAATAATTTCGACCCAGCTTGGATCACAACTGCCTCTTGCAATTCCTATATGGCAACCCATGACTCATGCTGAAATCGTTGAGCTTATCTCAGAACTTAAGTCAGGCAAAGCCCCTGGCCCCGATGCTATACCCCCTATTTTGCTAAAATCTAATCCTGAGTGGTGGATTCCTCTTTTGGCAACACTTTTTACCCATATTAATTCCTCTGGTAGGATTCCTATCTCTTGCAGTCTAGTAATTATTATTGCAGTTTGTAAATGAGGAAACAGGAACAACCCTGCCAATTATTGCCCTATAAGCCTGCTTTCCATCATTGGGAAATTGTATGCTAAATATCTTCAATGTAGACTCCTCATTTGGGTTGAGGAGTCTAATATTATTGGTGCAGAGCAGATTGGGTTTAAAGCGGGCTGTGCCACATTGGACCACTGTTTTGTCTTAGCACACCTGGTTGACAAATATGCTATTACACCAGGTGGCAAACTCTTCACTGCTTTATCAATTTAAAGGCAGCGTTTGACTCAGCCCCTAGGGAACTGTTGTGGTCAAAATTGCACAAAAGTTCTATTGACAGATGTCTTTTGTTCTTAATCGGATCTTTGTATAATCAGACCTTTAGCCAGGTTAGGTGCAGCTTGCAGGGAGAACTTTTAAATCCTATCCTAATTGAGAGTGGAGTTAGGCAGGGTTGTGTCCTGGCCCCTATTATGTTTAATTTATTCTTATCTGACCTGGCCTCTTACAATGTACGCATTGAGTCCCACGCCCCAAAGTTGTCAAATACGAAGATTCCGCTTCTTCTTTATGCTGACGATGCGGTCCTTCTATCACAATCAAGGCTTGGTCTAAAAAGATTACTTTCTGCATTTTGGTCCTACTGTGCTGAGAACCATTTGTCTATTAATTATGACAAATCCAAAGTATTGGTGTTCTCTAGAGCCCGGAAATCATACAACTGGGCTATCAATGGTAATGTTGTTAGGCAGGTTTTCCATTTTAAGTATTTAGGTATTCAATTTCAGAATACTTGTGCTTGGACTAAACATCGAACCCAGGTGCTGAATTCAGCCTCCTGTAGCCACCAGCAGATTATAAGATTTTTTTTTACCCAAGGGGGCCAGTTTATTCCTTCTGCTCTGTGTATATATAAAGCCAAACTCTTTATGGAATTCCCATGTGGATACGAGGCTTCAAGGATTGTATTGAAAGAACCCAAGCTGTTTTTCTTAGGAAACTTCTGGGTCTTCCTCCTTGTGTTGGATTTGCTTCGATGTACCTGGAACTGGGCATTCGTTCAGTCGAATGCATGGCGTGGATTAACACTTTTAAATGGTGGTTTCGGGTGCTCTTTTTGGCAGTCCCTGGTAGCTACCTTTCCCTGACTCTCATACTTCTTGTTGGGAGAGGGAGCTGATGAAGAAACTCCACTTGCTAAGTTTTACGGGGGATGCTCTGGAAGATTATGGTCTGAAGGACACCCAGTTTAGGGTAGCCCAATGGCTTGTGGACATAGATTTGCAATATTTAAGATCCAGAGCCAGCAAAACCTGCTCCTCTTCGATCTTTAGCCATTCTAATAATTATGGATTGAGGATGGCTTCATATTTCTATATTCTAACCATCCCCAAGCATAGAAGAGTCTTTTCCCTAGCCCGTTTCAATGTTTGCCCTCAGCACTACTCGACGGGCGATTCAAGAGACTCCTGTTTAGTGAACGACTATGCCCCTGTGATAGGGCTGAAGTTGAAACTGTGGAGCATGTCTTATCATACTGCCCTATGTATAACACAGCCAGAATTAAATTACTGTCTCTCCTTAGAATTGATCCCTCTGGTTCTAATGTTAGTAATTTGGTCTTATATTGTCTAGGGGATGACTCCTCCCATATTATTTCTCAGGTTTCTAAATTTCTTTTAAGAGCTGTAACTATTAGAGGAGAACATTGTATTTCCCTTTAGCCAAGGCTTCTGGTGTTAACTGTTTGTGACTGTATTTTTCTTGTGTTTTCTTTTGTTGCACTTGCATTTTGGTCTGTGACCGCAAAATAAAAATTATTATTATTATTATAGTTATCTCAGTGATGCTCTGATATAAAGTCAGCTCAGTATACTTCATAGGAATATGAGATCTGACTTCACAGAAAAAAAAATTGGACAGAAAATGAAAGTCAGAATTTAAAATTTGTTTCATTTTAAAATTAATCATGTTGCAGAGCTGCCCAGTTTTCTGGCATTGCCACCATAATGATCCAAAACTAATTTTTATATTTCCAACAGTTATTTTCAATATATATTATATATTGGCAATCAACTATGGAATAATATTCCAAAGGAGGGAAAATCAATTTATTTGAGTGAAATATTAACAGCAAATACATTTACCCCATTGATGTTGCTTATAAATTGTCTGTTTAAATTATGCATTTGTTTGAGTTGTTCAGTCTCTGAAACATATTTCTGTAAGATGTTGTGCATACACATAACACACACAAACACACACAACAAATGTTCTAAATTTGGTATTATAAGCTTTTCAAAATTGGTCAAATCTCAGATATTCCACCCAGTTTTTGTAGTTCGTTTCAAATTATACTACAGTACTTACTGGAAGATGTTAAAATTTCTGACATTTCAAATGACGTAGTCTCAAAAGATTTCATCTTTGTTTTATTAAAGGTTAAACCTTGAAATCAATATGAATTATTATCTTTTCATTGATCATTTTAGCATATTTGACTCTACTATAGTAAATATTTAATACTGAAGCAAAAGAAGACTTGAACTTTTTTTTTGTTTGATTCATACTATAAATAAGCTGTTTATAATCAAATGTTCTCTTATGTACTTTTATTTGCACCTGACCAAAGATATTTGTTCAAGGCTTCTGATTCCTCATTTCTTCATTTAAGTCATATGCAGAATTAAAATTGAATAATACACTTCAATGTTCCACCAAAATATCTTTTACATTTAATGTTCAATCTTTTCCTTTCAATTTCATGAAAAAGAAATTGGTAAAGTAGAAGACGGTTGTAAGATGAGTAGGCAGAAAACAGTGGAGTAATGCTGAGAGATCTATTATAGAATCACACTGAAATTTGGCAATTCCATGCATGCCAAATTGTTTTTGCTGTGTATGTTTGCCTGCAAGTTTGTTTATGCGGTCTGTGTCATTGTGTCAGTACTGAATCCTAGTAACTGTCTTGATATGTCCCTGCAGTTTTCTTGGCAATATTTTATTTTCTGCTTTCTATGGTTGAGAGAGAGAGTGACTGGCCCCAGGTCACCCAGCTGACTTTGTGCCTAAGACTGGACTAGAACTTAACAGTCTCCTGGTTTCTACTCTGCTGCCTTAACCACTACACAGAACTGGCTCTCTGTACCAAATGGTGGAGTCCTTCATACTGTCACGCAGATCCAAAAAACGATATCATACTATTCTTGCTAACTTCCATTTCTGTACACAATCGTGTATGCAGAAAGTAGAGATATACTTCAGTTTGGAAACCCCGCCATTAGCTTTGAGGAGGACTTTTCTTTTCCCTTCTCTCTAGGAATGAGCATTTCTTAAAAAATATATATTTAATATTTAATTGTTTCTTTTTCCCTTCATTCCAGACTTATTTACCTTAAAAGGCAACAGCAATGGGGCTCCTTGTGTATTCCCTTTTAAATTTACTACCAAATGGTATGCAACATGTACAATTGAAGGAAGGACTGATGGTTTGCTATGGTGTTCAACTACAAGGGATTATAATAAAGACAAGAAATATGGATTTTGTCCTGTGAAAGGTAAGGATTTTTCAGGAAAAGTTTGGATCCTGAAGTGTTATTATGGTACTATGTTTCTCTTAAAAGTATTAACTAATTTAAAAGTTATAGGGATTTTAAACTGTTTAATATGAAGTGCAAAGAAAAGTACCATCCATGGTTGATAAAGATATTTTTTTCATGTTTTATTATTTTTTACATCATCATACTAAGTTCAAAAGATACTCAGTTCTATCAATTAAAAATGAATTAAACTTCATCTTTCTTGAGTATATTATTATCATGCACAAAACTGTTTATACCAGTGATTTATTCCTATATGCAATATATCTTCAGTGGAATTTACTAAGATCTCTACTCAGCCTATTTTTTTTAATAAAATTTTATTAATTTTTATAATTATAAATAACAAAAGAGGGAAAAAAATCACATTAAAACAACTCAACTGAATAAAAACATTTACAACTTTTTCAATCACCAGAACAAAACATAAAAACTTAACTAAAATAGTTAACTACGGGTATTGCTCTGCGGCACCCCCCAACCACATCCCCCTCCACCTTTCTCCCTACCTCTACCTCTATCCACCCACCATCTCTAGCCCCACTCTCTCCTCCCCCTCATGCCACCTCCCTACTTCCCTCAACCTTCACTCCTCAGTCTCATCCCCTCCAGATGTGGTACAAGGTGCCGCAGAGCAACCCATCCTTTATCAAATATCATGTTACAGTTGAGAAGATTATAGAAACCCCTCCTCCCCCACCCCCCCACCCTCGACTTCCCAAAGTGAATACAGGGTAAAAAAAAACACAAGAAAACCCACTAAACTACACCAAGATATTATATAAATCCTATTAAAAATTTAACTACATTTTTCAATCCAACATATAAATATTTAACTATATACTAAATACAATTTCTTAAATTGATATTTCCTTTGTATATAATCTATTCATTTTTTCCAGTCCAACATATATTTTTCATTTGAATGATCCTTCAAATATGCGGATATTTTAGTCATTTCTGCCAAGTTAATAACTTTTAAAATCCATTCTTCAATAGTTGGTACTTCTGGCGTCTTCCAATATTGTCCCACCAACAATCTTGCCGCTGTAATCAAGTTCAAAATTAAGTTCATCTCTAAGGTGGTACAGTCTTTTATAATACCTAACAAAAACAACTGTGGTAAAAATTCGATACGCTTTTTCAATATATTTTGAAGTATCCACCATATTTTTATCCAAAAAGCCTTAATTTTTCTACAAGTCCACCATACATGAAAATAAGTAGCGTCCATAGATTCACATCTCCAACACTTAGGTTGTATATCCGGATACATAGATGATAATTTTTTCGGGTCTAAATGCCATCTATAAAACATTTTATAAAAATTTTCTCTTAAATGTTGCGCTTGTGTAAATCTTACATTTTAAACCCAGATCCTCTCCCATGTTTCCATCATAATTGGTTGTCCAAAATTATGTTCCCACTTAATCATACAGTCCTTAACTAATTCAGTTTCAGAGTCAATTTCAATTAATGCATTATATAGTCTTTTAATATGCATAGGCCTTTGATCTCTAACTTGTTTAATTAAAGGGCTACATCAAATATTTTGTAATGATTCAAACAGTATTATGGAGTCAGTGTAGTTAATGTAATATGTATGTAATTTATATGCAATATAATTAGACACTACATTGTAAACCATCAATTAAGGGCAGAACATTTATTATAAGCATACTATATAGCATACTATATAACTCATTACTAGTATGTATTTGGGTTGTATGATAAGCAACATCTATAGCATTGTTTAGATGGAGAAGGCTAATTCAGGAAAAAGTGGAACTGCATCCTGATCTTTTGACACATTTGTTTTGCACATTGTCTTTTGTCCTGTATGTTCTTGCAAAACTATCTAGCGTACAGGAAGCATGACAGATAACTCTGATCTCCTTCCTGAATTTTATAACTGAAGAACTTTCATTTGAAAACATTTCATTACTGCCTCTTCTTTTGGGGGTTAATATTAATGTAATGGAGATATTGTTCTGCAGTAGGCTTATTTATTAGTGAACTAGCTGTTCCCGGCCACGCGTTGCTGTGGCTCAGTCTGGTTAAATGGAAAAGAAAGAAAAGAGAAAGTGCACATTTGTAATATGTTTAATTTCACAATGCTTGTGGGTATACAATATTTTTTGTTGTTCCATTGTCTGTGCAGATATAGAGATTGTCTGAAATCATAGCGTGTGTTGCTTTTATGTCCAACAGATGGTGCTGTTTTTCACAAAAAACATGTTTTTACCTGTCACAGGTGTGACATCTATATAATATAGGTATATAAAAATACGCACGTTCTGTCAAAATTTCAAGTGCAATCTGTGAAGAACTTTAGGAGATTTAAGATTTTGAACAAACGAACATTTACATTTTTATTTATATAGATTAGCAATAAGCTTTCTTTTTCAATGCTCTTTTTCAAAAGGCAACTGGACTTTGTTTTTTCCTTAAACACACTTCACTTCTCATCCAAGAAGCTTTTTCAGTTCTTCTTTGATTCTTCTTCAGAACTGAAAAAGCTTCTTGGATGAGAAGATCACAAGACAACCATGACCTCGATGAGTGAGAATCTCCATAGACTTTCTTCTTCTTTCTAATTACTTGATCTTAGCCCCTATGACAAATGCCCTGTAGCAGAAAAACTCAGAAGTTCTAGCTCTATGATTCATTTGTCAAACTAAGGGGTGATTTGTTCATCTGAACTGCTGTGAACATATTTATTATATTATGCTCAGTTAGAGTAAAAATAAAAGATTTTGTGACTTAACTACAACTTGTTTCCACATCTAATTAATGTTTAATGTGCTATGTTCTAATGAAATTAGGTTTTAAACCTAAATGGAGAAAAGGCTGTTATTAAATACATAAATACAGACAGTGTTACTCTTTCTTTAAGGATTCATCAAAAGTTGACTGTGATTCGGTGGCACCTACCTATGGTTTGTGCAGCCTTTCAGAATTCTCTTCAGCTCTGTTAATATTCCCACTACATGGACTTGAGGCAAGGTTGACTCAAAGGCACAAATTAGTAAATAAATTATGGAAGCCATAGTCTAATACATCTAGACAAAAATGGTATGGGGAAGCCTGGAGGGATAACTCACATATATGGAATGTACCAGTTTCAGACATTAGTGCAAAATTGCCTCTTTTCTCTGTATAAACCATTACTTAGACATCTAGTCTTTGGGTAGTAAAGTCTTTTGCTTGTTTTAGCTGCTTGACCAAATAATTATATTTTGAAATATAGGAAGAAATCTCACAGTACTGAGTGAAAATTAAATTATCATTATTAAGGCAATTTTATGAATGTGGTTTTAGTCTTAATGAAATATTTAGTATGATATTGTTTTAAAACTATGGATACATCTTTCTTTTAACAGCTGATGTAGACATCTATTGGATTACAGACCCTATGACAAATGTCCAGTATCAAATCAACTCAGATGCTGCTCTAACCTGGTTCCAAGCTAGTAAAAGTTGCCAGCAACAAGATGCCAATTTGTTGGGTATTACAGAAGTACATGAACAAACGTACCTTACAGGTAAAGTCCATTAATATTTTGTAGTATTTCATATAGTACATCAGACTTAAAATAAAGAGGATGCCATAACATTTTATTCCCAATCCTACTTATAGCAAGCATTGGCATGCCCAGGGTTGTTATCTGTCTATTGTTATCTTCCCTGTTATTGGTGGTTCTGGAAAACCAGGACTCACAATTGCTCAGAAGTGGTGCCACCATGAACTGTGAATGTGCAGTGATTTGGCAGGATAGGTGGTACTCTTAGTATTCTTCTACCGTAAACAATTTAGGATATACAAGTTTTATAGAGTTGTGGTTGAAGAAATATGAGAAGCAGCTAAGTGTATGCTTTATATCTCCCAATAAATTGTAATAGTTGCTGCTTGCTACTCAGTGTATATTCCTGAAACAGATGCATTGCTAAATGTTGTTAGAATTGGGTATGTCTAGTTTAATGAAGAAAAAGATGAGGGGGGGACGTGATAGCAGTGTTCCAATATCTCAGGGGCTGCCACAAAGAAGAGGGAGTCAAGCTATTCTCCAAAGTGCCTGAAGGCAGGACAAGAAGCAACGGATGAAAACTAATCAAGGAGAGAAGCAACCTAGAACTAAGGAGAAACTTCCTGACAGTTAGAACAATTAATAATTAATTGTTGGAACAACCTGCCTCCAGAAGCTGCAAATGCTCCAACACTGGAAGTTTTTAAGAAGAGACTGGACAGCCATTTGTCCGAAATGGTATAGGGTTTCCTGCCTGAGCAGGGAATTGGACTAGATGACCTCCAAGGTCCCTTCCAGTTCTGTTATTCTGTTATGTTGATACTTTTTCAGGGTTCACTTCTAGTTTGAATACTGCACTCTGGTTTGGTCTTAACAGTTTGGATTTCAACAGTGGTTGGCAATGGAGTGGTGGCTATCCTTTAAGATATCTAAATTGGGCACCAGGTAATTTTCTCTTTTATGTTAACATATACATTTTAAAATGTAATTTGTTTTTGCATTAAAATCTTCTGATACCTAATTTCCTATTATATTTGGATAAATAAATAAAATGATTTCCACAGCAGTTGGTATATTTCTCCCTTCCATCTACTCTTTCTGAATGCTTTAATTCTTGTCTTCAGTTCTAACTTGCACAGAAAAACTAACAAAGTTTGTTCCTTGGACAGTGTGGAATGCCATTGCCTATTCTTTGTGTTTCCAACATACACAACTTAGAGAGGAAAGGTGCAGGATAGGGAGAGCAAGAAAGAACTGCAAGATAATAGGGTGACTCTATATTATCAGGCTGCTGTGCAGATATGAGCCCAGTCTTTCTATGGGCTCTCGCACATTCTAAAGATCTTTTGAACAAATTGCACAGCCGTACCCATATCCACATCTCCATTAGGTTCAATAAAGTTTTACAAAATTATGCAAGTTAATAATGCCCTTTTTGCTTTCTACTTGTTTCCTGAAGGAAGCCCTTCCCCAGAGCCTGGGAAGATTTGTGGAGCATTAAATCCTGGTAGAGCTGCCAAGTGGGAAAACCTGGAATGTGATAAAAAACTTGGTTACATTTGTAAAAAAGGAAATGCCTCTCTGAACAACTTCATTATTCCTTCAGGTAGGTTAGTAAATGCAACGTGTAGATAAATTGATAAAACTGATGTTGCCTTGATGGAAAAATATAGTTCCAAGTTTTCTTAAAATGCATTTGTGAGTCCTCTCATACCAAGGGAAGCCTTTACATTTTCTAGTCCTGGGAAAGTCTAGCTTTAGGAACTAATGCTAGCTAACTCAGAAATATATAATCAACTATATCATGTGCAAAAGCCTCTAACTTCCAGTAATAACACTTGGTGGCCTCTGAGCTTGGTTGTTTTCTTGCAGAGATTTGATTACCCAAACTAGGAGATATCATCTGTGCTAGTCAATGATAGCAATTGTTTCAATAAATTCCTATATAAAAGTATGATAGGCATAATTTAGGCTTATGGTATCATTTTTTTATTATTTTCTCATGAGATTTATATCCCAAGTTATGTTCAGGAGCTTAGGATGGTGTAGAAAGAATTCTTTTCTCCGATTGCCCATCTCCCAATCTTGTGTAATAGATTGGGCTGATAGACATTGGCTGGCTCTTTAGCTACTGAAGGAGCTTCCATGGCTGAAGGTGGATGTCTTTAATACCAACCTAGACCCTTAACGACCACAGCACACAGGTTTCTATTGCTTCATTATTTTTTCCTGAAACTGTAAAATCTATCAAGGCATGTTAAAGACATCCATTTAGATTTTAAAAAATCTGAGACCACAAATGTCTAACCTCAGAATTAGACTGAACATGAAAATGAAGTGAAAATGTCATTGTTCCTTCAAGCTTTCTTTGTTTCTTCACTTTAATAATTCAGGGTGCCAAGGGAAGTATTTTGCTATTGCACAATTAGACAACAGGAAGTCAGGCTCTTTGCTATTTGTGGAAAAACATCTGGACAGTTCCTTAATGGCTTCCCATCTTGATTCCACAGACATCTTTTTGTTTTTTCCTTTTCTTTTCCATCCTTCTGCTCCTCATTATTAACTCTCTGTATCCCTTTCTTGATTCTATTAACTTTATTGTATTCTATTTTTTGACTCTGGAAGACCAGTTTTCCTAAACACATCAGTTTGCATCTAGGGCAGTTTCAAAAGAAGATATTGCACCAATCCAGAAAACAGCTGTGAATATCTGTGGTCCCACGAGTGGCTGCATTCAAGAGTAGAGATTATTTACTTCTGACTTTTCTGCAATTTATTTTCAATCACAGTTTAAAATTAAAACAATAACAACAATTCTGCAGTGGACTTCTGACTATTCTATTTTTCCATTGGCAGGAATTTTTATCGCAGTGCATTTCTTGGCTCCTGATCCCAGTGGATACATCAAGGGAAAGGGGAATTTAGATATTTGCAGCTTCTGTTCATAGGGACTGCTGTAGATTTTTTTTTTTACATATTACCAGATAAATACAAGCAAAAGAAGCCTTGCAGGTATTACCATATTGTAGGACCAAATATAGCCTATATCCAAACTTGGTCAGATTTTCTTTCTGTCATCCCCCAATCAATGCTCTATGCATTGCTTCTTCCCCTTCATTTCCAGATCCTCAGTAAACCAAGGAGCAAACTAGGACTGGCCATTAGAGAAAGAACATTTGGGAATAATTATATAAAAAGTCTGGATTGCCTCACATGGTCAGTGGACAATCAGATTCCTGATAAATTTGCCTGCCAGATTGTTGGGAAAATTCCCTTAGTTTCTGAATAGTCGAGAACCACCCAGATCCATCAGATGTCATCAGTAGTTGAGAGGAATACCTCTTGTCTTACAGAGGTTGCTGGTAGTTGGCAAACTCCTCTGGACCAGGACCGATATGATTCTGGCAAAAAAGTGATAGAAATGCCCTCCCTAACCAGATTGCAAGGCAAAGATTCTGATGCGAAAATAAGATTCGTTGTATGTCCAATTATGAGGTTGAATTTGAGATCACCTAAAAAAGCTCACGGAGGCCAGGATCTCCTTGGTCTTACTGATCCCATCTCCTGAGACATGGAAGTTCCCTATCACTAGTAGGTATATGGTGAGGAGAGGGTTTCCAGTTAGAGAAGAAAGATCAGATCTAGTGATCAGAAAAAATCCAGTGGCTTGTAAAAACGTATTTGTTAATTATCCCAATGTATCATGCCAATTAGAGGAAAACTCTAATTTCTTCTTGGTGTTTCCTGAAAACAGATCCAGGTATTTCCTAAACACACACACACACACACACTCCATATATTTTACTGTTTTTTAAAACATAAATCACTTAATAGTTGGTAAACAGTGTGTTTGCTGGGTTTACATTTGTAAAGAAAAATAATTAACAATTGGTTTCTATAATCCATAATCCACATAGTTGATTTCCCCCAAAATGTCTTCTTTGCAAACCTTGAATTAATACTTCTTATTATTTTGATAAATAACAGTTACATATATGATTTTTTCCCAATATTCCTAGAAATAATGATCACATCAATATAATATTTCTTTTCTATCTAATCATTCTGGTTGCCTCATCTTATATCCTGTTATGGTCCTTATTTAGATTTGTTTCTCCCATAAAGTTCAAAGTATTCTTGCTGGTTAAGATTTTCTCAACAGTTAATTACATTTAAAGATTTAAATCCATTTTTCCCATATAAACCATCTCAATACTTTTACATTTCTTAAAGAATAGGTTATTCTTTTTAACCATAATTAAAAATATATTTAATCTTTAAATATTCCATTGAATGTGTCTAGTCATCTAATCCTTTAACTCTTATTCAAAACATTTTTTCTTTTTTATACATTATATTTTCCCTAAATTCAAACACAGTTAATTATCTAAAACATTTCCTTCATCTAAGCCATTTCAACAGTATTATATTACTTATGTCAAGAAATAAACTAAAAAAGGGGAAAAAAGCATACAGTATTATTTAAGGAATTCATCCCTCTTAGAATGACATATGTATTCAGAATCTTTTCTATTTCTTTAACCATATTCAAACAAATGTTTCTTTTTATATATTCTCCCTGGTAGATCCCATCTTCTATTTTCTTAATTTTCACTTTAATCTTTTTCTTTTGACCAGTATCTTTCTTGATCAATGTGTTTTGCTGAATCAAAAACTTTTTTCATATATCATGATGTAGGTTTAAGAAGTAAATTGAATAGAGTGTCTATGTGAGGCTTTTGCCTTTCCATGTTTCTTGAAAATCTTTTTCTTTTTCTCCTTCTTTGCTTCTCTTATCACTTTCTTTTTCTATGATGTTTTCAACATCTCTACATTCCATTTTATCCAATCTGGGTTTTTTTTAATCCTCAGATTTATTTTGTAGTCTTAAGGGATTAGTTGTTTTTTTCCATTTCTTATAAATTTTCCACCACTAGGATTAAATCATGTTTTCTTGTTTTGTTAAGTTCTGTCTTTGAGTCTCTATTTTCAATTTTATGTCCACTTATTTGTTTTGTCTGCTCCTTCTCTGTTGTTGTTTTCTGGAAGTATTTTTTGTAGAATTAACTAAGAAATAAATTGATTTATATTTTCAAATTTATTTTGGATTTCTTTGTGATTTGAACTCAGTGTTATTTGAATTAATTGCAGCGTACTCTATATCAACTCCTGAGAGGTATTTATGTTTTCTTGGTGTGTTCTATCTACATGTCTCTGATCCATGATGGCCAAAAATTGAAGTTTTCCTTCTTATCTGCAAGTAGTTTTAGAGTCCCAGTTAAATACATATTTGTAATCCAAAAAAGATTTTTTCCCTAAAGTTTATAATTCTCTCTTTGTATGCAGCCAAGACTATTGTCTTTCTTTGTTATTAAAACTTTGAAGGTCACAAACACAGATTAGCTTTTCCTAGGTTTTGGCAAGTTCTCTATGGAAATCATAACTGTCATAATCTTAATCCACCACTAGGTGTCAGCATCTATTTAGTTTTCAATATGAACAATGGTCTTTAAAATGAGAGTCTTAACCATTCAACAATTTTAAACTTGTCCAAAGTTAAATTTTAGCTTTCAAGTTTATAAATTTATTTCACTACCATATATTTTGATCCTCCATGGAAATTTTAATTCACCACTTCCATTAGTATAAAGGTGGGGTGGTAATCCCCCCTCCTTCACTTTTGGAGGTATTTTGCTTCTTGGGGATCTTTTCCAGGAAATTAAGTGTAGAATAGAAAAGGGAAAATCAGATTCCTCACCCAGTTTCAAGCACACCGTTTACTATTGTGCTGGTTAGTTCTTTTGGACTTCGGTTACTACTAGCTTTGGCTGAACGGTGAAATACAGCCTTTTTCCTGTCAGACTAGAAGGCTTTCCCCAAGATAAACGGAATGACTGCTGTCATTCCAGAGTCACCGGGGCACCCTTCTTTCTTCGCCACCTCTCTGGGGTGGCTTGGATCCATTAGGTTCTCCAGGCAGGATAAAAATTAGCCACAGGGGTGCAGCAGTCTGCAAGTCCACGACCAGTCGCTACCGCATAGGACCAGAAGTCTCTTCCTAAACATATTTTTAGCTTGCTTTCTCTCTGCATTGCCTGAACAGGCCCACAACCATTTTTGGAAGGTAAAAACAAAAGCCATTGCTCTGTATTGACCTCCTCTCATTACAAATGCAAAATTTGTGTATATGTTTCTGCTTCCATTCTGCTTTGGTTGACTACTTTGCAAAGGCACAAATAGCCCCTAAGCTGAACTAATTATTGTTCCTTTCTATAATGTTTTCAGTGATTATCAATAGTGCCATAATAGCACATACGTTCTAACACTTGCTTGTAAATAGAAAGTTATTGCTTCAAAATACTGCATATTTTTTTAAAATAGTATATTTTCCCCCGAGCTTCCTATTTTTCCTTGGATTTTTTTTTTTAAAAAGAAAGAAAGTCAAGTGTTGTACAAATTCATGGTTTTTCTAATCACTTAAAAATCTATGAAACAATGCAATGCTGGAGATAGATATATTCTCTTATCCAGAGAAATAAATAATAATTTATTAGCTCAGAATAGCTCAAATAAATAAAAATAATGATTTTTATCATTATATAATTATTTTACAAATAATTTAAGATTTGCATACATTTCTCTTAGTTTTGTAATTAGAAACTTTCTACTTCAAAGGCAGATATTACAGCTGCTTTGTCACTTTAGCATTAATGGTAAAAATAGCTTTAGAAGACATTAGAGTTCAAGAGGGCAGCAATAATGTTTACAAGTAAGCCTCTCTTATCAACTACTTGTTCAGCGACCATTCAGAGTTACTGTCAAGCATGGGAAAATCTGGAAATCCAGGCATTCAAAAGAATGTAGGTTTTTTGCAAGCTTATGCTCTTTCTAAGAATCTGAACTACTAATAGTCAAGGCAAATAAGTAGTAGATAAGAATCAATGGAATTCAAGCTGGGCTGGACTTAGATCTCTTGTGTGCATGAAAGGACTCAAGACTGATTATGTGTTTGACCCCCTCCATCGGGCTCAGCCTAGTCATCTCTACAATTACAGTGACATTAAAAATGTGATTTATGACAGGTCCTTGAAGTTGCAGTTGTTGCAGTGGCTCTATGGTTCACATGATCATAATTTGGGCACTTGGCAACTGAAATGCCCAAATTATGATTCCACAGTTATGATGATCACACCATTCTTATCAAGACCCTTATCTCCTGCCAGTTATCAACAAGCAATGATGATACACATAATAACATTCAGTGACTTGCTTAACAACTGCAGCTGGAATTGACATCATAAATTGGCATGGTGACATGATGTTTCACTTAATGACTGCACCACTTAATGATGGAGTTGTTGGTCCCAATTATTGTTCATAAGTGAGGACTAGGTATATTTTAAAGTTGGCTGATAGCCTGTTTGTGTATGCATTTTGATTTTTTTCATTTTGTGTATCTATCCTCAATTTAATTCTGTAAATGCACAAAATAAGTAAAGATATATATGGTCAGTAAGACTTTCCATAGGAAGGAAAGTTATGAGTTTTGCTATACTGAAATGATAAGATTTCCAATGAGTTGATATGGCAGCCTCTATGGACTGAATATAATGTAAGCTATTGGCAAAGTCTTCCACTTTAGATAGGATGTTTTTAAGCCAATTTAGTGTCAGATAATTATGAACACAAGACCAAAATAGTTTTAAAATGCAGTATAGATATGCTCTCTGTGTCTGTTTGTGTCTGTAAGTGGATATTTACATATGTGTGTTTGTGTGTACATATATATACAAACATATATACATTCAATATACGGAGGTATTTCTTTTTTTGAAACGTACTTATTAATAATAAATGATTAGACATAAGTCAAAGGACATTAGGTTATATTTTAATAAATATTTATACCATTTTTTATTAAAATGATTTTAAATGAAACAAGATTGCTACAGCAGTTTGCAAATCAGCATGAATGTTGACAGTTTTCCCCTTTCAGGCTCAACCGGACCAAAAGAAAAAAGGTAAAAATCATGTATGCAGCAACTTTTTCATGAAGTTTATTTATGCAGTTAGCTATAGTTGACTGAACATTAATCTAGTGAGAAAATCGCAGAATTTAAGTTCACAGACTATATATGTAAAAATGAAACACATCCCACCATGGCTAACATTGTTTTGAGAACCTGGGCTTTGTTCGAGTTCCTTATAATTACCAGTTTAAATAGAAGCAAATCAGGAGCAGGAAATGTAAAAAGTGCAACTACCTCTCCTTGATCTAGGGAAGCATGTTGTGTGAATGCTGCCAAAGATGCTCCAGTTTCATGATTGTAGTGCAGTCAATGAACACAAGTAGAATCCAGTTCCAGCAAAATATTATATTTTCTATATCTCTTTACTGGCATATTGGTACTCCAGGTCTTACTAAATACTTCAGTATGCTCCCAGGCATCTCTGAGTTCTTAAATCATTGTCAAATTCCAAATATTTCATGAGCTGCTTTAAGGTACCCATTTTTTAGTCGATATTCAGATAGTACTAACATACATTTTAAAATTATATCTTCCTAATTCCAAGTTCAGCATTCTTGTATTTTGCTTTGGGAAATTCCCAGTTATCTGATTCCCTAGTTATGTCAATAATTTGGTCACCGGAGTTAAACAGTGGTGTAATATTGCTGTTGGAACTAATATGTTCTACTCCAATTTTGGGAAGTTGGGTGTGACAAGTTCCAGTCCTTGACGAGAATGACATGCCTTTCCGATCAAGGTGATGGTGAATCAGTAATATATTCAGTCCAACTTCTTTGCTTTTGGATTGTTTCCAAAAATAACAGGAAAAGAACTTCTGGCTCTATCCATGTCCACCTCACCCCTCTTCTGTTCTAACCTAAGGAATCCCACAGTAGCAAGTTGGTATTGATTAAATGATGGGTTTGTAATTCAGACAATTAAGAAGATACTGTAGGTAAAATGCATGGCTGACAGGTTGCACACCAATACTAGTATATTTTAGTCCAGTTGCCATTTTATGGCTTCAATTGACTTTTAATGTATTTTATTTCACTTTCTTTAAGGTTGTAGTTGTAGTTAACATTTATGCTGCCGAGAGTCACTTAAAGGGTTCTTGGTTTTCTTTGAGCTTGGTTGTTTTCTTGCTGGTTTTCTTACTGATGATGTTACCTAGTTTGGGTAATGAAATGTTTGCAAGAAAACCATCAAGCTCAGAAAGTACCAAAGGGTCCTCATTTCAACCCAGAGCTACAAATATCCTCCTTTATTAGTACCATAGTCATTTGGTTGAGGTGGAAAGCCATATAAATGCAATCAATCAATGGCTTAACAAATATCTGCCTAAGTACTTAGTACAGCATTAGTACTAAGCTGTGCTTTGATTATTGTTGGCATTGTGGTGTTTTTCAGATTCTGAGATACCAGCTGATTGCCCTGAAGGGTGGATATTTTATGTGGGTCAGTGTTATAAGATTCGCAGACAAACTACTTCCTGGCAAGATGCTTCTAATCTGTGTAGAAAGGAAGATGGTGACCTGGCGAGCATCCATAACGTGGAAGAGTACAGTTTTATTTTTTCTCTGCTTGGGTACAGTGAGTATCAATATGGGGTTCAGTGAATGTTCAGTCCTTTTAAAAAACATAGTTGGTTTGGGTGAAAGTAACAGCAGTGGTTTATTTTGACAGCCCCAGTTTTAAATGATTAAAACATTGCTAGTAAGAATTTTAATTGTAAGTGCAGCCCTTTTGCAGGATTTTCCAAAAATTTCTGTATGTGTGTTCCTCCACTGATTCTGCAGATGTTCATGAATGTGGGAATGACATTATTCCTGCAGAGAAACTGTGTTTTGAGGGACTATCCATAGTGAAACTGGGTGGAAATCTAACTTGCAATTTCTTTCTCAGAGTGCTTGTTAGGGTAATTTAACTTTGTTTAGTATTAGAGCTGGTGAAGAATTCTGGACCTACTGTCACTCTTTTTGGTTATCATTTTGCAAAATTTGGGCCTGCCTGGATTTACCATTTCCATGCAAAGTTTTCCTTTGGGACTTAATTGACCTGGTTGGAAACAGGAAGACTATACATTCACATGGACACACACACACACATACAGTGGTAGAACAAAATAAGTTCAAAAGCATTATTCCCACTCTTGAGAATTTCATACTGCTTTCTTTTCCTTTGAAAGAAAAATTGAAAGCATCTTTTTCTTATCCAACTGAAGAAGAACTTGGAGAATAAAAAATACAGATTTTTTTCCCTATAAGACACTAGTCTGAGAACTCTAGGAAGTGAAAGTACTATTCAAAGTTTGAATTCTCAGTTGGCAGTTGAATAAACTCTTGCTTTTTGTTGCATTGTCACTTCAATTTGTGGCATATTTAGACCAGACTATTGGTTATATTAAACACATGCACATTATCCAATCCATCCATCCAACACGATTAGAAGGTTTTGCTTGAAAGTATGGCAAGCAATGGCTACTGATCTTTGGGGAATTACAAGGGAGGAATTGTTACTCAGTAATACAATTCATCCTTTGGCTAAAGAAGGTGACAGGTTCAACTCTTGCATGTGAGCTCAAAGGATCAGATATTAAATGATTGAAAATAAATTTAGCATAGATTTTTTGAAGAACCACTGCCAATGGGTCTAAATATTTCATGGCAACTAGACTATTTGATTTTGCTTAAAGCTGCTTTATATGTTAAATGGAGATTTGATGCTCAACCAGTGAAGCTTTTTGAATAGCTAGTAGAAGCAGAATAAATAACACTAAAGAAGCAGCAGACAAATATTGAAGTTCCATAGTTAACACATGCTACAAGATTAAGATTTCCCTATTACAAGATTAGAATTTAATATGATGCTGAAGTTTTAATTTGGAAGATGTTGTTTCTTGGGATGATTAGATAGTAAACATATTTGGCCTCCATCAGGAGATCAAACCAGTGGGACTTATCCATATATGAAGTCACAACTGTGGTGGACCATATTGGATTGCGAAAAATTAGTATTTTTGTGCAATGTTTGTTATGTGTTTGAAATCTAGAAAACTGTTTCAGTTAAAGTAAAAATATTGAGAATTTTTGCATAGGCCACAATATTCCCGAGAGAAGGATTCTGCTTCTTGCAGCATATCTCCATTGTCAGTAATAGGAAGCGAAGGGACAGAGTTATGAGAGCAAACAGGAAAACCATATGAAAATTTCAGGAATTCAAAAAGCAGTATCTCTGTCATGAGACAACAATCAAATTGACAGTAAGAGCAGGAAGCCAAATAGCATAATGTGCTCTGCTCTTTTGAATTTTGTACAAGTCTGAGGAAATCATTTGCACATGGACATTTTAGTCATAGTATTTTAGTCCAATGGAAAGGAAACACCTGTTAATATTCTGGCATAGAGTCCTATTATGCTGATTACTCTTTTATATAGGACATTTTAAAGGTATCCCCTCTTGTTTAATGACTGATTAGTATAAAAGAATTATGCACAAGGCATCCCATTAGAAAATTATTTACAGTCCCTTCATATTTCAGTACTATTCAGTAGAGGAAGGGTATCATTGAAGCCATCCCTTACATATCACTTATGAGACAAAGACTCCGGGATCCATAGGGATGAGGACTGATTGGCAGGATGGGAGAGGCAGAGATGTCTTCACACAGCCTTACAACTTTCCTCTAACCCAGGGCTTTTCAACCTTTTCACCCATTGTACCACTTTTAGGATATGGCAACATCCGAGTACCACCAGTCACCTAGCAAGGTGTCAAAAACCTGATGACCAAAAAAAAAAAAAAGGAAAAAAGTGATAAAGTACAGGTAGTCCTCGACTTACAACAGTTTGCTTAGTGACTATTCGAAGTTATAATGGCACTGAAAAAGTGCCCCCCCAAGCCACAGCCGAGCAAGACACCTGCCTGCCCACCCGGCGGCGCTCTTTCTCCTGTCCGAGGTTTTCATTGTTATGAGCATTTCTATTGAGGATTGGCAGCGGGGGTGGGGTGGGGGGTGTTTGGCTTTTATTCTCCCCCATCAGCTGGGTGATTGCAGCAGGTTTTGGTCACTTCACATGACCCTGGGTCACTGTGACTGTCATAAATATGAATCAGTTGCCAAGCATCTAAATGTAAATCACAAGATCCTGGAGATGCTGCAACATTCCAGCTGATCAGCGCTTCTTCTGGGCTCAGCAGAAGCATCAGGATCAGCGCTAAGCTCCAGCTGGAGCCTGGCGCTGATCCTGGTGCTTCCACTGAGCCCTGACAGCCCTGTAGCTCCAGCCATCTCTCTCTCAGGCTTGTGCAGTTCTGCCACCAGTTCAGGTCATTGCCCTTCCCCACTACCACTTTTCTAGGATGGTTGCGTGTCACCTGCCAGGTACCAATGTACCACAGGTGGTACCCATACCACTGGTTGGAAAGCCCTACTCTAACCTATTTCTCTCATTGTTCATAATGGGCAATGCTTGCTGAGACTAAGGAAGGTAACCTTGATGGAGTCATGCAGGCAAAAGGATCTGAAATATTTTTTTTAAAGTTTAGAACAACATTCAGAAATGGCTCAGCCAGAGACATCCCTGATTTACTGAATTATAAGAGGGGGCTACAGCACAATCAGACTTCCAAGACTGTCTCAATAAGAGTAATTTTAACCTTCCTGTGGAATTGATTTCCTGGTCTGGTCTAACTAGTGGAGCTTATAATGTGGCTGTCATTGTGTATAATCCAGAGGTGGAAGGAAAGAAGTAGTGGGAAATCTGTATACTTGAGATCATTTGTAGGACACTTGATCATACTGACTGAGAGTTCTGGGAATTGTAATTCTGACACATCTGGAATATGCCATATTGAAGAAAGTGACTCAAATGATCTTCCATAACCAGCAGGATGCCTGAATACAGGAGACAGCATCCATGATTGATATGGATCGTGGAAAAATGCATTGTTGTTTTAATTTTTTTTAAAAAAACGTGGATATTATCTTTTAAACCCATTCTTCTCAAATAGTTTGCAACGTACTAAAATAATATTAAACAAAAACAGTAAAACATTCACTAAAATGCAAAGTAAACTATAAATGATAAAAATCTAAATAGCTGATTGTTTATTTAGAAAAATGTATTGTGGCATGTATGTTGCAAATATTAATATACTTTTTGTTTACCTGCAATGAATTAGAACCAAGTGATGAATTATGGATTGGTCTGAATGATCTCAAGATCCAAATGTTCTTTGAATGGTCAGATGGGAGTCCTGTGACATATACCAAATGGCTCCGAGGCCAGCCAACACATACTAACAACAGGCAAGAAGACTGTGTGGTCATGAAAGGAAAGGTAAATGTAATTTTGACATCTCCGTCATATTCTAAATAAATATTGTTAGAATCTTCTTTATACTTAACAACTATATGTAGTCAACTGGTTGAATGGAGAGAATCTTTTAAACTTATTGAACCTGTTGGGCATGGTGAATCATCATAGCTAGTACCTCAAAATGTGTGGAGATAATGAAGATAAGAAATGGCTGAATATGGATAATAGAAACACAAAAGCAGAGCTACAGCATTAAAAATAAAAGGTTTTAGGATCTGCATTACTGCATACTAGTTCCCACATTTAAACTCTCTAGTTAATTGTATAGAGCACTAATCAGTAGGCTGCTCATAGTAATTCATTCATGACTTCATTAAGCTGAATGATAATTTTCCTTTGAGATAATGATTTTATTTACATAATTACTTTCCACCTTTCTTTAGATTAACTGAGATTAGAACTCATGTTTTGCATATAGAGGGCCCCAGGTTTGCTCTCTGATATCTGTAGTAAGACTGGAAAAGCTATCTTGTCATTAAGAGAATAGTGGATTGGATAATAGATTTGTCTTATTTTAAGGCAGTAGAACCTGCAGAAGAACAAACAAGCTTTGGGAGACCAGCAACGGACAAAACTGCATGCGATTCAACTTTGGAATCTATAATCTGCACCACTTCTGACATCACAAGTGCAGTTTTAAGAGCTGTGTTTTGTTTTATTTCTTTAATTTGTTACTATAATTTCAATTCCCTCAGTAATAAAAATATTATTTCTATAAAAGCAAGAAAAATAAATTGTCTGAAAGTTGCTACCTCCTTGCAGGGCAGAAACTTTAAAATATTCAAATTAAACTAATAAATCTAAACTAGGAGAAAAAGACTTTTTTTCTTAAATTGTAATAAAAAGATAACTGAGGGCTCTCCTTGCATGTCAGAATTGAGGGCTTCTCTGTTATAGTCCACATTTAGTGGGCACATTTTGACAAAGACTTCCAATAAGCATTCAACTTTCAGTCTAGAAGAACAGCATGGCTTAAGCTGATCATTTTTATTCTGTTCTAATAACCCAGTATCTAAGAAGCACATCCCGCGATATTTTCTACTGTATCTGATGCATCTGTTTAATATGTGGAGATTACCTCATTGGTTTTGGGATTTTATGGATAAGAAAGACAAGGGGCTATCTGGAAAACAACTCAGCTTGGAGAGCCACAAAGAGAGACGTCAAGCTATAAGTCCTGAAGAGAAAGTCCGAATATCACCTCTTTGACAGACAACAGAGGAATTCTAACAGTTTCTTTTCCTTCTGCCCAACACAGGATGGGTATTGGGCAGATGAACCTTGTGACACGGAATATGGATACATTTGCAAAAAGAAACCATTAAAAAAAACACCAGAAAAGGATATAATTGATGAAGGGTGCTCGAAAGTAAGTAGAAAATTTGTGAGATCAAAATGCTAAGTAGTTACTCTTCTTTGTTCTCTGCAATTTGTTCAGTAAGTATGAAAATGGAACAAAACTAAAATTTTTATTTGATTATTGATTCATCTTTACATGTCACAGATTGCTTGAAGGAATTTTAAAATTCCATCTTCTATATTTTGGATGCGATATAGTAAAATATTAAAATATGTCTTATATTATTGTTATAAAATAAATAACCTTAAAGCAAATTAATAAACGTGCAAAGGTGCATAGTTGCAAAGGCAATTAATTTAAAATGGGGGAGCAACCATATTTTATATAATATTAAAAACTATTTCCACACATGAATGTCCTCAAAAATATTTCAACAGGAGATTTGTATTTAAATAGATAAAAAAGAGCAGAAGCTGAACAAATATTATCTCTTACATGGTAATATGTTTTATGACTTTAATATCTCTATTAAAAACATATTCATAACAATATGGATATCCAAACAGAAAATTAGAACGTGTCTTTTCATCCATTAAATTCATATCATACTTCATTTAAGGAAGTATTTAGCAGAATTATTTTTGTATCTGTCTGAGTTTTTCCCCTCTCCCTCTAAACTGATTATTGCTTTTACTTCAAAAGCATAAGTTCTCAACATATTTTCACTGTGACCCTCCACACTTTAAAAAAAAAAAGAATATAGAATGCATACCATGAAACTAATAGAAGAAAGGTCAGAGCAAAGAGCATGAGATCAGATGAGTCAGTTATAACAATGCTCAGATATTAATCATTCTTCCTTATGACAAATGACTTAGTCTGTTACTCTGTTAGTCAGGGAAAGAGTGTCAGATTTGAACTTTGAA
Organism: Bothrops alternatus; assembly: GCA_034064705.1. Taxonomy (NCBI): domain Eukaryota; kingdom Metazoa; phylum Chordata; class Lepidosauria; order Squamata; family Viperidae; genus Bothrops; species Bothrops alternatus. Next base: position 1,917,402 of record JARGCV010000058.1, on the reverse strand, counting down.
GATGTGTGTGTGTTTGTCTGTGTGTATGTGTGTTTGTGCGTATATGTGTGTGTGTGAGAGAGAGATTAGATAAATGTAGAGTTGCTGGTTTTCTGCTGCATTTAAGTTTTTTGTAGTATTTGTAATAATACTACTGTGTTATTAAAATCTTTGCTTGCCATTCTTCAAGTTTAAGTAATGGTTAAAATAAATCTTTATACAATGCTGTATAGGACAACCTAGCTATAGCAAAAAGGTTACTTGGGTTTCATTCTCTGTCTTCTTCTCTTTCCAGGGCTGGAAAAGATACTATTTATTCTGCTACATGATTGGAAGTACATTTGCATCATTTGCTCAAGCAGGTCAAAGATGTACAGAAAATGGGGCTACTTTAGCCTATATTGAAAATAGGTAATAAACATTAATTAAAAATTGTTTGGCTTAAAGAGTGCTAATTACATATTTTTCCATTGTCTTCTGAAAAAGAAAATCTTGCTGCAGAGAAGTCTGATACCATGCAATTGTATTTTGCTTCAACTTTCAATATGCCCAGTCTCATGATCAAATACCAGTTTACATAATTGGAAATAATGAGTAAAGTCCAAACATCTGGTGGTTCTCAAGTTAGGAAGCTTGAAAAATATTTAACTCTATTGAGACTAACTTTGGTGCAACACTGAACTAAATTTAAAGACAGACAATATATAAAATTGTTCCAACTAACAGGAGCAATTTTTCTAGAATAAAGAAATTTCAAAGAGTAGGAGAAAAAAAAAATAGACAATTCCTGCTTTATGGATGTGATCTATTCCATTTAGGAGGGAGCATTAAGTTCTGGTTGATAAGATACTCTCCAAATATTGGACCCATGTTAATTGCCTCTTGGCTGTACTAGTTTGGATTATTGCTTGTATGGATGACAGGAAGCTGTCTACTCCTGGGAACTTTGTGATTCCTATCTCCATTTCAAACACAACTATTACAGTATCCAAAAGAAATTTGTTCTACTCATTACTATAGGGCAATTCTCTGCTGACCATCAAAGAATTGGTCTACAGTAATTAACATGCTCTCTTTCTAGTAAACCATTCTAAAACATTCCTGAAATTTGAATAAATATGCAATTTTGTTGTTCAGTTGCTAAATCGTGCCCAACTATTAATGATCCCAAGGGAGCACAGTATGCCAGGCCCCTTTGCCCTCCACTGTCTATCTTCCGGAGTCTTCCCAAATTCATTTTCACTGTGTTGATGACACTATTTAACCATCTAATCCTCTGCTGTCTCCTTCTTTTGCCTTCAATCTTTCCCAGCATCAAGGTCTTTTTCAATGAGTTCTCTCCTCACATTTGGTGATCAAAGTATTTGAGCTTCAGCTTCAGTATCTGTCCTTCCAAAGAACAGTCAGGATTGATTTTCTTAAATATGCACTTGATTTAAAGAATTTAAAAATCATTTTGCACATTAATATTAGCAGGAATAGCACATTGATATAAGTATTGACAAAATATTTGATAAAAATTGGCAAAAATATTGTCAATTATCTCCTTTCTACAGATATGAACAAGCTTTTCTGACCAGTTTGGTTGGCTTCAAGACTGAACCTTACATCTGGATTGGTCTTTCTGACATACAAGAAAAAGGAACATTCAGGTGGACCAATGGACAAACAGTCCAGTTCACTCACTGGAATTCAGAAATGCCAGGTACATATAGTTAACATTTGGAGATGGCTCTACTCAAACCTATTGGATTTAATAAAATTCCCACCTCATATCTTGATCTTAAGGACATCTAAGGATACTTTCATTTGTTTTTCTCAGTCACACAAACATTTTTTTCTGAAAATGTGCTTCCTTGGAATTGGTGGAATGCAAATAGATTATAAATAAATAAATAAATAATAAAGGTCATTTGATTTAATTGGTCTTATTATTGTTAATTACTTCCTTTCTTAGAACTGGCTGTTGATCTAATTAAATCCAAAAATGAATTAATGAGAAATATTTTGAAAGATTCGTATTCAGATTTCAACTTTTCTGTTCTGTTGAAGATAAGGATAATAAATCTAAGCCTGGCACAATGCCAATTTGGCATAAAGTTATGTTTTCTTTAAAAATAATGTTCCTTATTTATTCATTCTTTACAAACAATGTAATCTCAAATTTTAAAAAAATGATAGCATACTTTGGGGAAATGGTTTGGGAAGATAGTAAAGTAAATCAAGAGGCAACTAAGTATCTAACTTGAATAAGATATCTCACTTTAAATGACACAGATATGTTTATTGTTTGATCTATCATGAAGGTCGGAAGCCAGGCTGCGTTGCAATGACAACTGGATTTACAGCTGGATTATGGGATCTTCTGAAATGTGAGACCAGGGCAAAGTTTCTTTGTAAGCGCTTTGCTGATGGCGTGACCCCTCCACCGATACCAACTACAACACCTGCCCCTCAGTGTCCTGAAGGCTGGGCTGCAAGTGAAGAAAGGAATATGTGCTTCAAAGTATGCCACTTCAATGTAGAATGTATGACATAAGAAAAGCTAAACAGTTCCTGGTACTTCATGAATGTTGCATGTAATCTTTTTAGTAACAATATGGTAGTAATTTGCCATTGCCTTCTAGAACAGGATGTCAAACTCGCAACATCACGTGATGTGTTGCGACGTATTGTGACTTTTTTTCCCATTGTCGGCAATGGGGTGGGTGCAATTTCGGCATGACACATCTGGCCTGCAGTCTGGCAGTTTGACACCCCTCTTCTAGAAGGATTTTTTAAAAAACTTTCCTGCCACAATAACAACCATGATATACCTTATTTGTCTTTCTTCCTGCTGGTTTCTTACCAAAGACACCTACTAAAGTCTAAACACAGAGTTTCAATAACATAACTTTTGAACCAGCAATGGTGTGTGTGTGTGTGAAAGCCCCACCCCTTTTCACATATGTTGAAGCCATAAAAAAGGGCAGTGTTTTGATTGCATAGTTGTGGCTGTCAGCTGGACAATTTTTTGATCCCCTCCACTGATGCTCCTGAGGACCACAGTTAAGTACTGCCATTTGCTGAGACACCAAATGTATGCAAATCTTAATAAATGCATCTTTCCTTTCATTTTTGTAAGTATAAAGTACTCCTCTAGGACAAATGACATACCTAAATGCATATTGGTATCTGTAGCAGCGTTTTGCTCATTCCCACATCTCTGGAGAGAAATCCTACCAATTCAATACAATACCAGGTCTTTCTTGATATGAAAACCTTGGTTGATTTAGATAAAACTAAGAGGCTTGGAATTATGTTGTACATGGATAGGAAATTATCAGAGTAGGATATTTTGGAAGAAGGCATTGGTGAATTACTTTTGTATTGTTAGCAAAAAGGCTACATGTCCATAATATCTCCAGGTGTTTATGCTCAATGTGAATTCATTATTTTACTAAAAACTGAGTTTTTTTAATTATATTGCATTGCTATTGCCACTTGTGAATAAAATGGGTGGAAACTAAATTTAATAAAATAAATGTTACCTTGCATTTCCATCCATGGGAAATTCAGTGGAGGCCCCCATAATTAGCTGTAAGCAGTTTAGAAGACATTTAAAAAGCAGTTTAATTCAGACCTAACTGGTGGTGGGTAAGTGTTCCATTCTTTCCTGAAGTAAAAAAAATGGAGATGAAATTATGTGCATTCTGTATCCTGAGAGCTGTTTTATTTGTTTAGCTTTATTTTTTGTGCATTCTTTTTTTTGTAAAAAATTCTTTTATTAAAACAATCAATATCAAACATAAGATTGTATTAAAAAGCAATCATCATATAACCTGCAATACAACGCTAAGGATTAATCTTTGTAAACGTCTGGTTTAGTAAACATTCCTCACTCCTCACGTCAAGCCTCAACTATATGCCTGATACATTTTATTTGATTGGTGTTTCTCTTGTATATGTTCTATCTACTGCTTCTAGTCTATCACATATTGTTCATTCAAGCTTCAGAAGTAAATTCGTCTCAGTAGTAGTGCAATCTTTTATGATCCCTAGCAAAAGATCCTGAGATAGAAATTCAGTAACCTGAGGTAGAAACTCAGTACGCGTTCCCAATATTAAAGCAGTCAACATTAAACATAGGATCATATTAAAAAGCAATCCTCATAAAGCATAAAAATACAGCATGAGGTATTAGTCTTTGTAAACGTAATAGTGCACTCTTTTATAATCCCTAACAAATTCAATATTAAAGTACTCAACATTAAGCATAAGATCATATTAATAAGCAATCATCATAGAACATAACATACAACATTAGGTATTAGTCTTTGTAAACGTCAGTTTTGGCAAACATTCCTCACTCCTCTCGTCAAGCCTCAGCTAAACGCCAGGCACATTTTATTTGACTGGTGTTTCTCTTGTATATAGTCTATCCACTGTTTCCAATCAGTCAAATATTGTTCATTTGAGCGATCTTTCAAATATGCCGATATTTTTGCCATTTCCGCCAAATTTATTACTTTCAAAGTCCATTCTTCTATAGGTGGTATTCCTGGATTCTTCCAGTATTGTCCCACCAACAATCTGGCTGCTGTGATCAAGTTCAAAAATAAGTTTGTCTCTGAGGTAGTGCAATCTTTTGTGATCCCTAACAAGAAAACCTGAGGTATAAATTCAATACGCTTTTTGAAAATAGTTTGGAGTGTCCACCATATCTTCCTCCAGAAGGCTTTAATTTTTCTACATGTCCACCAAATATGGAAATATGTAGCCTCCCCGTTACCACACCTCCAACATTTAGGCTGATAGAAGAGTATCAGGTGTGAACACCAAGATCCTGAGCTTTAATTCCTCAAATATTTATTACAAAGAATGTGAGGAGCAGATAAACAAAAATTTCAGAAAACAACATATATCCAAAATAGATAGTAATGGCTGATGTAATCATCTTCTTCCAATTACTGCTAATCAGGTTTGCTCTGGGAATTTCAGGACTGGAATTCCAACCAATTGGAGAGAATCAGACTTGGGGAAATAGAGTTATGTGAGTCAGTGTATAAAATAGCTTAAAAATTATAATCAACAGTTGCACATAACTGAAGTAGGGAAACTAATTTTAATTTTGACTGTTACATCCCATATCTCTTTTACAGTTGTGACTTTGGTGATTATGTCAGTATCATTACCAGGCTTTGCTAATGACACACTTTTCAACTTTATCATGTGTACATTTTTTTCTCCTGCCTAACTGCAAAGTAATGTATTGTCATTAGGTTTTCTTAAACCATGGCAAGAGGTCATGGGCAGAGGCTCGGAGTTTCTGTTTAGCAATTGGAGGAGACCTGGCTACCATTTCTAGTTCCAAAGAATCCAACAAGCTGCAGAATTACTTGCGGTAAGTCCATGGATGCATCCCTGCAATTGTAACTATTTCATTCCAGGAGCATAATCAAAATGCCTTTATGTTTTGTAGACCAGGGCTTTTCAACCTTTTCACCCATTGTACCACTTTTAGAATATGGCAACATCCAAGTACCACCAGCGAGGTGTGAAAAACTTGATGACCCCCCAAAAAGTGATAAAGTACAGGTAGTCCTTGACTTACAACAGTTCGCTTAGTGACTGTTTGAAGTTACAATGGCACTGAAAAAAGTGCTGCCCAAACCACAGCCGAGCAAGACACCTGCCTGCCCAGCTGGTGGTGTTCTTCTTCCTGTCTGAGATTTTCATTGTTGTGAGCATTTCTCTTGAGGATTGGCAGCGGGGGTGGGGTGGGATGGTGTTTGGTTTTTATTGCCCCTCCGTCTGCTGGGTGGTTGCAGCAGGTTTTGGTCACTTCACATGACCCTGGGACACTGTGATCTTCATAAATATGAATCAGTTGCCAAGCATCTGAATGTAAATCACAAGACTCTGGAGATGCTGCAACATTCCAACTGATCAGCACTTCTTCTGGGCTCAGCAGAAGCGCCAGGATCAGTGCCGCTTTCCAGCTGATTGGTGCTTCTTCAGGGCTCCAGCTGGAGCCTGGCGCTGATCCTGGAGCTTCCGCTGACCTCTGACAGCCCTGCAGCTCCAGCCATCTCTTGCTCAGGCTTGTGCGGTGCTGCCACCGGTTCAGCTCATTCCCCTCCCCCGCTACCACTTTTCTAGGATGGTCGTGTACCACCTGCCAGGTGCCAATGTACCACAGGTGGTACCCAGACCACTGGTTGAAAAGCCGTGTTGTAGACAATAAAGAAGATATAAGCAGGAATTCACACGTATCAACCCACATATCACTGCTTAATACTGCGCTGGAGATTCTAAGAGTTGAAATAAAGTGACAGAACAATTAAACAAGTGTTTTTCAAACACAGCAACTTTAAGATATGTAGTTTATCTGGTTGAAGAATACTGGGAGTTGAAGTCCAAACTTTTAAAGATGCCAAAATGAGAAACACTGAATTAAATATTAGGGCCAGAATCTGACTTGTAACACATTCTCTTTGAGATGACCAATTTTTTTCCTGCTGAAGATCAGATTCCCAAGGAAATTTTTTAATCTGGGACTGAACTGCTTGCCAGTTAGAGGAATGGAGTAAGCCCAAAGTAGAAAGAATTCCTAACTTTTCTTTTTGTTTGATATCCATCTATTTTTCTTTTCTGCTGGCTGTCCATTTACCTTCTCATCATTCTTCATTCTAACACTCCTATTATTCTCCTCTTTTGCTGATAGATGGTGTGGGCAAAGACCATGATCCAAATCTCACTCCTTTTTAATATGCTGGTAATATACATATTAACCTTATTTTAAAAGGCCAAAAAGAACATTTGAAAATTAATTTGCATTTTCATTACATAGTGAGTCTACCTATCAGAAACATTTATAGAAATTTTCAAACTTTTTCAGATTTTAATGGAAATTAACTATAGCCTATCTCACTTTTTAAAAACATTGATTTTATTTGTGTTTGTGTTATATTGTAGGAGTTCTGGAATCATGCAATACTGGATTGGTTTAAATTATATAAACCAACAGGATGGGTTTAAATGGAGTGATGATTCACCAGTGAGTGATTTCAACTTTTTTCTCAGGCAATATTCTTTCTGTTTTTTGTTTTTTTTTAAAGAATAAGCTTTGGCAAAGTAGATTGGGGAATTGAATTGAAAAAATAAGGGATCTAGAATATTGCACTGAAATATTGCATTCTACAATATTGAATATTTCAAGATGTTGAGACTACACTCTAGAAAGAGTGTAGAGAAGAGCAACAAAGATGATTAGGGGACTGGAGCTAAAACATATAAGGAACGGCTGCTGGAATTGGGTGTGTCTAGTTTAATGAAGAGAAGGACGAGGGGGGACATGATAGCAGTGTTCCAATATCTCAGGGGTTGCCACAAAGAAGAGGGAGTCAGGCTATCTCCAAAGCGCCTGAAGGCAGGACAAGAAACAATGGATGGAAACTAATCAGGGAGAGAAGCAACCTAGAACTAAGGAGAAACTTCCTGACAGTTAGCACAATTAACCAGTGGAACAACCTGCCTCCAGAAGTGGTGAATGCTGCAACACAGGAAGTTTTTAAGCAGAGACTGGACAGCCATTTGTCTGAAATGGTATAGGGTTTCCTGCCTGAACAGGGGTTGGACTAGATGACCTCCAAGGTCCCTTCCAACTTTATTATAATTATAATTATAATTATTATTGATCATTGCACAGTCAGCCAGATGTTCAGACTGGATTTGGCATTTTGGTCTACCTATCGAGTCCTTACCTGGGATATGCAGATGTGAATGTTTGATGGTATTACAGATATCGTCGCAGGATGGAAGCAGTCCCTAGTAAGGCCACCTTTTGCAGTTGACTAATGGCAAATTTGTCAATGTCAATGGTGTTCAAGTGGTGCTCCATTTGTTTTGGGATTGCACCTATTACTATTGGTACTACCTTTGCTTGCCTTTGCCACAGTCTTTTTATTTCTATTTGTAGATCTTTGTATTTTATTATCTTCTCCAGTTCTTTCTCATCTATTCTGCTTTCTCCAGGCACTGCCACGTCCACTATTCAGACTTTGTTGTTGTTGTTGTTATTGTTATTATTATTATTATTATTAATAATAATCTCTGGTGAAAGTGGGATGGGGGAATGCATCCATCCTTGCTCTCCTTGACCCCTCAGAGGCCTTAATTGTAATATCCTTTTGGGCTGGCTGCAGGATTTGGGGCTGGGCAATGGAGTTTTGTGCTGGTTTGGCTCCTTTCTCCAAGATCAGTCCCAGTCAGTGTTGATAGGAAGTGAGAGATTCAGTCCATGGCTGCTTTTTGTGGCTCTGCAGAGCCTGCTACTTTCTCCCTCCTATCTAACATCTACACGAAGCCCAGAGTGAGGTCATCTACCATCAGGGGGAGCAAAAAAATGGGACAACTTGAAGAAGATTTGGTTGCTAACTGAAGTAAAAGATTCATCACCAAACTTCAAGCCTTAGATCAGAATTGAATGGTTTGCTGATCTCCAGAATATAACTATCTTCCTCCAGAAAACTCAGTGCCAAATCTTGTTGGCAAAAGATCAAATTCAGTTATTTTAAAATAAAATAAAGAGAAAATAAACTATTACACCTCCCCAAGGCTAGCTTGCTTATGTATTTATTTTAGATATTCTATGGCATATAAAGGGATGGATCTCTTTTACCTTTAGCCCCCAAGGTACCCTACACAATAAAAAAACCAAACCCCAAAATATCTGCTTTGTCCCCTCTAGCAATGTGACTGCATCATCCTTTCAGTGACCAAAGGTAGAGGATCATAATAAAAGTCAGTTGGGTGATTTTGGGTCAATCACTTTCTCGGAGCCCAACACATCTCATAGGGTTGTTGTTATTGTTGGAAAAATAAGAGGAGGAAGGTGTGTTGGATAAGCAAACAAATAATATTGATAAATGGGGATAATGAAACCTGGCCTCCAACTAAAATAACAATTTGGCTTAGAAACCAGGGAACTTAAGTTCTAGTTCTGCCTTAAGTAGGAAAGCCAGCTGGGTGACCTTAGGCCAGTCACTTTCTCTCAGCCCAACTCACCTTACAGTGTTATTATTGGGGGAAAGTAGGAGGGAGAAGGAACATTATGTAAGTTTGCCAATCTGATAATAAAGATGGGATAAAAATCAATAAAGTCTAACAAACAGACAAACAAACAAATAAGTAAAAGCAAGCATGCAAGGAAGCAAGGTAACAAGCTTTCCTGGCCCTATAATCTGTGGATGGAGAAATGATATGATTAACATCTTAAAAGTCAAGCAAAATGAATTATCAAAAAGTATCTCTGAGAAATTAAGACATTTCCTTGACTGTTGCAGGTGATTGTCTCAAAGGCAGGACACTGCTTAGCCTGTAAAAAACCCAATATTAAACCTGAAACCACCAATACAGATTAAAAAATTCCAGTTAAAATTATAGAGAGTCACTGCCAGTCAGTGTAAGCAATGCTTGCTTAGGTGGACCAGTTTTCAGACTCAATAGTAGGGAACTTTTTATGTACAATTAGTTTGAATTTTGCATCATAAAATGTATTTTTTCAACAAATGAATATTACATATTTCTATATTAGCTAGGTTATGTCAACTGGGCATATGGAGAACCCAATAATTATAATGGAGCAGAACACTGTGGAGAGATAAATCCAGAAAATATGTATTGGAATGATGTACACTGTGAGGAAACGTTTTACTGGATCTGCCAGATTACAAAAGGTACAACTTTCTTTGTCAAATGAAATCATAACATCTTCAGACTGATATCAGGTTAATAGCATCACTAACCAATAATAATGTGTTTACTTTTTTAAAATTAATCTGTAATTTGGCTGGACATTGGGCATAATAAACATTAATTATTCTTGTTTAAAATTTCTATCAATAAAATTAACTAGAATATTTAATTTCTTGGTGACCAAGCAATGTAAGCTTAACAGGGCAAGCTGGGAAGACATGAGAGATAGTAGTGGATTTATCATATTAAAAAATGCCTTAATCTCTTTCACTTTCCTTCAGGGAATTTAAAAATTGTGACAGATTTGAAGCTGGCATAATCCTCTCATTGATATTAAGGAATAAAATGTTTATATGGTGGAAAAATGGTGATTTTTATTATTTTTACACCATATAAACATTTTACTCCTTAATATCAATGAGAGGATTATGCCAGCTTCAGATCTGTCACAATGGATTCTATTAATCAATTCACAGTGTGAATGCTGTGATTTTGGAGCAATTAACATTTGTTATCATAGTATAATTAAATTGAGCCAATCTACATTTTCATTTTTTCCTTTGTCAGCATGCTATGAAATTTGATAGTGACAAGCCAAATAGTCACTGAAATTATGTTAGATTTAATATAATGGTTATAATACCTGTTACAGTTCCAAGTAAGATATTTGGAATTTCTTTTTCTTTCAGTGAAAAGAAAAATGGTGAAGAATTCATCCTTGAAAATTCTGTTGATATTTTGTTAGAATCTAGATATGAATGGGAGTGATGAAACTCTGTAAATATTTAGTATTCTTTTTTTAAAAAGTCAGTGGCTATTAGTCATGTGGGCTATGCATAATTTTCATTAAACGTTCCCAGAAGAGAAGGAATAGAAGAAAATAACCATTTGTGGAGTTTCGATTGTCACCTGGTTGACCAGTGGAGAGGACAGGATGCTGTTTTAGTTAAATTCTTTGCTTGACTCATTATATCTTTATGCCCTTTAAAATTACAATTTTAAATCATCTAGGGAAGATTTTTGAAACATTTATTTAAATTATGATAATTACACTAATTAGTGCCACTATCTCTTAGCCTTACGAGGGAAGCAATGGCAACCCACTTCCAAAAAAAACTTGCCAAGAAAAGTGCAGGGACAGGTTCAAACAGTTGCCAGGAGTCAACCATGACTTGAAGGCACCACTCCTCAATCATTTATTAGAGTAAAAGTATGATGTTCAATTTTGTCCTTTTAATTGAGGAACCATATATGTTAATGAGATTTTACTCTAATTTTTCTTTTTCAGGTGTGCAACTAAAGCCAGAACCAACAAATCCACCCACTCCAAGTACGTTTCTATGGCTTGTTGTGATGAAATCTTTCTATGTTAATGATAAAGATAAAATTGTCTTCTTGAGGACAAAGTGGGCATGTGGCATTTTCAAGCAAATACTATTTCTTATATGCTTCCACCCTCTGGAACCAACTGCCCCCTGAAGTCCGCGCTTCTCCCACCCTCCTGGCCTTCCGAAAGAATCTTAAAACTTATCTTTGCCGGCAGGCCTGGGGATGATTGTGGATTGTTGTCTGAATGATGAATGTGTGTTGGGTTTTTATTTTTAATGCTTTTTTGATTTGGACTTAGACTGTAAATATTGTTTTATATATGTTGTAAGCCGCTCCGAGTCTTCGGAGAGGAGCGGCATATAAGTCCAAATAATAAATAAATAAATGTAGGACACAAGTAAGTAAAGGCAGCATAATGATGTCATAGTTTGTACATTGACACATTGATTTGTTGCAGTTTGCTGAGGGCACTGATGGCTGAAAATAGGGAAAATAGTTTTAAATGAACTTTTAAAATTTAATATTTTTTTTGCTGTCTAGTAAAGCTCAGCCCAGTACAACCTTGCTGAAGCTAAGAAACCAGATTCATGTCCTCCCCCTAGAAGAAAGCAGGCAGACACCTGAAAAATGGACATCATCCAATGTTCCAGTGACAGCAAAAAAAGTAGCCCAACCTTTCCCAAGGGAAAAAAAAAGGTTTTTTTGTTATGACAGGAGATTCACTTCTCAGAGGAACAGAATCGGCAAATTGTAGAATGGACAATCAATTTAGGGAGGTATCTTGCCTGTCAGGAGTGAAAATAAAAAATGTGACTGAGAGCCTTAGTAAAATAATGAAGTCCACAGATCGTTATGTATATGAGCAGCTCATGTGGTGTTTTCATCTGTACTTCCAAAGGAAGGTCAACATCCAATGAGAGGATAGAGGACTTGGAAAATAAATCACTGGCTTAAGAGTTGGTGTCATCAAGAAAAGTTTGGATTCTTAGACCATGGTTTACATTGCCTACAGTGAAGGATTGGATAGGCAAAACCTTTAAACCAATATCATAAACTTTAAGAGAGCTGATTTCAACAAACTTGGGAAGAATTCCATGGATGAAAACAACTGAAGAAGCTTGGGAGACTGTGAAAAATGAGATTATGAAAGCCCAGTCCATCACAATACCATTCAAAATAGATCCAAGAATAAACCAGCATGGTTACATCTGATAAGCTGAAAGACAAAAAGAACAAGTATAAAAAATGGAAAGAAGGAAACATAACTAAGGCAGAATACATGCATATAGCACAAATCTGCAAAGATGAAGTCAGAATCAACAACCTGCAACAAATGTCAATTTTTTTATAAAAGTTCTTTCAACATATAAAAAACAAAAAAAAGTCAAGGAAACAATCGGTCCACTAAAAGGAGAAGATAGCAAGGAAGTGACGGGCAGCAGGGAGAAAATGGAGCTTTCTTTGCATCTGTCTTCACACAAAATAAAAAAATAGCTTAGCCTATCAAAAACAGCACCATAAAAATGATTAGCAATGCAAGTCAAAAGAGGCAAGAAAATGATAAAAGACCACTTATCCATTCTAGATGATTTCAATTCACCAGGTCCAGATGGATTACATCCCAGGATTCTGAAGGAATTAGCAAACATGATCTTGGAATCAGATCTTGAGCTATATTTTTCAAAGATTCTGAATCAGTGGGGAGTTACCAGAGGATTGGAAAAGAGCTGACGTAGTTACCATTTTCAAAAAAAAAAGAGGAAAAAAATGGATTCGGGAAACTACAAATCTATCAGCGTGACACCAACACCTGGGAAGATCCTGGAAAAGATAAACAAGCAATGAATCTGCAAATACCTAGAGGCAAGCAAAATTACAACCACAAGCCAAAATGAATTTGTCAAAAACAGATCACTCTAGACCAGACATGTCAAACTCACGACATCACGTGATATCATGTGACGTATCAGAGCTTTTTCCCCATTGCCAGCTATGGGGTGGGCACAGTTTCCTGGTGATGCATCCAGCCGGCGGACTGGCAGTTTGACACCCCTGCACTAGACAAATCTTATTGCATTATTTGACAAAGTGACTAAATTAGTGAACTAGTGTAAGGCTGTGGTCATAATTTACTTGGACTTCAGTAAGACATTCAATAAAGTGGACTACAACCTACTACTTGATAAGATAGAAAAACATGGGTAGACAGCATCACCACCAAATGGACCAACTGTATTCAATGTGCAGTCCCTATGTGGAGGGAAGTATGCAGTGTCTTAGATACAGTATTCCTCAATATCTCCATAAATGATTTAGACAAGGGGATAGAAGGGGAAATTACCAAATTTTCAGATAACACCAAACTATTGTCTGGAATAACCAACACACCAGACGATAGGCTCAACATCCAGAAGGATCTCGACACTCTTGAACAATGGGCCCTACCTAACAAAATGAAATTCAATGGTGAGAAAAACAAGGTTTTTACACTTATGAAAGAAAAACTAAATGTACAGGTATTGGATATGTAGTATCTAGCCCAGTGGTTCTCAACCTTTTGAGACCCCACTTGCCCTGCCCATGCGCGTCGGGCCGATCCGCGCATGCGCGGCGCGCGCGCGACAAAAAAACAAAAAAAAACCAAAAACAAAATGGCGGACCGCAACGGGCCAATCCACGCATGTGCGGCGCGTGCGCGACGGCCCAAACCACACATGAGCGGTATGCGCACGACAAAAAATGGTGGACCATGATGGGCTGATTCGCGCATGCGCGACGCGCGCGTGACGAAAAAACCAAAAACAAACAAAAAAACAAAATGGCGGACCGCGGTGTCCGGCGACCCCCGCGAAACGGTTGTTCGACCCCAAATGGGGTCACGACCCATAGGTTGAGAACCGCTGATCTAGCCCAATAGTAGTACCTGTGAGAGGGATCTAGAAGTCCTTGTTGACAGCCACTTAAATACAAGCCAGCAGTGTTCTGTAGCTGCAAAAAAAAAAAAAAGCCAATACAATCCTAGGCTGCATTAACAGAAGGATCCAGATGACATGAAGTGTTAGTACTCCTTTATAATGCCTTGATAAGATCACACTTGGAATATTGCATCCAGTTTTGGTTGCCACGATATAAAAAAGATGTTGACACTCCAGAAAGACTGCAGAGAAGAGCAACAAAATGAATAGGGATTGGAGGCAAAAATATATAAAGAACAGTTACAGGAATTGGGTATGTCTAGTCTAATGAAAAAAGGACTAGAGGTGACATGATAGCAGTGTTCAAATGTTTGAGGGACTGTCATAAAGAAGAGCGGGTCAACCTATTTTCCATAGCACCTAAAGGCAGCACAAGAAGCAATGGATGGAAGCTAATCAAGGAGAGAACCAACCTGGAACTAAGGAGAAATTTCCTGACAGAATAATTAATCAGTGAAAAGGCTTGCCTTCAGAATTTATGGTGCTCCATCATCATAGGTTTTTAAAAAGAGATTGGACAGTCCTTTGTTTGAAAAGCTGTAGGTTCTTCTGCTTGATCATAGGGTGGACTAGAAGACCTCCAAGGTCCCTTCCAACTCTGTTATTCTATTGTTCTGTTATCATTTCCTCAACAAGCTGGAGAGTCTCAATTTGTTATTAGCTGCAATACAGGAAGAAAAGATTTAATTCCATCTTGCCTATTTATATTATATTATGATTTGTGTTCCAGTGTACATGGGGAGATTGTATCCTAATGTGATCACCACAAAAGCCCTATAAATTAAGTTGGACTGAAGGAGAATATCCCAAAATCACCCAATGAAAGTCTTGAAATCGATCTAATTTGTAGCATTGTCAGATCTTTTCATAAACTGAAGGCTACTTGCTGATTGGCTGGCTAGTTGGGACCACAGAATATGAGAGTCAGTTTGGTGTACTGCCCTAGAAACCAGGAGATGATAAGTTCTAATCCCATGTTAGACATGAAAGCTCTCTGGGTAACTGTGGGTCAGTCACTCTTAGCTCAACTTCTAAAATTGTTGTGAGAAAATAAGAAGAGGAAATGTATTGTGTATATTTCTTCTTCTTCTTCTTCTTGTGCCATATCCGTTATCGGACGTTGTGATCATGTTGGCAATCCTGTTTTTATCAGCAGTCGCACGAAAAAGTGCTGCTGAATTTTGTCCAAACCAGTCCCTTAGATTTTGAAGCCATGATGTTCTTCTTCTGCCTGGACCTCGTTTGCCTTCAATCTTTCCCTGGAGGATTAAATGGAGTATGCCGTATTGTGTATCTTTGCTGCCTTAAATTACTGAGTAATAAATGTGGGATAGATAGCTAATTAATATCTCTCATAGATTATCAATTTACTAGTGATGGCTGGGTCGTCAATGGAGACAAGCAGTATTATTTCAACACCAACAAATTTCCATTGGAAGAAGCTCGTGCATTTTGCAAAAGAAACTTTGGAGATTTGCTTGTCATTGAAGACAACACTGAAAGGAAGTTTATCTGGAAATATGTAAGGCACTCATTTATTATTTTTGATATGAAAACAATGAATGTGTATTATTTGCTTATTTTTAATTTATTTAAGGCATTTCCATGGCTGCCAAATGATGATTCTTGATGGCTTACAATAACCATAGTCTTCTTTATAAATTTATAGCACAAAATGTACATTGTGGAGTATAATGAATATATTCGAGCTTTTCCCATTAGTGAATTAAAATTTAAATAACATACAAATTGTAGCTATTCTACAATTGTTCATATCAAAATACTTTAACAGTGCTGGAACAAGTATGAAAGGACAGCTGTTGATTTTCAAAACGTGATCTAAAATTCAGACATGCTAGTCTGTATTCCATGCACATCAGCTTTCTTCTATCCTATGGCTCCAGCATCAATTCTATTGAATATTGTCATAAGAAAGCCAGAACAGAATAACAGAACAACACAACAACAGAGTTGCAAGATACCCTGGAGGTCTTCTAGTCCAACCCCCTGCTCAAGCAGAAAACCCTATACCATTTCAGACAAATAGTTATGTTTGTAGTTTTTATCAAGGAACAAAAAGCTAGGTTAACAAATGCTGGATCCTGACAAATCTGTTTTATGACTGCAATTAAAAGCTGGCAAATATTTATTTATTAACATTTACATTAGTGCCCAGCAAATCATCTATCTGTTGTCAGGTTAGATTGACTTAACAGAAGAAGAGAATTGGAAGGGACCTTGAAAGTCTTCTAGTCCAGCCCTCAGTTCAAATAGGAGACCTTGTTCCATTTCAGACTTGATTCTTTATAATTATCTTTTGAAAATCTCCTTAAGGCATCTTTCTGCCTAAAGATGTGGGGAAATCACACCGCTAAAATAATATGATCCTTAATTTTATCTGGGTTGATAAAGAAGAACTATCAGAGTTGTACCTTGTGCAGAACTAAAAATTTATCAGATGTCTGTGCTAAAGCAATGGCCATTGCTAAAAGTTACAAAAAAAATCCATATTATGGAATGTAAGAAGAAAAGGCTGGAGTTGGGGTGTTTAACCAATTTCCTTGCCTGATATTTTTCTACTTTTATTTAGGAGCCAATAATTAGTAAATACTCAGCTCCATTCAATTGCCCTGACTCCACCTCAAATCAAGGGATTACAGGGTCATTAAAAAAAATTAGGAACCAATTATTGGATTATTAGCTTTGTTCTTAAAGGAACAATGCTGTTTTCTAAAATAATTTCTTAAAGCTTAATATATTCTTGCTTGAGACATAATTCCCAGGCTACAAATATATATGACGGTCTTTTGTTTTGATTCTTTAGATCTTACAAAATGAACAGGTGAATACTTATTTCATTGGACTGTACCTGAGCCTTGATAAAGTAGTCAGGTGAGCAAACAGAAAGCACTGCATTTTATTATATGAGGGTTTTTTTTTGCTTATTTTGTTATCCTCAGACAGACAATTAGGATTTTCATCTAGGAAAGCCCAATACATTGGACTAGTTCACATGACATACTGTCCTTACTACTCCATGTGGGGAGTAACAGAATAACAGACTTGGAAAGGACCTTCTTGTCTAACCCTTCTGCTCAGGCAGGAAACCCTATACCATTTCAGACAAATAATTGTCCAGTCTCTTCTTATAAACTTCCAGTATTGGAGCATTCACAGCTTCTGGAGGCAGGTTGTTCCACTGGTTAATTGTTCAACCTGTCTAGAAATTTCTCCTTAGTTGTAGGTTGCTTCTCTACTTGTTTAGTTTCCATCCATGGTTTCCAGTAGGGGAAAGGATTCCCTCTGCATGATGTCATTATGATGCAGTGTTTTTCAATTTGGCAACTTTAAAATGTGTGCATTTCAACTCTCAGAATTCTGGTTGGGAAATTCTGGAAATTGAAGTCCATACATGTTAGAGTTGGCAAGTTTGAGAAACACAGTTCTAATGGGAGCCTTTGCTTTTACACTGATTAACAATAACATGTTAACTTTTCTTAAAGCTGGATGGATAGAACTCCTGTCCAGTATGTTGCCTGGGCACCACATGAACCTAACTTTGCAAACAACGATGAAAACTGTGTGGTCATTTATAGGACTACAGGTATGTAGTTTGCTAGTTGACAATACCAGTTTCTGATGATTTCTATATGCATGCTAAAATGCATGGTTTTAGTAATGATGACATACTTCACAATGCAGAATATATATATAAAAATATATGCAGGTAGTCCTTGACTTATGAACACACTTGGGATCAGAATTTCTGTTGCTAAGCAAGGCAATAATTAAGTGAGTATGGCCAATTTTTTGGCCTTTGGCTATTTAAGTGAATCACAGAGTCATTAAGTGAATCTAGCTTCCCTCATTAACTTTGCTTGTCAGAAACTGTTTGGAAAGGTCACAAATTGTGACCATATGATCCCAGGACAGTGTGACCATTGTAAATACATGCTGGTTGCCAAGGGCCCAAAGTATGATCATATAGGGATGCTGCAATGATCATAAGTGTGAGGACAGGTTATAAGTCACTTTTTCATTATAACTTTGAACAGTCACTAAATGAATGGTTGTAAGTCAATGACTACCTGTATATAGTAAGGAAGCATACGGGCCAGTGGTGGGATTCAAATATGTGAACAACCGGTTCTCTGTGTGGATGCCCCTTCCGGAAGTTCATTCTAGGCTTGTGCAACAAAAAATTAGCTACCGGTTCTGCCGAATTGGTGTGAACTGGCTGAATCCCACCACTGATACAGGCCCAGTAGCATGTAATAAATGTGCTTTTTGCGTGTTTCAATATCTTGCAATCAATAATTGTCAGGATACATATAACAAAAGACTTTGAATGTGGGAAAATGTATTTTTGCACTATAGGATTGAGACTTTGTCAAGGCCTTGATAAACTGTGCTGGGGTTATAACATTCTCAACATCTCTAGATTCTTCTCTACTTTTTCCAAGGCTGTCTCACATTTTCTTGGAGGTCATTGTGACATTTCATTTTGGTTTAGCTGCTGCTCTGGTCTGGAAAAAAAATCACTTTCCTAATTTGCTAATCATTGCTGAGGAGCATTGTTTTGATTTATTTAGCTGCTGCAATTCCTGAATTGGAGATTAGTACATCTGGAGTTGCAGTGAAGTCTACTTTTCAAAATATTCTGTGACTCCCAAATTGATCAATAGAGATGTCATGCAGTCTGGTTCTACCAGGATATGGCTTTAGAAAAGCAGGTGTAATATGCATACATTATTTGAATGTGACTCAAGCTAACATGCTGTTTTTAGGACATTCACTTCTATAGATTGGACAGCAAGCTGTGGCTCTTTTCCCAAATCTGAAAGGAATTTGAACTGGTTGATTGGCTGAAGGAAGAAGCTGTTTGATTCTCTGTAGTACTATTTAACATATGAATGTTTGATTTTGTTTCAAGTGCTGGTCACATAGTCTTTCTAATTACTTAGCCAACAGTCAGTTGTGTTTGAAATGTCTTTTTAATAACCTGAGCTCAGAATATATGGTTATAGAATCTGGAATTCCATTAGTCACTCAGCATTAACTTGTATCTTTCCAGTAGTTTCTTAAGAACTAAAATAATGTTACTGTTTAATAGCAAATAAAATAGAAAGGAATGAGTTCCTAACTACAAATGGGACAAGACTTAGTCTTAGAGAGACTGTGTATCATGCAGACTAATAGGCATCTGGAGACAATGCTGTCTTGTGAGACACCCACCAATATAGTGATCTCAATTCAGTTCTAGCATGGGTGAATCTAGCTTTGTGGATTTTTCTAGATAGATACTCCTCTAATGATCTCCTTGTCTGTCAATGGATGCAATAGCAGCTCATGAAGCAGTAGGTGACTTTTGATTTTAGCTATTGTCCTGACACATTAGAAATGTGTGAGGCTTTGGTTGTAAGGTTGTTCTTACCTTCTTGACTGTTTGATCAGCTTTTGGTCCCCTTTCCCTGCTCACATTCAACCATTTCTTTTCTCTTGCTTAGGACTTTGGAATGATATAAACTGTGGCTATCCATCTTCTTTCATATGTGAACGACATAACAACTCAGTCAATGTAACTGTTGCCCCCACACCACCTTCCTTTCAAGGAGGATGTGCTGAATCTTGGCTTTTGTTTGAAAACAAGGTATAGTAATTATTTCCTTTTTAAAAAAGAATTGCTCCAAGAAACAAAAAGATAACAAGATGAGAGGGACTTTCTATGGAAGATTTGTTTACACAATTAAAATAAATGCCTTAATAAGATGGCATCACAGAGGAATTTTGTGCATATATACATAAAATAAAGGTAAATGCTCATCAGCCTTACCATATATACTAGACAGTATACATGACTAGATAAACTAATTCTACTTTATGGTAATGCTACATTAATAGAATCTTGCAAATCTGAAAGTACAATGATTACCTTTACTGATCAAGAACTTAGGTAGAGACCCTTCTGAGTCTCTTGGTCTGCCCATTATCCAGCAATAGCTGTGTTGTCTCTGAGCATCTCTTCACAAACATAGTATCCCAAGGTCTTTCCCACATACCATTACAAGACTCCTTCACATTAAACTTGAGTCCCAATGGCATTCACAAAATAACAGAATGTTGGAAGGTACTTGCTACTTTTCTTGAAATGGCAAAAGCAGTGTAAACATTATCATTCTGCAAGCTCAGTGTATTCCATCCATATGTGCACCATTACAATGCATATACTTTATGAAAATGGATAGGGTTTGCATTGTTACACAGCTTTTATTGGTTTGGCCCTCTTTGCTCCTCCATCCATAGGTACCAATATAAGTTCCTCCAGTTTCTTTGGTAACTATAAGGAAACACACTGTCCTAGTGGTTTTCTGGGATCTTTTTGGATTTCCCAATAGAAAACACATGTCAGTTTCCAAGTACCAATCAGATCCAATTTTTCAAAATCAACCATAATTTTCTAATCAAGCCAATTTGGTATAATGATTAAGATCTGGTCTAGAAACCAGGACACTAAGCTCTAACCCTCCCTTAGGCATTAAAGCTGGTTAGATGACTTTGGGCCTTTTTCCTGGCCCAGTCCACCTCACAGGATTGTTGTTGTGGGGAAAATAAGAAGAGAAAGGAATACTATGAATGTTCTCCAGTTTGAGTTACTTATAAATTAAGGTGGGATAAAAATCTAATCAATCAAGAACTGGATGCTGCTACTCATGATCTAGTGAGTGTACTTAGAAAAGCACTTGTGAGATTGTTCTCTGTTGCAAACATGGATCTCTGGAAGATTCTCCCAGCTGAGATCTATGTGGTCTCCATTTAGATAATCTGGCTTTTCCCCCAGGCTGGGATCAAAAAAGAATGACAAAGAGGGTGGTGTGTTTGACTTCTTACTAATGCTTTTTTTCCTGGCTATTTGGTTTTTAAATTGTATGTTATTTATTGCTTTTATTGTCTGTGACTATATACATTTCTAAAATAATTAATAATGAAATAAACTTTTAATTTTATTTATCTCTATCCTTGCATTTGGATTTTTTTATATAAAAAAGTGCTATAAATTTTTTGGATTTAATCAAGAAGACGGAAAAAATTGGAAAAATGCACGGAAAGCTTGTCAGAATTATGAAACTGGAGGAAACCTGGTTACAATACTCAATGAAAGGGTACAAGGTATATAAGCACCGTATCAATTAATAAAAGTTTACTTATTTGTGAAAGTTTACATCATCTTTGGGGTGTTTATGTTTTATGGGATGAATATCCCATTAATGAAACCACTGGACCACTTTTATGGAGTCTTACAATACTAGTTTGAATCCAAAATTTTAAATGAGAAGGTATAATACCTTAATTCATATTTTCTCCCTTCTTACTACTGCTAGTATAGCTATTTTCTTCCTCTGCCTTGATTTTCTTACTATTACATACAGATAATGGTAAACCTGTGTTTGCCCCCAAACAAATATAACTGTAAAAGTCATTTTGCATCTTTAAGATAAAATGGAAAATTGTGATTTGATAGAAATTACAGAAAAAAGTTTCAGATGTTCCCTTTCATACTAAAAAACAAAGGAGGAAAGGAATGTACCTGTTGTATATATTTATTAGAGATGTGCAAAACATTTGCTTTGCTTTGCATTTTCATGCTAAGACATCTAGGAACAGTTCCAAAATAGACATGGCTGTTTTAACAATTTGAAAAAAAAAAGTTATTTTATGTGCTCTTGAACACTCAAACACATCACTTTCCAAATATTTACACAGCCATAATATTTACAGATTTTTGCAGTCATATAATGTGTAAATCATTTAGAGCTGCTTTTATGATCAAAGGTGCCCTACACATTGATAACATACACACACATACACAACACACACACGCACATATGTTTTATCATTCAGTTGTATTCCTCTAGGATCAAAGCAAGATTAAAATATTTTAATCAGTACATAAATAAATGTGTTGTTCATATACATTATAAAAGCTTGAGCTCACTTGTGTTACTAATGGCAAACTTCTGTATCTAAAAGCAGTTAGTATCTCAGTGGAATTATAACATTCATGGTGTGCTTATTCATTTTCCAAATCAAATTTCAAACTTCAGTGAGTTTGTTTCAAATACTCATCATGCATTTATTTAAGTCTACTTTTCAATATGTTTTAATTCATTTCAGAATTCTTTATTTAGTGAAGTATTTGCTTTGGTTTCATGCTGTCCCAAATATTAGGTATGTTTACTTTTTCTGATCATTCTTCTCCCACTACTTTTCCTTTTTAGCCTTTCTCACCTTCCATTTAAATAAATTCCAAAGTGATGTATGGATAGGACTAAATGACATCAATGAGGATCAAATGTACCTCTGGACAGATGGAAGAGCAGTCCGTTACACCAACTGGGATAAAGGTTTCCCAGTGAGTTTTCAACAAAGCAATGTAGGTATTTGACTACATGATGGAATCTGAAAACTTCTCCCAATTTCCTTGCTTTATCTTCTTCCCCCTCAACCTCTGTTATATGAGTCTGAAATTAGTGCCACATGATTAGAAGAAAAAGAGCAACATAAGTAGGCAAAATAATTTAATGAACTACAAGTGGTTATTGGTTTGTTTTGATTTAAATTTGAAGGCAGATGTTCTCTTACATACACGTAGGAATACAGAAAATATACTCCTTTACAGTTTCTAAAACTAGATGTGTGCTTTTTCTCAGAATTACGCTGCAATAGCAGAGGGCAGCTAGGCAATCACAGGAAAAAATATGGCTGCTTTAAGGAGTTGCAGACAGGGGGTATGTTAGCATCCCCTGTAGTCTGAAGCATCTTTCAGCTTGATTGCACATCTCTATCCGCAGAATAAATCAGCAGAGGCAATATTGAAAATTGAATCTCAAGGTACTTCCTTTGAGAGTAGGATCTACAGTAAGCCAGTTTTTCTCAATCTTGGCCACTGTAAGAAGAGACAGTTTCAATTCCCAGAATCCACTAGCTAGTTTGCTGATCCAAACAATCAGCTTGGAGGGACAAGTGAGGGGTATCCTGCAGACTGGACAAAACAATTAAGGATAGCAACTGGGAAGGTGACTATTCTGATTGTTATCCAGGGAAAAACTGATCTTGACCAATGCTCTCTGTGAGGAAAACAAATAGGCTACTTTTGTGAATTGCCTGGGTGTATAGCAGATCTCGTAATAAGGTAGCATACAGTATAAGAGCAGCTATTATAAATGATATTTCCTTATTCTATCCCAGATTTGTCATCTCTTGACAAATACATCCAAATGTGTTTCCAGGAACATTCTGTGGAGCTAGGCTGAGTTATGATTGGGGGAATGGGTGGGTGGGATTTACCATTTGCAGTACACTGTTGACATCATGGGCATGCAATATTCTTGCTTTTCCCTACTGCCAGAAACCATGGTGACTCCTTCTGTACAGGAGATTCTTGATTTACAGCCACAATTGGAACCAGAAATTCCATTGCTAAGTAAGGTGATTGTTAAAGTGAATCTTGCCCAGTTTTTTTTCATCAAAGTTATTAAACAAATCACTGCAATTGTTAAGTGAATCCTGTCATCACTAAGTGAATCCACCTTTCCCATTGACTTTCTTTGGCAGAAGCCTGTTGGAAAGATTGCACATGGTGATCACATGACCCAAGGATACTGTAACAGTGTAAATATATGTTGATTACCATGTGTCTCAATCTGGATTACATGATTTTGGAGAGATGATGCAGTGGTCAATGCTGCAGTTTTTTCAGGACTGTTGTAACTTAAAATGTTTAATAAACAAGTGGTTGTAAATTGAGGACTCCATGTAACCTTCTCTGCCAACTTTCCCTGCTTGCCCAAGGCTGCTAAATTGATATGATTGAGAAATTAAGCAGTCTATCCATACCACTTTCAACATTTATGGTTTTCATTTCATACAGGAAGATTGTATTACAATGAAATCATTGCCTTACAAAAGTGCAGGCTTATGGAGAAATAGTTATTGCTACTATAAGAAAGGGTACATATGCCAAACTAACACTCGTGAGTATTTGCCTATTTTTGCCCCCTTGCCTCTGTTTAATTTCTGAAAAGAAAAGCACATTTTGTTTTAAATTTCTCTGATTCCCCCCCCCAACGTTTCAATACAACTACCAGATGGTCTTTGATCTCAGAGCACAACCATGGTGCAGAATAATAATTAGGTGTTTTATTTATTTACTAAGACTTACATGCCTTTCCAGATGAAATATGACTGAGAAGCATAACATTTGATTAATGCAATAATAAAGTCAAAATGCATGATACATTAATATAAAATTTCATCAGTCACTAACTGCGAGTACTTCATTTATTTTGTGAATTACTAGCAAGGATGGGGCAGCCTTCAACCTGACTGTACTGTATGCTGTACTGGAGAAGAGATGTGAGCAGGGAGAATGTTCTCCCATGTTGTCCTTGGTGATGAGACCTAAAGCAAATTTGGTCTACCAGATTTCACCAGATAGGCAAACCTTTACTCATAGCAAATGATCGCAAAGATAAATAAGTCCTGGTCCATGCAGGGCTTTAAGAGTGACAATTACCATCTTGAATTGCATTTAGTAATTAGTGCAGCTCTTAAAGTAAAAATATCAGCGGTAACTAAGTTAAGCCCATCACTTAAACTGCTGCAGTTGGAATTAACTGACTTCTGAGTGATCTACAAGGACAATACCATGCATTAGTCCAGCCAAAAAGTGTGGGGTATCATCTTTATTACCTGGTCATGAAATTAAAAACCAGACCAAACCAGGGATTTTCTATGATCAAGATACCTGAAAGTGTTTCAAGTGGGGCTATTTGTTTTGACCTTGAAAACACATTTCCCATTTTATGCTGACTTTTCCCAAAACAAACGTCAATTTGCCTCAGATGTCATTTCCACTATATGTCTAAAAAGAGGTTTTCTCATTTTTGCATTTTATGTCTTCATATTTTTTAAAAGAGCCTTACAATATTCTTTTTCTTTTGTAGACCCCAAATACTCTTTTCTTCCATCCACCACCCCAGAGCAGCGTTTCCATTATAGAAATAGCAGCTACTTCATCATTGAAGCCAAAATGACATGGGAAGATGCAAAGAAAAGTTGTGACAGGAGAGACTCGAGTCTTGCTAGCATTTTAGATCCCTTTGGCCTCTCATATCTCTGGCTAAAAATACTAAAACAAAAAAGGATTGTGTGGCTTGGCCTCAACAGTAATCTGGTAATTGCAGCTTGTATCAGTCCACAAAGTTCCATCTATTCAAATTTCTATTTGTTTATTTATTTTGGAGCATACGAGAATATGCTATTAATTTAGGGGGCAGTTGTTCCATTTAGTAGAAATGAAAATTAGAAAACTACGGTAGATGAATGAAATGAGTATTTGCTATACCTTCCAGTCAGTCTAATACGACTTTGCCCTCGCAGACTAGAGCCTGAATTTACACATACTGATATTTATTTATTTATTTGTTGATTCATTTGATATGATTTCTATAGCCACCCATCTCAGAAAGTGACTGGGTGGCTCACAATTCCGAAACATATTACAATTAAAAATTTAAAAAATATTTTAAAACAGCAAAAGCCATTAAAATATTTAATTCAGGTTCATTCAAACCAAAACATATGGCCTGTTTACAATATATCCAGGAGGCGGGGCCCTGGGCGAATGTAGGCTCAGGAGCATAGCCAGGTCTTTAAAGCTTTGTAGAAGGCTAACAGAGTTAGGGCCATTCTACTCTCCGGATGGGATTTGCTCTGCTCATCTTCCAGTTCCCATCAGCTGAAATACTTTGGCTGGTTGGATCTGCAGCATCTCCATCCTATTTGATCTAACTGGATAGGTAGAAACTCTTGGACAGGAAAAAGGTGATCCCTCAGATTCCCAAGCTATGTAGGGTTTTATAGGTAATTACCAGCACCTTGAATTGCACCCAGAAACATATTGGTATTATGCCAGTATTTTTAATTAGTTACTTGTTAAACATGCTCTTAATGGCCAGATTAAAACAATATAAATATTATAGCACGTGGATTCTCAGAATAGACAAAATAATAAAGTAAGCAAACGTTATTCTGAAGCAGTTCTTGTTCTTTCTACCTCTCAAAACTTTTAACCAAGTCAGAGTTTGCTGAAAGCTAAATTTATTATGTGAGTTCATGAGCATTTGGCAAATTATTGGGAATTGGAATTTGGAACCAAAAACTTCTCTTGGTTTATGACAGCAAGCATAAAGGCTTAGTGTTGTTATGAAATCATCCATAAAAACAGCCTACATTGCATTTACTTTAATACTTGTATTTCAAATTGGACTGCTGTTGTTACTGCAAATAAAGACTAAATTCTGACGGGATCTATTTCGGGTGAAGCAATAATGTAACATTCCTAGATCAGATAAGATAAGATAACCTTTATTGTTATTTTTTACTGTGGGCACAATGACATACATCAAAAGTGCAATATACTCAGATTAGTGATATCTTATAAGAAACGTGTCTCTCATTCAATGTGTGTTTTTTGTTTGTTTGTTTTTTAGACTGGCGGACAATACATATGGATTGATAAGTTCCGGATGAAATATACTAAATGGGCAGCAAATGAACCAAAACAAAAGTTAGGCTGTGTTTATATGGACTTGGATGGGACCTGGAAGACAGACTCATGCAATAGAAAATATTTTCCTCTTTGCAAATATCCCAAGGGTAAGTTAGAGGATAGGTAAGCAGTTTTCTCCAGCCTTGGCATCTTGTAAGTATGTTGAAGTGCCACAAATAACTTAGAAACAGTGCCATAGACATCCAGGTTACTTTTTGCAGGGAATATACCTCCATTTAAGCTGTGAAATTTTGCACAGGTCTCATTTGAAAAGTCTTTGGGTATATTGTAGAGTGGACATAGGAACATGTTACTGAACCACATGCCAAGCAGACTTAACCATCATGAATAATATTAATGCTTGCTAAGAATTGTAATTCAGTAATGTGGGGAATTCCAAATTTTACTCTTCTGATGTAGGGGTATTCATGATTTAGCTTGAAAAAATTTAAAGAAATCACAGACTGGAGATGTAGTGGTCTGGAAACCAGGAGACTAAGAGTTCTAATTCTGCTTTAGGCACAAAAGCCAGCTATGTGACCTTGCACTCTCTCTCTCAGTCCAATTCACTTTGCAGAGTTGTTGTTGTGGGGAAAATAAGGGGAATAAGTAGTATTAGATATGTTTGTCATTTTGAGCTACCTGTAATGTAATGAAAGGAAGATAAAATTCTAATATGTAAAATAAATAAATGCAACCATACAGCTCCGATGATGTTTAGAAGAAGACCTGCCCCTTAAACCTCATCTGGATGGGAAGACCTCTGCCTTTATATACTAGTTAAGTCAATTTGTGAAGTATAACAGTGTTTAAGGAGGAAAGAGACTGGCAAATTTAGTCTGCCCTTTAAATAGTTAGACCTGAAAAGACTACTTATTACAGATTGGAACACAATTATTTTTCACATGCTGCATTCTTTCAGTTTTGTGGTCTATATTTGGACTCAATGACCGTTTGTCAAAAAAGAGCATATTAGGGATAACTGCACACCAGGGGTGTCAAACTCAATTTCATTGAGGGCCGCATCAGCATTGCGGTTGCCCTCAGGGGTCCGGGTGGGCGTGACCAGGGTGGGTGCGGCCTACTGAGTGGGAGTGGATGGAGTGGGTGTGGCCTACTGGGTGGGCATGGTCAGCTTTACATCATTCGCGTCAAGGTTGCCTGTGGGGGCCTGGGCAGGAGTGGGACAGATCTGAGGGTCTCTGGCAGAAGGGGTTGGGACAAGGGCAAGTGCCAAGGCATGGTCCACTGGAGGAGCCTCACTGTTCCTCTCAGGCCATATGGGGGGAAGGGGCTGGATGGTAGCGTGGGCTGCCCGGTTTCGGCAGGCAGCAGTGCTTTCCTCACAGCACTGAGAGGTTGAGCCGGGAGGTGTGAAACTTGCCAGTTTTGCACCTTTTTCTCTGCTGAAATTGGGCAGGCTGGGTGCTAGGCAGCACTGCACTTCTCATCAGATTTGTGCCACCCAGCTCACCTCTTGGTGCTGTGAGGAGAGCACCCCGCTGCCTGCCAAAACTGGGCAGGCTGGGAGCTGGGTGGCCTCGCGCTTCTGTTTGGATTTGTGCTGTCCAGCTCAGCCTCTCGGCACTGTGAGGAGAGCACCTTGCTGCCTGCCAAAACTAGGCAGCCTGGGGGCTAGGTGGCATTGTGCTTCTTTTTGGATTTGCGCTGCCAGGCTCAGCCTCTCGGTGCTGTGAGGAGAACGCCCCACTGCTTGTAGAAACCCCTCCCTCAGAGCCCATCAAGCCGGATATGTGAAGGAGGTGAGGGCCATTTGCTGGCCACTTCCAAGCGAGGGTGCATTTCTTCATTCCTCACAAAGGGTGACACCTCCCCAGCATGCACCCAGGTGGGGGGGCGATACGACAGGGGTTGGTTCCTCGCAGTTCCAAATGGCCTTGTGGAGTAAGACTGAATATGTTTCACTATACATGGCCAGCACAAAATTGTACATTGGCTCCCGACTGGCCTGGGCCAGGGCCAAGGCAGTGGGGGCCGTTTCCTCACTGTTTCCAGGATGGCTTCGTGGGCCACATGAAACCTCTTCGCGGGCCACATCCAGCCCATGGACCTTGTGTTTGACATGTCTGCTGTACACCCACCGGTGCATATATCAGGGAGTGTATATTTATAGAAATGTGAAGGTAGTGACCACAACCACCTAATTAAAGCTCTATCTATATTTCCCTGTGTTGGTGTATAAAACTAAAAAATAGTTAACAGTAACATAAAAAAATATATATAAAAGGATAAGGATGTTTACTAGAAAACACTGTAGGTTTGATAAGGTTCCTCATAATAATCTTTTAAGTAAAACAAATTAATTAGAATTAAAAATTATATTGTTTTTTAAAAACAGTGTTTCCACCTACTGTTCCACCCCAAGAACCAGGAAACTGCCCACTTACAGTGGAGAAATCTTGGATTCCATTCCGCGGTCATTGCTATCACTTTGAAGCCTCATCAAAGATGAGTTGGCCAAAGGCATCATTAGCTTGTTTGCAACTAGGTAAGTGTTTCCATTCACTAATTATAATATCTGATTTTATTTTAAAACAAGTAGAAGAAACAATTATTAAAGAAATACTAAGATTTGCAAATATGTTAATAGAAAGGATGTGGATTCCTTAGAACATAGAATAGGATTGGAAGGGACCTTAGAGGCCTTCTAGTCCAACCCTCTACTTGAGAAAGAGACTTTATAGAATTCCGAACAAATTACTGTCCATTCTCTACTTGAAACCTCCAATGTTGGAGCATCCACAACATCCTGGAGTAAGTCATTCAACTGATTAATTGTTTTCACTGTCAGAAAATTTCTCCTTAGTTCTAGATTGGATCTCTATTTAATGCTCTTCTACCAATTACTTCTTGTCCCGCCCTCAGGTGCTTTGAAGAATAGGCCGATCCTGTTAAGTTTACTTAAAGGGCAGACTAAAGTACTGCTATCATACCATCCCTAATCCTTCTTTTTGTTAGATAAATGTACCATGTTTTCCCGATAGTAAGACCCTGTCTTACTTTCTTTTGGGTTCTGAAGTAAGCACTAGGTTTTACTTTTGGGGAGGGCTTACTTTTTGCTGGTACTGGCACCAATAGGCTGCAAGTGCGTGGGTGTGGGGCGGGGCCTGTGCATGCGGTGGAGAAGAAACACAGTGGCAAGAGCGTGGTGATGGACCAGTTGCTTCCCTCTGCCTGCCGGCACCTGCCAAAGCCGCACAGGGTAAGGTTGCCATGGGGAGGGGTGGAGTTCTTTCCCTTCATCTGCCAGACACCTGCCAAAGCGGCGCAGGATAAGGTTGCTATGTGGGAGGTAGAGTTGCTTCCCTCCGCCTGCTAGATACCTGCCGAAGCTGCGCAGGGTAAGGTTGCCACGCCCATCCCTGCTCAGATGCCCTTGCCTCCCCCAAGGATTTTTTTTTACTAATCTGCCTTTCAGCTGTATTGCGTTTCTCCATTTGCTTCTCAGCCTTCACCATGTGTTTGTGGGACTACTGGTAAAAAAAAAGTTCAATCATACTTTCTAACTTATTGCAAGATCTCCAGAAGAAGAAGAAAAAAGATCTCACAAAGTTGGAATTGATTGATTGACCTTTTCCCCCCCAAAAAACCTTCCTTTGTTTCCCTGTATGCGGTGGCGGTAGATCATGAAGGAGAAATGGCATGGGGCTGGGAGTCAGGTAAGCAAAGAAAATCAATTCCTGGGGGGAGTGAGGATTTCTTTACTTACCTGCCCCACTTGTTCCAAAGCCGATTTTGGGCGAGCCATGTTGTGCTGGCCAATAGCCTGCCTACCCTCCCTCCCTGAGCCTCCGGTGCTCCATCTGCCACTTTGGTGGCTGTGTAGACAGAGCTGTGAAGTTCTCTTCTCTGGGATGGGCAGGTGAGGGGGGAACCTGCCTCACTTGTTCCCCAGCTGCTTTTGGTCAAGCTGCATTGCACTTGCCAATGGCAGCAGCCATGAGGCCTGGCGTATTCCTCCCCTCTGATACACGCGAGGCTGTAGCCAAGCCTACCATATGTTAACTCTAACACCCACTACCCCCAACCCTAACAGGAGATGGAAAGCCCTGGGGAAAAAAACAGAAAAACTTGGGCGGGAAAAATGGTTTTTACCATTTGTTTCCAAATTGCTTTGGACATGATGTGCGAGGCAGCAAAAGCCCACAGCAGGTAGCAAATGGACATGTTGCAACAAAACTGGCAGTTTGCCGCCTCTTGCCCAATGCCATTGCCTTGAGACTGCAGAACAAGCTGGGTGGTGGTAAGGAACCATATACTGGTACTATGGGTCAAATCCCCCTCCCCATTGGTTTTGCCTTGTCACAGGCAGGCCATCTATGCAGGCCCTTAAGTAGGGCTTACTAGATTCTGGTTATGGTGTTGCGGTGAGGCAGATGCAGGAAGACGGGCTCTGTTTTCCTCGTTTGATTTGCCCTGCTGGGGGACCTTGTAAAGAGTCGAAAGCCGCCCTACAAAGGGGACCCTTGTTTGGTCATGGGAGGGTGGCAACCCTCCCGTTTCATATGAGGAAGCCCTTCAAACCAGCAGAGAAAAGACTGGTTACATTTGTGCAGCCAGTCAGAAGCTGCTGTCAATGGAACACATCAAGCACTACCAAGCAAACTTATAGCAACATGTATGAAACTGGATGAGACCTAAGCCTCTCTTTATGATTTTAAGACATTTTCCTGAAAATCTGCCCAAAGCACTCCCCCTGAGAAGAAGGGAAAGGGATTTTCCATCCCATTCCCTCAGGAAAGTGGCAAATTAATTACCTGGGGAAAAAGGAGAAAGCTATAAGACCAACCTGACTTGGAAATTTGGGGACTAAAAGCGTTTTTAAGACTTTTCCTTTTTTTTTAAATGAAAGGTTGGAAAAGTTTACAATATAAGTTTTGGATTTTAAAACTGAAAACGGCATTGATGACATCTAGTGGTGAATTACAACACTACAATTTATTTATGCCTAAAGATAACTTGGCTTGAAACCCAGAGTGAGATAAGACTTTTGCTGGCCTTGAAGCTCTGACTTTTGAGATTTGCAGTTGAGGCTTGGGGACCGCTTATCTGTGTGACAGACACAATAATATCATTTTAAAACTGGCCTGACTGAACTATGAACAAAAATACTGACTTCCAGAACTGTATTGTGGAACTATTTTCCTTTAGAAGATACATATACTATTGCCGGATATGATGGAACACTTTGGATTATAAATCTTGATTATTAAACAATCTGTAATGGTTCTTTTTTTTCTCCCTGGATAGAAAGGATAACTTTGTCATTGGACAGAAAAAATTGAACTTTACTTATATTTGCTTAGGGAAGGTTTAAGAATGGCTAGTTGGTTGGATAAACTTATAAAGACTACTTACAAAAAATAAAATGGATGTTTTCTGCTTAACTCTAAATGGTGAAAAACCATCTTTAACATCTGTTTCCAGAAGCTTCAGTTTGCCAGATTACCAAGAAAATACTGATGAATCACAGAAAGAAATTCTCTCTATGCTGAAATTAATACAAGAAATAATCATTTTTAACTCGTGATGAGGTTAAAAGAAACACAAAGGAGATAAAATAACAATTTTCTAATTTAAATCTACAAACCCAGAAAATAAATACAGAGAAGGAACCAGCAACTCAGAAAACAGAAGGAAAAATAGAAAATGCTGACACAAGTATTGAGGATCTGAAGGAAGAAAATTGTGACCAGACTCAGATAAATGAAGACTTAGAAGACACAATGATAATATTGGAAATGGAAAAGACATTGTACAAACCAAGGTTTCAGAAGATACTGGAGAATAAGGAAGGAGAGCTAATGGAATGGAAGAGAAAGCTGTCAATAGAACTGTGGGGAATTGGAGAAGGAGGGAGGCTGTATAATGAATATCAACGGGCCAGTTCTTCCAAAAACACTTTAACTAAATTGCTTTTCTTGAATCAGATAATATATACAAAAATAGAGGAGGAATTATTTGATGATCCAAATGCATTGACTTGGAAAGTTAGTTGGTAAAGGAAGAAAGCTAAAGTAAGACTGAAAGAAACAGAAGCTTTCACTTTTTAGAGGCATGTTACTTTATCAATTAGCTGTTTGAATATTGTTAAGAATAGATTGCTAGAAATAGAAATATTATTATAATTAGATAGATAGGATTTGTAATCAGAATATTATATCTTGGTATGAAAAGGAAAATAAGAATATGTTAAGAATTTTGAATAGGGGAAACTTTTGGTTACCCAAATATAACTGGTTTTGAAATTATAAATGATTGGGATATTTTGAACATGGATGGGGAATTAAAATGGTAAAAAGCAAAAATAGGATATAGACTGAATAAATGGATATTGAATGCAAATGCAATTAAGATATGTTTTGGTTAGAAAAAAATATTTTAAACTGATATTATTGATACTTTTAGAAAAATATAATAAATGTTGACAGGCAATTTTATATTTACTTACAATAATAAGAACTGTATTTGCTTAGTGTGGAAAAATGTTTATTACTAGAAGGGAATTAGAATTGAAAAAATGTATATTGAATGCAAACACAATTGAGATACGCTTTGGATAAAAGATATTGTAAATTGATATTATTGACACCTTTAGAAAAATATAACAAATGTTGATAGGTAAATGTATATTTATTTACAACAATAAGAATTGTATTTGCTTAGTGTGGAAAAATGTCTATTACCAGAAGAAAAGAGGATGTATTGGAGGATGTAATGTTGGATTAAGTTTGAAGAAGCTTACATGTACCATGGAATTACTAATAGACTCAGTCATCACGTTGTTTAATTAGGCACTTGATTGTAAAAATAGAAAATTAATAAAATATTTATATATAAAAAAGTAGGATATACTTTCGGGGAGAGTGCTTATATTAGGCCTACCCTCCCCAAAAAATCATCTGGGATTTATTTTCTGGGGTGGGTTTACTTTCGGGGAAACATGGTATCTAGTTCCCTGAATTGTTCATTGTATGGTTTAGCCTCCAGACCCCTTATCATTTTTGTTGTTCTTTTCTACATTCTTTCCAGGGTCTCAACTTTTTTATATATAAATATTTTATAAATTTTCTAGTTTTACAATCATAAGTACTTAATAAACAATGTGTTGTCCTGGGTCCATTAGTAATTCAGTGGTACATATTAACTTCTTCAATCTAGGCCAACTATTACACCTTCCAATGCTTCCTTTCTTTTTCTAGTAGTACACATTTCCCACATTAGGCAAATACAATTCTTATTGCTGTTAATACATATACAATTGAATATCAATATCTTTGTTACATTTTCCTAATAATATCAATAATGTTGGTTTAAAATATCTTTTCTAACCAAAATATATCTTAATTGCATTTGCACTTAATATCCTTTTGTTCAATTAATATCCTGTTTTCCTGCTTTTTTAAAAATTTTTAATTTTTAATTAGTGTTCAGAATGTCTCTATTGCTTATAATTTCTCATAATAAGTTATATTTTGGTAACCAAAAGTTTTCCTTATTCAAACCCTCTTAGCATTTTCATAGTTCCCTTCTCATACTAAAATATAATATTTTAGTTATAAATCCTATCTTTCTAGTTATAATAATACTTCAATTTCTAATAATTATCTATTCTCAGCCAAGTTCAAACATCTGATTAATAATATAATATCCCATCTAATGGGTCAAAACCTCTGTTTTCTTCAGTCTTATTCTAGTTTTTTTGCTTTGCCATCTAACTTTCCAAGTCAATGTATTTGAATCATCAAGTAATTCTTGCTCTATATTTATGTGTATTGTTTGGAATAAGAAAGACAATTTGATTAAAGTATTTTTGGAAGGACGCTCAGCCCATTGATATTCATTAAACAGCTTCCCTCCTCCAATTTCCCACAATTCTCCTAACAGCTCTATCTTCCATTCAATCAGCTCTTCCTTTTTATCCTCAAGTGTGTTCTGAGATCTTGACAGGTAAGATATCTTTTCCATTTCCGATATTATCATTACATCTTCTAATTCTTTGTTTGTCTGAGTCTGTCTGTTAATTCCCTTCTTTAGGTCCTCCATCTTTTGATCTGCTTCCTCTGATTTTCCTTTGGGTTGCAGTTCCTTCTTTGTAGTCATTTTCTGAGTTTGTAGATTTAGATTAAAGAATTGCTCTTTTGCCTCCTTTGTGTTATTTTTAGTCTCATCATGAACTAAGGCAATTGTCTCTTGTATTGATTTTAACATAGAATGGTTTTTTTTTTCTGAAATTCATCAACATTTTCTTGTTGGTATGTCAAGCTGGGGACTTTGCGGACAGGTGTTAGGGATAGTTTTTTACCATTTGAAGCTAAGCATGGAACATCCATTTTTTTTGTATGTAGTCTTTATAGTCCAATCTATTTAGGGATTTTAAAAGTTTCAGTCAATTGTCATTTGAACTCCTAATTATCCAGCCAGCCTATCAGTCTGTCTTTAAGTTCAAATTTTTCAAATTTTTCTGTCCAATGAAAAACACATCATTTTTGTCCAGAGAGAGAGAAGAGCAACTAAAAATTGATCATCAATCAAAGATTTATAGTCCAAAATATTCTATCATCTCAATCAATAATGTATGTTTCTTCTATAGGGAAATAGCTCCATGACACAGCTCTAAAAATCAGTTAGTATTTATATTCATAGTCCAGGCAGGCCAGTTTCAAAATAGTTTATTTTCTCTGTCACACAGATAAGCAGCCCAAGAGGGGGTTCCCCCCTTTTCCCAGTTGCAGTCTTCAAAAATGAAAGTTTCTGAAAGCAGCAAGAGTCTTACCTGAGTTTGGGCTTCCAGCTAAGTTTTCTTTGGGCATAATAAATTGTAGTGCTGTAGTTCATCACTAGATGTCATTGATGCCATCTCCAACTTTTTACATCCAAACTTATATTACAAGCTTTTTAAGTCTCTTTAAAAAAATCTCTAAAGCACTTTTAGTCCCCATATTTGAAAGTTATATATGTGTGTTGCTTCCAAATTAATCTTGTAATTTTCTCTATTTTCCCCCAAGCAATTAATTCACCGCTTTCTTTTCCTGAGGAAATGGGTTGGAAATTCCCCTTTCCTCTCTCATTGGGGAAGATTCTTTGCTTTGGGTGTTTTTCCCCAGGAAAAAGTCTTAAAATCATATAGAGAGGATAGGGTCTCACTCAGTTCCATCCATGTTGCTCAAAAGTTGCTGGTTAATGTTTATTTTCTTCAGTTGTCAGCAGCTTTTGATTGGCCACATGAATGTAGCCAGTCTGTCCCTCACTGGTTTGGAGGGCTTCCTCAGATCAAATGGAAAGGTTGCTGCTCTCCCACGATCAGTGATGGTCCCTTCCTTCTCTGTCGCCTCTTTGGGGCAACTTTCGACCCTTTTTAGGGTCCCCAGCGGGGCAAAATCAAATGTGGAAGACAGAGCACCATCTTCCTGCATCCGTCATGCCACGACGTCAAACTGGAATCCTCAACATTTTTTTTATTATTATTGTGGTGAGCAGAATTGGATCAGTATAAAATAGTACTATCTTTTCATGTGATCTTGAAACTGCCCCTCTATTGATGCAGCTAGGACTACTTTGGCTTCTTTGATAACTGCAGCACACTGCTGGCTCATACTTAAGTGGTAGTCTACAAAGATACAAGATTCCTTTCACAGTTACTACAGTTGAACCACGTGCCACCTATTCTATATCTGTGCATTTGGTTTTTCTTGCCTATGTGCAGGACCTTTTCTCACTGAATTGCATTTTGTTGGATAGAACCCAGTGTTCAAGTCTGTTATTATTTTTAGGTACTTACAAATGTACTGCTTGATTATCTTTTCAAGGATTTCCCCAGGTATTGATATCAAGCTGATTTGTCTGTAGTTTCCTACATCTACTCCTGCCCCTTTTTGTATGCTGAAACCACATCAGCTCTTTTCTAATCCTCTGGTAGTTCTCCCATACTCAAGGAGCTTTTTTTTTAAAAAAAGTTTGATGGTTCTGAGATGTCTAACAGCTGCTCCAGAACTCTGAGATATATTCTATCTGATCTTGGTGATTTGAATTTGTCTAGAGTGGATATGTGTTGTCTTATCATTTTCTTGCCTATTTCAATTTATATTCCTAATCTATCTTTTATGGTACCCCTTTTGATAGGTTGGATTATTCTTTTCTTTCTGCATGAAGACAAATACAAAGAATGAATGAAACAGTTCTGCTTTCTTCCTGCTAATCATGACCAACTTATCATCTTCTCCCATTAGCGGACTGATCACTTCCTTGACTTTTTCCTTGTTTCTTACATTTGAATTTTTTTTATAATTATTCTTGACATTTGTTGTAAATCTTAACCTTAGCTTTCTTGACCTCATCTTTGCAGATTTGACCTATTTGCTTGGTATTCTGTTTTAATTATATGTTTCTCTTTCCATTTTTTATACTTGTCCTTTTTTTAAAGTTTGTCAGAGAGTTCTTTGTGCAACTATGCTGGTTTCATCCTGAGTCTCTTGTTTTTCTTTCTTTGTGATACTGTTTTATATTGAGCTTTTATCATCTCATTTTTTTTAGAATTTTCCTTGTTTTCTCCTTTAGGATTTCCATCCATGGAATACTTCCTAAATTCTCTCTTAGTTTATTGAAGTAAGCTCTCTTAAAGTTTAAGACCCTGATTTGACTTCTATTACTTGTGCGTTCATTATTTTGAATTGCAGTATGACATGGTCATTCTCATCCAAAGTTCCTGCAACTTCACCCTCTCTATCATTTAATCTCTATTAATAAGAATCAAGTCCAATACAACTGACCCTCTACTTCTGTTCTCTGTCTTTTGGAAGTCAAATCTGTCAGCTAATCTTGTTAGAAACTTGTTTGATTCCCCATGTGCTGCAGAATTTGTTTCTCAATTGATATCAGTTTAGTTAAGGTCCCTGATTACTACTATGGTGTGCTTCCTGCATACTTTAGCTAAGTGACTAGCAAAGAATTTCTATATTTATTCTACTTTTTTGTATGATCTGTGATATACACCTATTCAATATCATTCCCTTTTCATTTTGTACTAACCCATATGTATTCAAGAAGGCTTTCAACCTTGGTTTTATGCATTTCTGTAGTGGTGTAGTGATTTCTTGCATATAACACAACTTCATCTTCTCTTATGTTAGATTTGTTTCTTTTAAACAATTTATATGCTTCTAGCAGTACATTCCAGTCATGAGTTTCATCCCACCAATCCCACCAAGTCCTCATGTACTAGGATTTCAAGTATGACCTATTTGTTCCCCATACTTTGAGCATTTGTGTATAGTTATCTGGGTCCTTTCTGGCCAACCCTGCATTCGTTTCCTAGTTCTTCTATTTTGTTTCTGAGTTCCCCTTTCTTTGCACTATTCCCTAGTTCACTATTTGATCCAGTTGTCTTGGGATTTATGCTTGTGATTAGGTCCTAAAGATTGGATCCCCGCCCTTCCAGTTTTAGTTTAAAGTCCTTCAGATTTGAATTGATTATTTTCCACATCCATTCTTCCCAGTTCTTGTGACATGCAACCTGTCCTCTGCCAGAAGCTCTCATGTATGTAATGTTGATCCTAGTCTAGGAATCCAAGGTCTCTCAATAGCATTATCCTTTAAGCCAGTGGTTTACTTCTAGGATCCTCTGTTCCCTCATTGGATGTTGACTTTCCATTGGAACTACAGATGAAAATATCACCTCTGCTCCTAATTCTTTGGTTTTCATGCCAAACTGCTGATAGTCTCTTGATATTATTTTCAAGATCTTTGTCATATTATTCATTCATACATGAATAATGTAGAACAAATGATTGAAATTAAAAAAATGGAGGTTTGTCAAAAGAAGTGAAATGGCTTTCTCTAAGCATATGCCTTTGACCAGTTTGTTATATGGAAGTGAGATTTGAGTATGTGAGGAGAAACATAAGAGTAAATTGCATGGACTTGGAATGGGGTACTGAAGGAATGGGGGTTGAATACAAAAGTAAATGACCAATACAATAGAAATATGAAAGAAGAACACTGAGCAGGGTTGATAGGGAATGAGTAAGGTTCCAATCACAAAACTAATATTTTTTACATGAGGTAAAAATAAATGAGTGAAAATGAAGGGGAAGCCCAAGAAATTTGTCAGTGGATAAAGTTGATGACTTCCTTAGAAAGTCAAGAATGTTAAAGAATACGTAATTTATAAATTGGTGTCCAGAACCAGAGAAAGCAAGGATAATTTGTAGAAAGATATGAGGATATATAGTATAGCAATAAGTATTGCTATAAACTAGATTTTATTTTTCCCTTTATTTCCTGCTTTAATTTCTTTTGTTTACCACTGCTTACTCTTTTTCTACATTTTGCACAATGTCTGAAAGGGAATAATATGATGGGTATAGATGTGTGTTCTTTATTTGAAAATTTAAGTGATTAGTTTGATCTGGGTATCCATATATAAAAAAGGGGGAATCAAAGAAAAACCATGTTTTGATGTTAATCAAAACCTTTCTTTTAATTAGCTACTCAACTTGCTATGGATCAAAAAATTACCCAAATAATATTTTCTCTGAGGGTGTTTGCTGATTTTTTTTTTTTTTTACAGATGCCTCTCTGGTTTCAGTAATGGATACAGCTGAAGCAAACTTTCTAGTAGAATTTACAGAAAATCTTGAAAGCAAATCCCAAGCATTTTGGATAGGAATGTTCAAAAATCTAAATGGTATATTTTAATTTAAGTTCTAAGCTCAGTGTTGTTTGTATTGTGAATATTTTATTATAATCACAATTGAATCTTCTGGCAAGTACCAAAGAAGGTTTGATTGCTCCTTACAATTTTTCTTGTATATAAAAAAAGAGAAAAATGTAGACATTGTCATGATTTTTAATTATAACTCAAACTTTAAATTTAGGAAAAAATAAAAAGCACATTTGAGATATTTCAGAGTATATTCTAATGCTTCTCAAGGTAAAATATATTATTGATTTATTTAGCTAATTGGAAGATGAATCAGTGCTAGATTATTCAATCCTGAATTTTTTAAAAAACATTAATCAATAGAGATATGTCTGTGTGTATGTGTGTGTGCGTGTATGGTTAAGTGTTTCATTGATTATGTTGGGAATCTGAGACTACAACTCAGTTTCAATACAACACAGGGCATTTTGTTACATGCCCTGCTCTGGAAAAAATGCATCAATTACTAAATGCAAAATGAATAGATTTACCCATTATGTTAAAATAGAAGGACATTTAGTTTTGGCTTGGAGGAACAAATTCTATCTGCTCCCTGAAAGCTTTTAAAGCACCACGAGAGTTTTCCCCCAAAGTAATTAACATAACTTTAATCCTATAGAGGGGTGATGGTAGGGGGTTATTATTTTTATTGTTTCTATATTGGGTTTTTATTTTTTTAAGCTTCCCAGAGTTAGCTGCCGATATAAACTTTCTAAATAAAAAAAATAAAACATGACATCACATCAGATTGATAGCCATTTGTTCTGTAATGAGCTGAGATTTCATACAAGTGAAAAAACACATATTATATCATCATAACTGAAGGTCCACCACAAGTATGAAAGAGGCAGTTTGCATAGTAATGTTGCCATGGATATTTCATTATCTGCTGCCGGTTGATGCCCCTTTGGACACCCATAGTTCATCCTGGGTTTTTTTGGTCCTGGCCCACTAATGTTTTTGCATGTACCTTTGGCATGTTATACAATATATAAAATGAGGACTTTGACTAAAAATGTTTATTTTTGGCTTAATGAATAAATCAAACTTTGTGATTTATGGCTTTGTACATTTATGAATTCAACAATATGACAAATTTAAATAATATGGTTAAAAAATTGGCACATGATTTTGTTCTATTTAATTATCTAAAACTGAATGAACAAAAAAAAACATATCATTCTCATTTTATTAAATTGGTAAAGTAAAAGAATATTTCCAAATTCTATTGCTATATGTGCATATCTGGTCAGTAAAGAGTTTTCCTGCTTTATACTTAAAACCATATTTGTTTTAAATTAAAACAAATTTAAATTTCTAATAACTGCAGATAACATACATGACTAAAGTTCTTTACTTTTGTTTAAATCTAGAGGTCTTTAAATGGAACCATGCATTTAATCATAAAATAGGCTAAGTAAATAAGTAAGTAAGTAAGTAAGTAAGTAAGTAAGTAAGTAAGTAAGTAAGGAAGGAAGGAAGGAAGGAAGGAAGGAAGGAAGGAAGGAAGGAAGGAAGGAAGACATTGCTAGAGCTGATTATCTTGGTGTATTTCTAACTCAACATTAGGTGATTGGTTATGGATTGACAATTCTGTTGTGACCTTTGTCAACTGGAATACTGGAGAACCTTCAAGTCAGTATGATGAACATTGTGTAGAAATGTTTGCTTCAAATGGGATTTGGAATAATGTTTATTGTAATTCATATCTGGGATATATTTGCAAAAAATCCAAAAGTAAGTAATACATTATATATTTTTATTATTTTATTTTTTATGATTTTATTTTTCTAGTTTTCTTCAGTTTGGCCTTTTCGTCACAACATAACTGAAAATGAGAGAGAGAAAGAGAGCAAATGGGATATAAGTATATATCAGCAACTTTAAGATGATCTTCATGTTTATCTTGAACATGAATGAAATCAGTCTAGAAAAGAATTTCCAGTTAATTTACCTAGCCCAGGGGTAGGCAACCTTGGCTTTTTTATGACTCGTGGACTTCAACTCCCAGAATTCCTGAGTCAGCATGGCTGGCTCAGGAATTCTAGAAGAAGTCCACGAGTCATAAAAGAGCCAAGGTTGCCTACCCGTGATTCTAGCCAGACCACAAAATTTGGGAATTGGATCATATACTGAACCGTCTTGCTAATAGATTGTCTTTTCTAATATTCAAGCAGAATCTACTTTCCTGTAATTTAATGCCACTGTTTTTTGCCTAGCACCTGGGTGTGATTAAGGTCAGATCTTGGACTTCTTTGTAAAACTGTTTCAGATACTTGAAAACTCTTTTCCTATCTCTCCTCAGCTCTTATTTCTTTTTCTCAAAGCTGAGCATTAGCAGTATCTCCCAGTATTGAAAGAAAAGCCTGACTAGTGCAGTAGTAGGGTTTTTACTTCCTATGAACTATATTTCTGTTGGTACAACCTGAAGCTGCATTTATCTTTTTGGCTATTATATTACCTTGCTATTTATACAATACTCATTTTATGATCAATGATAATTCCAAAGTCTCTTTATGAAGGAATTGAATTTGTTCTGCCTATCGCACTGAAATGTAATGGACTCTGAGCATAACACAATTCATAATATTTCTCTTTTAAAGTTGTTGAAACAGTACCTACTGAGAAGATGAAAGAAAACAAAGGTAAGAATTTATGCACAGTAAATAAAATTTAAAACTCAGATGAGAAAGATATCTTTCTGTCATCAACCTACCTACCTACCTACCTACCTCCTCTCTGTCTCATATCTTTTAAAATAATTAATTGTACATTATTATATTTTCAAATCAGTTTCTCAACTAGCTGATACAATTTAAATATTAAGATGTGGGATTGTTTTTGTTGCTTTTCCAAGATTTCAGCACCAAAGAAATTAATCTTTCAGTTTCCTTTAACCTGATGTATTTAGAAGTATTAAAACAAAATATGTAACATTCCTAATTCACGTGAGTTTTGATCTAATATAACTGGAATGCACCAGTTAGAATACTGTTCATATTACTATTTTCTATGATGCTTTATGGCAGGGGTGTCAAACTCACAACATCACGTGACGTGTCGCGACGTATCATGACTTTTTCTCCATTGCTGGCAATGGGGTGGGCGTGGTTTGGGCATGATGCATCTGGCCCGCGGGCCGACAGTTTGACACCCCTGCTTTATGGTGATGTTTTAGTGTTGTTACAGTATTAGACAAACAAACAAAGAAATGGATTCCAATGCCATATGACAACAAAGACCACTGGATCGTCATTTAACAATCTCACAATGTTATTGAAAAATTAAATGGAGATGAACGGTACCAGTGCTCTTTGAAAGACAAGGTCCAATTATACTAAGAACATTTCCCTGAATGTTGTGCTGTGATTACCCTGCATTAATTTACAGAATCAAGAAAGACAGATGTCATTCCTTCACAAACCCATAATAAAGCCATCATTGTGGTGGTGCTGGTGATCCTCATCCTTTCCGGAGCTGCTCTCACAGGTTTCTATTTCTACAAGAAAAGGAATCAACATGGCTTGACAAATGAAAATTTTGAAAATTCTTTTTATTTTACTGGTGGAGCTGCTCCAAGAACTAGCGATGGGATTGATCTGGTCATGAACATGGAGCAGAATGAACAGGCAACCAATTAATTTGACAACAATCTAAACTGTTTCTTGTTAAATCAACACTGACTTCTGAAAGCACATTCTAATGTCAACTTAACAAAATAATTATAATGAGTCTATCTGTTTCAGAATCCTTACTACATATCAAAAGCAACAATCACTTCATTGCAGACACTAAATAATGCATTCAAAGTAAACAATACTACCGATAGCTAAATTGTTGGATAACAAGAGGCAGCTTACAACATTTAAATGAAGATCCATTCTCAAATTCATACAGCAGTCCGAGGGAAATGGCAACTGCTAAATTTGATGGTATTTCTGGCACAAAAAAAAAGTAGAAAGGAGAGGAAAGAACTAGAGAACTACATTACTGAATCAGTAAGTTGTATTCTAATGCTGAATTCCTGAAACAAAAATAATGGAATAATTTACATTAACTTGAAGGGCATAATAAATAAGATATATGAAAAAGTGTTTTGTCTGCAGAAGTATTGTCGTTGCTTCCCTTTATTTGCATCACTAAATTTGCCCCTGTGTAAATTATTCACAGGATAACATCATTTAATATTTGGACAGCAAGATGGGCAGGATATAAATTTAACAAACAAATAAACAATAAATTTTGATATATTCCCATTGGAAGGGCAGATCTAAGAATCTACTGAAATATTTAATTGCTTTATTGAATGTGCTATACTTTTTAAATCAGTAGCAAATTTGCAAATGCAAATGTATCTAACATATATTTCTATTATATCATCATATGCTCAAATTGTTCATCAAAAAGAAGCCTGCAAATTGCATACCAAACTATTGCCATTATATTAGTATTACAGGAAGAATTTCAGATCAGATTCATATAGTCAAATGGTAGAGTTGGAAAGGATCCCAAGGATCATCTAGAAAGGTTCCCAAGGATCATCTAATCTAATCCTTTGCCTTATGTAAGAAAACCACTCTGAAGAGGTTAAGATATCTTTTTAAAAACCTTCAGAGATGGAGAACCCACAACCTTGGTAAGTGGAATGCTTAACTTTCCATCTTACCATTACAAAGTTTTTATTTCCATGCACATTATTTCTGGTTCTAGTTTTGGGACAGTACAAAATAGTTAGTGACTATTTTCTCTGTATGTTGGTCAGTGACTGCAATATGTAACATTTTCTCTTTGATATGCTTTCATGTACAGTATTTGAACACATTTTTCCCCTGCGCTGTCTTTTTTGCAGACCAGATATTTCAATTCTCCCACCTATCTTTGTATCACTAATCTCCCTTGTTTGAGCCTGTGAATATAGGTGATACTTTGGGGAAGCAATCATTTTAGGTGTCCCTACTTCACTTGGCATATTTCATGTATTGTAATTTTAATTGTTTTTAAAATGGCCTCAAATATTTCAAATATCCTTGTGCCAAAAAGCTGAGTGATTTAGGTCATTAGAAAGTGTTTTTCCTTTGGGGGTTTATGCAGATGCCATCT
Organism: Bothrops alternatus; assembly: GCA_034064705.1. Classification (NCBI taxonomy): domain Eukaryota; kingdom Metazoa; phylum Chordata; class Lepidosauria; order Squamata; family Viperidae; genus Bothrops; species Bothrops alternatus. The sequence continues at coordinate 1,872,950 of JARGCV010000058.1, read as the reverse complement.
CAGATATGTTGTGTTGCTGCTTTTTCTTTAGATTTTGTCGATGATATTTCCACCTAAACATTGCCAGAGGAAAAATGGGGAAACATACAAGTTAAGATATGTCCCTCGGCTTAAACAAAACTTTGGAAACAAGGCCAGTAGACAGATAAACAACAAATGTCCATAGCATTTATGTTAATGTTATGCATTAAGCTCTCATCCTATTTTCCAATACTTTGTTCAGAACTCTGTCAAACATGGTCTGCTGTTTCTGATATCTGTTACATGAGGATTATGGGGAGAAAGAGAAAATATGAAAAAGAAAAGGGAAGGAGAACTGAACTTCTCTTACCCCTCATTATGGACATTTTATTTTAATTCCTGTAATTATTTCCATGAATTATACATCCACTTTATATAATTTTATATAATTTTAAAATTCATATGATGAAGTAACTATTTCAAATAATTCTGAAGTTCTCCTTCCCCATTTGGATCAAAAGTGTATTTGAAACTGTTCATTGATGCTTAGAATAACTCAGAAAATATTTTTGGTGCTGTCTAATGAGGGACCATATGAAATTGCATTGTTTTCAAACTGTAAATGATGTTCAATGTAAAATATAGCAGAGTTTAATGGATTCACCTTCTCAAATACAAATGAACAAAAGTATGCATGGGTTTCCTTAGATCAGGGATAGGCAACCTTGGCTCTTTTATGACTCGTGGACTTCAACTCCCAGAATTCCTGAGCCAGCATGGCTGGCTCAGGAATTCTGGGAGTTGAAATCCATGAGTCATAAAAGAGCCAACATTGCCTACCCCTGCCTTAGATCATCTCTGCATTTCCTTACGATAAACAGCAACAGATATGTATACTCCAAGTTGAATGCCGATTTTGTGAATTGAAAAATACTTTATTATAAAATTCATCTCCAAAATTAAAAACATCCAAACAATTCTCAATCTCAGCATGCATATTATGATGTGATTGTTGTTACTAAATATAACCTATTTTACTTTTTAAATAATCTATTTCCAAACTTCCATTTATCTGAAGAATCATTTGATGCAAAAAATCCATGGGATGATTAAAGAATTTTTATTTTCGAAATCAAAACTGAAAATCAAAAAAGATGTTGAGACTTTAGAAAAAGTGCAGAGAAGGGCAACAAAGATGATTGGGGGACTGGAGACTAAAACATATGAAGAACAATTACAGGAATTGGGCATAGCTAGTCTAGTGAAGAGAAGGACATGATAACAGTGTTCCAATATTTGAGGGGGGTCTCACAGAAATGAGGGGGCCAACTATTTTCCAAAGACCTGAAGACCAGACAAGGAATAACAGATCAAAACTTATTAAGGAGAGATTCAACCTAGAAATAAGAAGAAATTTTCTGAGAGTGAGAACAATCAACCAATGGAGCAGATTGTCTTCAGAAGTTGTGGGAGCTTCATTACTGGAAGCTTTCAAGAAGAGACTGAACTGCTGTCTGTCAAAAATGGTGTAGGGTCTTTTGGATGGGAGTTGGACTAGATGATCCACAAGATCAACTATTCTATTCTATTCTATTCTATTCTATTCTATTCTATTCTATTCTATTCTATTCTATTCTATTCTATTCTATTCTATTCTATTCTATTCTATTCTATTCTATTCTATTCTATTCTATTCTATTCTATTCTCAGTCTTTCTGTCCCATCCAACATTAATGCATTATCTTACCCTATTAAGTTGTGGGTTTTTTAAAAATGGAACACAGGACATTTTCAAAGCATTCGCCTAGAGTATTATTATCTTTACAAAGCTGTCTCTGGGCTTATATCAGCATTCTGAGAAAATAAATATGACTGCAAGCTAATGTTCTCAATTTCTGTCAAAAGAACAATAAAGAGATTAATAATGGGGAATACGCTAGGGAACCTGACAAGGGGTAATTTTGTAAGCAATATTCTTTTGCGTTGCTATAATAAACCAAACCTGGTATGCATTTAATATTTCAATTGGTCATTTTTACTACAGTTTCATTATGCATTTACACTTTTCAAGGAGCTGCTTACCATCCAAAATTTGACCTGGAAACAAGAATAGAATGAGCATTTATTTTAAGCCTATGTACAAAGAGCAACCCTAGCCCTGAGATTTGCTGGCCTGAGGAGGTAAAATGGGATAGATAGGAAAAAAGTGAGTTTCAACCATGATTCTAAGGTACGGGGGAGGCTTTCTAGTATGATGGTTAACAGAATGGTTACATGAGGACTTGATGTGGAGTGATGTACTTGATCCTGCCTGAAAGGTTCTGGATGAATCAGGACATTTCTGTATCCAGTAAAACCTGGGAAGTTCAGCCATAGATTGCCTGAAATAGCAACAAATGGATAGAGGCATGAAATTATTTATGTGTAAAAGATCTGGCCAATGGTTGAGCTGGTGCTTAACAAAAGCAATAGAAGTGATGTTCTAAGATGCAATTTGTTCCTCAGTTTCTCTACCCAACTGTAGATGATGGACAGATGATGGATAGGGCTTCATATTGTGCATTTCAAATAGGATTCTTCAAAAACATATTGTGAATTGTGAGCTTCTAATCAATAATCAGGTGATTGGAAAAATGTGGTTCTGGAAAACTTATTGAATGAACAAGCTATCTCAGATGCAATGGAAGCCACGACAAAAAATTAAAAATTGTTACAATATTGGAGGGGAAGGTTTAAGTAAGAGACAATTAATAAAAATATAAGGAATTTTATATGAAAATAAATAAGGATAAGGTTTTTACCTCTTCTTCATGTAACTAGGATAAAGGTATCTGAATGATACTGAATGATGGAGTCACAGGATAAATTAAAGAATATGCATGGCATGATGCAGTACCATTTATTAGATAAATTCATGCAGAATAAAACTGTGTAAGGCTACTGGAAAGAAGAACCTAACCATGCAGAATCAGAACTTATACAGCCCTAGCAGACATGCAGGAAGTGGCATTATTTCTCCTGTGTCAAGTTTATGGTCTTCCCAAGTACATTGTGGAAACAGAATGTTGTACTAGATAGCTCTGATCCAATGGAATTCTTCATAAATTTTTAAACACAATAATAGATTGGCTTTCTAATTCATACTATATTCATGTTACATTTCATACATATAATATGCAGTCAAACTCAACCTAAACCTATTTTCTAGTGGTACACATAGAAAACCAAAATACAGTCCATCACAACATGAAAATACAGTAAAAGTGCAAAATCATTCTTTGTTTCTGTTTTGCAATTCCTTCAAAGTTGCAACAGGTCAACTAATTCATCTTGGCTGTTCTTGGAAAATGCTAAGTAATTACACCTAATTATTGCCTGGCTGAGAGATCACCAGGAGACCCCTGGTTGCAAGTTGGTCTGATAATTGAAAAAAGCAATCTGAAAGATGATAATGGCAAATCACTGCTATAAAGTATTGTTGACAAGGAGACTTTAATGAAAGTGTTCCTGCTATCACTGGGAATAAAGCTAATCTTGAGTGAATTTGCTTTTTATAGACCATAGCAACTATACAGTTTTTCCAGGTTTGGTGTTCTAGTTTCTTATAAATTCTAGTGATGTGTTATATTCCATACATTAGATTTCAAACTAATGGAAATATCTCATAATAACATGAAAGTTCTTGCTTCATAGATATCCAACAGTTCCTTTAAGTAGAACAATGTGTTCTAGCTTTTTCTTGTGCTGAATCAGTGCTTTATTATCAAAGTCTCAAGAGTGAAACCAGAGAAAGGGGAAATACAGATTACATATGCAGATCTAAGAAATAAGAAGATTGACTGTAAAAAGAAAAAGAAAACTAGCTGAAAATTATTGCCCTACTCCAAGCAGTTAGAAAGAAGTTTATATAAAGGCAACTTAAGGTCTTTGGTATCATCTCTCTGACCATCCCAAGTCTTCTCCTCCATGACATCCTTTCATGTAATCTGTTGCTCCCAGTATTCTCTTAAAGCTTAGGCTCAAGTAACATAGCTCTTTCCAGCATATTCCAACATGCTCCGAATATGGGAACTTAAACTTGTAGAATTTGTGAACCAGCAACTTCACTCTAAGAGTTCAGCAAAGATCCAGCAGTGCTCTGGGCAGAGATGTTAGGAAAGTCAACAACCAACAACTGCTTGTTCAAAGCTATGAAGCATTGAACAATGACTCATTAAAACTATGAAAAGAACATTGCTTTTTTACACAGAGGATGATCAATTGTTTCATATTTCATTTTAATTTGCCATAAAGATTTTTATTATTGAATGTCTGAAAGGCTTTGTCATTTGCCCATTAAACTATATAAAAGCAAATACTGTGATTTACAATCAAGTCTCATACAGAGTAGCCTGACAGTTTGTTTGCCCTTACCTGCTGCCATATGAGAAGACACCCATCTTCTGCAGATATTTAAGAATGAGCAGGATGGCTATGGGCCCTCTAGTGATTCTACTAACTTAATTGAGGAACCAGTGGTTTGCTCTAGAATTAGAATCAAATGTCTACTGTTTACTTATTATTAAAGGAGTAGACAACAAATGGCAGAGAAACAAACATCATTCCTCTTCAAACATAGCTCACATTGATCCTATAGCTGTTGCCAGAGTCATCCAGAACAGTTTTCTCATTGTCTTGGAAGAGAAATATGATGAAAAACCAAATAAATATATTGTCTTTGTTTTACAATGTTACATCTCTCTGAGACCAGGCAACATTCCCATTAGGAATCAGTGAATAGCCTAATGAAAGAAGGTAGTGGGCATATCTTCTTTGTGAAGTCAGTCTACATGAATGTTATGACACACCATTTTGAGGATTTGCAAACGAGTCTCAACTGTGACATATATTGCAGGTTAAGCATTTGATGTGGAAATGTTTCACATAATTTTAGCTACTAGCTCAGGATGTGGGTTGGAATGAAAGAGGCTTAACTCAACATTCAGAGTTGGCTTTTTTTGAAGAAATGCCAGATGAATTAATATATCAAGGCACTCAAATCAAAGTCTGAGCATTAATGAGTTATTCTAAGTATTGCAGGAAGATATAGGTGGGAAGGAAGACTCCAGTACTTGCTTTGAACCTCCTTCCTCTTCTTCTCTCTGAACATATGAGAATTCAGAAGTTAAACTTATGCAGCTGGACTGGTCAATAAAAGTTGTATTATTGCACAGAAGGATACACAGGTAGTCCTCAATTTACAACCACAATTGAATTGCTATTAGCAAATTACAATTGCTAAGCAAGACAATTGTTACATGAGTTTTGCCCCATTTGACAACCTTGCTTTTCACAGTTGTTAAGTGTATCATGTAATTGTTAAGTGAATAATTTGACCATTAAGCAAATCTGACTTCCTCATCGACTTTGCTAATCAGAAGCTGACTGGGAAGGTTAAAAATGGTGATCATATGACCCCAGGCAGTGCAACCATCATAAATACATGCCAGTTGCCAAGTGTTAGAATTTTAATCACATGACCATGGGATGCTGCAACGGTTGTAATTGTAAATCATTTTTTTCAGTGTTGTTGTAACTTCAAAGTCACTAAATTAATGTTTATAAGTTGAGTATTATTTGTATCTATGTTGTAGATGACATGGTCACCTTAGATTACGCAGATGAATTTGGAAAGGGGAAGTACAGATTCTGCTCCCTGACAATCTCCCACTTACATGATCAGTCTTATGGTTTGAATCCCAATGCTTGTGAAGTGTCATTACGCAATGTTAAATGTATGAATGAAAACTTACGGAAGAATATTCTGTTCCTCCTCCTCACTCACTAGTATTTTATTTCTGTCAAAAGAAAATAGTTCCCTATCTAAAGTACAATCCATGATGCTCACTTTCCACAGTAAATAGCTTTTACAATCACTTCCCTTTTTACTCATTTCTGAATTCTGAGAATTATTGCTAAAGAGTTCTGTCTTTATCAAGCTAGTCCTAATGGGAAATGGCCTACAATCTTTTTTCTTTTAAACAAGTTTTATTGATTTTTTCATTTTACAGACAAGTGCTTACGAAACAACGTGGTGGCAGGGCAATCAATTATTCACACAACAAAATCATATCCATAAAAATCAGATTAAATAAAAAAAACAGAAAACCCCCCTCTCTTTCCCCTCTAATAACATATTATATTCAAATTGATATATTTCAATACAACTAGGTCAATCCTATCAATCCTCAATAACCTTTCATCTAAATAGATCCACAAATCCAACTCCTGTATGAAGTTTACTTATTTCAGTTACTATATTCCATATTTCTAATCTAAGTACATAATTAACACTTCGATAGTCTCCCCTTTACCTTTTTCCTTAACATATTCAATAGACATTTATTAATATTATTTCTTATTTTTCCCTATTTTTCTTCCATTACAAAGTAACCATCAGTTCTAATGTATATATATAAAAAGTATATTAGTTCATATAAAAAAAGAACAAAGAAAAAGAACAAAGAACAAAACAGAGCAAAGTAAAAAAACCTTTCTATTTCTATTATACTTTATAATCTAATAATCAATCCCTCAATATCAATATCACATTTCTTTAACCTCCTCAAAGTTACTATATCCAAAACATATTATACATAGATAAACACCTTATTATTAAGTTCAGACCCTTAATTAATTTTTATTCAATCTAACATCTTATTTAACTGTCATAAGCCATAAATTGATCCATATCTAATAAGCCTTTTAAAATCATTACATAAAACCTTCAATCACATTCTTAAATCTTATTCTAGCTTTCCTTTTATGCCAAACAGGTTTCCATAACAAGGGGAAATGGCCTACAATCTGATTCTCTTGAAAGAGGAGCATTTATATTTACCTATTTCTAATTCTTGCCATAGGAAATTTCATCACAGAGCAATACTGTTGTGCTTGGAAAATATTTATGTCTAAAATATTTATGATTCATAGTTTTATTTCTGGAGTACAGTAGTTCTTGATAATTTATTTAAAAGCAATTAATTTTGAGGAACTGGTTTTTCATATAAGTCAAACTTGAGGAATTCTTCAATGCCATCTGGGGAATTCTGGGGCTTAAAATCCATACATCTTAAAGTTCCTGAGGTTGAGAAATGTGTATTTGGTTTTCTGCATTACAGCACTTGGTGGTCAAGTACTTTCTGAAAAAATTCAGATGGATTCAACTAAAGTACAGTCCATTTTGTCTCGAGAGTACTTCACAGCATTCTGAAAGATAAATGTTTTTTTTTAGACTATGTCAATCTTTATTTTAAGTTGATTCCTAATTTGGCAACATTCCTAATTTGGGCCACTGATTTATTGCATTAACCTTTAAGTGAGACTCATTCATTTTTCAACACATCTTGCATCATCTTGATCCTATCTATCCCTTTGTGGAGCTTATTTTGCCTGAGGTGCTTTGTTTTTTCAACCCCCTTCCATAGTTTTCAGGTAACCTCCTGTCCTACACATTCCTTTTTGGTGGCTACTACAAAATCAGTAAAACTATTATATTTTTAATAAGGAGGTTTTGATAATTAAAGAAAGATACCATCTTAAAGAAGAAATCAAAAACTTTGGAAAACTCAGAATGGTATAGTTATAAAAGCCCAGTTCATTTCAATAACACTAAAAAAGAAAAACAAGAAAGCAAGGAACTAAAGAAAGGGCTCAACAGTTTCTTGACAGAATGAAGACTACAGAGAGAGTTGTAAACTAGAAATATTTTGCATTTTATGATAAGATAATCAAAACATATGAAGAATAGTTACGAGCTCTGAGTTTGTTAAAATCAGCCCTTTTAAAACCCAACACATTGGTTTGATTATGTTCTGTTGCTTCTGTCTGTTTCATCTTGAATTCTAATATGGCATGAACACTCTCCCATAAAGTTCCTGCAACATCAATTCCCTCTATCACTTCTTCTCAGTTAGTAGTTAGTAACAATAAGATCCAATATAGCTGTCCCTCTAATTGCTTCCTTTACCTTTTGGGTGATGTCAGTTAGGTGGAATTTGTTCGATCTCTCATTTGTTGCAGAGTTTGTCTCCCATCTGATGTTACTTAAAGTCCTTCATTATTACTGTGTTGTGTTTCTTATCTATGTTGGTTAACTGATTAGCAAAAAGTTTATTTATTTCTTCTGCTTGGTTGGGTGGTTGTAGTATACACCTATGGCAATGTCGTTCTTTTTTTCTTTTTATATTGACTCATATGCATTCTAAAAGGCTTTCATCCTTTGATGTGTGCATCTTTGTAGAGAGGAAGTGATCTCTAACATATAATGCAACTCCACCTCCTCTTTTGTTAGATTTGTTTCTTTTGAATAGTTAATATCCTTCTATCATTACATTCCAGTCATGAGTTTCATCTTGCCACATTTCTGTGATGGCCACTATATTATATTTGCCCTCATGTACTAGTATTTCAAGTTCACCCTGTTTGTTTCCTAAATTTTGAGCATTAGTGTATAGGCATTTAAATTCTTTGTAGCTGGCCCTGGTATGTTTCCTACATCTCTTACTTTGCACTGGAGTTTTTCTTCTTTCTCTTTACTCCTATCTCCTTACTTGATTGGTTATCTAGTGGTTTGTGCTGGGAATTAGGACCTAAAGATCATGAAAATTGCTGACCCTCCCGTCTCATTTTAATTTAAAGCCCAATCGTGTTCCGAATATATTCTTTCCAGTTCTTGTGATTCATTCTTACTTGAATGAATCTGAGCTCATAAAGGAAGGACCTTCATGTGCAGGCTAAGATCTTAACCTTCAAAAAGCTCCTTTGTTGCTCCCTTCACCTTTTCCTAGGAATAGGTAGAATGGTGCCACAGTGGCTGGCTAGCAATTCCTCCTCCTTAAAGGAAAGCAATTTTACAACTGTTATATTAGCCAGCCAGCCAAACATTTTGGAACATTTAAAACTACTCATTTTCTTCTCTATAATTTTGGTGGTCTTGAGGCTCTTCCTCTTGTCTCCCAAGATCATTCTCATAGACAATTATATCTGGAAAATCCATTAAATGATATTCCATATGGCCATAAGGGCTGGAAGGTTATGACTGCTCTGCTAATAAGCAAAAATGTTTTAATTTGGCCTACTGATTGCAATATTCCCAGTTTATTTAAAAATACATTTTCTTTTCTTTCTATTGATTTCTTTTTGTGCTATTATTTATTTTGCTGTGCTTAATTTTTGCTTTTCATCTGAATTTATGAAGATGAAACTATCCAGAGATGGTTCCATGGAGGACCCTATAAGAGTCATGCCCTCTGCCCACACCCTGCAGCATAAACTGGGCATGATGGAGTGTGAGGGCAGAGTCTTGTCTATGCTACGTGGCTGCCATATCCTTGGCTGCGCTGCTCTATGTGGGCCATGCTCAGGGGCGACTCTCATTCAAGGAGGCTGCTGGAGAGGAGGAGGTCACATGGGGAGGCGAGGCTGGGGCAATGGCACATGTGCCCACAAAGAGGGCTCCAAGTGCCGCCTCTGGCACCTATGCCATAGGTTTGTCACCACTGCTATAAGCTGTAATGCTAATATGATATGATATATGATATGAGGTCATAATATAATATAACACAAGCTGTTAATTTTATTCCATTTCTTATGAAATTTGTAACATACATATTCGAAAACTAGCCAATTTGAAAGCATACAAGGATCATGCAGGCTGTTATCTACATCTGAAATGTAGATAACAAAACATAACTAACCAGGAATTATTGAACTCTGTCATATAATGGGGATGATAAAATTAATAAATCCACAGAGATAACTGATATGAAACACTATTATGAATTTCCGCAGTGCAAATAAATTTTATTGACTCATATTCCATTAAAGAGGCTTAGTCCTCCCAAAATGTATTTAGGAACCATATAGAAACTGTCTCCTACTGTTGTAGGAGAAGAAATATGTTAAATGTGGCTGGGTAGTGTAAAATAATCAATTAAAAACAATATATATAAAACTCAGTCAAAAGAGAGGAACCAACTTCTTCCCCGGTCGAACACCTGAAAGCCACAGAACATGAAATTGACTTTAAAAAGACCAGAACTATCGCCAAAACTGAACACTTTAATAACAGAATAATCAGAGAAGCCATCGAGATAGAAAAATGCCCACACAGCATGAATAAATGAGATGATACCTCCCGACTACCAGCCATTTGGAAACCCGCCCTTATTGACAAATGAATCCCTAACACAAAGAATGACACCAGACCCACACTCACAAAAACCACACAGGATGTCACTACCACACATCCACACAAAACCCAAACCCACACTGATGATGAGGCATGACCACAAACCAGAAGCCAGACCACAGCTGCATCATTAGCCACTTTAAACCCTCCAATCCATACATGAAGACAACTGACACCTACCATGAAGATGAGGCATGACCACAAACGCGAAGCCAAACAACAGCAACACAGCTCACCATCTCAATTCTCCCTGCCACTCAGACTAACCTGAGCACAACAAAGCCCCCACCCAAACAGAACACTCCCCCAGCCAATCAGAGTACAGCCAAGCCCCCCATCCAATCAGAGCACAGCCAAGCCCCTAACCAATCAGAACACACCTCCACCCAATCAGAATCATTCCCAGAGAGAAATCATCCAGATGCCCTAAGCTCTATGGTCTCCCCAAGATACACAAAGAAGGAACCCCACTTAGATCCATAGTCAGCTTCATAGGCTCACCTCTACAAAACCTAGCCAAATTTCTCGCCAAACAACTACAGCCCTATGCAGAATCCATCACCTCACACGTAAAAAACTCATTCCAGTTCATAGAGATCATAAAGAAACAAAACTTACAGCCCAGCGACCTACTCATTAGCTTCGATGTCATATCCCTCTTCACCCAAGTGCCAATCAAAGAAGCCTTAACAGCTATCCAAAACAAATATAACCCCCCCAAACACATCCTAGATCTGACCAACCACTGTCTATCCAACACATACTTCATCTATAACGAACAAAAATACAAACAAATAGAAGGAGCACCCATGGGATCACCCCTCTCACCTGTCATTGCAAACCTCTACATGGAACACTTTGAAACCCAAGCCCTAGAAAAATCTGATCACAAACCCAAACTCTGGCTCAGATACGTAGATGACACCTTCGTAATCTGGCCACATGGGAAAGAAAAACTGGACAACTTCCTCACACACCTCAACAGCCTACACCCCAAAATACAGTTCACCATGGAAACAGAAGCCAATAACCAACTTCCCTTCCTGGATGTCTTAGTCTACAAGAAATCCAATGGGTCCCTAGGACACACCATCTACCAGAAGAAAACACACACAAACCGCTATCTGCACGCACTCTCACACCACCACCCAGCACAGATCAACTCCGTAGCAAAGACACTCATCTCAAGAACCAAATGCCTAGCTGACGAACAACACCTAAAAACCGAACTACACACTCTCACTAATGTATTTACATCCAACGGATTCCAAAGAAATAAGATTTCCAACTTAATCCAAAAAGAAACTCCCACTAAAATCCAAGACAGAGAACAAGAAAACGGCAAAGCCCTCCTCCCATACATAAAAGGCACCACAGACAGGATCAGCAAGATCCTTCACAAACATAATATCAAAACAGCATTCTGCACAAACAGAAAAATATCCACCATCCTAAGAAACCCTAAAGACAAAATTGAATTAGAAAATCAAGGAGTATATGAAATCCCATGTACTGCCTGCTCCACCACATACATTGGACAAACCAACAGAAGAATAAGTGCACGCATTGAAGAACACAAAAACTGAGTCAAAAAAGAGGAACCAACTTCTTCCCTGGTCCAACACCTCAAAGCCACAGGACATGAAATTGACTTTAAAAAGACCAGAACTATCGCCAAAACTGAACTCTTTAATAACAGAGTAATCAGAGAAGCCATCAAGATAGAAAAACGCCCACACAGCATGAACAAACGAGATACCTCCCGCCTACCAGCCATTTGGAAACCCGCCCTTATTGACAAACGAATTCCTAACACAAAGATTGACACCAGAACCACACAGGATGCCACCTCCACACATCCACGCAAAAAGCAAACCCAAACCCACACTGATGATGAGGCAAGACCACAGACCAGGAGCCAGACCAGAGCTGCATCATTGGCCACTTTGAACCCCTCCAGCACTACAAAGCCCCCACTCAACCAGAACACTCCCCCAGCCAATCAGAACACAGCCAACCCCCCAGCCAATCAGAGCACAGCCAAGCCCCTAACCAATCAGAACATAGCCAAGCTCCCAGCCAATCAGTTCAAACCCCCACTGGCAGTTAAAAGGAAAAAACAGCTTAGACCACACATTGCTCCTAGAAGAAGAAGCCAAAAGCACCAGCCTGAAGATGATGAACGAGACTTCATCGAAACGTCGCCCAGACACTTCAAATTCTACGTGGGAGAAAACCCGAAGAACCAAAGACCTACACACACACACACACACACACACACACACACACACACACACACACACACACACACACACACACACACACACACACACACACACACACACATATATATATATATATATATATATATATAATTTATATTATATATATATATATATATATAATTTATATTATATATATATATATATATATAATTTAAATTGCTAACAAAGAATAAGGGAGAACTGGTATAGCTATTTCGAGTTTCTTAACTCTCTTCAGCCAGAACTTACCCTTATGAGATTCGAACCTGGGCTGTCTGCATGTTAGGCAGTTGTATTAACCTCTAGGCCACAGGCTCCCTCTCACTTTGCCAGCAGTATCAGGGAGGGAAGATTTATATCGAGTGTTTCTTTTTTTTTTTAAATTGCACCCTTTAAACCCAAATATGGGAGAAAGAAATCTTTCTTTCTTTTACCTGTTTCAGCTCAACCCAGAGCCATCCGCAGGAACCAGTATATATATATGTTTTTAATTTAAATTGCTAACAAAGAATAAGGGAGAACTGGTATATTACAGGGTGCAATTTAAAAAAAAAAAGAAACACTCGATATATATATATGCTTTCGGTTTCGTGCTTCTAGGATATATATATAATGCCTTGAATTGGAGTAAAGGAATTGGATGACTGGATTTGTGGAATGGAATGTTTAGGGATTAAATATATTCTTAGCTATGATTAAAAAGAATAAGAAATTCGAGAAAATAAATACTATTAATCTAGGAGGGATATATATTTTAAGTACTATGTTATTTTCTATGTTCTGTTATTACAGCTTTCTTTTATTTTTTATTTTTTATTTTTGCTTTCATTCTTTTTTTCTCCCTTTCTTTTTACTCTTATATTTAATACTTAAGAAACGTAAAAATGTGAGATGGCTTATATGGAAAAAATAGAATCAAGTCTGTCAATGTAAGGTAATCCAAATGAATGGAATGAAAAGAAATGTATTGATATGATGATTATTTTTTAGGAATATCGGAAAAATATATACTAAATTGTCATTTATTAAAACAACAAGAATTGTATTAATGCAATATTTGCAAAAAAGATGTTTCAGGGAAAGAGGAAAGTAAACAAAATTAATATATGGAATACAGACTATAGAAATTAATTGTTAAGGACTGTTTTTAACAAATGTAACCCAGACATCATACTGTTTACCAACTATTGAATGACTTATGCTTGTGTAAAAAATTAATAAAAAATATAATTAAAAAAAAGAACAACTGTAATGTTTTGGCACAAACAGAAAAGGTTCTGTAAGTATAAATGATCCAGGGGAAAGGGGTGTAATGTATTGGGTTAAAATCTGAGAATTGAGTTGCTTAAAGCTGTGTAATAAGGGTTAGCAGGCCATGTGGACAACAAGTCAGACTTTCTGTCTGCAGACTACTTAGTATGCATTTACGTGGGAGAATACTGTGTTCCTATTGGCTGCCGCCTTTAGGCTGAGTGTATAAGTATGGGCGGAGCATGTGCTTGTTAGTTTCTGTTTTGACTTTCAACAAAGAAAGTAGTTTTTCACCTCCTGCCTCTTCAATGCCGCATCGAAAACATAACATTAAAGACAATAGTTTATTTTCTGTCCAGATAAAAAAGATCTGCTGGGTCACATAGAAATAGGATCTCTTCCTAAGCACCAATTGTCTATCGTAGCAATTTCTCAGGCTGACGGATTTTCTTTATAGTTAGGCAAAAGAAAAGATAAGAAAAGAAAAAGAGAAGAGAGAAGGAAGGAAGGAAGGAAGGAAGGAAGGAAGAAAAGAAAGAAAGAAAGAAAGAAAAAGAAAGAAAGAAAGAAAGCCCTGTTCATCCTCAACCCCCCACCTGAAACAAACTGATTGATTAGATCCTTCTGGCATTCTTATTATTTCCATTTTACTACAGACCCAGAAAGCTTACAGGATTATCACAAACAAACAAACTCATTTTTGTCAGTATTGGGAACCCCAAGCACTAGAATTGGTAACCTTCAGCTCACTGCACAGCTGTCCCATATTACTGGAATGTCTTGTAGGCAAGACCAAGATCACTTTGGATGTTTTCTAAGGCTTTCTAAACTCATGCCATTTAAAAATTGGAAGCAAGATAGCTTATGAGACGCATCATTCTATTTAATAATAAAGTGTATACATAATAAAGGCCTTTCTATGCTTTTCATGACTTTCACATATGCATTTCACTTCAGCATCACTGAAGTTTAAACAGGAAAGGAAGCATGTTATGCTTCCGTCTGCAATCTACTCCACCCACGATGCTGAAAATGACTACATCCTGTTACAAAATACTTTTTGTGCTAAGTTTCTTTCTTGTTCTTTAATTTAAGTAATTTTGAAACAATGAACTTGCTGCCTAAACTTAAGCAGATCTGTTTCAGACAGAACTTTTAATGGCAAATTCCTGGAATGTGACTGGAAGAGCAGTTGGTGGGGATGGCTAGGAGATCCTTTGCACAGTTTTGGTTTGTGCACCAGCTGCAATATTTTCTGGATCAGATCTCCCTGTGTTCAGTAACCCAAGTGCTAATCATCTTCTGGACAACTGCAATGCACAGTACATGGGCTATTCCTGAAATGCATTTGGAAGCTTTAGCTTGTATAAAGTATGGCAGTGTGAGTAGTCTTTAGGGCTCCTAGAATGGCTATTTTTACACCGCTGTTCTGCAAATTAGTCTGGCTATTGGTTTTCTTCTGGGTGCAGTTCAAGGTGTTGGTTATGACCCTTGAAGCCTTCCATGGCATGCGTTCAGATTACCTGGTGAACCATCTCATCTGACTACGAAAGGCCTAGGACTCATGCCAGCATAGAAGACCTGTTATGTATCCTGTCGATCAAGAAATTCTGGTTGGCAGAGTCCAGGAGAAGATCCTTCTCTCATGGTGCAAATCCTTTGGAAATGACCCCTGGGGTGAAGTTGGCTTCCATCTTCCTTTCCATCCATAACGGCCTGAAATGCAGCTCTGATGGTTGGCACTCACAGGAATCCAGCTCTATCTATTTGATATCTGGGTGATATCCAGCTCTATCTACCTGATATCTACCTGATATCTGAAAGTCAACCCAGAGAACTAGCGAGCTGGGGGACATACAGAGGTATTGGAGCAGACATCTTTCTGGTATGCAGGGATCTTGTGGTAGATTACTACTTGAGTATGTATGCTTCAATGTATGCAGCAGGGGAAAAGTCTACAGAGACATATAATCTGCCAGATTCCCTGCATGGATTGCCCCTGTGACTATGTTTAACAGACAGGGAGGAAGTTAACCACCAGATTCAAGAACACAAAAGAGCAATGTGATGAGAAACCCACTCACTGATATCCTCACATTGCAATGAACAAGGACATACATTTAATTTCATAGCTACTAAGATTGCTGGCTGTGCAGGAACAAAGATAGACAGGGAAATGATTGAAGCCTGGGAAACAGGCCCCTTGTCAGTCAACAGGAGTGCTGATTTACCACCAACTTATCAGTTACTTAGGAGCTGAAGGCTTGGCAGCACAAGGAAACAACAGCCATGTATATTTGCCTTCATTTGTGAACAATAAACAGTTGAAGGCAACATTTTAGAAGCCCCTTCAAACCTTCTTCCCCAAGAGATGTCTCAGGATGGAGGGATGATCAGAACAGTTTGTATGAGGAGGATCATAGTTCAAAGGAGCTCAACAGCCCAATGGAGACACTAGTACCTTCTCCTTCTATTGAGTCAGTAGAAGGAATAGAAATCCAAGAGAGTAGATATTTATTTTATTTATTTATTTTATTTTGTATACTTTTATACCGCCCCTCTCCCTTAGAACTCGGGGCAGTTTACAGCCAAATTTAAAACATAACAATAATAAATATTTAAAACAGAATTAAATAACCTAGGCTGTACTAAAAACCAAATTAAAATCCCATACTAAAACCCTAACTACTTAATTTAAATTACATAAAAACCCGAGGAGCTCTAGGCAAGGCCGGCTTGATTGAAGAGATAAGTCTTCAATTCTCTTCTGAAGGTGCGGAGATCATGACATGTCCGGAGTTCCGGAGGGAGCTCGTTCCACATCATCGGTGCCCCCACAGAAAAGGCTTCCCCCTGGGCGCCACCAGCCGACATTGCTTAGCCGATGGCACCCTGAGGAGGCCCTCCCTGTGGGAGCGAACTGGTCGGTGGGAGGTATTTACTGGCAGTAGGCGGTCCTGTAAATAACTGGATCTTATGCCATGGACATTATTGTCTATGGATGATTATCATTTAATGCTTTTTAGTTAAAAAAAAGGAAAAAGCAGATTAGATTTTCAGCCTTCATTGTCACTATCACTATTTATATTACTATAACTTGTGACTCATTTAATGTTACTAGTCACAACAGCAATGGTGGGTTTCGGCACATTTTGGGAAATATATCCATTTTTTTTAATGCAAGTTCTTTAACCTAAAAAACACATTTCAAGCCAAAATACATTTCAAGCCAAAACACTGTTGTTAATATCCTACCAATCAGGATATGTACTGCTCTTCAAAAAATAAAGAGTTTGCAAGGTGTGGCTTATTAGATAGATTGTATTACAATTCTTATTAATCATTTCATTTTTAATATTTTGTTAATACTTATGTATTTATGATATGGATTGATAAGTTGCTTGGAAAAATAACAATATAAATTGAATGAATGAGATTTTAAAATTGTACATTAACTTTATGTCATGCAGGGGTAGGAAGATCAAAGTTTTACTCTTTGGCACATCATAAAGTGAGAAATGAAGTTGCATTTGAATTATCGAAATTTGGTGACAGAATGAGGTAAAAGCAACATACAGTGAAAAGTGTGGCATAATAAAGAAAATAATTATCACAAAAAAGTAAAATAAGGATTTATGATGCCTTTCTGATTGTGTCATATATTTATGGATAATAGTATGAATAAAATCAATACTTCTGATTTATTACATGTAAGTTATTTTGTTTTGGGTAATATGTACTTTTACTTGATAGATTGTAGTACTTTCAGATTTATGTAATTAATATCATCATGGTAGTGTTTTATATTTTTACATTTTTTATAATAAAATCCTTGTCATCCCATATTTTATATCATCTATTTGATTTTACTTTTGTCATATATTTTCAAATTTTGTCAGTCATTGACTGAATAAATAGTATTTTGTATTTCATTTCATATATAATGTTTCTTATTTTCAAAGAGAATAGTTTAATGGGCATGTACTGTATGCATGTATAGATATATAACTGATTAGTATTTAATATTAATTATAAATTCCTGAACAAATTTCTGTGGAAATATGTTTTATGTACAAGCCAAATACTATTTATAGTAGTCCTTATTACAATACACATTTCGTAAGATTGAAGGAGGAACTAAATATTTCTTTCTACTTTATCCATATATAAAGAAGTTCCTTAAAAAAAGCTACCTCAGTTGGTTCCTAACATCAGGGTAGTTTTCTGGAATGTTTTATTGTTTAAAATGCTTACTTTTTTGTTCCTAAATTTTTTATTTCTCATTCATCCAGCTTTTCAAATGACAGGTAATATTTATTCAATTATTTAAATTGTTTTTAAATATATGTATTTAAATCCAAATATTTAAATGCTCAATGTTTAACTTACTTTTTATTCTGTTAAAAAGAATGCCACACTTCTATATTTAGTTTTTGTATTATTTTTTAACAGTAAACTATGGATGCATTCTTTGTAATTATTGATTTCATCTAAATAATAGTTTAGAAGTTAACATTATAAAGTCATTTTCTTGACAGTTAGAACAATTTATTGACAGTTAGAACAATTAATCAGTGGAACAATTTGCCTCTAAAAGTTGTAAATGCTCCAACACTGGAAGTTTTTAAGAAGAGACTGGGCAGCCATTTATCTGAAATTGTATAGGATTTCCTGTATGAGCAGGGGGTTGGACTAGAAGACCTCCAAGATCCCTTCCAATTCTATTCTATTCTATTCTATTCTATTCTATTCTATTCTATTCTATTCTATTCTATTCTATTCTATTCTATTCTATTCTTATATCTTTTTAAAATAAAATTCTATTTGTTTGTATACTATAATGAGAATAAATAATAGAAAGGACTAAACTTAAATAGATGACATCTGAGATACAATAGAATTGTTTCAATGTTTAAAATGTACATAGATGGGAAATGCAATAAGAAGCCAAACATATTAAACTATATTCATGGGAAAATATATACATATAAAATACATCAATATGATTATTCTGTATTATTACTCTTATTTGATTCATTTGTAGATAGTGACACTTTTTTGATATACAATGAAAATCTTCATCTTTGCCTAACACTTCAAGAATCTCGTTCCTTCACCTTTGGCACCTGCAACAAGTATAATGAGTGGAAAAATTTTAAGTGGGTATCCGATTATCATTTATTGAATATGGCAGCAAAGTTATGCCTGAGTGTGCCTTCAAAAACAAACATGGTTCCAGTTACACTGTCCCCATGCAATGAAACCATTGAATTACAGAAATGGGAATGCAAAAATGACACGCTGCTTGCCACTGAAAGCAAAGATCTTTTTTTAAGTCCTGCAAATGGACCTAACAAAGGGCTTATACTATCAGAAAATCCCACCACAAAAAGTGTTTGGAAGATCTACGGAACAAAGAAGAGCTTGTGTGCCCAGAAATATGAAGGTAAATATACGAACATTAATCCTTCTTGCTGAATTTGCTTACCTAAATTCTCTTCCTCCTCTTTGCATCTCTTTACCTGAAAATTGAAATAAATTGCATACTAAAGATATAACCTCAAATTGTACTACTACCTAGTATTTCTTTAATATATTAGTGTTGTTGTCTTTTACATCAGAGGTCCCCAACCAGAGACTGGTTCTATGGAGAAAGTTTTTTCCACGGACTGGAGAGTGCGTGGTTTTGTATGCTGCCTGCATCCCATGGATGGGGCTTTGCTTGTTTGTGCGGAATGTTGGCATGCTGCAGCCCAGTACCAGTCCATGGATCAGGGGTTGGGGACCCCTGTTTTACATCATCTGAGAAAAAAATTGCATGTATTCTAAGACCTAAATTCTGAAAATTGTTCCCTGAGTGAAGTAAACATGGTTACACATATTGTACATGAACTGTATGCATGCCTTAGAACTAAATGCTGAGACATTTTTGTATAGCATTTCTACTCTCATTTTAGTACTTCTCAATCTAACAGGAATAAGTTTGATTTTTTTATATAGCTCTATTCACTATAGAAGGCAATTCCTTGGGAGCACCTTGCGTATTTCCTTTCAAGTATATGAAAAAATGGTATGCTGAATGCATAGTTAACGATGACGAACACCAACGACTTTGGTGTGGAACAACTCCGGATGTGGATAAAGACTCTTTAACTGGATATTGTCCAGTAAAAGGTAAACTCTTTTTTGATGATACATTTATTTATTTTGTATTCCATCTTTTTTATGTTTACAATCAACTCAAAGCACCAAACATAACAACCTCCCTCCTCCTATTTTCCCTATAACCCAGTGAGGTGGGTTGGACTGAGAGAGAGTGAATGGCTCAAAGTCATCTAACTGATTTTCATGGGAAAGGCTGGATTTGAACTGACAATCTCCCTTTTCTAGAACAGTACTTTAACCACTAAACCAAACTGGCTTTCATGCAAGGGAACATACATATTTATGTTTAAAAACAAGTCTTCTACAATAGACTGTTTCATGTTCACTAGTACATTATTCTAAGGCAGCTACAGATAATGTTACAATGTCTGATAATGTGTTAATTAGAACAATGTAATATATTTTAACTTTGAGTAACCAGTTGGATGTGTGTGTGTGTGTATATATATATATATATTATCACCAAAGATAAAATATAGAACACACACACACACACACACACACACACACACACACACACACACATCCAACTGGTTACTCAAAGTTAAAATATATTACATATATATATCCAAATAGATTTCCATTTGTTTATATAAAATAGCATTTTTGCTCAGTTCAAATGGAGAACTTTATAACTGTTTATAGACACATTATGGAAGGGGAGAGGAATATATTAGATTTTTGATGTATCTTTCAGCATTAACCCAGGTGGATTTTTTTCTGTATTTAATGTTAGATATATTTGGTATCTGGCTTTTTTTTGTATACATGATTTTTCTCTTTTTGTTGTTAATTTAATCTGGTTATTTTTGTTTTTCCTTTTCTGTGTTTTGTATTTTATCTTTGGTGATAAGAAATAAATACACTTATATTTTTTAAAAAGAACCTAATGTCAAAATGATATTAATTAAATTTTGCAAATTATTCTTTTCAGTAAAATTAGAAGTAACCATTTTGTTGCAACTATTCAGTTAAGGTACTTATGAGCATGTGTTTGCATTTGTTAAATTAGATGCATTTTTTGGCAGATTCTGCTAGCGTTAGTGATAAAGGGGTGGACTGGTATTGGGGAAACCTAGGTTCAAGGACACCTCAGTTTCAGAAACTCACTGAGTAGTTTTGAAAACTTCAAACGTACCTTGTTGTTGTGGGGAGAAATGAGAAGAAAGCATTTTGTGTATCACCTTCAGGCCCTGCAAAAGGAAGGAAGGAAGGAAGGAAGGGTCAGAATGTTACAGAGTCATTTTGGCATAAAGTTAACTCTTTGGCATTTCATTAATGTTTTATACTGTGATATTCACATTTCCACAAGAATGTTATACACAAAGGGCTTGTGAACCCCAACTCTCTTTTTTTCTACGTTGTAACAAAATATTACATCAAAACTGACCTCAGTAGTACATTTTCTGTGTTAGGTGGCAGCAGCACTGATCTTGGCTGACCAGATAGCATTAGTAATGGGATGGGAGGAGACAACAAGGAGATCTCAGGGCTGTAGGCTACCCGGGGAGGTTGGGAAAAATCCCAAAAGAAGTCATTGGCAAAGCACTTTTGTTCAGTTTTCAGTGATCAGAATCAAACTTCTCCTCAGGGAATCTTTTTTTTTTTAAATAGACTTGGAGAAATGCAGATGTGTGACTTGGAAACAAAGTATAATAGTGAGACACTTATATTTTCAGGGGCTCCTTGATTTCCTGGAGGAACCTCTGTGTTTCCATGTGAACCTCATTAAGAGCATTGTTCTCATGCCAGGTAGAAAAAGCCAGGCAACCATGTTTGCTAAGATGAAACTAGCATGACAACCCCTTTCCTTTACAAATGAATATTCACTGTTTTAAGACAGAGGTCCCCAACCCCTGGTCCGCAGACCAGTACCAGTCTGCGGCCAGTTAGGAACCGGGCTGCGCAGCTGGAGGGGCACTGAAGGTATTGCTTCCATCTCCGGGCATGAGGCGAGACTACAAGGGTCTGGGCAGGGGCGTGAGAGTGACTGGGCAGAAACTGTCTTGCTCAGTGCAAAGAGCCTCTGGCAGCTGCATTTGCAACTGGCTACTCCTACTCCTACTTCTTCCTCCTCCTCTTCTTCCTCACTCTGTTTTAAGAGACCTCCACTGGGGTAGTTTATTTGTTTGTTCTGGTTTGCTAGCCTATAGAATGGGAAGTGAAAAAGGAAGCTAGCACTTCTAAAATCAGTGCTACATTGGTCAATCATACATACATTTAGTGCTACATTCTCTCAGCAAGTTCCTTATTAGTAGTTTCTTAAAAGTTGTAATGGATCCTTCCTTACTTCTTGTTTTTATACTCATCCTAATTGAAGGTATAAGGGTTACATTTTTCTTCTGTTTTTAAGCTAGGCTAAAAAAAAGGAGAATGATTGGTTGGAGGAATATCTGAGCCTGGGTCAGATGTTATACTCTTGTGCGACTAAATACAATTTTATTTCATTTGACTGCATCATTTTAAGTTGTTTTTCAATCCCAGTATGTGAATTGAAGTAAGTTCCACTACCCAGGCTTGTTTCAGAATAAACTAAAATAGGATAGGACAGCACTAAATGCCATACCTAGAAAGACTGAAACTGGGGGCAATTGTCTGCTGCTGAAAAGCAAAGTCAGCCAAAAGTTAACCAAAAGGAGAAAACCTAATCAGTTTCCATTACAACAGGGAACTCAGAGAAGAACTACTAGATTACTACTTACAATTACTATCACCCATTTTCAAGAAAAGTCCCATAGAAGCATACTGTAGTAGTTGAAACATGTGATAGATGGTTCAATGGTGTGCAAGGGTGTCCTGAAGGAGAACGTTTAAAGGTCTACTTGGCTTCCCTCGTGATAACACATGGACAGAGATCTCTGTTATCCAGTGAAGTTACATGGCAAGAAGTGCGGAGTTGATTTACTTCACTGTGTGGCTTGATGAAACAAAGTGCTATTCTGGAAACTTTGTCCAGTTTTTGGCAGTTCTTATTAACTAAACTATGCAATGAAAATTAATACAATGAAAATATAAATAAAAACATTTAAATTCTCTCAGAGCTTTGCTACTAATGAGCTGATTCTATTTTTCATGATGCTTGCAGATGAAAATGATGACTTTTTCTGGGTCAAAAATCACTGGACAGGAGATCTCTACCAGATCAATTCCCTCTCAGGTCTAACATGGGATGAAGCAAGAAAAAGCTGTCAGCAACAACATTCAGAATTATTGAGCATCAACGAACTATATGAACAAGCATATTTGGCAGGTATAACAAACATCTCTTAAAAGGCTTCCAGATAATAAATATTTTCTCATCTGTAGTAAGCAATTTTGAATGCTTCATATAAGAAGCATAATTTTTCCTCCAGAGGAATTATCTTCTGAAAAATATTTGACACTTTCAGACAAACGCAGTTTGAATAATCAACTTGCAAAGACCATTTTTTCTTACATTTTTCCTCTGCCTTTATCAAACAGAAATTCATCAACTAAATTTGGACTCTAAAAATGAAAGTTTATATGATTGATTTGCCATTGATATATAATTAACAATAGCTCAGGTTGAATTGTGGAATTCTTGGTGCTCTTTGAGCTTGGTTCTTTGCTTACCTGATTATGTAATAGCCTCAATGGTGTTTGCTCCCTGTTTATAACAATAGCTTGCTCTGCCAATGTTAGTGGGGCTCTGGTTTTCTTCTTGATTATCCCTAGATTAGGGTATTGTTTTCTGCTTGATTGTTTGATGTTAATTTTTCCTTTTCTGGATGTTGGAGGCTGAAGAGGATGTGTTCTGGCCTTTTTGTTTCCTTCTTACCTTTTTAAAGTCTCTTTTGAATCATGTATAAGTGTATCTCTGTGTGCCTATTGATGGCTGATGTGTCTGAGTGCCAAAATTCCAGGAGTTCCCTAGCAGGTTTTTTTTAATTTAATTTTATTTTAATTTTCACAGTTCCCCAGTGGAAACTATGGTTGTGTTTGAGAATATATGTAGCTAAGGGTTGAATTGAGGACTCCTTAGTGCACTTTGAGCTTGATTGTTTCCGTGCAGATTAGGTAACATTTCTAGTGAAGTTTTATTTGTGTCTTCTGACTGCTAGTTGGTGTCTAAGATTGCACTCTGCTTGTCTTTTGCTTTGCCAGTCATCCTACATGGTAGAGTTGTTATGATCCTTGCACCGCATATAATGTTAAAGGTATGGCTAGAGACCAAGAGAAAGATGATAGTTGTACTTCAGATTGAAATGTACTATGTCTGTCTGTCTAGCTGACTGTCTATTTTGTCTTCAGCCTCAAAACTACAGAATTAATCAATATGTGAATTTTCTTTCTCAAATAGGTTTAACAAATAATTTTGAAGCCAACTACTGGATTGGTCTGAATGATCCAAATTTTGACAGTGGATGGCAGTGGACTGATGACCAACCTTTAAGATATTTAAACTGGGCTCCAGGTGAGTAAATGTAAACAATTATAAAGCCTTTGTTATGTCCTAAAGAGAACTGTAAACATTTAAAGATATTAAGATTAAAATATTTGGAAATCCTTATTGTCCTTTCCAAAATTGTTCTTTTTAAATAGGTGAGGTAGCATTTAAAATAATACTTTGCAGTCTTCTTGAAATGATTAATACACATATAAAATATTGAAATATATATTATGTGTTTGAGTTAATTGACACTTTCTCTAGAAGTATG
This sequence comes from Bothrops alternatus, assembly GCA_034064705.1. Taxonomy (NCBI): domain Eukaryota; kingdom Metazoa; phylum Chordata; class Lepidosauria; order Squamata; family Viperidae; genus Bothrops; species Bothrops alternatus. The sequence continues at coordinate 1,848,399 of JARGCV010000058.1, read as the reverse complement.
CTGGCATTCTTATATTATGTTTATTGTATATAAGCATTGTTTCTTACAGTATTGTTGCCTTCAACTTTTTTTTATCACCCTGAAGATGCCCCTGATCCTGACAGCAAACTCTGAAAAGAGACTCAGTAGCTGCGTTTAGCTGAATGGGTAATAATCTTCTCATGTAGGGTTTATAGGCCTGTGCAAGGTGGCTCCATTCCTCATCATGTGCCACTTGATTAATTTCACTCATGACAATTGAGAGGGAAGCTGTTCCTTGACTGATCAGGCTGGCCCCCTATGATCTAATCAATAGGGTCACTGATTCAAGGTAGGCAGCCACCAAAGAATTAGAGACATCCAACAGTAGATATTGGAAGGCTCATACATATGTGTTATAGCAGATACATTGTTCTTGAAAAGCAGTTGAAGTTAGGGAAAAAACAGTTTTGATTTGTTTACAGATAAAAATGTTATCATCTTGGACAATCTGGCTCACTCTCTCTTACAGGTAGCCCCTCTTCAGAAACAGGGAAAAACTGTGGATTGATGCAGGGTAGGAATGGCAAATGGGCGAACAGTCTGTGTGAAAAGAAATGTGGATACATCTGTAAAAGAACAAACTCCTCCATACAGGCATCTGTACCTTCTTCAGGTAGGTTGTAAATTGGAAATTAAATTAACTGAATAAATAATATTTCACTGATATGAATGGCACTCATGCCCCAAATAACATTTTTGCACTCTTTTTCTAGTGAAGGTTTTGATCCCAGAGTAATCTATCTAGACTAATATGAAAGAATAGATCTACCTGAGGTAGAGAACAGCAGAGTTTTCAATGCACATTATGCAGAAATAAAGGGTAATAGTAATAAGGGGCAAGGCAGCCTAAAATTCCTATGCTTATAACTGTGGGGGGGGGGAATGCTGAATTCTCATCATTATTCTGATGATCCAAGATTGTGAGGAAATTTTAAAAATTGAATTTTGCATCAGTTTTATTTCAGAAAAATTTAATATGAAATGTAGCACTTCTTAGATGAATTAAAGCCTAAGATTTGCAGAGCTAAAGATATGCATGCATAGGAAAGGTCCTAATCTGCAGGTAGTCATTGATTTACAGCCACTTGCTTTACAATATTCAAAATTAAGTCAGGGTCAGAATGGGTCCTGTAAAGCACTTCCGGCCATCATAAAATGTCATTGTCAATGCTGCTAATATCAGATGTTCTTACTTTGACAACTGATAGAAATGCAGCCATTTTCCCATTGCTTTTAGAGTTAGTTGATGCTGGGAGGGGGGATGTGGATGAGAGGCCAGCTAGTCATAACAATAATCATTCAGCCGTGGGAACCCAAGGTCATTGGGCCCAGAGTTGATAGAGTTTTGGCAGGCTGGAGAACTGAGGAGAAATCCTGCACTTCAAGCTAATTGGGGAATGTGATTTATGACTGTTTATTGGAGGAGGGAATTGTGCTTTGGTACTTTGTGCCCAGGAGAGGAGAATTGTGTTTTTGGCTTTAACTATGTAGTGTTGATATTTCTCGAATAAAAGATTGTTTAAGGTAAACAATGCCTTGAAGTTCTTTTGAAGAATTTCATCTGTCAGAACCATGACAGTCATGTTACACACCCTCAGTCATGTGACTGAATTTCGGGTGCTTGGCAACCAGTTTACCTTTAGTAAAAAAAGCAATAATTTCAGAATATTTAAACAATGATGTAGGACATAAAAATTGCTACATTAGTATCTGCCTTGTCCATGAAAAATTAGACTAAAAATTAGATTTGATTTTTAGAAAATATCCTTATAACAATGGACAAATTACCCTTATTTTTTAGATGGATTGTGAGATTTGCTTTAACTAATTTTTATATATCGAATTAATTACAGCATAATTATATGCAATGAACAAGGACACACATTCAACTTTGCAGTGACCAAGATTGTTGGGCGAGCAGGCACAAAAACAGCCAGGGAAGTGACAGAAGCCTGGGAAACAGGCCCCTTGTCAGTCAACAGGAGTGCTGATTTGCCACCAGCCTATCAAGTACTTAGAAGGCGAGGGCTGGGCAGCACAAGCAAATGACAGCTAAACTTAAAAGTCAGCCATCAACACACCCCAATCAACATCTAAAAATCCACTTAAAACAGGCACTATAAATACCACACACAGAACAGCACACACTCTGCTAGAGGGAAGTTCTCTGAAGATGGGCTCCAGCACAAGTCCAAAAACTCAGAAGACAAAACACTGTGTCCCAGTGACTGACTTAGATTGAATCCTGCAACATTATCCTGGGAAACGTATATTTGCCTTCATTTGTAATTACATCATAATGCTAGATCAGGATTTTCCCCATCCCCACTCCCAATTCTTGATGGTTTGTATATAATTACTGTCTTTTTAGATGATCTGAAGCCAGTTAAATGTCCAGATGGCTGGGTTGGATATGCAAAGCACTGTTACCATCTGAACAGAGATCGCAAAACGTGGAAGGATGCCTCAGTCTCCTGCCAAAAGGATGGTGGGCATTTACTAAGTATACATGACATTGAGGAATACAGCTTTGTTTTTTCCCAACTTGGCTACAGTAAGTATATTTAGAAGGTTTATTTCCTGTTTCCTATACTCTGTGGGTACATGGATGCCAGGAAAAGAAAGGAATAGCTGCTGAGGCTGCCATCACAAGAAAAAAAAGAGAGTATTTATTTAGGCCTTAAAATATTTGTAAAAAAAATCTACTGAGCTTGTGTGGTTTAAATGACACTATAACTTCTGCATACATCCATGGCAGATTAGCACAACATTTGCCAGGCAATTATGTCACACATAGACTTTTTTATATCCCGACTAGTGGACTTCATTCATTACATTCGAGAATAATTGAATAAATTGGATTTGTCTTTTAGAATCAACAGATAATTTGTGGATAGGCCTAAACGACCAGAAGACGACTTCATATTTTGAATGGAGTGATGGTACTACAGTGAGATTCATTAAATGGCAGAAAGGAGAACCTGCACTTATAAGCGATGTGCAGGAAGACTGTGTCATCATGAGTGGGGAGGTAACAATAAGAACCCTCAATTGTCTAGTGGAGATTTTTTTTCTCTCTTCAGTTCTCTCTTGGATAAAATTTGTGTCTAGAAATTTATTTAATCAATTCTTCCATAACATAACTTATTCTATAGATCAATGTTTCTTAAATGTTTTCCTTTCCACATTTAACAGTTATGGAGAACTTCTAAAGAGCTTTTGTTTGTTTGAATTACTGATATTTATTTTACTAAAAAAAATAAAAAATGATATATTTGATGCATCTTCTCACAATTGTCAGATAGCATTTAGTATTATATTATTTTTCAATATGGGTGGCAAATAATTCTAATTTCATGGATCCAAGGGTTCTATGATCACACCTTAAGAAATCTTGCTTTCTTTTAAAAAATGCAAAACAAAGAAAAAGAAGAAGAAACTGAAAAGCATCCGACATGAATGATAAAAATATGCGTACAAAAAATAAATATGGATACATTATTCCTACTAACATCAAACACAGAAAGTCCATTCCTGGCTGAATGCTGACAAATATATCAAAAGTACCTGATACATTCTCCTTCCCTTACACAACAAATCTACAAATAATTATAAACTTTCCCATCTATATTTGATACAAGTGCTATGTTACATTAAAAAATGTCTCTGATATGGAAATCTATTTATCTAGTAATCCAACTGACCCAACCTCTGTTTACTATAACAGTCAACAGATAAGCCCAAAGGTAGAACTAATCTTCAAATCCTTCTGTTAACCGTTTGTTATTGTATTTGACACCCAGAAAACCCACAAATGACTTCCAGCCTCTTATAAACTTTCTAATCCATTGTCTCTAATTAAAGTAGTTAATTTTGCCATCTCTGCCAGTACAATCAATTTTAAAATCTACTCTTCAACAATTGACGTCCCCTTTTCCTTCCAATGCTTAGCACAAACAATTCTCGCAGCAATCACCATATAGAGACATAATGTCCCAAAGTGATTTTCTATTGATTTGTCCATAGTGCCTGGAAGAAAGGCTTCAAGTTTTATTAATATTTTAAATATTTTCTGCATTATCATTATGTTTATCTAGTATGGTTTAGCTACTCACAAGCTACATCCCATATGATAAGAATCACTGCTTTTTATAATATGCCTATTTTCAAGCATTTAAAAGAGGATTAGAGACTTTTAAAATTTGTTTTAGTGAATTATTGTAAAGTCTGGTTATTTCATTCTAATTTATTTGACAATCTTGGGTTAATACCTACTTTAAATAATTATGGAGGTGTATATTCTAGAGCTCATCCCAGAGTATTGTTTTAAATATATTGTTGTGGTGATTTTTTTTAAATGTTAATATTTGCTTGTTTTGTTTCTGCTAGTATTGAACTCATTTTATTGATGATAATGATTTTTATTTAATAATGTTCTTTGTAAAGGCATTATTATTTATCAGAATTAGGAATGACTACTTAAGGGTGTTTAAGTCTAAACAGAAAGGATGGGCTTTTGTAGTTAAGGATATCATATAATCAGTGGTGGGATTCAAATATGTGAACAACTGGTTCCCTGTGTGAATGCCACTTCCATTCTGGGCCTGGGCAACAAAAAATTAGCTACTGGTTCTGCCAAACTGGTGCAAACTGGCTGAATCCCACCACTGCATATAATGGTTTGGGAGGATAGAATAGATAAATAGATTAATTATGTAAAGTAAGCAGGGTTAATCACACTCTTGAGCCTTGTTTGGAATAAAAATCTTGGTTTAAAAAAGCAGCATAAAGCCTACTTTTTGGCTTATTCTACAGTTTTGATATTAGAGAAGGCTCTGGAAGTTGCTAAACAAATAAACAAACATTCAGAGGCCTGATGGACCCTGAGAGCTTTTAACTGTCCATTCATATTGCATAGGATTGCAGCTATGTAATTGATATTTTGCTTTAAAATATATTATATTCTAATAAGTAAGTAAACGAAGAAAAAAATTCTCAGTTGAGTTGAATTTTTTTTCAGAAGATGGGAATAAACTTTTCATCTGCATTGACTGAAGAACAAAAGCTTAGGCATGCTAAATTTAGATTATATGCTACTAGCTGTTTATCTGGTGAAAAAATACAATTATATTTTATATTTTAAAAACTTGAGGTAATATCTATGAATTATATTTTGAAATAATTTAATTTTTGTAGGTTAAAAGCTATGTTTACCATTCCCAACTTAATTTAAACACTTACATCTTTCTGCAAGATGTTAACATGACTGCAGATTTTAGACAAATACAGCTATAACAGGTATCGTGCAGTAATCTGGGGAAAAAAATAAATGCAAAAATGATATAAACCATCAAAAAATAGGAGGGGGTAAAATGTAAAAGTAATAGATTCTTTTCAGTGAAGTTTGTTCACCTTTCCATCCTCAGAATGGGTACTGGGCAGATCATTTCTGTGAAGAGGAATTAGGTTACATCTGTAAAAAAGAGCCTTCAGAAATTCTTCCTGGAGAAGATGAAGTTGCTGATCCAAAATGCAAGAAAGTAAGTCTAAAGAATTGTCTAGTTCTTCATCTTTTACAATAATGATTCATCCTCTTATGAAGTTTTGGAGGTTATCAACTAGAAAGCTAGTTTTGCCTTGAGATGAACATTCCCTCCATTCCTAACGTAGTGTCGACTCTTAGGAACCACTTAGATAGAAAGATTTTCTCTGCAATATTATAAGAAAACAAGTTATTCATATTTACCATATGACAAAAAAAACCCCACCTACCTGAGGTAATGGCTAAACAGAAGGAATACATTTTGATATATATTTTTCTGAATAGAAATGTATTTGGATTGAATTTGAAACTAAAAAATGTTGATTTGTACTGGTCATAGAAATTGGACATCTGAATTGCAGCAATGTTCTTACAAAATTAAACAAATCTGATGCTAATAATATAGAAATGAAATGCTATGAATTGATGTCTATCAACATTTATTGATTTCACCACACCTTTTAGATTCTGGGTTCAAAAGATACTGTAGAATAGTGAGACTACCCACTCTGCACCATATAAAATATGAACTTAAAATAATCAAGATAACTTGGTGAATCTGAGAATCTTTGGATTGTGGCATGATAAAAATGTAAGAAATAAATCAATAAATTCAGGCTAATATAGTTCTATATGTGTATGTATGCTATGTCAACAGGGCTGGAAAAGGTATGGTTTCTATTGTTACTTAATTGGAAAGACACCTGGAACATTTTCAGAAGCAAAGACATCTTGTGAAACAAACCAAGGATTTCTGAGCTCTGTGGAGAATAGGTAAAATATGGTGAAAGGGACAAAGCAAAATATTATATTATCTAATCTATAGTAGCAAAAAAAAACATTAAATAGACTTCCTATGTCTATCTACTTTTAAAATTAATTTAAAAGGCAAACTGCGTTGTGAGACCTAGTGACACACATGAAAAAAATATTTTATCGAGGCATAGATATTATTTATTTATTTAGAAAAATTTATATAGCCACTTACTTGCAAAAGTATTATTTTATTCTGATGTTTGTTAATTATTTGGTTTTTTAAATTATGCCTAATTTTACACTCTAATTTTACATGAGTTTATTTGACATAGTATCTAAAGCTTGTTTTACTTGAGTTTTATATGGATTTAGTAATTTACTAATTGCTGTTGTGATTAAGGAATATCTCAAAATAAATATTTCCCAAGATACATTTTAATATTTAATTCACCTGTGCAGTGTTTCTAATTTCCAAAAGATGCTTCAGAGTGTGTAAGAATAAGAATGTAACACCTGCTCCAACTCTTTTATGGTGTTCCAGATAGGAATGCTATATTATTACACTATGAAGAATTTTTTCGAGTGGTGTACTCCAACTTGGGATGCATATGCTTGATACTTTTTTGTGCAAGAAGAAAATATTAGGATGGCTATTGTATCTCAAAAATAAATAAATTAGCAACTAAAATTTAATATACAGAATATAGAAAGTATAATATATATTTATACAAAATATGATATATATTTATGTTTAATAATGCACATAATACACTAGTAAAATAGTACACAGATATAATTTACAAATAAACATAATTATATTGAGGTACATGCTTAATTTTTCTACTAATAAGGAAGTGTGATCAAAAAAATATGGAGACCACTGCTGTACAATAGTATTTCCCAGCCTTAAGATACGTGGTCTTTAACTCCCAGAATTCCTCAGACAGTTAGGGAATTCTGGGAATTGAAGTCCACAAACTTAAAACTGCCAAAATTGGGAAAGACTGCTGTAGAGAATATTATGATGCAACTGCAGTCTAGTTCAGATATCTAGGTCAAGAGAGCTACCACAGTGATTTTTTTATTTATAGGAGAGATTGGGCAGACCCTTCCATTGGCCATACTGGGATGATTGCCTCAGTAAGATGAAGGCCTGCCCTTATCCTAAATATTCAGGAAAATACTGCCCTGTAGTCTTTGCTGTAAGAAAGATTCACCTCTGTCCTCCTATCCTTAACATATATTATGGGAGCAGACGTTTTAACTCTGATCAGGAATCTGTAAATCTAGTGTTGTATTTTCAGATCTAAGAGGATGATGATGATAGTGATAATTTTATCCCACCTTTTAAATGTAGAGATATGTACCGAATACTCCTGCCTCCTATTTTCTCCACAACAATCCTTTTAGATGGTTTGACTAGTAAAAGTATAAACTGGACTTAAGATTAACCATCTTCAGAATCTGAAAACAGGGAAAATAAGAGACCATTCTGATTTGAATTATTTTTACCACAGATTTGAGCAGGCCTTCCTGACTAGCCAAATTGGATACCGTCCTGAAAAATATTTTTGGATCGGCCTTTCAGATACAGAGAATCCAGGAACTTTCAACTGGACCAATGGAGACCCCATTCAGTTCATTCACTGGAATGCAAAAATGCCTGGTATGGAGTCTGTCAGAGCAAATACATCCTAGCAGGAAAACTTTTATCCTGTTTAGCTTATATATGGAGATGCATTAAATTTAACTGGCTTTTGTCGTCCATTCTGCCAGGCCCAAATCCCGGCTGTGTTGCCATGAGAACAGGAGATGCTGCTGGACTGTGGGATGTTATGAACTGCGAGGAGAGGGCCCCCTTCCTTTGCAAGCAATTGGCCGAAGGGGTGACACTTCCTCCAATCCCAAGAGCGACCTCCCCTCCCCCATGTCCTGAAGGATGGACTGCAAGTCCAACAAGGAATATCTGCTTCAAGGTGGGTCAATGTTGGAGTCATCCAATTTGTTTGGACAACCAGATTCAGCCCTTTGAGACAGGCCAGGTCAAGAGGGAGACACTACAGCAGGAGCTGATATCCCAGCCTCCCCTCCTGTCCTTTCCCGAGGGAATTTGGTGCCTTCAGCCATGATTAACCCTCCTCTGAATAGGAAATGTAGTGATCGGAAGAACAAAAAAGGCAACATAGAAACTGGTCACGTTCCTTTGCAGCCAGCATATCTTTGGCCCTCTCTCTGAGATTCCCATTTATTGTCTTGAGACATTTTGGGGTACTGGGTCCCAAGAAATCCTGGTCTAAGCAATACAATCAAAATGACGACTATTTTATTGAATTAGCCTGACAGCTTAGAAGTTGGCATTTTTGTTGCAATTAATGCTTTGTATATTTTGACTCTTCACAACTTCATTTGTGTGGATTTGCCATAATAGTTTTTTTCTTCCATTCAGTGGAAGAAACTGCTTGGATAAATCCCTTCGATTATTTTGGGAAAGTTTTTTGATAAAGGGTTTTTGTTTTGGTTTGCCATTGCCTTCTTCCTAGGAGTGAGAAGAAGTGACAGGCCCAAAGTCCCCCAGCTGGCTTTATATCTAAGGTGAAATTAGAACTCACTCTCTCCCAGTTTCTAGTTTGATGCCTTAATCACTACATCAAACTGGCTGCCTACTGTAATTGTCTTTTAGACTAGTTTAAAGGTGAGCTATAGGAATTGACATTATTACCTTGAATTTTAATTGAATTATAATAAAAGAAGACCTTGGATTCCTTTGACACAATACTGTTAAACAGTAATCATAAAATAATAGCCTGATTAAATATTGTCAGTTGCTCTGAATGTCTGTCTTCTATTATATGGCTTTTATCATCCTAAATTGATTTAGGGCGGGGTTCCCCAAACTGGTTAATATACACCTCTGAGTATTGATGGATTACCCAATCGATAGATAAATGTCAGTCATAGGGAAATCAATAAATGTCTGGGGGAATCAGTAGGTGATTGATAAATGTTGAAAAATCAATTTGGATCAATTAATTTGTGGAGTTTTTGTAGAGCTCCATGCTAGTCCCTAGTCCTAATGGTGAGGTGGCTACTGGCAACAGGTTTGTTCAGGGTTGGCTGAGAAACTTTAGATTTTATCCAACTATATGTTTAGAGTGCATATTATGAATAAGTATAATGGTTAAGGTGTTGGCCTAGAAACCAGGAGGCTGTGAGCTGTAAGTCTCTCTTAGGCATGAATGTCGGTTGGCTGACTTTGGGCCAGTCATCCTTTCTCAGCTCAAATAACATCATTCACCTCACACTTATTTATTTAAGAAAATTTATTCTCAGTGACTTTGGCAGCTTACAGAGACAAAAATATCTTGTAAAAATAATAAAAAGCAATAACACCCCCCCAATAACAACAATCAGTCAAATAAGCCACTTGATGGGCTCCATCCCAGCCTTGGTTATCCAGGTTCATTGGTAAAACTAGATATTCAGGGCCTTGTGAAAGACTGACAAAGTGAGGGCCAGTCTTATTTCTGCAGGGATGGTGGAGAAGGCCCTTCTTTTTGATCCCACTAGATATATCTCCTTAGAAGAGGGGGCCTGATTCATTCCTCTGTTGGCTGGAGATGGCCAGGAGAAGTTAGTCCTCCTTGTAGAGCTTTAAAGATGAGAATTAGCAGCTTGAATTGGATCTAGAAGCAAATTGGCAGACAATGCAGCTTCTGCAGGAGAGATGACATATGTGCACATCTAGGCCTGCACAAAACCATGCAGGCTGCTGCATTTTGAAGCTTTTGGATACTTTGAAACTGAAGCTTCTGGATACTTTTCAAGGGCAGCCTCATATGGAGCATGTTTCAAAAGTAAATAAGGGCAGGTGACTAGGGCATGAGTGACAGTGAACAGGGATTGTTGGTCCAGGAAAAAGCATAACTTGCTGTGCAAAGGCCCTCTTAATTGTGACTGCCACTTGCTCTTCAAGCAAGAGTCATGAGTCCAGGAGAACTTCTAGATTACACACTAGGTTTGTCTGTGACAGTAACATTCTATCCAAGACCAAAGATGGCAATTCCCCATGAACAAAAAAACTTCAAACTCCGAGACATTCTTTCTTGCCAGGGTTCAGTTTCAGCCTGTTGCTCCCCATCCAGCCCTTAACAGCTACCAAGCACTGGGCCAAGACATATATCTGCATGCATCAACAGAAATAAACGACAGAGCTTTCACTTTCTATCAACACTGACAATGAGTGATCAAAGAGGAAGGAACTGAACCAGGATAACACAGAACTCCCCACTCCCAACCCGTAAAGCCTCTTCAGAAGGATATCAGGATTAATGTCCTGAAGGTCACCAAGAGATCAAGAGGAGCAAGAATGGACTCCCTTGCCCCACACTAATCCTGCCAGAGATCATCAAAAAGTGTGACCAATGCTGTTTCCATCCCATATCCAGGCCTGAACCCTGATTGGAAAGGATCTAGATCAGGGGTATCAAACTCGCAACATCATGTGACTTGTCGCGATGTATCACAACTTTTTTTCCATTGCCGGCAATGGGGCGGGTGTGGTTTCGGCATGACGCATCTGGCCCATGGGCTGGCAGTTTGACACTCTTGGTCTAGATAATCCATTTCATTCAGAAAGCTCTTCTCAACAACCTCAACAACCTTCTTCAGAAAAGGAAGGTGGGAGATAGGATGAAAGCTATCCAATAGGGTGGAGTCTAGTGATAGTTTCTTAAGAGGTGGTGGTGCCCCAGTGCTCTGTGAAGTACTGCAGCACAACTCCTTTCTGCAGGGAAGCATTTAATCACCTTCAAAACCCATCTGCATGTCACTTCCTAGGAAAGTTTAAAAGCCAGGAAGGGCACAGATCTAAAACACAGGTACTTTTCCTGTATAGGATTCTTCCACTTCCTCAGGAGCAATGAGTTCAAACCATTCCCAGATAGTTGGGCAAAAGCCTGCCCAGGTGCATGCACTGGATCAGCATCCACAGAGCATTTAACTGGGAATGAATTTTGCCTCCATCCCTCTTATTTTCTGTGTATACTATGGGGGACAAAGAGATCTACTTTGTTAGGAGGGGTTGCATGGATGCAATCTGATCTAGAGCTCAGTCACCTTTCTATTCAAAATGGTGATTAAGTGCTCGGCAGGACTATGCAGCATTTCTACAGTTATAACTACTAGTTCTTTCTGAAACCAATCCAGGTCCATTAGTCACAGGGGTTGGACTGACCTAGTAGGTCCTGCCTCCCTGTAGGGGGATACGGCTTTAGAGAAACTCATCTCCATCCAATTATGATCTGTGATCTGACCAAGAAAGGGGGACCAAGGTAGATTACATAGGCAGTGCTCCAACAAAAATACCAAATCAGGTGTGTGATCACTATTCCAAGTCGGTCCCTGGATGACCTGGGATAGACCCATGAAAATCATAGTTTCCATGATATTACAAGCTACTTCCAACTCTATCACCAGGGATGGGAGAGTGAAGTCTCTCAGAACTATAGACCAGAGGAACTCCACTACCAGCCTTGTGGTGAGGTCCAGAAGTCTGGTTAGGGGAGTTTCCACACAGCAGGGAGACTGTTACAGCATCAGCAATCCCACCTGATCCCTTGATTCCAACCTAAGAAAAAGAGTCTCACAACCAGGCACTTGTGAAACATACCTCCGGAAGCTGCTAGAGATTCTCTGATGACAATAGCCACACCGTGTCCCCAGCTCTGAAGTCTAGGCTGGTGCCATATTCGATAACCCCAGGGCAAATTTCTGAGAGAGCAACACCTCCTTATGAGCCCAGCCAGATCTTGGTGATACAACCAAATCAGCCTTCTCTGCAAGAATCAAATCAGCAATAAGCCAAGACTTATTACAGGCTAACCAGGTACTAAAAGCAATAGCCTAAAACCTGGGCCCTTACAAATCTGCTGACCAGATGAGGTGAGTGCAAGGGAAACAAATGTGTGACTAGTACTAAATACAGAGGTTGCATTCAATGTGAGTGCCCCTTCCTTACCTCCCAGGTCTTGCAATACCTTATACCATTTGCACACACTGCCCCTACCCTGCCTTCCCCGCCAATCATTCCATCCCCCATCCTCAGCACTCTTTTATTGATCTAAAGGGGGAACCTCCTCCAGTGGGAAACAGACAAGGTTAGGTGAACCCAACAGCACTTGCTACCCCCTTTTCCTCACTGCAGCAGAGAACTCATATCCAGCACTCCCTTATCCTCCAGTACAAATCCTCTTTGTTGTGGGGAAAATAATCATCAATATCATCTTCATCAATCATCATTATTATGTAAGAGGAGTGGAAATATATGTAGACTTTGTCTCAGAAAAGTTAGTAAATGTTCTTGTACATATGATTCGCATAGCTCTAGTTATGGCAGCAGCAAAAAACCTCACCCTTTAACTTCTCCCATTTTCTCTTTAACATCAAGAGGTTTTCTATTTGTTCGAAAAATGTGAAAAGTGAAAATTTCAAATATGAAAGTTGGAGGGTTATTTGAAAAGATAAATAATGAGAGCCATAAAGGTATAGGTAGGTGCAGAGAACTACAGGTAGTCCTCAACTTATAACAATTCATTTAGTTACAACAACACTGAAAAAAGTGATTTATGACTGTTTTTCCCCCTCCAACTGTTGCAGCAACCCTGTGATCACATGATCAAAATTCAGATGTGTGACAACTGACTCATGTTTATGACAGTTGCAGTGTCCTGGGGTCATATGATTACCGTTTGCAACCTTCTTACAAGCTAGATTTACTTAATAATTATGTTACTAACTACACAACTGCAGTGATTTACTTAACAACTGTGGGGAGAAAAGTTGTAATATGAGGCAAAACTCACTTAACAAATGTCTCATTTAGCAACAGCAATTTTGAGCTCAATTGTGGTCATAAGTTGAGGACTAGCTGTATAATGTTAATGCTCCTTTGTAATGAGATATGTTTCCATGCATTTAGGCCTATATAGAGGATAAAACTGAAAAGAAATCTTGGTATGAGGCATATGACTTTTGTAAATTAATTGGAGGAGACCTGGCTTCTTTTCATAATAAAGCAGAGGAACACTTATTAAACCAACTGTGAGTATAATAAACTGCTTATTTCTTATATCTCAAGGCAGAAACACTCCTAGCAAAGGGTTTATTGGAGCACTAAATTCATCATCATGGAATATATAACTAGTGTAGACTTTATAATCTCACATATATTCATTCTGAAGCATTTTGCATGTAGTTAAGATTACTCTCAGAGTACTCTACTTAGAGCTCCAACTCAATGAGCAAGAAAAAGATCATGATTTTCTGATCATCATTATCATCATCATTGTTAAAATGTGGGTACAACAGAAACAAGAAAGAATGGTCAGAAGTGTAGATTCAGTCATCAACATCAATCATCTCAATAAAGTAACAAGGCTTCTAGTATACATAACTACTTAAATAAAGTCCAGTGTAGTCATCAGAACTTATTCCCACTGAAATAGACATCTATTATATTACAGCTGAAAGAGCATACAGTAGGTCATATTAAGAGCCTAGATATTTCTTGTGGTTGTTCATTTGCTGACATGCTTATGTTCTATGTGAAAAAGAAAACACAGAAAGAAAATTGTAATGTGCATTTCAACAAGACACATGCATAAAATATATTTTAACATATTTGCTGATTATTACATTTTAGATCACAAACAGAAGCCTGGGTTGGGTTACAAATTACAGACTCTAGCACAGGATACACTTGGACTGATGGGTCTCCTGTAAGTAAATGATTAACATGCATGCCTTATAATACAATTGTTAATTGAAATTGTTGGTATGCTTAATATTTATGGAGTATAGCAGGGGTGCTCAATCCCCCTGGCCATGGTCTTCTGCCAGCTGCGGCCTGTTGGGAACCAGGCTGCGCAAGCAGTGGATGAGTGGGTAAGCGTAGAAACTCCATTTGTGCTGAACCATGCCGTTTCCCCTCCTTCGCCTCTGTCGCCGCCACTACCAGTCCACAGAGCTGGAAAAGTGGGGAATTGGTGGAGTACAGGTATTAATAATATTTCTTGTAGTGATTTTCACAGACATATAACGGTATTCTAGTGTTAAACCAAATGTAAAACAAGTGTTAAAATGTTAATATAATATGTTGTTGATATTTGACCCAATTCAAATTATTCTGACAGTTTCTCTGAGTTACCTCAGACTGTTATTGAAAAAAGTTTGATTGCATTGTTCATACAGAAACTGACAAGCTACCTGAAATCTTTCATTCCACGTACTATTAATTCTTCCTTTACCCATTTTTTGCTGGAGGGACAGGACCTCCAGCTAATTAAAAACAGTTGAGCAGTCCTTTCCTTAAGCACCATGTTTGGGTAATTGCTAATGCCTACAACTGAAGGTCAAATATGGCATGTATTCTTAATGGTCATAATGATGGAGGTAGGAGAAGATGGGATAGAATACATAGATTCATGGCCATATTTGTGACTACCTCTGTTACTATTATTGGCCACCATTTGAGCCATTTGATACTGTCTGATAAAGTGGTGCCAAATGAAGAAGATGGTTTTGCATAGCATCTGAAGAGCAGCAAAAACAGAGGACAGTATCATCATGATGTCTGAGCTCCTGGAGAAAAGGCTGAAAACCTCCAAAGTAATTGAGGAGCAAAAGAGATTCAGAAAGAATGAAGAGGTAGATTAAACTCATTATTGTAGTATCCCAGGAAGAGGAACAATACACGGATGATGGATCTACATTGGGGAAGAAGAAGTAAATGAGCAAGCAACATTTCTAAGTACTGAATTACCCTCATCCCATTCTTCTGCCATCCTAGCAGAAAACCTGTTATCAGTATGCAGGATAAAAGAGAGGTGACAGAGTTGACAAAGATTCAGTGTAAGTGTGTGTGTGAGAGATGAATGCATTTTTGCATGATGGACCAGTGCCCTATGCTTTGAGGAAGTGTGTTCTACCCTTTCAGAAGAATAGTTTGATCCAAAAATACTAGACAATTATTGACTTATCTCCAACTTTCCTTTTAGTTCTTTACTATAATATAAGGAACTTTGGAAGAAATGAATTACATGGAACAATTTCTGGGCAGCTTAAGGTGTGAAAGTGGAACTGAGACATATTAGATATACTTATGGATATTTTGGTGAGGCCATAAGGGGAATTGCAATCTTGTTGATATTACTTGATTTCTCAGTGGCCTTTAATTACCATCAACTACTGAATCATCTTGGAGGACTGGGAATGAGGAATATTCTATTGCCATGATCCTTCTTTCTGAAGGAGTTATTCCAGTTGCGCTCTCTCTCTCTCTCTCTCTCTCTCTCTCTCTCTCTCTCTCTCTCTCTCTCTCTCTCTCTCTCTCTCTCTCTCTCTCTCTCTCTCTCTCTCTCTCTCTCTCTCTCTCTCTCTCTCTCTCTCTCTCTCTCTCTCTCTCCCTCCCTCCCTCTCCCTCTCCCCCCTCTCTCTGTGTGGCATATGTGTGTGAAATCTAAGCCCTGGATTTGGGTCTGATTATGTTCTGTCAGAGAATGAACATTCTAATTTATTTATTTATTTATTAAATTTATATACCATCCACTTTAATGATAAAACTACTCTGAGTGACTTACAAAATGGTAACAAGATAAGCATAAAAACAGTTAAAATTGAGAAGACTTAAGATTTTAGGGATCTTAATACCAGCACAATGTAGCAGTTTGGAGTCAGGGAGATTTCATCTCTAATGATTGATGGAATCATGCTCCCTTTTGCACGTTGTCCTTCTTGGCTCATGGCTATTGCTTGAGGTACATGAGGCAATTATAACAAGGAGGAACTTTTGCCCAACTCCATCTAGTATGTCGTTTAAAACCTTTCTTAGAATGGGAGACATAATTTACAGTCACATACATCTTGATCTCTCATTTGGATTACTGAAATGTGCTTTACATGGGACTGCCTTTAAAGACCACACAGAAACTAAAATTGATCCAGAGTAATGAGTGTGTCATGATTCATCTATACAACATGAAAGCTGCACTGTTACTAGTCTGCAATCCAAGTTAATGAATATTCACCTTTAAAACCTGCATAACTGAAACCCTACATATCTTTGGGACTCCCTTCTTCCAGGACTTTATGTCTGTTCATAGGATTTGTTGCAACAGACTTCATTGAGTCCCTTCCTACTGAGGTTTTCAGTAATCTCAGAGATAAGCCTTTTTTGGTTACTTCCCCCCTGCTTTGGAATAGCTTTCCCCTTAAGATCCATATGGCCTGAGCACTTCTGATTTTAGAAAGATAATTACAATCTGGTTTTTCAGAATATATCAGGATAAGGAATGTTATCAAGTATTCCCTCTCAGAAAGTAGTGTTGACTTGAATTTGTTTACAGGTAGTCCTCAACTTACGACCATAACTGAGCCCAGAATTAGGTTTGTAAGTCATTGTGACTATTGAGCAAGTTACCTTATGGCTATATCCTATGTTACGATCTTTTTTTGAAGCAGTTGTAAAGTGAATATGACCATGGTTGTTAAGCAAGCATCATGGTCCTTAATGTCTTTTGGGAGGGTGTCTGTTGTCACTTCCAGCAGTCACTAAATGACTAATTGTTAAGCAAGGATTATCTATATTGTTTCTGGCATAGATTGTGATTGGTCTATTACTTTTTTGTGTACTTTTCAACTTTATTTTATGGAAATGGGTACATAAGGTGGTTATAATTGCAATGATCTGTAAGTGGAGATAGACAGACAAGATAAGAACAAGATGGGGAAGTTTGAAAGGGCTTGAAATGGAATGGAATAGAATAGAATAGAATAGAATAGAATAGAATAGAATAGAATAGAATAGAATAGAATAGAATAATAATTTTATTGTCACTTTAAATGTACACTAATTGACATACATTAAAATGAAATTTTGTTGCATACATCCCTCAAAGGTTCACCACTTCTGATACACACTACATAAATATGGCATAAATAAATAAATAAATAAATAAATAAATAAATAAATAAATAAATAAATAAATACAGAACTATGCATATACGAACACATATTATATGACACAGAAAAATGACAGTTTAGTTCAGGTTATGTATACATGTGAATGGCGAGAAAAATGAATCTTGCGAGTTCACCAGATGGATGGCATAGGGAACAAAGCTATTACAGAATTGGGTAGTCCTGCTAGTCCTGTCAAGTCTCTGCTTAAACTCTGACACTATGAATTTCAGAATAAGAAAGATACAAACTAAAGTCAGCATTGTAACAAAGCATGGTTAATTAAATCTAAAATTAACCATTTAAACCCCCAAAAATCATTTTAAGAAGTTTGCATATGTTACTACACTTAGTACATGGATAACAAGGTAGCTAATAATTCATAATTAAGTTAATTTAATTTGATTATTAATGTTATTAATAATTCATAATTAAATTATTTATAATGTTTTTATTATAAAATGATTTCTAGGTCAAAAGTTTTAAGTCATTTGTGTGCAGTACCTGAAAAGATAACACCATTCATTTTGCTGCTCTTCTGCTGACACATTTCATCTGATCTATGTTGCCACACCTCACCTCACCTCTCCTACCTTTCCTTTCCTTAACTTTCCTTTCCTTTGCTCATCTTATCTTATATATTTTATTCTCTCCCCTCCTCTTCTTTCCTCCCTTTTCCTTTCCCTCCCCCTCCCCTCCCCTTCCCTCCCCCTCCCCTCCCCCTCCCCCTCCCCCTCCCCTCTCTTCCTCTTTACTCCCCTCTGTTCCTTTTCTTCCCTCCCTTCCCCTCCCCTTCTCTCCCCTCCCCTCCCCTTCTCTCTCCTCCCCTCCCCTCCCCTCCTCTCCTCTCCTCTCCTCTCATCTCATCATCACATCACATCATCTTATCTCATCACCTCATCACATATCTTTTGATAAGATTTTGCAGGTGCCTCAATCTGGAATGAGTTTATACTAGAAACAGATTTTTTTTTAAAAAAAAAATGCCATGCATAGGAAATATATATTTCTTATAATTCATAGAATCAGAGAATCATAGGATTGGAAGGGACTTTGGAGCTCTTCCAATCCAATCTCTGGCCAAAATAGGAGTCCTCATACCATCACAGAGCATCCACAACTCTGAAAGAGAAGCTATTCCACTGCTTACTAGTTCTCATTGTCAGAAAATCCATTCATATTTCCAGGTTGGGTCTCCATTTGATGAGCTCCACCCATTGCTTCCTCTCCTACCTTCAAACACTTGTCCCACTCTACCTTTAAAGCACAATCAATGATGCTTTGTAAGAATCTGTCCCAGAATTTCTGGACAACATAAGATACAGCCATATGGATATCTTGTAAAAGTTATAACCATTGCTAGTTCCTGTTTTAAAGTTATGCCATGTTTTGTGTTATAATATTGTATATATAAATGATGTATCAGTGAATCATGCTAATATGAAAAGTACATGCCAGCTCCACTCCTTCAATTTTAGTACTCAGAACCACATTGGTAAAGTTTTGCTAACAGCCCTTCAAACATGCAGACCCCAATTATTAAAAGGTACATATTTCCTTTCCCAAGTGTTAAAACTGATGTCTTTTGGACAGTAACTATCTAAATATATTTTATTTTTTTTACTATAGGTAAGCTATGAACCAGTTATTACTTTGTCTTCCAATGAAAACAGAAAATGCAGAGCACTATGGGCATTCACTGGATACTGGAAAGCAGCACCTTGTCATTACTTGCTTGATTGGTTTTGTCAAATTACAAGAGGTAATATGCTATCCATTCTTAAGTAGTTTATTCAGAATAACTGAATAACAGAGTTGGAAGAAATCTTGGAGGTCCTCTAGTCCAACTCTCTGCTCAAACAGGAGGCCCTATATCATTTCAGACAAATGGCTTCCAGTCTTTTCTTTAAAATCTCCAGTGATGGAGCACCTACAGCTTCTGGAGGCAAGCCATTCCACTGGTTGATTGTTCTCACTGTCAGGAAATTTGTTCTAGGTTGGTTCTCTCCTTGGTTAGTTTATATTCATTGCTTCTTGTCCTACCTTCAGGTGCTTTGGAGAATAGATTGACCCCCTCTTCTTTGTGGCAACCCCTCAAATATTTCAGCAATGCTATCATGTCATACTAGTCTTTTTTTCACTAGACTAGACAAAGCCAATTCCTGCAACTGTTCTTCATATGCTTTCACCTCTAGCCCTTTGTTGCTCTTCTCTGAACTTTTTCTAGAGTTTCAACCTTTTTTATATTGTGGTGATCAAAACCTGATTCAATATTCCAAGTGTGGTCTTTCCAAGGCACATGAGCTCTGCCTTTCTTCTGATGGAGGATTTTGCAGAATTACAGAATAATAGAGTTGGAAGGGAACTTGGAGTTTCCTAGTCCAACATCTTGCTTAAGCAGGAGATCCAGATAAACGGCTGTTCATTTTCTTCTTTAAAATCTCCAGTGATAGGAACAACCATAACAGCTGGAGACAAAGCATTCCACTGATCAATTGTTCTCACTGAGGAAATTATTGCTGACTCATACTTAAATGATTTTCCATTAGGATTTCTAGATCTGTCGCACAGTTATTGTTGTTGAGCCAGGTACATATTCTATACCTATCCATTTGGTCTTTCTTGCCTAAATGTAAAACAGTACTTTTTTCACCACTGAGTTTCATTTTGTTAGGTAGAACCCATTGTTCAAGTCTGTTGAGATCCTTCTGGATTTTGAGCCTGTCTTCTGGAATAGGTTAAAACACACTCTGCTAGAGAGAAATTCCCTGAGGATGGGCTCCAACACAAGTCTGAAAGCTCAGAAGAGTAAACCTCTGGTCCTGGTGACTAATCCAGATTGGATCTTATCTTCTGGAATGTTGGTTATTCCCTCCAGCTTGGTATCATCTACAAATCTGATGAATTCCCTTTTTATCCCCTCATCTAAATCATTTATGAAAATGTTAAAGAATACTGGGCCTAAGACAAAACCTTGGGGTAAGATTATGAATCCCTCTGGTTGTGATGCTGTCTATCCCACATTTTTCTATCTTAGTAAGACATAGACTGTGGTCTATTTTTGTCAAAGGCTTTACCGAAGCCCAGCTATACTATGTTCACAGCATTTCATTAATTGAGTCACTTAGTCAAAAAATGCAATAAAGGTTTGTTTGGCATGATCTATTTTTTTTATTAAACAGTTTATTAGATACAAAAGAAAAGAAAAAAGAATTAAAAAAACATTGAACGTGGTGTATCGTCTTTCACATATATCTTTGTCTAATCATTGCATACTTTACATATGAGAGTAAATGTTATATATACAGTTATACATTTCTAGTAATCTTCCTCTATTTATATCGCTTCGATTGACTTCCTTCTTATTTCCCTCCACTTGTAAAATTTATTCCAAATTAGGTAATATTCTGTTTCCTCCTGATTTTTTAATTCTTTAGTCATCTTATCCAATTCTGCGCAATACAAAATTTTTCTTATTAACGCGTTTCTGCTAGGCACTTCAGTTGCTTTCCAGTTTTGGGCAAACAAGATTCTTGCCACTGTTATCACATGTATAATTAAATATATATCATCTTTGTTTATATTTTTTTTCTAATATTTCTAATAAAAACGTCTCTAGTTTATATTGAATTTTTTGACCCGTCATTTCTATTATCCATTTCCAAACCCTAAGCCAGGGAACCTGTACTTCTTTACAAGCCCACCAAATGTGAAAGAATGTACCCTTTTCCTTTTCACACTTCCAACACATTGGTGAGTAACCACTGTACATTTTTGCAAGTCTGGGCCATTGGCAGATGCCATCTATAAAGCATCTTGTAAAGATTTTCTTTGTAGGATGTCGCCAATGTAATTTTGTTGTTACGCTCCCAAGTTTGCTGCCATTGGTCTAAATTTATCGCGTGTCCCAAATCTATTGCCCAGGTAACCATCATTTCTTTGATTTGCTCCTCATATAATTTATATTCTAACATGTATTTATATATATATTTAATTTGTTTTCTCTCCAAACCTAGTAATATTTTGTCAAGCTCCATATCTTGTCTATTAATTCCCCACTCTTTCTTATCTTTCATATATTTCGCTTGCATCTGAAGATAGGACCACCATTCCAAAACTATTCCCTGTTGTCTCAACTCTTGTCTTTGCTTTAGATGGCCTTCCTCTGACAGGATATCTTTATATGTAATAACATTATCTTGCCTGTATAAGTTGGGGTATGTAACTACTTCTAATGGTGAGAGCCAACCTGGAACTCCTGTATAATGTTGGCGTTTAATTTTGTTCCAGCTTTTTATGAGTTCTTGCCGAACTTTGTGCCTCAAGAAATATTGATAGTTCCTACTTTTCCTTGTCCATAAGTGAGCATGCCAGCCGTGCTGGAGGTCATGTCTCTCTAAATATAAACATCTTTTGTTTTCCAGAATAATCCAGTCCCTAATCCACGTCAGGGCTGCTGCTCGATAGTATAGCTCCCAATCTGGAAAGCCTAATCCCTCTCTCTTTTTAGCATCCTGTAGAGACTTTTGTTTTATTCTCGCCTTCTTTTCTTGCCACACGAAATCTAAAGTTAATTTATTCAACTCTTTAAAAAAAATTATCTAATTGAATTGGAATATTTTGAAACAAGAATTTCATTTTGGGTAAAATATTCATTTTCACTGCTGAGATTCTTCCAAGAAGCGAGAGATGTAGGATTCTTCAGCGATCTAAGTCAACTTTTATGTGCTTTACTAATTTTCCATAATTGTCCTCTTTGATTGACGAACACCGTGCGGAGATAACAATTCCCAGATATTTTATTTTAGGAACTATTTGTATACCTAATGTTTCCCCAAGATTTTCTTTTTGCATATTAGTCATATTTTTTGCTATGATCTTTGTTTTGGGCATGATCTATTTTTGACCAATCCATGTTGGCTTCCAAAAATTGCTTTCCTTGTTTCTAAAAGTTTGCAGATCTGAAGCTTGATTAACTTTTCCAACATCTTCCCAGGTATTGATTTCAGGTTGATAGGCCTGCAATTTCCTAGATCCATTGTTTTTCCTTTTTTGAAGATGAGAATTACATCACCTTTTGTCCAGTTCTCTGGTAGTTCCTGATGCTCCAGAAGCTTTGAAAGATATTGTTCAGTGGGTCTGAGATAATATTCTTAATTTGTCTTTTGTCATTGTTCATTCTATAAGTTATATCTGACTCTTCGTGACTCCATGGACTATAGCAGCCCAGGCCCTTCTGTCTTCCACTGTCCAAATTAATGAGACACTGTCTCATCCTTTATTATTTTCCTTTTGCCTTCAATCTTTTCCATTCTTTGAGGGAGTCCTCTCTTCTCATTTGGTGGCCAAAGTATTTGAGCTTCAGCTTCAATTTCTGACCTTTCAAAGAATAATCAGGGTTGAGTTCCTTTAGGATTGAGTGATTTGATCTCCTTACAGTCAAAGGGACTCTTGAGAGCCTTCTCCAGCACCAAATTCAAAAGGATCATTTTTTCAGTGCTCAGCCTTCTGTATGGCCCAATTCTCACAGCCATATTTTACTAACTGGGAAAACCATCGTGTTGACTTTATGGACTTTTGTTAGTAAGGTAATATCTCCTCTTTTTAATTTGCTGTCTAGGTTTGCTATATTTTTCCTCCAAAGGAGCAAGTGTCTTTTAATTTCATCACTATAATCGCTGTGTGCAGTATTCTTGGAGCCCAAGAAAATTAAATCTGTCATCGCTTCTGTTAAGTACTTCTTTCGCGTGCGAATGATGAAGACACAGGTGATGTTAAACAGCTCTTTATTCTTCTTCTAACAACACCCGAATAACAACAAAAGGCATGCAGGCCTTTTTATATGGCCAGAAACCTGTACAACGTCCACCAATAGACTAGAGCGTTTTTGCGCCTTGGCGTCGCTCTGTCTGGTCCCAGGCAGCTTTTGGAATGCCTGGGACCAATGCAACGTCCCAAGCCTGCTTTTGCAGGCTCAGGACACAACACCCCTCCCCCCTAGATGGAACATACCTGCACGCACACATGTACGTCATACATTGGGAAGAGTGTTATATAGTTTCATTAATCAAATGCAAGGAATGTGGAATACTCGAGTCTGCCCTCAGGCAAAACCCCTTCAACTTTATTCATACAATCAATGTATCCAAAATAAAAAAAATAATACAAAATAATCTACCCGAGTTACTCCCGTTATTCAGGGGCCTCCTGAACAGAACCTCATGATTTGACAGCAACTTCACAAAGTGTCTCAGATGTTTGGGTGGGCACTTGGCCCGCTGCGACCTTCTAAGGGCCGGAGAGATTGCCTGGCCCACCTGCTCGCCTACCAGGCTAGGCAGGCCAGGGTCTTGCTGCCCTAAATTCCCAGGTGACCCTGGTGAGGATGCCTGGCCTACCTGCTCACCTACCAGGCGAGGCAGGCCAGGACTTTGCTGCCCCAAATACCCAGTTGACCTGCCCTGCTGCTGGCTGGCTGGACCCTCTAAGTCCAAGCCAGCATACCATGGAGGTGTGGAATGGACCCCTCTTGGGAACACTGTCCCTTGAGCCCAAGGCCAGCAGATGGAGAGGACTGGGTAGCGGAAGTGCCCCAATACTCTGGCACGTGCCCAAGGTGCCAGAGTCAGGAGTCGCCTCGATGGTGACTCCTTTTGGGAGCAATTGTGGAATTTGGCAAGCGCCCCTGATGGAATTCTTTTTCTCTTGCTGCTTGTGATTTGTGTGGATACCTCCGGTCAGTCTCCCTGTCTGGAGCACTATCTGACATATATGAATACTGTGGATACCCCCAGTGTGACTCCCTGTCTGGAGTGATGATGGATGTGTGGGATGACCCCCTATCCCGTGAATTCCTGTAAGGAGCACTTGCGGAACCTTGGGATGAATCCCAAATAGCCTCAGTAGCAGCTAGTGATGGCCTGTTAGTCAATAAGGTTATTTCAAGAGGACCCTGAATACAGGAAACATTCAGGCATTACTGAAAGTGAAGTGGGTTTGTCTGAAGGCAGACCCAATTATCCAGACTCATTGTATTTGATTACTGGACTGTATAACACTCCTGCCAGTGTGTGTGCGCAGGTATGTTCCATCTAGGGGGGAGGGAAGCAGGCTCGGGACATTGCATTGGTCCCTGGCATTCCAAGGCTGCCCGGGACCAGACTGAATGGCACCAGCCTTGAGCGCATGCGCAAAGCGCTGGCTGCCCGGGACCAGACTGAATGGCACCAGCCTTGAGCGCATGCGCAAGGCAAGAAATGAAAGATACTTTGTTTGCCATTGTCCGGGTCTCTGGTCTTTAAAAGAAGACTCTTTTACTTTTTGTTGTTGGTTGTTGTGAGAAAGTTACAGAAGAATAAAGAACTGTTGAAGTAGCCATGTATCTTCATTATTTGCACTCGAGCAAAGAACTCAACATCTTAAGTTATTGATATTTTTCTCGGCAATCTTAATTCTGGTTTGTGATTCATTCAGCCTGACATTTTGCATGAGATACTTGCATATAAGGATGATAGTATCCATGTCATACCCTTTTTCCTATTTTAAACTATTAATTATTCCTTATCTGATTCTCACTGTTGCTTCTTGACCCACATTCAGGTTTCTCAAGAGACAGATAAAGTGGTATGATACTTTCATCTCTTTAAGAACTTGCCACAGTTTGTTGTGATCTACGCAATTAAAGGCTTTAGCATGGTTAATGAAGCAGACATTAATGTTTTTCCAGAATTCCCTTGCTTTCGCCATAATCCAGTGAGTGTTGGCAATTTTATCTCTAGTTCCTCTGCCTCTTCAAAATCCAGATTGTACTGCTGATAGTTCTCAGTTTAAATATTGCTGAAACCTAGCTTGTAGGATTATGAGCATGACCTTGCTAGCATGTGAAATGAGTGCAATTGTATGGTATTTATATAGGTCTTCATGGCTCTTTCAAAAGTGGAGGTCATCTGAATTTTATGGAAAACTGGGATCCAGATTTCTATGGTTGTATTTGCTTGTATGTAATGTAGATATACATTAATATAGTATAACATTTCACTTTTTGAGAATTGCCTTTTGCAATATGGAATAATATAATATGATCTGGTTTTGTTTGAATCTCTTGTAATTAAAATACTTGGTTTTTCAGGTTCACCCTTAAATCCAGAACCAAGCAACAAATTTGGTACGTTGGGCAATTTAATGTCAAAAATATTATAATATATGTATTAGAAACTATGGCTGTGCATTTTGTTTAGGTTGATTTGAATCAGGCTGCTTTGAGCAAAATCTGGCTGTATGACATAGAGAAGTATCACTAAAATGTGATGTGTGATGGTTGAATTTGTAAGCAAACCAATTTCTCAGAGCACTGTAGAAAGCCAGGCGCCTGCTCTGGATGGTTTAAAACTACAGACATTGTGATTCCCTTTAAATGAAAGGAAGATGCCATTGACTGATCTTCTCTTCACAGGCAATAATTGAATAGGGGCCTCCCAAACATACATAGAAATATGGCTACAACCAAAGAGGAGTTACTAAAAACTAGGGCACTTTTTATATCTATAAAAAAATCATTGGAAATTTTTAGAAAATTTTCCCAAACATACAAAGCTTTGTTAAAGTGATTGCATTTGATAGTGATTTGATTGAATCAAGTGATATGAGCAGTTGCATCAAGCAACAACCCACTACTCTCCCTAGCTAGTTTTGAAAGTGAATTTAAAATGGTCTCCTTTTTGCTTTACATTGCTTTGTCTTGCAGCCTCAACCTAGCATATCTGGGTTGACTTCTGCATTTTCTGGAACATTTGCATAGAAGCCTCTTCCAGCTATTGGAAACACTCAGCTGAAGTCAGTTTGCCAGCTATAATATGGATGTGTCTTTGGGGTATGCAGGTTCATATTCAGAAGATCTTGGATGGAAGAGTACAGCATCTGTTTGTTTTGTGGTTTTGTGTAATGGATGCAAAAGACTGCTCAGATAGGTGTCATTTCTTCTACTTCTCCTTTTGTAGATTATATTTATAAAAGAGTTGAAGATGGCTGGATTGAATTTGAAAACAATGAGTATTATTTCAGTAATACATCAATGCCTGCAGAAAAAGCCCGGAGGTTCTGCAGAAAACATGGTGGTGATCTTACTACTATTGAGAGTAAACAAGAAAAAGTGTTTTTATGGAAATATGTAAGAAATATATGCAATAATTATCTATGAAAAATAAGTGATTTCAAAAAATATATGTGTGTATGTATAATACATGTTTGTGTGCATGTGAATGTGTATGATATGATAGCCAGAAATTTTCAGAAACTGAAGAATTTCATTTAAAATTTTGGATAAAATATGCATTATAATGGCCATTAAATTAACATCTCTGGAAGTTTAGTGCAGTCAATTTAGTTGGAAACCAATTATTTAAAGAATGTAATAAGTTAGAGTAGATGCTAACTTTTTACTCAAATGAATTTTCAAGTACTACATTGTTAAAAAGCATAGCATATTTCAAAATGGTGTCATTTATTTTGTGTTTAGTTGTCTCTATTTAACATGATTTGCAAAGAATATTTTTGTCAAATTTCTTTTCTACGTTGGATTATTGGTTCTGATGCTCAGCAGAATAGCTGAATTAGATTCATTGGTACACTATCTTATTACTTTATATTAAAGCAGTAAATAACTATTTTTATTCTCTTTTCTTTTACATTTTAGGCTGTCCGCTATGGAATTTATTATGATTCTTATATTGGTTTAATTTTGAGTCTTGACAAAAAGTTCGGGTAAGTGACCAAAATATATAAATGATGATGGTGATATCCATTCAGTCATGTCCGACTCTTGGCAATTGTATGGGCTGGGTCTCTCCATGTCTTTCAATCTTGCACTACTTTCAGTTGTTCTATGCTCTGGCTGGTATCAGCTTTGATAGTGTCCAGCCACTGTGTTCTTTGGCAGCCTGGTTTTCTTTTATCATTAACTCTTCCAAACCCAATTGCTTTTTCTAGTGAATTCCCCTGCATGACACGGCCAAAATAAGCGAGACAAAGTTTTGTGACTCCAGTACTTGATTGTTAGTCACCTTTGCTGTCCAAGGAATATGGACAGTGCTTTTTTAAAAAAAAAAAAAAAAAAAGGTGCCGGAACTCACATACGTCATACAACCCACCTTGCCTACCCTACAAGATTCCATCCAAAAAAGGTGCAGGAACTGTGTTCTGGGCATTCTATGAGAAAAAAAGCCCTGAATATGGATAGTTGTGCCTTCTCCAACATAAGGGCTCAGAGTCAATTTTCTTCCTATCTTCCCTTTTAAGGTCCAACTTTCACAAACATAGGTAGCTACAAAGAACATAATAGAGTGAACTAACTTACATTTGATTGCTAGGCTGATGTCCTTGCTTTTTCATATTTGATTCATGTTCATCATTGTTGTGTGACCCAGTACAATCCCAACATTTTATTTCTGGGCTGGATTTATTGCTTTGAGTGATCTGTGATCCTAGGAAAGTGATTTTTTTTCATGCATTCTATCTCTTCACCATCAATTTGTATTTTGATATTTCCATTCCTTGCAGTGGTCATAAGCCCGGTCTTTTTGATGTTCAGAAAGAGACCAAAATTCTCACTTCCTTCTTTAATTTTCTTGAACATCATCCTCATTGATAACATTATTGATAATTTCATCACCAGGTGCACAAGATATATAAAATGATTAACAATTTCTGCAGCATGAAATGAATTCTGTTTTGAAATTATTTTTATAGTAAAATGGAATAAATATGAATAAGGAAGAATTTGTTAAGTGTCTAACCAACTTTTGATGAAAGCAAGACTATGACAGGGCTTTCTTTAGTAAGATTTGTTGAAAAGGAAACCAATAAGATTAAAAAAAATGGAACTCTAGGTAATGCTTTCACTTTGGAACATAATTTATGACAGTTGGAACAATTAATCAATGGAATGACTTACCTCCAAAAGTTGCGGATGCTCCAATACTGGACGTTTTTAAGAAGAGGTTGTACAGCCATTTGTATATAGGGCAGGGATGGCTCAGGAATTCTGGGAGTTGAAGTCCACAAGTCATAAAAGGGCCATCATTTCCCAGTTCTGGTATAAGGTTTCCTGCCTGTGTAGGGGATTGGACTAGAAGATCTCCAAGGTCACTTTCAACTCTATTCTGTTATCTCTCAGTTTCTTAAGATAAGTATTTCTTCAACTTTTTACTAATAGCCCATCTGTGAACCAAGGAAGTGGTTCACCAAGAAGCATGGGGCCACATGACCCCAAACGAGAACAATGTTCAGAGTATTTCTTCTGTTGAGTGGAGAAGTCTAGGAGAGCTTTTTCCTTACATTCAATGATAAACATTATGTTCAGGTTGTGTGAGTTCCAACAAGGTAGACCAGCCTAAGAAACCAACACCATATAGGCAGGTTGTGAATCTTCCAAGCTTTCAACATACTATTACAAGATTTGGTGATAAAAATGCCAGTCATTGGTAAATAAAATTAATATTAGCTTCTGAGGTTACTACATTTACACATTGTCTTGTGATATTTAAAACTTTTACAATATGCAAGGAAAAATATATGATAGATGTTACTAGTTACTAATTGATTAGATTTTTTTGCTTGCAATAACTTACTATCTGGTTTGCAATTATAGAATAAAAGCTTGTCAGCTGGTGCTATGTGTAATACTTAACCTGTTATACTTCTTTAATATAAAATAGAATTATTTGCATCTAAATTAACCACAGTTAGTTCCTAATATATTCAATGCAAAAGTGCTCAGAAATCTATTTAAATATCTTTATAATTGGCTTGTTCATAAGTCCATTCACTGAAATAGGAAGCCAAAAATAAATATTCCTCTTAAAAATCCATTAATATCTAGATAATTGACAATCTGATGCTTGAATATATATCGGCCATTAATTCAGCAACGTTTCAAAGTTAGAATGGCACCGAATAAAGGAACTTACAACTAGTCCTCAAAGTTCTGGTTGACATAGTGCCTCCATGGATGCATGAACAAAATTTGGGTCCTTGGCAAGCAGCTTGCCATTTGCAGCATCCCATGGTCATGTGATCATTGCCAACCATCTGAGCTTGCTTCCCACAAGAAAACTCAATGGGAAAGCCAGCAAGGAAGGTCACTAATAGCTCTGGTAAGTCTCTACTGCCTCCTGGCCAGTCTTTTCTTTGATCACACACAGTGTGCCTTGCTCACTTGTTCACTTGCACCTACCTGTACCCTCCTTTCCTGGACCTTCCTGTGCTCGCATAAGCACACATTCACCAGCGGCCTTTTTTCCTGAACCTCTCTGTGCAAGCATATATGCATGCACTGACAAGTAATCTTCTTTTTCTGGGCCCTCCTGTGATAGCAGACAGGCACACATCAACCAGAGTCTTATTTTCCAACCTCCCTCACCCACATACATGCACTCCACCCCCTCTCTGCAATGCAGACATACACATATGCACTCATGCACCTTGAGCCCTCTTCTGTGGCCTCCCTATGCTCATATATATAGATACTCTGTCCTCTTGTCCCAGCCTTCCTATACTTGTACACAACCCAATATCCACTTTCCCCAGTCTCTGTGAGCACATGCTCAACTCAGGTCTGGTCTGCATCAGGGCTCCGAGGGCCTTCCCAAGCCCACTGTTGCCTCTGCTTCTCATTTAATAATTTGCCTGTCTTGGGGTTACAATCACAATCGGGACTCCCTGGATTGCCATTGCTAAGCAATGAAATCCTACCCCATCATACTTCGCAGCCACATTTCTTAGAGACAGCAATCTGAGTTCCAAGTTCCATTGTAACTCAAGGACTATCTGTAATTTCTCAATACTTGTTAGCACACTGTACCAGTTTGGTTATATTCTTTCAGTTACTATTGCTTTACATTGTTAATACTGTCTGGAATATTTTATATAAATAATATAGAGATTGAATAATTGAAGTGCAAGAAGCATTAAAAAACCTTGGAACACACTTCTTGAGCTTCCAAGAGTTGTTTTGAGTTCAGAGCATCATAGGTGACTGTCAAATATTTTTCTTCAGCTGGATGGATGGAACTCCAGTAACATATGAAGCCTGGGCCCCCGGTGAACCCAACTTTGCCAATGAAGATGAACATTGTGTAGTTATGTATTATGATTCAGGCAAGTACAATAAAAACGTCATGTTTTTAACAGTTATCTGGTCAGGATATGAACGAGTGGTCAGTAAGTGAGAACTAAGTCTATTCTTTCACATGTACTGTTGGATTCCAGTATGTACCACTGCACTTTGCACTATTACTATTTCAGTTGCAACATATATCTAACATGTTGCTATTTATTTTAAAAATAATTTAATCTTCCCAGATGATAATGTAACTTCTTTGACCAGGTGTATGGAATGATATAAACTGTGGTGCTGAGAATAGCTTCATCTGTGAGAGACACAATAGCTCCGTCCGTACAACTGCAGCTCCCACATTACCTGCAACTCCAAAAGGGTGCAGTAAAGGTTGGCTTTGGTTTAATGACAAGGTAACTGATGTAGCTAATTTAAATATTTTGAGATAGTATCCCTGTTCAAACATCCTAAAGGCAATATGTATGTTAAATACATGGAGATTGCTATAGGTACCGGTAGCCAGTGTCTTTTTAGGCTTCTGAGTGAACCCAGGTAAATCAGCAAGAAATATCTTCAGGGGCATTTTTTTTTTTGCCAAAAAGTGAACGTAAACATCAGTTTTCAGCAAAAAAAGAAATAAATAAATCATGGTCACTGCAAATGTCTAAGTTTTGGCTCATTGCCAAGTGCCCAAAATGTGATCCATGACTATAGACTAGACTAGACTAGACTAGACTAGACTAGACTAGACTAGACTAGACTAGACTAGACTAGACTAGACTAGACTAGACTAAACTAGAGTAGAGTAGAGTAGAATAGAATAGAATAGAATAGAATAGAATGGAATGGAATGGAATGGAATGGAATGGAATGGAATGGAATGGAATGGAATGGAATGGAATAGAATAGAATAGAATAGAAGCTGGAAGGGACCTTGGAAGTCTTCTAGTCCAGCTTCCTGCTCAAGCAGGAGAACCTATACCATTACAGACAAGTGACTATCCAGTCTCTTAAAAATCTCTGAAGGCAAGCTGTTCCACTGGTTAATGTAGGAGGGGGGCAGCAGTCATCAAAACTTTAAATTCCCCTTTTGGGGGCTACCTCATAATGGTGAATGGTTGCTAAGTGACTATAGACATGTCTATAAGCAACATCATCTGAAGACTTTCTTCCTTGAATGGTATCTCTGGGGCCATCTCCAAGATTTTGAGATTTTGGCATTTTCTTTCATTAGTCTCTGTCTCCTGGGTGTTTCCAGAAGTAAGATGGCAGTAGGATAGCTGTATAACTATCATCAATACAAAAATACTAAGAAGTCAATTATGTCACAAAAAGCAGAAGGGAAATTTACATATGTTAAGCTGTAACTTTTATTACTGCTTATATTTTTCCCTAAATAAAATGGTGAATTCGATTTTTTTTACTACTGAATTACTTTCTAAATTCTGTTAAAAACTCTGATTTCATTTCAAGATTGATGATTCTATGTTGATTGTTTCTATTACTTTTTATTTATTTAATCCTTTCTTGATTGATGGATTTTTGGAGGGATTTTTATCCTTCTAGTGCTTCCAAATATTTGGCTTCAGAGAAGAGGAGAAGAAAAACTGGAGCGCTGCACGGGATCACTGCAGAAGCCTAGAAGGAAACCTGGCTAGTATACCAAACAAAGCTGTTCAAGGTACAGTCACTTCTCTAAACCATATTGATTATGTAAGCTTAATATTTCTTTTAAAATTCAGGAATCTCTTCTCAAGTTACTGTTATAGGAATTACTATGCCCAATCTTCTTTCCTAACCTTCAGTTTATATAAACTTTTGCCACTTGAGAGCAGCTGGACAATATTAAAATGTTGCTGCAATCTTTAAGATATGCTCCTTTTCTATGACTCCATATCCCTTCTTAGCTATTCTCAACTCAAAAGTTGCCATGCTGAAAATATAAAGGCAATAAGATTCTAAAGTAATTTTACAATAATATAAAAAGTGTGCATTGGGAATAATGTATGAGTTACATATTAGTTAAAAGCAATTACAAGATTTGCCAGATTGTTTAAAAGCATTCAAAAGACTCGTTCAAAATTATTGTCCAACTTGGGGGGTCCTCTATATTCACAGCTCTTGCTTGAACAGCAGGTTGACCCTTCAGCCAGGGGGCCTTTGAACAGGTTCATCTTGTGTGCCAATTGTGCTCTTAGGCCAGAACAGCCTGCGGAGGATTCTTCACACCCTGGACAATGTGTCCTACATGGGGCCACCCTTGAAGACCATGTAAAAGCTACTGATTGTTCAAAAATGCAAAAGTGCAAGCAATAAAAGATATTTTCTCTTATATCCATATGCTGTTATTGCTATGTGAGCCAGTCGGCTTCCAGGCATGGTTTAAGTGCTTGGTGATCATCTATAAAGACTTTCATGGGGCTTGGCTATCTGTGGGACTGCTTATATCAAATTGTTTCTGGCAGGAGGCATCACTCCAGATCTCTTTTATTAAATATTGTCATCTTGTGGGACTGAAGAATTTTGCATCCCCCACTTTCTGGAACAGCAGCTCCCTAGAGCTATTGACAGCACTGACTCCAGAGCCCTTCAGTCCTGGCTCTGACTCCAGGCCTGCGGTAGTGAATTTGTGCTGTGCCTGTTGTAGTTTCATATTATTGCTATTGTTCATTGATTTGGTTGGACCTGTCTGTGCTATTTCATGTTTTTAACTGTTTTTACTGTTTTAGAGGACCCACCCAGAGTCTGCTAGATTGGGCAACCATAACCACACCAATATAGCTAACATACCAAGTTGGCTAAAAACCAGGCATTTCATAACAATAGCAATTACAACAAAGTTAGTGACTGTTCTAGAGATATCCAAAAGATATCTTGCTAGCTAAAGGAGGAAAATTGGATTTATCCTATAGCTTCAGCTTATCAGCATCTGAACATCTCTTATCCTAAAACAATGGCAACCAACAGGAATGGGCATGGTTCTTAACTACTAAAGCATCAGAACATGAGATGGAAGCTACAATCTGAATAACCCAATTTATGGCAGCAATTTAAAGCAAAGGACTAAATTGTATCCTTACATTTTTTGCCTGACATTCTTCCAAATTGTGCCTGGGAGGTTCTTAAGATGAGAATATAGAAATGATGGCTGTCTTAAAGATTGTATATTAGCAGAGTTTGGTCTGCTACAACAAGGCACTTTTTAAAATTTGGTATAATCAAAGTAAACTTCTAAAAGATGAAATAAAATATAATAAGTGAAGAACCTGCCCAATACTTTATTGTGAAATATATCTGTATTTCCATGCAGCTTTTCTCACAGTGCATTTAAAAAGTGCTTCTGGTGATACTTGGATTGGATTGACTGACAAGAATTCAGAGGGACGTTTCCTCTGGACTGATGGAAGTGGAGTTTATTTTACAAATTGGGCTAAAGGGTCACCTCAACTTTTCAGTGTAAGTCCAACTTGTTTTTTTCTGTTCTATTTTCCTGCAAAGGTGTAGTTAATATCCTTGATGCTGAATTCTTGCAATGATATAGAATATATATAGAAAAGAGTCCCTTTTTTGTGAAATGGCCAGTCACATAAATCCAATGAATGAATAAATAGATAGGATCTAGAATAAGCATTATGATTGTGAAGAAATTATAAAGAGCCCTTATTGGGGGGGAAAGTAATTTGAAACATTTGAGCTCAGAATATGATTTAAGCATGAAAACACACTAATTAAATTAGGTGGTTATAGTGTAAAGTTGTTCTCAAAAGTCCCTTTCTATCTTTTTTTTTCCAAATTGCCAATGGGATAAGAGCAGTGGTGGGAGTCAGCTGGTTCGCCCCAGTTGGGCATAACCGGTAGCTAATTTTTTGTTGCCCAGGCCCAGAATGGAGTTCCGGAAGTGACATCCACACAGAGAACTGGTTGTTCACATATTTGAATCCCACCACTGGATAAGAGTTTCACTAGGAGAATGTATCAAGTTTCAGATTTAACTCCCTTTGACCCAACTTTCCTGCAACTGTCTACACCAGTGATGGCGAACCTTTTAGAGACTGAGTGCTCCAAAACCATCCCTGCCTCCCCACCCACCCTCCTCTGCGCCCTGCCCACTCTGCCCCTGCCCCTGCTCTGCTCCCACTCCCTTGCAAGGCCACCCATCGCCTCCACAGTAAATCGCCCAGGTGGCCCAGCAGCACCATGGCAGCCACGCCCTCCGCTAAGTCCCACAGCATTATCTGCGCATGATGGGGCGTGAGGGCACAGTCTTGTCCCCGCAGCCTGGTTGCCATGACCTTGGCTGCGCTGCTCCGCACGGACCACGATCAGGGTTGACTCTCCTCCAGGGGGGCCTCTGGTGAGGAAGGGGCTGCGGGGGAGGCAGGTCTGGGGTGATGGCGGGCGTGCCCACAGAGAGGGCTCTGAGTGCCGTATCCAGCATGCGTGCCATAGGTTCGCCACCACTGTTCTAAACTAAACTTCTGTTTACCACAAGTATTTAGCTTGTCCTAGGCAAAGGAGGCAGAATGTGCAGCTTAGGAGCACCCCATCTGAAATCTTCTATGGGATTTTCAGAGGCAAAAAGCATACCTTAAAGTATAAAATAAGAGGTTCTTGAGTTCTACCCTTTAGGGTGATATTTTAGATCTTTTCTGTTTGTTAAATAAAGTTTACTATACTTTCTCCTCATCAACAGTGGGTGATATAACATTGAAAAAAATTCAGTGTTATTCCTGTTTTTCTACGTATGAACGAAAAATATGCCATGCATATTATTATTTTTAGGAGAATTATATTATAGCCAACATTCACTTAAAGAAAAAAAGATCCAGTAAAATGAAATTTAAAATAAAAAAATCTATAGAAATAAAAATATATTAAATTAAAATAATTATGGAGAAGAAATGGCCCTGTCAGGTTTAGAATGCATTATACATAAAGCTTGCTACAGCTTTCAGATTCACAGCAGTTATTTCATTTTTATGGTTGCTTATCTTTGATGTTTGCAATGAGATGTGCACAGTATCCCAAAAGGTAAAGCTTGGCAACATGAGCAAAGAACTCCTTTTCCACCTTGGGGCCTAGGCCCAGTGTGATATCTTTGAAGGTTTCTCTAGTTTTTCTACATGATTGTGTATGTGCAGACATCACTTTTGCTGGGATTGTCAAAGAAACATAGTGGCCCTGAGTGAACATGCACACTGGGACTTTTGGGAAGAGATGTCTGTCTAAGACAACATGTTCTGCACAACTTTAGCATGTTATCCATTAACATTCATAAAGTACCATGATTACAAAGATTTATTGAAGGCTATTGCTAGAGCCCAGTGACTACTTTCTATCCCTTCTGTTCTATACCATAGCCAGTTGCAGCATCTTCCTTTGAAGAAAAGATTTCATCCAATGATGGAGGCTCAATAGGCTTCTATTATATATGCTTCAGGATGTTTATGTGTTAAATCTAATGACAAACAATGACAAATGACAGATACTTGTATGGGAATCATCTTATGCAGCTACCAGAAACAGAAAAACACAGTTCTTCTTTTTGGAGATTATAAAGGAGGGGTTCCAGAAAGACTGTTCCAGTTATGATACCAGTGATTGTATTTGACTTTCTTGCTGTGCATAAACATTGTAGGGGGACTGTGTTTTTATGCCGAGAAAACCTGAAAGGCTTGCAGGATATTGGAGAGTTGGATCCTGTCCTGCTAAGAAGACCTACATCTGCCAAAAAAATACTGGTAAGTTTATAGAAGTCTTGAATAATCATTCAATTTCAGAGAATAAGGACATGTAATTTAGATTATCGTCTACAGATCAGTATCAGAATTTTTAAAAAGTGAATTTGTGAGCTATGATTTTGATGAATAGATAGGGCAGATTCTAGAAAGAAGTGCAATATGGTAACTTGAGAGAGAGAGGTTAAACATATGTATGTAATGATAACTGCTGTGAAGAATACTGGAAGCCATTTCTTTATATATTTCCTTCCTTCCTTTCTTCCTTCCTCCCTCCTTCCCTCCCACCCACCCACCCACCCACCCACCCACCCACCCACCTACCTACCTACCTACCTTCCTTCCCTGTTTTTCTTCAACTTTTTTCTTTTCTTGAACTTTATTTTTTTCTTTATTATTTTATTTTTTCTTTCATACTTTATATTAGTTTTTACTTTCTTTTTAAAAAGTTTTGATAAAAATTATATATATAAAAAGAAAAACTTGGATGAACAAACATGCTTGAGCCAAATAAGACTGCAATAAGCCAGATATGCAATAAGCCAGAAAGTGCATTGTGAAGGAATGTATAGAAATTGTATTTAAATCACAGTACCATCAACTTCAGGAAGTAGTTAAATAAAGTGAACCAATAAACATAATATCTGAAGCCCAATATAAAGGCTTTTAGTAGCATTGAATCAGATATTTGGCTAAAAGGCCAAAACTATTTCCACAAAAGCACTCTGCTGCTATTGTATTAAATATTTAATGAAGCAAGAAGTCAATCAAATTGTTTTTGAAACCAATATCTAGACTTAAATTTTTTATAATCTGAATATTTAAGTTTGTAATTTTACTGGTATTCAACGGAATATTTAAGTTTATAATTTTATTGGTCTTCAATGGATGTCCCAAGTTCATGAATTCACACATTTGGGCTAAATAAAGATATACATGTAATATTATACTTCAAGAAAGTCTCCTTAAAGTGATTCACTGTACCTATTTGTTTAATGTGCTCTTGACTTTGTATGAAGTGTTGTCATAGTGTGGAATTGAGAGGATATTCTAAGAAAAGATAGAAATTAAATATTAAGGGTTTTCAGAATCAAATAAAAGCAGTATTCATTTTTAGAACTGAGGGCAGTCTTGACTGATATATGTATATATATATATTTTAAAAATAGGTCCATCGCCTTACTTTGAACCAACAGTTCCAGCATCTCACTTTATCAGTTATGGAAATAGCAGCTACTCTATGGTTAGTCCCAAGATGACCTGGGAAGAAGCAAGGAAGAAATGTGAATCTGAAAATTCAAAACTTGCCAGCATTGTAGACCCCTATGCAGAATCATTCATATGGCTGCAGGTGCTCAAATATAAGGAGCCTGTATGGATTGGACTAAGCAGCAAAGAGGTAAGAACAAAATCTACACGTTCACAATGAAGTCCTATATTTAAACTTGTATACTTGGAAACATTGTCACACAGATAAGGAATTCAAGAACAGGGATTTCTGAGACTAGAAAGTGTTATGGTTAGCAACCATATTTAGGACTGGCAACACTATTATTAAACAAAGAAGTCGCTAAGTGAAACTGCAACTCTGCTTATGATCTTTTTCCCCGCTTTCCTTTGTTTTTACTGATCTGCAAAGGTCATAAATGCAAAGATTACTGATAAAGCTACTTTTTCATCACTGCTGTCACTGCCAACAGTCACTAAATGAGGCACTTGACGTGACATATATGCAACAATTTTCTAGATGGACCTTGAAGACTAAATGCTTTCATAGAATTGATTTATTTCTTTAAAAGATTTATATTGTTCCCATTTAAGTAACTCTGAGTGGCTTTTCTCACAGTTAAGGAAGAGGACATGGAGTCCAGTTGGCAATGAAAAAGGGGTACAGGTAGTTTTCACTTAACAAGCATTGATTCAGTGGCCACTTGAAGTTATGATAGTGCTGAATGATAGTTATGGATGGTCTTCAAATTGCAATACTCCTGGGGTCATGTGATCAAAATTCAGGTTTTTTTGGCACCCTGACCACTTTCAGGGTAGCAGAAAGCGCTCCAGCTCCCCCTACCTCTTTAACTTTCCTCTGCCCATTGTTGCCTAATGATGGTTCAGTCATCACCTAAAGACCACAACCAGGACTACCAGAACTGTTGTTGATAAGTGATGTTGTCACACCATGTTTCACTAAATGAGTGCTCTGCTTAGCAATGTAAAACTCCTGTCTCAGTTAGAGTTCTTAGGTGATGATTAACTATACTAAAATTAAATGAATAAAATGTTTTCTTGCATTTCCTTATGCACTTTGGTTTTAGAGTAATGGTGTGTACAAGTGGGTAAGTAAGTGGAGGCTGGCGTACACTAACTGGGCTGCTGAAGAACCAATGCATAAAACAGCCTGTGTCTATCTAGGCATTGATGGTTATTGGAAAACAGGAAATTGCAGTGAAAAATACTTCTCTGTTTGCGAGAGATACAATGGTAAGTAAATTAATACGTTCATTTTAATAGAGTTTATATTTTAATTTTAATTTCAGTTGGTGCTTAATTACTTAATTACTAAAAGTGGCGTATACAACTTACAACAGTTCATTTAGTAACCATTCGAAATTACAACGGCACTGAAAAAAGTGACATGAACATTTTTCACACTTACGATTGTTATAGCATCCTTACGGTCACATGATCAAAATGAGGATGCTTGGCAACTGACTCATATTTATCATGGTTACAGTATCCTGGGTCATGTGTTCACCTTCTGACAAGCCAGATAAATGGGGAACCTGATTCACTTAACAACCGTGATATTAACTTAACAATTGCAGTGATTCACTTAAAGACTGTTGTAAGAAAGGTCATAAAAAGGAGGACATTTACTTAACAACGGTCTCAGCAATATAAATTTGGGGCTCAATCATGGTCGTAAATTGAGAATTACCTATATCAACAAAGTGATAAGCTAAACGTTTAAAAACAGGAGGTGTCTAATGAGTGTCAAAGAGAAAATGACAAATTTATGTTATATTTTACTGTATTATTTTATTGTATTTATTATCTATACTGCTTATTAATACTTTTCTTACTGGCTAGTTGCCTGCATATGCATTTTTTTAAATAAAGAAAACCTATTTGTTTCATAACAGGCGTGGTGCCAACTGAGATTCCACAATTGCCAGGAAAATGCCAAGCCTCAAAAAACAGCCGTATATCTTGGATTCCTTTTAGAGGTCATTGTTATAAATTGTATATTTCAGGGGAAACTTGGCCAGCAGCATCCTTGAAGTGTATTCAGATAGGTTAGTATCCTTTTGAGGTACTTTATGATAACCGTAATTTTCTAAGCTTAAGGAACTCTTGAAAGAGTCTACAATGATTTTGAATAAGCAGATGTGTCAAATTCAGCCATCCATCCAACATTTATTGTATTATATTCTATCCTATAAAACTCTTGAAAGAACAGCTGTTGAGAATGTAGGAAGATGCTATAAACAATGTGCATAATATAAAGAGAAATAAATACTTATTTTTTATGTCTTCTGAAAATAATTACTAAAAGGAAAGTTTCAATCGAATAAAACCTTCTGGTAGGATGGAAAACCCCTTTATGAATTACTGCCTTGTCGTGGCGAAGGGGCTTGCATAACTCAATGAAGCTATGAGCTATGCCACGCAGGGCCACCCAAGATGAACAGGTCATAGTAGAGAGTTCTGACAAAATGTGCTCCACTGGAGAAGGAAATGGCAAACCACTCCAGTATCTTTGCCATGAAAACCCCATGGACAGTACTAAAAGGCAAAAAGATATGATGCTGGAAGATGAACCCGTCAGGTCCGAAGGTGTCCAATATGCTACTGGGGAAGAGTAGAGAGCTAGTACTAGTAGGGCCAGAAAGAGTGAAGTGACTGGGCCAAAGCCGAAAGGACGCTCAGCTGTGGAAATATCTGGTGGTGAAAGGAAAGTCCGATGCTGTAAAGATCTTTTCTCCATAGGAACCTGGAATGTAAGATCCATGAATCAAGGCAAGCTAGACGTAGTCAAACAAGAGATGACAAGACTGAACATTGACATCTTAGGAATCAGCGAACTAAAATGAACAGAAATGGGTGAATTTAACTCAGATGACCATCAGGTATACTACTGCGGGCAAGAATCCCTCAGAAGAAATGGAGTAGCCTTCATAGTCAATAAAAGAGTAGGAAAAGCAATACAATCCCCAAAATGACAGAATGATCTCAGTTCGAATCCAAGGCAAACCATTCAATATCACAGTAGTCCAAATCTATGCCCCAACTACTGGTGCTGAAGAGGATGAAATTGACCGGTTCT
Source organism: Bothrops alternatus (assembly GCA_034064705.1). Taxonomy (NCBI): domain Eukaryota; kingdom Metazoa; phylum Chordata; class Lepidosauria; order Squamata; family Viperidae; genus Bothrops; species Bothrops alternatus. The sequence goes on along the minus strand of JARGCV010000058.1, from coordinate 1,807,890 downwards.
ATGAAGCCCTACAGCACCTTATAGAATTAACACCAAAAAATGATGTCCTTATCATCATGGGTGATTGGAATGCTAAAGTAGGAAGCCAAAAGATAACCGGAATAACAGGCAAGTTTGGCCTTGGAGTACAAAATGAAGCAGGGCACAGGCTGATAGAATTTTGTCAAGAGAATACGATGGTCATAACAAACACTCTTTTCCAACAACCCAACAGACGGCTCTACACATGGACATCACCAGACAGTCAACATAGAAATCAGATTGACTATGTGCTCTGCAGCCAAAGATGGAGAAGCTTTATACAGTCAGTAAAAACAAGACCAGGAGCTGATTGTGGCTCAGATCATGAGCTTCTCATTGCAAAATTTAGGCTTAAATTGAAGAAAGTAGGGAAAAACACTAGGCCACTCAGGTATGAACTAAATCATATTCCTGATGAATATACAGTAGAGGTGACAAATAGATTTAAGGAATTAGATCTGATAGATAGAGTGCCTGAAGAACTATGGATGGAGCTTTGCAACATTGTACAAGAAGTAGCAACTAAAACCATCCCCCCCCCCAAAAAAAGAAATGCAAGAAAGCAAAATGTCTGTCTAAGGAACCTTTGCAAATAGCTGAGGAAAGAAGGGAAGCAAAAGGCAAAGGAGAAAGAGAAAGATACACCCAATTGAATGCAGAATTCCAGAGAATAGCTAGAAGAGATAAGAATACCTTCCTAAATGAACAGTGCAAAGAAATAGAAGAAAACAATAGAATAGGGAGGACCAGAGATCTCTTCAAGAAAATTGGAGATATGAAGGGAACGTTTCATTCAAAGACGGGCATGATAAAGGACCAAAATGGCAGGGACCTAACAGAGGAAGAAGAGATTAAGAAGAGGTGGCAAAACTACACAGAAGACCTATACAAGAATGAACTTAACATCCCAGATAACCACGATGGTGTGGTCACTGACCTCGAGCCAGACATCCTAGTATGTGAAGTGAAATGGGCCTTAGGAAATCTGAGCAACAACAAAGCTAGTGGAAGTGACAATATTCTAGCTGAGATATTCAAAATCTTAAAAGAAGATGCAGTAAAAGTGCTACACTCAATTTGCCAGCAAATTTAGAAAACTCAACAGTGGCCACAGGATTGGAAAAGGTCAGTTTACATTCCAATTCCAAAGAAAGGCAATGCCAAAGAATGTTCAAACTATCGCATCATTGCACTCATTTCACATGCTAGTAAAGTTATGCTTAAAATCCTACAAGCTAGACTCCAGCAGTATGTGGATCGAGAACTACCAGAAGTACAGGCAGGATTTTGAAGAGACAGAAGAACTAGAGATCAAATTGCCAACATACGCTGGATCATGGAGAAAGCTAGGGAGTTCCAGAAAAACATTTACTTCTGCTTCATTGACTATGCTAAAGCCTTTGATTGTGTGGATCACAACAAATTGTGCCAAGTTCTTAAAGAGATGGGAGTACCAGACCATCTTATTTGTCTCTTTAGAAACCTATATGCGGGTCAAGAAGCAACAGTGAGAACTGGACATGGAACCTCTGATTGGTTCAACATTGGGAAAAGAGTCTGGCAAGGCTGTATACTGTTGCCCTGCCTATTTAACTTATATGCAGAGCACATCATGAGAAAGGCAGGGCTAGATGAATCAAAAGTTGGAATGAAGATTGCCAGGAGAAATATCAACAACCTAAGATATACAGATGATAACACTCTAATGGCAGAAAGTGAAGAGGTGAAGAAGGAGAGTAGCAAAAGTTGGCTTGAAACTCAACATTAAGAAAACCAAAATCATGGCATCCGGCCCTCTCAGTTCCTGGCAAATAGATGGAGAAGAAATGGAGGTAGTGACAGATTTTATTTTCCTGGGCTCCAAGATCACCTCAGATGGGGACTGCAGCCAAAAAACTAAAACACGCTTGCTTCTGGGGAGGAAAGCTATGGCAAATCTAGACAGCATACTAAAAAGCAGAGACATCACTCTGCCAACAAAAGTGCGTATAGTCAAGGCCATGGTTTTCCCAGTTGCAATGTATGGATGTGAAAGTTGGACCATAAGAAAGGCTGAGTGACAAAGAATTGAGGCCTTTGAACTATGGTGCTGGAGAAGACTCCTGTGAGTCCCTTGGACTGCAAGGTGTTCAAACCAGTCAGTCCTAGAAGAGATCAGTCCCAACTGCTCTTTAGAAGGCCAGATTCTGAAGTTGAAACTCAAGTACTTTGGCCACCTAATGAGAAGAAAGGACTTACTGGAGAAGGGTCTAATGCTGGGAAAGATTGAGGGCAATAGAAGAAGGGGACGACAGAGAATGAGGTGGCTGGATGGAGTCACTGAAGCAGTAGGCTTCAGAAGATGGTAGAGGACAGGAAGACCTGGAGGAACGTTGTCCAGGGGGTCGCAATGGGTTGGGCAAGACTTCACAATTAACAACAACAAAGGACGAAAAATGGCATAGTTCACCACACACAGAAATTTTATTTTGATTTCATGATATAAGACTAAAAAGTTATTTATTACATGTAAGCATATAGCCACACCACTATAATCACTTAAGGCAGCGGTTCTCAACCTTGGGGTCGTGACCCCATTTGGGGTCGCACGACCATTTCGCAGGGGTCGCCGGACACCGCGGGCCGCCATTTTGTTTTTTTTATTTTTTTTATTTTTTTTATTTTTTTATTTTTTTGGCGCGCGTGCCGCGCATGCGCAGATCCGCCCGCCGCACCGAAAAAAAATAAAAGAAATTTAAAAAAAAATTAAAAAATAAAAAAAATGGCGGCCACGACGGGCGGATCCACGCATGCGCGGTGCACGCGAGGGGCCGATCCATGCATTCGCGGATCCGCCCATCGTGGCCGCCATTTTGTTTTTTGTTTTTTTTTGTTTTTTGAATTTTTTTTTTTAAAAAATTTTTTCGGCGCGCCCGGGTCGGGGTCGCAGCGCGCATGGGCGGGGCAAGTGGGGTCTCAACCTGAGAAAGGTTGAGAACCACTGACTTAAGGCTTGAAATGGTTGCTTAAGATCCTTCTGAAGTCTTTTCAGAATGTCTGGACATGTCTAGAAATCATTTGCACATGCCAATTCAGAAATCAAAGTGGCAGCATCTTTATCTTACTAGCTGCCCTGCTAGAATTATTTTATGGGCACATTTACATATACTCAGCTGAGCTCAAGAAGACTTTGATGCAACATTAAACTTAACCTTAAAGGTTAACATTAACCTTGATGGACAGTTAAGGGAAATAGGTATGTCTAGCCCAAGGGTGTCAAACTGCCGGCTCGTGGGCCAGATGCGTCATGGTAAAACCACACCCACCCCATTATCGGCAATGGAAAAAAGTCATGATATGTCATGACACGTTACTTGACGTTGCGAGATTGACACCCCTGGTCTAGCCCCCAAAAGAGAAAGATTAGGGGTGGCATGATAGCTTTACAATAGCTGAGGGGCAGTTTCATAGATGAAGGGGTTGGCTTATTATTCAAAGCACCTAATGTTAGGACTAGAAGCAATGAATGGAAGCTTGTTAAAGAAATATCCCATTTAAAACTAAGGATAAATTCCTGACAGTGAGAACAATTAACCAATGGAACAGCTTGCTTCCCAAAGTTGTGGATGCTCCATCGCTGGAAGTTTTCAAGAAAAGATTATATATTCAGTTGTCCTGGATGGATAAAGATCCTGCCTTGAGCAAGGGGTTGTACTAAAACACCTCTAAGGTCCGTTCCAGCTCCATGATTTTATGGTGCATGTGTGCTGAGCATTCAAGCAACTGCTCTTCAGCTTCAGAGAGCGACTGTACTTTGGTCACCAAAATAAAGAGTGTGCCTGGGTGCTTATCATTTATTGTTTGCCATCATTTTGTTACATTTCTATAGCTAATGATATATAGTACATACTCTCCAAATTGCATGTGATATAAGAATGAGTTTACTTCTCTTTAAAGAAAAATTGTATATATGATATTGGAATTGGGTTGGCAAACACTGTGGATATTTAGAACAGAAGAAGTTGTCTTTCCATTTTATTTTTTGCAGAACGTTTGCTTAATTACCAAGTTTAATTTCTGTATCATTAAACCCAAGGGGTAAGCTGCAATGGTGTTTCATCATAAACATATTACATAATACAGATCAAATAAGTTTTAGAATTTGCTTTGTTAAGATATTCAAACCTGAAATTATTGATTGTGACAGGAATGACTTGGCATGGTCATGCCTTGTGAAATGGCCCCTGTTTTGGTGGAGTGGGGGATAGAATCTTGTTAATGAGCTTCGAGTAACTTTGTGTTTTGTAGGTGGCACCTTGACTTCAGTTGAAGACTCAACTGAATTACAATTTTTACAGGAAGAAATGGAAAAATTTGGATCTAAGGAATTTTGGATAGGCTTGTACAAAAATCTGGATGGTAATTATTTAATTAATATTTACCTATATAGCTAGTAATAATAATTCCCCAGTGAAACACTGCCTTAATGCGGTTATGGGGCTTGTATTCTCTGGGGAATATGAGAGTTATGCCAGAGGGTCAACCAGTGGTGGGATTCAAATATGTGAGCAACCGGTTCTCTGTGTGGATGCTGCTTCTGGGCAACAAAAAGTTAGCTATCGGTTCTGCCGAAGTGATATAAACTGGCTGAACCCCACCATTAGGGTCAATCATATTAAACCATGTTAGGATACGCTAGTGAATATAAAGAAAGTGAAGAAAGTCTTATAATCCAAACTGAAATACCATCAAGACTACCAATACCTGGATAATTCCAATCAGGTACATAGCTGGAATAATGAACTAGATTCAAGTTGAACTAGAAGCCCTGTCAGTTAATGTGACAGGTGAAACAGAAGAGGAGAGGAGACGGGACGGGAGGGTAGAGTAGAGGACGGGAGAGGGGAGGGGAGGGAAGGAAAGGGGAGGGGAAGGGAGGGGGTGGGGAGGGGAGGGGAGGAGAGGGGAGGGGAGAGAATCACAAAACTCAAAGATTTGCAAACTGAATTGGAAAGCAATGGGTGGTTGATAGAATTTTTATATGTTCTGGGGTTATGGTTGTTCTGGTAATTTTGCTGTGCTAGTATTTGTTCAGTCTGAGTTGAACAACCATGATCATTTATTTGAGCTATTTTTCATCCAGATATGCAGTTTATTGAGAGGTTTGTATCTGACACTGATGAACAGATCATGCTGTCAGGCATTCATGAAAAAGGAACAGTTGTTCCTTGGTGAAGATTTGCTTACATGCAAACTTCTCCCATTTGTGTGCTTTCTAAAACAGAGCTCCCCAACCTTTCTGGGTTGGCAGCCCAGAGGGAAAGGGAGGAGCAGGGAAACATGCATGAGCACACCTGTTCATATGAGCAAATGTGCATGTGCACGGTAGTGGCGTTAGTGCCCATGCACATGCGCAAATGGGCTGTGAGCATGCACAGCAATGCTAGTGGCAGCGCCTGTGCCCATGGGCATGCACAAATGGGCCTCTGGCACCTGTGTGCATGCACAAGCAGGCCACTAGCTCCTGTGTGCATACGCAAACAGGCTGATAACATCCACATGATGCTGGTGGCGGCACTAGCGCCCCGCGCAAGCACAAACAAGGCCACTTGCATCCTCACAGTGGCACTAGCGTGAGTGGGTCGCACTCACCAGCCATTCTCATGGCTCGATAGCCAATAGGCCATGGCCCAGTACCGGGCCACAGCCCACAGGTTGGGGACCCCTGTTCTAAAACATTTAATTCCTATGTGTAGTTCCGATAGAAGAGATTGTCTGTAGCTCCAAACCTGAGGTGTCCTTAGTGTTCTCTGAACTTGGTTGCTTGCTTGCAGATGTTACATCACCCAACTAGATAACATTATTAGTGTGAGTGTTAATGTACTTCCATAGCACACGGCTTTTCTTTTCCTTTTTAAACAATATGCTATACATTTGTTTTATCTTTAGGAGAATGGATATGGCAAGATAAAAGTAAAGTTGCTTTTGTCAACTGGAATGATCAAGAGTTCTCAAATTCTCTGCAGTTTTATAGTGAAGAGGATGATTTTTCTGACAAGTGCACTTACATTAATAGTTATTCTGGACTATGGTCCATGGGGTACTGTGGAGATTATCAAAGAAGACCATTTATTTGTAAAAAAAACAAAAGTAAGCCTTATTATTATCATCATAGTGTAAGAATGAAAAAATATTTGATTATTGAATAGATATTAAATTATATAGTTTTCTAAAATACTGTAATTCCTCTGTCTTCTGCCTAGATGGGTGTTCCTTGGAATTATTCTTATTATCTGGTCATTTTTTAAAATATATCCATATTTGAAGTTTTCTTGTATAATATTTCTAATTTCTTGATGGGTAGATTTTTCTATCTTCATATTTTAAGAAACCTCAATATGACTTATGTTTAATATCTTTTGTTGCTCTTATGACAGTCTTTCTAGACTGTTAATTATAATTTATCTGCTGTAAAGTACATCATCTTTTTCCCTTCCTTCCTTCCTTCTCTCCTCCCTCCCTCCCTCGTCTTGTCATCTTTCTCCTTAGATTATTTCTGTTTCAAGTAATTTATTATCTGAAATAAAACAATAGGAGTAAAAATAGAATCAGTTACAATATATATTAATTTTAGCTACCAATGATTGAATGGCATATTAATATTAATAATTAATTATATAATTAGCATTTATTAAATTCAATAAACAAAATTTTCATCATTTGCTTAATTATTATCTCAACTGTTTTATAGCATCAATGAAAGGATCTTTTACTCACAGGACATGGAACTTAATAATCTGAATATCAAAAGACAAGAACAAAGCTATACAAAATTTATTTCATAATATTTTAGATAACTGTCTAAAGAAGGAAAGTTTGGATTGCTTTATTATTACTTTTGAAATACCTGGCTATTTTATCCATAGACTAAAATATTATTTTTACTTTTTGTGTCTTAAATTATTCCTTGACTTTAAACTTAATGAAGAAAATTTAATTAAGGTATTGAATGTTCCATGAAATCTGATTCATGCCAAACAATATCAACTTTTAATGGAAGAAAATATCTGTGAACAATCTTTTTAGACATTGTCCTAAAATGTATAATTCTTTCTTCTAAACTCGTAAAAGTTTACTGTAAAAATATGCTGTTTCAGAAAATTGATATTTTTAAAAATTGCTTTGCATATCCTTCTTCATTGCTCTCTTAGTGGTATACAGTAAATCATGCACAGTATTTATATACTGAAAACATTTTGGTTAATTTTCTAGTTATTGAAGAATCAAGTATAAAGCCTACAGAAATATCAGGTAAGAAAGTAATTTTAAATATTATTTTTAAAGTTCAGTAGTAAATTTTCCATATCTATGAGCTGAAATTTCTAATACATAGCTCAAATATAGAGGAACATATTTTTGTAGATAAAAAGATTTAAGATGACAATAGTGTATATTCAGAGTTGTTATGAAAACTTACTTTATCTCCAGTAAGTTAAGTTACAATAGTTATGTTTTGTTTTACATATTTTTCCTATATTAATGGAATAGAAGCCACGAAGATTTTTGAGGTAGCTGCCAATTGCCATTTTCTTTACTTTTTTTTTTCCAGAATGTACTGGAAATAATTTTATTGTAGGCAGCTTTGAGTTTTAGCAGCTGCTACCCACATATCATAGTTGTCAATCAGAAACTAGCATATTTTAGAGATATAGTCTCAAATCAACATACCTTTATACAATTGTGGGGGGGGGGAATAAAATAACAGGTCTGTAACAAAAATTGTTGTAGAACAGAAAGATAACTTTTTTTAAAAAAAGAAATAAGCCAGCCAAAAATAGCACAAAACCCCATGAATCTGTAAAATTTTTTGTTCACTACAGTGTCAAAGTCAAAAATTGTATTTCTAATTTCCTCTGCCTTAAGATGAGATGGCATGGCTGATCTCTTTATATTTATGAAACCAAGTTTTGAAAATCCTCCTTCTTCAGTTAGTGTGATTGAATAATTATGATCATTTTCGGTTCTCAAATAAATAATTACCAATAAGTGATAGCCATAGCAATTTGTACTACATTTTGTGGAGGAAGAATTTCCATTTTATAGCCTCAAGCTTTACATCAAAAGACCGTCAATCCTTCCTTTGGGATCTGTAATGAATGGGAAAAGACAATGCATTGCAGTTACTTCCTTTTACTGAATTATAGTTCGTAAATTCTTGGGATTGGTAGTTGACCCTTGTTGGCTCTGCCTTTATTAGATGACTAGATAGCATGCAATCTTTCTTGCCTTCTTTCTCAATGTAAAAAAGAAATGTCAGAGTTTTATCATAATATAACTGTATTCAACGCCTTTTTCTTCTCTCTGGTATTTCAGTGCAGAAAGGAATGGCACCTCGAACAGCAGATGTCACAGCTGTGATGGTAGTTGTGCCAATTATCTTCATAGCCATTGGTGCAGGACTCGCAGCCTATATTTTCTACAGAAGAAGAAACCGACCACAAGTCTCTGCTGGATTTGACAATTCTTTGTATAGTGACAATGTGGTTATTCTACATAAGGATTCTCTTGAAGACAACCAAGAATTAAATTAACAAATAACTGCATCTTATCCAAGGATAAAACCTACTGGACACAATACATTCAAAATTCGAAGTTTTGAATTACATTGTTCATAAATTCTTTAAAATATTAACAATATATATTGGTAGACCCATGACATGAAAAGATTGAAATTATTACAGTTACTAAGTAAAAACATATTTTGTATGGTATACTTTCAAATGAAAGATTTTAATTAAAGAAGACATAGAAGTGGTTCTTTTGCTCACTGGATATACAAAATTTGTTTCTTTATTAAAGATTTTCTTTAATAGTGAATGACAAATAGTTCATTAAATCAGTTATTATTCCTTTATTTACCCTCTTCAAAGCAATTTTATGAGCTTTCAAAATCAAACTTTACGCCACCTAAACCAATGTTTGAGATATGAAATCACAAGTTTCTACTATTTAACTAGTGTTTCCCATGCCTCTACAACTTTGATGCATATTTAAGTAGTCTTTTTATTTCCATTATGTATGTCTCAACAAATTTCCAAGAACAGCCAGCCTCAATGCAAAGATAAAGCCTTCTTCTGCCTCACAGCCAGCAATCCCCATTTATCTTCTTGCTGGCCATGTGTTCCCTTCATACACTGCTCAGTATGCATTAGGTGTGATGCTTTTTTTCTAGAGATTAACCAAGAGAAACAGCCCCTCCTTTTTGATCCTGGACCTTGAATGTTATGCCTGCCCCTGTGGTACCAAATGTCAAACAATTCAGAGTAATATGCCTTCTCAGATTTTATCATTTGACAAAGCATATGCTTTGGATTTAGATCATCCTGTCATGTTTGCAGTCTCTTCAATAAAGCTAAAATTGTAGTGAGTAGAGGTTACTGATGTTTAAGGGGGAAGAAAAGGACTAACTTTAAAAAAGGATTGCATCTGAAAATCCAGAGAAAAGATATTGTACGCTCAGTTGGTATGCAAACACGATCATACAGTGGCATGATGCACAGGAAAGTGGAGGGACTTATTAGACCAATTTGCGACCTTCCCTTCTAGCTTTTTCATTGATTGTTTGTGGGAAGGTAGTGGGAAGGTCACAAATGGAAATCATGTGAGGGTTGGATTATGCAATTACTGTTAACTGCGAATTGATTCCTGAATGTTCAAATCACAATCTAGTGAGCATAAAGTGCTACAACGGTCAGAACTTAGAAGACCAGTAAGTACAACATGTTCAGCACTGTTGCAACTTCAAATAGTTATTATACCAGTGGTTATTATGAGAGAACTACCTGTAATATTATTTTTTCATGGCTTCCAAAATAGTACTAGAAGGAGAAACAGCTAGCAGCCATCTCATAGTTCCTACACTACGTAGTTCCCCTGTTACCAATTTGTAAATTGAAAGATTAGTTCATGCAATACTTGTTTTGCAGCTGTCTTTCGCAGTACTCTTGTCAAACCTGGATATTGTCCTATTTGTAAACAAATCACTAGTCTGCAAGGACAGATTACTTATCTAGGGCAGGGGTAGGCAACCTTGTGGACTTGTGGATTTCAATACCCAGAATCCCTGAACCAGTCATGCTGACTCAGGAATTCTGGGAGTTGAAGTCCACAAGTCATAAAAGGGCCAAGGTTGCTTACCCTGATCTAGGGTCTGTAATCTGTGCTCTTCAGGCAGAAATTAGGTGTCCAGTTTAGCCTTCTGCTCTATTGAGCTGCTGCATGATCAGCCTCTCTACCACAAAAATCCTGCAGGAGAAGGGCAGTATGGACAACTGTGGGATTTGGCAGGGTGAGAGCTGTGAACCATAAACACAAAGCTTTTGCTGTGTCCCTGCATAATAGATACAGTGCCCTTGCTGATCTTAATAGGGACACTAAGGTGACAGGTCAAGGTAGTTGTGATGATGATAACTCAAATAAGCAGGAGATCATGGTCAGAAATGAAGAACTTGTTTTGGACAGGGGAAAATGTGAATCAGGTATTACACACCAATCATGCAAGAAGAGCAAAGCATCCAAAAAGAGAAGCCACTTTCTGGTTGGTGATGCAATTATAAGGAATTAAATTTAGGAAGGGATACAGAGGCTTCAAAAGAGGTCAGGTGTCTTCCAGGTGCTACTGCCAGCAGGCACAAGAAGCGTATTTTTAACATATTCAAGAATGCCAGAAAGGACTGTTATGTGGATGCTATTGTACATCTTGGCATTAACGATCTATCCCAAAAAGATGTACTCTCTGTGCAGAATGATTTCCAGAATGTGGGGCAGGAACTTAGCAGGATAGGCTGTAGGCTTACTTTTTCAGAGGTTTTACCAGTGTATAAGGAACAAAATGGAAAAGGCCAGCATATAGAAGAATTCAATATGTGGCTAAAGGAGTGATGTAAAGGGGAAGGCGTTGGTTATATTAGTCATGATATCTGCAGCTGGTCCAATGACAAATTGTACAAAAGAGATGGTTTGCATCCATCAAAGAAAGAGACTGAGTTACTTGGCAATAAATTCATCGATTTTCTGGAGAAATATTTAAACTGAACAATAGGGACAGTGAGTTAATTGATATAGAACATTCCTGTCCCCAGCAATCTAAAAATTATAGGGTTATCAGTGCATGTAACATAGATGTGTGCATGGATAAGAATATGAATCTTGCTGTCAAGCAAAATCAAGCTTTTAATAGTGAGTGCCACACCAAGTGCACTAATCAAACAGATGCCCAGGCCCAGAGGGGAGGCTGGGCAGATTGCGATTGCGGGTGGCGGCAGTGGCAGCAAAGAGGCCAATCACAGGTGCGAGTGGGACAGCCACGCAGGGCAGAGCTGCTGCCCAGGTCCAAAGCAGAGCTGGGCGGGACTGTGGACGGGGGCGGCGGCAGCGTGGAAGCTGATTGCAGGAGTGACGGGACATCTTCAGCAGAAGAGTGCAAGCAGACAGCGGAAGGCACGAGGAGCCCCAATCCCAGGACAGCCCCTCCCTGCTCTACTCCTCCCCCCTCGGAAGAGATGTGGGGCTCAGGAGCCTCCCCCATGCCCCACCCGCTGAGCAAGACGCCCTCCTGCCCACTGCCCCATTCACCAGAGCAACCCCCTGCTCAGGCAGGAAACCCTATACCATTTCGGACAAATGGCTGTCCAGTCTCTTCTTAAAAACTTCCAGTGTTGGAGCATTCACCACTTCTGGAGGCAGGTTGTTCCACTGGTTAATTGTAAATTTACTACCAGATTATCAAGTACTTAGGAGGTGAGGGCTTGGCAGCACAAGGAAACAACAACCAATGACTTAATAGTCATAATTGGCCATCAACACCCCAATCAACAACTAAAAATCCACACACAACCAGGCATTGTAGAAATAGTGAAGGAATTTTATTGTGCTTATGATTTTAGTATGTTTAAGTTTGATGTTAGCATTTATTTTATATATAGCAACCATTTTATATTGATACTTATAGTGTTATCATGTAATCATTATTTTGTAGTTAATTGCTTTATCAGATGCTTTATATATATATTGGAAAAGTAAGGGCTTCATGCTTTAGGTACAGGTGATTGCATATGAAAAGAGCACAGTAAGGGGAGGGGGAAAAGGAGTTACGGATGGAGCCTGGGTTGCTGTGTATGTCATCATCATCTAGGAATTATTTTTTTGTGCTCTCTTATGCCTGGTACCAAAACCTCATCTTTTTGTTCTGGAAGGGTATAAAAGGTAGAAGATATCTTTTCTGGTTGTTGCCTTCATTCCTCTACCAGCCACGAAGAGGAATCAGGTGGTCCCTCTCTGTTTTGATCAAAATAAAGTTGTAATCTTTGTTGAAACCTCGGCTCAGGAGTTTCTTTGGCTCTTTTAAATTCCTGAGTAACGCTAAGTGGAAAACCTTACAATATCATGCATAGACTAGCCCATGGGCGTCAAACTCGCGATGTCACGTGACGTGTCATGACATATCACAACTTTTTTCCCATTGCCAGTAATGGGGTGGATGCAGTTTTGGCATGACGTATCCGGCCTGTGGGCCGGCAGTTTGAGACCCCTGGACTAGCACACATTCTGCTAGGGAGAAGCTCCCTCAGGATGGATTCCAGCATGGGTCAGAAAGCTCAGAAGTCAAAACCTCTGGTCCCAGTGACTGACCCAGATTGGATCCTGCAATCTGAAAGATGGCAAAGGCAAATAAACTGCTATGCACTATTGTTGCCAAGGAAGCTTTGATGAAAGTGTTCTTTCTATCACCAGGAACAATGCAAATCTTGAGATTACTTACTTTTTATAGTATCCAATCTGAGTAGTCATCAGGACTAGAGGTTTGTTCTTCCAAATTTTCAGACTTGTGCTGAATCCATCCTCAGGGAACTTCTCAATCTACAGGATGTGTGAGATTGAGAAAATCCCTGAGGATGGGCTCCAGCATGAGTCTGGAAGCTTGGAAGAATAAGTCTCTGGTTCTGGTGACCAACTCAGATTGGATTCTGCAACATTATTCTGGAACCAATATATTTGCCTTTATTTGCTATTGTTTGTAGCCTATAGTAATAAGTAACTCTAAGGTTTTTCCAGGTTTGGTGTTCTAGTTTCTTATAAAGTCTACTGATAAATGTTATATTTCACAAATTATAATTCAAAGCAATAGAAACATTTCAAATAACATAAAAGTTCTTGCTTCATAGTCATCCTTTAGGATGAAATGCGTACATTAGCTTTTTTGTGGGTTGAATCAGTGCTTTATCAGCAGTCTCAAGACTAATACCAGAGAAAAGGGAAATATAGATTACATCTATATTTCTAAGAAATATGAAAAAAAGAAAATTGACTGAAATTAAAAAAAAATAGAAAACTGCCTGAAAATTATTGCCTTACTACTAGCAGTTAGAAGATTAGAAGTTTACAGGTTGTTAGAAATATAAAGACAATTTAAGCTTGTTGGAATACTCACTCTGACCATCCCAAGACTTCTCCTCTATGACATCCTTCATAAAGACTTTTGTGTAATGCCAGTATTCTCTTAAATCTTATGTAACATAGCTCTCTCCAACTTTAACATGTTCCAATGTGTGAACATAAACTTCTAGAATTCTCAGTTGGCATTATCTTTACTGTGAAAATTCAGCAAAGATCCAGCAGTGGTCTAGGTAAACCAGAAGGTCAACAATTGCTTGATCAAGTTTATGAAGCACTGAACAATGAGTCTGCTAAAAATATAAAGCTGAAGAAAATATAATTGACATTGCTCTTTTACACAGAGGACAATGAACTGTTTGCATGACCATTTTAATTTGCAATAAAGATGTATTATTATTGTTGAATGTCATTTGCCCACTGAGGTATGTAAAAGCAAATACTTACAAATATTTTCAATCAAATCTCATATAGGGGAGCCTAATAGATTGTTTGCCCTCACCTACTGCCTTTGCTAGGAAAAGATATCCATCTCCTGCAGATAATTAAGAATTAGCAGGATAGCTATGAACCCTCTAGTGATTCTGCTGACTATTAATTAAGAAACCAGCATCTTGGTCTAGAATCAGAGTCAAGTGTCTATTGTATGGACCTACTTCAGACTGTTAAAGGACTAGCCCAACAGGTGGCAGAGAAACTAATTCCTCTCCAAACAAATCAACTCACACTGATCCCATAGCTGCTGCCAGAGTCATCCAGAGCTGTTTTCTCATTGTCCTGGCAGAGAAATAAGATGGAAACCAAACAAATATTGCCTTTGTTTTACAATGATATATTTCTTTGAGATCAGGCAACTTTCCCAGGCAAGAATTTAGGAACAGTCTAATGAAATAGGTGATGCAATGGGCATGCCATTTTGAGGATTCAGTCAAGCAGGTGACTCTCAATTGTGATATCTATAGCAGATTAAGCATTTGGTGTGGGAATATCTCACATAGTTTCAGCCATTAGCTCAGGATGTGGACTATAAAGAGAAAGGACTAACTCACTATTCAGAGATGGCCTATTTGAAGAAATACCAGATGAATTAGTATTTCAAAGCACTCAAAATCAAGGTCTGAGTATTTATTAATTAATTATTCAAGGTATTGCAGGAAAATATGCATGGGAAAGGAAGACTCCAGTATTTGCTCTGAACCTCCTTCTGCTTCTTCTCCCTGCACATATGAGAATTCAGAAGCTGAATGTATGCAGCCAGACTGCTCAATAAAAGTTTAATATTGCACAGAAGGCCTATACAGGTAGTCTCAACTTACAACCACAATTAAGGGCAAAATTACAGTTACTAAGCAAGACAGTTGTTTAGTGAATTTTGCCCCATTTTATGATCTTTCTTGCTATAGTGTTAAGTGAATCACAGCTGTTGTTAAATGAATCATTTGTTCATTAAGTGAATCTGGCTTTCCATTGACTTTGCTTATCAGAAGCTGGCTGGGAAGGTTGCAAATGGTGATCACATGATCCCAGGCAGTGCAATCATCATAAATATATACTGGTTGCTAAGTGTCTGACTTTTGATCACATGACCATATAACGTTGCAACAGTTATAAGTATGAAAACCGCTCATAAATCACTTTTTAGTGCCATTGTAAGTTCAAACAGTCATTAAGTGAATGGTTGTAAGTGAAAAACAACCTGTATCTATATTTTAGATAACCTGGCCACCTTAGATTACGCAGATGAATTAGGGAAGGGGCAGCACAAATCTTGTCCCCAGCTATCTTCTGCTTACAGGGTAATTGTTCAAACCCCAATCTTGTGAAGTGTCATTACACAATATCAAATATATGAATGAAAACATATGAAATAATATTCTGCTCTTCCTCCTCTCTTACCAGTAATCTACAATATAATCCATGATTGTCAGTTTCCACACTCTCTAACCTTTAGAATAACTTCCCTTCCTATTCATTTTTGAATTCTGAGAATGATTGCTGAAGAGGTCTGTCTTTACCAAGCTAGTCCTAGTGGGAAAGTGCCTACAGTCTAATTCTCTTAAAAGAGGGGCACGTATTTTATTATTACTTTTTGTTCACATAGAAAATTTCATCATAAAGCAATACTGTTCTGCTTGGAAAACATTTATCTTTCAGAGAATTATGAACTATAATTTCATAATTTCTGAAGACGTTCTGGATTATTTATTTACAAGCAATTCTAATTTATTTTGACGAACTGGTTCTTCACATCAATCAAGTTTGAGGAGGTTTTCAATGCCATCTAGGAAATGCTGAGACTTAAAATCCACTTATCTTAAAGCTGCTGAGGTTGAGAAATGTGCCTTTGCTTTTTCTTTTCTCCATTAGAGTATTTGTATCTTCTGAAAAAGATCAGATGGATTCAACTAAAGTACAGTCCATTTTCACAGTTCTCTCTGAAAGATAAATGATGTTTCTTAGGCTATATTAATCTTTACCTTAAATTGATTCCTAATTTGGCAGCATTGATCACACCCCTGATTTATCTCACTAACTTTTAAATGAGTCGCATTCATTTTTCAACACATCTTGCATCATCTTGACTCTGTCTGTCTGTCTGGGGCTTATGTTGCCTGGTGTGCTTTGTTTTTTCAATCTACTCTATAGCTTTCAGGTAACCTCATGTTCTGTACATTCCTTTTGGGGCATCTGTTACTAATCAGTAAAACTATTTTTAACTATTTTGACCATTAAAGAAGCCTTTCAAATTTGCTATCACCTCCTACATAATACCAAAGTGTATTTCTAGAAGCCTGGCACTCTGATAAATTATCAAAAGACACCTAGACATAAACAAAATCCACTATGCAAAAGAGACAATCAACAAGCCAAAAAGGGAACAAAAGATCCAAACGGTTGAGACCAACAATCAGCACCCAGATAAACAGAGATTAACTCCCAAGATTAACATCAGACCAACAATCAAGTAAAGCATTCACAACTTCTGGAGGCAAGTAATTCCACTGGTTAATTGTTCTCCTTTATTATTACTGCCAAAGTGTACACAGACCACAGATTTCTTAGAAGTCTACCCAAGAAACGTCAGGTAATTATAATTCACTTACTCCTTTTAACTTTTTAATCTATTACAGGTAATAGATTTGCTCATTTAGTAACTGTGCAAAGTTGCAGCAGGACTGAAAAAAGTGACTTACAAGAAGACCCTATATCAATGATAGCGAACCTTTTAGAGACTGAGTGCCCAAACTGCAACCCAAAACCCACTTATGCATCATTGGGTGCCGGGTGGGTGTGGCCCATTGGCTGGGTGTGGCCTATTGGGTAGGTGTGGCTGCCGTGGTAATGGCAGACTGGGTGGGACTAAAAAGTTCAATCAATCAATTCCAACTTTGCAAGATCTTTTTTTTCCCCACGAGAAGTTGAAACTGATTGAACCTTTTTTTTTTGCACATGGCGGTGGAAACCTAAAACGAAAAGCTTTTATAAAACCCAGCTGAAGGCCTAGGACTGGGGCGACAGTGAACGTGCCCACAGAGAGGGCTCTGCGTGCTGCTTCTGGCATCCGTGCCATAGGTTCGCCACCACTGCCCTATATAATTTCATATAAGTGGCTGTCCAGTCTCTTCTTTAAAATGTCCAAGGGTGAAGCACCCACAACCTATGTAAACAAACTGTTCCACTGGTTAATTGTTCTCACTGTTAGGAAGTTTCTCCTTAATTACAAGTTGCTTTTTTCCTTGATTAGTTTCAATTCATTGTTTCTTGTTCTGCACTCTGATGCTTTGGAAAATAAATTGTGGCTGCCCCTCAAATATTGGAATACTGCTATTGTGTCACCCCTACTCCTTCTTTTCCCTAGACCAGCCATTTTTAAATATTCAGATCTTAACATAAAGGTTCTTCTTGTATTGAGCACAGATTTATTCAGTTAAGAGCAGATTCTTACTGTCAACCACAATTGAATTGTTCAATTGTTTCTGAACTACCATATTTCCCTGAAAATAAGACCCAGTCTTATTTATTTTGTTTGCCTCCAAAGAGGCACCAGGTCTTATTCTTTTTTCTTGACCAGCCATACCCAAATCTTGCGACTGTTCTTCATATGTTTTAGTCTGCAAGTCTTTAATCATCCTAGTTGCTCTTTTCTGAACTTTTTCCAAAGTCTCAATTTTTTTTGTAATGTGGTGACGAAAATTGGATGCAGTATTCTAGGTGTGGTTTTATTAAGGTTTTATAAAGTGGTATGAATGCTTCATATACTTTTGATGCTATGTCTCTATTTATGAGGATTATTTTGTGTATTCCGTTTGTTGGCAATTGACGAAGACACATGGTGAACAAATAAGCTCTTTATTACTCTTCTTCTACAACCAAGTAAGCAGTAAAAGGCACACAGGCCTTTTATAGGGTCCTGAACCCAGTGTTGACCAATAGGAACTGGCTGTTTTCGCGCCTTGCGCATGTGCGCAAGGCTGGCACTGACCAGTTTGGTCCCGGGCAGCTTTTGGTTTGCCCAGGACCGTTTGCAACATTTCTGAGCCTGCTCACTATTCCAGCAGGCTCAGGACACAACATATTGCATTAGCTTTTTTGGATGCTGCCACACACTGCTGGCTCATATTTAAGTGATCATATACTAGGATTCAAATATCCCTTAAATATGAGCCAGCAGTATTGACACAGGCTTAATTTCAAAAGTATATCTCAGCATGAAATCTGAAATATAGATAACAAAAAAAATTACTAAAGTGGGAGTTATGAATCTAGGATGATTTACAGATTGTGCATTGAGTCTGTCTGGGCTGCATGATCCCATCCCACCACCAAAGATGGCATAGGCCTAGAACTAACAGGGCCCCAAACTCAGAACCACTCAGTCTTGTCAAGGTTCAGCATAGTTCAAATAATATTTTGACCAGTAATAATGCTCATTGAAAAATAAACATTGCTACCCATGCCATAATGAATAACCACTCCCATTTTTTCAGAAATCTTTTTGATACCACTTTCATTTCTTTTGTTCTCTCTTTGTCCCTCTTTTCTTTGTGGTTAGGATTCTGAAGGCAGGAAACAGGCATTCCTTCAGAAGCACCAATTTCTGCAAAACTGTGCTATAGTTACGGTACTATCCAAGATTTCCTGCTTTCGGGAATTTTCTCCCAGCAGGATGGGGAACCTAAGTTCCTCGGAGGCTGCGAATCATTCATTTCCAGCAACATCCACATTGACCTTTCTGACTGGTGGTGTTGCAGTTGTAGCAGCACATGGAGGCCACAGAAATAAATACTCTGTCCAAATGTATGATGTGTAATTTAACTTCCATTATTTCACTCTAGATCTGTCTTCCAGATTATAAAAGAATGTGTCCACTCAATTTATTCCAAAATATTGGAAATAAAACTTCTTCAAAATCTGGCATTTCAGACTTGAGTCTATATTCTAGATAGAATAGAACAAGATACATTCAGTCTTTAATACTATCATCCTATTAGAGGAGAGTCTGGAAATGTCTGTGACCCCCTATCTTTCATCAAATAACTGTTGCCTAATACTACGACCCTACAGTATACATTTTAGGATTTTAAATTTCACAGACAGCCCACATGTCTCAAAATAGTATTTTTCATTTGTCCTTCAGATATATCGAACATCAAGGCAATTCACCACCAGAACTAGTTAACTTGCATATGGTTCTCCCTTGCATGTAGTATTTCATGCTAGCTTTCATTAAAGAAATTTGAGGGCAAAGAATAATGCTTATGAAAAAACTAGAATAAAGCAATGACACTGACACATAGTCCTCTTAACTGCCAGCTGAAATGAAGATAAGCATGCTTTCTTTCAGGTCTATAATACCAGGATTGCAGCACTGAGAGATAAGTGGTTTTCCTAGCAGATGGTGGGAAGAAAGTCCCTTGCTACTGCCCCTTTTTGGGGTGGATAGTGTCAGGTCAGCCTTCCAACTGCTCTGACAGCTACTTTTAGTCCCCTGTCTTAGGACAGAGTGTAAATCCATTCAACTCTTCATTCTAAATGTAACGTATTGAGTTAAAATCTGAGAATTGAATTGCTTAAAACTGTGTAATAACAGTTAGCAGACCATGTGGACAACAAGCTAGATTTTCTGTCTGCAGACTACTTAGTATGCATTTAAGTGGGAGAATACTGTGTTTCTATTGGCTGCCACCTTTAGGCTGAGTGTATAAGTACGGGGGAGCGTTGTGCTTGTTAGTTTCTGTTTTGACCTTCAATAAAGAAAGTAGTTTTTCACTTGCTGCTTCTTCACTGCCGCATCAAATAGAAAACATAATATTGGCAATGAGGATGGGATCATGCTGCCTTCGACCCAAATTGCTGAGTCACTACGGGGGTTAGGCCTAGTAGATGCTGGGTCAGAATGGCGTTTTACCTCCCTCACTATATCCTGCCAGTACGGAAACACTGGAGGAGAGTGCTTCCAAGGATCCGCCCTGGAAATCCCACAGAAGCTTGTGCAGCACGAGGCATTGAAAGGCCCACGAAAAACTCACCATGGCAAAGATCAGAAAACTCTCCGAATTCGACGTCAGTCATCCAGAGAGGTGAAGCTCCTATGTCATGAGAGCTGAAAACTACCTGCCGGTTAACCAAGTTCGAGACAACGGTTTGAAGACTGCGATGCTGCTGTGTGTGGCAGCAGTTAAATCACTGCTGTCATGAAATGCGGTGTTGACCCATTTTAATGAGCAGCTTCCAATCAGCGTTGCTTGTGATGCATCCCCATATGGGATCAGAGCTGTGTTAAGCCATCTTCAGGCTAACGGGACACAAGTTCCCATAACCTATTATTCTAGAACTCTCTCTTCAGTGGAACGCAGTTACTTACAGATTGTTAGGGAGGCATTGACCATTGTGAAGGGGATAAAAAAGTTCCATTACTATTTGTATGGCCACCATTTCATGGTCTTCACAGATCACAAGCCACTTCTGGGGTTGTTCACTACAAACAAGCAAACACCCCAGATTATTTCTCCTAGGATGTTGAGGTGGTCAATATTCCTGTCCGCTTATAGTTATTGTCAGATTCACAAACCGGGCAAAGAAATGGGCCACGCAGATGGCCTTAGTAGGTTATCCCTACGACATTTAGAGCCAGACCCCACTCCAGCTAACTGCATGCTGGCTATCCAGGATTTGCCGGAGTCTCCCCTTAACGCAGGGGATGTAGCTGCTGAGACAGCTTCAGACAACACGCTGAGCCACATGTTAAACTGGGTGCTCACAGGATGGCTTGAAATGTGTCCGGGCCCTAACTTTCAGAGTTTTTGGAGAAAGAAGAACGAGTTATCTTCTCATAAGGGTTGCATTTTGTGGGGCAGTAAGGTCATAATCCTGACCACACTGAGGGCTAGAATGCTTGATTCTCTGCATGAGGGACATCTGGGAATAGTCCGGATGAAGGCACTCGCATGTAGCTACCTTTGGTGGCCTGGGCTCAGTAAAGATATTGAGGGCCAGGTCCACAGCTACATTATTTGCCAGCAGTCAAGGTCAGAAATGCCACATGCCCTGGTCCACAGATGGGAAACTACACAAGCCCCATGGTTGAGAATTCATATTGATTTTGCAGGCCCCTTTCAGGGGCAACTCTTCATCATAGTCATGGACAGCCACTCCAAGTGGTTAGAGGTCACTCCAATATCCACTATGACTACTGCTAGGACCATCCAGGTTCTGCACAGCATCTTTGCAATGCATGGGCTCCCTGATGTTATAGTTTCAGACAATGGGGCTCAGTTCTGCAGAATTCCAGTCCTTTTTAAGGGCTAATATGATTAGGCATGCCACTTCGGCTCCTTTTCACCCAGCCTCTAACGGCGAAGTGGAGTGCATGGTCAGAACAACCAAGGAGTCCTTGAAGAGGATTGCAACTGGCAACTGGCACCATAAGCTGGCAGATTTCTTACTTTGCCAACGCACAATGCCCTGCACTTCTATGGGAAGAAGCCCGGCAGAATTAAGATGGGGGTGGTGTTTGATCACAAAGCTGGATCACTTACATCCACATAGGGTTGCTTCGCAAGCACAGCTGCCAAAGGCTCCCAGGCACTTGCAAGTTGGTGACCCGGTGTGGCGCAAACTATGGGCAAGGGGCACTGTGGGTGGTAGCTGTGGTTGGTAAGGTGTCTGGACCACTCTCATACAAAGTGGTCCTGGAAGAAGGTCATGTGCTTCGCAGGCACATTGACCAGCTGCAATGGAGAACCCAGCCACTAGCTCATGACTCTGCTCAGGGGGAGGGGGAACATGATTGCGATCGTACAGCTGAATCCCCAAGTGAAGGTGAGACTTTTCAATTGCCAAATGGGGTGTTTGCAAACAGTGAAGCCGCTCCGAACTCTGGCACTTTGGCCTCGAAACAATGCTGACAATCGGCTCCACATATCAGTCAAGTGGGCTCTACTCCACCACGGAACTTTGGCTCCGGTCTACCGGAACAGGCCAGCCATAGTCAGATAGACACAGGCTCGGATCTACCAGGCCAGATTAGCCTCCAAGAATCAGCTCTACCTGTGATGAATGGAGCACACAGCACTGGTCAACCAAGCCTGGCAGGTGAGCTCATAGACCGGGTCCTAACAGCAGCTCCGAGATGATCGGAGCAGGCAAAGGGGCCACCGAAATACTTAAATGACTATATAAGATTTCTGGCATTGCAAAAGTGAATGCTTATGTATATTTTTTGTTATTGTCCCGTGTAAAATTGGAAGTGTCTTGGAAAATTGGAAGACGTTGGCGACGTTTCGACGAAGTCTCATTCGTCATCTTCAGGCTGGTGTTTTTGGCTTCGTGCTTCTAGGAGCAATGTGTGATCGTAGCTGTTTCTTCTTTTTAACTGCCAGTGGGGGTATGAACTGATTGGCTGGGAGCTTGGCTGTGTTCTGATTGGGTGGAGGTGTGTTCTGATTGGTTAGGAGCTTCGCTGTGCTCTGATTGGATGGGGGGTTGGCTGTGCTGTGATTGGCTGGGGGAGTGTTCTGTTTGGGTGAGGTCTTTGTTGTGCTCAGGTTAATCTGAGTTGCAGGGGGATTTGAGATGGTGAGCTGCGTTGTGTTGTTTGGCTTCGCGTTCGTGGTCGTGCCTCATCTTCATGGTGGGAGTCAGTTTGCTTCATGTATGGATTGGAGGGGTTAAAAGTGGCTAATGATGCAGCTGTGGTCTGATTTCTGGTTTGTGGTCGTGCCTCATCATCGGTGTGGGTTTGGGTTTGCTTTTTGCGTGGATGTGTGGTGGTGACATCCTGTGTGGTTTTCGTGAGTGTGGGTCTGGTGTCATTCTTTGTGTTAGAGACTCGTTTGTCAATAAGGGCGGGTTTCCAAAGAAATTTGGCTAGGTTTTGTAGAGGTGAGCCTATGGAGCTGACTATGGGTCTAAGAGGGATTCCTTCTTTGTGTATCTTGGGGAGACCATAGAGCTTAGGGCATCTATGGTCTCCCCTACAACTTCTTCCCTGGACCAACACCTTAAAGCTACAGGACATGAAATTGACTTTAAAAAGACCAGAACTATTGCCAAAACTGAACACTTTAATAACAGAATAATCAGAGAAGCCATTGAGATAGAAAAATGCCCACACAGTATAAATAAACGAGATGATACCTCCCACCTACCAGTCATTTGGAAACCCGCCCTTATTGACAAATGAGTCCCTAATACAAAGAATGACACCAGATCCACACTCACGAAAACCACACAGGATGTCACCACCACACATCCACGCAAAAAGCAAACCCAAACCCACACCGATGATGAGGCATGACCACAAACCAGAAATCAGACTACAGCTGCATCATTAGCCACTTTAAACCCCTCCAATCCATACATGAAGCAAACTGACACTCACCTTGAAGATAGGCACGACCACGAACGCGAAGCCAAACAGCTATGCAGCTCACCATCACTAATCCCCCTGCAACTCAGACTAACCTGAGCACAACAAAGCCCCCACCCCACTGTGTAATAAGGGTTAGCAGGCCATGTGGACAACAAGCCAGACTTTCTGTCTGCAGACTACTTAGTATGCATTTAAGTGGGAGAATACTGTGTTCCTATTGGCTGCCACCTTTAGGCTGAGTGTATAATTATGGGTGGAGCATGTGCTTGTTAGTTTCTGTTTTGACTTTCAACAAAGAAAGTAGTTTTTCACCTGCTGCCTCTTCAATGCCGCATCGAACAGAAAACATAACATTAAAGACAATAGTTTATTTTCTGTCCAGATAAAAAAGATCTGCTGGGTCATATAGAAATAGGATCTCTTCCTAAGCACCAATTGTCTATCGTAGCAATTTCTCAGGCTGACGGATTTTCTTTATAGTTAGGCAAAAGAAAAGATAAGAAAAGAAAAAGAGAAGAGAGAAGGAAGGAAGGAAGGAGAAGAAGAAAGAAAGAAAGAAAGAAAGAAAGAAAGAAAGAAAGAAAGAAAGAAAGAAAGAAAGAAAGAAAAGAAAGCCCTGTTCATTCTCAACCCCCCACCTGAAACAAACTGATTGATTAGATCCTTCTGGCACTCTTATTATTTCCATTTTACTACAGACCCAGAAAGCTTAAAGGATTATCACAAACAAACAAACTCATTTTTGTCAGTATTGGGAACCCCAAGCACTAGAATTGGTAACCTTCAGCTCACTGCACAGCTGTTCCATATTACTGGAATGTCTTGTAGGCAAGACCAAGACATTGGATGTTTTCTAAGGCTTTCTAAACTCATGCCATTTAAAAATTGGAAGCAAGATAGCTTATGAGATACATCATTCTATTTAATAATAAAGTGTATACATAATAAAGGCCTTTCTATGCTTTTCATGACTTTCACATATGCATTTCACTTCAGCATCACTGAAGTTTAAACAGGAAAGGAGGCATGTTATGCTTCCGTCTGCAATCTACTCCACCCACGATGCTGAAAATGACTACATCCTGTTACAAAATACTTTTTGTGCTAAGTTTCTTTCTTGTTAATTTAAGTAATTTTGAAACAATGAACTTGCTGCCCTAAACATAAGCAGATCTGTTTCAGACAGAACTTTTAATGGCAAATTCCTGGAATGTGACTGGAAGAGCAGTTGGTGGGGATGGCTAGGAGATCCTTAGCACAGTTTTGGTTTGTGCACCAGCTGCAACTTTTTCTGGATCAGATCTCCCTGTGTTCAATAACCCAAGTGCTAATCATCTTCTGGACAACTGCAATGCACAGTACATGGGCTATTCCTGAAATGCATTTGGAAGCTTTAGCTTGTATAAAGTATGGCAGTGTGAGTAGTCTTTAGGGCTCCTAGAATGGCTATTTTTACACCACTGTTCTGCAAATTAGTCTGGCTATTGGTTTTCTTCTGGGTGCAGTTCAAGGTGTTGGTTATGACCCTTGAAGCCTTCCATGGCATGCGTTCAGATTACCTGGTGAACCATCTCATCTGACTACGAAAGGCCTAGGACTCATGCCAGCATAGAAGACCTGTTATGTATCCTGTCGATCAAGAAATTTTGGTTGGCAGAGTCCAGGAGAAGATCCTTCTCTCATGGTGCAAATCCTTTGGAAATGACCCCTGGGGTGAAGTTGGCTTCCATCCTCCTTTCCATCCATAATGGCCTGAAATGCAGCTCTGATGGTTGGCACTCACAGGAATCCAGCTCTATCTACTTGATATCTGGGTGATATCCAGCTCTATCTACCTGATATCTACCTGATATCTGAAAGTCAACCCAGAGAACTAGCGAGCTGGGGGATGTACAGAGGTGTTGGAGCAGACCTCTTTCTGGTATGCAGGGATCTTGTGGTAGATTACTACTTGAGTATGTATGCTTCAATGTATGCAGCAGGGGAAAAGTCTACAGAGACATATAATCTGCCAGATTCCCTGCATGGATTGCCCCTGTGACTATGTTTAACAGACAGGGAGGAAGCTAACCACCAGATTCAAGAACACAAAAGAGCAATGTGATGAGAAACCCACTCACTGATATCCTCACATTGCAATGAACAAGGACATACATTTAATTTCACAGCTACTAAGATTGCTGGCTGTGCAGGAACAAAGATAGACAGGGAAATGATTGAAGCCTGAGAAACAGGCCCCTTGTCAGTCAACAGGAGTGCTGATTTACCACCAACTTATCAGGTACTTAGGAGCTGAAGGCTTGGCAGCACAAGGAAACAACAGCCATGTATATTTGCCTTCATTTGTGAACAATAAACAGTTGAAGGCAACGTTTTTGAAGCTCCTTCAAACCTTCTTCCCCAAAAGATGTCCCGGGATGGAGGGATGATCAGAGCAGTTTGTATGAGGAGGATCATAGTTCAAAGGAGCTCAACAGCCCAATGGAGACACTGGTACCTTCTCCTTCTATTGAGTCAGTAGAAGGAATAGAAATCCAAGAGAGTAGATATTATTGTCTACGGATGATTATCATTTAATGCTTTTTAGTTAAAAGAAAAAAGCAGATTAGATTTTCAGCTTTCATTGTCACGATCACTATTTATATTACTATAACTTGTGACTCGTTTAATGTTACTAGTCACGACAGCAATGGTGGGTTTCGGCACATTTTGGGAAATATATCCATTTTTTTTAATGGATGTTCTTTGACCTAAAAAATACATTTCAAGCCAAAACACTGTTGTTAATATCCTACCAATCAGGATATGTACTGCTCTTCAAGAAATAAAGAGTTTGCAAGGTGTGGCTTATTAGATATATTGTATTATAATTCTTATTAATCATTCCATTTTTAATATTTTGTTAATATTTATGTATTTATGATATTGATTGATAAGTTGCTTGGAAAAATAACAGAATATAAATGGAATGAATGAGATTTTAAAATTGTACATTAACTTTATGTCATGCAGGGGTAGGAAGATCAAAGTTTTATTCTTTGGCATATCATAAAGAAATATATGAAAGTGAGAAATGAAGTTGCATTTGAATTATAGAAATTTGGTTGCTGAATGAGGTAAAAATAGTATATAATGCAACTCTGGGATAATAAAGAAAATGCTTAGTAAAGATATCATCATTATAAAGTGAATAAAATAAGGATTTATGATTTCCTCATAACCGTTTCATATATTCATGGATAATTGTATGTAGAATGCTTTATTTAATATTTCAGATTTATTACTATTAGTGACTCTTCCCCAAAATGGGTGCTCAAGAGTAGAATTTTTTTTCCTGCTGACAATTTGCTGATTTTGCTGCCAAAACTGGTTCTCTGGCAGTGCTGCTCCCTGGATTTGAATAGAAGCAATTAGAAATGATCCAAGATGGCTTTCAAAAGGCTGTGGACCCAGTTGAAAAGGGGAGATTCCAGTTCCCTAGTCAGAGAGTCACTGGTCATCCATCTTCCTTTTGGCAATTCATTTTCTTAAGCATGCCTGGATTTTAACATTCACTTTTTGAATTTTTTGTTTACTTTGGGGTTTTTTCATTAAAAGTTGACTGGTTAGCTGAATGCTGATTTATTTAACCCTTGCTAGATTTTATCTGTTTTTTTTCTTTCTCCCTTTGATTTATTTATTTTTTTAATTTATTTTATTCGGATTTGTATGCCGCTCCTCTCCGAAGACTCGGAGCGGCTTACAACATATATATATATAAACAATTGAACAAATCCGAACAACATTAAAAATACAAACCCCATACATACTCATCAATCACACCACAATCAACAATCATCCCCAGGCCTGCCGGCAGAGGTAGGTTTTTAAATTCTTTCGGAAGGCCAGGAGGGTCGGAGAAACGCAGACTTCAGGAGGTAGTTGGTTCCAGAGGGTGGGCGCCGCAACAGAGAAAGCCCTCCCCCTAGGGCCCGCCAAACGACATTGTTTCGTTGACGGGACCTGGAGGAGGCCGACCCTGTGCGCTCTCACCGGTCGTAGAGACGTATGTGGCAGAAGGCGGTCCCGTAAGTATCCTGGTCCCAAGCCATGAAGGGCTTTATAGGTAATAACCAACACCTTGAATTGGACTCGGAGACCAATAGGCAACCAATGCAGCGTGCGGAGAGTTGATGAAATGTGGGCACAACGAGGAAGACCCACAACTGCTCGCGCAGCTGCATTTTGCACTAATTGTAGTCTCCGGACACTCTTCAAGGGTAGCCCCATGTAGAGAGCGTTGCAGTAGTCGATCCTCGAGGTGACAACGGCATGTGTGACTGTGAGGAGTGACTCCCAATCCAAGTAAGGACGCAACTGGTGCACCAGGCGAACCTGGGCAAATGCCCCCCTCGCCACTGCCGACAAATGATGATCCAATGTCAGCTGTGGATCAAGGAGGACTCCCAAGTTGCGAACCTTCTCTGAGGGGTTTATAGATTCACCCCCCAGGGTAATCGAAGGACAGATAGAAGTGTCCTTGGGAGGCATCACCCACAGCCACTCTGTCTTATCGGGGTTGAGCCTTAATCTGTTAACACCCATCCAGACCCTCACAGCCTCCAGACACCGGCACATCACCTCAACCGCTTCACTGATATGGCCAGGAGTGGAAATGTACAGCTGAGTATCATCAGCGTACTGATGGTATCTCACTCCGTGGCAGTGGATGATCTCACCCAGTGGCTTCATGTAAATGTTAAAAAGTAGGGGGGAGAGAACCCTCTCCCTGTTGTTTTGAATAGCCTTCACTTTTTCATAAGGATAGTGAAAGTACTTCTATTTGATTTACATCTATATTGGACTCTCAACAGAGGGTTTTTGCATTTATATTAATTTGAAAAATATTTGCTTATTTTTTTAATTTTTCTTTTAACTTTGGATTGAAATCTCCAAAAAATATCTTCCCTGTTTCTTTATCTATTTTTTTCATTTTGCTTCATTGTTCTTTGTTCCTTGGGTTCTTATGTATTGTTGTTTAGTTACACAGAGCAACGAGGTATCAGATTATAGACAAGCAAAATATGACTAATGAAAAAAGACAATTTTTTCAACAATCCTTAATTTTTTTAAAATGTTTTTTCATGTATATATTTATTTTTATCAATGGGACTAAAATGCA
Source organism: Bothrops alternatus (assembly GCA_034064705.1). Taxonomy (NCBI): domain Eukaryota; kingdom Metazoa; phylum Chordata; class Lepidosauria; order Squamata; family Viperidae; genus Bothrops; species Bothrops alternatus. Next base: position 1,779,403 of record JARGCV010000058.1, on the reverse strand, counting down.
AAACAGAAAAAAACCAGAAAAAAATTAGAAAGGAGCTTTCTGATAATCTAGTTCAGGGGTCTAAGGGACTGGTTTGGACAAAACTCAGCAGCACTTTTTCATGCGGCTGCTGATAAAAACAGGATCGCCAACATGATCGCCAACATCCGATAACAGATATGGCACAAGAAGAAGAAGAAGAAGTTCAGGGGTGTCAAACTTGATTGTGTCACGTGATGTATTGTGATGTATAGCCACTTTTTTTTGCCTTTGCGGCAATGGGTGAGCGTGGCCTGTATGTGACGCATCTGGCCCATGGGCAGCTAGTATTATATAAACAAATATTTCAGATGAGGAGGTCTCTATCTAACAATCAAATCAAATCAATAACTAATGTATATAAAAAGTAAAAAAAAATAAAACAGTCAACAGATTAGCTGAAATATTACATTAGTCTTCAATCTCTCTATTAACCATCTATTATTGTATTTTATATGTAGAAAGTCCACAAACGACTTCCAATTTCTTATAAAGTTGTCTAGTTAATTATCTCTAGGCAATTAATTTCCCCATCTCTGCTAATTCAGTCAATTTTAAAATCCATTCTTCAACAGTCAATATCTCCTTTCCATTCCAGTGCTTAGTGAGTAAAATCCTCACAGCAGTCACCATGTATAGAAATAGCATCCTAAATTGTTTTTTTTTATTGGTTTATCCATAATACCTAAAAGAAAAGCTTCAGGTTTTATTAATATTTATATCTTAAGTATTTCTGCATTATCTTTATAATGTTTATCCAGAATGTTTTCACATATTTGCAAGACCACCACATATGATAAAATATACCTGGATTTTGTTTACATTTCCAATACTTGTTAGAAATCCCTCTATTCAATTTTGCTAACTTATCTGGCATCAAATACCAATGACACATCATTTTATAAAAAAAATTCTTTCAAACTATAATTCAAAGTAAATTTTAATCCATTAGTCCATACATTCTCCCATTTATCTAGTGTTTTATTATACCCATTTTTTTGCCCATTTTACCATGCAATCTTTTACTTCTAGGTTCATCTTAAATAACATCTTATATACTTTAACAATCAAGTGGTCATCTCCAGAAGAGAAATTGATATTCAATTCAGTTTTAACTCCTGTGAAAATAAAACTCTTTTCATCAAGTTTAAATCTTTCAAAAATTCTATAATAATTAAACCAGTCACAAACAAAACCTTCACTTACTAATTGTTCTCTTGTCTTTGTCAGCTTCTGAAATGAACTTGTCTGAAGCCATCTTTGTCGTTCTAAGTTGCCACATAGTTTGGGGGAAGGGGGAAATGAAAGTGTTGTTAGACTAAACACGGAAGGATCCCATGGGAACAAAGGTCATTCCCATAGGAGCTGGAAGGTGGAAAGAAGTGTCACGGAGCCCGCCAATTGGTCTCATTGGGTAGTGTGATCACTAGCATAGTAGAGGGGAGAGAACTGTTACATTTAGTTATATTGAATCCCTGGGGGGAATTTTAGAGTTGGTTTCACTTTTGACCATGCCAGTATTATGTATCCAATAAACATGTGCATTGAGGAAACTTCAAGCCTCAGAGTTCTGATTTATTTGGTTTCATTAGTCAGAACTATGACAGTCTTTATTTAAGTCCCTCCTTTTCAAATGTCAATAAGTCCTGAGTTGTCATCCATTTACTTTCCAATAGGACCTCTGTTCTATGTAGTGCTTCATGACATGATAACCAAAGCAGCACTTTTTCAGCCAGTCTTCTTTATATTTCTACCATACACACCCAATCGATTGCCTAATAATATGATTCTTAAATGCAGGGTTAATTTTTACTTTGTCGTACCACTAACAGGCATGCCACTCAAATCTCAAATCAGAACTTTCAAGGTCTAGCAATCTTGAATTTTTTAAAAAATTATGCAATCTTTTAACCATACCAAACAAAAAATCATAAAATCTGACAAAACTGGACCTCCTCTCTCTTTAGAACCCTGTAAGAGCTTCTATTTAATTCTTGGGGTTTTTTTTTTAACCAAATAAATTTAGATATATCTTTCTTGATTTTTATTTTATTTACATCTCTTTGCCATTGTTTAAAAGAAAAATCTTTAATCAAATCAGTATAGTCTGAAATAAAAATAATATTCTAGGTACTATATTAATTTTAGAAATTCTTCCCATCAATGGCAATTCTAATTTGTGCCATATATTTAAATCCAACTTTATCTTCTTCCATATTTTAACATAGTTGTTTTTATATAACAGAATTTTCATCAGTAAGAATCACCCCCAAATACTTTACCTTTTTCACAACTTTAAAACCAGTTTTAAGTTCCAATTTCTGCTGATTTTCCACATTCATATTCTTGGTCAATATTGTCATCTTTGGCTTATTTATTTTTAAGCATACCATTTTCCCCTATAGTTTAGTCTTCCTCATAATATACTCAATATTCTTTAGTGGGTCTTGCATAATCAATCCCAAATTGTCAGCAAAGCATGAAGTTTATAGTTATGCACTTTAATTTGTAATTCTTTTGCCTTGTCTAATGTTCCTGTTTAACAGTTCCAACACCATAATAAATAATAAAGATTTTAGAAAAGGCAGGCACAGTCACACTCCTCTGTGTATTAATGATTCACCTGTGGAGATGGTGTGCAGCATCAAATTTTTGAGTGTGCAGTTAATGAGTTGGCTGCCTTGGTTGCTCAACAGTGAGACACTAGTAAAGTGAGCACAGCAGAGCCTGCATTTTCTGTGTTGCTGTCCTTACCACATTCTATGGAGGGACGATTGAGAGCATCCTGTCATACAGCATCACAGTCTGATTTGGGAGCATCACTGCTTCAGACAAAGGACCTGGAAGAGAGGCTCCGGGATCGTTTAGTTTGTGGCTTGAGAAGTCATGAGCTGCAGCAGAAGAGCTTCACCAAAGAAGTTGTCTCATTCCAAGATGCCTTGAGAGAGGTTGCAGCTGAAGAAGCAGCGGGCGGTGCTGTGAAGGCCTTGCGGCTCACCAGAAATCCTCCAGCCACAGTTACCGTCCATCACGAGATTGCTCGAGAAGATGCAGAACAGAATCCTGAAGAGGAGGTGGATAGGCTGTACCAGACAGAGGAGAAGAAGTTTCAAGAGTGCAAAGACAAGGCCCCAGCATCCCTTCATTGTTTTGGGTGTGGAGGATGACACAAGCATTCTGACTGCAGATTCTGCTCTGCCATTTGCTGGGCATGTGGCAGGCAAGGCCACATTGCTTCTATCTGTTTGGGTCACCAGAAGATCCAGTCTCAGGAAGAATTGCCTCAGAATGGTACCAGGGTCCCCAGCCAACACAGAGTGGGTTTCTGCATGTTGCGCAGGAGCATTTTCAGGACAGGAATTCATAGACCACTTAAGAAAAAGCTTCACATTGATGTGAAGTTGCAAGGGGTTCCCTTGTCAATGGAGTTGGACACGGGGTCCGCTCTATCGATCATTTCTTTTGACACCTTTAAAAGGATTTGCACCAGACGTGGCCTACGAGTCAAACTCAGGCCCTCAAATTTAATTCTCACTGAAGAATTAATTAATTCTCACTGAAGAATTCCAGAGTCAGTGTGAAGGGGGAGGCCACACTCAAGGTGCAGCATAGGACTTTTGAAAGCCTGCTAGATGTGGTGGTAGTTGGGGGTGATTTCACAAGTCTCATTGGACTCAATTGGTTTGAGGCTCTTGGGATTCAAGTGACTGGATTGCATAGTCTGCAAACGTCAGGCCTTGCAGAAGTCTACAAGGAATTTGCTGATGTGTTCAGTTCAGAACTTGGATCGTACAAGGGGCCTCCCATTGCCTTATGTTTAGACCCAGCTATCACACCCATCTGGATCAAACCTAGAAGGGTGCCTTTTGCCCTCAAAAGCAAAATTGATGCAGAGCTGGACAAGCTGCTCCAGCAGGGCATCTTAGAACCTGTGGACTCTAGTCCATGGGAAACTCCTATTGTAACACCACTGAAGGCCAATGGAGAAGTCCAAATCTGTGCGGACTGTAAATGTACACTTAACAAAGCGCTGCAACAGCATGCATATCCAGTGCCTGTGGTCAGCCACATTCTGGCCTCCCTCAAGGGGGGCGTCTCTTTGCAAAGCTTGATTTGGCACAGGCTAGGCAACAGCTGAGGCTCAAACAATTTTGACACACCGGGGAGCCTTTAAAGTGAAAATGTTGCAGTTTGGGGTTAACGTGGCCCCTGGCATCTTCCAAAGTGTGAGGGAGCGAACGCTCCGCGGTATTCCTGGGGTCTGTCCCTACTTCGATGATGTCCTCATTGCTGGGGAGTCATCTCTAAATTTAGCTGAAAGGCTGAGGGCTGTCTTGCTTCGTTTCCGCCAAGTGGGGCTGAAGCTGAAGCAAGACAAATGTAAAATTGGAGTCACGTCCACCGAATTTCTGGGGTTTCATATTGATGTTGAAGGCATCCATCCTGCTGAATCCAAGCTCCAAGCAATTCAGCAGGCCCCAAGCCCCCAGCCAAAGGGTGAACTTCAAGCCTTCCTGGGGCTGTTAAATTTCTATCATTCTTTCCTTCCCCACAAGGCTGCAGTGGCTGAGCCCTTACACCGGCTCTTGGACAAACAGGCTCCATGGCAGTGTACAAAGGTCCATGAAACTAGCTTTACAGAGGTCAAGACCTTGCTCTGTTCAAATGCTGTTTTAGCGCATTTCAATGAGAAATTGCCTGTGTGCATCGCATGGGATGCCTCTCCTTATGGGGTTGGGGCTGTGCTCAGTCATCTGAAGGCTGATGGGACACAAGTCCTTGTGGCTTATTATTCAATGACTCTGTCATCTGCAGAGCGTAATTATGACAGATTGACAGAGAAGCCTTGGCCATAGTGGCTGGCATAAAGAAATTCCATGATTTCTTATATGGCCGCCATTTCACAGTCTACATAGACCATAAGCCTCTGTAGGGTTTGTTTACAACTAACAAACAGATACCACACATTATTTCTCCACATATGCTGAAATGGTCAATTTTCCTGTCAGCATATGATTATATACTCATTCACAAACCTGGAAAAGAGATGGGCCACGCAGATGGCCTCAGTAGATTACCTCTCAAACAAATAGAAGCAGATCCTGCTCATGCTATTAACTTTCTCTCCATTCAGGAGTTGCCTGAATCTCCCCTCAATGCTAAGGACGTGGCTGCAGAAACTGCCACTGATCACATGCTCACACGCGTGTTGACATGGGTGTTGTCAGAATGGCCTGACACGTGTCCAGATACAGAATTTCAAAGCTTCTGGCAAAGGAAGCATGAACTTTCCACTTTCAAGGGGTGCCTGTTATGGGGTAGTAGGGTAGTCATCCCAGCCTCACTGAGGTCTAGAATCTTGATCTCTCTGCATGATGGACATCCAGTATAGTCCGTATGAAAGCACTTGTGCGCAGCCATCTTTGGTGGCCTGGGCTCGATAAAGAAATCGAGACCAGGTTCATGGGTGTCAAGTGTGCCAATAGTCAAGGCCTGAAATGCCTCAGGCCCCTATTCATAGGTGGGAGGAAACACAAGCCCCTTGGTCGAGGGTTCATATCGACTGCGCTGGGGCCTTTTAGGGGCAATTCTTCCTTCTCCTTGTGGACAGCCATTCCAAGTGGCTAGAGGTTGTTCCTGTTTCCTCCACTACTACTGCCAAGACCATCCAGGTGCTAAGAGGAGTATTCGCTTCTCATGGCCTTCCAGATGTCCTTGTCTCCGACAATGAACCGCAATTCAGTTCTTGTGAGTTTCAGGCTTTCCTACAGGCCAACATGATCCAGCCCGCCACGTCAGCACCATTTCATCCCATGTCCAACGGGAAAGCTGAGCGCATGCTCTCAAGAGGATCACGCATGGTAATTGGCATCACAGGTTGGGTGACTTTTTTTTGTGCCATCGCACCACACCTTGCACAGCTACTGGCAAGAGTCCTGCTGAACTCTGCTGGGATTGCAGGCTTATCACTAAGATGGACAGGCTGCACCCAGGCTTCACAGGTGTCACAGCCGCAGGCACCTAGGAGACTACAGGTGGGCGATCCAGTCTGGGCAAGGAACTATAGACCTGGACATCCCTGGGCCATAGTAGTGGTTTGCAAGGTCTCTGGGCCATGTCATACATGATGGCCGTGTGATCTGATGTCACATTGACCAACTGTGCGGGAGGCTGCCCAGCAACACTTCCACTCCTGGCTCTTCTCTCGGGGGGGGGGAGGAGGACCACAATTACGATTGTGGACCACAGTCTCTCTGCCCAAGGAGACCTTCATGGACTTCAGCTATTGCTCCAGAAGGGAAGTCTCTCCGACATTCACAGGCTCCAGCTATTACTCCAGAGAGGGGGTTTGCCATGGAGGCAGCTCCTGAATCTGGCACATGTGGCACAGACACTGGGGCAATGGGCCATTGGGGTAAATCGGCTACTCAGGCCACTCCAGCTGCTGGTCTTGGGCTCAGGGACAGTGCTTCCAAGAGGGGTCCATTGTGGACTTGTGGAATTCCACCCCACCACTGGACTTGTGGAATTCCACCCCCCAAGGAATTCTGGTTTGGGTTCAGAGGATTCAGCCAGTCAGCAGCTGGGTGGGTCACCTGGGTTTTTTGGGCATCAAAGTCCTGGTTTGCCTAGCCTGGCAGGCGAGCTGACAGGCCAGGCATACACAACAGCCATAAGAAGGTCACAACAGGCCAAGGGTCCACCCAAACATCTTAAGGACTATGTGAGGTTTCTGTCAAGCCTGAGGGAATCTTGCTAGTTCTTTAAAATGCAAAATAAACACTCAAATGAAGGGGGTGTTATATTTCAGCGTATTAAACAATTGCTGTATTCTTGTACATATAAAATGCAAGATTGGGTCTGCCTGTGTACAGGCATAATGTGTTTAACAATAACAAATGCCATTGAACACATGTATATGTTTGCTGCTATAACAGTAAGGGTTACTTATTGTTTAATCCAGGGGGAGGGGTGTTATGTCCTGGGCCTGCTGATATCACTCAACAGGCTCAGGAATGCTGCACAGAGTCCCGGGCAGACAACGTGGTTGCCTGGGACCAGACTGTTGTCTCCAGCCTTGTGTGCATGCACAAGATGGGAAACCACCCTCTGCAATGATTGGTTGATGCTGTCCTTGCTGTCCTTGCAAGGACACTATAAAAGGCCTGCGCGCCATTTTGTTGACTGTTCTGTTGCTGACTTATAATAAAGAAGACTTGCTTTTGTGTTACTCGCTTCGTCTCAATGCCTGTGACTCGCGAACAGAACAAAAGAGATGTAGGAATGTTTTCATGAATCTTGAGTTCATTCAGTCCTTTATCAGAATAAGTAATTGATCTTCAAATATTTTATAAAATTCAGTCTGTAAACCATCAAGTCCTGGAACTTTAGCTGTTTTGGCTCTTTTAATTGCTTTTGTTATTTCAAAGATTATTATTGGACTGTTCAGAATTTGCTTGTAGTTTTCCAGTCATTTAGGAAAATTTTAAGTTTTTATATAATCTTCAATACTTTCTAAGGAGATGTCCTATTTCTTATATAAATTAATATAGTAATTCCCCAAAAGTTTTTGAATAGTTTTGTTATCTGTGTAAGTCTTATTTCCCTCTTGTAGTTTAATTTTCACCTTCTTTTCCATCTTTCTTAATTTGCGTGCCAATCGTTTCCCTGGTTTATTTGCATCTTCAAAAAAAGGTTGTTTTGTATTTCAATTTCTTTTCAATATCTGAAACAGTCAGCAAAGAAATTTGTTGTTGCAGCAATTTTAGTTGATTAAGTATATTGGGATCCTCTGGTGTTTTGTTGAGCTCTCTTTCCTTCAATTTAATTTCTTGTAAAACTTTTTGAATTTTTCCATTCATTTTCTTAATTACTACATTATGTTGTATCAGATATCCTCTTATCACTGCTTTACTTGGATCCCAAATTGTTGTAATCCTGAAGTATTTGTTTACATTCTTTAACAATCTGTGGCCTCTGTAATACAGACTCATTTAATATCCATTTAAAAGACTGAGAACCAAAGTTAAGATGTAACTTTGTAATCCAAATCATATCGATTATGGAAAAAGATTTGTGTCTCTCTAAAAGAAAGTCTTTTGTCAGTCTATTGTTACATCTCCATACATTGGTCAAGCCTAAAATATGAGTCAGTTCAAAAAAAGTTTGGGGCAGTTTTTCTTGGGTTTCTTTAATTTCTTTATCAACTAATCTGTCAAATTGTAAGATTACCACCCCATTGAAATCTCCAATTACACATCAATACTGAAAAGAATATGAGAATAAATGTTCAGACAAATGTTTTAAAAACATAGCTTTTCTTGGTGTGGAACATATAATCCCACTACAATAGATTTTATTCTTTGTAATTCAATTTGCACAATTGCATATCTGCCTTGATCATCAGTGAACAGTAAATATGGATGCAACTGGGGTTTTATACACAAAACTACCCCATTAATTTTCTTATAGTTAGCAGAAGTAACTATTATTAAATACTTTTTGTCAATCTATTTGATATGAGTTTCTTGCAAACATACTATATTATGATTTACTTTCTTCAAATAATGTTTTTTTTTCTTTTGTGGGAATTTGCCTCGTTAACATTCCATATCAGAATCTTGCAATCCACACTCCTGCTGTGGCTTCCATCTCCACAGCCAGTCCTTGATCAGCATCAAAACTCTTTTTGGAGTTTTTTTTTCAGTGCTATTTCTTGTGATAACTGATTTTGTCTTTTGAAAAATGGTGAAATTCCAATCCATATCTTTTCATAAAATCTTGTGTTTAGAGGCTGTGTTTAGGCAGTCCCAACAGTCCCAAAATTTGTCCCAACATTCCCAATGAAAGGGAATGTTATTTTATTTAAGGAGATCTGTCAGGAAGGAATATTTTTTACATTTCCTTAACATTATAGTTGTAATTTTCTAAATATTTGGATCTTCTTTCCAGAAATACTAAATTTCTGATGGTAATGCTTCTGAATTACTTGTTGTTTGATAGATTTTCTTACAAATTGGATCATAACATTTCTTGGCAATTTCTTCTGACAGCATATGCTCTTCAACATCTTTATCAACGATTTGGACGAGGGGATAAATGGGGAACTCATCAAATTTGCAGATGACACCAAGCTGGCAGGAATAGCCAACACTCCGGAAGATAGGCTTAGGATACAGAAGGATCTGGACAGACTTGAACACTGGGCGCTATCTAACAAAATGAAATTCAATGGTGAAAAAAGCAAGGTTCTACATTTAAGCAAGAAAAACCAAATGCCCAGGTATAGTATAGGTGGTACCTGGCTCAATTGTAGTAACCATGAGAGGGATCTTGGAGTCCTAGTGGACAATCACTTAAATATGAGCCAGCAGTGTGCTGCAGCTGCCAAAAAAACAACAACAATGAAGTCCTAGGCTGCATTAACAGATGGATAGAATTAGGATCATGTGAAGTGTTAATACCAATGTATAATGCCTTGATAAGACCACACTTGGAATATTGCATCTGGTTTTGGTTGCCACAATATAAAAACGATGTTGAGAGTGAGAGAAGAGCAACAAAGATGATTAGGGGATGGGAGGACAGTTGCAGTAATTGGGTATGTCTACTTAAATTTAAAAAAAGGACTAGGTGTGACATGACAGCGGAGTTCCTATATAAAAAAGAGACAATCAGCCTATTCTCCAAAGCACATGAGAGAAGACAAGAAGCAATAGATGGAAACTAATCAAGGAGAGAAACAACCTAGAACTAAGGAGAAATTTCATGACAGTTAGAACAGTTAATCACGGGAACAACTTGCCTCCAGAAGTTGTGGATGCTCCAACACTGGAAGTTTTCAAGAAAAGATTGGACAATAATTTGTCTGAAATGGTATAGGTTTTCTGCCTGAGCAGAGGGTTGGACTAGAAGATCTCCAAGATCCCTTCCACTTCTGTTATTCTGTTAATAAAGTATATATATCATAGGTTAATAATTTGCAAATAGATTTAGTAGTTTAAGAATTTTGGAGGCTGTTTTGCAATGGATGGGAAATAGAACTATTATAGTAATGTATTAATCAGTGTTCAAACAGGGGGATATTATGTCTATATGTGTTAGGGATTTTTCTTTTTTAATGTGCGCTTTTTAATGTCTTGTTTGTTTTGGTTTTTTTCTTCATTTGTTTGTTTTTTAAAAAAATGTGGGAGTTTTGTATTTTGACTTTTTTAAATAAAAATAACAATAGAAAAAAGATTTATCAGCTGTTAGCTATTTTGTTTTAGTTGACATGTATTTTTACCTGATATATTATAATATTTTAGATTTATACTTGCACAAGTAGCTATCATCATCACAGTGGTGTGTTATATTTTTTATAATAGAGACTCCTTGTTATGCTGGTATTTTATTTCATCAATTTGATTTTACTTTTACTAGTCACTGACTGAATAAATAGTATTTTATTTCATTTAAAGTGTTTCTTATTCTCTAAGGGAATAGTTTAATAGGCATTTAGAGTATGCATGTATAGATATATGAATGATGGGTGTTTAAAGATTAGCTGTCAATTCCTGAGAAAATTTCTATGGAAATAAGTCTTTTACATGGAAGCCAAATATTATTCATAGACCTACTTATTACAATACACATTTCATAACACTGAAGGCAGAAGTGAATATTTCTGTCTTCTTTGCTCATATATATAAAAGAATTCCATAGTAGAAGCTACTTCAGTTGGTTCTTAATTTCAGGGTAGTTTTCTGGAATGTTTTATTGTTCACAATGCCTACTTTTTTCTTTCTAATTTTTTTATTTCTCATTCAGCCCACTTTTCAAATATCAGGTAAGATTTATTCAATTATTTAAATATTGTTTTAAAATATATGTATTTAAATTCAATTATTAAAACATTCAATTGTTTAATTTATTTTTATTCTGTTACTAATAATGTTAAGGTCTTCAGTTATGTTTATGTTTTCTCCAAAGCACTAATGTATGGATGCATTTTCTATAATTACTGATAGTATCTAAATAATCTTTAGAAATTAACATTATAAATCTTTTTTGTTTTTATACTATTTTTAAAAACAATTTTTTTCTACTTGTTGGTACATTACAATAATTAATAATAGAAAATGTTAAATTTAAATAGATGAAATCTGAGATACAATGGAATTGTTTCAATAGTAGGTGGAAAACGCAGTAAGAAACCAAACACACACACACACACACACACACACACTTATACCTATATATGTATATATATACATATATGTATGTATGTGTGTTTGTGTGTATGCATGTATGTATATCTCCCCAGAGCATGAATATGGTTACTTTATATTTATTATTATTGTTTGATTCATTTTATAGACAGTGACACTTTTTTGTTATACAATGAAAATCTTGATCTTTGCCTAAAATTACAAGAATCTCATTCCTTCACCTTGGACAACTGCAACAAACACAGCGACTGGCAAAATTTTAAGTGGGTATCTGATTATCATTTATTAAATATGGCAGCGAAGTTATGCCTGAGTGTGCCTTCAAAAACAAACATGGTTCCAGTTACACTATCCCCATGCAATGAAACCATTGAATTACAGAAATGGGAATGTAAAAATGACACACTGTTTGCCAGCAAAGATCTGTTTTTAAGTCCTACAAATGGACCTAACAAAGGGGTTATACTATCAGAAAACCCCACCACAAAAAGTGTTTGGAAGATCTACGGAACAAAGAAGAGCTTGTGTGCCCAGAAATATGAAGGTAAATATCCGAACATTAATCCTTCTTGCTGAATTTGCTTACCTAAATTCTCTTCCTCCTCTTTGAATCTCTTTATCTAAAAATTGGATACTAAAGATATAATTTCAAATTATATTGCTATCTAGTTGTCCTTTAACATATTAGTGATGTTGTCTTTTACTCATCCGAGAAAAAAAATGGCATGTATAGGTAGTCTTTGACTTTTGGCCACAATTGAACCCCAATTTTCTGTTGCTATGCAGGGTGGTTGTTAAATGGGTTTGCTCCATTTTATGACCTTTCTTGCCAGGGTTGTTAAGTGAATCATTGTAGTTGATAAATTAATAACATGGTTGTTAAGTGAATCTGGTTTTCCCATTAACTTTGTCTGTCAGAAGATCACAATAGGGGATCACATGACACTAGGACACTACAACTGTCATAAATATGAACCAGTTGGCAAGCATTCAAATTTTGATCATGTGACCATGGGGATGCTTCAATGGTTGTAAGTGTGAAAAACAGCCGTACGTCATTTTATTAAGTAGTTGTAACTTTGAACAGTCACTAAATGAATGGATGACTAAATGAATGCAGGACTACCTATATTCTAAGACATAAATTCTGAAAAAAATCCCTGAGTTAAGTAAACATGGTTACATGTATTATACAGAAACCGTATGCATGCCTTAGAACTAAAAGCTGAGATATTTTTGTATAGCATTTCTACTCTCTTTTTAGTACTTCTCAATCTAACAGGAATAAGTTTGATTTTTTTATATAGCTCTATTCACTATAGAAGGCAATGCCTTGGGAGCACCTTGCGTATTTCCTTTCAAGTATATGAAAAAATGGTATGCTGAATGCATAGTTAATGATGACGAACACCAACGACTTTGGTGTGGAACAACTCCGGATGTGGATAAAGACTCTTTAACTGGATATTGTCCAGTAAAAGGTAAACTCTTATTTGATGATACATTTATTTATTTTGTATTCTACCTTTATTATTTTTACAATCAACTCAAAGCACCAAACATATCAACACACTTTCCTCCTCCTATTTTCCCTACAACAACAACTCAGCGAGGTGGGTTGGACTGAGACAGAGTGACTGGCTTACATGGCTAAGGCAGGGTTTGAACTGACAATCTCCCCTTTTTAGGCTAGTGCTTTAACTGGTTGTCATGCAATGGAATATACATATTTATATTTAAAAATTAGCCTTTTATAACAGACTGTTTCATATTCACTATTATTTTAAAGCAGCTGTGCCCTGTAGGTGGCGTCACAACATCTTGGTAATGTGTTATCAAATAGAACTTATTACATTTTAATACATTTTAAAGTAAGATTAATTAAATTTTTCAAATCACCCTTTGCAATATAATTAGATGTAACTATTTTGTTCTCAGTTAACGTGCTTATGAGCATGTGTTTGCATTTGTTAAATTGGATGTATTTTTTGGCAGAATCTGGTGAAAAGAGGTTGGACTGCTACTGGGGAAACCTGGGTTCAATTCCCCCTTAGCTCCAGAAGCTCACTGAGTGATTTTGAAAATTCTCTCTTATTCCAACCTACCTTACAGGGTTGTTGTTGTGGGGAGAAATGAGAAGAAAGCATTTTGTGTACCACCTTCAGGCGCTGCTAAAGGAAGGAAGGAAGGAAGGATCAGAATGTCAGCAGAATCATTTTGGCATAAAGTTATCTCTTTGGCATTTCATTAATGTAATAATAATAATAATAACAACAATAATAATAATAATAATAACAACAATAACAATAATAATAAAGTTGGAAGGGACCTTGGAGGTCATCTAGTCCAACCCCCTGGTCAGGCAGGAAAGCCTATACCATTTCGGACAAATGGCTGTCCAGTCTCTTCTTAAAAACTTCCAGTGTTGGAGCATTCACCGCTTCTGGAGGCAGGTTGTTCCACTGGCTAATTGTTCTAACTGTCAGGAAATTTTTCCTTAGTTCTAGGTTGCTTCTCTCCTTGATTAGTTTCCACCCGTTGCTTCTTGTCCTGCCTTCAGGTGCTTTGGAAAATAACTTGACTCCCTCCCTCTTCTTTGTGGCAACCCCTGAAATATTGGAATACTGCTATCATGTCCCCTCTCATCCTTCTCTTCATTAAACTAGACATACCCAATTCCAGCAGCCATTCCTTATATCCTTTAGTCTCCAGTCCCCTAATCATCTTTGTTGTTCTTCTCTGTAATCTTTCTAGAGTCTCAACATCTTTTTTACATCGTGGTGACCAAAACTGGATGCAGTATTCCAAGTGTGGCCTTACCAAGGCATTGTAAAGTGGTATTAATACTTCACGTGATCTCGATTCTATCCCTCTGTTAATGCAGCCTAGCACTGTGTTGGCCTTTTTGGCAGCTGCAGCACACTGCTGGCTCATATTTAAGTAATTGTCCACTAGGACTCCAAGGTCCCTCTCACAGTTACTACTATTGAGCATAGGTATAGTATACCCCCTATACTATACCTGGACATTTGGTTTTTCTTGCCTAAATGTAGAACCTTGCTTTTTTCACCATTGAATTTCATTTTGTTAGATAGTGCCCAGTGTTCAAGTCTGTCCAGATCCTTCTGTATCTTAAGCCTATCTTCTGGAGTATTGGCTATTCCTGCCAGCTTGGTGTTGTTTGCAAATTTGATGAGTTCCCCATCTATCCTCTCGTCCAAATCGTTGATGAAGATGTTGAAGAGCACTGGGCCCAGAACAGAGCCTTGGGGCACCCCACTACACACTTCCCTCCATGTAGATGCAGTTCCATTGAGGACCACATGCTGAGTACGGCTGGTCAGCCAGCTACGGATCCATCTAGTGGTGATGCTGTCTACCCCACATTTTTCTATCTTGTCAAGTAGTAGGGTGTGATGTTTTATACTGTGAGTTCATATTTCCACAAAATGTGGAACTTGTTGTTGCTAACCCTCTTTTTTTAAAGACTATATCAAAATATTATATAAAACTGACCTCAATTGTGCCTTTTCTGCATTAATGGCAACACTGATCTTGGCTGACCATATAGCATTAGTAATGGGATAGAAGAAGACAACCAGGAAATCTGAAGGTTGTAAGCTACACTAAGATGTTGAAGAAAATCCCAAAAGAAATCAATGACAAAGCACTTTAGTTCTATTTTCAGTTATCAGGATCAAACTTCTCGTCAGGGAATCTTAATTTTTTAAAATAGTCTACTTTGTTAAAGAAATACATATATGTGATTTGGAATCAAAGTATAATAGTAAGACACTAATATTTTCAGAAGATTCCTGATTGCCTGGAGGGATCTCTATGAACCCCATAAGAAGCATTATTCTCATGCCTGGCAGAAGAAGCCAGGCAACCATGTGGCTGCTAGGATGAAACTAGCATGACAATCCCTTGTTCTTAACAAATGAATGTTCTCTGATTACTTTAAGAGCTCTCCACTAGGTGGTTTGTTTATTTGTTTGTTCTGGTTTGCTAGCTCATAGAATGGGAAATAGGAAAGGTAGCTAGAACTGCTAAAATCAGCACTTCTAAAACCACAGTCACCATACATACATTCATATGTTCACTCAGCAAGTTCCTGATTAGTAGTTTCTTAAAAATTGTAACTGATCCTTCCTTCCTTCTTTTTTTTTTAAAAAATACTCCTCATAATTGGAGAGATGAGGGTTATATTTTTCTTCTTCTTTTAAGCTAGGCTAAAAGAGAGAATGACTGAGCTTTGCTGTTTTGTTGCAGATGTTTCACTACCAAACTAGGTAACATCATCAGTGTTAGTCATCCTCTTAATGCCTGGAATGGAGTCATTAAGAGAAAGTGATAATACAGAACAAGGGTTCTTGTGGCCCTTTTGCTGTCTAAATGCATGATGGCACTTTGGGCTACTATCTTTATGTTCACTCTCTCACAGAATGACTTAAGCTGAGCCTCATTATTTATTTTATATTTTATTTATTTGCAGTAACATTACTGTACACATTATGATGAAGAAACATAAAAATTTCTGAGGGACTTGGGTGGCTCAAAAATGTGAAAATCAAATCAAATAAAAATAATAAAATAAATGAAACAAAATGAAATAAAACAAAAACTAATTAAGTCATGTTATTGTCACAAATGCAGCCTGGATCCAGTTCCTGCACAAAAATCTATCAGAAAGAATGATCTTAATAGTTTTGCAAAGTGAGAGCAAAGTGGCTGATGATCTGGGGACATAATGAGAGGCTTCCACAAGAATACCTAGGGTTCCTAATCCATTTACTATATGTGAGCTTTCAGAATGTATGTACAGGATGGGCAGATTCTTGCTAAGAGATATTCTAAATAAAACTATAGGGGTGCCAAGCAATGTATGGCTTAAAAGTTAAAACAGCACATTAGATTGGGAGTCTGTTGGAAATCAAAGGAGGAATCTCGCTATAGACATAACACTACTAAAACTATTTCCCTCCATTAGTAATACGGTCAATGCAATTTCAACCACCCATTTACACAGAAAACCCCATGCAGGGATGTTGCAGTAGTCTAAATATGTCCCATGATGCTTTTTCCAAAAGGCAACTGGACTTCCTTGATTTTTTTCTTTGAAAACATTTCACTTGTCATTCAAGAAGCATCTTCAGTTCTGAAGTTTCTAGAATGAAAAAAGCTTCTTGAATGAGAAGCAAAATGTGTTCAAATTAAAAACCAAGGAAGTCCAATTGCCTTTTGGAAAAGGTACCTTGGGACAACCATGACCTGGATGATTAAGATAATTTTGCTTCTCCATAGATAACTAGTTTGAAAATAAGGTAGATGGTTCAATGATATGTAAGGGTGTCTTGAAGGAGAATATCTAAACTCTGCTTGGCTTTACTCCTAGTACACAGGTCTGTTTTCCAGTGAAGTTATATGACAATGTTGCTGTTTAGAAGTGGAGAGTTGATTTACTACACAGTTTGGCTTGATAAAGCAAAGCACCATTCAAAATCTGCAGACCACTTGTTCAATTTTTGACAATTCCTATTAACTATGCAATGAAAATTTAATGCAATAAAAATATAAATAAAAACATTTCTCTCAGGGCTTTGCTACTAATGAGCTGATTCTATTTTTCATTATACTTACAGATGAAAACGATGATTTTTTCTGGGTCAAAAATCACTGGACAGGAGATCTCTACCAGATCAATTCCTTCTCAGCTCTAACCTGGGATGAAGCAAGAAAAAGCTGTCAGCAACAACATTCAGAATTATTGAGCATCAACAAACTATATGAACAAGCATATTTGGCAGGTATCACATAACAAAACATCTCTTAAAAGGCTTCTAAAGGCATTACTGATAATAAATATTTTCTCATCTGTAGTAGTAAGCAATTTTAAAAACTTCATATAAGAAACATAATTTTTCCTCAGAGAAATTATCTTCTGAAAAATATTTGATGCTTTCAAATCGTCTTACTTTGAATAATCTACTTCCAAGGAACAAGTATTTTGACATAACTGAATTTGGATTCCAAAAATGAAAATTTATCAAATTGATTTGAAATTAATACATAAATATCAATAGAAGAAAATATTTGTAGCTCAGGTTGAATTGTTGAATTCTTGGTGCCCTCTGAACTTGGTTGTTTGCTTGCATATGATTTATTATCTGACTGGGCAAAATCCTTAGTGTGGTGTTTTCTCCCTGTTCTGGGTTACAGTATTGTTTTTTGCTTAATTATTTTTTATTAATGTTTCCTTATCTAGGTGTTGGATGGATGAAAAGGATATGTTCTGATTTTTTTTGTTTCCTTCTTAGCTTTTTAATTGTCACTTTTGAATGGTGTATAAATGTTGTTTATTTCTATGCATCTATTGATGCTGATGTGTCTGAGTGCCAAATTTAAAAGAATTCCCTAGCATTTTTAGATTTACTTGATCTAAGATACTCATAGTTTCCCAATAAAACTATGGTTAAGTCTGTCCATGAGTTGCGAGGGTAAGGAGTTTTCATTGTACAAATAGAAAACAATATAAGTAGGTCACAGTCAAATTGAGGCACTCTGAGCTTGGTTGTTTTCATGAAGATTAGGTAACATATTCAGTGAAGTTTTCATTGTGTTTTGATTGTGTCTTCTGACTGCTATTTGATGTTTATGATTGCACTTTGTTTGTCTTTTTCCTTTCTGTTCTATATAGTGGTTGTTATAGTCTTTGTGTTATATATTAAAAGTATAGCTTCATTTGATGTTATCTTGTTAATTCAAAGAGATTGATTGATGGATAAGATAGCTTTAGGATAAATTAATATTTTAGCTTAAAAAGGAGATATTTTTAGGTAATGGATTAAAGGCAATTTAGATTTATGGACTTGATTTTAGGATTAAGATTATGAGTTACAAGTAAGAGAAAAAAGGGGTGATTAATGAAATATATATTATATAGTTTAAGAATGTGTTCTTTTTTAGGATAATAGGGTTACTTGCAAGAAAATTATTATGTAATCTTGAGTTAATCTAATAAGATGATTTCTGCTTGATAAGATCGATGTTATTAGTTATGATAATTAATTGGATATGATTTGAACTATGCTTAATGGATCAAAAGAACTTAAGGTCTGATTTTTTATTTTACTTTATTTTTTCTTGTCTGTTAGCTAAAAGAGATTGATTAGTTGATAGACTAGATACATATAGGATAGACTAATACTTATTTTAATTAAGGGATATTAGTGGAAGAAGAATCAAATAAAATTTATAATAAAAATCAAGGAACTAGAATACATTTGGAAGGGATACCCAAACTGATAAAGTTTGTATTTAAAGTTAATTTGATCATGGTTGTACAAATATATATATATAAAAGTATAGCTTCAGACCAAGAGAAAGATGATAGTTGTATTTCAGGTTCAATTGTACCTTGTCTATTCTGTCTTCAGCCTTAGAGAGTTACAGAATCGATCAATATGTGAATTTTCTTCCTAAAACAGGATTAACACAAAATTCAGAAGCCAACTACTGGATTGGTCTTAATAACCCAGATTTTGACAGTGGATGGCAGTGGGCTAATGACCAGCCTTTAAGATATTTAAATTGGGCTCCAGGTGAGTAAATGCATGTAGTTAGAAGACCATTGGTATTCCATAAAGAAAAGTGTAACATTTAAGGATATTAAGATTAGAATATTTGGAAATTTTTATTGTTCAGTCCAAAACAGTTCTGCTTAACAGCATTTAAAAACAGGTTAGAACAGCATTTAAAAACAATTTTTTTAAAATTAGGGTGACCCGGTCTCTCCTTAACCCGAGGAGTCCGGGGCCTCCCTTGCAGGGTAGCGCCGAGGACTTTAACAACTGTTTCGCAGACAAAGTAGCTCAGATCCGGGCCGACCTAGACTCCAATTGTATAGCAGAGTCGACTGATAATGATTCAGCTGAGGGGACAGGGGCATGCTCTTGTCCGGTCATCTGGGGCGAGTTTGAGACTGTTACTCCTGATGAAGTGGACAGGGCCATTGGAGCTGTGAGTTCTGCCACCTGTTTGTTGGACCCGTGTCCCTCCTGGCTGGTTTCTGCTAGCAGGGAGGTGACACGTACCTGGATCCAGGAGATTGTCAACGCTTCTTTGAGGGAGGGGTCCTTCCCAGCTCCTTTAAAGGAGGCACTCGTGCGCCCCCTCCTCAAGAAGCCTTCCCTGGATCCAGCAATTCTCACTAACTATTGTCCGGTCTCTAACCTCCCCTTCGTGGGGAAGGTTATTGAGAAGGTGGTGGCACTTCAACTCCAGCGGTCTCTGGAGGAAGCCTCTGCAGTCCGGGTTAAAGGCCCGGCTACAGCACCGAAACTGCTTTGGTCGCTCTGATGGATGATCTCTGGCGGGCCCAGGATGGAGGCCAGTCCTCTGTCCTGGTGCTTCTTGACCTCTCAGCGGCGTTCGATATCATCGACCATGGTATCCTTCTGCGACGGCTGGGGGGAATGGGAGTGGGGGGCACCGTGTTACGGTGGTTCTCCTCCTATCTCTCTGGTGGGTCGCAGTCAGTGTTAGTGGGGGGGTCTGAGGTCCACCTCTAGGTCACTCCTTTGTGGGGTGCCTCAGGGGTCGGTTCTCTCCCCCCTACTTTTTAACATCTACATGAAACCACTGGGAGAGATCATTCATCGGCATGGAGTGAGATACCATCAGTATGCTGGCGATACTCAGCTGTACATTTCCACTCCTGCCCAAATCAGTGAAGCGGTTGAGGTGATGTGCCAGTGTCTGGAGGCTGTGAGGGTGTGGATGGGTGCTAATAGATTGAGGCTCAACCCTGACAAGACAGAGACACTGTGGGTGATGCCTCCCACGGACATTTCAATCTGTCCCTCCATTACCCTGGGGGGGATAAAGTTATAGACCCCTTGGAGAAGGTGCGCAACTTGGGAGTCCTCCTCGATCCACGGCTGACATTGGAACATCATTTGTCGGCCGTGGCAAGGGGGGCATTTGCCCAGGTTCACCTGGTTCACCAGTTGCGCACTTATTTGGATCGGGAGTCTCTACTCACAGTCACACATGCCCTTGTCACCTCGAGGATCAACTACTGCAATGCTCTCTACATGGGGCTACCCTTGAAGAGTGTTCGGAGACTACAATTAGTGCAAAATGCAGCTGCACGAGCAGTTGTAGGCCTGCCCCGTCATGCCCACATTTCGTCAACTCTCCGCATGCTGCATTGGCTGCCTATTGGTCTCCGAGCGCAATTCAAAGTGTTGGTTATTATCTATAAAGCCCTTTATGGCATTGGACCAGGATACTTACGGGACCGTCTTCTGCCACATACTTCCCACATACTGCCACATACTTCCCTTCGACCAGTGAGAGCGCACAGGGTCGGCCTCCTCTGGGTCCCGTCAGTGAAACAATGCCGTCTGGCGGGTCCTAGGGGGAGGGCCTTCTCTGTTGTCGCAGCCACCCTCTGGAACCAACTGCCCCCTGAAGTCTGCGTTTCCCCCACTCTCCCGGCCTTCCGGACGAATTTGAAAACTTATCTATGCCGGCAGGCCTGGGGATGATTGTGATTGTGTCTGTATGATGAATGTGTTTGGGGGGTCTTTTAAATGTTTTGTCGACTCGGTTTTTGGTTTTTAAATGCTGTGATGTTGTTTTTTTTGTTCATGTTGTTAGCCGCTCCGAGTCCTTTGGAGAGGAGCGGCATAAAAATCCAAGTAATAAATAAATAAATAAATAAATATGAAATCACACAGTGGCTAATTGGATGGAACATACAATGCCTTACCCAAATGATAGGTGCACAGCCACAGATACATTGTTTTTGAGATACAATTGAAGAACAAGGCACAAAAATAGTTTTGATTTATTTACAGATAAAAATGTTATCGTCTTGGACATCAGTGATAGGACAATCTAGCTTACTCTCTCTTACAGGTAGCCCCTCTTTAGAAACAGGAAAAAATTGTGGATTGATGCAGGGTAGGAATGGCAAATGGGCAAATAATCTGTGTGAAAAAAAATGTGGATATATTTGTAAAAGAATGAACTCTTCAAAACAGGCGTCTGCACCTTCTTCAGGTAGGTTGTTAACTGGAAATTAAATTAACTGAATAAATATTCTTTCACTGATATGCATGGCACTCATACCCCAAATAACATTTTTGCATATTTTCCTAGTGATGGTTTTGGTTCCAGAATAATCTATTTAGAGTAATGTGAAATAATAGGTTTATCTGAGTGGAGAACATACAGAGATTTCTGCACATTATGCAGAAACAATTTTACTTAGGCCAAAGAGATCCACTCAACAGCAGGAAGCAAGGCAGCCTAAACATCCTATGTACATACCTATGCTTATAGCTGGGGGGGAGGAAATGCTGAATTCTCATCATTATTCTGATGATCCAAAATCCTGAGGAAATAGAAAAAAATTGTTTTATTTCAGAAAATTTTAATATGAAATATAGCACACCTCTTAGATGAATTAAAGCCTAAAGATTTGCCTGCATAAGGAAGACCCTAAAGTGCAGATAGTCATTGCCTTTTGATAAGCTACTTAACAATCATTCATAATTAAGACAAACCCAGCACTGGTCCTCTAAGGCAGACATGTCAAACTCGTGATGTCACATGACGTCGCGAGACATATCAGGACAGTTTTGCAATTGCCAGCAATGGGATGGGCGCGGCTTCCGGATGATGCATCCGGCCCATGGGCCGGCAGTTTGACACCCCTGCTCTGAGGCATCTCTAGCAATTATAAAATATCATCCCACCCCTCAACTACACACCTGAGTTCATGTAACTGTATTTGGAGGACTTGCCTTTTATGACCAGTTTCTACGTCCCACAATCATTGAACATGATTTTTGCTGGGCGGGTTTTGCTGAAAGAATGGGTTTTCGCTTATGACTACACATTTGCTTAACTATCTCAGTGATTTGCTTAATGACTGCTGCAAAAAATGTTGTAAAATCAGGTTTGTTACGTGGATGTTTATGACTCAGCTTATTTTTTGACTCATTGGGTAGTTTAAATTTGCTGATCCATGAAAAGTTAGATCTGATTACAACAAATCCTGATGATTCTTCAGAAAAATATCCACATAAAAATAGACAAAATACCCTTATCTTTAAGATGGATTGCTTCAAATCTGCTTCTATTAAATTCTATTTATTGAATTAACTATATCATAATATTAGATCAGAATTTTCTCCCTACCTCCACTTCGAATTCTTGATGGTTTGTGTTGTGTCCTCAGCCTGCATTGGTCTCAGGCATTCCAAAAGCTGCCCGGGACCAGACAGAGCAGCGCCAGCCTTGTGCGCATGCTCAAGGCGTGAAAACGCTCCGTTCCGTTGGCTGACGTTGTCCGCGTCTTCTGGCCATATAAAAAGGCCTGCGTGCCTTTTTGTTAGTGTTCGGGTGTTGTTAGAAGAAGAATAAAGAGCTGTTTAACATCACCATGTGTCTTCATCATTTGCACATGAACAAAGTACTTAACAGTTTGTATATAATTACTGTCTTTTTAGATGATCTGAAGCCAGTTAAATGTCCAGATGGCTGGGTTGGATATGCAAAGCACTGTTACCATTTGAACAGAGATCGCAAAACGTGGAAGGATGCATCAGTCTCCTGCCAAAAGGATGGTGGACATTTACTAAGTATACATGACATTGAGGAACACAGCTTTGTTTTTTCCCAACTTGGCTACAGTAAGTATATTTAGAAGGTTTATTTCCTGTTTCCTATATTCTGTGGGTACATGAATGCCAGGAAAAGAAAGGAATAGCTGCTCAGGCTGTCATCACAAGAAAAAAAGAGAATATTTATTTAGGCCTTAAAATATTTGTAAAAATATCTACTGAGCTTGTGTGGTTTAAATGACACTACAACTGCTGTATACGGTAGATCCATGGCAGATTAGCACAGACATTTGCCAGTCAGTTATGTCACACATACAGTAGACTCACTTAATCCCAACCAACATAGCACAGAGTGCTGTGGGCTCTTGGATTATATACAACCTCTTGAGAGCAAATGAATAAAATGAATTTGTCTTTTTAGAACCAGCAGATAATTTGTGGATAGGCCTAAATGACCAGAAGACGACTTCATATTTTGAATGGAGTGATGGTACTACAGTGAGATTCATCAAATGGCAGAAAGGAGAACCCACCCTTATAAGCGATGTGCAAGAAGACTGTGTCATCATGAGTGGGGAGGTAACTTAATTGTCTGGTGATTTTTTTCCTTTTCAGTTCTCTCTGTGATGAAATTTCTGTCTACAGATTGATTTGATGCAACCTATTCTTCCATAACATAATTTATTCCATAGATCAAAGTTTCTTAAATTTCTTCTTCTCATGACCCTTTTCCACTTTTAAAATTATAGACAACCCCAAAAGAACTTTTGTTTATATGAATAACTGATATTTATCATATTAAAAAAGGAATTGGCATATGAAAAATTAAAACTGATATATTTACTGCTGCTATCATTTCTCACAATTGTTTGGATGGGATTTTAATATTGTGTTATTTTTTTCAATGTGGGCTGGAAATAATTCTAATTTCATGGCTCCAGGGTCCTATTACCACACTTAGAGAAACACTGCTTTTGATAATATTCCCATTTTTAGAGCTCCATAAAAAGGGTTAGAGGCTTTTTTATTTGATTAATGGATTAGTGTAGAGTTGTTCCACTCTAATTTATCTGACAATTCTAGGTTAACACCTAATTTAAATTATTACGGATGTGTATATTCTGGAGCTTATTACAGAATATTGCTTTCAAATATTTTTGTTGTGTTTGTTTTTTTAATGTTAATATTTGCCTACTGGATTGCTGTTAAGTACTGAGCTAATTTTATTGATTGTAATGATTGCATTTTTTGTTTAATAATATCCTTTGGTAACAGCATTGTTATTTCTCAGAGTTAGGAATGAATACATAAGGATGCTTAACTATATAGAAAAGGTGGGCTTTTCTGATTAAGGACATAACTTAATGCTTTGGGGGGATAGGGAAGATAGTAATAAAGTAATTACTTATGTCAAGTAGCACTCATAAACATTATTTTGGGAAAAATCTTCATTTATAAAATAAATATAAAGCTTACTTCTTGGCTTATTCTACAGTTTTGTAATTAGAGAAGGCTCTGGACGTTGCTAAACAAACAAACAAACAAATATTCAGTAGCCTCATGGACCCTAAGATTCTTTAACTGTCCATTCATATTGCAATATATTGCTACAAAGTAATTAATACTTTGCTTTAAAATGTATATTACATTCAAGACTGGGAATAAACTTTTAATTTGTATTGACTGAAGAACAAAAGCTTATTTAGGGGTGCTAAATTTAGATTAAATGTGCTACTGGCTGCTTATGTGATGAAAAGAACCAATGCAATTGTATTTTATATTTATATTATAAATATTTTATAATATTTATGGATTATATTTTGAAATAATTTAATTTTTGTGGGCTAAAAGCTATGTTTATCATTCCCAACTTAATTTAAACACTTACATCTTTTTGCAAGATATTAGTGTGGCTGCACATTTTAGACAAATGCAGCAATAACAAGTATTGTCTAATAGTCCAGCTTATGAAAAAGAGCAAAAATTGTATAAATCATTAAAAAATAGGAAGGGGTAAAAGTAATGGATTCCTTTTCAGTGAGATTTGTTCACCTTTCCATCCTCAGAATGGGTACTGGGCAGATTATTTCTGTGAAGAGGAATTAGGGTACATCTGTAAAAAAGAAGCTTCAGAATTTCTTCCTGGAACAGATGAAACTCCTGATACAAAATGCCAAAAAGTAAGTCTAAAGAACTATATAGCTATTGATCTTTTATAATAGTTATTCATCTTATGAAGTTTTGGAGATATCAACCAGGAAACTAGTTTTGCCTTCAGATGAACATTCCCCTCCACTCCTAACATTGATATTGACTCTTAGCAAGCATATAGATAGAAAGATTTTTCCCTGCAATATTATAAGAAGACAAGTTATATGACAAAAAAAGAAAAACTATCTGAGATAATGACTAAACAGAAATAACATGTTTTGATATTTTTTTCTGAATAGAAATATATTTGGATTGGACTGAATCTGAAACTGAAAAATGCTGATTTGTATTGGCCATAGTAATTGGACATCCAAATTGCAACAATGTTCTTACAAAATTAAATAAATCTAAAGCTATTGACAAGGAAATCGAATGCTGTGAATATATGTCTATCAACATTTATTGATTTAACAGCCTTTTAGATTCTAAGACTATCACTATGTATCAGATAAAATATGAAGTTAAAATAATTAAAAGCCACCCTTTGATGAAGATAATTTGGTGAATTTGAGAATCTTTGGATTGGGGCAGGATAAAAATGTTAGAAATAAAAAAAACCCACAGGCTAATGTTCTATATGTGTATGTATGCTATGTCAACAGGATTGGAAACGATATGGTTTCTATTGTTACTTAATTGGAAAGACACCTGGAACATTTTCAGAAGCAAAGACATCTTGTGAAACAAACCAAGGATTTCTGAGCTCTGTGGAGAATAGGTAAAATATGGTGAAAGGAACAAAGCAAATATATTCTATCTGTCTGTCTGTCTGTCTGTCTGTCTGTCTGTCTGTCTGTCTGTCTGTCTGTCTGTCTGTCTATCATCTTTACGAATGAGCTCAAGATAAGTGGATCAACTATTTGCAGAGGATTCATCACTTTTTTCTCATTTTACTTAACAAAAAAAACAGTAAATAGATTTTCTGTGTTTAACTGCTTTTTAAATTAATTTACTTTAAAGTAAATTGTACTATGATACTTAGTGACACATATGAAAAAAATCTAAGCATGGAAGACATTTCCACATATTTCATTCTTTGATTCTAAACTGTTTACTATTTTATTCTGATGTTTATGGATTGTTCATTTTTCTGAATTATGCCTAATTTTTCATTCTAATTTTACATGAGTTCATTTGACATATCATTTAAAGCTTGGTTTACTTCCTTGAGTATTATATGGATTACTGATTATTGTTGTGATTAATGAATATTTCAAAATAAATGTTTTCCAGGATATATGTTAATGTTAATTCAGCTCTTTAGTTTTTCCAATTTCCAAAAGGGGTTTCAGAGTGTGTAGAAATGAGGGTGTAACATCTTTCTGCAACACTTATTCTAAACCAGCTTCTTTTATGGTGTTCCAGATAGAAATGCTATATTAATATGCTATGAAGAATTATTTGGAACAATGCTCTCCAACTTGGGATGCATATACTTGATCGATTTCTGTACAAGAAGAAAATATTAGGATTTTATTGTTTCTCCCAAAAAAATTAGCAACTAATACTTAATATAAAGAATATAAAAAGTATAATATACATTTGGAATTATGTTTTATAATATACATAATACACCAGTAAAATAATACAGATATAATTTACAAACAAACATAGTTATATTGAGATATACACTTAATTTTATACTGATAAGGACGTGTGATCAAAAAAATATAGAGACCACTGCTGTAGAGTAGTTTTTCCCAAATTTGGCAACCTTAAAATATTTGTACTTCAGCTCCCAGAATTCACCAGACAGCTACGGAATTCTGGGAGTTGAAGTCCACAATCTTAAAACTGCCAAAATTGGGAAATAATGCTGTAGAGAATGTTATGATGCAACTGCAGTCTAGGTCAGACATCTAGGTCAAGAGAACTACCACAGGTGACTTTTTTATTTGTGGCAGGGATTGGGCAGACCCTACCATTGGCCATTCTGGGATGGTTGCCTCAGGCAGCATTTATGAAGAGACCTCAGTAAGATGGAGGCCTGCCCTTATCCTAAATTTTCAGGAGAATACTGCCCTGTAGTCTTTGCTGTAATAAAGATTCACTTCTGTCCTCCTAACCTTAATATATGTTCTGGGGGCTTCTTAGCTCTGATCAGAAATCTTTAAATCTAGTGTTGTACTTTCATATCTAAGAGGATGATGATGATAATCATAATTTTATCCCATCTTTTAAATGTAGAGATATATACCGAATACTCCTGACTCCTATTTTCTCCACAACAATCCTTTTAGGTGGTTTGACTAGTAAAAGTGTAAACTGGACCTAAGATTAACCATCTATAAGATTTGAAAACAGAAAAAATAAGAGACCATTCTGATTTGAATTATTTTTATCACAGATTTGAGCAGGCCTTCCTGACTAGCCAAATTGGATACTGTCCTGAAAAATATTTCTGGATCGGCCTTTCGGATGTAGGGAATCCAGGGACTTTCAACTGGACCAATGGAGACCCCATTCAGTTCAGTCACTGGAATGCAAAAATGCCTGGTATGGAGTCTGTCAGAGCAAATAAATTCTGGCAGGAAAGCTTTTATCCTATTTAGCTTGTATATGAAGATGCATTAAATTTAACTGGCTTTTGTCATCCATTCGGCTAGGCCCAAATCCCGGCTGTGTTGCCATGAGAACAGGAGATGCTGCTGGACTGTGGGATGTTGTGAACTGCGAGGAGAGGGCCCCCTTCCTTTGCAAGCAATTGGCCGAAGGGGTGACACTTCCTCCAATCCCAAGAGCGACCTCCCCTCCCCCATGTCCTGAAGGATGGACTGCAAGTCCAACAAGGAATGTCTGCTTCAAGGTGGGTCAATGTTGGAGTCATCCAATTTGTTTGGACAACCAGATTCAGCCCTTTGAAACAGGCCAGGTCAAGAAGGAGACTTGGATTGGAGACTTTATTATCAAGCAGCTATTTTGTTTTGGATTAAAGAATGAATTACTCTGAGAAATAAGCGAATTCTCTATTTAGAGGGATATGATCTTCAACTAGGCTGGCATGCCTTTTTATGGTATGAGAAAGCTAAAATACATAAGTACTTTCAAAACCATGCTATAAGAAATGCTTTACTTTTTGAATGGGGGAAAGTTAGACATAAAATGTACATGAAAATTCCTGAGTGGCTTTCAATGATGGAAGCATTTGCTTATCGGAATTTGATTAATTACGATAAACTTGTTAGTTATAAAGACATTTTGGACAAGTATGGAAAACTCAAAGACAGGCAAACCCTTCAACAACAAGGTATTAACTTAACATGGTGGTCCTATTTGCAAATTCAAACAAGATATGAAAAAGACAGAAAAAAAAAGGGATTTTACAAAGAGCTGACTCCACTTGATAAAATACTTTTAACAACAGATGAACATTTGATTAAGAAACTTTATAAATATTTATTAAATTGGAAAATGGAAGAAGAACAAGTAAAAGAGATAATGATAGTATGGGCGAAGAACTTTGAATATTCTATAGAATTAGAAGATTGGCAAAAATTGTGGGATAAAAATATTAAACTTACTAAAGCAGTAACATACAAAGAAAACTTATATAAAATGTTTTATAGGTGGCATATGACACCAGTTCGTTTAGTGAAAATGTTTAAAAATTTATCAGATACATGCTGGAAATGTAAGCAAAAACCGGGTACTTATTATCACGCCTGGTGGACATGTTCTATTGCAAAAAAATATTGGTCTAAAATTCATAGATGGTTAGTAAAGATGATGAAAATTCAGATAGAATTTAAACCAGAACTGTTCTTGTTAGGTATATTAAGACCTAACTATGGTAAAGAAAATGATTGTTTAATACTACATGTATTGACAGCTGCAAGAATAGTTTTCGCCCAGTTTTGGAAAAATGAAAACTTACCATCAGATCAGATTATAATTTTGAAAATTCTAGATTGTGCAGAAATGGACAGATTAACGTTAGAGATGAAGGAGAAAGAGGATTCAATCTTTTATAAAACTTGGGGAAAATTTTATCAGTGGGTTGAAACACGTTAGAATAAGAAGAGATATTACAGATTTAGTATATTAAGTATTAAGCTTGATGTTTAGAAATAGTTGCTATGCTATTAATTATGCTAATTATTTAAAGGAATATTACTGCTTTACCAAAAGTTTGTTGTAACTATACCGATTTACTTTTATAAATGTTTAGTATTATATAAATAATAATATTCAATATGAAGACCCAGACGACAGCTTGTTCACTGAATCACATATCTATTGTTACTATCCACACCCGGCCCCCTTTATCCCGGTTTCCCTGTACCCCTCTCAACCCCATCTTTCCCTACCCATATAAAAATCTAATAAAATACATTTATAAAAAAAAGAGGGAGATACTGCAGCAGGAGCTGACATCCCAGCCTCCCTTCCTGTCCCTTCCCGAGGGAATTTGGTGCCTTCAGCCATGATTAACCCTCCTCTGAATAGGAAATGTAGTGATTGGAAGAACAAGAAAGGCAACATGGAAACTGGTCACGTTCCTTTGCAGCCAGCATATCTTTGGCCCTCTCTCTGAGATCCTCATTTATCCTGGTCTAAGCAATACAATCAAGAAGACGACTATTATTATTGAATTAGCCTAAGATAGTTATGGGTCTAATAGAAAGATTAAAAGTTGGCATTTTTGATGCAATCAATGCTTCGTATATTTTTAAAATTCTTCACAACTTCATTTGTGTAGATTTGTCATAATACTTTTTTTCTTCCATTCAATTGTGTTTGTTTGAGACTGCCTGGATAAATCCCTTCAGTTACTTGGGCAAAGTTTTTTGGTTAAAGGTTTGCCATTGCCTCCTTCCTAGGACTGAGAGGGAGTGACAGGCAAAGTTACCCAGCTGGTTTTATGTCTAAGGTGAGATTAGAACTCACTGTCTTCCAGTTTCTAGCTTGATGCTTTTAATCACTACACGAAACTGGCTGCCTAACTGTATTTTAAATGTGTGGGGTGTGTGTGTGTGTGTGTGTGTAAAATCATCATCATTATCATCATCCTGTGTGGAAGGGGGAGAATAACTGATTTTCTTTTCTCAGAAAATCCAGCAAGTATTCTTTTACATCCAATTGCATAATTCTAGTTATAGCAGCAGCAAAAAAAACCCTTCATCCTTTAACTTCTCCCATTTTCTCTTTAATATCAATAGATATTGTAATGGTTAAAAAAATGTAAGAAATGGAAGTATCAAACATGAAAGTTTGGAGGCTTAACTGAAAAGATAATTAAAATCAGCCAAGAAGGAAAGTAAACAATTGAAGTATTAATGTTGATCTGTAATGAGGTATTTATATGCATTTAGGTATATCCAGAGAAAAAAACTGAAAAGAAAAATTGGTATGATGCATATGACCATTGTAAATTGATTGGAGGACACCTGGCTTCTTTTCATAACAAACAAGAGTTTCATTTATTAAACGAAATGTGAGTATATGAACTTTATTTTTTATATCACAAGGCAGAAACAATCCTGGCAAAGTGTTTATTGGAACACTGAATTCATCATCATGAAATATATAACTAGTGTTAACTTTATAATCTTGCATACAGTATATTCATTCTGAAGTACTTTGCATGTAGTTAAGTTTTCTCTCAGGGCCCTCAGAATTAGAGATCCAATTTATGTCAATAATCAGTGGGTAAGATTACCATCACTATTAAAAAAAAATTCTTAAGTTGTTACAACAGAAATAATAATGAATGGTCAGAAGTGTAGATTCAATCATAATTATCATCATCTCAATAAAGTAACAAGGCTTCTAGTATTATCCTATACATGATTACTTAAATAAATTACATTGTAGTCATCAGAATCTATTCCCATTCAAATATATACCGATTTACTGACCGAACCAGATTGAGCTTATTTATTAAAGCCTATCTGAAGGCGATTAAGGCGGCAAGATCTTTGTATCTTTCTGCTTTGATCGCGTCTGCAGAATCTCGTCCGGCCGCCCTGTTTAGGGTGACCCGATCCCTTATTAACCCAAGGGGTCCGGGGCCTCCCTTGCAGGGTAGTGCCGAGGACTTTAATAACTGTTTCGCAGACAAAGTGGCTCAGATCCGGGCTGACCTAGACTCCAATTGTGTAGCAGAGTCGACTGATAATGATTCAGTTGAGGGGACAGGGGCATGTTCTTGTCCGGTCATCTGGGGAGAGTTTGAAGCTGTTACGCCTGAGGAAGTGGACAGGGCCATTGGATCTGTATGTTCTGCCACCTGTTTGTTGGACCCATGTCTCTCCTGGCTGGTTTCGGCCAGTAGGGTGGTGACACGTACCTGGATCCAGGAGATTGTCAACGCTTCTTTGAGGGAGGGGTCCTTTCCGGCTCCCTTAAAGGAGGCACTTGTGTGCCCCCTCCTCAAGAAGCCTTCCCTGGATCCAGAAATTTTGACCAACTATCATCCGGTCTCCAACCTTCCCTTTGTGGGGAAGGTTGTCGAGAAGGTGGTGGCGCATCAGCTCCAGCGGTCTCTGGAGGAAGCCGATTATCTGGGCCCTCTGCAGTCGGGATTCAGGCCTGGCTACAGCACCGAAACTGCTTTGGTCGCTCTGATGGATGATCTCTGGCGAGCCCGGGATAGAGGCCAGTCCTCTGTCCTGGTGCTTCTTGACCTCTCAGCGGCATTCGATACCATTGACCACGGTATCTTTCTGCGCCAGCTGGAGGGATTGGGAGTGGGGGACACCGTATTGCGGTGGTTCTCCTCCTATCTCACTGGTCGGTCGCAGTCGGTGTTTGTGGGGGATCGAAGGTCCACCTCTAGGTTACTCCCATGTGGGGTGCCTCAGGAGTCGGTTCTCTCCCCCCTACTTTTTAACATTTACATGAAGCCACTGGG
This sequence comes from Bothrops alternatus, assembly GCA_034064705.1. Lineage (NCBI taxonomy): Eukaryota > Metazoa > Chordata > Lepidosauria > Squamata > Viperidae > Bothrops > Bothrops alternatus. Next base: position 1,747,475 of record JARGCV010000058.1, on the reverse strand, counting down.
TGAGATCATCCACTGCCACGGAGTGAGATACCATCAGTACGCTGATGATACTCAGCTGTACATTTCCACTCCTGGCCATATCAGTGAAGCAGTTGAGGTGATGTGCCGGTGTCTGGAGGCTGTGAGGGTTTGGATGGGTGTTAACAGATTAAGGCTCAACCCCGATAAGACAGAGTGGCTGTGGGTGATGCCTCCCAAGGACACTTCTATCTGTCCTTCGATTACCCTGGGGGGTGAATCTATAAACCCCTCAGAGAAGGTTCACAACTTGGGAGTCCTCCTCGATCCACAGCTGACATTGGATCATCATTTGTCGGCAGTGGCGAGGGGGGCATTTGCCCAGGTTCGCCTGGTGCACCAGTTGCGTCCTTACTTGGATCGGGAGTCACTCCTCAAAGTCACACATGCCCTTGTCACCTCGAGGATCGACTACTGCAATGCTCTCTACATGGGGCTACCCTTGAAGAGTGTCCGGAGACTACAATTAGTGCAAAATGCAGCTGCGCGAGCAGTTGTGGGTCTTCCTCGTTGTGCCCACATTTCATCAACTCTCCGCACGCTGCATTGGTTGCCTATTGGTCTCCGAGCCCAATTCAAGGTGTTGGTTATTACCTATAAAGCCCTTCATGGCTTGGGACCAGGATACTTACGGGACCGCCTTCTGCCACATACTTCTCTACGACCGGTGAGAGCGCACAGGGTCGGCCTCCTCCAGGTCCCGTCAATGAAACAATGTCGTTTGGCGGGCCCTAGGGGGAGGGCTTTCTCTGTTGCGGCGCCCACCCTCTGGAACCAACTATCTCCTGAAGTCCGCGTTTCTCCGACCCTCTTGGCCTTCCGAAAGAATTTAAAAACCTACCTCTGCCGGCAGGCCTGGGGATGATTGTTGATTGTGGTGTGATTGATGAGTATGTATGGGGTTTGTACTTTTAATGTTGTTCGGATTTGTTCAATTGTTTATATATATATGTTGTAAGCCGCTCCGAGTCTTCGGAGAGGAGCGGCATACAAATCCGAATAAATAATAAATAATAAATAAATAATAATAATACCATATTTCAGCTGTAAGGACATATGCCATATTTAAGAACTTGGATATTTCTTGGGGTTATTCATTTGCTGACATACTTATGTTTTATGTGTGAAAAAGTAAACACAGAAATAAAATTGTAGTGTTCTATTTAAGAAAGACATGTGCATAAATTATATTTTAATATATGTGCTGATTATTACATTTTAGATTACAATCACAAAGCAGCTGGCTTGGTTTAAGAATTGTGGATTCCAGCCCAGGATACACTTGGATTGATGGATCTCCTGTAAGTAAATTATTAACATGCATAACACAATGTTAACTGAAATTGTCAGTATTCTTAATATTTAGTGGAGTATAGATATTAATAATATTTCTTGTAGACATTTCCTCAGATATATAACTGTATTCTAGGTGTTAAATCAAGTATTAAAATCTTAATATAACATGTTGTTGCTATTTGACCTGGTTCAGATTATTTTGACAGTTTCTATGGACTGCTCTTGAAAAAGGTTTGATTGCACCTGTTGGAATATAAGCTATATGAGGAGCAGGTTAAAGAAACAGTGGTGACATGGGCAATAGATCTAGGATATAATGTAAATGTGGATCAATGGCAGCAAGTATGGGAGCGAAATAACAAAATCACATTGGCGACATCATATAAAGAAAACCTGTATAAGATGGTTTGCAGATGGCATCTCCCTCTGGCCAGATTAGCAAAAATGTATAACGGATACTCACCTATGTGCTAGAAGTATAAAAAAGAAAAGGGCACTTTTTTCATGTATGAGAGAAGCACAGGTGTGCTGATGTATGGTCTGGGAATGGGCAATAGAAATAACTAGGCAAAACATTCAATACAAACCTGAGACATTACTATTAGGAATACTGGAGAAAAATGTAAATAAAGAGGACACATATCTAAATATTCATGTGGTTACGATGGCAAGGATACTATTTGCTCAAAAGTGGAAAGCAATGGAAGTACCGAGTGGGGAAGTATTAATAAAGAAAATTACGTATTGCGCAGAACTAGACAGGATAACTAAAAGATTAAAAAATTAGGAAGAAATAGAATTTTATTGAATATGGAACAAATTTTATAGATGGAGGGGGAAAAATAGAGGTCACAGCAAAGAGATAAGTTAAGATAGAGACCAGAAATGTACAGTTGTATATAGATATATGTAATTAATGTACAATATGGACTGAGAGGAGCTGTGGTTTGTTTGTTTTTTCCCCTACATTCGAGGAAATGATTTTAAAGCCACCTAGAAATAAATACCTTTTAGAAAAAAATACGTTTTAGGCTCTGGCTGCCTTTCAGGGGCTTCTTTTTCTCCAGCTTTTGAGGCACTGGTTTTTAAAACTCCACAAAAATTAAAAGCATCGTTAGGCTAGAATGATTAGAAATGAAAAGCCTTTTTATTTTTTATTTCACAGCTCCCCAAAGTAGGGCTTGTTTCCCAAAAACACAGGCCTCTGCTAATTATTCACTTTACTTAGCTTTTTTTGGTTTTGAATGTCCATAGAATTAGTCTAGGGTTAACCTAATCATGTACCCAGAGGATTTACTGCCAATCTTGATGGGATTAGGCCAACAAGTCACATCCGGAGGGTGTGGGCTGAGCACGTCACTTCCGTTTAGGGCCATGACCTGCTGATGTAATCAGCATGTGGGTTTGTTTACTTTGATGATGTCACTGATCAAAAGTGCTGATAATTTTCATTAAAAAAAGGTATACACTACTTCTGGTTATGATGATGATATTCATTTAATCTTGTCTGACTCTTGGCAATTCTATGGGCATGGTCTCTTCACATCTTCTGATCTTGCACTCTTTCTTTGAGTTTTTCTATGCTGTGGCTGGTATCAGCTTTGATGTTGGCCTGAACATGATTGGTTTTAGAAAGGTGATTACAACCTGACTTTTATCAATACCTCAGGATAAGAAATATTATCAAGTTTCCCTGTAGAGAATAGAATTTGTTTTTACAGGTAGTTCTTAACTTACCACTCTGATAGGCAAACTGTTCCACTGTTTTGGTACATTTGTTTCTTTTTCCAAATGTTAAAATGTATGGCTTTAGAAAGTAAATATGTAAATATATTTTAATTTTACTGTAGGTAAACTATGAACCAATATTTACTTGGTATTCAGAAAGTGAAAGTGAAAGATGCACAATAATATGGGGAAATACTAGATATTGGTTAGCACAGAAATGCTGGAAGTTAAATTATTGGATCTGTCAAATTACAAAAGGTAATATGATTTTCATTGTCACATATTTTATTAGGAGAGACAACAGTAAGCCTTGATTTTTAGCATTCACAATGGTCCCCTTTTGAGGGATGAATTTGGGGGTCTTAAATACAATTCACTTTTCCTTTTAAGACTAAAGAATTTATATTCATATATATGACTTTTTAAGTAACACAGTACAATGTTAAGTATGTCTACATGATGCCAAGAATTTTGGCACTATTGATGCAAAAAAATATTTTGTAATAATAGTCGCAATATTAATGATTTATTAAACCTTTATGCTGCCTGCTTTTAAATGGCTCTGGACTCCTAAGAATCAAACAAAGAATCTACAATAAACCCAATAAATGATAAAAGATGGCAAGTGCAGTAAAGTAAGGGATCTCAATTGCCAAAGGAATTGGTGAAGAGCCAGACCTTTTTGGCTCTTTCAAAAATGAGGGCCATCTGGATTTGGGGGAAAACCTAGATTCATATTTCTATGATTTTATTTGTTTGTAAAGGTAGAAATACATTAAGCTAGCACAACATTTTACTTTTTGTGGATTGCCTTTTGCAAAATGGAGTAATATCATAAGGTTAGGCTTGAATTTGTTGTAATTAAAATATTTAATTTTGCAGGTACAACCTTTAATACAGAACCAGTTGACGACTTTGGTAGGTTGGGCAATTTAATGTCAAAAATGTTATACGTCGTATATACACATAATGTTATATGTAATATGTACATGAGTGTGCATTGTATTTTAGTTTGATTTGAGTCAGACTGATTTGAGCTAAGTTTGGCTGTATGAGATAAAGAAGTATTCCTAAAATGTGATGCATGATGGTTGAGTTTGTAAGCAGACCAATTTCCCAAAGCATTGAAAAAAGCCAGATGCTCGCTCTGATGGTATAAAGCTAATTGACATTGTGAGTTTTCTTAAGTGAAAGGAAAGTGCCATGGTGTGATTGACTTTCTCTTCACAGGCATTAATTGAGTAGAGGCTTCCCAAACATATGTAGAAGTATGGCTGTAGCCAAAGAGGTGTTACTAAAAAGTTGGGCATGTTTCATAGCCATAAGAAATCATTGGACATTTAAAAAAATATTCCCTAATATGCAGAGCTTTGATGAAGTGGTTGCATTGGATGGTGATTTGACTAAATCAAGTGATGTAAGCAGTTGCATAAGGCAACAACTCATCCTCTTTCCTGCTACTTCTGAAAGTAAATTAAAATGGCCTCCTCATTGCTTTGTTGCTTTTTCCTATGATTCATCCTAGTGAATCTAATACCTAGAAGAGACATTTGTGTATTCTGGAATATTTGCATAGAAGCCTCTTCCAGCTATTGGAAGCACTCAGCTGAGGTCAGTTTGCCAGCTATTACATGAATGTGTATTTTGGATGTGCTCATTCATATTCAGAAGAGCTTGGAAAGAAGAGCTTTGCCCAAAAGGACAGCATGGAATCTTCAAGTGGCACTTTTTGCTTTGTGGATTTCTGGGATGGCTGCAAAAGGATCCTAGACGTATAAGTTGTTTCTTCTACTTTTGCAGCACGTAGTTATAAAAAAGTTGAAGATGGCTGGATTGAATTTGAAAACAATGAGTATTATTTCAGTAATACAACAATGCCAGCAGAAAAAGCCCGGACATTCTGCAAACAACATGGTGGTGATCTTACTACCATTGAAAGTTCAAAGGAACACCAGTTTTTGTGGAAATATGTAAGAATTATATGCAATAATTACTTATTCAAAATAAGTGGTTTCAGAAAATGTACATATTTATGTGTATATATGTGTGTATGTATAATGTGTGTGTGTGTGTGTGTGAGATGTGACAGCCAGATGTTTTCAGAAACTGAAGAATTTCCTTTTAACTTTTGGATAAAATATATATTAAGAGGAGGCCCATTAAATTAACATCAGTGGAAGTTTAATGCAGTAACTTAGTTCAAAACCAATCATTTAAAAAACAATAATTTAAATGCTACCTTTTTACTCAAATGAATTTTCAAAGAGTACTACATTGTTAAAAAGCAGAGCAAATTTCAAAATCATGCCATTTATTTTATGTTTAGTTGCTTTTGTTCAATATGATTTGCAAATTATCATTATATTAAAGCAATAAATAACTGTTTTTATTTCTTATTCTTTCTTTTATGTGATAGACTGTTCATTATGGAATTTATTATAGTTCTTACATTGGTTTAATCTTGGGTCTTGACAAAAAATTCAGGTAGGTGAACAGCATATATATAAATATATGAATAAATATAAATAAGAAAGATTTTGTTAAGCTCTTGCAAAACACTTGCCAAGATTTTGCCAGGATTTTCTTTAACAAGATTTACTGAAAAGGAAAGCAATAAAATGAAAAATAAAATCTCAGATTTCACTGTAATGCTTTCACTTTGGAAGTCTATCTTTCCCTCATTTCTTAAGACAAGGGTACCAAACCCTTTTCTTGCCTCATTAAGTGAATCATTGCAATTGTTAAATTAGTAAGTTGGGTTATTAAGTGAATATGGCTTTCCCATTGACCTTGCTTGAAAGAAGGATTACAAAAGGATCCCACCTGACACTACAGGACACCACAACTGTCATAAATATGAGTCAATTTCCAAGCATCTGAATTTTGATCATGTGACCATGGGGATGCTACAATGGTTATGAGTTTAAAAAATAGTCATAAATCACTTTTTTCAATGTCGTTGTAACTTTGAGTGGTCATTAAATGAATTGTTGTAAATCAAGGACCACCTGTATTAGAGTCCCAGAATTTCTTTCTTTTTTTAAGTTTAGATAACTGACAATCTAGTACACTTTTATCTATTTCGATCCTTTGTTCAATGACTGTTCAAAATTAGAGTGGCACTGAGTGAAGGGACCCTCAATTGGTCTACAAAGTTCTGGCCATGGTAGCATCTCCATGATCACATAAACAAAATTTGGGCAGCAACTGGCAAGCAGCTTATGACTTGTTTTAGCATCCTTTGGTCATGTGATCACCATTTCCAAACTTTTCTGCAGGCTTCCCACAAGAAAAGTCAATTTTTTTTCTCATCCTGATGTTTCTTTGACAAAAGACAGAATAAAAACAAATGTCAGATTAATAAATTTATGCATTGTAAATGACTGTCAAATATTTTTCTTCAGCTGGCTGGATGGAACCCCAGTGACATATGAAGCCTGGTCCTCTGGTGAACCCAACTTTGCAAATGATGATGAAAACTGTGTAGTTATGTATTATCATTCAGGCAAGTAAAATAAAAACTTCATGTTTTAACAGTTTTATGTATGTATATGTTCAGGATAAGACACAGCATTGTTTAACTTGGGCTAACTGGCATACATTATTATAGGTCCTATCATTAATTTTGTAACTCTAATTAACATGTTTTACATTATGATGTAAATATTTACCTTTAACAAAATATTTTGTAACATTATAGCATATTTTCCAACCAAGAATTTAAAATTTCATATGTAGATCCAACTCTATTTTGCTTAGTTATTGTATCATACTTCCCCAGGGAAAACCAATTTCCAATTTGCAATTCTCATAAACTCCAAATAGTCTTGCTAAGGGTCAGGAATTAAGGCAATTGCATTCCAAAACATACAGACAATCACCTATCCATCTCTTCTATAGAACCATATTTTGCAATTATTAACACACAGACTACAAAAATAAGAATGCAGTAGTCCTCACTTACTGTCCACAATTGGGACAGCAACTCCATCACTAAGCGACAAAGTGATAAAGTGAAAGACACATGACCGCACCTGACATACCCTGGTGGTTCCAGCTGCACTTCTTCAGCAAAATACCTGCAGTCATTAAGCAGAATGTCATGTGCGTGACTTGCAGGTTTCTGCCATCTTTCCCATTGATTTTGCTTATCGAATGCTACTTGGGAAAGTCACAAATGACAATTACATGACCATGGGACACTGAAACAGTCTTAAATGTCTGTCAATTGCCCTGTTCCTGAATTACAATCATGTGACTGTGGAAATGTAGCAATGGCTGCAACTTTGAGGACTGGTCCTAAATCTTCTTTTTCATTGCCATTGCAATTTTGAATAGTTACTGATTGGGTGGTCAGTAAGTGAGGATTACCTGTATTGTTTCACAAATATGGCAGGATTCCAGTATGTACTGTTGCACTTTCCATTATTGTTCTCATCCTCATTATTTCAATTACAACATATATATGAACTGTTGCTATTTACTTTAAGAATAATTTAATCTTCCCAGATGACAATGTAACTTCTTTGACCAGGTGTATGGAATGATATAAACTGTGGTGCTAAGAAAAGCTTCATCTGCGAGAGACACAATAGCTCCATCCGTACAACTGCGGCGCCCACATTACCTGCAACTCCAAAAGGGTGCAGTGAAGGCTGGCTTTGGTTTAATGACAAGGTAACATATGTAGCTAATTTAAATATTTTGAGATAATATCCCTGTTCAAACATCATAGAGGCAATCCAGCTAGTCCTCAAATTATGACCACAATTGAGCCCAAAATTTATGTTGCTAAGTTTGTTAAGTGAGTTTTGCCCCATTTTATGACTTTCCTTGCCACATTTGTTAAATGAATCATTGCAATTTTTAAATTAGTAACACTATTGTTAGGTGAATCTGGTTTTCCCACTGGCTTTGCTTGTCAAAGGTCCGCAAAAGAAGATCACAGGAGCCAGGGACACTGCAACCATCATAAATGTGAGTCAGTTATCAAGCATCCAAATGTAAATCATGTGACCGTGGGATTACTACAACGGTCATAAATGTGAAAAATGGTCATAAATCACTTTTTTCTGTGCCTTTGTAACTTTGAACGGTCATTAAATGAACTATTGTAAGTCGAGGACTACCTATATGTATGCTAAATACATGGATATTGCCTATATCTGAAATTGTCTATAGCAATAGATCTCTCAGTGAACACAGGAAGTTTACAGAAGTATTTCTTCATGGTGCTACATCACATCTATTTTATTAGGTACAATATTTGAACAGAGTAACAGTGCCACAAAAAAGAAATACCTGTAACAGTAAAAATGTAAAATATGAAAGTCACCAGTACAAAAAGAGCCATGTTTCCTAGAAATAGATTTAACACTTCAGGTAAATGCCATTTTTGCTTTTACTTTCATAAATGTAAATGGAATTTTAAATATGTTTTCACTTCATTTTTCCCTACTACTTTTATTAATATTTATTATTAGTATTCCTCAACCATAATTGAACCATCAATTACCATCATAAGTCATGCTGATCATTAAGTGGGTGATCATGTGACTTTTTAATACAGCAGTCATTTAGTAAATGTGACAGTCATACAGTGAATGCAGCTATCATTAAGCAAATGCCAATGTCATTAAATTAACTCACTGTCTTCAATAGACAAGTTTTTTTCATGGAAAACAGAAGCAAACATCAGTTTTCAGCAAAAAAAGTAATAAATTGTGGTCATATGACTACGGGACACTCCAAATATCTATAAGTGTGGACTTACTGCCAAATGCCCAAAATGTGATCACATGTGATATATTGTGAGAGGGAGGCAGCCATCAAAACTTTAAATTCGGTTCATAATTATCTTTTTGAAGATCTTTTGTAACTTTGAACAGTGACTGACAGATTATAAACTGAGGTCTTGCTGTAACTTACAGTTTTGAGGTACATATTCATAAGAAATGTCATTTGAAATCTTGTTCCGTTGAACTTTATCTCAAATGCCACCAAGATTTTGAAAGATTCAGACACTTTCTTTTTTCACTAGTCTCTTTCTCCTGGTATTACCAGAACTAGGATAGCAGGGACAAACCTGGCTGTATAATTATCATTAATAGAAAAATATTAAGAAATCAATTACATCACAAAGAGCAGATAGGAATCCATATAATTAGGTCAAACATGTTAACTTTTATTATTATTTATATTTTTCCCAAATGAAAGTGGGGAATTTAATTTTATTAGTACCGAATTACTAAGTTCTGTTAAAAAAATCTGATTTCATTTATCAATGTATGATTATACATTGGTTGTTTCTATTCTTTTATTTAATTAATCCTTCCTTGATTAATTAATTAATCAATTAATGAAGGAATTAATTAATCCCTTCTTATTCTTCTAGTGCTTCCAAATATTTGGCTTCAGAGAAGAGGAGAAGAAAAACTGGAGCACTGCACGGGATCACTGCAGAAACCTAGAAGGAAACCTGGCTAGTATACCAAATAAAGCTGTTCAAGGTACAGTCACTTCTCTAAACCATACTGACTATTAACATTTCTTTTAAAATCCAGGAATCTTGTCTTGATTATAGTATTATAGCAATTACTATGCCCAATCTTATTTCTTAACCTCCAGTTTATACAAGCTTATGCCACTTGGGAGGAGCTAAAAGATATTAATTTATTAATGTATTAATCCACCTACTTGCTCACAGTGACTCTAAGTGGCTTACGGACAATAAAAACACAATGTATAAAAAATAAAAATAATAAAATAAAATAACAATCCCCCCCCCAGTGACAACACATACTCAAATCTGCCATTTAATGGGCTCCATCCCACTCTGGGTTCCCCAGGCCTACTGGCAAAACCACATCTTCAGGGCTTTATGAAAAAAATGTCAGAATGAGGGCCAGTCTAATTTCCAAAGGGATGATGTTCCAGAGGTAGGCAGCCACTATGGAGAAGGTCCTTCTTCTGGGTGCTGCCATATATACCTCCTTAGGACAGGTGACCTGTAACTTTGCCTGCCTTCCCGCTTTAGTGGGTTGGGTGGATATGACCGGCAAGAGACAGTCCCTCAGACTACCTGATCCCAAACCATGAAGGGCTTTAAAGGTGACAATTAGCACCAGGTTTCATGTTATTGCTACTATTCATTGATTTGATTGGACTTGTCTGTGCTATTTCATGTGCTGTGCTGTGCTGTTTTTACTTTTTTGGTGGATTTGGCAAGCCACCCAGAATCTGATAAAGTGAGCAACCATAACAAGACCAACATAGCTAAAATGCCAAGTTTATGAAAAAAATTGGGTGTCTGCTGGCAACAGCAATTGCAATAAAATTAGTAACTCTTCTAAAGACATCCAGTGACTTGCCAACTAATCAGAAGAAATTTTTTACTGATCCTATAGTTTAGCTAATCAGCATGTGAGCAACTCTTACCCTCAAATACTTACAACCAACAGCAATTGGTGTGGCTCTTGACTATTAAAGCATCAGGAACATGAGATAGAGGCTACAGTCTGGATAACCCAATTTATGGCAGCAGCTTAAAACAAAGGACAAAATTGTGCATCTTTTCTTCTGTTAATGGTCTTGGTATCTTCCACTAGCCAAAAGGAAGGAATCCTCTTGTAAGAATATACCTTGCAGGCAGAAATAATTGAATATAGGCGATCCCACAGATAGCCATGCCCCATGCTATGAAAGGCTTTATTGATGATCATCTAGAATGTTTGTAAGATGGGAACATAGAAATGGCTGTCATAAATATTGTATGTGAGCAAAGTTTGGCCTGGTACATTGAGGTACTTTTAAAAATCCAATATAATCTAAGTGAATTTTTAAAAAGTTGGAACAAAATATAAATGGCGTTGGGTCCGACAATACTTCATTGTAAAATATATCTGTATCCATTCCCCTGCCAGCTTTTCTCACATTGCAATTAAAAAATGCTACTGGTGATACTTGGATTGGATTTACTGACAAAAATTCATGGGGAAGTTTCCTCTGGACTGATGGAAGTGGAGTCTATTTCACAAACTGGGCTAAAGGGTCACCTCGTTCATACAATGTAAGTCCAATTTGTTGGGTTTTTTTTCTGTTCTATTTCCCCACAAATGTATGGCTAATGTCCTTGATCCTGAATTCCTGCAATAATACAATATATTAGTTCAAAACCCCCACTGGCAGTTAAAAGGAAGAAACAGCTACAGTCACACATTGCTCCTAGAAGCACGAAGCCGAAAGCACCAGCCTGAAGATGACAAATGAGACTTCGTCGAAACGTCGCCAAGACACTTCAAATTCTACGTGGGAGAAAACCCGAAGAACCAAAGACCTACATACAAACACCCGCGAAAACCTAAGAAAACAAATATATATATAAATTTAATGAATGAATAAATAAATGAATAAACCAGATCTAGAACAAGCATTATGATTGTGAAGAGATTATAAAGAGCCCTTATTGGGGAAAGGTAATTTGAGTTCAGAATTCAATCTAAGAATCAAAACACATTAATTAAACTAAGTAGTTAAATTGCAAAGTTGCTTTCAAAAGAGAGTTTTCCTTTCTATCTTTTTCTTTTAAATTGCCAATGGGTTAAGAGTTTCACTAGGAGAATGTATCAACTTTCAGATTTAACTCCCTCCGACCCAACTTTCCTTCAACTGTGTACACTAAACTTATGTTCACCACAAGTGTTTAGCTTGCCTTAGGCAGCTTAGGAGCACCCTGTCTGAAACTTTTTATGAATACCTTAAACTGTAAAATAAGAGGTCCTTTAGACCTACCATTTAGGGTGATATTTCAGATCTTTTCTGTTTGTTAAATTAAGTCTGCTGTGCTTTCTCATCAATAGAGGGTGATACAATACTGAAAAAAATTCAGCGTTATTCCTATCTCTCTATATATAGATGAAAAATATGCCATGCATATTATTATTTTTTGGAGAATTTTATTATTGGCAACACTCACTTAAAGAAAAAAAGACTCAGTATAATGAAATTTAAAATAAAAAATCTATAGAAATAAAAATATATAAAATTAAAATAATTATGAAGAAGAAGGGACCCTACCAGGTTTAGAATACATAATACAAAAAGCTTGCTACAGTCTTCAGATTCACACTATAGCCTATGGCAGCATCTTCCTTCAAATAAAAGATTTCATCCAATGATAGAGGCTCAATGTGCTTCTATTGTATAGGATGCTTCTGTGCTAGACTCTATAGGACACAATGACAAATGACAGCTAGCCATATGGTGATCATCTTATTTAGTTACCAGAAACAAAGAAAAACATATTTTTTCTCTTTTGAGATTATAAAGAAAGGATTCCAGAAAGACTGTTCCAATCATGATACCAGTGATTGTATTTGGCTTTCTTATTATGCCTAAATATTATAGGGTGACTGCGTTTTTATGATGAGAAAACCTGAAAGGCTTGCAGGATATTGGAGAGTTGGACCCTGTTCTTCCCAGAGGAGCTACATCTGCCAAAAAAACACTGGTAAGTTTATAGAAGTCTTGGATAATAATTCAATTTCAGAGAATAAGGACATGTAATTTAGATCAGGAATCCCAACCTGTCGGCTGCAGCCCACTAGTGTGCCATGACAGGTTTACAACTGAGCTGTAAAAACATGTGATGAGTGTGTGTGGGTGTACAAGCATCCTTGCACAAGCAGTGGGCAAGTGCATGCACTCCATTTGCATGAGCAACAGGCATGTGTAGATGCTGCTTGCACAAATGGACCTGCACATGGACCCACTGGCCAGCCACTTGTACAAACCATCCGCTCCCCCCCCTACAAAGCTGGAACTACGATTTAGATTATTGTCTATAGCTTAGTATCAGAATTTGAAAAAAATGAATTTGTGAGCTATGAGTTTGATAATTAGATAGGATAGGTTCTAGAAAGGATCTATGATGTAACTTTATGTAGACAGAGAGGTTAAGCATATATAAGCATAGATATATGTAGTTATGATTGGTATGAAGAACATTGGAATCTGTTTCTTTATATTCTTTCCTAGTTTTCTTCAACTTTTTTCTTTTCTTGAATTTTTATTTTTGCTTGATTTCTTTCCTTTTATTTCTTCTTCCCTAATTATGTTAGTTTGTGTTAGATGTATCATCTTTTTAAAAAGTTTCAATAAAAATTATACATATAAAAAGAAAAATGTAGGTGAACAAACATGTTTGAGCCAAATAGGATTGCAACAAGCCAGATATACTAATCAAGAAAGTACATTGTGAAGGAAATTGTAAACTTAAATAACAGTACCATCAACTTCAGGAAGTATTTAAATAAAGTGAACCAATAAACATAATATCTAAAGCCCAATATAAAGGCTTTTAGTAGCATTGAATTAATTATTTGGCCAAAAGACCAAATGTAATTACACACACACACACACACACACACACACACACACACACACACACACACACACACACACACACACACACGCAAGCTCTCTCCTGCTATTATTTTTGAAACCAATATCTAGACTGAAATTTCTAATAGCCTGAATATATAATTTATAATTTTACTGGTACCAGTATTCAATGTATGTCTTGAGTTCATGAATTCACACATTTGAGCTAAATAAAGATATACATGTAATATTATACCTCAAGAAGGTCTCCTTAAAGTGATTCACTGTACCTATTTGTTTAATGTGCTCTTGACTTTGTATGAAGTGTTGTCATGGTGTGGAATTGAGAGGATATTCTAAGAAAAGATAGAAATTAAATATTAAGGGTTTTCAGAATCAAATAAAAGCAGTATTCATTTTTAGAACTGAGAGCAGTCTTGACTGATATATGTATATATATATATATTTTAAAAATAGGTCCATCGCCTTACTTTGAACCAACAGTTCCAGCATCTCACTTTATCAGTTATGGAAATAGTAGCTACTCTATGGTTAGTCCCAAGATGACCTGGGAAGAAGCAAAGAAGAAATGTGAATTTGAAAATTCAAAACTTGCCAGCATTGTAGACCCCTATGCAGAATCATTCATATGGCTGCAGGTGCTCAAATATAAGGAGCCTGTATGGATTGGACTAAGCAGCAAAGAGGTAAGAACAAAATCTACACGTTCACAATGAAGTCCTATATTTAAAATTGTATACTTGGAAACATTGTCACACAGATAAGGAACTCAAGACAAGTGGTCCCTTGTGTCCCTTGTTTAGCAGCCATATTTGGGGTTAGCAACTTTATTGTTAAACAAAAAGGCCACCAAATGAAACTGCAGCTCCGTTCATGATCTTTCTTCCACTTTCCTTTATTTTTACTGATCTGCAAAGGTCAAAAATGCAAAGATTATTTTTCATCACTGCTGTAAGTGCCAACAGTCACTAAATGAGGCACCTGACATAACATGGATTAGCCTCATTACCTCATTGGAAGAATGCATTTGAAAGCAATCTATAATTATTAAATTATAATTTATATAATTTATAAAACAACAATGACGACGACAACGATGATGATGATGATGTTGGAAGGAACCTTGGAGGTCTTCTATTCCAACCCCATTTTAGACAAATGGTTGTGCAGTCTCTTCTTAAAAATGTCCAGTGTTGGAGCATTCACTGGTTAATTGTTCTAACTGTCAGGAAGTTTCTCCTTAGTTCTAGGTTGCTTCTCCCTTTGATTATTTTCCATCCATTGCTTCTTGTCCTTCCTTTAGGTGCCTTGGAGAATAGGTTGATCCCCTATTGTTTGTGGCAGCCCCTCAAATATCGGAACACTACTACCATGTCACCCCTAGTCCTTATTTTCATTAAACTAGACATAGCCGATTCCAGCAGCCGTTCTTTATATGTTTTAGTCTCAAGTCCCCGCATCTTCTTTGTTGCTCTTCTCTGCACTTTTCTAGGCCCTCAACATCTTTTTTATATTGTGGTAAGCAAAACTGGATGCAATATTTCAAGTGTGATCTTATCAAGGCATTATAAAGTGGTACTAATACTTCACATGATTTTCACCTAATGAGTGCTTTATTTAGCAATGTAAAAACCCTGTCCCAGTTAAAGTTTTTAAGTGAGGACTAGCTATAGTGAAATTTAATGAAAAATACTTTTCCTTGCATTTCCTGTAATTATTCCCTAATGCACTTTGGTTTTAGAGTAATGGTGTGTACAAGTGGGTAAGTAAGTGGAGGCTGGCGTACACTAACTGGGCTGCTGAGGAACCAATGCATAAAACAGCCTGTGTCTATCTAGGCATTGATGGTTATTGGAAAACAGGAAATTGCAGTGAAAAATACTTCTCTGTTTGCGAGAGATACAATGGTAAGTAAATTAATATGTCTATTTTAATAGAGTTTATATTTTAATTTAATTTAAAAGTTCATGCCAAAATACTATAAAGTGGCATGCATCAACAGAGTGATAAGCTAATTTTTTAAAAATAGTAGATCTAATAATTTTCAGTCAGAAAATGACAAATTTATGATATACCTTACTGTATTATTTCATTGTAGTTATTGCTTATTTATTAATATTACTAGTTATTATTAATAATATTTGTAATAATTTTGTGATTGGCTAGTTGCTGATGTATGGGTTTTTTTTTATAATGAAAACCTATTTGTTTCATAACAGGAATAGTGCCAACTGAAAGGCCACAATCGGCAGGAAAATGCCAAACCTCCCAAAACAGACATGAATCTTGGATTCCTTTTGGAGATCATTGCTATAAATTTTACCTTTCAAGCCAACCTTGGTCATCAGCAGCCCTGAAGTGTATTCAGACAGGTTAGCATCATCTTGAGCTACATAATAATAACAGTACTTTTTCATCCTTAGGGTCTATATTTACAGTATTTATATTACAGTGATTTTGAATACACAATCTGTGTCAAATTCAGCCATCCTCTCCGATTTTTATCATATTATATTCCACATGCAGCTCTCGAAAGAACAGACTGATAATGTAGGAAAATACCTTATAGACTGAATATAATGCAAAGAGAAATAAATATCTTTTTATTTTTCACATCTACTGAAAATAATTACTAAAAGGAAGGTTTCTATTGAGCAAAATTCTCTGGTGGGATGAAAAGTTATATAGCATTTGCCACTAGATTCATTCCTTTAAGCCACATAGCAGGTATAATCACTTGAAACTTGGTTTGGTTGTTTAAGGGCCTTCAATATGTCTAGACATGCCTAGAAGACATTGGCACATAACAGCTCAGAAAGCAAAGGGGCAGTGGCTTTATCTTACTAGCTGCTCTGGTAGGATTATCTTCTGGGCATGTTCACATAGACTTAGCTGAGCTCAAGAAGACCTTGATACAACATTAAACTTAACCTTAAAGGTTAACATTAACCTGGATGGACAGTTAAGGGAAATAGGTATGCCTAGCCCAACAAAGAGAAAGATAAGGGGTGACATGACAGCTGTCTTCCATTACTTGTAGGGCAGTTTCAGAGATGAAACTTATTCTTCAAAGCACCTAATGTTAGGACTAGAAGTGATGAGTGGAAGCTTGTTAAATAAAGATTCCACTTAGAAAAGCGAGAGCAATTAACCATTGGAACAGCTTGCCTCCCAAATTTAGGGTGCTCCATTACTGGAGATTAGAAATTCTTTTGTCCAGGGTGGTATAATGAATCCTGCTTTGGGCAGGAGATTGGACCTGAAGACCTCTAAAGTCAGTTCTAGCTCTTTGATACTATGACTCTATGACACATCTGTGTTGAGCCTTCAAGCAAAATACAGTGTGTGCCTGGGTACTTATCTTTTATTGTTCACCATAATTTTGTTTTGTTTCTATAGATAATGACACATGTGCCCTCCAAATTGCATGTGATATAAGTGAAATTATTTTAATATCTTCTTTTTTAAAAAGAATTGCATATATGATATTGGAAAGCAATAATTCTAATCCTTTTAAAGCAACTTATAAATATAGAATATATTGAAATATCAACTACTTTAGAATACTTAGTTTTCTTTGTTCTTTCTCTTTGGGGTGGGGTTTCTCAAATACTTTGGAGAACTTAGAACAGAAGTTGTCATTCTGTACATTATGCAGAATACTCTTTTTGCAGAATGTTTGGTTAAATTATCAGGTTTAACTTCTGAATCATTATACCCAAAGGATAAGCTGCAATGGTATGTCATCATAAACATATTAAGCAATACAAATCTAATAAGTTTTAGAAACAGAGGACTATTTGCTTCTTTAAGATATTCAAACCTGAACTCATTACTTGTAATGGGTATGACTCAATGGTTATGCCTTGTGCAATGGCTTCTATTTTGGTGGGCTGGGGATTAAACCAGTTAATGAGCTTCCTTGATCATCTCATGTTTCATAGGTGGTACCTTGACTTCAATCAAAACCTCAGCTGAATTACAGTTTTTACAGGAAGAAATGGAAATATTTGGATCTGGGGATTTTTGGATAGGCATGTATAGTAATCAGGAAGGTAATTATTTAACTAATATTTATCTATATGGCTAGTAATAATAATTCTCTAGTGAAACACTGCCTTGATATGGTTGTGGGGCTTGTGAGCTCTGGGGAAGATGAGAGATGTGCCATATATTCAATCATACCAGACAAGTCTCATCAGAGATGCTGGACAAAGAGTGTCTCTCCCATAAAGATGTGATTTACAGAAACCCATACCAGATCAGTTATCATCCTGGACCAAAAGGATCACATTTAGTGATACAGTTCCTGGATATCTCATGACAAGTGGACTTCAGGACTGTTGACTGAGCAACTCAGAGCCAACAGCTGCAGAATTGCTGGATGAAAAGTTGTTTACTCATTGCAAGACAAAGAAATAATGATCTGTTATTACAAATCAAGCCCAAGAGAAGAAGAAAAGAATGTCCAGTTCTCGAAAGAACAACTTTCAGAATCAGAAATATCAGAACAGAGGTTATTGATTAAGGAAATTATTTGTAGTTCAGAGTTGAAATGAGGGGTCTTTGAACTTGTTTTTTTTCTTGCAAACATTTCATTACCCAAAATATGTAACAAAATCAGTGCTAGCAAGGATGGGGTTTGCTCTCAATTTATATTCTAGTGACTTGTGCTATTGGCGTTGGTGGGACTAGTCTTGGAGGTTTTTGGTTGGGATGTTTATTATTAGCTTATTTGGCAGTTCCTTCTTTGGGGTATTATTTACTTGACTGTTGGTCTGATGTTAATCTTGGTGTTAACCTATGCTCATCTAGGTATTGATTGCTGGTCAGAAGGGTTTTGGTGTTTTTGTTCCCTTTTTGGCTTGTTGATTGTCTCTTTTGCACAGTATGTAGATGTTGTTTATGTCTATGTGTCTATAGAGGGCTAATTTTTCAGAGCTTAAAGAAATTTTAGGGGAAAAAGCCATAGGATATATATTTTCATCACAATGTAGTTCTTTTTCTTTTTAATTATTATGCTATATATTTCTTTTATCTTTAGGTGAATGGCTATGGCAAGATAAAAGTGAAGTCGCTTTTGTCAACTGGAATAACGAAGATGATGGACAATATGATAAAAAAGAGGCCTTTGGGAGCAGATGCATTTACATGAATACTAAAACTGGATTTTGGTTCCCTGAGTACTGCCAATATTATCCATCAAAATCATTTATTTGTAAAATAAACAAAAGTGAGCCTTATTATGATTTTTATCATAATATTAGATTGAAAATATTATTTGTGTACTGAATAGACATTAAATCAGAGTTTCCCGACCTTTCTGGCTTTGCAGACCAACCAGAAGGGGGGGAGGGTTCCATGTGAGCAGAGGGCAAGTGTGTATACACAGCTTCATTTGTACCTGCTGCTCATGCAAATGGAACGTGTGAGCCCAAGTGCTTGCTGGCTGCTTACACAAGTAGGGATGCATGTTGGCTGGCGTGCTCGCTTACCACTTCCAAACCCTAGTTTCAAACAGCTCAAGGCCTGGTAGTGGGGACCTCTGCATTACATTACAGTTTCCTAAAATACTCCTGTCCCTCTATTTTCTGCCTATATGATATTCCTTGAAATTATTCTTACCATGTCATTATCTGTTCACTTTTTAAATACATCCAAGGATATTTGAAAAGTTTTCTTGATGAACAGATTTTTCTAACAACATATTTTAAGAGATCCCATCTTGATTTATTGTTATCATCTTTTGTTGGTATTATTAATTTTCTTATATCTTTTCTTATTTTTTACTGTTAATTATAACTTATCTACTATAAAATACATCATCTGTTTTCTTTCTTTCTTTCTTTCTTTCTTTCTTTCTTTCTTTCTTTCTTTCTTTCTTTCTTTCTTTCTTTCTTTCTTTCTTTCTTTCTCTCTCTCTCTCTCTCCTTCCTTCCTATCATTTTTTTTCCTTATTTAATTTCTGTTTCAAATAATTTATTATCTGAAATAAAATAGTTTGAGTAAAAGTAAAATAAATTGACAAATATATTAATTTCTGATACCAGTAATTGAATATCATATTTTAATATAGATAATTATATTTTAACAACTGATAAAAAGCTTAATGAAAAAAATTCCTTTGCATCATTTTCTGCCCCTTAATTATTATGACAACTGTTTTATAGCATTAATGAATTGATCCCGTACTCACAGGTCACAGAACTGAATAAAATATCAACAGCCAAGGATAATGCTACCTAAAGTGTATTTCATAATATTTTAGACAATGTTGAAAGTAGGAAACTTTGGATTGCTTTGTATCTGTTATTACTTCTGACATTTTGTATTTTTAGTTATCTATTCTACCTGCAGACTGAAATATTACTTTCATTCTTAATTATTTCTGAAAGATGCTTTAAATACAGTCAAGAAAGTTTCATTAAGCTAATGAATATCCCATGAACTCAGATTCATATCAAACAATATCAACTTTTAATGGAAATCCAAATATTTCTGAAAAAAAACTGACATTATCGTATAGTGTATAATTCTTCTGGCTCATAAAGTTTCACTATAAAAATATAGTGAATCACATGTGATTCAGAGAATTCATTTTTTTTAAATTTGCCTTGCATATCTTTCATAGTTACCTTTGTGGGGTGCGGTAATGCATATACAGTAGTTATATACTGAAAAGATATTTGATTATTTTCTAGTTATTGACGAATCAGCTGTAAAGCCTACAGAAATACCAGGTAAGAAAGTAATTTTAAAAGAGGTAAGAATGCTATTTTTAAAGTTCAATAAAGTTTTAAAGTTCAGCTCTGAAGCTGTGAAAATTCTAATACATAGTTCAAATATAGAAGAACATATTTTTGTTGATTGAAAGATTTAGATGACAACAGAATGTATTTAGCGTTATGAAGACTTCCTTTATCTCCACTAAATTGTTAAGTTACAATAATTAAATTTTGTTTTAAGTAATTTTCCTATATTAATAGAATAGAAGCCATTAAGATCCCTGAGGTGGCCGCCAGTTGCCATTTTCTTTTCTCAGAATGTATCAGAAATAATATTATTCTTGACAACCTTGAGATTTTGGCAAATGCTACCCAAATATCATAGCTGTCAATCATAAACCACTATATTTTTATAGATACATTATATCATCAAATTACCATTATATATTAGAAAAAATAAAATGAATCGACAGCTTTCTAACATGTTTTGTTGCAGAATAGAAAGAGAGAGCGAGAGAGAGAGATGGGGGGAAAGATTAAAAAATAAATAAACCAGTCAAAGATAATATAAAATCTCATTAGATATCTAAGCATTTTTGTTTCCATACTGTCAAAGTGCAAAACTGTATTCCTAATTGCCCCTGCAATAGAGGAGATCACTTGGATGATATTTCTGAAACCAAGTCTTGAAAGTCTTCCTTCTTCACTTAATGTGATTGAATAATTGTGATTGTGTTCAGTTAATTTTGATTATTTTCAGTTCCCAAATAAATAATTAGCAAAAAGTGATAGCCATAGCAATTCATAATTATTTTTGCTGTGGAAGAACTCACATTTCCTAGCCTCGATCTTGACATCAAAATACTTATCTTCCACAGGCAATAAGTATCAATTTGTTTTGGGATCTGTAATGAATGGGAAAAGACAATGCATTACAGTTATTTCCTTTTACTGAATTACACTTTGTAAATTCTTGGGATTGGTAGTTGACCCTTGTTGGCTCTGCCTTTATTAGATGACTAGATAGCATGCAATCTCTCTTGCCTTCTTTCTCAATGTAAAAAAGAAATGTCAGAGTTTTATCATAATATAACTGTATTCAACGCCTTTTTCTTCTCTCTGGTATTTCAGTGCAGAAAGGAATGGCACCTCGAACAGCAGATGTCACAGCTGTGACGGTAGTTGTGCCAATTATCTTCATAGCCATCGGTGCAGGACTTGCAGCCTATATTTTCTACAGAAGAAGAAACCGACCACAACAAGTCTCTGCTGGATTTGACAATTCTTTGTATAGTGACAATGTGGTTATTCTACATAAGGATTCACAATCTCCTGTAGACAAACAAGAATTAAATGAACAAATATAACTGGCCCATTGGATACAATATATTTAAAATTCAAAATTTTGAATTACACTGTTTATAAATTTATACTTTAAAATAGAGCCTGTTAACAAAATTTATTGTCCAAATTCATGATATGAAATGACTGAATTTATTACAGTTACTGAGTTAAAATATATTCTGTTCTGTATACTTTCAAATTAAAGTTTGTTTGTTTTGTAAAGTATCATTTCTTTAATCCAATGGCAACTGAAGGACTGTGAGAATTCAACAAACAGTTTAGGTTTAGGTTTATCTTTTGTCAATTTAAAAAAAAAAGACATAGAAAGAGTTCTTTTTCACACTGTGTAGACAGTATACAAAAGTTATTTCTTTATTAAAGATCTTCTACCACAGTGAATGTTTCATTAAATCATTTATGAATAAGATCCCCCCTTCAAACCTAACTTGAAATGCAGTTTCAAAATCAAAAGTTATGCCACCTAAACAGTGTTTGAAATTACAAGTTTCTATTACTGAACCGGCAGGGCTTTTTTTGTCATGGAATGCACCGGAATGGTGTTCCTGCACCTTTTTTTGACAAATTTTCCAGTGTTGTGTTCTTTTCCTATTGTTGCCCTTCCTATCCTCGTTTGCTTTTGAAAATGTCCCGCTGGCAGTACAGTGCAAGCAGGGTCCCTTTTGGTGCTGTCTGCCTCCTCTAGGAGGAGCCATGAAGCGCCAGAGCATCACAGCCAGAGCGTGGCTTGATTGGCTGGGTCGGACCATGTGGTGTGGAAAGTGATGGTGGTGGTGGGAGACACATAAACATGGAGGCCATCTTTCACGAGAGGGTGAGTGAGCCTTTTGCCTTCCCTTACAGAAGGTGGGGTGTGAGGTTAAAAAGAGACAAAGCGAGAAGAAAGAAAGGCAGCTGATAAGGAAGCTTGCCTGACAGCGGTTCCTTGGGTAATTCAAAGGCTGGGATGTCTACGAAAATCTCTTTTTAGTCTTTTATACTTTATATTTAAACTGCAGAGGGGAAGAATAAGAATAAAGCCAACGTCTTGTAATTCAGAGGTATTATTATTAATAATAATATGCAGTGCTTTTTTGTAAAGAAAAAAAAGTCCCGGAACTCACACACATCATACAACCCGCCTTGCCTACCCTACAAGGTTCCATCCAAAAAAGGTGCCAGAACTCTGTTCTGGGCATTCTATGAGAAAAAAAAGCCCTGATAATATGTATTAATTATGTATTGGTCAGATGTAAAAGTAGACCCAGTGGTAAGATTCAAACAATTTAACAACTGATTCTCTGCAAACGGGAGCAGGGGGTACTGCCACAAGGCAGGTGGGGGAAGGGGAAGCTGCCCCATGCTCCCCACTTACAATGCCGAAGGCTCCCTGCAGCCAGGCCTACCATGCCCGACACCTGTCACACCTTGCCTGTTCGGTAGTGACTTCTTCCACTTTCTCCCTCCTCCTTTGAACAACCCTTCATTCCCATTGCTGCTTTTTAAGTCCCAGATCTCTGTTTATCCGGAGCCTGTGTCTGTGGAAATGAAGCTCCACAGTGATTAGGTGGGGTGGGAACATTCCCTTCGCTTTTAGATCAGCTCCAGAATGGGCTGGAACAAGATGTCTGAGGACACCAATTTGGCTTTGCAGCAAGCAAGGAGATTGGAGGCTGCTGGATTTTCACTGCCATACTGCTTATTGTTTATGTTTCTTTAAAGATTACTTAATGCAGAATGCGGATCCTTCCTATTCTGCATCAAGTAAACTTTAAGGAAACTTAAACAGTATGGCATCAAAAATTTGGTTGCGGGGTAAAAAAACCTCATCTCATGCACATGGAATCTACACCACCCACCTCCCCCCATGCCTCTGCCTGCGTGCTCGGCCTGCTAAACCTCATTTCTAGCAGGGTGATAGATTTAGCGAAGGCACAGGGGGGAGGTGGATGGTGCAGATTCTGCTTGCATGAGAAGTTGGCAAAGGAGGAAGCAAGTAGCAGCCCCAGTAGCAAGAAGGGCTGCCGAAAAGAGCAGAGCCTGTGTGTGCACCTGCCTTGCCCGACTCAGTGCTGCTCTCCATGGCACACTGCAGCTGATCTGAGGCATGGAGAGCCCAGCTGACAGGTGTGCACATAGCAAGCACGCATGAGGAGAAAGGCAATTGGCAACCACAGCAGCAAGAAGGGCCACCGAAAAGAGCAGAGTCTGTGTGTGCGTCTGCTACAAGCCTGCCCCTGCTATACATTTCAGGATAATATTCCTTTCTGGATTTTATCATTTGGACAAATTGTATGCCTGGGAGTTCTGGATCCATGATCACCCTGTTCATGCTTGCAGCCTCTTTCTTAAAGCTAAAATTGAAATGAGTAGCAGTTACTGATGTTTTAGGAGGAGAAAGACTTTAACTTTCAAAAAGGATTGTATTTGCTAATCTAGAGCGGGGCTTTTAAACCCATGGTACATATACCCATGGCAGTACATTGGCATCTGGCAGGTGGTACATGTATGATGGGTTGAAAAGCACTGTAAAAAGAAAATGGATTAAAAAAGTGTAAGTGTAGCGTAGGGATGAGCTGAAGTAGCAGCAACATAGCACAGATCTGTGGAAGAGTCAGCTGGAGCCTCAGTGTTGCTGGGGTTCTGTTGAACACCCAGGATCCACGCTAGGCTCCAGCTGATTGGCGCTTCCAAAAGGAGCATGCAGCCTGGAGAAAGGAGTCAGTTGCAGCTAAACTGAAGACAAGAGGAGGAGGGGGGAGAGAGGAGAGGATATAAAATAGACATGACCATGGGGTGTGTACATTTGGCCTGGAGCTGGCCTGGAGACAGCAAAAGGCCGGCCCCTACTTCCTAGGGCCCAGCCCACCCCCAGCCCACCTGCAGCCCGCAATGAAAGAAAAAACCTGAATCCAATGGGCCAAAAGGCAGCCCAGCCACAACGCCCCTCCAGTTTCTTCTCCTCGGCCCTGGGCCCAGACATAGTCACAGCTCCTCACCATAACTGGGACTGAACTTGCAAGTATGTCCATCCGCTTCACCCACCAGGCCCGTCGGGATCAGGAAGACACTGAAGGAGGTAGCTGAGGGTTAGCCAGTGTGACTTGTTCCATTCGAAACCAGCTGTTTTGAGTCAGCTGTGTCCAGTGAGTGACATTGAACAGGCCACATCCACCTGCTAGGGGACTGGTGGTACTCGAATATTGCCATATCCTAAAAGTGGTACAATCTCTGAAAAGATTGAAAAGCACTGATCTAGAGAAGGGAACTGAATTTTCTCATTTATACGTACAGTTATATATTCAAATCTAGAGAAATGGGTAATTTACCTTTTTGAAAAATGTCTGCACATTTTTCAGTAACATACCCATTATTTATGATTGTTGGCGCCTAAAATACTTTCCCTCTATTTCTATATGCGTGAAGGAAACCATGTTACAATTTTCAAGTAAGTGTGAATTCCAAAGAACTCTATTCTAGTTCAAATAGTAATAAGATTAGAACAGAAATAGACAAATTTTCAGCTATAGCTTGTAGACTCCTTCATTTACCATGAAACCTGGGTTTATTAAAGTTGTTCAAGAAATATTTAGGACAGCAAGTTGATTGGTCCACATTTTGGGAGTACTTATTAGTTGGTAAAAAAAAAGATCTCTTTTGAGTTGATCTCAACTCCTAATAACTTCATGGTTACACCCTGGTTTTCTTGACACTAGTAATGAAATGGTTTACCATTGTCATCTAATTTGATATTTTTCACCCCTTAAAATAGCCTAATGCCAAGGAATTCCTTGGAGGTCTTTTATCTAAGTCCTAATTAGGGGTGACCCTGTGTAGCTTCTGAGCTCAAGCAAGGCTCAGCAGCAAACATTAGAAGCTAAATACTGACACTTTGTGGATAATGCTTAGAGCAGCGATTCTCAACATGTGGGTCACAACCCCTTTTGGGGTTGAATGACCATTTCACGGAGGTTGCCAAAGAACGCAGTCCGCCATTTTTTCCTTTTTCCTTAGCTGGGCTACTCCTTCTTATTCTATTGGCTTTTGAAAGCCAATAGAATAGACTCTCTTGAATAGAGTCTAATTCTATTGGCTTTCAAAAGGCAATAGGAATTGTCCAGGCTGTCTCCGCCCTGCTGAGCCCGCCAAAAGTCCCAGTCTGCAAATGGTGCTGCAAGTTGTCTGCAGTGAAGGTGAGCTTTCATGAAGTTTCCACCCCTCCCTGCTGAGCAACTACTAAATGTAAATAAAAGAGGGCCAGGGGTGGGAGGTGGGAGGCCGGCAGGTGCTGGGAGGGCAGCTTGCGCACGTGGGGCCTGGCGGGTGGTTTACCTCCCTTGGGCTGGGCCAGCTGGTGGCCCAGCCGGTGGTCGGCTTGCACCATCGCTGCTGCTTGCCATGGCCGCCCAGGAGCACCTGGGCCTGCCTGCCGCCCCCCGAATGGGCGGCGGCCAAGGTAAGGCTAGCAGGCAGTGGCGGGCACTGGGAGGGCAGCTTGCACGTGTGGGGCCGACTCTCAGCTGGCTGTTGGGAGCCGGGCTGTGTGTAGCAGCCCCGCTGGTTCCCCACCAATATCCGGACTCTGACCCAATTCCCAGCTGTCTGTTGGGAGTTGGGCTGTGCTCCTGGGGGCCATGCGGATGTTGGCTGGCTGCTGGCTGCGTCCTCCCCATCTCCCAGCTCATGGAAAGCCCTGGGGCTTGAAACGTGCCCCCGACGTTGCCCCGGGACGACTCACCTGCGTGGGTGGCCGGTCCGAGCCGAGCCAGGTCTGGGCCGCTGCCTCCATGCCATGCCGGAGCTTCCCCCCACACTGCCCAACCCACCTCCCTCACCGTCAGAGGCCACTATGGCCCTCTGGTGCCTGGCGCAGCCCTGGGGCTGGTGGGCAGGAGCGGCTTCTTCCTGGTTTGTCGGGCTCCGGGCTTCGGAAGCGGCCAGGCAGCAGGGAAGAGGGCAATGCCCACATGTGCGTCGGAGGCCAGCTGGATGGACCAGGAGGGGAGAAGCAGTGCCTTCCGAGCAGGAGCTGGCGCTCCGGCCGCACCCCTCTCGCGTCTGACAAATTGGGAAAGGCTTTGGCGGAAAGGGCTGTGCAGCGTGGAAAGGGGCTTCCACGATCCTGCCGCTGCGATGGCGCTCAGGAGGTTGGAGGGGTGGGCAGGTCCCAGGGGGCAGCTGGGAGAGGGCAAGAGGTGCCGTGATGAGGATGGGGGGCTCCAGACTACCATCCCCAGCAGCCCTAAAAAGCACTGTGGAAGAGTGGGGAATGCTGGGAGTTTGCAGTTCATCACCATTTGGGAAAACATGACTCTCCAAAAATCAATCCTCCCTTCCTTCCTTCCTTCCTTCCTTCCTTCCTTCCTTCCTTCCTTCCTTCCATCTCCTTCCCTTCCTCTTCAATCTCTCCTTCCTTCCTTCCTTCCTTCCTCCTTTAATCTCCTTCCTTCTCCATCTCCATCCTTTCCCCTTCAATCTTCCTTCCTTTCTTCCATCACCAACTCCATCCCTTCACCTTCAATCTCCCTCTCTTCCCTTCCTTCCTTCCTTCCTTCCTTCCTTCCTTCCTTCCTTCCTTCTTTCCTTCCTTCTTTCCTTCCTCCTTCAATCTCTTTCTTTCTCCATCTCCTTCCTTTCCCCTTCAATCTTCCTTCCTTCCTTCCTTCCATCTCCATCCCTTCCCCTTCAATCTCTCTCTCCTTCCTTCCTTCCTTCCTTCCTTCCTTCCTTCCTTCCTTCCTTCCTTCCTTCCTTCCTTCCTTCCTTCCTTCCTTCCTTTCCCCTTCAATCTCCTTCCTTCTCCATCTCCTTCCTTCCTTCCTTCCATCTCCATCCCTTCCCCTTCAATCTCTCTCTCCTTCCTTCCTTCCTTTCCCCTTTAATCTCCTTCCTTCCCCCTCTCCTTCCTTTCCCCTTCAATCTTCCTTCCTTCCCTCCCTCCCAACATTTTTGAGCAAGGAAGAGTAAGCTTCTCCAGTGAGCATTGCTATATTGTTTTTGTAATTAATCACTATGCTTTAATTATGTTCAATTTGTAACAATGAAAATACACCCTGCATATCAGATATTTACACTACGATTCAAAGCAGTAGCAAAATTACGGTTATGAAGTAGCAACAAAAATAATTTTATGGTTGGGGATCACCACAACATGAGGAACTGTATTAAGGGGTCACTGCATTAGAAAGGTTGAGAACCACTGGCTTAGAGTGTAATTGCCTGCTTAAAAATATACTGCTGTTCCTGGCTTCTGAATGTATCCATCAGACCTGA
Source organism: Bothrops alternatus (assembly GCA_034064705.1). Lineage (NCBI taxonomy): Eukaryota > Metazoa > Chordata > Lepidosauria > Squamata > Viperidae > Bothrops > Bothrops alternatus. Next base: position 1,719,693 of record JARGCV010000058.1, on the reverse strand, counting down.
ATACAAATAGAAGGGCACATGTGGTATTTCCAGGGCTTTTTTTCTCATAGAACGCCCAGAACAGAGTTTTTTGGATGGAACCTTGTAGGGTAGGCAAGGCGGGTTGTATGACATGTATGAGTTCCAGCACCTTTTCTTTTTAGAAAAAAAAACACTGGGTATTTCTATTTAACTATTGTCAAATTTATATCCATAAATAGGGTGGTGTTCATGCTATAGCTGATGCTAAATAGTAAAAAAAGTACAATAATTAAAGAGAAGGTAAAACAGCTTCTTTAAAACAGAGAAATCAAAAATTTTAGTGGGCGATGGAAGATAACCTATCCCAACCCCAGCCAAATCGAAAATATGCATTGGGCTTATAACCCTCTGAGACAGCCAATGAAGTCCTGAAGCAGGACCAGATGAACAGCTGAGCTTTGATGGAGAAATTGGAGTCCTGGGATTCTTTAGAACCATCCTAGAAATTGCCTCTGCATGTTGGAGGGAGAAGCCTTCTGTGTGAACCTGCGAATGGGAAACAACTTGAGCAAGGATTGGTGAAGTAAGGCTTCTGATTACAACAGAAAGGATATTTACTTATGAGGAATACATTAGGAGACTGGGCAAAGCCTAGTATCTACATAGCTACAATTTGCCAGGAAAAGTGTCAAGATGTATGGACTTCAACTTCCAGAATTGTCCATTAATGCATCTTAAAATGAGAAACAAGGTCAAGATACACTGTCCTAAAAATAGTGTTAGATGATCTCTTAAATCAAAAGGGCCTATCCATAGGTCCTTGGAGAAAAAAAGATTTTAGAAGACAAAAGCACACTGTTTTGAAACAGCATATCACAATGCATAACATTTTTAGGTAAGGTGAATAACACATTTGGAGGGACATGGGAAGTTAATAAAATCAAGTAAGTCAAATACTGGAGCAGAAATATCCTGGACTGAGTTCTTTCCTTATATTTTTTAAGTATGCCTAGTTCAGAATTTGAGCAAAGCTGCTGCTTCTTTTATACAACATACTATATTGTGGCACACTTTTCTAATGGGAACCTCTTGAATTTTTCCAAATTCCCACCAGCCAGGCTGGCTGAGAATCCTCCTAACTATAGATCTAGCATTATTGGTGGATGCTAGAATGGGAAGAACTTTATCAGTTCATGGGAGTTTATGAGAGAAAATTTGTGGAGAGAAAAATGAGAGAAAAAGTCTACAGTTAAGGCAAAGGCTAGAAACTAGGAGACTGTGAGTTCTAGTACTATTGTAGATCAATCAGAATAGAGTTGAATGAGACCTTGGAGGTCTTCTAGTCCAACCTCCTATATACCATCTCAGACAAGTGACTGTCCAGTCTCTTCTTAAAATCCTCCAGTGATGGAGCGCCCACGATTTCTGAAGGCAAGCTGTTCCACTAATTAATGGTCCTCACTGTTAGGAAGTTTCTCCTTAATTCCAGGTTGCTTCTCTCCTTGATTGGTTTCCATCCATTGTTTCTTGTCCTGCCCTCTGGTGCTTTGGACATCCAAATACAAATAGACTTCAGATACAGCCCTAACTTTGCAAAAGACATTTTAAGCATAAAAAGAAAATTACTTGTGAAATATGTAATTTTCAGATGCATTCAATACCCAATTAAAGGAAATTATTCACTTTTTTACTAATATATACATAAACTATGGACATGATTTCAAATCTTGATCTATTCCTATTGCAGATTTATGATGGGCCAGACATACATTCACGTCTCATTGGAACATATTGTGGGGTAACTCCATCTTCTTTCACCTCCTCTGGAAACTCTGTGACTCTCCAATTCATCTCTGATTCTTATGCAAATGGAAAGGGGTTTCTTTTGGACTGGTATGCAATGGAAGGATCAGCAAAGGCAAGAAAGAACTTGCCTATAGGTTTGTCTCCAGTCCTCTTTTCTATTGTTAACTTCGTTTGGGGAAACATAAATATGTTGTATTCCCTGAATAACTGTTAACATAGCTTTTGTTGATAGTGTTAGAGAAGATGGCTCCCTACTTCTTTTTACATTTTTCAATTCAGTCCAATTCACCTCACAGTGTTGTTGTTGTGAGGAAAATAGGAGGAGAAAGGAGTATTATGTATGTTTGCTGCCTTACAAAATAACTAACTAAATAGATAAATAAAATAATGGAAAGTTTAAGATCATGCCAATTCATTCTGTTCCATTGGAGACAATAGTCTTGCACCAATTCTATCCACTGAACGTGGCCGAGAACCTCCTGCCCCCAGAAGCTGTCTTTCTTCCACAAAGAAGCATTATTGGTACCTTTTAAAATTACACTTGTACTTCCTTTCTAAGTTTAAAAATATAGGAAGCGGAAAAAAAAACCAGGAAAATATTATGGTCTTATATAATCAGAAGATATAGTCTAGATAAAAATTTCTCAGCATATTTCTTCTGTGAATCTGTTCTAAGCACAGAACAATAGAATCAGAAATGTAGTGGTAGCCCTGAACTTTCACAGATCATTTGGTCACAGTTAGTGAATCAGGCAAACAGGAAAAATCCAATTAAATCAAGCCAAGCAAAGTTTTCAAGGTGAAGGTAGTACTTTGGTTTGAAATCCATGAGAAGAAGTCAGAGTTTCAAAATACAAAATGGCTGGTCACAGTGCTTCAAGGGGTAAAAATATTATTGCCATCATGAACTGTTCTTAGAGAGATTTGTATTGAAGATAACAATGAAATCTCCAGTTCTAGAAAGTCCAGTTCTATGCCGCTATGCCTATAGCCGTTATTCCTTCCTAAAACAATAAGCACAGCTTACAATGACTAAAATGTTGCAGACTGTCCTAAAGGGAAAAGTTGATTCTCTGCATATTTTTAAAAATTACGCAAGGATAAATGTCTAATCTTTCCTATGTTATTCTGTACAAAACTACTCTATGAACCTTAAAAAACCCCTACTATATGAACCTGGCCAATTTTCATTCAAAAATATTTTTTGTTTATTGGGGGTACTTCTTCAAAGATTTGAAGTTCTTAGTTGACAGCAACAACAATTTTATAGAATTTGGTTGTAAGTTAATACACTTTCATTCCTTTTATTCAGGTTGTGGAGGTACTTTGCATGCAGACAAAGGTATGATATCTCACCCAATTATCCCACAAACTATCCTCCAAATCTCAGTTGTTCTTGACATGGTCTAGTTCCTGATAGTTTTATCACTGGCATCCATTTTGAAGAACCATTCCAATAAAGATGCTTTCTGCATTCATGGAGATTATATTGATGTAAGAACATTTGTTTATGTACAACAATATCAACAGTTGCAGTTAATATTTCGGCTCTGGATATCTGGTTTCACATCGGTCAGGGCTGAGAATTTCAGTTTTCCAAACATTTCAGCTTTCTAAACAAACCCTTATTCAAGGGTTTGAATATTCTCTAGCATAGGGACGCTTCACTGTGCAAGCTTTGGCTCTGAGTGTAGACAAAAATGGAGCTATTTGTGGCTTCCGGTGGCTTTGCTGGCGCCGCTAGGGTCTCCTCTGTGAGGCTCCGTTCTCTGGGTTTGTAAAGCCGCAAAAAACAGCGCACATCAACTGTTTTTTGCGGTGAAAAATCCCCTCTTCGGGCAAAGGAGAGGTGTAGAGCATCGGGAGCAGGGTTGAGCTCCTCTTAAATCCCTGGAAAAAAAGTTTTCAGGGATTAAGAGTGCGAGCTCCCTAAAGCTCCGGAGGACGCTCCTGCCCAGAGACGCTTCTGTCATCAGACAGAGAAAGACGCCGCGACCGCTTCTGCTTATAAAAATTACAACACAGGAGAGACTGTAAGCAGACTGAGTGAATACAGGAGTTCTTAATGGATTGCAAGTATTTTTTTATTGTTTTTTTGGCTATATATTTCTAACTTCTACAATCAACATAATGCTTTCAAAATGGCGTATAGCTTTCACTGCTTTCATTGTTAGAGGAAAGTGCTGGAAAGTGAAAGTGAATTCTTTACTTTTTTCTCTCTTCTTGTTCTCGTAAGCGAAGCCAGAGAGACGGTTGTAGGAATTGATTTACAGCCAGAGTGATTGTTTTAAATTTAAAATGGAGTGGAATTTACATTTAAATGTTAAACCTATTTTGGACTGTTTTGATAAATTTCATGAAGAAAGGCTTGAAATAGTGAAGTGTTTTAAGCAAGAGTTTAAAGCAATATTGAAAGAGACTTTTACAGAAATATTAACCAGATTCTTTTTTCCAAATGAAATTGATCTACAATCGACTGCTGAACATTTTATAATACAATCTAAAGAAGAAGAACAAGTACAATTAACCAGATTCTTTCTTCCAAAGGAAATTGATTTACAATCGACTGATGAACATTTTATAATACAATTTAAATTAGAAGAAGAACAAGAAAAAGAAGAAGATAGTACTGAGAATAAAGAGAATAAAGGGAAATGGATCTTGCTTGATAAACAGTTCATCTATGGAGAGGAAGAGGATTTGTTTCAAGAAAGGAAGGGATGGCTATTCCTTTTAGATAAGCAGCAAGAAGAGGATTTAATTGAGAAAAAAGAGACATTGATTCAGTTTAAGAAGCAACTTACTTATGGGGCTGAAGAAGTAAAGAAGAGAGACTTATTATTTGGAAGGGAGGCCTCGTTATGGAGGTTTACCTGGTTGAAAAAAAAACCTAGAATCCGATTAAAGGAATGAAATTTAAAATTGTACGTAAGGAACTATGGGTAATTTAAAATTATGGACTGAATTAAGGACTAAGATTATGAGTAAGATGTAAGAGAAGATGATTAATGGATATAATTAAATTGATGAAGAATGTATTTGCTTTGAAATGATCTAGGTTTGACATTAGATTGATTGATTGATGAGATAGATAAGCATTATGTGATTGGATAAAGTTGTAGGAATGTAAGTTAGAAATGGAATAAATAGACTGTATTGGTTATGGAGGTTTATTTGACAGATGAGAAAGCCCAGAAGTCGATTGAAGAAATGAAATTTATAGTTAAATGAAAGGAATTAAGGCTAATCTAAGACTATGGGCTGAATCAAAGACCAATTTTATAAGTAAGATGTAAGAGAGGATGTTTAATGGAAGATATATTAAATTGATTAAGAACAATTTTTTTTGTTGGAATTGAGGGGTTTATTGATATTATTTGTTTATTATTCTAAAAAGATGATTTTTTTTGATGTTTAATGGTTTGAAAGAGGTTGATTACTGGAAGATGTATATAAAACTTGATTGTTTGGGTGATTTTATATAACCTCTCAATGGATTGAAGTGATTTAAGGTTTCACTTAGATTGATGGTTTAGATATGTAAATGAAAATTATTATTCTTAACAAGATGATTTGTTTGTTTTGTTTAATGGATTGAATTGATTTAGAGATTGTATATAGTATATAGTTTAAAATTCTTGTTAGGATTATATAATAATTTTGTTTGATGTAGTGGGTTTTCTTTTGTTTTACCCTGTACTCACTCTGGGAAGTCGGGGGGGAGGGTTAGGGAGGGTTTATAATTTTATATATGATGTTTTCTCAACTGTAATTGGGGTTGATGTAAGAATATGTAACTACTGTCATTAAGGGGTTGCTCGGGTGGCCTCTGGGCACCACATCTGATGGAAAGAGGAAGGAGGAGTGAAGGTTGATGTAAGTGGAAGTTGATAAGAAGGGGGAAAAGTAGGATGTAGATAGAGAAGGATGGAGGGAAGTAGAACGGAAGTAGAAAGTAGGTTGGCAAGAGGGGGGATGAGTAGGGATAGGTGGGTATAGAGAAGTAGAGAAGGAGGGAGGAAAGTAGGTAGCTAGTTGGTAAGTGAGGGGGGAAGGATAGGGTTAGGGGGATGTGGTGGTGGGGGTACCGGGCAGTAATGTTAATTGTTTGGCATGATTATTTTCAGTTGAGCTATTGGTATTTGATGTATTGAAAAATGTATTTATGTTTTGTTTATGGATGATTGTTTATTTTAACACTATGATTTGATTTGAGTAGTTTCTTTTTTCTGTAAAAATTAAAAAAACCAATAAAATATATTTTAAAAAAAAACAAATTAAAAATGGAGCTATTTGTGAACAGAAGATTAAAAATGCAGTCAATAGACATAAAGACACACAGACACACAGACACACAGACACACAGACACACAGACACACAGACACACAGACACACAGACACACACACACACACACACACACATACATATACATATACATATACATATACATATACACATACACATACACATACACATACACATACACATACACATACACATACACATACACATACACATACACATACACATACACATACACATACACATACACATACACATACACATACACATACACATACACATACACATACATATACATATACATATACATATACATATACATATACATATACATATACATATACATATACATATACATATACATATACATATACATATACATATACATATACATATACATATACATATACATATACATATACATATACATATACATATACATATACATATACATATACATATACATATACATATACATATACATATATATATATATATATATATATATATATATATATATATATATATATATATATATATATATATATATATATTTGTTTTCTGAAGTTTTTGTGGGTGTTTGTATGTAGGTCTTTGGTTCTTCGGGTTTTCTCCCACATAGAATTTGAAGTGTCTTGGCAACGTTTCGACGAAGTCACATTCGTCATCTTCAGGCTGGTGCTTTCGGCTTCGTGCTTCTAGCAGCAATGTGTGATTGCAACTGTTTCTTCCTTTTAACTGCCAGTGGGGGTTTGAACTGATTGGCTGGGAGCTCGGCTGTGTTCTGATTGGGTGGAGGTGTGTTCTGATTGGTTAGGGGGTTGGCTGTGCTCTGATTGGATGAGGGGTTAGTCTGAGTTACAGGGGGAGTTAGAGATGGTGAGCTGCATAGCTGTTTGGCTTCGCGTTCGTGGTCGTGCCTCATCTTCATGGTGGGGTCAGTTTGCTTCTTGTATGGATTGGAGGGGTTTAAGGTGGCTAATGATGCAGCTGTGGTCTGGCTTCTGGTTTGTGGTTGTGCCTCATCATCGGTGTGGGTTTGGGTTTGCTTTTTGCCTGGATGTGTGGTGGTGACATCATGTGTGGTTTTTGTGAGTGTAGGTCTGGTGTCATTCTTTGTGTTATGGACTCTTTTGTCAATAAGGGCGGGTTTCCAAATGGCTGGTAGGTGGGAGGTGTGTGTGTGTGTGTGTGTGTATTTGTTTTCTGAGGTTTTCGCGGGTGTTTGTATGTAGGTCTCTGGTAATTTCAAATTTTACGCGGGAGAAAACCCGAATTACCAGAGACCTATATATATATATCCTAATTTTTTGGATTGCTAACAAAGAATTAAGGGGAATTGGGATAGCTATTTTGAGCTGATTAGCTCTCATCAGCCTGTCGGCCCAAATATGGGAGGAAGAAATCTTTTGCCTATATCAGCTCTATCTAGAGCTGTCCACAGGCAGATAGTCGCTACTGCGACATCGTTTGTATTTCCTAAATTTTTGGATTGCTAACAAAGAATTAAGGGGGACTAGGATAGCTATTTCGATCTGATTAGCTCTCATCAGCCAGACATACCCTTCTGAGATTCGAACCTGGGCTGCTTGCACATTAAGCAGCTATGTTGACCTCTAGGCCACAGGCTCTTTCTCCCTTTGTCAGCTGTATCAGGGAGGGAAGAGATCAGGGGAGGAGATTTATCTTCAGTGTTTTACATATATATTGCAGATTTTCAGTTTAGCTTTTTCCTTCCATCTTTGAATCATTGAACATCTGATTATTCTTGATGGACTTGAAGTCACTGATCCGTGTTATAATAGTTCTCTTTAGCCTTGGGTCTGCTGCTTCCTGCTACTCCACCTTCATTTCTTCCATTGTATAAGGCTCATGGTAAAACAAATCATCTTCCCCAAAAATACTATTTAGCATGAAAATCTGCAAATGAGCAGTGATCTCCTTTGAGAATGTGTTTCAAAGTTTATTGAATTAAGTTTGTTAAAATTTTTCAAATTTTAGTACTCATAATCATTTGTTTGTGTTCCCATTTCTGATTTATCAAATTAGTCATGGTTTATGTTTGTAGATTTGTTATGAAGCTAAAATGAAAAGCTGTTACTTAGAAAAGTAAGCAAGGCAAATTATGTTACCTGTGTAAATTTACATTATTTGTATAGTGATGGTGTCATTCAAATAACATTATTTACACTGCTGTGGTATTATTCTCATTGAATTCAATAGATCTTTGGAAATAATACTTCTGCTCCTAAAAGACCTCAAAGAACAAAGCACTGAGGAGCGGAAGCTTCAGTTTTGCTTATCTAGTATAAATAGGGAAATCATTTTAAGAGGGAAATTGCTAGCAATGACTTTTCTTCTCTTCCTCTTTCACTTCCTCAAAATACATTGAAGATCCAAGACAATATATATCCTAATAAATATATCCTGAATATATCCTAATAAAAATCATTCCATTCAAGCAACTCTTCATAGTTACATGGATCTAAAAGAATGGCATTTCCCTTCCTACAGCAAATTTTATTTAAAAGCTTCTTGGTTGAATTTATTGAATAGTAAATCAGAGCTCACCATTGGAAATTAATAATTTTTTAATCTGATGCTCAAAATTTATAATCTTTAAGTTTTCCATCAGAAAGATTAGCAAAATATTCTCAGTATGATGTTGTTATATAGATAAATATTTCTTATTCTATAATTGTTTTAGTTTGGCTGGGGAATTAACATAAGAACATAAGAACATAAGAAGAGCCATGCTGAATCAGGCCAAAGCCCATCGAGTCCAGCATTCTGTGTCACACAGTGGCCCACCAATTGTACATGGGGATCTTGAGCAGAAAGAGAAGGCAAAACCCTCCCTTTCCCTTGACCCCCAACAAATGGTACCCAAGGGAATCCTGCCTGCCTCAACCAACATAGAGGCGGCACATGGACATCCGTTTTAATAACCACCGATACACTTTGCATCCATGAATCTATCTAGCCCTGCCTTGAAGCTGCCAAGGCTGACAGCTGTCACGACCCCTTCTGAAAGTGAATTCCATAAATCAACGACCCTCTGGGTGAAGAAATATTTCCCTTTATTTGTCTTCACTTTCTTAGCTATGAGCTTTAGGGAGTGCCCCCTTGTCCTGGTATTGTGTGATAGAGAAAAGAATTTTTCTCTATCTACCTTTTCTATCCCATGCATGATTTTATACACTTCGATCAAGTCACCCCTTAAACGCCGCCTTTCAAGGCTGAAGAGACCAAGGCATTGCAATCTGGTTTCATAAGGGAGGCGCTCCATTTCCTTGATCATTCTTGTTGCCCTTTTTTGCACCTTTTCCAGTTCCATTATATCCTTCTTGAGGTGCGGTGACCAGAACTGTATGGTCTCACCATCAATTTGTACAGAGGCAATACAACACTTGCTGACTTATTTTCGATTCCCTTCCTAATCATGCCAAGCATGGAATTTGCCTTTTTTACTGCTGCTGCGCATTGGGTTGACATCTTCATCGAGCTGTCCACCAAAACCCCAAGATCCCTTTCTTGGGTTGTCTCAGAAAGTTTGGTCCCCATCAGTTGGTAAGTATAATTGGGGTTCTTTGCCCCGATGTGCATAACTTTGCACTTGTTTAGGTTAAAATGCATTTGCCACTTTGTTGCCCACTCACACAATTTTGAGAGATCCTTCTGGAGCTCCCGACAATCAGTTTCACTTTTCACAACCCGGAACAATTTAGTGTCATCAGCAAACTTGGCTACCTCACTATTAACTTCTACATCCAGATCATTGATGAATAAATTAAAAAGTAAAGGTCCCAAAACTGAACCTTGGGGTACACCACTTCTCACTTCTTTCCATCCGGAGAATTGTCCATTTATTGCCACCCTTTGCTTCCTACAATTTAGCCAGTTACCAATCCAGGACAAGACCTGTCCTCTAATTCCATGGCTGGAGAGCTTTTTTAGGAGCCTTTGGTGAGGAACTTTGTCAAAAGCCTTTTGAAAGTCAAGATATACAATATCAACTGGGGCCCCTTTATCTATGTATTTATTTACACCCTCAAAGAATTCTAACAAGTTAGTAAGACATGATTTGCCTTTGCAGAAACCATGTTGATTTTCTTTCAGCAATGCCTGTTTTTTCTATGTGCCCTGTTATTTTATCTTTAATAATGGTTTCCATCAGTTTGCCTGGAACTGAGGTTAGACTGACTGGTCTATAGTTTCCTGGATCACCTCTGGATCCTTTCTTGAAGATCGGGATTATATTTGCTTCCCTCCAATCCTCCGGTACAGTGCCTGATCTTAGAGAAAGATTGTATATTTTAGCTAGAAGTTCAGCAATTTCACACTTGAGTTCCTTGAGAATTCTAGGGTGGATGCCATCTGGACCCGGCGATTTGTTGACGTTTAGTTTAGAAAGGCATGCAAGAACATCTTCCTTGTTTATCTCTATCAGGTTTAATTCTTCTATTTCCCTCCCTGGGAAAACTCATTCAGTGGCAGGCAGATGTTCTCTATCCTCCTCAGTGAAAACGGAGGCAAAGAAGAATTCTGTGGAAAGTCCACATATCTTAAAGTTATCAAACACTGAGAAACATTGCAGTAGAAACTTGAACCATATTCTTTTTTTCCCCTTGTTCAGTAAGTCCAATGAACTTCATGCTAATGAATGATAGGCCATTGGAGTGCAACCAGCACAACTGAGAGAAGAGCTCAAGTGAGGAATCAAGCTGGACTCTCTATGTAAACACAACAGGGCTAGTTCTGACCCACCCTGAATGCCTTAGGGTTGTTCCCAGGTGAAAGCTGCCAGTCTGAAGAGTTTGTTGGGAGTAAAAACAGTCACTGGGATGGCCATAGGAGGAGTGGCAGTGAACTAAAGTGTGATGGATGCTGTGATACAGCATCAAGAGGGGATAGAGATGAACCTGGAAGTAATAGTGTTCCAGTTGGGCTCAACTATAGTCGTAAGACAAGGACTACTTGTACATAGTATAGTATAGCATAGCATAGTAATCCACCAAAAGATGAAAATACAATAAAAGTACAACATCATGCTTTGTTTTTGTTTTGCAATACTTTCAAAGTTGCAATATGTTAATTGATTTAATTGATCTTGGCTGTTCCTGAAAAAAGCTGAGCAGAATTGCACCTCATTAATGCAAATCACTGGTCTAAACTATTGTTGCCAAGGAAGCTTTGGTGAAACTGATCCTGCCTTCACCAGGAATAAAGCTAATCTTGAGAGAATGTACTTTTTATAGTTTTTATAGCTATAATATGTAACTATCCAATTTTCCAGGTTTGGTGCTCCAGTTTCTCATAAATTTTACATTCCATAAACTATATTTCTATATTTCAGCCACTAAAACATCTCATAACATGAAAGTTTTTGGTGAGAGTCATCTTATTTCCTTTAGACAAAACAGTGGGTTCTAGCATATTTCTTGTGCTGAATCAGTGCTTTATCATCAAAGTCTCAAGAGTGAAACCAGAGAAAGGAGAAATACAAATTACACAAACGTTTCTAAGAAATGAAAAAAAAAGAAAATTGGCTGAAAATTATTGGCCTATTACTAGCAATTGCAAGGTTAAAAATTTACTGTTTTAGAAATGTAAAGACATGAATGAAAGCAAATATATGTGTCCCAGGATAATGTTGCAGGAACCAGTCTCAATCCACCACTGGGACCAGAAATGTAGTCTTCCAACTTTTCGGACTCATGCTGGAGCCCATCTTCAGAGAACCTACCTCCCTCCCTCCCTCCCTCCCTCCCTCCCTCCCTCCCTCCCTCCCTCCCTCCCTCCCTCCCTCCCTCTCTCTCTCTCTCTCTCTCTCTCTCTCTCTCTCTCTCTCTCTCTCTCTCTCTCTCTCTCTCTCTCTCTCTCTCTCTCTCTCTGCATTGGGCTCTTCTGTGAATAATATTTATTTGGATAGTGTTTATGAGTACATTTATTCTTGCATAGAATTTATGACAACAATGGTCACACAACTGAATGCTTATCTCAGCCAACTTAAACAAAACAGAAATGTAGTCTTCCAACTTTTCGGACTCATGCTGGAGCCCATCTTCAGAGAACCTACCTCCCTCCCTCCCTCCCTCCCTCCCTCCCTCCCTCCCTCCCTCCCTCTCTCTCTCTCTCTCTCTCTGCATTGGGCTCTTCTGTGAATAATATTTATTTGGATAGTGTTTATGAGTACATTTATTCTTGCATAGAATTTATGACAACAATGGTCACACAACTGAATGCTTATCTCAGCCAACTTAAACAAAACAACTGTATAATGGAAAAGGAATGGTGGAAAATGAGAGAAATAGATGCTTCCCCACAAGATTTTACAGATTCCACAAGTTATACAAAATAAGAGTCCCCCTCAGACCTATTTTAGATATTCTTACCTACAACCTAGCTAAATGGCTGTCACAATGCTTAAGCTTACTGACTCCACCCACAGTCACATCATCCATGTAATTTTTGACACAATTACAAAACTTAAATATGGCCCCTGACATAGTTTCATGCGCAAGGCGGGAAATAGCCTCTGAAATGATTGGTTGATGCTGTCCTTTGCAAGGACACTATAAAAGGGCCTGTGCACCGCTTTTCTGTTGCTGGTTGTGGAAGAAAACAATAAAGAAGACTTGTTGTTACACTATGCGTCTCCTCTTAATGCCTCCAACCTGCAGATCTAACAATGACGACAAAAGTGGGATCGCTGTAAGCAACATTTAACAACGAAAGAAGCGAGGACTTACCAAGAATGCTGGAGGTGAGCTCAGCCAAGCGACCCCTTCCCCAGATAACAGGCTTGCAGCAAAGGCATTAACAAGAGTTGTACAAGATTAAGATGTCTAAAATTGGCCGGTTGTCAGACTTTGATATTTCCCACCTGGAACGCTGGAATTCATATGTGGCGCAGGTGGAGAATTACTTCAGGGTAAATCAAATAAGAGAAGATGGCCTTAAAGCAGCCACACTGCTGTGTGTCTGTGGACAAGAAACATTTGACATAGCAGAAAATCTGGTGGCACCAGCGCTTTTGGAGTCAGTGATTTATGCAGACTTGAAGAACATGCTGAAAGAACATTTCCAACCCAAACTTTCTGTGATTGCTTGGTGACACACATTCGAGCAGAGGGACCAGAGGCCTGGTGAGTCTGTTGAGAACTTTATTGCTGCCTTAAGGCAAGCAGCAAGGCCTTATGAATTTAAGGACCTGGAATAGAGGCTGTGAGATCATTTCGTTTGTGGCCTAAGGAGTCGTGAGCTGCAGCAGAAGATCTTTATCAATGAAGATGTTTTGTTCCAAGATGCCTTGAGAGAGGTTGCAGCTGAAGAAGCAGCGGGCAGTACTGTGAAGGCTTTGCGGCTCACCAGAAATTCTCCAGTCACCATGACCGTCCATCAAGAGGTTGCTTGAGAAGATCATGAACAGGATCCTGAAGAGGAGGTGGACAGGCTGCACCAGCTGGCAGAGAGAAGGCCGAAGGTGTGTCCAGACAAGGCCCCAGCATGTCCTCAGTGTTTTGGGTGTGGAAGACACCACAAGGACGCTGACTGCAGATTCCACTCCGCCATCTGCAGGGTATGTGGAAGGCAAGGCCACATTGCCTCCATCTGTTTAGGTTGCCAGAAGGTTCAACCTCGGGAAGAATTGCTTCAGAAAGGTACCAGGGTCCCCAGCCAACACAGGGTGGGTTTCTGCATGTCACGCAGGAGCATTTTGAGGACAGGGACACACAAGCCCCTTAAGAAAAAGTTTCACATTGACGTGAAGTTGCAAGGGGTTCCCTTATCAATGAAGTTGGACACAGGGTCCGCTCTAACGATCATTTCACATGACACCTTCAAAAGGATCTGCAGTAGTAGTGGCCTTCGAGTCAAATTCAGGCCATCGAACTTAATTCTCACTGACTTCCAGAATTCCAGAATCAATGTGAAGGGGGGGCTACACTCAAAGTGCAGCATAAGGCTTTTGAAGGCCTACTAGATGTGGTGGTAGTTGGGGTGATCACACGAGTCTCATTGGACTCGATTGGTTCTAGGCCCTTGGGATCCAAGTGACTGGGCTTCACAGCCTGCAAATGTTAGGCCTTGCAGAAGTCTGCAAGGAATTTGCTGATATGTTTAGCACAGAGCTTGGTTCATACAAGGGGCCTCCCATTGCCCTACACTTAGACCCAGCTATCACACCTATTAGGATTAAGCCTAGAAGGGTGTCTTTTGCTCTCAAAAGCAAAATTGAGCTGGACAAGCTGCTCCAGCAGGGCATCTTAGAACCTGTGGACTCTAATCCAAGGGAAACCCCCATTGTAATGCCTCTAAAGAGTAATGGAGAAGTCCAAATTTGCGCGGACTATAAATGTACATTGAACAAAGTGCTGCAACAGCATGCATATCTAGTGCCTGTGGTAAGCCACATTCTGGCCTCCCTCAAAGGGGGGTGAATTTTTGCAAAACTTGATTTGGCACAGGCCTACCAACAGTTACCTGTTGATGAAGCAACAGCTGAGGCTCAAACAATCATAACACACAGGGGAGCCTTTAAGATCAAAAGACTGCAATTTGGGTTTAATGTAGCCCCTGGCATCTTCCAAAGTGTAATGGAGCGCACGCTCCGTGGTATTCCTGGGGTCTACTCCCTACTTTGATGATTTCCTCATTGCTGGGGAATCATCTTTAAACTTAGCTGAAAGATTAAGAGCTGTCTTGCTTTGTTTCTGCCAAGCAGGTCTGAAAATGAAGCAAGATAAATGTAAAATTGGAGTCACTTCCACTGAATTCTTAGGCTTCAGAATTGATGCTCAAGGAATCCATCCTTCTGAATCCAAGTTTCAAGCAATTCAGCAGGCCCTAAGTCCCAAGTCCAAAAGCGAGCTTCAGGCTTTCCTGGGACTCTTAAATTTCTATCACGCATTTCTTCCCCACATGCTGCAGTGGCTGAGCCATGCCTTGCTCTCTTCAAATGCGGTTTTAGCGCATTTCAATGAGCAATTGCCAGTGTGCATTGCATGTGATGTATCCCCTTGTGGGGTGGGAGCAGTACTCAGTCACCTGAAGGCTGATGGGACACAAGTCCCTGTGGCCTACTACCCAAGGACTCTATCATCTGCAGAGCGTAATTATGCCCACATTGACAGAGAAGCCTTGCCCATAGTGGCTGGCATAAAGAAATTTCATGATTTCTTATATGGCCGCCACTTCACGGTCTATGCAGACCATAAGCCTCTGCTGGGTTTGTTTATAACAAACAAGCAAACCCCTCACATAATATCTCCTAGAATGCTGAGATAGTCAATTTTCCTGTCAGCATATGACTACACACTGATTCACAAACCTGGAAAAGAAATGGGCCATGCAGATGGCCTCAGCAAATCACCTCTAAAACAGGTAGAGGCAGATCCTGCTCCTGCTATTAATATTCTCTCCATTCAGGATTTATCTGAATCTCCCCTCAATGCTAGGGACATGGCTGCAGAAACTGCCACTGATCACACACTCACATGCATGCTTACATGGGTGTGGTCAGGATGGCCTGACACATGTCCAGATACTGAGTTTCAAAGCTTCTGGCAAAGGAAGCACGAGCTTTCCACATTCAAAGGGTGCCTGTTATGGGGTAGTAGGGTAGTCATCCCAGCCTCATTGAGGTCTAGAATCTTGTTCTCTCTGCATGAGAGACATCTGGGTATGGTCCGGATGAAAGTGCTTGCGTGCAGCCATCTCTGGTGCCCTGGGCTTGATAAAGCCATCAAGGCCCAGGTGCACGGGTGTCAAGTGTGCCAACAGTCAAGGCCTGAAATGCCTCAGGCCCCTGTACATAGATGGGAGGAAACAAAAGCCCCTTGGTCAAGGGTAAATATAGATTATGCTGGGCCCTTTCAGGGGCAATTCTTCCTTCTCCTCGTTGACAGCCATTCCAAGTGGCTAGAGGTTGTGCCTGTTTCCTCCACTACTACTGCTAGGACCATCCAGGTGTTGAGAGGGATCTTCGCTTCTCATGGACTTCCAGATGTCCTGGTTTCAGATAACAGCCCCCAATTTACCTCTTTTGAGTTCCAGGCTTTTCTACAGGCCAACTTGATCCAGCACACAACTTCAGCTCCATTCCACCCATCTTCCAACGGCTAGGCTGAGAAGATGGTGCACACTACCAAAGATATGCTCAAGAGGATCACATATGGCAGCTGGCATCACAGGTTAGCTGATTTCCTTCTTGTACAATGCACCACACATTGCACAGCCACAGGAAAGAGCCCAGCAAAACTCCACTGGGGTTGCCGCCTCATCACAAAACTGGACAGGTTGCACCCAGACCAGGTGGCTTCACAGGTGTCACAGCCACGGGCACCTAGGAGACTACAGGTGGGCAATCCAGTCTGGGCAAGGAACTATGGTCCTGGACATCTCTGGGTCACAGCAGTAGTATGCAAGGTCTCTGGGCCACTGTCATACAAAGTGGCTTTGGACGATGGGTGTGTCATCCGACGGCACATAGACCAACTGCACTGGCGGCTGCCCAGCAACACTTCCACTCCTGGCTCTGCTCTTGGGGGGGGGAGGACCACAATTACGATTGTGGACCACAGTATCTTCAACCAACCAGACTTCCACTAGTTTCAGCTATTGCTCCAGAGAGGGAGTCATCCCACACTTTAGCTATTGCTCCAAAAAGGGACTCTGGCACCTCCAGCACATACACGGGGGCCATGGGTTACTGGGGCACATCAGCCACTAAGGCCACTCCAGCTGCTGGTCTTGGGCTCGAGGGACAGTGCTCCCAAGAGGACTCCATTGTGGATTTGGGGAATTCCACCCACCACTCGACTTGGGGAATTCCACCCCCCCAAGGAACCCTGGCTTGGATTCAGAGGCTCCAGCCAGTCAGCAGCTGGGTCTTTGGGGCATCAAAGTCCTGGTATGCCTAGCCTGGCAAGCGAGATGGCAGGCCAGGCACACTCACTGGCCATCAGAAGGTCACAGCGGGCCAAGGGCCTACCCAAACATCTTGAGGACTATGTGAGGTTTCTGTCAAGTCAAGGGAACCTTACTAGTTCTTAAACAAATGCAGAACAACACTCAATAAAGGGGTGTTCTTCCCAGCATATTATTTTGTTGTATTTTTTTCCTTTGAATAATTATAAGTGTAAGAATGCTCTGTCTGTGTGCAGGCATATTGTGCTTCACAATAACATCCAGTCCTTTGAGCGCATGTACCTGTGCTGTTAAATAGTAAGGTATTATTGTTTCATCCAGGGGGGGAGGGGTGTTATGTCCTGAGCAGGCTCAGAAATGTTGCAACGGATCCCAGGCAGACCAAAAGCTGCCCGGGACCAAACTGGCTGTCTCCAGCCTTGCGCACATGCGCAAGGCGGGAAACAGCCTCTGAAATGATTGGTTGATGCTGTCCTTTGCAAGGACACTATAAAAAGGCCTGCGTGCCGCTTTTCTGTTGCTAGTTGTGGAAGAGAACAATAAAGACTTGTTGTTACACTATGTGTCTCCTCTTAATGCCTCCAACCTGCGGATCTAACAGTACCCATAAGCTTATCATAAAATGCCTGCACAACATGCAGGAAAGAGAAAGGAAAAAAGCAGTAAGAATGAGCTTCTGAGATATGCAAATGGGCATCACCCACTGTTCAGAGGCTATCATACGAACACAAATCATTCATTACAAAGATTGCTTGGAAGTGGGAAAAACGTCTAATGTAATTTACTATATTCTCTCCGTGGATTGCCCCTGTGGGTATGAAGGACAGGGGAAGAAGCGAACTACCAGATTGCAAGAACATGAGCAAGCGGTTAAATAAGGAAACCCAAATTCATTTGTAACCTTTTATTGTAATGAACAAATACACACATTCAATTTCACAGCTATTAAGATTGTTGGCCAAGTAGGGACAAAAATATTCAGGGAAATGGTTGAAATCTGGGAAATGGACCCTTTGTCAGTCAACAAGAGTGCTGATTTGCCATCAGCTTGCCAGATATTTAGGATCAGGGATACAGCAGCACATGGCAACAACAACAACTGACAATTTAATAGCTGGCCATCAATACTCCAATTAACAAGTAAAAGTCACTCATACCCAGGCACCACATAAACACTATGCATAGAACTGTCTAGTGCACACATAGAGAGAGAAGTTCCCTAAGGATGGTTCCAGTATGAGTCCAAAAGCTTGGAAGATTAAATCTCTTATCCCGGTGATCCCAGATTGAATATGTAAAGACAATTTAAGCTCTTTAGTATCCTCTCTTTGACCATCTTAAGACTTGTCCTCCATGACATCTTCACTTTCCCTTGCTCTCAGTATCTCTTAAAGATTAAACTTGTGTAACATGGCTCTCTTCTACTTTAACATGTTCCCAATGTTTGAACACCCTCTGAAAGACACTTCTAGAATTTGCCAGGCAACGTTTAAAAGTTAAGCAAAGATACAGTTGTGTTCTGGACAGAGATGCCCAAAAGTTCAGCAACTGCATGTTCAAGGTCATGAAAAACTGAGCAATGCTGAAAAATATAAAGGTAAAGGGGAAAAAATGAATCTTTTACACAGAGGATAATGAACTGTTTCATATGACTTCATTTTAATCTGTAATAATTTTTTTTATTATTGAATGTTTGAAAAACTTTGCCATATGCCCGCTAAGCTATATAACAGCAAAGGCTGTGATACACAGTCAAGTTCTGCATAGGGCAGCCTGTCAGCTTGTTTGGCTCACCTACCACTATCTCCTGTAAATAACAAAGAATTAGCAGGATGGCTATGGACCCTCTAGTGCAGTGTTTCTCAACCTTGACAATTTTAAGGCATGTGGACTTCAACTCCCAGAATTCCACAGCCAGCAACGCTGGCTGTGGAATTCTGGGAGTTGAAGTCCACATGCCTTAAAATTGTCAAGGTTGAGAAACACTGCTCTAGTGATTCTGCTGAAACCAGCATCTTGGTCTAGAATCAGAGTCAAGTGTTGACTGTATGGATCTACATTAGATTATTAAAGAATTAGCCCAACAGGTGGCAGAGAAACAAAGGTAATTCTTCTCCAAACATAGTTCACATTGATTCAACAGCTCCTGCCAGAGTCATTTAAAGCTTTTGTCTTATTGTTGTGGCAGATAAACTTGATGAAAAAGTTAAATTATAATTCCACAATTTCTGAAGTTCTTGCTCATCTATTTAAAAACAATTCTGATTTCTTTTGAGGAACTGGTTCTTCATATCATTCAAGTCTGAAGAGTTCTTAAATGTCTGCCTGGTAAACATTGGAAGTTAAAGTTCACACAATTTAAAGTTGCTGATGTTGAGAAACATTGTGCTGAGGTAGAGAAATGTGTCTTTGGTTTGAATTATAACATATGCTGACCAAGTACTTTTAAAAAATATATGTTTATTTATCTCCAATGTCATGGTTCCGACAGATGAAACTCGTCAAAGAACTTTGAGGCATTGTTTACCTTAAAGAATCTTTATTTCAGTAGCATAGCATCGACAGTAACACAATCAAAGCCAAAAACTGGATTCCCCTCCCCTGAGCACATAGTATCAAAGCAAAATTCCCTCCTCCAATTAACAGTCATAAATCACATTCTCCAATTAGTTTGAAGTGCAGGCTCTCCCTCCAGTTCTTCAGCCCACTAATTCTTATCATCTCTTATTTCATTAACTTTGGTTCACACACCAATATTATTATGTCTATCTAAACTCTAATGCACATTCCTCCCCCCCCAGCATCATCTAACTCTAAAAGTAAAAATAAGAAAAAAATTGTCACATCTCTAACTGTTGTCAAAGCAAAAACATCTGATGTTAGCAGTGTTGACATCCAGGCCCCCTTACAAAAAAAAAAACAAACAGATCCTGTAATGTAAACAAAAGCACATGTTAGGGATTGCCTCTCGGTTTGTTAGGGTGTTTCCTATAGAAGTTTTTAATGAGTTTGTTAGCTAGACTTCACCCAATTGGCTTCAGACAGCAAATATCCCTTCCATTGTACTAAGTACTGCAATTTCCTTTTAAAAATTCTAGAATCAAGAATACATTTTACTTCATAGTAAAATGGGCATACAAGAAAAGCTGCTCTCCAAACCCATGAGGTTTGAGGGGTCCGGGTGCCTTCTTAGGGGGAGGTCTTAAAGTGGAACCTCAAAAAGGTTTCAGCAAGCTGCAATGGAAGACAGGGTGAACTCTCCCTAAAAGTCTAGGGAGTTTTAATTCTACGGTGACCAGGTTAATGATCTTTACAATGGAGAAAGCCCCCAAGAATTTTGGTCCTAATTTCTTACTGGGTAATTTGAGGTGTAAATATTTAGTTGACAGATAAACCTTTCCCCCAACTTGGAATATTCTTTGAGAAGCCCTTTTTTATCTGCCTGCTTTTTTTAGATCTCAGAAGTCATTTTTAAAGCAGTCTTCATGGCTTTCCAAACTTCTTCCAATCTCCTCACCCATTGATCAAATGTCTGAGAAGCAGGGGGCGCATGGGGGTATTCTGGTATTGCTGAACTCTTTTCCTATGGCTACTCTGAAAGGCGTGAAGCTGGTGCTACTGTGAACAGAATTATTGTAAGCCACCTCTGCGAAAGGGAGGAGGTCGGTCCAGTTGGTTTATTGGTAGGAAACATAGCATCTGAGATAATGCTCCACCATTTTGTTAGCGGATTCCATGGCTCCATTAGTAGATGGATGAAAAGCAGATGATAGACCTTGAGATGATCTGATTAATTTAAGAAAGTTCCTCCAAAACTTAGCTGTGAACTGAACCCCTCTGTCCAAAATTATTCTTTGAGGGGTACCATGCAGCCGGTAGATATGTTTCAAGAACAATTTAGTCAGTCGTTGGGCAGACAGGAGTCCTTTACAGGTGATGAAGTGAAAACAGATCTACCACAGTATAGATGACTGTATTTCCTCTAGTTTCAGGTAGGTCTACTATAAAATCCATAGCAATTTCTTCCCATGGTTGAGAAGGGTCTGCCACTGGCTGCAATAACCCAGGGTTTTTTCTGGAATTCTTTTCATGGTGGCACATACAGTACAACTCCAGACATTATTTTCCATGTCCTGTTTTAATCCCGGCCACCAGAATTGCCGGCGGATGAGATGTAGAATTTTTAAATATCCAAAGTGTCCTGCCTGTTTTATGTCATGGCCAGGTCAGAGAGCATTAAGATGGAGGGTTTCTGGAAAGTATAACTTTTCTCCCTTGTAAGCCAAACCATCCCTGCAAGTTAGGGAGGTTTGATTGTCCTTGAACCATTGATCAGTGAGGAGCTCTTATTTTATTTTCTTTGCCCCAGGGTCATCAGAATTAGGGGCTCTGCAAGGCGAGATTTGAGCAGCAGTTTGTGGATTGGAGATAATTGCCTCGTTAACCTCTTCACGCTGGCTTTTGTACTGGGGCAGTCTGCATAGAGCATCAGCTAGGAAGTTTTTTCCTCCTGTTATATACTTTAGAGTGAAGTTGAAATGGTTAAAGTACTGTGCCCATCACACTTGTTTTGGGGACAATTTGCGAAGAGTTTTCAGTGCTTCTAGATTTTTGTGATCACTCCATACTTACTCCCTTCTGAATAGTGCGTCCAGGTTAATAGAGACCAGCGGATTGCAAAAGTCTCCTTCTCCCACACAGCCCACTTCCTCTCGCTCTCAGTAAATATTTTCGAGATGTAGGTGCAGGGCTGTAAGTTCCCACTTTGGTTCTTTTGCAGTAATACAGCTCTGACAGCCACATTGCTGGCATCAACTTGAATGACAAAGAGCTTCCCTGGGCAGGGGTGCTTCAATAGCAAATAGTCTTTTTAAATTCTCAAAAGCAGATTGACAACTCATAGTCCATGCTAGTGGTTGGCCCAGTCACGGTTTCCTTCCCCCTTTGCCTGTTCTGAGTAATTCTGTAAGGGGTGGGGCAATCTCGACAAAGGAGGGGATGAATTGATGGTAGAAGTTGGTGAAGTTGGAGCTGTTTGCCTGTCTTTGTGGGCTGCCATTCAATTACAGCTTTCACTTTAGTTGGGTTCATTTCAATGCTCTCATTGAAAATTCTATAGCCAATATAATCTAATTCTATAGCCAATATAATCTAGAGCTTGGCATTCAATAGTTTCTTTAACACTTCTCTCACTAGTTTTATTCAGGCTCTATATCAGGATGTCATCAAGATACACCAGAACCCCTTTGTATAAGTGGTCATTAATCAGCTGCATGAATATGGCTCAGGGCCCCTGTAGTCGAAATGGCATGACTTTGAATTGATAGCTCCCCATGGGACAGTTGAAAGCAGTCTTCCACTCATCTCCCTCCTTTATCCTCACCCGGTAATATACCTCTCTCAGGTCTAATTTAGTGAAGACACTCCCCTTAGCCAGGTAGGTTAGTAAGTTCTTCAGGAGCGGGAGAGGTTATTTATTTTCCACACTCACTGCGTTGAGACCTTTTTAATGCATGTCTCTGGATTAGACCCATCTTTTTTTCTTTAAACAACACAGGAGCACCCACAGCAGACTTGGCCCATTTAATGAATCCCCTCGCTAGGTTTTTGTCCATGTATCGCTGCATCTCCTTGAGGGGGGACATAGCATATATTCTGGATTGTGGGAGTTTGGCTCCTGGCAACAGTTCGATGGAGCAATCATTGGGTCAGTGGGGAGTCAGGGCATTGCATTCTTTCTCACTAAATGCCTCCACTACGTCCCGGTACTCACTGGGGATGAGTGGCTCACCTGGTGCCGGTGAGACAGCCATGTGCACTCACTCACTGGGTGGGTAAACTTTCCTGTGATGTCTGTTGAATCAGTGGGTGACTTGGGCCCTATAGGTAGCCTCACAGTTCTCATTCCCTTCTCCCACCAGATAAACGGCTTCCATTTGTCCAACCAGGCTAATCCTAGGATCACAGCCTTAGTCATTTTTGGAGCCACTAGGAAGTGAATAAACTCCTAGTGCTCACCTCCTAGTGCTAACCTAGGGGCTCAGTTAATTATGTGACTAAAGTCCCTCCCATCCGGGAGCCATCAGCATGCTCAAACCTCATGGGTTTGGAGAGCAGCTTTTCTTGTATGCCCATTTTCATGGCAAATGGCAAGCAAATGATGCATCAGGAGCATCCAGAATCGACTAGCACATGTAAATCTACCTGTGCCCCCATCTTACGGATTATGAGTTTGGCAGGTAGAGAGAAAGGTGGGATGTGTCGACTTGCCAGTGGGTCATTCTCTCCTTCATCATTGCTGTCGTAAGTGGGTAGAATGGTGGTGGGTCCAGCCTGAGTCCCGGCATTCTCCTGCATGGGAGACATGACTTGGGCAAAAGGTTTCTATGTGATCCAATTGGATTTCTCTCTCATTGGCTGTTGGGCTGGTCTCTTTCTCGCTGCTGCTGTTGGGGGTAGGGGACTGGGCAGTTTGCTACTCGATGTCCCTGCTGTCCACATTGGAAACACTTGATCGGTGGACCTGCAGGTGGCCTGGGACTTTCAGTAGCCGCAGCAGTTGGAGGTTTTTTGGGGGGTGGCTGCAGTTTGAGTTGCTCTGGCCTTGACTTGGCTTCAGGTGGGGGTGGCTTCTTATAGCGGGCGAGCTGAACGTCTAGTCTTACCGCTGTCTGGTACCATTCTTACAGCTGATCAGGTACTGCTCAATAGATACAGGCCTGAGAGTGGTGGTCGTCTAATCCCTCTCTGAAGGGATGGACTAGGGATTGCTCAGGTCACCTCTCTATCTGACTGGCTATCTTGCAAAACTCCCATACATATTCCAGTAAAGGCCCACCGGCTTGCTTTATCTTATGGATTTGTTCTTCTGCTTAGAGGGCAGAAGATGGGTCCTCGAACCTTGCTCTCAGTCCTAGGAGGAAGAGATGGGGGTCCTCCAATTCGGGGGCTTGCTCGTTATATAAATTGTTCAGTCATTCGGATGCCTCTCCATTAAGCTGGATGCAATCATGTCGACCATAGCAGCTGGGTCCAGATAGAGATAGGCACAGTGGTTCAAATGAGAGCTCACTTGGTTGAGGAAAAAAATCAGCTTCTCTGGGTCCCCATTGAAGATTGCTCTAAAAGGTGGTGAAATCAATGGTTGCTGGCCTCCCCACTGTGGCTGTTGCATGCCCGGTGGCTGCCACCCCCCTGGTGGCTGCCGCATCCCAAGGGCTGCACATTCGGGGGCTGTTGCCACCCCCTGGCTATTGCTGCATTGCTAGCAGCTGTGGTATTCTGAGTTGCTGTAAGTCTCCCAATGGTCGCTGCCTGGGTGGGGGATGTTGCCATCCCCCCACTGCTTGTCTGCAGGAAATTGTGGCATCCTCAGTTGCTGTAGGTCCCCCAATGGTTGCTGCCTGAGTGGGGGCTGTTGCCATCCCCCCTGCTGTTGGGCTGTGGCATCCTTAGTTGCTGTGGGCTCCCCTGCGGTCCAAGAGGGGGTTGTTTCTGGATCCCCATAGTTTGTGGGCCCCTCAGTGGGTGCTGTACATTCAGGGGCACAACCACCACTGCTGCTGCTGCTCTTGTCTTCTCACCAGTTGCTGGTCTCCTGGCATCTTATCACCCAAAGTTGTTGCAAGGCCTCCATCAGCTGCTGCATACTCAGGGATTGCGACCATACCCCCACCCCCGCTGCTGGCCTCCCATCTATGGGGGCTGCAGTTTTTCCCATTGCTGTATGGGGCCCATGCTGGGTATTAGATAAGCATGTCTGTCTGGGGATTGGCTGTCCTGGTGATGGCCCGGGCTCTTATTTCGTTGAAGGCAATCTGGGCTTTGGGAGGGATGACGGCTGGAGCTATCCCTCCCTGTGGGGCTGGAGGCCCTGGTAGGGGGTTTCGAGGACAGGAAGGCTGCCTGATCTGCAAAGGACGGGCTGGGGGATCCCCTTTGCAGGAGTTGGTGGCTGCCTCATCGATCATCCTGATCACCGGTGTATGGGGAATGAGAAGGTTGCTCTCCACTTCTCATCTCTAGCTACTCGAACCTTTCCACCAACTTCTCCACTGACTGACTACGAGCTGCGGACAGGTATTTCCACTCACCCGAGTCCTCAGTGGCAGACAATTTTGTAGTTCTCCACCAGTCTGGGGAATGTGACATGAGGG
This sequence comes from Bothrops alternatus, assembly GCA_034064705.1. NCBI lineage: Eukaryota > Metazoa > Chordata > Lepidosauria > Squamata > Viperidae > Bothrops > Bothrops alternatus. The sequence goes on along the minus strand of JARGCV010000058.1, from coordinate 1,694,534 downwards.
AATCCCTGTGTGGTAACTCAACTTTGTCTGCCTTTGAAGCATTTGAGGGTGGCAGGGCTGTCTCGAGGCATCTGGAGTCTCCACTGGGCTGGGCCCATTCCAACAACCAGATCAGCTATCCTTGTGGCTTGTGTTTTGCCCCCAGCTCTGAGGCCTGAAAAGCTCCTTCTCCAGTGGCATGCTGGCTGTTGCTCCCCCCACTGGGGTAGCAGCTGCTGCCGCAGTGCTGGTTTCAGGCGTTCTCTCTTTCTCTATGTTGAGATCTTCCCCGAATCTTTGTCAGCTTATCCCTCAATTTTAGGGACAGCAACTGGGGCTTGGGACCCCTAGATAGTTAGGAAAAAGTTGTAGGTTTTGGCTTAATGTCATGGTTCTGACAGATGAAACTCTTCAAAGAACTTCAGGGCATTGTTTACCTTAAAGAATCTTTATTTCAGTAGCATAGCATCGACAGTAACACAATCAAAACCAAAAACTGGATTCCCCTCCCCTGAGCACATAGTATCAAAGCACAATTCCCTCCTCCAATTAACAGTCATAAATCACATTTTCCAATTAGTTTGAAATGCAGGCTCTCCCTCCAGTTCTCAGCCCGCCAATTCTTATCATCTCTTATTTCATTTATTTTGGTTCACACACTAGGTCCAGTATTATTATGTCTATCTAAACTCTTATGCACATTCCTTCCCCCCCCCCCGCAGTGTCATTTAACTCTAAAACTAAAACATAAGAAGAAAATGGTTGCATCTCTAATTGTTGTCAAAGCAAAAACATGTGATGTTAGCAGCGTTGACATCCAAAGTTAAAATCCAAATTGGTAAAAAAGAAAAAGGAAGAAAAAAACAAATATCACATGCTGACAATCAAAATAAAAAACATATATACAAAAAATAACAAATAACAAATATATAATTAACACTAACATTAAATATGAATTGTCACCCTGGTTGAATGTTGAAATATCTGGTATGTTCTTCTCCTCCCTTCCCTTACATATTAAGTCTACAAACTTTCCCATCTATACTAATTTCCCATCTATATCTAATAAAAATACTATGTTGCACAAAAAATGTCACTGATGTGGTAATCTATCTATCAATCCATCAACCCACCATCTGTTTACTATATATATCAACAGGTAACCCCAAGCATAAAAGTAATCTTTGAAGCCCTCTGTTAACCATTGGTTATTATATTTAATGCACAGAATGTCCACAAACAGCTTTCAATCTCCTGTAATCTAATCCAATTCATTGTTTCTAATCAATGCAGTTGATTTCTCTGTCTCTGCCTGTTCAACCATTTCAGTTTTAAAATCCACTCTTCAGCATCCCTTTTTCTTTCCAATACTTAGCATATACAATCCTTGTAGCAATCACCATGTAAAGAAATAATGTCCCAAACCGGTTTTTTAATCAATTTGTCCATAATACTAGATGAAAGGCTTCAGGTTTTATTAGCATTTGTACTCTAAATATTTTTTTCATTATCATTATTTTATTTACCCAATATGATTTTTATACTCAATATTATATTTACACAACACAAGAAACAATGGATGAAAACTAATCAAGGAGAGAAGCAACTTGAAATTAAGGAGAAGCTTCCTAACAATGAAGACAATTAATCAGTGGAATAGCTTGCCTTCAGACGTTGTGGGTGCTCCATCACTGGAGGTTTTTCAGAAGAAACTGGACAGCCACTTGTCTGAAAAGGTATAGGATCTCCTGCTTGAGCAGAGGGCTGGACTAGAAGACCTCCAAGGACCCTTCCAGCTCTATTTTGATTGATTGATTTAGCCTACTTACAAGATCACCATATTTGATAAAATGTATCTGGAGTTTGATTGCATTTCCAGCACTTGTTGGTAGTCCCTCTATATACTTTCACCACTTTTGTCTGGAATTAAATATGAGCAATACTATCATTTTATAAAAGTTTTATTTCAAACTGTAATTCATTTTAAGCCATTGATCTGTGCATTGATCTAATGTTATGTTGTAACTATATTTTTTTGCCCATTGTACCATACAATTTTTAACATATCCAGCTTCCAGATTAAGTAACACTTTACAGACTTTAGCAATCAGATGGTCATCTCCAGAATGTAAGTTCATATCCAATTCAGGTTTATATCCTGCAAAAACAAATATTTTTTATCAAGTTTAAATCTTTCAAAAATTCTATAAAAGGTGAACCAATCACAATTAAATTCTTCACTTACACTTACTTGCTTTTTTAAATTTTGGGTCCCTCTTTTTAAAATACCAATAAATCATGATAAGTGATTCATTTATACTCCAGTAGCATCTCTTTTCTTTGTAGTCTTCATGTGGTACTTTATAAAGTAATAGTGGTACTTTATCAGCTAATCGCCTTTTGTACTTCCACCATACACACCCAATTGATTGCCTAATAATATTCTTAAAACCAGGGTTAACTTTTACTTTATCATACCACCAATAGGCAGGCCACCCAAATCTTAAATCAGAACCTTCAAAATTTAATAACCTTAAGTTTTCCAAAGTTATCCAATCACTTAACCATACCAAAACCAGGCATCATAATACAATCGGAGGTCTGGCAAACCAAGACCCCTCTCTTTCTTAACATCTTGTAGGCTGAATGGCCTATCTTGCCATGGCCAACCCAATGCAGCCATCTCACTGCTGCCATCTTGCCACAGCCAACTCTCCACAGGACAACTCATCACACCAACTCTCTGCATGACAATGCGCCATGGGATAATTCTGTGTGGGATAACTCAATGCAATAAATGTTATCTGCCACTGTTTCTTCGATAAAAATGGAAATAATGTAGAAGAAACAATGGTGGATAACCATTGAGTTACCCTAAATGGATTGTCTGGCAGCAAGTTGTCCCATAGTGAGTTGGCTGTGGTGAGTTGGCCATGATGAGTTGGCCGCGACAAGTTATCCCAGAACCTAATATATTTCAATCTTCTGGTGATTTCTGAAATTTTCTTTCCTTCAATTTAATTTCATCTAACACTTTTTGAATTTTTCTGTCCATTTCCTTCTAAATCAGTGTATTATATTGTATAAAATATTCTCATATTTTGTTGTTGTCAATTTAGGTCAAATTGTTATTAAAACAAACCATGGAGTACTTGCTTTCGTTCTTTGATAAGCTGTGGTCACTGCAAAATAGACTCAATTAGTTTCCATTTAAAGGATTGAAATCTGAATTTAAGATGTACCATCATTGGATTATGGTTTAAAAAAGATTTTGGAAGAATATTAATTTTATTTATCTTGTGAACCAAATTTTTAGTAATCCTTCTCTTATCAATGCTAGAAATGGATTTATGTCTCTGAAAAAAAAATCCATTTTTACATCAGCATATATAAATAAAACCTAAAATTTCAGTCAATTCAAAAAAGGTTGGGGGCAGTTTCCACTGTTTATCTTTAATTCCTTATCAGTAGATCTAGTATTTTAGATTTTGCTGGTCATTGACTAAGTAAATAGTATTTCATTTCAGGTATACTGTTCCTTATTCCCAAATAGAATATTTAATATACATGTACAGTATGTATTATAGATGTATGAATAATGGTTAACTGTAAATTCCTGAAGAAACTTCTATGTTAACAGGTCTTTTACATAGAAGCCAAATACTATTTATAGTCTTCCTTATTAAAATCACATTTCGTAAGACTGAAGACAGAAGTAAAAAATTTCTTCTTTCTCATATATAAAGAAGTTCCTGAAAAGTATCTACCTCAGTTGATTTTTAATTTCAGGGTAGTTTTCTGGAATGTTTTATTGTTTATAATGCCTATATTATTTTTGTTCTTACATTTTTTATTTCTCATTCAATCAGTTTTTCAAATATCAGGTAAGCGTTATTCATTTCTTAAATTGTTTTTAAATATATGTATTTAAATCAATTGTGTAAATATTAATAGTTTAATTTATTCTTATTCCGTTAAAAAGTCAGTTTTTCAGTTACTATCTGTTATTTTCCAAACAGTAATCTATGGGTGCATTCTTTATAATTACCGATTGCTTCTAAATAATATTTCAGAAGTTAACATCATAAAGCATTTTTATACATTTTAGAAATATTTTTATCTACTTGTTTGTATATTATAAGTGAGAATAATTAATAGAAAGTGCTAAATTTAAATTGATGAAAACTGTGATACAATAGAATTATTTCAGTGTTTAAATTGTATAGTAGGTGGGAAAAGCAGTAAGAAACTAATCATACAAAACTATACTTTTCTATGGAAATTATATATATATATATATTATATTACACATACAGCATATATATATATATATATATATATATATATATATATATATATATATATATATATATATATATATATATATATATATATATATATATATATATATATATATATATATATATATATATATATACATACAGCATTTATTATTACTATTATTATTTGGTTCATTTTATAGACAGTGACACTTTTTTGATGTACAATGAAAATCTTGATCTTTGCCTAAAACCTCAAGAATCTCGTTCCTTCACCTTCGACAACTGTAACAAGCACGATGATTGGCAAAATTTTAAATGGGTGTCTGATTATCATTTATTAAATATGGCAATGAAGCTATGCCTGAGTGTGCCTTCAAAAACAAACATGATTCCAGTTACACTGTCCCCATGCAATAAAACCACTGAATTACAGAAATGGGAATGCAGAAATGACACACTGCTTGCTCTTGCAAAACAAGACCTATTTTTAAATCCTGCTAATGGGCGTGAGAATGGAGTTATACTATCAAAAAAAACCACCATAAAAAGTGTTTGGAAGATCTATGGAACAAAGAGGAGCTTGTGTGCCCAAAAATATGAAGGTAAATGTCAGAATATTAATTCTTCTTGCTGAATTTGGTTACCTGAATTCTCTTTTTTTCCTTGGATTTTCTTTTTCTGAAAATTGGAATAAATTGGATAGTGAAGGTATAATTTCAAATTATATTATTACTTTTAACATAGTAGTGTTGTCTTTTAAGTCATCTGAGAAAAAAATGGTATGTATTCTAAGATATAAACTCTGAAAATTGTTCCCTGAGTGAAGTAAACATGGTTACATGTATTGTATGCAAACAATTTCCAATCCTCAGAACTAAATATTGAAATATTTTTGAATAGTATTTCTACTCTCAGTTCTGTACTTCTCAATTTAACAGGAATATGTTTGATTTTTTTATAGCTCTGTTCACTATAGAAGGCAATGCCTTGGGAGCACCTTGCGTATTTCCTTTCAAATATATGAATAAATGGTATGCTAAATGCATAAATAATGATGATGACCACAAACGGCTTTGGTGTGGAACAACTCCAGATGTAGACAAAGACTCTTTAACTGGATATTGTCCAGTAAAAGGTAAACTCTTATTTGATGATTTATTTATTTATTTATTTCTACCACACTTTTATTATTTTTACAAACAACACAAGATGGAAACCATAACAACACACCTTTGTCATCCTACTTTCTTTATAGCAACAGGTGTATTGGGCTGAGAGACAGTGATTGACCCAAAGTCACCCTGCTGGCTTTCATGGCTAAGGTGGAATTTGAACTCATGATTTTTTCTTTTTAGCCTGGTGTTTTAAGCACTATACCAAACTGACTCTCATGCAACTACATATCTATGATTAAAAACAAGCCTTTTACAATAGACTGTTTCACCGTGCACGTAGAAAAAGCTTTTTACTTTTCCCAGAAAATCAGAACTTAATGATAGTATTTCTACATCAGCATTAGTTTACTTGAATTTCCTACCATCAGAATCACCTTAACCTGAGTTTATTTATAAAAATGCTCCAAAATAACTTTTCTGATTGAATAGAAGTAAATTGAGGAATATGTATAGAATCAATATCACAACTGAACAGAATTGATGAAATTAGTTAATCATTTTTTAAAGATATTATCTCTTACATGTTTGGTTTTGCCCTTTTTATTTAAGATAATCTTCTCTAAAAATAAGCTTTTAATGGACTTCTTTTCAAGCCAGAACTCCATCTGGCCTCAGAATTCACTGAGCAATCTTTTCTGGTCTGAAGTACTTTTTTATAACTGGTTTCTGTTATGAATTGTTCTTTCAGATCTCTTTGTTCAAGTTTCTCCTGTTAATACCCTGTTCCCCAGTTCTTCTTCCAGAAAATTTCTGGAAGCCTAGACCTTATAGTAAGGCTTTAATTATCTTCTTCCATGTGAAATAACTACAATTTAGCAATTACTATGATGCATTTAATTGTTCTTTTATAATTATGGCCCAAATTTTGATGAAATCATGATTATCACTGATAATGATATGTTGACATTTCTCTTTATCCCAATTTCTTGTTTCAATCCACTCAGAGTCTTCCAATTTTATAACAACAATTTCCAATAAAGTACTGCAACTACATAATCATATACCTCTATTTTTTATGCTTGCAGATGAAAACGATGACTTTTTCTGGGTCAAAAATCACTGGACAGGAGATCTCTACCAGATTAATTCCCTCTCAGCTCTAACCTGGGATGAAGCAAGAAAAAGCTGTCAGCAACAACATTCAGAATTATTGAGCATCAACAAACTATATGAACAAGCATATTTGGCAGGTATCTCATAACAAAACATTTCTTAAAAGGCTTATAAAGGCATTCTTGATAATAAATATTTTCTCTATTGTAGTAGCAATTTTAAAAGCTTCATATAAGACATCAACTGAATTTGGAATCCAAAGATGAAAGTTTATCTGATTGATTTGTCATTAATATATAACTATTAATAGAAGAAAATACCTGTAGCTCAGGCTGAATTGTTGAGTTCTTGGTGCTTTCTGAGCTTGATTGTTTCATTATCTAATTAGGCAACATCCTCAGTGTGATATTTGCTCCCTGATTATCATAGTACTTTGTCGTACCGGTGTAGGTGGAAGTATGGCTTTCCCCTTGATAATTCCCAGATTATGGTATTGTTTTCTATTTAATTGTTTGGTATTAATCTATCTTATCTGGGTCTTATCTGGGTGTTGAAGAGGATATGTTCTTTTTTGTTTGTTTCCTTCTTAACTTTTTAATTGAATGGTGTGTCAATATGGTTTATCTCGATGTGTCTATTGGTGGTTGATTGTTTGAATGCCAAACTTCCAGAGTTCCCTGGATGATAGTTCTAATTCAGGTTGAATTGCGCTGTATCTGTTTGTCTATTTACTCTTCGGCCTCAGACCTGCAGAATTGCTCATTATGTGGATTTTCTTTCTCAAATAGGATTAACAAATAATTTTGCAGCCGACTACTGGATTGGTCTTAATAACCCAGATTTTGACAGTGGATGGCAGTGGGCTAATGACCAGCCTTTAAGATATTTAAATTGGGCTCCAGGTGAGTAAATGTATATGGTTAGAAGATATTTCATAAAGAAAAGTGTAAACATTTAAGGATATTAAGATTAGAATATTTGAAGATTCTTATTGTTCAATCCCAAACAGTTCTGCTTAAATAGGTCAGGGCAGCATTTAAAAACAAAACTTTGCAATCTTTTTGTAATGATTAATACATATATAAATTATTGAAATATTTATTATGTTTTTGATTTAATTGACACTTTCTCTAGAAGTGTGCTAGCATTTTTGTATGAAGTATATTAGAAATATATAAACATAATTTTTTACAGTATAGTCACATTCACTATTTTTATCACCGCGAAGAGTCCCCTGATCCTGACAGAAAACTCTGAAAAGAGGCTTAGTAGCCATGCTTCGCTGAATGGAGAAATAATCCTCTTGTGTAGGGTTTGTAGGCCTGTGCAAGGAGGCTCCATTCCTCATCATGTGCCACTTGACTCCTGTCACTCATGACAGTTGATAGGGAAGCTGTGCCTTGACTTGAAAAATGGTTCTGCCTCAGACTTGATCTGGCTGGCCCCTTTGATCTGATTAAAAGGGTGACTGATTAAAGGTAGGAAGCTACTACAATCCAGTTCATCGAAGGATAATACCATTTCGGCTGACTGTCTTGCTCTGAAGGACTGAACTGAAGCTTTGTTGAAATGAAGCATCCTTTCAAAGCATTACACTAGGAAAAGTGGCATATGTCACATGCCACCATTGGTTCCATAACATATGAAATGACACAGTGGCTAATTGGATAGAACATACAATGCCTTGCCCAAATGATAGGTGCACAGCCACAGATACATTGTTCTTGAGATACAATTGAAGAACAAGGCAGAAAAACAGTTTTGATTTGTTTACAGATAAAAATGTTATTGTCTTGGACATCAGTGATAGGACAATCTGGCTTACTCTCTCTTACAGGTAGCCCCTCTTTAGAAACAGGAAAAAATTGTGGATTGATGCAGGGTAGGAATGGCAAATGGGCAAATAGCCTGTGTGAACAGAAATGTGGATACATCTGTAAAAGAATGAACTCTTCAATACAGCCGTCTGCACCTTCTTCAGGTAGGTTGTAAACAGGAAGTTAACTGAATATTCTTTCACTGATATGTACGGCACTCACATCCAAAATAACATTTTTGTATTCTTTTTCTAGTGAGAGTTTTGATCCCAGAGTAATCTATCTACAGCAGGGGTCCCCAGTGCCTGGGACACAGTCCACTACCAGGCCATGACCTATTCAGAATTGGGCCATGTGAGTGGTTGGTTGAGGGGGCAGATGTGCATGCACAGCTAAACCGGCATGAATTGCAGATCAGTGGGCACTCACATCCATGTGCGCCAGCTGCTGCTCATGCAAGTTGAGTTGCATGCATGCATGCCAGCCCGTCACTTGCGCAATGGCTATGTGCATGTGCATGCTTGTTCAGCTCAGTTCTCCTCTCCCTCCCCCCAGCTGAGCCACCAAGCTGCAAAGATTGGGGATTGCTGATCTAGAGTAATATGAAAGAATAGATCTACCTGAAGTGGAGAACATGCAAAGATTCAGATTCTGAATGGACTTTATGCAGAAACAATTTTGCTTAGGGCAAAGAGGTCCAGCCAATGGCAGGAGGCAAGGCAGTCTAAAACTCCTTTGTACACATGTACTTTTTATAACTGGGGAGGGAAGAGATGCTGAATTCTCATAATTATTCTGATTATTCAAGAACCTATGGGAATAGAAAAAATATATATTTATCATCAGTTTTATTTCAGAAAATTTTAATATAAAATGCAGCACATCTCTTAAATGAGAAAATCCTGAAGATTTTCATAACTAAAGTAAGCATGCATAAGAAAGATCCTAAACTGCAGACAGTCCTCATCTTATGACAAATTACTTAATAATCATTCAAAATTAAGACAGACCCATAACCCAGGTGTTGTAAAACATCTCTAGCCATCATAAAATGTCAAATCATCTCTCACCTGCATTCCTGAATTTATTTAACTGCACTTCAAGGACTTGGCAACTAGCTTGCCTTTATGATCAGTTGCTATGTTCTGCAGTCACAAACCTTGTGCCATAATAGCAAAATCCAGCCCAACTGTGGTAGTAAATTAAGGATTACCTCTACTAATTATATATACATTTCTCTACTCACTGGCATAGTTTTAGGTTTGCTGCCAAATTTATTTTTAAAAAGTTTATTCCCTGTAAATTTCTATGAATTAAGATGGAAACGTTGAAGGAAAGCAACAGTCTTTCAATAGTCATGCCAATTAACATGCACTGTAAAAAAGAATGCTTTTTTATGTAGGACATAAAAAATATCTGCCTGATGCATGAAAATTTAATTTGAAAAAATAGATTTGATTACAATAAATCTTGATGACTCCTCTGGCAAATACCCTTATAACAATTGACAAATTACTCTCTTCTTTAATATGAATTGTCAGATTTGCTTCTATTAAATTCCATTTATTAAATTAATTGCATCATAATATGAGATCAGGATTTTCTTCCTACCTCCACTTCGAATTCTTGATGGTTTGTATATAATTACTGTCTTTTTAGATGATCTGAAGCCAGTTAAATGTCCAGATGGCTGGATTGGATATGCAAAGCACTGTTACCATCTGAACAGAAATCGCAAAACATGGAAGGATGCATCAGTCTCCTGCCAAAAGGATGGTGGACATTTACTAAGTATACATGACATTGAGGAACACAGCTTTGTTTTTTCCCAACTTGGCTACAGTAAGTATATTTAGAAGATTTATTTCCTGTTTCCTATACTCTGTGGGTACATGGATGCCAGGAAAAGAAAGGAATAGCTGCTGAGGCTGCCATCAGAAGGAAAAAAAAAGAGTATTTATTTAGGCCTTAAAATATTTGTAAAAAAAATCTACTGAGCTTGTGTGGTTTAAATCACACTATAACTGCTGCATACATCCATGGCAGATTAGCACAACATTTGCCAAGCAATTTTTTCACATATAGACTCTCTTATATCCCGACCAACATAGCACAAAGTGCTATGGGCTGGGGGGTTACAGTATTTACAACCTCTGGACTTCATTCATTACATTTGAGAGCAAATGAATAAAATGAATTTGTCTTTTTAGAACCAACAGATAATTTGTGGATAGGCCTAAATGACCAGAAGACGACTTCATATTTTGAATGGAGTGATGGTACTACAGTGAGATTCATCAAATGGCAGAAAGGAGAACCCACCCTTATAAGTGACGTGCAAGAAGACTGTGTCATCATGAGTGGGGAGGTAACAATAAGAACCCTTAATTGTCTGGTGGAGATTTTTTTCCTTTTCAGTTCTCTCTGTGGTGAAATTTCTGTCTACAAATTTGTTTGATGCAACCTATTCTTCCATAACATAATTTATTCCATAGATCAAAGTTTCTTAAACTTCTTCCTTTCAAGCATACTTTCCACTTTTAAAAATTATGGAGAATCCCTAAAGAACTTTTACTTCTACGAGTTACTGTTGTTTATCATATTATAAATTAAAATTGACACATTTTCTGCTGTTACCATGTCTTACAATTGTGGATGGAATTTAATATTCTGTTATTTTTCAGTGTATGTTGACAAATAATTCTGATTTTGTGGATATAGGGGTCTTATGACGAGACTTAAGAAACACTATTTTCAGAAATCTCCCATTTAAGAGCCTTTAAAGGGAGTTAGAGGTTTTTTATTTGGTTAATGGGTTAATGTAAAGTCTGGTTATTCTACTGTAATATATCTGAAATTTCTAGCTATATAGAAATTTAAACATTAAAATAATGTTTTAATTATTTTAAATATATTGTTGTATTGCTTTTTTGTTATTAATATTTGCTTGTTGGGTTGCTGTTAGTACTGACCAAATTTTATTAATTTGATTTGTAAGGACATCACTTAGTAATTTGGGGAAAACAGAAGATAGCAATAAATAGATTAACTGTATAAAGTAAGCAAGGTTATTCACAGTGATGAACATTGTTCTGGGAAAAAAATCTTGATTTAAAAAAGCAACATAAAGCCTATTTTTGGCTTCCTCTATAACTTTGTAATTAGAGAAGACCCTGAGGGCTGCCAAACAAACAGACAGGCATTCAAGGTTTTAGATAAATGCAACTATAACAAGCATTGTGCATTAGTCCAGCTCATAAAAAAGCAAAAATCATCAAAAAAAAATAGGAAGCGGTAAAAGTAATGGATTCCTTTTCAATAAAGTTTGTTCCCCTTTCCATCCTCAGAATGGATACTGGGCAGATTATTTCTGTGAAGAGGAACTAGGATACATCTGTAAAAAAAAACCTTCAGAATTTCTTCTTGGAACGGATGAAGTTGCTGATCCAAAATGCCAAAAAGTAAGCCTAAAAATTTTGTAGCTCTTGATCTTGATCTATTTATTTTGTTATGACATTTTGGACATACCAACCAGAAAGCTAATTTTGCCTTGAAATGATCATTCCCCTCCACTCCTAATATTGGTATTGACTCTTAAGAACCACATAGTTAGAAAGAGTTTTCTCTGCAATATTATAAAAAGGCAAGTTTTTCATCTTTACTATATGATAAAAAAGAAGAAAAACTATCTGAGACAATGGCTTAGCAGAAAGATTACATTTTGATATATTTTTTATGAATTGAGCTGAATCTGAAAACTGGTCAGGAGATAACATAACAGGTCATAAAGGATTATTTGTTGGACATCCAAATTGCAGAAATGTTCTTACAAAATTAAGCAAATCTAAAGATACAGATACTGAATGGGAATGTTATGAATTTACATCTATCCAAATTTATTGATTTCATAGCACCTTTTTGATGCGTGGTTCAAAAGGTAGAATAATGGGACTATCACTCTGTACCACATAAAATATAAACATTAAAAAAAATTAAAAATTGTCTTTTAATCAAGATAACTTGGTGAATCTGAGAATCTTTGGATTGGGGCATAATGAAAATGTGAGAAATAAATCAATAAATTTAGGCTAATATACTTCTATATGTGTATGTATGCTATGTCAACAGGGCTGGAAAAGGTATGGTTTCTATTGTTACTTAATTGGGAAGACACCTGGAACATTTTCAGAAGCAAAGACATCTTGTGAAACAAACCAAGGATTTCTGAGCTCTGTGGAGAATAGGTAAAATATGGTGAAAGGGACAAAACTAAATATCTTTACAATGTTCCACATAGAAATGCTATATTAGTATGCTATTAAGAATTCTTTGGAGCAGTGTTCTTCAATTTGTATATACTTGATCCATTTTTGTGCAAGGAGAAAATATTAGAATGTCTATTGTTTCTCAAAAATAAAAAATAGCAACTAAAACTTAATATACAGTATATATAAAATATAATATATATTTGGGGTTATGTTTTATAATGCACATAATACACTAGTAAAATAGTATAGATATAATTTATAAATAAATAAACATAGTTGAATTGAATTACATGGTTAATTTTTCTTTTGATAAGGATGTGTGATCATAAAAGTATGGAGACCACTGCTGTATTGTTTCCCAAGCTCAGCAACCCTAAGATATGTAAACTTCAACTCTCAGAATACTCTAAACAGAAAGCTGGGGGATTTGGAGAGTTGAAGTCCACAATATTAAAACTGCCAAGGTTGGGAGAATGTTATGATATAACTGTAACTAGCAACTAACTGGTCAGACTAAGTCTAGAGAGCTACCACACATGACATTTTTAATTGTAGCAGGGAATGGGCAGGCCCTATCATTGGCCATACTCATACTTACCTCAGGCAGCCTTTACTAAGAGACCTATGTAAAATGGAGACCTGCTTTATCCTTACCCTTTAAGAGAACACTGCCCTATAGTCTTTGTTATAAGAAAGATTCAACTGCTGGCATTAGCAAAAGTCATGGAAGCATACTTCCCTAGCTCTGATCAGGAGTTTGTAAAAGATGTTAAACTTCTAGATATGAAAGGATGATAATAATGATAATTTTATCCCACCTTTTTAATATATAGATATTCCTGCCTCCTGTTTTCCCCACAATCTTTGAGGTGACTAGTAAAAGTGTAAACTGGAACTAAGATTAGCCATCCGCAGAATCTAAAAATGGGGAAAATCAGAGACCATCCTGATCTGAATTATTTTTACCACAGATTTGAGCAGGCCTTCCTGACTAGCCAGATTGGATACCGTCCTGAAAAATATTTCTGGATCGGCCTTTCAGATGTAGGGAATCCAGGAATTTTCAACTGGACCAATGGAGACCCCATTCAATTCACTCACTGGAATGCAAAAATGCCTGGTATGGAGTCTGTCAGAGCAAATACATCCTAGCAGGAAAACTTTTATCCTGTTTAGCTTATATATGGAGATACATTAAATTTAACTGGCTTTTGTCATCCATTCTGCCAGGCCCAAATCCCGGCTGTGTTGCTATAAGAACGGGAGATGCTGCTGGACTGTGGGATGTTGTGAACTGTGAGCAGAGGGGCCCCTTCCTTTGCAAGCAATTGGCTGAAGGGGTGACACCTCCTCCAATCCCAAGAGCGACTTCCCCTCCCCCATGTCCTGAAGGATGGACTGCAAGTCCAATGAGGAATGTCTGCTTCAAGGTGGGTCAGCCAGTGTTGCAGTTGAAGCATTTGCTTGTTCAACCAGGTCAGACCAGGTCAAACACTGCAACAGGGACTGGCATCACAGTTTCTTCTTCCTTCCCTTTCAGAGGGAATTTGGTGCCCTTCAGCTATGATTAAGCTTCCTCTGAAAAGGAAATACAATGATTGGAACAACAAGGAAGGCATCATAGAGAATGCTAGAAACTGATCATGTTCCAGTTTCCAGCATTCTGGAACATGACTTGCAACAAATGTCAAAAATAATAGTAATAGAAAGTTTTATCAACACATAAGGTCAAGGAAACAATCAGTCCGCTAATGAGAAGATTGCAAAGAATTGATGAGCAGCAGGGAGAAAGCAGAGTTGCTTAATTCATTCTTTGCAGCATCTGTCTTCACACAAAATGGGGGGAAATAGTGCAATCTACCAAAAACAAAACTTTAAAAGACAGAATAGGAATACAGATTAAAATAGGAAAGATGGATTACATTCCAGAGTTCTGAACAACCTGACACACGTGACCCTGAAACCATTGAACTATATCTTTCAAAGATCCTGGAGCTCTGGGAAACTACTAGAAGGCTGGAAAAGAGCTGCTCTAGTTCCCATTTTCAAAAAAGGCAGAAAAATGGATCAGAAAACTACAGACCAATCAGCTTTACATCAATACCTAGGGAGATCCTGGAAAACATAATCAAGCAACAGATCTGTGAATACCCTAGAAGCAAGCTAAGTTATAACCAGAAGCCAACATGGCTTTTGTTATGCTGTCAAAAACAGATCATGCTAAACAAATCTTATTTCATTCTTTAACAAAGTGACTAAAATAGTGAACCAATGAATTGTAGTGGATATAGTATACTTGGATTTCAGCAAGACATTTGACAAAGTAGACCACAATCTATTTCTTAGGTAAATTAGAAAAATGTAGGATAGACAGCATCACCACTAGATGGATTTTTAACCAGCTGATAAACCGCACTCATTGTGTAGTCCTTAATGGAACTATATCTGCATGGAGGGAAGTAAGCAGTGGAGTACCCTGAGGCTCTTTCTCAGGCTCAGTACTCTTCAATGTCTTCATAAACAATTTAGATGAATAGAAAAGGAACTCACCAATTTTGCAGATGACACCAGTGTCAAGAATAGCCAACACTCTAAAAGATAGGCTCAAGATCCAGAATGTTTTTGACAGACTTGAACACTGAGCCCTGTCTAACAAAATGAAATTCAATGTAGATAAAAGTAAGGTTTTAAACTTAGACAAGAAAAACCAAATGTACAGGTATAGAATAGGTGGTACAAACTCCTAGCAGTAACTGCTAGAGAGATCTTGGAGTCTTAGTGGACAATCACTTAAATATGAGCCAGCAATGGTGCTGCAGCAGCCAAAAGAGCCAATGCAATCCTAGGCTGCATTAATAGAGGGATAGAGTCAAGATCATGAAGTGTTCAGCTTTATAATGCCTTGGAAAGGCCACACTTGGAACAGTGCATCCAGTTTTTGTTGCCACAATTTAAAAAAAGATGTCAAGAGTCTGGAAAAAGGTTAGGGGGGTGGAGGCTAAAACATATGAAGAATAGTTGTAGCAATTGGTATGTCTAGTCTAGTGAAAAGAAGGACTGGGGTGACATGATAGCAATGTTCCAGTATTTGAAGGGCTACCACAAAGAAGACAAGATCATCCTATTTTCCAAAGCAGCAGAAGGCAAGATAAGAAACAATGGATGGAAACTAATCAAGGAGAGAAGCAACCTGGAATTCAGGAAAAACTTTCTAACAGTGAGAACAATTAACCAGTGGAAGAGTTGTCTTCAAAAGTTGTGGGTGCTCTATCACTGGAAGTTTTTAAGAAGAGATTGGGTAGCTATTTGTCCAGAATGGTATAGGATCTTCTGCTTGTGCAGTGGGGTGGACTAAAATACCTCCAAAGCCCCTTCCAACTGTTATTCTGTTATTCTTTTACAGCCAGCAGATCTTTGAAATCCCCATTCATTTTCTTGAGCCACCCTGGGATACTGGGCCCCAAGAAATACTGTGCTAGCCAATTTGAACAAGATGACAACTGTTATTATTGAACAAGTCTAAGACAGTTATAGCCCTAATAGAATCATTAGAAGTTGGCACTTTTCTTGCAGTCAAGTTTGAATCATCCAAGAAGTAGTACTGCTTCATACATTTTAAACTCTTCACAACTACATTTGCTTGGAATTGTCATAAATACTGTTGTTGTTGTTGTTGTTGTTATTATTATTATTATTATTATTATTATTCCATTCTACTGATTCTCACAGATTGTCACTGCAGTTTTTTGGCAATTTTTTTCATAAATGGCTTGCCACTGCCTCCTTCCTATGGCTGAGAGGGAATGACAGGCCCATAGTTCCTCATGTGGTTTTGTACCGGTACTGTTCTGTTTCGTGCATTGATAGGCATTGAACAAGGCAGAGTAACAAACAGGTACTTCTTTATTTGCAGCTAACAGAACTCTGAACAAAATGGCTCCACCCCTTTTTATACATTTACCCTGAGGTGTTGTCAGCCAATGAATGCAACATATTTTCCCACTCAAATGCATACTCAGTAACTCAGAGACAGCCTGTCTGGCCCGGGCAAACCATGTGGTCTGCCCGGGACTCAGTGCCGCTTCCTGCACCTGCTGTCAATCAAGGCCCAGGACATAACACCCCTCCCGTCTTGGTTCAGAAGGAGAGACTTACTATTTTACAATACTACAAGCATTCTCCCACAATGTCCATTTAAACAATCAATCATTATAAGTCTTTTTCACAAATCAAAATAATAATATTAATTGAAACCCTTTTACAAGGAATGTATTCAACATTCCCCATAAACATATCATAGCACAAAATAAGTCAGTTCCCAAAAGACATACACAAGCTTTTCAATTGCAATAAAATACAAAAGCATTTTATGGTTGCAAAGACAGAAACCTCACATAGTCCTTTAAGAACTTCGGTGGGTCTTTGGCCCGCTCCGATCATCTCGGAGCTGCTGCTAGTGCCCGATCTGCAAGCTTGCCTGCCAGGCTCGGCAGACCGGGTCTTTGAGACCCATTCAATATGGGTGAAACCAGATTGTGAAGGCTGGCCTGTTCCAGTAGACCCAAACCAGAGTTCCTTGATGGGGTGGAATTCCCCGGATCAGCATAAACAGCCGGCTGGGAGCACTGTCCCGTTGGTGCAAGGCCTGAGGTAGATTCGGCATGAAAAGCCGATTGAACGCAATGTCCCATGGACACAGTGCCCAAGTTAGGAGCCATCTCATTAGCAAAACCCCCATTTGGTGAATGCAATGTCCCGCTTTCACTGAGAGACTAACTTCACGATCAAATCAAAACCTGGGTGGTCCTGGCAGTCATCATAATGGACACTGGAATGATCTCCAGCCATTTGGAATGACTGTCCACCACAATGAGAAAGAGCTGCCCCTGAAAGGGGCCTCCTTGGTCGATATGAACCCTCGGCCAAGGAGCATGTGTGGTCTCCCATCTATGAAAGGGAGCCTGTGGCATTTCGGGCCTGAACTGCTGGCAAATGTGGCACCCTTGGACCTGGGCCTCGATCTCTTTATCGAGCCCAGGCCACCAGAGGTAGCTGCGTGCAAGCGCCTTCATCTGGACTATGCCCAGATGTCCCTCATGCAAGGAAGCCAAGACCCTAGTCCTTAGTGAGGTTGGGATCACTATCCTACTGCCCTACATGACACAACCCTTAAAAGTGGATAGCTCATTCTTCCTTTTCCAAAAACTCTGGAAATTAGTGCCAGAACACATGTCAGGCCATCCTGACAATACCCAGTTCAACACACGTGTTAATGTGTTGTTGGTGGCTGTTTCTGCAGCCACATCCCCTGCCTTGAGGGGAGACTCCGGCAAATTCTGGATAGCCAGGATGTGGTTGGCCGGGGCAGGATCCGACTCTAATAGCTGTAGAGGCAACCTACTAAGGCCGTCAGCATGTCCCATCTCTTTACCCAGTTTGTGAACCAGGCAGTAGTCATAAGCAGACAGAAATATTGACCATCTCAACATTCTAGGAGAGATGATTTGGGGCATCTGTTTGTTCATCGTGAACAACCCCAGGAACGGCTTGTGGTCCTTGAAGACCATGAAATGGCAACCATACAAAAAATCATGAAACTTTTTGATGCCAGCCACAATGGCCAAGGCCTCTCTATCTATTTGGGCGTAATTGCACTCAGCAGTAGACAGAGTCCTAGAGTAATGGGCTACAGGGACTTGTGTCCCATCAGCTCTGAGATGACTTAAGACAGCCCCAATCCCATAAGGGGATGCATCGCAAGCTATGCTAACTGGCAACTGCTCGTTGAAATGACCCAAAACTGCATTGACCTCAATGCTTTGACCTCAGCAAAACTCTTTTCATGGACTTTTGTCCACCCCTTTTATACATTTACCCTGGGGTTTTGTCAGCCAATGAATGCAATGTATTTTCCCGCTCAAACGCATGCTCAGTAACTCAGAGACAGCCTGTCTGGCCTGGGCAAACCACGTGATCTGCCCGGGTTTCACTGCAGCTTCCTGCACCTGCTCTGTCAATCAAGGCCCAGGACATAACAGGTACTTAAGGAAAAACCAAGACGCAATGTCTCCTGGTTTCTAACCTGATACCTTTACCACTACACTGCTGTCTAATTCTCCCTTAGACTAGTTTGAAAGTGAGCTACAGGCATTGATATTACTGCCTTGAATTTTAATTGGATTGTAATAAAGAGGAGCTTATATTCCTTTGACACAATACTCTTAAGGAGTAGTCATAAGGAAATAGCCTGATTAGGTAGTCAGTTTGCCTGACTATCTGATCCTCAGTCATATAGCTTTAATAGTCAAAAACTGATTTAGGGCAGGGTTTCCAAAAATGGTCTATATCCATCCCCAAATGATGATGGACCATTCAAGAGATTGAAAAATGTTTGGTAGTCAAAAGGAGGTCAGGAATAAAGTTGTTGTTCTTGTTCTTGTTGTTGTCATCCTCCTCCTCTTCATCATCATCATCATCTATGGGAGATGGGGAAATTCTACACCTTTTCTCAGAAAAGCCATCAGATGTTCCTGTACATATAATTTACATAGCTGTAGTTATGGCAGCAGCAAAAAAAATCATCCTTTAACTTTCTCATTTTCTTTAACATCACTGGGTTAGAAAGATTAATTTAAATACTAGTGAAAATATGAAAGTTGGAGGGTTATTTGAAAAGATTATTAAGTAATAACCATAAGGGTTATACTACATAGTTAATAGTCATTTGTAATGAGATATATTTATATGCATTTAGGTCTATCAAAAGAAGAAAGCTGAAAGGAAATCTTGGTATGAGGCATATGACTTTTGTAAATTAATTGGCGGACAACTGGCTTCTTTTCATAATCAAGCAGAGGAACGCTTACTAAACCAACTGTGAGTATCATAAACTGCTTATTTCTTATATCTCAAGGCAGAAACACTCCTAGCAAAGGGTTTATTGGAACACTGAAGCCATCATCATGGAATATATAACTAGTGTAAACTTTATAATATCACATATATTCAAAACAGTGCTAGTCTGCATTAATGGATAGAATCAAGATTACGTAAAGGGCACTCTACTTTGAATCAGAGATCCAATACTTAATTTTATATTAATAACTCATTGGGTAAGACATTATCATTTATATATTAAAAAGTCTTTAAGTGGTTATAATAACAGTAATACTCATGAATGAGTACTTAAATAAATTCCATTCTAATCATCAGAACTTATTCCCACTCAAGTAGCTTTCGTATTGCAACCATAAGGACATATGCCATGTTTAAGAATTATTGGATAATTATGGAAATTATTGTTTTGCAGACATGCTTATGTTCTGCATTTGAAAAAGAAAACAAGATAAGAAAATTACAGTATTATATTTAAACAAGATACATATATCAAATATATTTAACATATTTGCTAATTATTACATTTTAGATCAGAATCAGAAAAAGGCTGGATTAGTTTAATATCTATGCATTCCGACATAAAATACTCTTGGATTGATGGGTCTCTTGTAAGTAAATGATTAATATGCATGCCTTATAACACAATATTAAGTGAAATTGCTGGTATTTTTAATACTTAATGATGTAGTGAATAGTGAAGTTTCAGAGACATGATAATATTCTAACTGTTAAACCAACTATTAAAAATCTTAATATAATATGATGTTGATATTTGACCTGATTCTGATTATTTTAATGGTTTTTATGGACTTACTTCAGGCTGCTATTGAAAAAAAATGATTTCATTGTTCTTATGAAAGCCAACAAACTATATGAAATCTTTCATTTCACATCCTACTAATTTTTCCCTCATCCATTTTTTACTGAGAGGATGTCGAGTACGAAAGGTGAGTTGTATTTTTCCTAAACATGCTTAAGTAATTGCTATTGTCTAGAAGCGTGCTCTAGGGCTAGAACATTGAATCCAATATGACATGTAGTTTTTTTATGGTCATAAAGGTGCAATTGGGGGATGATAAGGTGGAATATCTTATATTGCAGTTTTTGCATTATGCTTGTGAATATCATTGTTACTGCTATTGGCCCATTGGAGCCATTTGGTACTGATGATGTTATTGCCAGATGAAGAAGATAGTTTTTTATAATATCTGAAAAGCAACAAAAGCAGATGTTATGGTCGCTGACAAAGTATTATCAGAGAAAAACCTGTATCAGTATGCAAGACAAAAGAGAGGTGACAAAGAGGTAAAAAGGATTCAGTGTAGGAGGTGTGATGAATACATTCTTAGGTGATGACAGATGCCACAGGCCTTGAGGAAGTGTATTCTACGCTTTCAGAAGTATAGCTTGATCCAAAAATATTAGAAAATTATTGATGCATCTACAGCATTTCTTGCTACAGTATAAAGTATTCTGGTATAAATGAATTGCATGGAACCATTTTAATATATTTTAGGTCTGTGAGTAGAACTGAGGTACATTGGTCATACTTAATGTGACTTTTGGTAAGACTACGAAGGGGGATTGCAATCCCATTGATATTATTTGACTTCTCAGTGACTATTTAGTAACCATCAACCATTGTATTGTTCTGGATCATCTCCAAGGACTGAGAATGAGGAGCACTCTATTGCCATCACTCTTTTTTTTTTTTAAGGAGTTATTCCAGTTGGCGTGTATGTGGAGCTTTAAGACCTAGATTTAGGATTCTTTTAGGGCCTGATATTCTTCCCACTTTTATTTAGTATCTAGCTGAAACTGGTGGGGGATGTGATCCAGTGGTTAAATATTATTTATGTGATTTATACGATTATTTATGTGATTATATAAGTGATTCAGGGTTAAATATTATCAATGAGGATACAGAACTTTACATCTCAGCCACTGAATGATGGTTGATTTGAACCCCTTTTCCTGATATCTGGAGGTTGCTAGGTTCTGGAAGGAGGCGAACATTCCCATTTATTTATTTATTTATTAAATTTATATGCCACCCATCTCATTGATAAGGCTATTCTGAGTGATTTACAAAATGGTAAAAAGATAAACATAAAAACAGTTTAAATTGAGAAGATTTAAATAGGATTTAGGGATTTTAATCCCAGCAATATGGAGCAATTTGGAATTAAGAAGCCAGCTGACTGCAGGGCGATTCCATCCTAGTTATGGAAAAAATCACACTCGCCTGTTATGTACTACCGGTAGTTATCTAGTTATCTAGATCTAGTTATCCTTCTTGGCTCACAGTTGCTGCTTGAGACAATTATGACAAGGAAGGACTTTTGCACAACTCCACCTAGTGTGTCATTTATAGCCTTTCTTAGAATGAGAGACACTATTCACAGTCACACATATCTTGATCTCTCATTTGGAGTACTGAAATGTCCTTTACACAGGGCTACCTTTAAAGACAGAAGCTAGAATTGTTCCAGAATTCAGCGTCTGGGATAGAAACAATTTGTCCATTCAACATCTCTTCTCTGAAAGCTGCATTGTTACACTCTATAATCCAAATTGCTAGTTATTCACTTTAAAACCTTCATGGATAAAACCTATATATCTTTGGGAATCTGTTTTTCCAGTTCTTTATATCTTTTCATAAGATGTGGTAGAATAGACCAAATTTTCATTCGGATCCTTTTCTTTAGAGAATGTTGTCTTCAGTAACCTCAGAGATTAGCCTTTTTGGTTGCTTCCCCCATCCTTTGGAATAGCATTCCCCTTGAGACTCATGCGGCCTGAGCACTTCCGGTTTTAGAAAGGTGATTACAACCTGGCTTTTCTGAATATCTTGGATAAAAAATGTTGTCAAGTATTGCCTCTCAGAAAGTAGTGTTGATTTGAATTTGTTTATAAGTAATCCTTGACTTACAATTATAAATGAGCCATAGTAGTCCAGTGTTTAGAATGCAGTACTGCAGGTTAACTCTGTCCACTGCTAGCAGTTCAATTCAGACTGGCTCAAAGTTGACTCAGCCTTCCATCCTTCTGAGGTCAGTAAAATAAGGATCCCGATTTTGGGGGGGCAATATGCTGATTCTGTAAACTGCTTACACAAGGACATATAGAAGTCTATGCTATTGCTATAATTGAACCCAGAAATACAGTTGTAAATTATTAAAGGTCATTGAGCAGGTCACCATGAGACCACATCCTATTTTACAATCTGTTTTGCAGAGATTGTAAAGTGAATGACACAGTCGTTAAGCAAGCATCATGTTCATTAAATGTGTTTGTGGGGGGTGCTCTATTGTAATTTCCAGCAGTCACTAAGTGATTACATTATCTTTGCATAGATTGTAAATTGTCTGTTACTTTGATTTTTGTGTACTTTTCCACCTTATTTTATGGAATTGAATAGGTAAGCCACTAAATTGGTTATGATCTGTAAGTGGAGACAGATAGACAGACGGACAGACAAAAATGGGGAAGTTTGAAATGGTTGAAAATGTCAAACGTAAACTCTGTCACTGTTTTGCAAACTGTAGCATTTTAAGAGAACTTTAAAAAAACATGAAATAAACAAAGCTTCTGATTTCAGAATAAGAAAGAGACAAACCAAAGTCAGCATTGTAAAGCATAATTAATTTAAATCTTTAATTAACTTGAACCCATAGAAATCATGTTATGAAGTTTGTTACTACACTTAAGTACATATATATAAAAAGTATATAATTGTTCACAATTATGTTCAGTAATCATATTTAAAGTGTAAATAGTTTTTATTATAAAAATAGCTTCTTGGTGAAATGTTTTTAGGCACTGGTGTCCAGTACCTGGAAATACAACCATTCATTTTGTTACCTCTCTGCTGACTCTTATCTGATCTATCATCTTGCCTTGCCCTGCCCTGCCCTGCCCTACCCTATCTCACCTCACCCCATCCCAACCCAACCCAACCCATTCCATCCTATCCATTTTTATAAGATTTAGAGGCTCTGGAACACTCTGGGCAATCTATACAAAAAGTAGAAAATTATTTTTTTTAATGCCATGCATAGAAAAACATGTTTCCTATAATTCATAGAATCACAGACTCACAGGGCTAAAAGGAATCTTGGGGGTATTCTAGTTCAATCCCCCTGTCCAAGATAAGAGTCCTCATACCATCTCAGACAAATGGTTATCCTGTAATTTATTGCAAATTTCTAGCTATAAAGCACCTATACCTCTGGGAGGCTGTTCCAGTGCTTAATGGAATTCATTGTCAGAAAATTTTCCCTTGTTTCCAGGTTAGATCTGATGAGTTTTTGCCCATTCTGTCTTGTCCTATCCTCAAACCCTCAAATCCTCATCCTAGCTCCTTTTCCTACATTATCTTCAAGACATAACCAACAAAAGCATCTGGAACAACACCAGAGTAAAGGCATATAAATGTTTTATAACACTGCAACTGTTGCTAGTTCCTCTTACAGAGTTGTGCCGTGTTTTGTGTTAAAATATGTGATGCTTTATTTAAAAATGTTACATCAGTGAATCAGAGACTTAAATGAAAAGTACATGCTAGCTTCCACTCCTTCAGTTTCAATACTCAAAATCACATTGGCAAAATTTTGTTAACAGCTTATCAAACATGCAGACACAAATCATTAAAAAGTAATTATGATACCTTTGGTTTTTCCATAGGTTAAAACTGATAGCTTTTGGAAAGTAAATTTTTTAATTTTTATTGTAGGCATCCTATGAACCAATATTTTATAGGGCTTCAAAAACAGTTTTTGATGAACGATGCAAAGTAATATGGGGAAATACTGGATCCTGGTCATCTTTAGACTGTCATGAGGTATTTAATTGGATTTGTCAAATTACAAGAGGTAATATGCTTTTCATTCTCAAGTAGTTTATTGGTATATTGTTCAACTGCAAAATTTGAAAGAGAGAAAGAGAGACCATATAAACTTCTTTTATAGTTCATATGGTCTCTCTTTCTTTTGGGGGAGGAATTTAGGAATCTTAAATACAATTCTCTTTTAAGACTGCAGATTTTAAATTTCTATTTACTGTATGACTAATTAAGTAACATAGTACAATGTCAAATATAAATATCTGCATGAATTTACTCCAAAGAAGGCATAATTGATGCCAATAGTTTTTCTTTCATAATCATAATTATCACTACCACCATCATCATCTTAATAATTCATGAAATTTGTATGCTGCCAATCAAACAAATTTTTTTGAATAAAACCAGCAAAAGAAAAAAGAGAAAGATAAAACAGGGCAAGTGCAATGAAGTGAGGGATCTCACTCTTCCTTGCCAAAGGCTGAGTAAAGAGACAGGTCTTCATGGATCTTCTAAAGAACACCAGAGTGAGGGCCATTGCGTGTTGAGGAAAACTGGGATCCACTCTGCAGTTTTATTTACTTACAAATGTAGAAATATATTAAGCTATACATTTCATTTTTTGAGAATTGTCTTTTGCCATAAGAAGTAACGTGTTAAGGTTAAGCTTGACATCTTTGTAATTAAAATATTTATTTTTTCAGGTTCACCCTTAAATCCAGAACCAAGCAACAACTTTGGTATGTTGAGCAATTTAGTGTCAAAAATGTTGTATGTATTATTTAGTAGGAATCAGGACTGTGCTTTGTATTTTAGTTTGATCTGAGGTAAATTTAGCTGTACATAAAAAAGCATTCTTAAAATGTAATGTGTGATGATTGAATTTGTAAGCAAACCAATTTCTCAGAGCACTGAAGAAAGCCAGACGCTGGTTCTGGATGGTGTAAAACTATAGATTTGTGATTTCCTTTAAGTGAAAGAAGAGTACCATATATGATTGACCTTCTCTTCACAGACAATATATCATGATTCTGATAGACAAAACCAAATAAATCAGAACTCCAAGGCTTGAGATTCCCTCAAAGAACATGTTTATTGGTTAGATCAGTGATGGCGAACCTTTTAGAGACCGAGTGCCCAAACTGCAACCCAAAACCCACTTATTTATCGCAAAGTGCCAGGGCTGCATCAGTATTGTGGTGCTCTCAGGGGGGGAATGGGGGTGTGGCCCACTGAGTGGGCATGGCTTCAGTGGTCACAGCAGACTAGGTGAGTGTGGCCTGGCCCAGGGTGGCGGGAGCCAGTCCCTTGCCATCTCTGGGGCATCCCTGGGGGCCAACACTGCTTGCTCACTCACTTCCTGCCTTGTCACTTCCAAACACCACGTGCTCGCTACTCCGGTGAACTCTGCTGGGGCAATGGCGCATGTGCCCACAGAGAGGGCTCTGAGTGCCGCCTCTGGCACACGTGCCATAGGTTCGCCACCACTGGGTTAGATAGTATCAGCACAGTCAAAAGTGAAACCAAGTCTGAAGTTCCCATGAGAAAGCAACAATATTACAAAGTTGAACTCCCCACCCCAGTGCTATGCAGTTAGCTACGCTCCCCAATAGAAGAGTTTGGCGGGCTTTCTAACTAAATGCTCCCACCCCTATCTAACTGACAGAAATGACCTTGGTTCCCATGGGACAGTAAAATGTTTAGACTAGTAGAAATCGCCCATCCCCTTTCCAATCCTGTGGCAACTTAGAATGAAGTAAATGGCTGCAGCCAGGTTCATTGTAGAGTTGATACAATAATTGAATAGGGGCTTCCTAAGCATATATAGAATATGGCTGTAACCAAAGAGGAGTTACTAAAATGTAGAGCATTTTTATATCCATAAAAATCATTGGAAAATTTTAAAAAACATTCCCAAATATGCAAATCTTTAATGAAGTGGTTGAATTGGAAAGTGATTTGATTGAATCAAGAGATCTAAGCAGTTGCATAAGGCAACAACCCATTTCTGTTTCCAGCTAGTTCTGTAGGCAAATTAAAATGGCCTCCTCATTGCTTCACTTTACACTGCTTTGTCCTATGATTCATCCCAGTGAATCTAATACCCAGAAAAGGTGTTTGTGTATTCTGGAATATTTGCATAGAAGCCTCTTCCAGCTATTGGAAGCACTCAGTTGAGGTCAGTTTGCCAGCTATTATATGGATGTGTCTTTTGGGTATGCTCATTCATATTCAAAAGATCTTGGAAAGAAGAGCTTTGCCCAAAAGAACAGTGTGGAATCTTCAAGTGGCTCTTTTTGCTTTGTGGATTTCTGAGATGGATAAAAAGAGATCCTAGACCTATAAGTTGTTTCTTCTACTTCTTCTTTTGCAGAGTATAGTTATACAAGAGTTGAAGATGGCTGGATTGCATTTGAAAGGAATGAGTATTATTTCAGTAATAAAACAATGCCTGCAGAAAAAGCCCGGAAGTTCTGCAAACAACATGGTGGTGATCTTACCACTATTGAGAGTAAACAAGAAAAAATATTTTTGTGGAAATATGTAAGAAATATATGCAATAATTACCTATGCAAAACAACAAGTTTTATAAAATATATATGTGGGTGTTCTCTCTCTCTCTCTCTCTCTCTCTCTCTCTCTCTCTCTCTCTCTCTCTCTGTGTGTGTGTGTGTGTGTGTGTGTGTAAATAATATAAGAGTAGAAGTTTTCAGAAAAAAATTTTTCTAGCTTTTGTGATGATATGTATCTGTTATTGAATAAAATATATAACATGATGACAACCATTAAATTAATATCACTGGAACTTTAAAGACACAAAAAGTGAATAATCTTTTCAAAGAACACATTGTTAAAAAGCAGAACATATTTCAGAAAAATTATTTTGTGCTTAGATTCAACATGATTTGCAAAGAATATTTTTAATTATACATTGTGTTTGATAAAACACAAACATACTAGGAAATATTTTACCCTATATTGGATTATTGGTTTTGATGCTCTATACAATAATTGAATTAAATTTCTTGGTACACTATTTCATTACTTTATATTAAAAATAGTAAATTGTAAATAACTATTTTTATTTCCTATTCTTTCTTTTACATTTTAGGTTGTCAACTATGGAATTCATTGTGATTTCTATATTGGTTTATATTTGAGTCTTGACAAAAAATTTGGGTAGGTGAATAAAATACATAAAACTGATAGACAAATTCTGCAGCATGGAATTAAATTCTGTTTTTAAATTATTTTTAATAATAAACTAAATAAATATAAATAAGACAACTAATTTTCCTGAAAAATAGATTGTGTCAAGTTTTTTTTTAAATAAGATTTACTGAAAGGGAAAAGAACTCTATTTTCAATGCTTTTACTTGGGAACCCAATTTGTTTCTCAGTTTCTTAAGATAAACACTTCTTTAGCTTTTACTAATAGCCCATCTACAAGCCAGCAATGAAGCGAGGAATGTGCTAGTAGGCAGGCTGTGAATCTGTTTCAAGCTCTCAACGTATCATTAGATATTTGATAATAATAAAAAAAATCCAAGCACAAACATTTTATTCAATACAACAATGAATACTGCCATGTGGCATTTCAACTTTGTGACTATGCAGGAAAAATATATAATAGAAGTTATATTTCTGATGTTTAGATTTTTTTGACTTGCAATAACTTACTATTCATGTTGGAAATTACAAAACAGAAGCTTGTCAGTTGGTGCTACATATATCATTTAGTTTATTGCTATTCTGTAAATTATACTTATTTGCATCTAAACTAACCACAGGGGAATTCCTAACATAGTCAATGCAAAAGAGCTTACTCAGTAATCTATTTAAATATCATCATAATTGGCTTGTTCATAAGTCCATTCACTTAAATGGGAAGCCAAAAATAAACATTCCCCTAAAAAAATTTGCACTGATGTGTCATATTGTGTAGCCATGGTCCTAGGCAATTCTAGGTTTTCGAATCCCAGAATTTCTTTTTATTAAAAAAAAATCTAGATAATGGATAATCTGATGTGATATATTGATCATTTGTTCGGTGGCTGTTCAAAGTTAGAATGACACTGAATGAAAGGATTTACAACTGGCCCTCAAACTTCTGATTGTCACAGCATCCTGCAGTCACATTAACAAAATTGGGCTCTTGGCAAGCAGCTTGCATGTATAATTTTTCTGCTCGCTTCCCACAAGAAAAGTCAATAGGGAAGCCAGCAAGGAAGGTCACAAGTTGCTCTGGTTAAGTCTCTTCCCTCAGGCCTTTCCTCACTCATACACAGTGTGCCTTCTTTCCCCCTTCACTTACTCACACCCACCAGTGCCCTTTTTCACTGGGTTCCACTGCATTGAAACTTAAACATGCATTCATCAAAGCCCTCATTCCTAAGCCTCCCTATGCCTACACACAGATTTACATCAATCGACATCCTCTTTCCCAATCTCCCTGAATTAATATGCTTGCTCTCTTTGCCCACTTTCCCCTTCCTTTCTGTGATGCAGACATGAAGACATGCATGCATGCACCTCTTTCCCTGGCCTTCCTGTGCTTGAACATGCACTCCAACTCACCTTCTCCTCCCTGAGATCATGCCGAAGTGCACCACCATCCCAACTCAAGCATGCTCTTCCAGGGCCTCTCCAAATCCCCTGCAGTATCCTCATGCTCCTTACATGTGATTGCCTCTGCTTTCTGCTTAATAGCTCACCTACCTTGGGATTATGTTCATAACTGCGACTGTCTGGATCACCAATGCTAAGCAATTAAATCACAGGATGTCACATTTATAACTGCATTGCTTAGTGACAGCAATCCTAATCCCAGTTGCCTCATACCTCAAGGACTACCTGTAATTTCTCAATAGTTGTAAATTTGCTATACAACTCTGTTTTGCTTTGTTTGTTTGCTTATTTTCTTCTCCAGCATGTGGATTACGAATCCACAGAGGATGGGTAGTTATCTCAGCTTCACTGCCCATAGACTAGGACCAAATTTCTTAGCTCCGCCTCCAACCGGGGCTTCCTGTCCTCCAACCGGACTTCCTGTCTCCCAGTTTTTTCCTAGTCTTCAGCCCGTCAACAGCTCCTTGAGCTAGGCTCCAGAGTAGGATTGAATTTAATCGAATTTAGGATTGATTTTCAGCAAGTTAGGTTAAAGTTTCTTTAAATTTGGAAGGTAAAGTTAGATTAGAACAGAGGAGGATTCAAAGGAGCCGGTCCAGGGGACCTCCCCCGGTCTTACAGGACCACGCGGTGGGAGCGAGAGAGAGTATCGCTCCAGCACAGACCCGCGGCCTGAATCCTCTCCACAAAAGAAGATTTCCCCCTCGAGAGGCACCCCAGCCCCCAGCGGAGACGAGGATTCCAGCGGAGGACGAGCGCAGCGACGGACGAGGCTTCCATCGCATCCGAAGCGCAAGTGGGGTTTGCGGTGGGGGGGAGGAAAGCGCCGCTGAGCCATTAGGCCGGCACTTGGCGCAGAGCCCCAGAGCGGCCGCGAGGGCAGCAAATCGGGGGTCTTCGGCGGCCATCAAGGACCGCGTGGAAGGAGGCGGCCGCCATCTTGGGCCGTCGGCCTCCGGGTTTTTTGGCGCGAGGGGCCATCTTGGAAAGGGGGCGGTTCCCTCCAAGGGCGGCAGAATCGGCCATTTTTACGCAGGCCCGAGTCACCGGGACAGGCCGGAGAGACGAGCAAGGTGGGGGGGCTTTAAACGGCGCAATTAATTGCAGAACGGAAAGCCGGTGGGGACAGCAATCGTAGCCTTAGGCAACCGCAAGCCCAGCCACCTTAGAGCCTGCTGAGTCAGGCCGAGAGAGGGAGTTTGGAAGTGTGTGTGGGATCTTGGGGGTTTTCCTTTAAACCCCAGGGATAATCAGCCCCGCAGACCTACCCAGAGAGAGTCTGCCTGCCTGTCTCCGCCAGTGCATCTGTGCAGAAGAGGGCCTAGCCCCACCTGCCTGCGGAGCTAAGCCTCCTACTTACTCCCGCTTGTCTGGAGATTCCTGTAGTCTCCCAGACGCACGATGGCAGACAGCGCGTCGCCTCAGGTGTACCAAGGCTCAAGCCCCCCCCTCCCTCCCCAAAACGCAAGGCCATGGATCCGGAACTGGGGGGGGCAAGAAGAAGGCAAAAACAAAGCACCTAAACAAAGAGCCATCGAAGGCAGCCGAGCGACAGGCCTTAAGACGGCACCAGGTGCTAGAGAGAGAATGTGCCAAGGCCCAGAGACTTCAGGCCAGAGAGACCGAACAGGCTGATTTTTCCCAATCCACACCTTCCACACCAGAGCATGCGGATCCCACAGACACGCAGACGGAACTGGAAACCCCAGACCTACCAAGAGGGTGGTCTGAACAATTACAAACATTTATGCAGAAAGCATTTGATAAGTTTATGGCTACTAAACTTTCTTCTTCTCCTCAGGAGCACAGCAAACAGCCAGCGCCCCCGCTTCGCAGGGGAGGCGCGTCCACCCAAACCTCCGAGGAATCTGAGGCCTCCTCACAGATTACAGAGGAGGAACCGGAGGACTGGGAAACATCGGGACGCCAGCTGTCAGAGGATGAGGATGAGACCCCGGAACAGGCCCCAGCCTCAGGACTGTTCGATTCAGCTAATTTCCGTTTGCTCATGCTCAAAATCTGTGCCACCCTGTGCCTGTCAGCAAGGCCAAAGGTGACAAAACCTGCCTCCCCTGAGGAGGAGGAGGAAGGTAAGGTTCATCCGGTGCTACACCCACCTGCACCGGAGGAAATAAAGGTACCGTGTCCGTTAGTATTCCGCACTGCGCTGGAATCACAATGGGCCTCATTGGCAACCACACCGTCTCCAAGCAGCACGGATAAAAAGATACTAAATGTATGCAATGCTTTAGCTTCCCTCATAGAGGTGCCAAAGGTGGACGAACCACTAATATCTCTCTTTGCCTCATCCGCCATTCCAGGAGATATGGCGGAATCCATGAAGGCCGAGGACAAGAAATTCGAGTTTGCGCTTCGCAAGACGCACAGCTCTTCAGCCTGGGCAATTAGATCCGCGATCTCAGCCTCGCTGTCGGCCAGGGCTTCAATCCTGTGGCTTCAGGATCTGCAGGCAAGTCTAGCACCAGACCAGGTACGTGCGCACCAAACATTAAACAAGCTGCTGATGGCGACAGAGTATATGGCAGACACCACCCTGTCCGCCTCCAAGTATTCGGCCAGGGCCATAGGGTCAACAGTAGCCTCTAGAAGGCTCCTCTGGCTCAAAACGTGGAAGACGGACCTTAAGTCTAAGTGGCGCCTGGCCACCGATAAATACTCAGGGTCTAAGCTGTTTGGGGCCATCCTAGACCCGTATGTTATTGAGGACAAGAACAAGAGAAAGATACTCTCCCACCCATCCAAGGGAACAGATAGGCGACAGGAGTTCCGCAGGCAGGGGTCCCGTCAAAGCGGGACCGGGGAATGGAGGCAGCCCTTTCGCGGGGGGCAGTCCTGGGATTGGCCCAGAAACCAGCGCCCCTCCTCATCGGGTCAGGAGCGCTTCCAGGACCGCCCGGCCGCAGGTAGGGGCCAGTTCCCAAAACACAATGCCAGAGGTGGGGCGGGACGACCTTACAGGCGCTCCAAGTGACGCCTGGGACAGCCCCATAGGGGGTCGCCTGGCGCTGTTCAAGGAAGTGTGGCAGGCCACCACAACAGACGCCTGGGTAAGGGACACCGTGACTCACGGCCTAGCCTTAGAGTTCTACGCTCCCCCCCCGAGCCAATTCAGACGTTGCCCGGAGTCACGAAACCCCTCAAAAGCAAAAACTTCTGAGAATGGCCATAGAGCATCTGATAGAGATAAGAGCCATAGAAACGGTTCCGACAGAACAGGAAGGACAGGGGTTCTACTCCATCCTGTTCGTCGTACCCAAGACATCGGGGGGATGGAGGGCAATTCTAGATCTCAAGAGGCTAAACCACTTCATAAAATACAAAAAGTTCAAAATGCAGTCCCTCAAATCCATCTTGGCCAGCATTCGGAAAGGGGATCAGTTATCATCCATAGACCTCACAGAGGCATACTTACACATACCAATAAGGCAGGAAGATCGACGCTTCCTATGTTTCTGTCACAAAGACAGACACTATCAATACAGGGCCTTGCCTTTCGGCCTCTCGTCGGCACCCAGGGTATTCACAAAGGTGCTGGCAGTGTTAGCAGCACACCTGCGCACTCTACCGGTGCGCGTCTTATGTTACCTGGACGACATACTGATCCTGTCAAGGTCCCTACAAGCAGCCCACTCAGACTTGAGGGCCACACTAAGCACACTACAGGAACACGGCTTTTCCGTAAACTACAAGAAAAGTCATCTCACACCATCCACACGCCTACTACATCTAGGGGCGGTCATAGACTCAGAAACAGGGTTAGTACACCTCTCACAGGACAGATGGGACAGCGTTCGAAAGCTCGCACGCCTCGTCCAGGGGAAGGGGTCAGCCACAATAGTACAACTATCTCAACTCCTAGGGAAGATGATATCCTGCCTGGGTATCGTTCCATGGGCCAGACTCCACTCCAGAAGGCTCCAATGGTTCCTTCTCCCCTACCAAAGGAAAAATCAGGGCGCATCCCTCCGAAGGGTCATACTTCCCCCTCAGGTCCTGTCATCCCTCCGATGGTGGACCTCAACCGCCACGGCCAGGGGAACGCTGTACAGGGAACCAGACAGACTAACGGTCACCACCGACGCCAGCCAGTTCGGATGGGGAGCTCACTTCCAGGATCAGATAGCTCAGGGCAGATGGACACCCAGGGACCGGGGTCACAGCATCAACTGGCTCGAACTAAGAGCGATCCACTTAGCCCTCCTACAATTCTCCCCCCACCTGGCGGGAAGACACGTGCTAGTTCTAACGGACAACGTGACTGCCAAAGCACATGTGAACAAGCAGGGAGGAACAAAATCCGCAGTTCTCATGCAGGAAGCGCGAGAACTGGGACTTTGGGCAGAGTCTCACCTAGGGTCAATAAAAGCAGAGCACATATCGGGGGAGGCAAACAGCCAAGCGGATTCACTGAGCAGAGCCACGGTGAATCACGCAGAGTGGAAACTGGACCCGACCCTGTTCGAGGCCATCTCGAACAGGTTCGGGCGACCACTAGTAGACCTGTTCGCGTCCCCCAAGAACAAGCAGCTCCCTCGCTTCATGTCCAGGTTCCCGGCCTGGGGAGCAGAGGGGACGGATGCCCTCAGGTGCAGGTGGCCCCCGGGGCTGATGTACGCATTCCCTCCGCCCCCGTTGATACAAGCAGTCATCCGCAAGGTCATCCTGGAAAGAGGATGATCAGGTGATGATCAGGTGATCCTGATCGCCCCACATTGGCCACGTCGGCCTTGGTTCGCAGACCTCGTGGACCTGTCAATCTCGCCAGCCTGGATAATACCTCCCCACCAGGTGTCGCTCAGCCAAGGGAACCTGCAACACCCAGACCCACAGTGGCTACAACTAGCCGCTTGGCACTTGAGAGGGAGGGACTAGCCAGACAGTCCTTTTCGAAGGACGCCATAGAGATCATCCAAGCTGCCCGCCGGCCTTCCACTAACAGAGTGTATGAGGCTACGTGGAAGAGTTTTGTCAACTGGTGCGGCAAGCAGAGTATAGACCCCTTAACGGCGACCATCCCCATCGTCATAGATTACCTCGTAGAAGGGGTTAAGAAGGGCCTGGCCCTTAACACTATTCGCAGGCAGGTGGCAGCCATACAGACTGTGGTCTCCTGCGACAGCAGGGAGCCACTATCACAGCACCCGGCCGTAAAGGCCTTCATGAAAGGGTTAGCCGCAGTACGGCCTCCGGTGGTTCATCGCTACCCATCTTGGGATCTTCCCAAGGTGCTCCAGGCCTTAACTTCTACTCCGTTCGAACCCCTGAGACTCTGCTCACTCCGTCATCTGACATGGAAGGTAGCCTTCCTGGTGGCCATCACATCGGCTAGGCGGATTTCGGAGTTGGGGGCTCTCTCGGTCCGAGCGGACCTGATGATCTTCTCAGAGGACACAGTCACATTACGTCTAGATCCATCCTTCATTCCGAAGGTCAATTCCTGGTTTCACAGAGCTCAGGAAATAGTATTACCAAGCTTCTGTCCAAATCCTTCTGATCCACGGGAACGGCGATGGCACACCTTAGATGTGCGCAGGGCCTTACTTAGTTACATCAAAAGGACATCTGCCTTCCGGAAATCGGAAACGTTATTTGTCTCGTTCCAACCTGCGACCATGGGTCACAAGGTTTCCTCCTCGACCATTGGCAGGTGGATCAGGGCATGCATAGCAGAGGCTTACGGGGCACAGTCACTACAGGTCCCAACAGGAATAACGGCACACTCCACCAGGAGTGCGGCTACATCAGCGGCCTGGCACACGCAGGCACCGGTGGAGGAGATATGTAGGGCGGCAACATGGGCGTCTCCGGTTTCCTTCATTAAAAGTTACAGGATAGACCATTTCGCTGCGGCAGGGGCCTCCTTCGGGAGGCAATCGCTGCAGCAAGTCATTTCTTCAAATGAGACTTCAGCCTAGACTCCCACCCGGGGGACATGGGAGGGCTTGGGTATGTCCCATCCTCTGTGGATTCGTAATCCACATGCTGGAGAAAGGGCGTTGTCTTACCTGAACGCCTCTTCTCAGCATGGGGATGAAGAATCCACACACCCTCCTCTAACAGTCTAGGCAGATATTGTGTTACAGGAATAAGAACAGGAGCCACGAGGACCAAACTACGTTGAAGGAGCTTCGCCGGAGAAAAAACTGGGAGACAGGAAGTCCGGTTGGAGGACAGGAAGCCCCGGTTGGAGGCGGAGCTAAGAAATTTGGTCCTAGTCTATGGGCAGTGAAGCTGAGATAACTACCCATCCTCTGTGGATTCTTCATCCCCATGCTGAGAAGAGGCGTTCAGGTAAGACAACGCCCTTTTTCTTTTACATTGTTTGTATTGTCCACCTGGTGGGGTTATATTGTCTTTAAATAATAAAATTGAATAATGGAAGAGTGCAAAACATTTCAAATTCAAAATATCCTAGCCTTGGAACACCCGTTCTTGAGCTTCTGATAATTGTTTTGAGTTCAGAGTATCATAGGTGACTGTCAAATATTTTTCTTCAGCTGGATGGATGGAACTCCAGTGACATATGAAGCCTGGGCCACTGGTGAACCCAACTTTGCCAATGAAGATGAACACTGTATAGTTATGTATTATGATTCAGGCAAGTAAAATAAACTTCAGGTTTTCAACAGTTATCTGTATGTATATGTTCAGGTTAAGGCACAGCATTCTTTAATTTGGGATAACTAGCACACAGTATTATAGATTCCATCATTAAAGTATTTAAAAATACATTCTTTTGTAACTTTAATTAACTTGTTATGATGTAAATATTTACATTAACATTCATTGTTACAGTGTATCATTTTCCAAACAAGCATATTATAGCTTATTATTTTCTTCCATAGATCTAACCCACTTAATTACTACATATATATTCTCAGGGAAAACCAATTTGCAATA
Organism: Bothrops alternatus; assembly: GCA_034064705.1. Taxonomy (NCBI): domain Eukaryota; kingdom Metazoa; phylum Chordata; class Lepidosauria; order Squamata; family Viperidae; genus Bothrops; species Bothrops alternatus. The sequence goes on along the minus strand of JARGCV010000058.1, from coordinate 1,658,669 downwards.
TTAATAAACACCAAGTAGTCTTGCCAATGGTCAGATATTAAGGTAATTGCATTCCAAAATAGCTATAGTCACCTATCAATCTCTTAGAACTATGTTCTGGAATTATTGACATTCAGATTACAAATATAAGAATACAGTAGTTCTCACTAATCTCCTACAATTGGCAGGTCCATTGCTAACTGTCATAAATGAAAGACACATGACTGTGCCTGAATTAGCATGACAGTTTCAGTTGTGTTCATTTATGAATCACCTGTAGTCAATAAACACAATGTCATGTGACCATAACTTGCAGCCACCTGTCACCTTTCAATGACCTTTCTCATTGAGTTTGCTTGTTGAATACCAGTTATGAAGGTCATAAATGAAAATAATCTGACCAGGGAACACTGCAATAGTCTTAAATGTGTGTCAACTGCCCTATCCCTGAATCACAATCATGTGACGATAGAGACATGGCAATGGTTACAACTTTGAAATCCAGTCCTAAATTTTCTTTTTCAGTACCATTGTAATTTTGAATGGTTACCTGAATGAGTAATCAGTAAATGAGGACTACTTTTATTGTTTCCAAAATACTGTAAGATTTCAATATGTACTATTGCACTTTGCATTATTATTCTCATCCTCATTATTTTGGTTGCAACACATATCTGATCTATTGCTATTTATTCTAATAATAAATTAATCTTGACAATATAACTTCTTTGATCAGGTGTATGGAATGATATAAACTGTAGTAATCAGAAAAGCTTCATCTGTGAGAGACACAATAGCTCCGTCCGTACAACTGCGGTGCCCACATTACCTGCAACTCCAAAAGGGTGCAGTGAAGGCTGGCTTTGGTTTAATGACAAGGTAACGGATGTAGCTAATATAAATATTTTGAGATAGCATCCCTGTTCAAACATCCTAAAGGCAATATGTATGCTAAATACATGGAGATTGCCATAGGTAACCAGTGGTAGTTCAGCAAGAAATATTTTCATGTGCTACATTACATCTATTGTATTAGGTAAAATATTTGAACAGAGTAACCATGCCACAAAATAGAAATACTTGCAACAATAACAATGAAAAATATAAATGCTTCCAATACTAAAAGAGCCATGTTTTTAGAAATAGATTTAGCATTTTAGATAAATGCCATTTTTGCTCTGTTCACATAAAATCTAAATGAAATTTAAAGTATATTTTCACATTCTATTTCCCCACTATTTTTATTAACATTTATTACACATAGTTTTCAACTTAAAATCGTAATTGAGCCCAAAATTATGGTCATAAGTTATGCCTGTCATTAAGTGGGTCAATATGTGACCAACCTGATTTTATAACTTTTTTTTGTAGCAGTCATTAAGCAAAATCCATGTTTGTTAAGGGAACTTATTTTCTGCAACAAGCATTTTTTGCCAGAAACTAGATGCAAACATCAGTTTCCAGCAAAAAAAAGTCACAAATCCTGATCATGTGACCATGGAGTGCTGCAAACAGCTGTAAATGTGAGCTGGTTGCCAAGCATCCATAAAGCTCTGACTAGGGGGGACATGGTCATGAAAGTTCTTTGGGGGAGGTATCTGGTAACTTGTAGTTCTGGAGGACATGTCTATAAGCTTGAATTGTCTCACAAATGCCACCAAGATTTTGAAAGATTTGGGCACATTCTTTTTTCATCAGTCTTCCTCTTTTCTGGGTTTTCCCAAAAGTAAGGTGGCAGTGACAAACCTGGCTGAATAACAATCATCAATACAAAAACACTAAGAAGTCAGTGATGACCCAAAGTGTAGATAGCAATGCATATAATTAAATTATAAAATGTTAACTTTTATTACAGCTTAGATTAATTAATTTTATTAATTCTTAATTATTTCCTAAGTTCTACTAAAAAATTCTGATTTCATTTCATGATTGATGATTATACATTGGTTGCATCTATTACTTTTTATTTATTTAATCCTTTCTTGATTGATGGATTTTTGGAGGGATTTTTTATCCTTCTAGTGCTTCCAAATATTTGGCTTCAGAGAAGAGGAGAAGAAAAACTGGAGCGCTGCACGGGATCACTGCAGAAGCCTAGAAGGAAACCTGGCTAGTATACCAAACAAAGCTGTTCAAGGTACAGTCACTTCTCTAAACCATACTGACTATTAACATTTCTTTTAAAATCCAGGAATCTTGTCTTGATTATAGTATTATAGCAATTACTATGCCGAATCCTCTTTCCTAATTTCCAGTTTACATAAGCTTTTTCCACTTAGGAGGAGCTGGAATATATGAAAATGAAACGTGTTTGAATATTAGTAGCTCGGGTTGGTAATTGGACTGTTGGTTTGAACTCCGAGCTTGGTAATTTGGTTGCAAACATTTCGTCACCATTTGAGGAGACATTGTCAATGCGCTTTGAATTGTGCTCATCTGTCAGAACACTGGCCTTTAAATACCTTTTTATGTGATGCAAATTGGTATGATTGTTATTTCTTCGAATATTTCTGAGACATGGTCTGATTTCAGACTGTTTGGCTGGCTGTTGTTGCTAGGCTGCAATCTTTGGTATTAAATACCATCTGTGTGATTCAAATTAGCATTAGTATTGTTTGAGTGTTTCTGAGTCATGGTCTGGTTTTGGATTGTTTGAATGGATGACTGTCATTACCAAGACGTGGTCCGATTTCTTGTTAAGGATTATGATTTCTGTTGCTGTGTGGTGAAGTACCTATTTGTTTATTTTTAAATGCTACCTTCGGAATTGGAGTAGATCTTTTGTTCTCAGCAGTTGGTAGACTGGGTTGATGTCAATGTGTCTATTTATTGAATTATTGGTGGGAAACCAGGCTTCAAGGAATTTTCTTTCTCTCTTTGATTTTGCCTGGGTTACAACTGTGATCCCGATTAGATCACATTTGTGTCCTTCTGAGTCTTTGTGGACAGATATGAGAGGTAGTAGGTCATATCCTGGCTATCAAAAGACATGTCCCATCCTATACATCCCACTATACAACCCTCTCGGTTGCAATGCATCCTCTGGATCCGTAGCTCCCAAAACAATTGACAGCAATCTGACTAGAGATGATGATGGTGATTATGATGATGATGATGATGATGATGATAAGTTGGAAGGGACCTTGGAGGTCATCTAGTCCAACCCCCTGCTCAAGCAGGAAACCCTATACTATTTCAGACAAATGACTATCTAGTCACTTCTTAAAAACTTCCAGTGTTGGAGCATTCACAACTTCTGGAGGCAGGTTGTTCCACTGGTTAATTGTCAGGAAGTTTCTCCTAGTTCTAGGTTGCTTTTCTCTTTGGTTAGTTTCCACCCGTTGCTTCTTGTCCTGCCTTCAGGCGCTTTGGAGAATAGCTTGACTCCCTCTTCTGCTTTGTGGCAGCCCCTGAGATATTGGAACACTGCTATCATATCCCCCCTCGTCCTTCTCTGCATTAAACAGATCTTCAGGCTCTGATCCCAGGCCTGGGGTAAAGAATTTGTGGAGCCACTGTTGTGGTTTCATGTTATTATTCATTGATTTGATTTGATCTGATCTGTCTGTGCTATTTCATGGTTGTTGTTGTTGTTGTTTGTTTTATTGTTTGGGAGTAGTTTTGTTAGCCACCCAGAGCCACCTTGAGTGGGCAAAAATAATAACATTAATATAGTTGGAGGTGCTAATAGATTAATGGCAGACCTCCTCCACCCCCCTTTGCTCTTTAATCTTCATTCCTCCCTCTTTTTTGATTATCATATTGATGTATTCTCATTTTGTGCTTTTTCATTGTTTACTTATTATTCTATTATTTTATTCCTGTTCCATTTAAACTCCTTTTATTTCTTCCTTTTTATTATTATAAGCCTCCTTGAGAAGCCACACTTCGAGATAGGCAGCAAATACATTTAACAAATAAATAAGTAAAATACCTTGAACACCTGTTTGGTAAATGGTAGGGCATCTAATAAAGACAGCAATTGCAACAAAGTTAGTGACTCTTCTAGAGATATCCAAATGACTTGCTACCTAACAAGAGGAAAGTTAGATTTATCCTATAGCTTAAGCTAATCAGTATCTGAGTAATACTTGCTCTAAAATACTGACAAGCAGCAGGAGTGGCTACTAAAACATTGGGAACATGAGATGGAAGCTACAGTTTGGATATCTGAATTTATGGCAGCAGTTTAAAGCAAACTATATCTTTGCATTTTTGCCTGACATCCTTCCATATTTTGCCTGGAAGGTTCTTAAGATAGGAACATAGAAATGATGGCTGTCATAAATGTTGTATGTGAGCAGAGTTTGATCTGGTACAGTAAAGCACTTTTTAAAATCTAATATAATCAAAGAAAATTTTAAACAGGATGAATCAAATAATAAGTGATGGGTCTGCAAAATACTTTATGGTAAAATAAGTATGTCTGTGTTTTCCCCCAGCTTTTCTCACAGTAAATTTTAAAAATGCTGCTGGTGATGCTTGGATTGGACTCAGTGACAAGAATTGGGAAGGACTTTTCCTCTGGACTGATGGAAGTGGAGTCTATTTTACAAACTGGGCCAAAGGGTCACCTCGTTCATACAATGTAAGTCCAGTTTGTTTTTCTTTTCTGTTCTATTTCTCTGCAAAGGTGTAGTTAATATCCTTGATGCTGAATTCCTGCAATGATACAGAAAATATATAGAGAAGAGATTCTTTTTGCGTGATGGCTGGCTATATAAATTTAATGAATAAATAGGATCTAGAATAAGCATTATGATCATGAAGAGATTATAAAGAGCCTTTATTGGGGAAAAAGTAATTTAAAACAATTGAGCTCAGAATATGATCTAAGCATCAAAACACAGTAATTAAACTAGGTGGTTAAAGTGCAAAGTGGCTCTCGAAAGTCCCTAGGAGAGTTTTCCTTTCTGTCTTTTTTTTCCAATTGCAAACAGGATAAGAGTTTCACTAGGAGAATGTATCAGGTTTCAGATTTAACTCCCTTTGACCCAACTTTCCTGCAACTGTCTACACTAAACTTCTGTTAACCACAAGTATTTAGCTTGTCCTAGGCAAAGGAGGCAGAATGTGCAGCTTAGGAGCACCCCGTCTGAAATCTTCTATGGGATTTTTAGAGGCAAAATGCATACCTTAAAGTATAAAATAAGAGGGTGATATTTCAGATCTTTTCTTCTTTGTTAAATAAAGTTTGCTATGCTTTCTCCTCATCAACAGAGGGTGATATAATACTGAAAAAAATCAGTGTTATTTCTGTCTTTCTATGTATGAATGAAAAATATGCCTTGCATATTATTGTTAAGGGAATTTTATTATAGCCAACACTTGCTTAAAGAAAAAAAAATCTAGTAAAATGAAATTTAAAATAAAAAACTATAGAAATAAAAAATAAAAGATATTAAATTAAAATAATTATGGAGAATAAATGACTCTGCCAAGTTTAGAATGCATGATACATAAAGATTGCTACAGCCTTCAGATTCACAGGCATTTTTTGATTCTCATGGTTGCTTACCTTTGATGTTTGCAATGAGATGTGCACAGTATCCCAAAAAGTAAAGCTTGGCGACATGAGCAAAGAACTCCTTTTCTACATTGGGGCCTAGGCCCAGTGTGATATCTTTGAAAGCTTCTCCAGTTTGTCTATATGATTGTGTATGTGCAGATATCACTTTTGCTGGGATTGTCAAAGAAACATAGTGGTCCTGAGTGAACATGCACACTGGGACTTTTGGGAAGATATGGCTGTCTAAATGATTCCTTTGCCTAAGACAGCATGTTCTGCACAACCCATTATTGTTCATGAAATACCCTCTCTATAAAGATTAATCAAAGACTGCTGTTAGAAACTTTTCACTATAGCCAGTGGCAGCATCTTCCTTTGATGATGAAGGCTCAATATGCTTCTATTGTATATTCTTCCAGCTGCTTCTGTGCTAGACTCTATAGGACACAATGACAAATAACAGCTAGTCATATGGTGATCATCTTATGTAGTTACCAGAAACAGAAAAATACATTTTTTTCTCTTCTAAGATTATAAAAGAGGGTTCCAGAAAGACTGTTCCAATCATGAAACCAATGATTATATTTGGCTTTCTTGCTATGTCTAAATATTGTAGGGTGACTGTGTTTTTATGCTGAGAAAACCTGAAATGCTTGCAGGATATTGGAGAGTTGGACCCTGTTCTTCTCAGAGGAGCTACATCTGCCAAAAAAATACTGGTAAGTTTATAGAAGTATTGGGAAATAATTCAATTTCAGAAAATAGGAACATTTAATTTATAGAATCCAATCTGGATAGGACACTGGGACCAGAGGTTTAGTCTTCCAAGCTTTCGGACTGGAGTTTATCTTCAGCGTACTTCTCTCTACTAGAATTTGTGCTTTAGGCTGCTGTCTGCATCATATTTATATGGTATATGGTTGGGTGTGGCTACCTATTGATTGATTAGTGTGTTGATGGACAGCTATTGGCTGTTGTTTCCTTGTGCTGCCACATCCTCAGTTCCAAAGTACCTGATAAGCTGATGATCAGCACTCCTGTTGTCTGACAAGGGACCTATTTCCCAGGCTTCAATAATTTCCTTATCTATCTTTGTGCCTCCATGGCCAACAATCTTAGTAGCTGCAAAATTGAATAGCCTTGCTAATTACATGAGGTTGCCAACAAGTTTGGATCTCCTTGTCTTTTTTTTTAACTTTTTATTAATTTTCCAATTTACAATTATATCTTTGAAAAGCAACATGGGTTCCGGTGGTGATGTCAAGGCAGTGCAGAGCTAAGAGGACAGTCTCCGTCCTCTAACTCTGATTTTTCCACGTTTGGAGACCCCTCGGGGGTGCAGAGAGCCTGGAGGGCTATACGCAATAAAGAGTGAAGCCTGGAGGAGTAGCGAGGTGAGAGGCAATTACCCGCTACAATGAAGGAAACCCCCTAAATCCAGCGTGGAAATATCTGCTATCAACAGATGGCGGATCTGAGGCCCTGACAAACCACAGAGGATGAGGAAGCAAAGATATATTTAACAGACTGAGTTACTGAGTCAGTTAAAACATTTCAAATATCTTTAAGAATAATAGAAAAGTCTAAAAAGATTTACTTGTCTATTAGTGTGGGAGTTGAAAGGAAGCTCAACTGGTGAGGGAATCCTCAATGCAAGCGGTGACCCGGCGGAAAGAGTCGTGAGTTGACAGATTAAAATAATCAGAAAATCAATAGGAGGGAGACAAAAAGAAAGAAAAAACCTTGTGGCAAATGTTCTAGCACAGGACGAAGAAGACGGTGGAAGATTGAGGAAGGAGAGGTCAAGAGATGGGAGACAGTGGTGACGGTGGAGTCAGTAAGACAAGAGGAATGAAGGGAGACAGATAAACAGATAAACAGATAGCCGGAACGGAAGAAAAAATGGCAATTTAGGAAAGCTGGAGACCGAGACGGAGAAGGAGTGATACACATTAACACATTGTGGAGGATTGGAGAAAGTGGGTCGGAGAAGAAAGGTGGAGATAGATTTGGATGTGGAGAAGGCCTGGAAAGTAAAGGAGATGGTGAGAAGACGCGATATGGCAACGAAAGTGACAGGAATGGATTGATGGACTGACAGTTGATGATACAGGATCGGAGAAGAAAGCCGGAGACCTAGAGAGATTGTGCGACAAACAAGAAGGAGGAAAGAAAGTGAAGTGGGTTGAAGAAAGTGATATGAAAGTGATATGAAGTAAAGGAGACAGTGAGAGGATGGGGCAAGGCGACAAAAGCAACAGGAATGGACTAACGATTGCAGAGAAGAAATCTGGAGTCTTAGAAAGACTGTGTGACAAGTAAGAAAGAGGAAAGAAAGTGAAGAGGGTTGGAGATGGTGAAGAGAGGTCTGGGGGAATAGTGGAAGTAGATGTAGATCTAGAAGAAGAGAGAAAGGAAAACGAAGATTCAGAGGTTTAGAGTAAAAGAGTAAAGTTAAATAGCTTGTTGGCTATATAAAGAGATATTAAGAAATAGAAAGTACTTGAGAAATAGAATATCAATATGACAACATTAAGGACAGGAAAAAAATATCAAGTTTAGCACTGACACCTTCATTCCCACCAGGTCAGAGAACATTAGAAGGAATGTTAGGTACAGAAAAACAGAGTGTAATTGTAAATATGCAGACTATGCAGACAACACTACTCACTATCCAGGAAACAATGCTAAAAATGCAGGAGACAATGTCTAAGAATCACATAGAAATGAGAGGGGATATGAACAAATTAGATAACAGAATTGAGATGATACAACAAACAATTGAGAAAAATGAAGAAAGAATACAGACAGTAGAAGTAGAGTTGGATAAAATAGGGAAAATGTTGATACACTGGACAAAAAATTGATGGTAACTAATAAAAAATGGAAGAATCGATCATCCATCTGGAAATGGATCGGGCGGCGTTCTACTTAAGATTTCAAAACATGGTGGAAGAGAAGGATGAGGATTTGGGTGCTATTATGGTAGAATTGATTGCGGAAGCTTTGCAAAGGGATAAGCAAGAGATATTGTTAGAGATAGACGAGGTGTACCGGATCCATACAAATTATGCCAGACCCAACAGACTTCCACAAGAAGTTCGCATAAGATTCGCTAGAAAAAAAACCGTGAGAGACATAATATACAAGATTACAAGAGATGATCCAATGATCTACAAAGATATAGAAACACAAACATTAAAACAGTTCCCAAAGAAAATAAGAGAACAGAGAAGGGATTATAGATTTCTCAGCGCCTATCTAATTAAAAAAAACATACCATTTAGATGGTTAATCCCAGATAGGATGTTGATATCATGGCAGGAGAGAAAGGTTAAAGTAGACAGTTTAGTTAAGGCACGAGAATTCTATGAACAATTGGAAGGGGTGGAAGAAGAGAATAGTAGTAAGGAAGAAATAGAATCCAGAAATCAGGAAGACCAACAACAGGAGTCAAAAGAAATAGAACGAGAGATAGAAAGTAAGGAAGAAAAAAGACAAAGGGAAAGAGGAGTAGGTCTGAGAACAAGACAAACACACAAGTAGAACACACAGGTAGAATAATGGAAGAGGAGATTAGACTAATATCAATTAATGTTAATGGATTAAATGCACCTGCTAAAAGAAAACAAATATTAACAAAATTAGTAAAACAAGGTATAGACATAGCTTGTCTACAAGAGGTACACATAAAAGAGCAACACAGGAAATATCTGGAATTCCCAAAACTAGGAGTATTACATATAGCACTAGTGGAATAAAAACAGAGGGGAATAGTGGTCTATATTAGGAAAGAAATTAAAGCTAAACTGAAATATTAAGATACAGATGGAAGAGTATTAATAATAGAATTACAAACCGAACAGAAACAATGACTATTGGTGACAATTTATGCACCAAACGAGAATCAAAAAGAATTCTATAATAAATTACATGAAAATTTTATAGAAATTGGACAGGGAAATGTTTGTATGGTGGGAGATTATAATGTGGTAGTGAATGTTAAAAAAGATTATATTAGTAACACAAAAAATAAAAAGAAACGGAAAATATTACCAAAGACATTTTTTGAGATGGCACATGAATTTAATGTATCTGATCAATGGAGGAAACGGAACCCCCCAAAAAATGAACATACTTTTTTCTCGAATCTGCATAAATTTTGGTCTCGGTTAGATATGGCATGGATGAATGAAGAGGTAGGACAAGATATAGAAATAATAGAAATAATGTCAAATACATGGGCCAACCATAACCCCCTGAAAATAGTTTGGAAAGGGCAGAAAAAAGTAAGGAGAAGGTGGACATTGAATTCCCACATTTTAAAGGAAAAATAATTTATTGTAAGGATTAGAAAAGAAATGGAATTATTTTTTAAAGAAAATACAAAACAACAAACATCATTACAAATTATTTGGGATACTGCTAAAGCATATTTGAGAGGTATAGCAATAGTGTATATAGCAAAAAAGAATAAGGTGAAAAGGCAAATGCAAAACATACTTCAGAAGGAGATTAAAAAATTAGAATCTAAATTACAAGGAAGCCCCAGGATGAAATGATTAAAATAGAAATGGTTTTGGCTAAACATAAACTAAACATGATAGACCAAGAGGAAATGGCAAGAGAACTGAAAATAGCAAAACAAAATTTGTTTGAACATGCAAACAAGCCTGGGAGGTGGCTCACTTACAAATTAAAAAAAGAGAAGGAAAAAAGATTCATTCAGGAATTACAAGACAAAAACGGAGAGTTGCAATATAAAATGGATAAAAAGAAAGAAATAATTCAGAATTATTTTGAGTTACTATATAAAAAAGAGGAAATAGATGTGGAGAGTATAAAACAATACTTAAAGGTTAATAGCTTGCCAGAATTAAAAGAAGGACAGAGAGAAATATTGAATAAGGAAATAACAGCTTTGGAATTAAGAACCGCAGTACAAAAACAAAAAAATAATAAAACCCCGGGGCCAGATGGACTTCCAGGGGAAGTATATAAGACTCTTTATGAGGACTTTGAAATGATATTGTTAGAAGTGTACAATGATGTATTGGAGAAAGCCAAATTACCAGACTCCTGGACAGAAGCTAATATATCCCTTATCACAAAAGAAGGTACAGACCCCAAAGAGATAAAAAAAATTATAGGCCAATCTTGTTGTTGAACACAGACTATAAAATTTTTACCACCATAATTGCAGAAAGATTGAAATTAATATTAAATATAATACATTCAGATCAAAATTAGGAATAACATGAGAATGGTATTAAATGTCTTAGAATATTATGAAGCACACCCTGAAAAACAGGTGGCACTAATATTTTTAGATGCCCAGAAAGCATTTGGCAGTTTATGTTCCAACAGATTGAGGATATGAGATTTGTAGGGAAGTTCAAGAAAATGATAAAGGTAATATATAAGATACAAAAGGCTAGAGTGATAATTATTCTCCAGAATAGGGCGGCATAGAAATTAAATAAATAATAATAATGGGGACAATACAAAGAGCTTTGAAATAAATAAAGGACTAAGACAGGGATGACCAATGTCACCTCTACTTTTTATCTTGACTTTAGAAGTGCTATTAACCCAAATTAGAATTAATAAAGAGATAAAAGGATTACAGGTCAAGACAGAAGAATATAAGAAACAGGCATTTGTGGACGATTTGGTTTTCTTTATAGAGGAACCACTAGAGAGAGGAAATATTCTTTTTTTTTTAAAAAAAAACCAAGTTTTATTAGTCTTTTCTTTTTACAAACAAGTGCTTAAGAACCAACATGGTGGCAAGGTAATCAATTGTCCAAAAGCAAAGTCATACTTATATAGTTCAAATAAAATCATTAGAAACCCCCTCTCTATTCCCTCAGATAATATATTATATTCAAATTAATGTATTTCAATACAACTAAGTCAATCAAAACAATCATCAATAACATTTCATCTAAATAAGTCCAAATCCTATGTTAAACTTTACATAACTATTTCAATTGCTATATTCCATTTTGCTACTATAAATGCATAATTAACACTTCAGGTGTCTCTCCATTCCCTTTTTCCTTGACATAATCAATAATCATTTATTACTATCATTTCTTCTTTTTTCTTGTTCTTCCATTACAAAACAACTATCATTTCTAATAACAAGAATATTAGTTCAAAAAAGAAAACAAAAAAGAAACAAAAAATACCTTTCTACTCTAATATACTTTATGATCTATCAATCCCTCAATATCTATATCAAACTCCTTTAACCCCTCTCAAAATTACTATATCTACAACAAACACGTTAATACACAAACATCTTATTAAATTCAAATCTTTAATTAATTTTTATTCAATCTAACATCTTATTTAACTATCTTAAACCATAAATCAATCCATATCTAATAAGCCTTTTAAACCCATTATGTAGAGGCTTGAATCACACTCTTAAATCTTATTCTAGCTTTCTTTTTGTGCCAGGCAGGTTTCCACAACAACGCCTCTATATCAATGAACAAGTCTCTTTTTGTGCCTTGTAGTATCATTTGAGTCAAGCAAAAGCATCCTCTTTTCTGTTTTAGAGACCTGACTCCTTTGTAAATAGTCCCTTGTTGTTTTAAAGATTCAAGTCTCAGCATTTGGATCTATTGAATAGCAGACTCAGTTATGTCCAACTTTATAGTTAATAATTGTTTATCCGAGCTATCATAGTTCTCAATTAGTTGAGCTTGTATATCCATTTCTGTTGGTTTTAAAATTGTGAGTGGTTTAATTACAGTCCTTTTTTGTTCCTCAGAAATCTCATTAGGTTGCGTATGAAGTAAAGTAAAATCTTCTTTAATATTGGTTGGTTCCACTTCTGTTGTTTTTTGGTCTATAGAATGCTCAGATAAAATCTGGAGGTTAGTTTGTAGGTTCAAAGCCAAATTTCTGTTTTTTATTACTATAGTACACTCTTTTATTTGCAAACATATTTGCTCGGTAGCTTCATAATTTTTTTCCAATATGAGTTTGTAGTCAAGTTGAGAATAGGGTTTCTCCATTTCAATGATAATTAGAAACAGTATGTTATCTTTTAGTAGAGGCTGTGCTCAAAAACCATTTAGTCAATATCCACCCCCACAAATACAGCTGTTAAGTTTCTTTGTCTTTTCCCTTTTATGGTAATCTGAAGGTCAAAGTCAATCTCACCATGAGAGAAAAAGACAGTTGCAATTTTGACTTTCTTCACAAGATGTCCTCAGTAGACTATAAAATCTCCTGCCAGACACCAGGAATGACATTGACAAGATCAGAAAAAGCAAAAAAGAGAAAATTCTTCACATATAGACTAAGTCCAATAGTAAATTCAATATTAAAATTTTTTTCCAAGACCCAAAGTGGATAAAATAAAAAATAAAATAAAAAGTCAGTTTAAGTTAGTTCAGTCCATTTAAGCTTCTTTTCCCACACTCACAAATGCCACTTTCTTAAAGCAGGAAAATAATTTCAAAAATGCTTTTTCCAGGCAACAAAAAGGAAAGGAGAATCAAGAGAGGTAAGGAAAAAAAAGTCTCACCCAGCTCAGCCACGGTGGTTCCTGCACTTAGATGTTCTTCTGACTTCTGGTTACAGCAGCAAAGTGATAGGCCATTTTACTGGCCGATCTTTCCACCATCGGCCCTAAGGAGCGATCTTGGGCTATGGAAGAAGCTGCCGCTCTCCCATGGTCAACAAGGGCCTTCTCAATGGTAGCCACCCCTCCAGGGTGGTTTTCAACCCAATTAAGGGTCTACTGGCAGTGGAGAATCAGCCGGCAAAGAGAGCAGTCTCTTCGCACAGCTACAAACGCTGCGATCTAGAACCAGAAGTCTGAGAGAGGAAATATTCTAATGAATGAAATAGAAAAATATGGAACAGTGGCAGAACTAAAAATTAATAGAGAAAAGACCAAAATGTTAGTAAAAATTTTAACTGAAAAATAGAAAAGGAAACTAGAAGAAGATTTGGGACTTCAGATTGTAAAAAAGATTAAATACATAGGAATTTGGCTTACGATAAGATGTTCTTCAATAAAAAAGGACAATTATAAAAAATTGAAATTATAAATGAAAAAAGATCTAGAGGTATGGGGAAAATTACAACTATCATTACTAGGAAGGATCTCTGTGATTAAAATGAATATAATACCAAAATTATTATATTTATTTCAGACAGTCCCAATAAAATTAGAGAAATTTTTTTCCGAAGAATTAGACAAAATGATTAACAAATTTATTTGGCTGGGTAAAAAAGCACTTGGGCCTTGGGCTCCCAAAATGGGAAACTTATTACCAAGCAGCTGGGTTATTTTGGATTAGAGATTGGATAAATTTAGATAATAAAAGGGTTTTAATGATTGAAGGACATGATTTGCAGGTCGGTTGGCATGCCTTCTTATGGGGAAAATACAAGAAGACACATACATATTTTTACTGGCACCAGATAAGAGATACGCTGATTTGGACATGGGAAAATGTTAAAAAGAGACACTACACGAAAATCCCAAATTGGGCCTCACCGATGGAGCCAACGATTCACCCAAATACACTGGATAAAAAAAGATGAAAAGATATAAAGAATTATTAGATAACCAAGGAAATCTTAAATCAAGGGAAGAATTAAAAGAACAGGGAATAAGTAAAGATTGGTGGCCATACCTATAGATACAGTCAAAATATACTAAAGACATGGAAGAATACGGAATAAATTGGGTATCTCAGCAATTGGATAAAATATTGACAGATAAGGAAGGAAATTTTTAACAAAAACTTATAAATATCTACTTGAGGTAGAATTGGAAGAATAAATAGTAAAAGGTCCAATGATAGAATGGGCACGAAACGTGGACCAAAATATAGAATTGGAAGAATGGGAAAGAGCATGGAATAAAAATTGTAAATTAACATTGTCAACTGCATATAAGGAAAATCAATATAAAATGTTTTATAGATGGCATTTAACATCGGCAAGATTGGCTAAGATGTATAAAAATATGAATCCGGATTGTTGGAAGTGCAAAAATAAGGAGGGAACATTCTACCATATGTGGTGGCAATGCCCCAAAGCAAGGATTTATTGGGAACAGATAAGGAGATGGATACAGGAGATAACAAATGAACAAATTGAACTCAAACCTGAATTGTTTCTATTAGGTATAATTAATTCAAAGATTAAAAAACAACTCCAATACATCATTGTACACATAATAACAGCAGCACGCATTGTGCACGCGCAGTGTTGGAAAATTGAAAATATAGCAACAAATGAGATGATTATTCACAAGATACTAAAATGCGCGGAGATGTACAAGCTTACTCTAGAAATAAAAGACAAAGTAGCAACAGAATTTTACGAGATTAGAACAAATGTTATGTTTGGTTAGAACAAAAAAATAAAAATGTATGAAAATTAATGTAAATAACTGTAAATAATATGTAAGAGACATATAACACAGTACTGTTAAGAAAAAATGTATTTTATTTTGTTTGTTGTAAAGGGAAAAGGGAAAAATAAAAATTAAGTACCTATGTAAAAAAAAAAGCAACATGGTGTCTGAGTTACAATAATTCCATTACATACAAATATTATTAATACAGGACTTCTGGTTTGCCAGGCGGCTGCCATGGATGGCTGGGAGACTTGCTCTCTCTCCCCTATTCAGTTTCACATCACTGGGGAGCCCTGAAAAGGGCCGAAAGTCATCCCGAAGAGGCGATCAGCAAGGAGGGGCTTTCGCTGGATTGCGGGAGAGCAGCAATTCTCCTGTTAGAGCAGGTGATCCCTCCAAACCAGCAGACGAAAGGACCGGCCATAGAAATATGTCTCATCCTTAGGCTGCTAACAGTCACAGTTACCATCTAGCAACCTTAAAGCAGTGTGGGAAGGACTGGGTGAGAACTACCTCTCTTACATCCTAATTACTTAATTACCTGCATAAGCTGCTAAAGTACTTTCCCCCCTGTGGAGAGGAAAGGAGGATTTTAGCCCTCCCTCCAGAAACAGCGGCAACTGAATACACAGGGGAGCTTTTTTAAAAAAAAATGGATATTTTTGAAAAAATAAATGGATCCCAACTGGAACTTTATTTCCTAAAGCTTGTGGATTAAAAGATTTTTAATTATCTACTTTTTACTTCTAATTTTTATTCAAAAGTCTGGGTTTTTCCTCTTAAAATAGAAGAATCTCCCCCCCAAAAGGATTATAATAACTTTGAGATTTTTTTAAAAATCCTTAAACAGTGGGGTGACATCTTGTGGCTAAATCTGAAATTGCAATTTATTATTCTTAAAGAAAAGAGACCTGGCTGACAGTTTAGAAAACAAGGTAAGATTTATCTGGTAACCTTGAACACCAGCTGTGAGAGTTTTATCTCTGTTTCTTATTTACTGGTGGGGAGAAAAAACTGTGAAAGTTTTCAACTCAACTCATCACTATGGAAGTCCAGGAACAGATCTTTCCTTTGGAAGAAATGCAAAAACAAATTTTTGCTATATTGAAAATAACTTACCAAACTTATCAAACTCTTCTTAAAGCTGGCGATGAAATACGAGATATGCATCTTAGATATGCAAACTCAAACTTTGACTTTAACTAAAAACCTATCTATATAGAATATAACAGAAAAAAAATCAAACAATTAAATTTTATCACAAAAGACCTAACTGCCCAACAAGTACAGACAATAGAAAATTCAGAAAAAAATCTGACAACTTGGATGGAGGAAAAACCTGCTATATAAATCAGAAGGAATTTGAAGATCAAGAAGAGAAACATATGGAAGAAAAGGTAAACAATTCAGGACAACTACATCAAGAGGAGAAAATAAAGAGACAATCTGGTAGTCCTGCCAGACCCCTCAGCCTTCCAAAAATGGCGACTAGATGGTCATCTCAATATGACATAATATATACAATAATACAAAAAATCTTTGAGGATCCTGAAGGACATGGAAGATGATTTGGCAGAGAAAAAAAGCCAGAATAAGATTGAAGAAGAATGGAGTGTGGGCATATTTAGAAGATTTAAAATAGAATATACTTAACTAGACAAGACCCATATTTTGAATACGAGATATTGTTATGATGTGAAGATATATATATAAAGAAAAACCTAGATGAACGAACATGTCTGAGGCAAATAAGACTGCAATAAGTCAAATATGCTAACCAAGAAAGTCCATAGTGAAGAATGTATATAAATTTTAAACTTAAATCACAGTACCATCAACCTCAGGATGTATTTAAATAAAGTGAACTAATAAACATAATCATGATACCAAATATCTGAAGCCCAGTACAGAGGCTTTTAGTAGCATTGAATCAGTTATTTGGCTCAAAGGCCAAAACTATGTCCACAAAAGCTCCCTTCTGCTGTTATATTAGAGATTTAATGAAACAATCAAGAGATTTAAAGAAGTCATTAGATTAGATTAGATTAAAAATTCTTTTTTTATCAATTATATATATATATATATATATATATATATATATATATATATATATATATATATATATATATATATATATATATATATATATATATATATATATATATATATATATATATATATATAATTGATTTTTAATATAAACATCTTGATATTTGGTAAACTGCTTGTTGTCTGGATTTATATTTACAAAGTAATCACTATCGGTTAATTTCTATATTCCAAAATCTACATATAATTGCTTGATTTTCTGTTCTTCCAATAATATTCTCTTTGCAACCTAAATTAATACAATTCTTATTAATTTGATAGGTAACAATTAAATATAAAGATTTTTCTAAAATTTCTACCAATAATAATCTCATCAATATCATGCTTCTTTTCTATCTGGTTATCTTGGTTGCCTCATCACAAATCCTGTTTACAATTCTTATTTAAATTTATTTTCCCTACAACATTCAAAATATTTCTACTGGTTAAAATTTTCCCAGAATTAATTACCTTGAAGTATTTAAATCTATTTTCATATCTTAAAAAATATGTAAGAAAAAGACATAAAAGAAAGACATAGAAAAAGAAAAGACATGAGAGAGAGAAAAAAAGAGAAAAAAGAAGAAAAAAAGAAAATAACATACTACTTAAAATACGTATCCTTCTTGAATTAGTATACACTTATTTCCAAATTCTTTCTGTTCTTTTTACCCATAATTAAACCTATGTTTAATCTTTAAATGTTCCATTTAATAAATCCAATCATTTAATCTTTTAACTCTATTCAAAACATTTTTCCCATTTTTAGTTATCCATTGGAATTTTCTTAAAATCAATTACATTTAAATATCTAAAACATTTCCTTTATGTTAATCATCCCACACATTTTTATAGTTCTCATATTGAAAAACAAAAGAGAAAAAGATACCGTCTTACTTAGAAAGTTCATCTCTCTTAAACTAAAATCTTTCATATTCTTCAGCCATATTCAAAAAGTGTTTAATTTTTAAATATTCCCTCTGATACACTCCATCATCTAATTCCTCAATTCTTACTTTAGCCCTCTTCTTTTGCCAAGCATCTCTCCCAATCAATATATTCCATTGAATCAAAGAGTCTTTCCATAATCTTGTAAATGTTGTTGTGGATATAGTAGACAAATCAAACATCATGTTTTCGTAAAAAGATTTTGCCCCTTCATATTCACTGAAGATTTTTCTAATCAGCCCTTGCCTGCCCATTTCTTCTGGTACTCCCAACGGCTCAGCAATCCATTTTATGAAATCTTTTTCCTTATCCTCAAATTTACTTTGTGATCTTAGAGTTATCTTTTCTTTTTTTTTTTTTTAAATTATTTTTTATTAACTTTTATAAACTTTTAACAAATTTTAACACAAAAATATAATAACTCAACTGATAACAAACAAATAACATAATTAATAAACAATACAAATAGCTGCTCGGAACCCCCCACCACCACATCCTCCTACATCCTAACCCCCTCTTCTATCCTTCTAACTACATACTTTCGCCTTTCTATACCTCTTCCCTCAATCCTCCTCTACTCCTTCTCCACCCTCTAACCCTCTAGACATACCGGTACCTCTCCTTCCACCTTCCTCACCCTCCAATGCGGTGACTAGAGTTCTCCCGAGCACCCTGAAAAAATTATATAGTCCCTAAATACCCCCAACTACAGTTGAGAAACATATTCTAATACTTATTATCTCACTCCCCGAAAACATCATCTCTAAAATTATAATCCCTCCCTAACCCTCGACTTCCCAGAATGATTACAGGGTATAACAAAAGAAAACCCCACTATGTCCAACAAAATTATTATATAGTCTTAACAAGAATTTTAAACTATATAATATATACATTCTCTGAATCAAATCAATCCCTTAAACAAAACACAAAAGAAAAAACTCATCTTATTGAAATTAAACAGATAATATTAAAAATAACAATATCAATAAATCCCTCAATTCTAAAAAAAAATATAACATCTTGTTAAGAATAATAATTATCATTTACATCTAAACCGTCAATCTAAGTCAAATCTAATAAATTTAATTTATAATAATATATCTTGATATATCATTTAAGCATCCTATCTTAGAGCTTACTTATAATCTCAATCTTTAAATCAGCCCATAATCTTAGATTAACCTTAATTCTCTCATTTAGTTATAAATTTCGTTTAATCAATCAACTTCTGGGCTCTCTCATAAAAACAAACTATTTGTACCATTTCTAACTTACATTCCAATCTAATGTCAAACCTAGATCATCAAAACAAATACATCCTTCATCAATTTAATTATGTCAACCATTAATCATCTTACTCGTATTCTTAGTCCTTAATTCATTCCATAATTTTAAATTACCCAAACATCCTTACATACAGTTTTAAATTTCACTACTTCAAACGAATTCTAGGTTTTCTTTTTAACCAAATACACCGCCATAACAAGGCCACCCATCCAAATAATAAATCTCTCTTCTTTATTTCTTCGACCCCATAGATAAATTGCATCTTGAGTTGAGTCGTGCTTTCTTGAATCAAATCCTCTTGCTTTCCATAAATAAACTGTTCATCAAACCGAATCCATTTATAGTCTAATTGCTTCATAAAATGAAACAAAGTCTCTCTTTTGTCAATTAAATCCTCTTCTTGCTGCCCGGCTGGACAGAATTCCCCTTCTTGAAACAAAACCTCTTGCTCTCCATAAACCAACTTTCCATCTAGCAAAATCCAGTTGTAGTCTTTATACTCAAAACTATCCTCTTCTCTTCCCTGTTGATCTTCTAATTTCTCTTGTGTTGTATAATAGTCAGCAGACAATTGTAAATCAGTTTCATTTGAAGAAAAAGTTCCAGTTAATTGATCTAACTCTTCTCCATGTTCAAATTGTAAAATAAATTGTTCAGCAGTCGGTTGTACATCAACTTCATTTGGAAGAAAGAATTTAGCTAATATAATTAATATTTCTGTAGAAGCCTCTTTCAAAGATGCTTTAATCTCTTTCAAAGATGCTTTAATCTCTTTAAAGTCTTGGGTAAAAATCTTCTGTGTATCAGACCTTTTTTCATAAAATTCATCAGTACGATCCAACATAGGTTTAGCATTTGGCTGTAAATTCCACTCCATTTTAAGTTTCAAATAATCACAGCCGTCTCTCTAGCTGCGCTTGAAGAAACAGGAAGAGAGAAAAAAGTAACAGTTCCACTTTCACTTCCAGCACTTTCCTTAACAATGAAAATAGTGAAAGCTAAACGCCATTTTGAAACATTATGTTGATTGTAGACGTTAGAAATGTATAACCAAAAAGAAACAATAAAGATACTTGCAATCCCTTTAAGACTCCTGTAGTCATTCAGCCTGCTTACAGTCTCTCCAGTGTTAGCTTTAAAAAAGGCAGAAGTGGTCGCGGCGTCTTTCTCTGTCCGAAGACAGAAGCGTCTCTGGATAGGAGCGTCCTCCGGAGCTTAGGGAGCTCACTCTTAATCCCTGGAAACTTATTTTCCAGGGGTTTAAGAAGGCTCAACCTTGCTCCCGATGCTCTACACCTCTCCTTTGCCCGGAGAGGGGATTTTTCACCGCGAAAAAACAGCTGGTGTGCGCTGTTTTTCACGGCTTTACAAATCCAGATGACGGAGTCTCACAGAGGAGACCCTAGCGGCGCCGGCGGAGCCACCGGAAGCCAGAGTTATCTTTTCAATGTTCAATGATTATTGTAAGTCCTTCTCCACTTCACTAACTTATGTTCAGTTGTCTGTTTTACATGATCTCTCTCATTTTTTGTTTTTTGATCATTTGATTGTTGTGACGTTAAATTGAAAATGCATTCATTTAAATTTTCAAATTCATTTCTAATTTCCTCGTGGTTTGAAGTTAATATCATTTGCATTTGTTGTAACAGAACAAACATTTCCTCCTGGTAAGTATTTATTTTTCTTGGTGTGTTCTTTCTGCAGATCTCTGATGTTCCATAATGACCAAAAGTCCTTTCTCTGCCAATCACTTTAAAGTTGCAATTTAAAAAATATTTATAATCCAGGAAGGTCAATTTTTTGCTAAGTTTTGTGGTTCTCACTTTGTAGATAGTCTAGCTGTTCTTTGTTTAATCAACATCTAGAAGGTCAAGACAACAGGCTTCTCTTTCTGGACTGTATATTTAGGGCAGTATTTTCATCCACCATTAGATGTCAGCACTAGTCCATCTTTCAATTTTTCCCCCCTTCCATTTAGAGGAGGGTGGAACAAAGACATCCCCCCCTCACTTTCCGAGGATTTTAACTTCTGGGTTTTTTTCTTTTTTTCTCAGGAAATCAGTCAGGTAGAAAAGAGAAAATCAACATTCTTACCCAGTTCAGTCATGCTGTTTACAATCATGTTTAGTTTAGTGCTTTTTGCATCAGCTGCATGTGGCTTGGGCTAGATTCATGAATGACGCTAGCTTTTCTTATGTCAGTTTTTGGAGAGCTTTCCCCAGAGGTCCGGATTGACCGCCATCTCCCCAGGATCGATGGGGCTTCCCTCCTTCCTTGCCACCTCTCCAGAGTGGCTTTGGGCCCATTTAGGGTCCCCAAACAGAGAGCCGTAGGGATCGGATCGTCTCAATCTCTTGGCTGGTGCACTAGCTGCGCAGAACTGAAAGCCTAGATTAGAGATTTAATGAAACAATAAAGAGTTTTAAAGATTAGATTAGATTAGATTAAAAGTTCTTATAGCCTGAATATTTAAATATATTTTTAATAGTATTAAATGGATGGCCTGAGTTCATGACTTCACATATTTGAACTAACTAAAGAGATACATTTAATATTATACCTCAAGAAGGTTTCCTTAAAGCGGCTCACTGTACCTATTTGTTTAATGTGCTCTTGATTTATTTTATTTTTTTGCATGAAATGTTGTCATGGTTTGGAACTGGGAGGATATTTTAAGAAAGGAGAAAAATTAAATATTAAGGGTTTTCAGAAACAAATAAAAGCAGTATTCATTTTTAGAACTGATGTATATATATTAAAATATACATATATATATTAATATATATGTATATATATATATTAAAAAATAGGTCCATCACCTTATTCTGAACCAACAGTTCCAGCATCTCACTATATCAGTTATGGAAATAGCAGCTACTCTATGGTTAGTCCCAAGATGACCTGGGAAGAAGCAAGGAAGAAATGTGAATCTGAAAATTCAAAACTTGGCAGCATTGTAGACCCCTATGCAGAATCATTCATATGGCTGCAGGTGCTCAAATATAAGGAGCCTGTATGGATTGGACTAAGCAGCAAAGAGGTAAGAACAGAATCTATATATTCACAATTGTATACTTGAAAAAATTGTCACAAAGATAAGAAACTCAAGAACAGGACTTTGCAAGACTAGAAAGTGGAATGACTACAGGTGGTTTCTGTTTAGCAACTATATTTGGGATTGGCAACTGAATTGTTAAACAAAGAGATCACTAAGTGAAATTGCAACTGTGGTTGTGACCTTAAGGTCATAAATGCAAAAATTGCATTCACTCCTTTATCATTGTTATAAATGAGGCACCTGACATGATATATATGTGACAATGTTCTGCATGGACCTTGAAGACCAAATGCTTTCATAGAATTGATTTATTTCTGTAAAAGATTTATATTGTTCCCATTTAAGTAACTCTGAGTGGCTTTTCTCACAGTTAAGGAAGAGGACATGGAGTCCAGTTGGCAATGAAAAAGGGGTACAGGTAGTTTTCATGTAAAAAGTGGCCACTTGAAGTTATGATAGTTCTGAATGATAGTTATGGATGGTCTTCAAATTGCAATACTCCTGGGGTCACATGATCAAAATTCAGGTTTTTGGCAGCCTGACCACTTTCAGAGTGGCAGAAAACGCTTCAGCTCCCCCTACCTCTTTAACTCCCCCCTGCCCTTTTGGCATGGACTCCATCCCTGCCCATCCCTCACTGTCCTGAGCTGACCCTCCCTGTTTTTTTCATTCCATAGCTGACAAGGTACATCTGGCTGAAACAGCTGCTGGCCTTCTGCAAAGTTGTTGTGGAGAGGTGGTGGGGTAGGTGATGAGGCAGTGGTGGAGTGGGAAGTAGCCAGAATTGCAGAGGGGAGAGAGTGTGTGGAGAGTTGAAGCAGAGGTGTGTGAGAGAGTAGGAAAAAATATGAGGTTGTTGCCTAAAAATGATGCAGTCATTTGCCTAATGATCACCATCAATCAGAATATAGTTGGAAGGGACCTTGGAGGTCTTCTAGTTCAACCCCCTGTTCAAGCAGGAGACCCTCTACCATTTCAGATAGGTGGCTATCCAGTCTCTTTTTAAAAACCTCCAGTGATGAAGCACCCACAATGTCTGAAGGCAAGCTGTTCCACTGGTTAATTGTGCTCACTGTTAGGAAGTTTCTCCTTAATTCTGGGTTGCTTCTCTCCTTGCTTAGTTTCCATCTATTGTTTCTTGTCTTGCTTTCTGGTCCTTGGAAAATAAGTTGATCCCCTCCTCTTTGTGGCAGCCTCTCAAATACTGGAATACTCTATCATGTTTCCCCTAGTCCTTCTTTTCTCCAGACTAGCCAAACCCAAATCCTGCAATCATTCTTCATATGTTTTAGTCTTTAGGCCTTTAATTATCTTAGTTGCTCTTCTTTGAACTTTTTCCAAAGTCTCAACATCTTTTTTGTAATATAGTGATCAAAACTGGATGCAGTATTCCAGGTGTCATCTTACTAAGACGGTACTAAAGCTGTACTAATACTTCACATAATTTTGATTCTATGCCTCTGTTTATACAACCAAGGATTTTATTAGCTTTTTTGGGTGCTGCTGCACACTGCTGGCTAATTACACAACCAGGACTCATTCCACTGACAGAACTATTGACAGAACTACTGTTGCTAAATGTGTGTCACACCATGTATCACTAAATGAGTGCTTTCCTTAGCAATGTAAATTCTTGTCACAGTTAGAGATATTAAGTGAGGATTATTGATACTGAAATTAAATAAATAAAATGTTTTCTTGCACTTCTTATAATTATTCCCTTATGCATTTTGGTTTTAGAGTAATGGTGTGTACAAGTGGGTAAGTAACTGGAGGCTGGCGTACACTAACTGGGATGCTGAAGAACCAATGCATAAAACAGCCTGTGTCTACCTAGACATTAATGGTTATTGGAAAACAGGAAATTGCAGTGAAAAATACTTCTCTGTTTGCGAAAGATACAATGGTATGTAAATTAATATGTCTATTTTAATAGAATTTGTGTATTGCACTAATTTTCAGTTAGTACATAAAGTGGCTTATATCAACAAAGGATATTTTTTAAAAAACATATGAAATGTATTTTATCTCTTGCTGTATTTTTTCATTAAACTGTGTATTATTACTATTATTAATAATTTTGTTAGTGGCTAGTTGCTAAAACATATGTATTTCCTTTAATAAAAAAAACTTATTTGTTTTATAACAGGTGTGGTGCCAACTGAGATTCCACAATTGCCAGGAAAATGCCCAAACTCCAAAAACAGCCATATATCTTGGATTCCTTTTAGAGGACATTGTTATAAATTTTATGATATAATGAGATTTTGGCCAGAAGCATCCCTGAAATGTAGTCAGATTGGTTAGTATCATTTTGAGCTACATAACAAAAACAGTAATTTTCCATGTTTACAGAAATTTTGCTAGTGTCTACATTTACAATTATTTTGAATACAGAAATCTTCAGCCAGCAACCCCAGGTTTTACCATATCATATTCTACCCTACAAAGCTCTTGAAAAAGCAGAATGAGGATGTAGAAAGATACCATATATAATGAGAATAATATAAAGAGAAATAAATATCTTTCTGTTTTATACATCCACTGAAAATAATTACTAAAAGAAATGTTTCCACTGAGCAAAACTTTCTGGTGGGGTGGAAAATGACCTAGTTCACTGAAAAGAAATGTTGAAGGACTAATAATAATAATAATAATAATAATAATAATAATAATAATAATAATAATAATAATAATAATAATAATAATAATAATAATAATAATAATAATAATAATAATAGTAATAATAGTAATAATAATAATAATCATCATCATCATCGTCGTCATCGTCGTCGTCGTCGTCATCGTCATCATCAACACGTAGGCAATTCCAGTCATTAGATACACAGCTGGAATAGTGGACTGGACTCAAGCAGAACTAAAAGCAATGGATAGTAAGACCAGAAAAATAATGACAATGAATCATGCCCTTCATCCACACAGTGACAATGACAGACTCTACCAACCAAGGCAAATAGGTGGGCATGAAATGCTGCAAGTACATCAGATGGTTGAAGAAGAAAAAATGGCTTTGGAAGAATATCTGAAGGACAGTGATGAAGATGCACTGAAATTAGTATATCAGGACTACTGGAGAGACCAACCTGGCCTACAAGGAAGACCAAATGAAGAACAGAATAGAGGCATGGGAAGACAAAGCAGTACATGGTCAGTACATTAAAAAAAAAATAGCTGGGAAAGCAGATAATAACAAGACCTGGCAATGACCAAAAGCAGGAAAATTGAAGAAAGAGACCGAGGGACTAATTCTGGCTGCACAAGACCAAGCCTTAAGGACAAATGCATATAAAGTCAAAATTGAGAAGACAGCAACAGACAGTAAGTGCCGCCTATGCAAAGAAGCTGAAGAAACAGTGGACCACCTGGTAAGCTGCTGCAAGAAGATTGCACAGACTGACTACAAGCAGCGGCATGACAAAGTAGCAACAATGGTGCATTGGAAGATCTGCCAGAAATATCATTTGCTGTAAGCAAGAACTGGTGGGATCATAAAATAGAGAAAATCATAGAAAATGAAAAAAATTAAAGTACTCTGGGGCTTCAAAATTCAAACAGACAACCACCTGCAACATAACACCCCCAGACTTAACAATTGCCAATAAGAAAGATAAAAAAGTCTGGATAGTGGACGTGGCAGTGCCTGGAGACAGCAGAATAGACGAGAAAGAACTGGAGAAGATAACAAAATACAAAAACCTACAAATAGAAATAAAAAGACTGTGGCAAAAGAAAGCAAGAGTAGTACCAATAGTAATAGGCACCTTGGGTGCAATCCCAAAACAACTGGAACACCACTTGAACACCATTGGCATTGACAAATTCACCATTAGTCAATTGCAAAAGGCGGCCTTACTAGGAACTGCTTCCATCCTGCAACGATATCTGTAATACCATCAAACATCCACAACTGCCTATCCCAAGTAAGGACTCGATAGTTAGACAAAATGCCAAATCCAGTCTGAACATCTGGCTGCCTGTGCAGTAATAATAACAATAATAACAATAATAATAATAATAATAATAATAATAATAATAATAATAATAATAATAATAATAATAATAATAATAATAATAATAAAGTTGGAAGGGACCTTGGAGGTCATTTAGTCCAACCCCCGGCTCAGGCAGGAAACCCTATACCATTTCAGATAAATGGCTGTCCAGTCTTCATCAGGGTCCATCCAGTCCAAGACAGGAATAAACAACATGGCAAATGCTTTAGAAAGAAGGTTGTAGTTTATTGAAGAGGATTAAAAAAGAGAGCCAGACAGAAACATGGCTCTGGAAGGAAAGAGTGAGCACATATAGTAGGGATTGGGTTTTATACTTTCTGGGGCTCTTGAGGTTGTTTCCTGCTCCTGTTTGAGGCTTTGTAATTTCCTGTGTCATGTACTTTGACCTGAGTCTGAGTGTGCCTTTCTGGTATTCTGGTTGTGGTGGGTTAATCCTATTATGTCCTGTCCTAGAGTTTGGGTGGGATAGTAGATTTTAGGTGTCTTTGTCTTCCCAAGCTATAGCTGGAGGTCTCCAGTCTTCCCAAATGGATTATTACATCTGCATTTCTACAGAGTTGGTTTCTGCTTGGGAGAGGGAGACTTGGGGCTATTAAGAAAAACTGGGCATGCTTTTCTGCCTCTTTAAGATCATTTGAGGAAATATAATCTTCTGGCCTTTTAATATTTCCTTCTCTGGGGGAGTGACTTCCCACAAAAACTTTTAGTGAATTTCATGATACAAGGCTAAAATGGTATTTATTATAAAGATAAGATAAGGAGGAGCATTTAACACTAAATCCATTCCTTGAAGCCACATACCAGCTGTAGTCACTTGAGACTTGATATGATTGTTTAAGGGTCTTCAATATGTCTGGACATGCCTAGAAGACATTGGCACATGACAGCTCAGAAAGCAATGTGGTAGTGACTTTATCCTACTAGCTGCCCTGATAAAATTATCTTTTGGGCATGTTCACATAGACTCTGCTGAGCTCAAGAAGACGTTGATGCAACATTAAACTTAACCTTAGAGGTTAACATTAACCTTGATGGACAGTTAAGGAAAATAGGTATGTCTAGCCTAACAAAGAAAAAGATTAGGGGTGACATGGTAGCTGTCTTCTAGCACTTAAAGATCACTCACAGACATGAAGGATAAACTTATTATCCAAAGCACATGAGGGTAGGACACAAAGTGATTTGTGGAAGCTCATTAAAGAGAGATCTTACCTAGAACTAAGGAGAAATTTCCTGAAAAGAGAACAATTAACCAATGGAATAGCTTACCTCCCAAAGTTCTGGGTGCTTCTTTGCTGGAGGTTTTCAAGAAAAGTTTAGGCATTCATTTGTCCAGGTAGGAATAAGGACTCCTGTCTTGAGCAGAGAGTTGGACTAGAACCAGCCCATGATTCTACAATGCATTTGTGCTGTTTAGCTTCAGGGAGTGAATCAAGAGAGATACTTTGGTCATAAAAACACAGAGTGTGCCTGAGTGCTTGTCATTTATTATTTGCCATCATTTTGTTCTGTTTCTATGGCTAATGACACACAAACTCATCAAATTGCATGTGAAATAATAACAAATTCATTCTAATATATTCTCTTTTATAGAACAATAGAATATATGATATTGGAAAGCAATAATTCTAATCCTTTTGAAGCTTTTTTTTAAAGCACCTTATAAATAGAGAATAATTTGAAATACCAGCTACCTTGGAAGACTTGATAGTTTTTGTTGTGTCCTGAGCCTGCAAAAGCAGGCTTGGGACATTGCATAGGCCCCGGGCATTCCAAGAGCTGCCTGGGACCAGACAGAGCGATGCCAGCCTTGTGCGCATGTGCAAGGCACGAAAACACTCTGTTCCTATTGGTTGACACTGTCCAGGTTTCTGGCCATATAAAAAGGCCTGCATGCATTTTGCTTTTGCTTGGTTGTTGTAGAAGAAGAGTAAAGTTCATCATCGCCATGTGTCTTCATCATTCGCACACAAACAAAGTATTTAACAGTGGCAACGAAGGTGGGATCCTTTGCAAGCTGAAACAAAAGATTTAAGGACCTACCCAAGAAATCCTGAAGAGGGGAAGACTGCGTCTGAATCAGCGTCCCAGCCTGCCAGTACAGCGTCACTGGAGGGTGAGCTCGGCTAAAGGACCCTTTCCCCAAACAGCAGCTTGCAGAGGAAGTGAGTGGTGAAGGTCGTAAAGTTTACGATGTCGAAGATTGGCCACTTGACTGATTTTGATGTCTCTCACCCAGAGAGATAGAATTCCTACGTAGCACGGGTGGAGAACTACTTCAAAGTAAATCAGATTAGAGAAAATGGTCTGAAGGCAGCAACTCTTTTGTGTGCCTGTGGACAAGAAGCTTTTGACATCGCAGAAAATCTGGTGGCCCCTGCACCTCTGGAGTCAGTAACATATGCTGACTTGAAGAAAATGTTGAAAGAACACTTCCAGCTGAAGTTATCCATCATTGCTTGGAGGCACGCATTTGAGCACAGAGACCAGAAGCCGGGTGAATCTGCTGCGGACTTTATTGAGGTCTTAAGGCAAGCAGACAGACCTTGTGCAAGGATCTGGAAGAGAGGCTTTGAGATCGCTTCGTATGCGGTTTGAGGAGCAGAGACTTACAACAGAAGATTTTTTCAAAAGAACATGTCTCTTTCCAAGATGTGTTGCGAGAGGTGGCAACTGAGGAAGCAGCAGGCGGTGCTGTGAAGGTCTTGCGCCTCACCAGGAATCCTCCAGACACAGCTACCGTCCATCAAGAGGACGCTCGAGAAGGATCAGAAGTGGATCCTGAAGAGGAGGTCGACAGACTTCACCAGCCAGCTGAGAGGAGGCAGAAGGGATGTCCGGTCAAGGCCTCAACATCTCTTCAATGCTTCGGGTGCGGAGGACGCCACAAGTGAGCTGACTGCAGGTCTCTATCCGCCATTTGCAGGGTGTGTGGCAGGCAGGGCCACATTGCATCTATCTGTTTGGGTCGCCAGAAGTTTCAACCTCGGGAAGAATTGCTTCAGAAAGGTACCATGGTCCCCAGCCAACACAGGGTGGGTTTCTGCGCATCGCGCAGGAGCATTGTAAAAACAGGGACACACAAGCCCCTTAAGAAGAAACTTTCCATTACTGATGGAGTTGGACACAGGGTCCGCTCTTTCCATTATTTCAATTAATACCTTTAAAAGGATTTGCAGCAGTAGTGGCCTTCAAGTTAAACTCAGGCCATTGAATCTAATACTCATTGATTTTCAAAATTCTATGGTGTGTGTTAAGGGGGAGGCCACCTTTAGGGTACAGTATAAGGATTTTGAAGGTTCCCTAGATGTGGTGGTTGTTGGGGGTGAACGTACAAATCTATGGGAATCCAGGTAACTGGGCTGCACAGCTTGCAAACACTGGGCCTTGCAGAGGTTTGCAAAGAGTTTGCAGATGTGTTTAGTTCAGAGCTAGGATCCTACAAGGGGCCTCCAATTTCACTATGGTTAGATCCAACCATCACGCCCATCAGGGTTAAGCCTAGGAGGGTACCTTTTGCCCTCAAAGGCAAGATTGATGCTCAGCTGGACAAATTGCTCCAGCAGGGCATTCTAGAACCTGTGGATTTTAGTCCATGGGAAACCCCCATAGTAACGCCTCTAAAGGCTAATGGGGAAATACGTATATGTGCAGACTATAAGTGCACACTGAATAAGGCGCTGCAACAGCACGCTTATCCAGTGCCTGTGGTAAGTCACATTCTGGCCTTCCTCAAGAGGGGGTGTGCATTTTTGCGAAACATGACCTGGCACAGGGCTATCAACAGCTACCTGTTGATGAGGCAGCTGCAGAGGCCCAGACTATTGTAATTCACAGGGGGGCCTTCAAGGTCAAGAGACTGCAATTTGGGGTAAATGTAGCCCCTGGTATATTCCAAAGTGTCATGGAGAGCACATTTCGAGGTATTCCTGGGATCTGTCCTTACTTTGATGATGTCCTCATTGCTGGGGAGTCATCTCAAAATTTAGCAGAAAGATTAAGGGCTGTCTTGCTTCATTTTCGAAAAGCAGGCCTTAAACTAAAGAAGGATAAATGTGAGATAGGAGTCACTTCAACTGACTTCTTAGGATTCAGGATTGATGCCCAAGGCATTCAACCTGCTGAAACTAAATTGCAAGCTATCCAGCAGGCCCCAAGCCCTAAGTCTAAGAGTAAGCTGCAAGCCTTCTTGGGGCTATTAAACTTTTACCATGCATTTCTCCCACATAAAGCTGCAGTGGCAGAGCCGTTACACAGGCTGTTAGACAAGCAGGCTCCTTGGCAGTAGACTAAAGTCCATGACAAGAGTTTCAATGAGGTTAAGGCCTTGCTCACCTCTAATGCTGTTTTAGTGCATTTCAGTGATCAACTGCCTGTTTGCATCGCATGCGATGCATCTCCTTATGGGGTGGGAGCCGTACTTAGCCATCTGAAGGCTGATGGGACACAGGTCCCTAAGGCCTATTACTCAAGGACTCTGTCTTCTGCAGAGCGAAATTACGCTCAGATTGACAGAGAAGCCTTGGCCATAGTGGCTGGCATTAAGAAATTTCATGATTTCTTATATGGCTGCCATTTCATGGTCTAAACTGACCATAAGCCTCTGCTGGGTTTACCACTAACAAACAGACCCCACATATCATTTCTCCTTGTATGCTGAGATGGTCGATTTTCTTGTCAGCATATGACTACATTTTAGTTCACAAACCTGGAAAAGAAATGGGACATGCAGATGGCCTGAGCAGATTATCCCTGAACCAATTAGAGCCAGATCCTGCTCTAGCCATTAATATTCTTTCCAACTCCATTCAGGAGTTGCCCGAGTCTCCCCTCAATTCTAGGGATGTCACTGCAGAAACTGCCACTGATCACATGCTTACACATGTGCTGACATGGGTGTTGTCAGGATAGCCTGACAAGTGCCCAGATACTGAGTTCCAAACCTTCTGGCACAAGAAGCATGAGTTTTCCACTTTCAAGGTTTGCCTGTTATGGGGTAACAGGGTAGTGATTCCAGCCTCATTGAGGTCTATAATCTTGATCTCTCTGCATGAGGGACATCCTGGTATAGTCAGGATGAAAGCACTTGTGCACAGCCATCTTTGGTGGCCTGGGCTCGATAAAGCCATTGAGGCCCAGGTGCATGGGTGCCAATTGTGCCAACAGTCATGGCCTGAAATGCCTCAGGCCCCAGTACATAGGTGGGAGGAAACTCAAACCCTATGGTCTAGGGTGCATATAGATTACACTGGGCCCTTTCATGGGCAATTCTTCCTGGTTGTTGTTGATAGCCATTCCAAGTGACTAGAGGTTGTTCCTGTTACCTCCACTACTACTGCCAGGACCATCCAGGACTGCCACCCTTCTACTCCTGGCTCTGCTCTCGGGGGGGGGGGAGGAGGAGGACCATAATATGCATTCTGGGCCGCAGGTTCCTCACTAGTGGATGAGGCTGTCGGTGCGTCATTCCAAGGTTCTGCAAGTGCTCCAGACAGGAATTCACTGGATAGGGGGTCATCCCAAACATCCACAATTAGTCCAGACAGGGAGTCACACTGGGGATATCCACAGTATTCACATATGACAGATAATGCTCCAGACAGGGAGACTGACTGGGGATATCCACATAAATCACAAACAGCAAGAGAAAAGGAATTCCATCAATGGCGCTTGCACAATTCAGCAATTGCTCCCAAGAGGAAGTCACCAGAAAAAGGGGTTGTCATGAAGGCGGCTCCTGATTCTGGCATCTCTGGCACGTGCTTAGGGGCAACAGAGTACTGGGGGACTTCCGCTACCCAGGCCTCTCCATATCCTGGCCTTGGGCTCGAGGGACAGTGTTTCCAAAAGGGGTCCATTGTGGACTTGGAGACTTCCACCCCTCCAAGGTATGCTGGCTTGGACTCAGAGGGTCCAGCCAGTCAGCAGCTGGGTGGGTCAACCGGGTACTTGGGGCAGCAAAGTCCTGGCCTGCCTAGCCTGGTAGGCGAGCAGGTAGGCTAGGCACCCTCACCAGGGTCACCTGGATATTTAGGGCAGCAATGTCCTGGCCTGCCTAGCCTGGTAGGTGAGCAGGTGGGCCAGGAAATCTCTTAGAAGGTCTTAGAAGGCCTTAGAAGGTCGCAGCGGGCCAAGTGCCCACCCAAACATCTGAGAGACTTTGTGAGGTTGCTGTCAAATCATGAGGGACCTTTTTATGAGGCCCCTGAATGAAGGGTGTAATTCGGGGTTAGATTATTTTGCATTATTTTGATTTTGGATACATTTATTTGTTAATAAATATTGAAGGGGTTTGCCTGTGTGCAGACTTGACTTTTTCACACTTTTTGCATTTGAATAATGCAGCTGTATGTCACTCTTCCCAGTGCATGACGTACCTATGTGTACCCAAAGTATGTTCCATCTAGGGGGGAGGGGTGTTGTGTCCTGAGCCTGGGACGTTGCATTGGTCCCGGGCATTCCAAGAGCTGCCTGGGACCAGACAGAGCGATGCCAACCTTGCGTGCATGCGCAAGGCACGAAAACGCTCTGTTCCTATTGGTTGACACTGTCCAGGTTTCTGGCCATATAAAAAGGCCTGCGTGCCTTTTGCTTTTTCTTAGTTGTTATAGAAGGAGAATAAAGTGTTTGTTCATCATCGCCATGTGTCTTCATCATTCGCACACGAACAAAGTATTTAACAGTTTTCCTTATTCTTTTTATTTTTTGGCGTAGAGAATGTCAAATACTATGGAGAATTTAGAACAAAATAAATTTGTCTTTCCAATAAAGGAGAATTTTTGTAACTCAGGATTGAAACAAGGGCTCCTTGTGCTCTCTCAACCTGGTTGTTTTTTTGCAGATGTTTCATTAACCAAACCGGATAATATCATCAGTGCTTCATTGATGATGTTATCAAATTTGGGTAATGAAACATCTGCAAGAAAACAGTCAAGCTCAGAGAGTACCAAGCTCCCTTCATTCCATTACATTGTACAAGATACTATTTTTGCAGATGTTTGCTTAAATTATCAGTTTTAACTTTTAGTATCATTATATACAAAAAATAAGTTGCCATGGGTTTTGTCATAAACATATTAAGCAATACAGATCAAATCAGTTTTAGAACAGGACTATTTGCTTCTTTACAATATTCAAAACTAAAATTATTGCATATGCTAGACAATAAATAATTGGTTATCCTGTTAATAAGCTTCTTTGATTCATTTTGTTTCATAGGTGGCACCTTGACTTCAATTGAAGACTCAGATGAATTACAATTTTTACAGGAACAAATGGAAAAATTTGAAGATGCAGACTATTGGATAGGCTTGTTCAAAAATCTGGATGGTAATTATATAACTAATATTTATATAGCTAGTAATAATAATTCCCCCGCTTGAAACACTATCTTGACATTGTTTGCCCTGGGGAAGATGAGAGGTATGCCAGGTATTCAATCATACCAGATAAGTCTCATCAAAGATGCTGGATGAAGAGTGTCTCTCCAAAAACAATACGGTGAGATGTGATTTACAGGAACTCATACCGGATCAATCATCACTTTGGACAAAAAGGACCATATTTAGGGATAGAGTTCCTGGGTAAATGGTGACAAATGGACTATAGGATCCAGAACTGTTGGCTGAACAAGCAAGACCAGATAAAATTGTTTACCCATTGCAAATATACAAAGAATAAAAACAAAGAAATAATGTCTGTTATTACAAATCAATTCCAAGAATAGAGGCTATCTAAAAAGAATGTACAGTTTTAAAAAGAACATCCAGAATCAGAAATAACAGAACAGATGTTACCAGATAAACACAGATTTATAATACAATTTAATATATTCACTGTAGCTGTTTGCCAGAAGTATTGCCTCTCAGACTATAGAGGCAAACCAGAGAGAATGAGCTGTAGAGGAAGTCAGTATAGCTAGTAAATTGCTTTTATTCCCAAGCCAGGCACACTCTCTTCTGTTTTTTCCATAGTAAGAACAACTGTAACTAAAAAGGAAAAATTAAAACCTGAAATAAATGAGCATCTAGAACAACAAAAAAGCAGCAGATTAAGGCTGTCTGCATTTAAGTTTACAAAGAAACAGATAGCATAAGTTGTAAAACTGCCAACACTGTAAAATTAGATATAAACATCAGCAAGAAATAAGCCAACTACAGTACATTACAGCACATAAGCCAACTATAGTACATTACAGTTCTGTGCACAACTAAAAAAAATACAACTATGTAGAAGAGCGGGCACAGCTGTGGGGCAGAATTAAGAGATCAACAGTTAAGAGTCATTGTTGACTTCCAGTGGAGACATGGCCAGCAGCCGACACACCCAGAAAACCTCCTCTCTCTGGACTGCCATTTTTCCCACTCAGTGACAGAAGGAACAGGATTCCTCTTGTGTATTTGACCCTCCTGGATTAGGGAGTGACCCAGAATCATCCCTCAAGATCCTCTGATCATAACCTCAGTCTGCAAGCAATTTTAGAAACGGAGCTTTAGAACAGCCGGTGAGCTGAAACTGGAAGTCAGGGCAGAAATCACATCGGAGTTGGATAAAATAGCCGTTTTGGAATTTATTTTTCAAATGGACAATAAGCTGTGCCCTTCATTTCTTAATAAATGTATGAGATTATTACCTTTATGAGCTAAAAGAGGCTCTCTTTACCCACTGCCTAGGCCCTAATACTCCTTTTTGAAGCTATATACGGCTCCTTTGTTGTTAAATGACAAGGAAGAGGGTTTCCAAAGGCAGCCAGAAAGAAGGAAGTATGATTACTTTTTCTTTTGAAATACAAGGATAAAAGTTGTGGCTTTTAATTTACTACTTTTAAAATAAGTTGTAGTCTAGTAGTGTGCTGTGGGTGGAGGAAATTTTCTGATTTTCATGAACTCTGATTGGCCAGAAAAAGGAAAGGAGGAGAAAAAAAAAGAAATAACATTTTTTGACTACTAGAGGGAGCTGAAGTTAAACATGAAGACATCTAAATCTGAGCTGGAATCTGTTATTAAAGACATTTTTAAAAGTCTATACAGAACAACATATATACAATAAACTCCCTAGGGTTTAAAGATATTAGTGATACAAAGGAGATTAAAAAAGATTACCAACTCACTGTTGATAATCAACTATTAACCCACTGTGTCAACTCTACAAATGCTGGATAACGCAAATAACCTAACTGTACTTTTGGAATATAAATCTGACATCAG
Source organism: Bothrops alternatus (assembly GCA_034064705.1). NCBI lineage: Eukaryota > Metazoa > Chordata > Lepidosauria > Squamata > Viperidae > Bothrops > Bothrops alternatus. The sequence continues at coordinate 1,623,160 of JARGCV010000058.1, read as the reverse complement.
TTTTTATTATGGTGGTTTGAATAAAATCCTCCCAGTGCAACTGAAACAAGAGTGTCAAGTAAATTCACAACTCTTAAGAGGTTAAGTTTGGGGGGTTTTCTTATGGACATCAACAAGGCCGAGAATTCTTGAGAAAAAAAGATATGCTTCATATTTTAGAGATGGAAACTTTACCGGCTGAGAGCTCCTTGAAGAAAAGTGTCATCCTTGAAAGGAAAAAAAAAATCATTCCAGGAAAACAAGCTGGAGGGTGTGACTTAAATTTAATGATCCAATTAGTTAGGATGGATTTTTATAAGCTTTGACAAATGTATTGAAGAAAATATTAGGGAGCTTCATGTGTATACAATAGGTTGGTAAATGTATGTCCTTTATTTTTGTTGTTTGTTTGTTCTTTTTGTAATACTGTGAAATCCCTAATGTAGTTTTGAGTTTTGGTTTAAAATAAATAAGGTTTTGTTGTTGATGTTTTGTTTTGTTTTCCTTTATATATATAATATTTGAGTATTGCTTAAATTTAATAAAATATCGAAACTAGGTAAAGTGTTTTTTTCCTTTAGGGTGAAAAAAAAAGATTGAATTTCTATAGAGAACTCTTTTAATATGAATTAGGATAAAGATTAATGAGCCAATAGAGGTATATATTATTCCCCACAGCAATAAGAAGCAGAGATGGACAAACTGACTCTTTTATCCAAAGATGAGAATATACTTAAGCTAGTATCTATTTTGAAATTGCTTCCAGATTTTGTGCTTGCAATGAAAAAGAAAATTGAAACTTGATTTTGTTTTTATTAATTAATTAGGTTTATTGTTATATAAATGGTTTGTATATATTGTTGTTTAAAAGCAAAAAGTTGTGGCTGTAATGTTATCTTTGTGCTAAAGAGACCCAGAAGTTGGTGACTTTTTCTTTTCTCTTCTTTTCTCACACCATCTTTTTCTTTTCCCTCTCTCTTTTTCTAGTTTGTGATTACTTTTTTAATTTCTTTGTATTTTGTATTTTGATAAACGAATAAAAATTATTGAAGGTAAAAGTTCGGAGTCATTGCACTCCTACAAGCCCTCAAAGTCCAAACCCTCTTTAATTCCATTAACTCTTATTTGGCACCAATTTAGTGTTGAAATTTAATTATCCAGATTATTGTATATTTATTGTGAATAAATCTTTTATATTGCAAACTTACAAATGGTTCTGATTCTTTGCACTTGACAAGAATGAAGCTTGGATAAAGGAGAAGGATAAGAATAAAAAGGTTAAATGAAAGAACTTTTAATAACAAGAGAAATGGTAGAGAAAGGGAGAAGGAAAATCAAGGATTGGTTGGCATCAGGTGAAGATGAATTGCATGGGTTTTGATTGAAACATCTGATTTTATTACCAAGCAATCTAACAACGTACTGCAAAGAATTGAAATGGAATATTGATTAACATCTGGCAAAACCTAACTGATAATGAAAGATCCAACAAAAGGAAATTACAGACCAATTATCTGTTAAGTTTCAAATTGGTAACTGGTATGGTAATCTAGTCCGATAGCACCTAGTTGAAAAAAAGCTCTTTCTACCTTGTGCTAGACAAATATGCCACCATCATTAGGAAAAACTAATTTATTCTTGAAAATGTTAAGGAATGAAAATGCTCTATAGAAATAATATCAAGAGTCTAGATGAAGAAAATAATTATAAATACCTGGGCATCCTTCAAGTTGACAACATCAAGCACATTGAAGTCAAGAAAAAGATTAGAGGTGAATACATCAAGAGAGTTAAAAAAAAAGTCCAAACTCAATGGAGGAAATACCACGAAGGCAATCAACCTTCATGGAGGCAATCAACACCTGGGCAATTCTAGTCATTAGATATCCAGCTGGAATAGTGGACTGAACTCAAGCTGAACTAGAAGCCATGGATAGGAAGACCATTAAAATAATTACAGTATATCATGCCCTTCATTCTCGTCATCATGTTGCCAGACTTTATTTATTGAAGAAAATAGGTGGCCATGGAACGTTTCAGACAACTGAAGAAAAGAAAATAGCATTGGAAGAGTATCTGAAGGACAGTGAGGAAGATACATTGAAATTAATATACCATGAAGGCTTACTGAATCCTGGAAAGACTTAAATGGCATACAAGAAAGACCAAGTAAAGAACAGAAAAGAGATATGAAAAGCAAAGTACTGCATGTCCAATATTCAGGCAAAGTAGATAACAACAAGACCTGGCAATGTCTGAGAGCAGGAAAGTTGAAGAAAGATACTGAGGGGCTAATTCTGGCTACACAAGACCAAGATTTAGGAACAAATTCAAACAAAGCCAGAATTGAAAAGACAGCAATACAAGAAAATACTGCCTCTATAAAAAATCTGGAAAAAAAAACACGAACCATCTAATTAACTGCTATAAGAAGATCACACAGACTGATTACAAACAATGGCATGACAAAGGAACAGCAATGCTGCATTGGAAGATCTGCAAGAAATATCATTTGCAAGCAATTGCTGGTGGGATCACAAAATAGACAAAGTAATAGACAATGATGAAGTTAAAATGTTCTGAGACCTTAGAATGTAAGCAGATAATCACTTGCCACATAACACCCCAATCTTAACAATTGTTAATTAAAAAGACAAAAAAAAAGCTTTGGTAGTGGATGTGGCAATACCTGGAGGGAGAAAAGAAGAGAAAGAACAGAACAGGAGAAAATAACAAAATACAAAGACCTGCAAATAGAAATAAAACAACTATATCAAATGATGATTGTCAGCATTTTTGCGTGTTCCAGGGTCATGGTTTTTCCAGCTGGTTTTTAAGGTTATCTATGCTATGTTAGTATTTGTCTAGTCTGAGGTGAGCAATCATGGTTACTAGATGTATCATTTTTCAGCCACTTGTTTGAGCTATTTTCCATCTAGGTGTGCAGTTCATTGGAGGTTTGTATTTTGACTAAGATTAAGTGTAAATGTGTAGTGGCCACCATGGTGCCAAAGAGATTCATGCAGAAGGAATAATTGTTGCTTGGTAGAGATTGGCCTTCCCATTTGCAGAGTTTTCTAAAGCATTTAATACGCATATGTGGTTCTGATAGAAGTCAGTATCTGTAGTTTAGGGTTGAACTGCAGAGTCCACAGTACTCTCTGAACTTGGTTATTTGATTGCAGATGTTTCCAACTAGGTCAGGGGTAGGCAACCTTGTCTCTTTTATGACTCGTGGACTTCAACTCCCAGAATTCCTGAGCCAGCATGGCTCAGCTTGGAAACCTTTCCCTTTCCCCTCAGCATGGCTGGCTCAGGAATTCTGGGAGTTGAAGTCCATGAGTCATAAAAGAGCCAAGATTGCCTACCCCTGAACTAGATAAAATCATCAATGTGAGTGTTAATGTATTTCCATAGCATATACCTTTTCATCACAGTGCAGTTCTTTCCCTTTTTAATCATTATGTTATTTTATATTTTATTAGGAGAATGGCTATGGCAAGATAATAATAACGTTGTCTTTGTCAACTGGAATGAACATGTTTTTGATAATGATGAGGACAATGAATATAGTGAAGAGGATAGTGAAGAGAACAATGACAACTTTTTTGATAAGTGCATTTACATGAATTGTCATTCTGGAAAATGGTTCGTGGGGCGCTGCCATCATCAATTGAAATCATTTATATGTAAAAGAAATAAAAGTAAGTTTCTCATGATAATTATCATAATATTAGATTGAAAATAATATTTGTGTGAGACTCTGGAAAGAGTGCAGAGAAGAGCAACCAAGATGACTAGGGGACTGAAGGCTAAACATATAAAGAACGATTGCTAGAATTTGGTTAGGATTAGGAACAAGAAGCAAAGGATGGAAACTAATCAAAGAGAGAAGCAACCTAGAACTAAGAAGAAATTTCCTGACAGTTAGAACAATTAATCAATGGAACAACCTGCCTCCAGAAATTGTGAATGCTCCAACACTGGAAGTTTATAAGAAGAGACTGGACAACCATTTGTCTGAAATGGTATAGGGTTTCCTGCCAGAGTAGGGGGTTGGACTAGAAGATCTTCAAAGTCCCTTCCAATTGTGTTATTCTGTTCTCGTGAGTAGACATTAGTTCTGCTTAGTTTATTTTTCAAAAAATTCATTATGTGAAATATAATAGCAGTAAAAATAGAATTAATGGCAAGATATATTGATTTTTGCTTCCAGTTATTAAATGACATATTTTAATGCAGATAATTAAGTAAATTATCTATATAATATACTTGGTGGCGTGGTGGCACAGTAGTTAGAATGCAGTACTGCAGACTTCTTCTGATGACTGCCAGCTGCAGTTTGGCAATTCGAGTCTAACTGGGTCAAGGTTGACTGAGCCTTCCATCCTTCCAAGATCGGTAAAATGAGGACCCAGATTGTTTGGGGCAATATGCTGACTCTGTAAACCACTTAGAGAAGGCTGTAAAGCACTGGGAAGCAATATATAAGTCTAGGTGCTATTTCTATTGTTATATTCTTAGCAGTATAGTTTTAATAAACAAATATTAATTTCCATCATTTGTTGTTCCTTATTATTAGATCAATTATGATCTATTACTCCCAGGTCCCAGAACTGAATAAAAAGAATATCAACAGCCAAGGATAATGCTACCCAATGTTATTTCATAATATTTTAGATACATCTAATGTAGGAGACTTTGGATTGCTTTTAATCTGTTATTATTTCTGAAACTTTATATTTCTAGTTGTCTATTCTATCCATAGACTCAAATATTATTGTCACCTTTTGTGTCTTAAACCATTCCTGATAGATACTTAAAACACAGTCTAGAATGTTTCATATAATGAATATACTCTGAACTCAGATTCATATCAAACAATATAAACTTTTAAGGAAACCCAGATATCTGGGAAATATATTTTTGAATGTTGTCTTAAAGTGTATCATTGTCTCTTCTCATTTCATAAAATCTATAATTCAGAATGAAAATCTGCTGTAACTGAGAATTCATTTTTTAAAAATTGCCTTACATATCCTTGTTTATTGTTAAATTAAGGGTATGCAGTAAGGGTTATACAGTAATTGCATACTGAAAACATATATGATTATTTTCTAGTTATTGAAGAATCAACTATAAAGCCTACGGAAATACCAGGTAAGAAAGTAATTTTATAAGAGGTAAGAATGTTGTTTTTAATATTCAGTAATAAATTTTCTATAGGTGTGACCTGAAAATTCTAAATATATAACTCAAATATAGAGGAATATATTTTTGTAGATTTAAAAGATTTAGATGATAAAATATATTTAGTGTTGTTATGAAGACTTATTTTATTTGTAGTGAATTGTTAAGTTACAATAATTATACAGATATACAGGCCTAATAGAGCCTGCCCATTAGGCTCGTAATCATCAAAAGAATCAGACTCAATATTACAACATTTTAAAATCAAATTCATTAATTGAATCAAATGAGTTGTTAAATGAATGAAGGTTTGACTTATTATTTCCTCTGATGGCTGCCTGAACTTAGAGACTTTTCCCTCCACTGCTGCAGGCTGTTTCCACCACAAATCAGCTGTTTCAGGTTTCAGGAACTACAGTATTGTAAATTGCCTCCCAAGCAGGCAGCAAGCTTTTTTAAAAAACAAACAAACAAACAAACAACCATTTGTTGATAAGCAGTTCAAACTTCTTCAGAGGGGGGTGGAAAACTCTCCAAATTGCAATTGCCACTAAATCAGGGGTGCCAAATTAGCAACGTCAGGTGACGTGTCGCAATGTATCATGACTTTTTCCCCATTGCCGGAGCTGGAGCGGGCATGGTTTCAGCAGGAAGCATCTGGCCCACGGCCGGCAGTTTGACACCCCTGCACCAAAGTAAGTAGCTTTAAGCATCTCCAGGCAAGCATGCAGAAGGAGATGGGTGTGGAGTTTACAGAACTGTTGGCTTGCAACAGTAACTGAGTTGGAAGGGACCTTGAGATTATCTAGTCCAGTGGTTCTCAACCTTTTTCAGGTTGAGACCCCACTTTGCGCCGCCCATGCGCGCTGCGACCCTGACTTGGGCGTGCGCGCGCGTGCGCATGCACGCATCCCGAAAAAAAAATAAAAAAAAATGGCGGACCGTGACGGGCCGATCTGCGCGTGCGCGTGCGACGGCCGATCTGCGCATGCGCATGCGACGGCAGATCTGCGCATCCGTGTGTGACGGGCCCGAACCACGCATGGGCACGAAGCGCCGAACTGCACATGCGCAGAACCGGCGGGCCGGCCGGCTCCAGACCAGGCCGGCCTCGCCTCCCATCGCTGCCTTAGAAACTCCGGCAGGCACACGGAGGAGCGGTCCGGAGCAGGCGGGCGCAAAGCTGCCTCCTTCCCGCTCCGCTCCGCCACGTCCCAGGCCTGGCCTCCAACTCACCCTCCGGCAGCCGGCCAAGCAGTCGGGGCAGCCGGACCTCGAGGCGGGCCTGCATTTCACCGAGACCGGCTCGGCTGTGGCGAGAGGCGCCCGGCGGCCGCCTCCAGACTGGGTTCCACGTCGCAGCACTCCGCCTGCCAGGCTCGTCCAGGACTCCCAGGCCTTCCGCAGGGCCGGCAGCTGCCGCAGGTAGGTAGGCGGGCGGCAGGACTGGGGAACCCGCCCGGGCCAGCTCGCTCTTGGCGCCAGTCCCGCTCAGGTCGAGCTGGCCAGCCGGGCGGGGGACGTCTGGTCAGGCTCCCCAGCTCGGCCTCCCCCCATGCCTGGCTCCCTCCCCAGCTCGGCCTCCCCCCACGCCCGGCTCCCTTCCCGGCTCGGCCTCTCCCCACGCCCGGCTCCCTCCCCGGCTCGGCCTCCCCCCACGCCCGGCTCCCTTCCCGGCTCGGCCTCTCCCCACGCCCGGCTCCCTCCCCGGCTCGGCCTCCCCCCACGCCCGGCTCCCTTCCCGGCTCGGCCTCTCCCCACACCCGGCTCCCTCCCCGGCTCGGCCTCCCCCCACGCCCGGCTCTCTCCCCGGCTCGGTCTCCCCCCATGCCCAGCTCCCTCCCTGGCTCGGCCTCCCCCCACGCCTGGCAGGGACTCACCAGTTCATCTTGCCGATCCGCTGGCTGGGCGCCTTACTGCCTGCTTCGGCCGCCGCCGCCGAGCGAGGGAGGGAGCTGGCCCGGGTGGGCTCCCCAGTCCTGCCGCCCGCCTACCTTCCTGCGGCCGCTGCCAGCCATGTGGAAGGCGCGGCAGTCCCAGACGAGCCTGGCAGGCGGAGCGCTGCGACCTGGACGCCAGTCCGTAGCGCAGACTTGGGGGCCGTAGGCGGCCGCCTGGCGCCTCTCTCCACAGCTGAGCCGGTCTCGGTGAAGTGCAGGCCCGCCTCGAGGTCCGGCTGCCCCGACCGCTTGGCCAGCTGTCGGAGGGCGAGTTGGAGGCCGGGCCTGGGACGTGGCAGAGCGGAGCGGGCAGGAGGCAGCTTTGCGCCCGCCTGCTCCAGACCGCTCCTCTGTGTGCCTGCCGGAGTTTCTGAGGCAGCGGTGGGAGGCGAGCGGCTTGGTTGCGCTGCGCATGGGCCAAACTGCACATGCGTGTGCGGATCGGGTCATCGTGCGCGCCGAACTGCGCATGCACCGGCCGAAAAAAAATAAAAAAATTTAAAAAAAATAAAAAAATAAAAAAATGGCGGACGGCGTCGTTTGGCGACCCCCGTGAAATGGTCGTTCGACCCCAAATGGGGTCGCGACCCATAGGTTGAGAACCGCTGATCTAGTCTAACGCACTGTTCTACAAAAGAGTACAGTACTGTACTGTATTTCTGATAAATGCCTATCCAGTCTCTTCTTAAAAGCCTCCAGTGAGGGAACACCCACAACTTCTGGAGGCAATTTAAATTTAAAAACCTTTAAAAAAATCACTGCCCCTGATCAGCACAAGCCTCTCCAGGCAAAATCCAAAATTGGGTGGGGGTGGGGATTTTCTTCCAGTAAGTGTCAGCAGAATCTCTGGTGGGTCTATGTTAGGTAGAGGAGCAGCAGCAGTCACATGCTATAAGCTTCAGGCAAACTTACAATCTTGCAAAATACTGTACTTACAAACACAATAAAAAACAGAGCAGTTCCCAAAGTGATTACAAACAATACAGTACAGTACTATAGAGCAGCAGTTCTCAACCTGTGGGTTGCGACCCTTTTGGGGGTCGAACGACCGTTTCACAGGGGTCGCCTAAGACCATTGGAAAACACATATTTCCGATGGACTTAGGAACCAAGACACCGCTCCGCATCTATCTCCACATGGCCTCCTCCGCCATTTGGGGAGAGAGAGAAGGAGAGGCACTTTTGCTTCCCTTTTTTTTCTCTCAGGCAGACTTACCTCCTGCAGGGCTCCTGATTGGTCCTGTGCCCGGGTGCCCCAGCCCCTGGGAGAAGCGCGGACAGGGCCTCGTGGCCGTGGAGCCACCCAGGGAAGCCCCAGGATCCCTGTTGGGAGCGGCCCACTGGAGGTCAGGCTCTTCCTCCTACTGCCCTCAAGGCGGCTCAGGTGGGTGCCGGGGCAAGAGGGGTGCCTGGGGGGAGCAGCCAGGCTGGATGAGGGGCTGGTGGGCCGCATGGCACCAGCCCCCACCGCGGCTGTTTCGGATGGGCAGAGGGCGAGACCGGGCTGCAGGGGGTGCCAGGGATGGCGGCAGCGGTTTTCTCACCCTTCTCCTCTCCTTCTTCCTCCTGCTGCCCCCAAGGTGGCTTGGGTGAACACCGGGAGAAAGAGGGGTGCCTGGAGGGAGCAGCCGGGCTAGTGGGCCACATGGCACCAGCTCCCACCGCAGCTCCATTGATGGACAGAGGACCAGCCAGGCAGGATGGTGGTGGCGGGGACCCCAGATGATGCAGCAGCAGCAGCTGCTGCTGCCATCATCCCCACTGCCCCTGCGCTGCCTGGCCTGGCCCTCCATCCATCAATGGAGCCATGGTGGGGGCTGGTGCCGTGCAGCCCGCCAGCCCCTCTGCCAGCTTGGCTGCTCCCCCCAGGCACCCCTCTTCCTCCCACCTCCCGCCCAAGCCGCTTTGGGGGCAGCAGGAGGAAGGAGAGGAGAAGGGCAAGAAAACCACTGCCGCTGCTGCCGGCTGAGCTGAGCTGTGGCACCAAGCCGGTCTCCATGCCTCCTGGTTGCCCAGCCGTGCTTCGCCCCGGCTGCCCTCCGTACTGCGCGGGAGTCTCCCCCATGCTGCCCAGCCCACCTCCCTCACCATCGAAAGCCACCTTGGCCCTCTGGCACTCGGTGTGATTGTGGGGCTGCCAGGCAGGAGTGGCTCCTTCCCAGCTCGCCAGGCTCCGGGCCTCGGAAGCAGCCGGGGGCGGGGAAGAGGGCGAGGCAGCAGCGATGCCTGCATGTACATCAGAGGCCAGCCGGCCCAGCCGGGAGGGGAGAAGGGGCACCTTCCAATGGGAGCTGGCCCTCTGGCCATGCCCCTCTCACGTGCTATGGGCTGCTCGGCATGGAAAGTGGCTCCCGCGACCCCGTAGCTGCGATGGCGCTCAGGAGGCTGGAGGGGTGGGCAGATCCTGGGGGCGACTGGGAGATGGCAAGAGGTGCTGGGGTGAGGATGGGGGCTCCAGGTTGGCAGGTATGAGAGGGCCACCGGCGGTTCTGAGGCGCACGGATCCTCCGCACAGCTTCCGAGGTCCCGGATGTGCCACTGCTTGGCTCTCTGCCAGAGCCTTCCCCCCTCCCTGGGCAATTGTGCTGAGCTGCTTGTGTGTCCTTGGCAGCGCCTCCCCCCTTCAATCTCCTTCCTTGTCCATCTCCTTACTTTCCCCTTTAATCTCCTTCCTTCTCCATCTCCTTTCTTTCCCCTTCAATCTTCCTTCCTTCTCCATCTCCATCTCCATCCCTTCCCCTTCAATCTCTCTCTTCTTCCTTCCTTCCTTCCTTCCTTCCTTCCTTCCTTCCTTTCCCCTTCAATCTCCTTCCTTCTCCATCTCCTTCCTTTCCCCTTCAATCTTCCTTCCTTCCTTCCTTCCTTCCTTCCTTCCTTCCATCTCCATCCCTTCCCCTTCAAGCTCTTTCTCCTTCTTTCCTTTCCCCTTCAATATCCTTCCTTCTCCATCTCCTTCCTTTCCCCGTCAATCTTCCTTCCTTCCCCTTCCCTCCCTCCCAACATTTTTGAGCAAGGAAGAGTAAGCTTCTCCAGCGAGCATTGCTATATTGTTTTTGTGATTAATCACTATGCTTTAATTATGTTCAATTCGTAACAATGAAAATACACCCTGCATATCAGATATTTACATTACGATTCATAACAGTAGAAAAATTACAGTTATGAAGTAGCAACAAAAATAAATTTATGGTTGGGGGTCACCACAACATGAGGAACTGTATTAAAGGGTCGCGGCATTAGGAAGGTCGAGAACCACTGCTATAGAGTAACAAAAAAGAATATTTTAAAATACTTACAGAAGTAATTCTAGCTCTCTACAGTACTGTAGTCCTCAAGCCCAGCAAGCAACAGATCTTCCATGCAGCTCCAGAAAAACAAAAACAAATGGCCAATGCCAGCTGCAAAAATCACTGGATCTTGTTTGGCCATGTGACCAGGCACACACAAAAAAATACCACTTCTGGCTTCTTGTAGGCTCAAACAGGCCCAGGTAAGTCACAGAGTTAAAATGGCGCCGCAGCAGCCAAGACTGAATCCAGGTCACATGACTACAGAGGTCTGTTTTTGATAGCAATTTTGAATTTTTAATGTAAGTGCTCTTTCTGAATAACCTCGGTTTTGTGAAAGAAAATTGCTTAAATTGCTGAAAGAAAATCAACATGGTTTCTGCAAAGGCAAATCATGTCTTACTAACTTGTTAGAATTCTTTGAGGGTGTAAATAAATACATAGATAAAGGGGCCCCAGTTGATATTGTATATCTTGACTTTCAAAAGGCTTTTGACAAAGTCTCTCACCAAAGGCTCCTAAAAAAGCTCTTCAGCCACGGAATTAGAGGACAGGTCTTGTCCTGGATTGGTAACTGGCTAAATTGTTGGAAGCAAAGGGTGGCAATAAATGGACAAGTCTCTGGATGGAAAGAAGTGAGAAGTGGTGTACCCCAAGGTTCAGTTTTGGGACCTTTACTTTTTAATTTATTCATCAATGATCTGGATGTAGAAGTAAATAGTGAGGTAGCAAAGTTTGCTGATGACACTAAATTGTTCCGGGTAGTGAAAAGTGAAACTGATTGTCGGGAGCTCCAGAAGGATCTCTCAAAATTGTGTGAGTGGGCAACAAAATGGCAAATGTGTTTTAACCTAAACAAGTGCAAAGTTATGCACATCGGGGCAAAGAACCCCAATTATACTTACCAACTGATGGGGACCAAACTTTCTGAGACAACCCAAGAAAGGGATCTTGGGGTCTTGGTGGACAGCTCAATGAAGATGTCAACCCAATGTGCAGCAGCAGTAAAAAAAAAAAAGCAAATTCCATGCTTGGCATGATTAGGAAGGGAATCGAAAATAAGTCAGCAAGTGTTGTATTGCCTCTGTACAAATCGATGGTGAGACCACACTTGGAGTACTGTGTACAGTTCTGGTCACCGCACCTCAAGAAGGATATAATGGAACTGGAAAAGGTGCAAAAAAGGGCAACAAGAATGATCAAGGAAATGGAGCACCTCCCTTATGAAACCAGATTGCAACGCCTTGGTCTCTTCAGCCTTGAAAGACGGCGTTTAAGGGGTGACTTGATCGAAGTGTATAAAATCATGCATGGGATAGAAAAGGTGGATAGAGAAAAATTCTTTTCTCTATCACACAATACTAGGACAAGGGGGCACTCCCTAAAGCTCATAGCTAAGAAAGTGAGGACAAATAAAGGGAAATATTTCTTCACCCAGAGGGTCGTTGGTTTATGGAATTCTCTTCCAGAAGAGGTCGTGACAGCTGTCAGCCTTGATAGCTTCAAGGTAGGGTCAGACAGATTCATGGATGCCAAGTGTATCGGTGGTTATTAAAACGGATGTCCATGTGCCACCTCTATGTTGGTTGAGGCAGGCAGGATTCCCTTGAGTACCATTTGTTGGGGGTCAAGGGAAAGGGAGGGTTTTGCCTTCTCTTTCTGCTCAAGATCCCCATGTACAATTGGTGGGCCACTGTGTGACACAGAATGCTGGACTCGATGGGCTTTGGCCTGATTCAGCATGGCTCTTCTTATGTTCTTATGTTATTATGAAATCTCGCTAAACAAATGCTTGTATCTGGGGGATTACCTGTAGTGCAATTTTCTTTTCTTTTTTCCCCAGAATGTACTGGAAATAATATCATTCTAGACAACCTTGAAATTTTGGTAGCTGCTGCCAAATATCACAGCTCTCAATGATAAACCATCATATTTTTAGAAATATATCATCATTCTTATATTTCACAAAAAATTAAATGACATGTTTATCTATCATGTTTCATTGCAGCATGGAAATTAAAGAGAGAAAGAGAGAGAGAAAAGACTTTTTTAAAAAATAAGCCAGCCAGAGATAATATAAAAATATAATTAAATCTCCAAGAATTTTTGTTCTAGTCAGTGTCAAAGTCCAAAACTGTATTTCTAACTTCCCCTGCCATAGATGAGATCACTTGGATCAGGGGTGTCAAACTGCCAGCTCGTGGGCCGGACACATCACATGGAAGCTACGCCCACCCTACTGCGGGCAATGATAAAACAGTCCCGATATGTTGCGCGATGTCACGTGACATCGCAAGTTGGACATGTCTGACTTGGATGATTTCATCATATTTATGAAACCAAGTTTTGAAAGTCTTCCTTCTTCACTTAATGTGATTGAATAATAGTGATTGTTTTCAGTTAATTATGATTATTTTCAGTTCCCAAATAAATAATTAGCAAAATAGTCATAGCAATTCATAATTATTTTTGCTGTGGAAGAACTCACATTTCCTAGCCTCGATTTTGACATCAAAAGACTTATCTTCCACAGGCAATAAGTATCAATTTGCTTTGGGATCTGTAATGAATGGGAAAAGACAATGCATTACGGTTACTTCTTTTTACTGAATTCTTCTTCTTCTTGTGCCATATCCGTTATTGGACATTGGTGATCATGTTGGAGATCCTGTTTTTATCAGCAGCCGCACAAAAAAGTGCTGCTGAATTTTGCCCAAACTAGTCCCTTAGATTTTGAAGCCATGATGTTCTTCTACTGCCTGGACCTCATTTGCTTTCAATCTTTCCCTGGAGGATTAAATGGAGTATGCCGTATTTTTCTGGGTGTCGCATCACATGTCTGAAATATTCTAATTTTTGTTTTTTAATTGTTTTGATGATTTTCCCTTGGCTTTCCCAGGCGGCTTATCACCTCCTCATTTCTGATCTTGTCAACCCAGCTTATACGTAACAGCTGCCTGTAAATCCACATTTCAAATGCTTCTAGTCTCTTCAGGTGGCCTTCTGTCAGAGGCCAACTCTCTACTCCATAGAGCAGGATAGGAAAAAATATAGCATCCAACAAGCCTGATTTTCAGTCTTAGGCTTATGTCGTGACTGCAGAAGACCTTTTTCATTTTGAAGAATGCTGTTCGGGCTTTTTCTATCCTTGTCTTTACTTCAATGGTCATGTCCCAGCTTTCATGTAAATTGGAACCGAGTTGTGTGATCCTTTCAACTTTTTCTAGTGGTATTCCTTCCAAATTTATTGGTGGTAAATTAACGGGTTGTTTGCTGACGACCATGATCTTTACTGAATTACAGTTCATAAATTCTTGGGATTGGTAGTTGACTCTTGTTGGCTCTGCCTTTATTAGATGACTAGATAGGATGCAATCTCTCTTGCCTTCTTTCTCAATGTAAAAAAGAAATGTCAGAGTTTTATCATAATATAACTGTATTCAACACCTTTTTCTTCTCTGTGGTATTTCAGTGCAAAAAGGAATGGCACCTCGAACAGCAGATGGCACAGCTGTGATGGTAGTTGTGCCAATTATCTTCATAGCCATCGGTGCAGGACTCGCAGCCTATATTTTCTACAGAAGAAGATACCGACCACAACAAGTCTCTGCTGGATTTGACAATTCTTTGTATAGTGACAATGTGGTTATTCTACATAAGGATTCACAATCTCTTGTAGACAAACAAGAATTAAATGAACAAATATAATTGGCAAATAGCACAGTTGTGGTGAAAGTTTTCTCAGTTATCTTCATATTCATTGGTGCTGTACAGAATTTGCAGCCTATATTTTGTACAAAAGAAGAAATAGACCACATGTTTCTGCTGGATTTGACAACTGTTTATAAAGTGACAAGATGATTATTCTTCATAATGATTCACAATCTCTTATATAAAACAAATAATAATTAACAAATACAATTGGCACCTTATCCAAGGATAAGACCCATTGGATACTATACATTCAAAATTTAAGATACTGGATTACACTGTTTATAAATTTATATGTTGCAGTATTTGAAAAAGTTTAGATCCTATCAACAATGTAAATTGGCCAGATCTGTGATATAAAAAAATGAATTTATTATAGTTACTGATTAAAAATATTCTGAATAGTGTACTTTCAAATTAGAGATTTTTTTAAAAAAATATAAGGATAATTTTTTAATTTACTGGAAACCAAGGGGCTGTGAGAATTCAGTAGTTTAAGCTTAGGCTTACCTTTTGTCAATATTTTAAAAAGAAAAACATAGAAACTTTTCTTTTGTACACTGCATTTTATAGCCTCTGGGCTACAGCTGAACTTTGATTGTCCCTGTCTGGCTCATGTTTGGTCAATTGGAAGTTAGAAAATAAAATGTAAATAGATGTGGAAGAAGAAGCCAAATTCACTCCTTTAGTTGGCTGGTGAAAGCTTTTTTATGTGCCTGCACCAGAAGAGCAGCAGTCAGACTGAGGCAAGGTTAGGTGAGGTGTGGCAAGGCTCCACACTCCCTCATCTCCCAACACTTGGGTGCCAGCGGCAGAATTAAGACTCAGGCCTCCATAACAGTCCTAGTTTCTGATGTTGTCCCTTGAGAAAATTAATTGCCTCCCCTGGCATATACAGTATACAATATGTTTTTATTAAAGATCTACTACAATGAATTGCAAATGGTTCATTAAATCAGTTATGATTCCTTTAGTTGCCCTCATTAAACCAACTTTATACAAGATTTCAAAATGAAATGTTATGCCATCTAAATCAGTGTTTGAAATATGAAATCACAAGTACTAGTATTTCCTGTGTATGGAATCAAAGCCTCTACATGTCTAATGTGTTTTAAAGGTCTTTTTCTTTCTCTTATGTGAGAGTCAACAAATTTCCAAGAACAGCCCACCTTAATGCCCAGATAAAGCCTTCTTTTACCTCACAGCCAGCAAACTTGAACATGAAGTCCATACATTTTCAGGTTGTGAGGGAAGACAAACCCTGGTCCTAGAACTAGTGTTTCTTAGATTCAGCCCAACCCATCTCATAGGGTTGTTGTTGTGAGAGATAAGAAGAAGGTATGGATATGTTCACTGCCTTGAGTTATTGTAAATATATATATATTTACAAGATGGCTTTTATTTGAAGCTAGGAGACATTCTGCTGATGCTCAATATCTGAACCTTTCTTTATGAGTGGTCTCCTTAGGACCTGGCTGTTCTTGGGGTAAATAGAAACTTGCAAATAGAAACACAATGATGCACTGTCATGGCTCTTGCTGTATTCCTCGTATCTTTTGGATGCAGAAGAAAAGCACTCAAGGCAGCATAAATCGTGATGGGGTCAGGACAAGGCCATTGCTGTTGGAGAGAGGGAGACTAGTGACAAAAAAGGGATTGCAAGGTTATTCATGCTGTAAATGGTATATTTATGCAAACATCATCTCTTTGTTACTCCCAGAATTCTGTTTATGGACCAGAGGGCACTTTTTCATCATCATCAAATTAACTAGCCAAAGGCATGGTTTAAGCATGTTGGGTAAACTATTATTTATTTGCATAGTACAAACTCTTGAGCCCTGAGTTACAGTTTACAACTCACAATAGTAGGATTATCACAAAATACCAAATCAAATGAAACACATTCTGATTTAGGGGAATGACAAAGCTGGCCATTATAAATTTTTGTGGTTTAAAATAAGAGCTGTACTACCTGACTAAGCCGAATAGAATGCTGAATGATGATATTTTATTATGAAAATATTTAGATTATCTGTTAGCCTGACCTAGTAATCTGCATTTATTTCCAACCTGCTATATTTGTTTGTTGATATGTTCAAGATACAAATCAGAGATTAAAATGAGTTGAAAGAGTATCAGCAATCTCTGACGAGATCAGAGGCTTTTTTTCGTCTTTCTTTCATTCCACAACAAATGACCTTATGAACAACAACTGGGTTGTAATTTATTGAAGCCATAATAGAGTTCCAGAGAAAAGAAAGCTATAAATGGTGCAAACTGTACAAGCCATTTATTTGGGTAATGAAAGGTTAGTTTAGTTTAATATGATATAATAACCCTTGCATTTGAATGTGTAATAGGATCTCCATTCAGAAAAACTAGACCAAAAGGTTACCAGTTATCTTCTGTTTACTGAAGTTTGATCAGTAGACCTTTCTATCAGAACCAAGGACACAGAAGTTTGAAACTTCAGATAGGAACTCTGAAGGTCACTGCATTGTTCAACTAATAACAAACATTCACAATATTATGTCAAGTATAGGTAGTGCTCAACTTACAACCACAATCAAGCCCAAAATTTCTGTAGCTAAGCAAGACAGTTATTAAGTGAATTTTATCCTATTTTATGACCTTTTCTTGCCACAGTTATTAAGTGAATCACTGCAGATGTTAAGTTACTAGCATGGTTCTTACGTGAATCTGTCTTCCCCATTGATTTTTCTTGTCAGAAGGTTGCAAAAGATGATCACATGACTCCAGGACAGTACAAATATCATAAATATGAATAGAAGACAAATAACAGAGGGACCTTGTAGGTCATCTAGTCCAACCCTCCACCCAATCAGGAGACTCTACACCAGTGATGGCAAACATTTTAGAGACCGAGTGCCCAAACTGCAACCCAAAACCCACTTATGTATCGTCGGGTGCCGGGTGGACGTGGCCTATTGGGTGGGCGTGGCTATGATGGTAACGGCAGACTGGGGGGAATAAAAAGTTCAATTTTAATTTTGCGAGATCTTTTTTTCCCGTGAGAAGTTGATTGATTGATTGATTGAACCTTTTTTTTTTTTGCACATGGCAGTGGAGGCCAAAAGCGAAAAGGTTTTATAAAATCCAGCTGAAGGCCTAGGACTGGGGCAACTGTGCACGTGCCCACAGAGAGGGCTCTGCGTGTCACCTGTGGCATGCCTGCCATAGGTTCATCACCACAGCCCTACACCATTTCTGACAGATAGTAGTCCAGTCTCTTCTTGAAAGTTTCCAGTGATGAAGTTCCCACAACTTCTGAAGACAAACTGTTCCACTGGTTGATTGTTCTCACTGTCAGGAAATTTCTCCTTAATGAGTCAGTTGCCAAGGGTCTGAATTTTGATCATGTGACCATGGGGATGCTGCAATAGTCACAAGTGTAAAAAAGATCATGTCACTTTTTTCAGTACTGCCGTAACTTTGAATGGTGACTAAATGAACTATTATAAGTCAAGGACTACCTGTAATTCATATAAAATATGTACAAAAAGATATGTACTACAGGTGTTAAGTTAATAGCACAGTTATTAAGTGAATCCGTCTTCCCCATTGACTTTGCTTGTCAGAAGGTTGCAAAAGGTGATCACATGACTCCAGGACAGTACAAATATCATAAATATCAGTTAGTTTGCTATCAGTTAGTTTGATTTAGCTATTTGGGACCTTAGTATGAGCACAGCAACATGACAGTCATTTACACAGTTACTATCTGGTCAAACCAGAGAAAAGATATGAGACATGGTGGTCTTTTGTGCTTTCTGGCAACAGGTTTAATATATTATAAACCAGCATAATATGCTGTTAAAATATTCACTCAGTAAAGAAAACATTCACTCATTAAGAAATGATTAAGACATAAGGGAAACCATTTGAGTTTACATTCTTTACTGAAAATTTGGCTCTTTTGGTTTAAGCAATTAAAAAGTACAAAATTAAAGACAGGATTTGTTCTTTTTTTTTTCTTGAGAGACATTAAAACGAACTAACATAAGCAATAAGGCATGTGTAAGTCTTTGCATTACCTCTCTGTCAATCAGTAGGAAGTAACGACCAATAGTATATCTTTAGGGAGTGGGAATGAGACACACAATTAATAGATGGGGATGAACAAGGGAAAAAAGAAGCCAGAGGGATATCTGTAAAGTATGGTGGCTGTGGCAGTGCAATAAAAACTCCACGTTTTTTTACCTGTATTAGGTAAAAAACTAGGCAGAGATTTAACTGCACCATTATACTGCCTCTGTGATTGTTTAGTATGTTACATACATGACAAGATTGCCCAATCAATACCCTCTGAAAGGAGGTAAATATTCTAAATTTAAAAAGGGGGCATACATACCCCTGCAAAAACCACACACCCTAAGACAGAGATCCCCAAATTTTTGGGCACCAGGGACCGGTTCCATGGAAAGAAGTTTTTCTGTGGACTGGAGAGGGTTGGTTTTGTGTGCTGTCTGCATCCCGCAGATGGGGCTTTGCTTGTTTGTGTTTGCTGGTTTGGACCGGTTGCTGGCATGCCACCGACTGATACTTGTCCATGGACTGGGGGTTGGGGACACTTGCCCTAAAAGAGAAGGTATAAATGCTATAAAAACAATCAGGAATGCATGTTGCTTTTTAGATGGATAAATCCAATTTCAATATTATGTATTTTCATTCTTAGTTAGGGAAGAAAGATATATGCATGAATAAAAAAGAAAGAAAGAAAGAAAGAAAGAAAGAAAGAAAGAAAGAAAGAAAGAAAGAAAGAAAGAAAGAAAGAAAACCTTCATTACATTCTTACAGGATAGTCTGAATTGAGAAGCATTGACCAATTAAGTCCTGTTATGCTCTGCACAAACTTCTTTTTGGCATTGTTGAAGGAAAAGTCTTCATCATGGTTCAGTCCAAGCTAGGAACAAACAACATGGCTACTATTTTAGAAAGAAGGTTGCAGTTTCTTGAAGAGGAGAGCCAGACAGAAGGAAGGCAATAGTTCTCCTCCCATGGAGATGGAATGGGCCTCCCTCTGACTTTGCCCTCATACCCATCATGAGCAACCTGGCTAAGGAGAGCAAGCACAGCAGCAGCAGCCTTGAGGAGGATGTAAGTGAGTTGGGCACCCTCTTGGGATAGTGGGGCTGGGCTTGGTGCTGCGGGTGCTTGAGGGCTGGGCTGGGCATTTGACAACTGCTGCCCAGGGATCCGGGAAGCCCACAGCACTATCCAGCTCCCCCTCGCATGGCCTGAGAGGAACAGTGAGGCTGTTCCAGTGGACCATGCCTTGGCACTTTCCCCAGTCCCACCCTCTTCTGCCAGAGACCCTCAGATCTGTCCCACTCCTGCCCAGGCCCCCACAGGCCTCCTTGACACGAAAAATGTAGAGCTGGCCATGCCCACCCAGTAGGCCACACCCACTCCAGCCACACCCACCCAGTAGGTCACACCCACCCTGGCCACACCTACCCAGCCTCCTGAAGACAACCACAATGCTGATGCAGCCCACAATGAAATTGAATTTGACACCCCTGATCTATAATGTTAATAAAGCAGGAAATAAAATGGAAAATTATAGCTCTGTAGTTGACCCCAGAGTGCCCCCTTTTGGAAAACTGATAAATTACATCTTCTAAGCATTTCTTAAAGCCAAGATTTTTCTATATAAGGAGCTTGTTAGGAAAGGCTCAGGATAGTCACTTTATTGCTGACCTGATACTCTGCTTGTATTCTGCTGTCAGAAATAAACTTCATTTCTTTTTCAAGCAACTGCCTATGTTCTGCATTCTTTTTTTGTCCTGGCTTGGAACCAATTGTATTTCCTTCAAATAACATCATTAGGGTTGGCAGACTTTTCACCTATACTCCGCCATCATTTTGTTTTCTGCAATAAATAAAATCCTGCTGCAAGCAATGCACCCACATGGATCTAATTATGAAAGATATGCACATGACACTGACAACATAGTGGAAATTTGAGGTGGGCAGGCTCTCTCTTGTTCATCATAATTGCTATGCTTAGTAAGAAATCTCAGAGTTCACATCCTAAGTTCATCAAAATGAGTTGTTCTCTGGTTTCTCAGTGGCGCTTACAAAGTAATCGTGGGTCTATCAAAAAGCATGGTACAAACTGTAACCTTATCTCTTAAATCTTACAAGTTTGACAGTGTCCAATAAAAGTTTATAATCCTATTCAACAAAATCTTTGCCTTTCCATTTTTATTCTCTTACAAACTTTACACATGACCTTACACTTATCAATATGAATCCTTAAAAAAGGAAAGCAGGAAAAGAAATACTGCATCAACTCTTGATCATGTACAGAAATTATTGCTACTATACGTACACTACAAAGCAGAAATCTCAACTCTTGATCATGTACAGAAATTATTGCTACTATACGTACACTACAAAGCAGAAATCTCTACGTGAATATGAATTTTGATCATGAAAATCCAGAAGATATCATTCTTTGTGACATAAGCCTTACAAGCATGTAGATATATTACAGTTCAACCACCATTAGCCTTAGTTACCCTACTGCTTATTTATCTACCAAATCAGACGTTTACAAAGACTAATACTTAGTGTTGTATATCAGGTGCTATGATGATTGCTGCATAATATGGTTTTATGTTCAATGTTGATTGTTTTAATAAAAGATTTTTTTAAAAAGCTGCATGTTATTGAGAGGTATCATTAAAAAAATAATTTCCCACAGTACTAATAAATAAAGCAAAATTCTTTTTCTGAGCTGATGGCACATAAGGAATGCTTTCTATTCTCAGCCAACAGAAGAGTTTCAGAAAGGAATAATGAAAGAAATGCCCAATAGAGAAATTCAGGCATATTCATAGCTGCATATTTTTTTAACCAACAGAAGTGTGAGACTGCAAAAAAGTATTGTGCTAAACTCCTGAGGCATCTTTGTTCATTTGCTATATGCATACTTACAGACATTTCATTTTCAAAGGTATTTTGGTGTTTTGTTTTTTATTGGTTAGATTATATTCCAGCAATTAAACAGTTGTTCATATTTTCTATGCCTTGGCATTCCACTTTTGAATGACCACTTATGACCAAGTTGAGGAGATAAACAAAGACTTCATATTAAAGTTCCAAGCATCCCAACTGACAAGATCTGATTCCTAAACCGAAGGCTGATTCTCCATGCAGATAGAGAGAATAAAACTACCAATTTGATCAGTTCATTATTTAGGCCAATACAATTGTCCAGCTAAAGATGTATCAAAAATACTTTGTACGATGCTACAACCTTGTCTGTTCTGGAAACACAAAACTGAGTCCAGGATTCACAGGAGTGTTGTAGTTTTGTCTCCTAGAGGAGGGAGAGGGGACTCTGTCAATTAAGCTTGAGACAGACTTAAGTCATCTTTGAATGTACAGAATTCAGACTAATTTTTCACCTTATTGTGATACCCTCCAAAGACAATCTCACAGTTGAGTGATTTGAAACAGAGCATTAGATGAATTAAACATCAAGAGTGTTAGAAGTAAATAAAGAAATATAAAGTTGGTTTGTGTGACAAATTAAAAAAAATCTATAAAGCTACAGCAAACCTTTACAGAGTTTATGCTGACACCAGGAAACATTGATGATTTATATAGATTAGGACTAGGTTGTGGGAAGAAGCGATATTTGTTTGTAAACTTTTATGGTGCTGAAGAAATACTAAGTTTGTTTATACGTTGTGATGAAGATCGAAAGTCATTTCTTTAAATATTGTCCTTTTCATTTAGTTTACTTTCTTCCTTTCCTTTTCTTTCCTGGCACTTTTTACACACTCTCCCTCCCTCCCTCCCTCCCCCCCTTTCTTTCTGATTTTAGTTTGTATTTGCTTTTACTGCTGTAATCAAAATTGTCAACAAAAACTATTTTAAAAAATGAACATAAAAAAAATCTTAGTCAGTGTCAAAGAATATTTGTGGTTGAGAACTGAGGGACAGTTTAATAAATAAGTTTAATAAATTATTATTATTAACATACAAATATACCTCATTAGCATACTGTAATGTACAAAAGCACAACAAGCCTTCAGAATCTCTAAAAACATCTTCACACTGGATAGTAAACATAGCAATAACAGAAAGCTTGGTCATAGAGCTGGTCATGGACTGCAAATTCCCAAAGCTGTTGTTTCAAGTTTGCTAAAAGTAGTAGTACAATACAGTGTATATTTACCTATAGAATGTATTGATTGCTTCGATCCATAGTGACGCTAAGCAACATACCAGTCTTAAACCTACCAATAAATTATTACTTTATTTTAAAAAATACAGTTACTAATCCTTCTGATTCAAATAGCCACATTCCAAAGAACTTTTGAAAACCACAAACTTTTATCAGTTTTCAGAAATCCAAGATAATGGGAACTAACCTGGTTGAAAGGGACCCTGTCTCAAAGGAGGGGAGTCCACAAACAGGACACTTGCCAGTAGCCTCCTTGAATTAAATCTTGCAAGATAAAGAACCTGCAGCAGATGGACAAGTAGAATGTATTTGGAAAAGTTTCTTTGAAAAGCACTCTGATAGCTGTAACACTATATTTCGTGTTGCATCAAGGACTACTGGGACATTCAGTTCTCCAAAACTAAGAAGATCTTAATTTATTGACAAGAAAAACTGGAGAAATAATAATTCCTCAGTATCTCAGCAAAATGGAGATTCATTATAAACATTGTCTTAATAGAAGTTAAACTGTTATTTTTCCAATTGAAGAATATACGGTATCCTCTCCTTGAAAATTATCTGAATCAAATATAAGGATTTAAAGCAAATGATAAACTTTTGTTCCTTCAGTTACCCTCCTCTTTATTCTGAAGATAAAATTGAAAAGGTTAAATTTCTCCCATGGGGGGGGGGGAATGGCAGAAGAATGTCATGTAAAAACTGTACAACTGGATAGAAAAGCAGTGGTTCTCAATTACTTTCTCAGCTCTTTGAGTTAAGCTGTTTAGCAGTCTCTTTACCCTAGGGATGGTATAAACTAGTATATGTTTGAATACCAAAGATACTTAAAATAGATGGCAATACTTATTTTATTATGTGAATTCTGAAACCTGCCAAGAAGAACTTGTACAGATGTCTGTCCACCTCCATTGTTACGTTTAGTTAAGTGTTCTTCTTTCCATAGCAACCAGAAACTTTTCAAGACAGAAATAAACTAATCTCTCTGGCTTGCTGAGCACCATCAAAGAATTTAAAAAAACATTGGATTTCCTGGCAGCTAAATGCTTTGTGATATTCAAAAGGTCACAGAGTCATATACCAATCCTCCTTTTTTTCATTTTGACTAAAGATAAGAATTCAGCATTGGGGAGGGATCTATTATTTTGGTGTTAATTTCTTTGTATTATCTTAAAGCCTTAAAAAAAAACAACCCCAAATTTAACCATCCCATGTGCTTTCCAATATCAACAGAGAGTTAACTTTCTATACTCCTATTTGGCAACCACTACTAACTGGTTCTACTTTTATAGCCTTTCAGCATAGTTTTATTATGAAATAAAATCTACAATCTCTTATAATATGCTATTGTGCAAATTGTACATGGACAGCACAGAGAGCAAACAAATAATTTCATTTTTAATGTGTGCCATTCTGGCAATAGTAAAAAATGACAATAAAGGTTATCTATCTATCTATCTATCTATCTATCTATCTATCTATCTATCTATCTATCTATCTATCTATCTATCTATCTATTTATCTATCTACCTATCATCTACCTACCTACCTACCTACCTATCTATCATGTAAATCATGCAAAAGTTAAAACAGAACTACACAAAACAAAACTGAGTGCCGATTATGCTGTTGTTATTACCAGCAGTTCTCTAATGTTGGCCCTAAATATATTTTTAAAGAAATGATCAAGATAGAATTCAAGAGACAAGTTCATCAAAAAGAAAATCCAAACTTCAGTGTTGCTTTCATTTGGCTTTCACTACACTGAACATTCAATCCAGGGACCCAATGTTGCTAACCTGACAATATGGCATTGTGTTAATTTTAATTTTAACAACCCTTCTTTACATTCACACTGCATTGCTTTTCTTTATCCATTTTCCTTATTGTGCAGGAAGATCATTATGTCTGTTTAATGTCATTTTTTTTTCCTTTTCAAAGTGTTCTGGTGAAGGAAGTAGCATACTGGATAGCAATGATGCTGATGAATATGCTTTGCAATAGCTAGCAGTTGCCCTTCTTACCAGAAGACTGCAAGGAGATTGTCTGGATGCAGCAATTTACTCTCACCAAGATTCCCTTATGAAATACATTTTCATGACATTCAATAGTACAAATGAATTCCATGTAACAGGTACATTTTCAAATCCAATTCAAAAGTTACTTTTCCTTTGAATTTAAAAATGATTAAATCACAGGAAATCTGATAAAGCAGTTCCACTTTATAGCGCAAACTGTTTCTTCTTAAGAAGTAGATAATTGATAGACATAGCCTGAAAATTAAGACAAAGCTGAAGAGAGAAGAGTGAAATAAAAAGAAAAGGGAAGGGAAGGGAAGAAAGAAATAGAAGAAATAAAAAATACTTTGAAAGTACAACTTCACACCACCGGGAAGTTATAATTGAGCTAAACAAACCAGATCAAAGCATTTTTCAAGTTATTAAAAATATGGAATACTATTTCTGCCATGTGGGATCAAATTTGAGTTAAATTCAATTTTTATCTAGGATCCTATCACATGTATATTTGATCTTATTGTGAACCTCCATGTCTGATCTGTCTATCTGATCTATATTTATTAGCTTGCTGGGGCAGTATATCTTGGATCAACAATGGCAATTTCTTAATATTTTTATACATTCTTATACCATAATAATAATCCTGACTATGTCATTTGTTTTGTTAATAATTGGGCAGTAAGCGGATAGAGTACTTGAAATTGCATTTAAATTATATTTGCTTCATGCAGTGTAAACTTTCCTTAAATATATGTACTTATTATCAAATAAACAATTCCAACCATATTTGGAGAACAGGCTGACATAGAGGATAACTAGAGCCACACATGATAGATATGATTTCAAGTAACCAGTTACAGCCATACATCAAAAAAAGATAAATACCCTTCTTGATTTAGGTCATTTAATTCTAGAAGCATTGCTTTAAAGTATGGGATTTGATTCATCTGGTATTGGAATCTTAGTTTACAAGTTGTTATAAATGAGGGAGAGCAAAATTTGATGGCAAATTTTATTTTATTTATTTGTTGAACTTTTCAAAGCCATTCTCATGAATCATGAGGCAGATGGGATGTAGGTGGCTTAAATTGTCAGGGGCAATCCAGTTTTATTTCAGAGATTCAAAGAGAGAAAGAGGGAGAGGGCAGCAGTGTTCTTTTAACTGAGTGCAGAATTCCCTTTGGAATCTTTAGAAATTAGATTACCAATCCACAAACTAACTTTATGTAATTATAGCTACTAGTTACCCTATATTTCTTAAAGTATAACGGAAAGGAATAAAATATTTATTTATTTAATCATCACATTTATATAGCTGCCATCTCACCAGAGGCAACCCTGGGCAGCATGAAATAATAAACAACTATTAAAAAAATATTAACACTTGTAACACAAACATTTGTATTAGGTTAAAAGACCAGGAGAGAGCATCTTTAATATTATGTGTGATGCAGCCATTTCACTGGCTGTTCATTTTTCCTGACATAGATGCATTTTAAGGAGGGAATTGATCTCACCTCAGGGAGGATGTTGTTCCACAGATTACATGACATCCTAGAAAGACCGCATTTTCTGCCTGAGACCAGATGTTACTTCTTGACTGATGGTACCCATAGCATATTCTTTCTATTGGATCTGATGGGACAAGCAGACATAATTGGAAAAAGATGATCCCTCAAACACATGAAGGGCTTAGAAGGCAAAACCAATATTTTGAATTGAGCTGGAAGCAAAACCAATATATGAGCAATATATCTTGAGTAGCAGAATTTTGAGTAGCAGAATCATTTTAGAGGCACACATTACTGCTCTCATTGCATTTTATACCCTCTGAGGTTTCTGAATACTTTTCCAAAGCAATCCCATATACAGCGTAAAAATATGGAATCTTTATTTTCATATGATCATATTTTCATAGGATTTCATAAAGTCATAGAAGTGGAAAAGCTCTCGCAATTCTTTTATGTCTTCTCCTGCCTAGGGCAAGAATCTTCAGATCATTCCAGACAAATGTTGTCCAAACTTTGAAAACCTCTAGAGATGTAGCATTCAAGAGTCCAGGAGATAAGCTATTTTACTACCTAATAGCTCTGAGTCAGGAAGTTCTGCCTGATTTTGAGTTTGGATCTGTTTCTGTAAAGCTTTCAATCTTTAGTTCTTATCTCTCCCTAGGATGCAATGGAGAATAAATTTGCATTCTCTTCCTTGTGGCAGACCATTAAATACCAGAAGACTGCTATCATCTTCCCTCGCCCCAGTGGTGGTGTTCAGCCAGTTCGCACCACTTTGGCAGAATTGGTAGCTAATTTTTTGTTGCCCAGGCCAAGAACGGACTTCCAGAAACAGCATCCACACAGAGAACCTGTTGTTCACATATCTGAATCCCACCTCTGCCCCCTCCCCTACAGTTTGTCTTTTCTGGACTAATACACCCAGTTTTTTTAAAACAACTCTTCATAGTATCGAGTTTTCAAGCTCTTCATCATCTTTACTGATCTTCTTTTCAATTTCTTAGTATCCTTCTTGTTATGATGACTAAAATTGGACGTCATAACAGGTGTAGTCTGACAAGTGCAGCACAGAGTAAAACTATTTCAGTCTTCTATCTCTTCATCTATCTTTTTTTGTAAATATTTTATTAATTTTATAATTATAAATATAAACAAAAAATCAAATTAAATACAACTCAACTTAATACAATCATTTGCAACTTTTTCCGAGACAAAACAAAGCATAAAAACTTACATTGGATAGTTAAAATAACTATGGGTATTGCTCGGCAACACCCCCTCCACCACATCCCCTTCTTCCTTCCTCCCTCTTCCTACTTCTATCCCCCCACCCTCTCTCCCTCCTTCTCTCTCCATCCTCCTCCTACAACCCTACTTCCCTCCAATCCTTCACTCATCAATCTCCACCCACTCCAGATGTGGTTCCGAGGTATTGCTCGAGCAACCCCTCTTTTATCAAAAAATATATCATTCTTATATAATACCAATATTGCAGTTGAGTACATTATAACATCCCCCCAACCCACCTACCCCCCAACTTCCCAAAGTGAATACAGGGTAAAAACACAAGAAAACCCACTAAACTAAACAAAATTGTTATGTAAATCCTGATAAAATTTTAACTATATTTTTCAATCCAACATATAAAAATTTAACTATATGCTAAATACAATTTCTTAGATTGATATTTCCCTTGTATATACTCTATCCATTTTTTCCAGTCCAACATATATTTTTCATTTGAATGATCCTTCAAATATGCAGATATTTTAGCCATTTCTGCCAAATTTATAACTTTCAAAGTCCATTCTTCAATTGATGGTAGTTCTGGCTTCTTCCAATATTGTCCCACCAACAGTCTTGCTGCTGTAATCAAGTTCAAAATTAAATTCCTCTCAATGGTGGTGCAGTCTTTTATAATACCTAACAAAAACAACTGTGGTGAAAATTCAATATTCAAATATTCAATTTTTCAAAATATTTTGAAGTATCCACCATATTTTTATCCAAAAGGCCTTGATTTTTCTACAAGTCCACCATACATGATAATAAGTAGCATCCGTACATTCACATCTCCAACACTTAGATTGTAAGTTAGGGTACATATATGATAATTTTTTCAGATCCAAATGCCATCTATAAAACATTTTATAAAAATTTTCTCTTAAATGTTGCGCTTGTGTAAATCTTACATTTTTCACCCAGATCCTCTCCCAAGTTTCCATCATGATTGGTTGTCCAAAATTTTGTTCCCACTTTATCATACAGTCCTTAACTAATTCAGTTTCAGAATCTATTTCTATCAATACGTTATACAATCTTTTAATATGCATAGACCTTTGGTCTCTAACTTGTTTAATTAAATTTTCATCTGTTTGAGATAAACCCATCTTCGAATCTTTTTTCCATCTAGTCTGCAATTGTAAATATGAAAACCAAGTATGGACTATTCCTTCCTCATTTAACATATTCAAAGACTTTAATAAAAACGAATTCCCTTCTTTAATTAGGAGTTTCTCATAGAGCACCACATCTTGAACTTGTACTCTATTTATATTCTCTATTGCGTGTCTGGGGACCGTCCAAACAGGAATCTTTTCATTTAATATATACTGATACTTTTTCCAAACACGCAACAGAGCACTTCTCAATAGGTGCTCTTTGAAACTCCTATCCTCCTTTTTATCATAAACTAAATATACATGCCAACCATATAATAAGGTATCTCTTCATCTATCAATGTCAGATTTTCAAGGTTGTTCAGATCAAGAAAATATTTCCCAAAGAACATTAGGACTATTTCTTATTATGACAGATTAATGTAACGAAATCATACCAGTCTGACTGGATTTTCTCTTCCTCCTTTCTTATACACCAGAGAAAAAACAGTCTGAATTCTTTCGAAATACTTTCATTTTTTCTCAGCTCAAAGCATGCTTTTTCACATTTTGTTTTTATAATGGTTTCTGAATAGTTTATCAAAAGTCATCTCCATGATGCCCTAGACTAGAGTAATTTATTAGGATATTCTCACAAGATCCAATGGGTATCTTGTAGCTGTATCTATTTGCCCTACATTTCTTACTACTAAGCTGCATATTGTTAATTATGCCCAGATTTTCAAGTTTGATCAAGTTCTTTTGAATTTCCAATTTATCTTGACATAATTAGCAATCAGATTAGTTTGATTACAGATTTGCTGACTATCCCTTCTATCCCCTTCTAAGTCACTTATGAAAATTTTGAAGAATCCTGGATGCAGGGTAGAACCTTGCAGTACCCTAGTGCAGAGATACCCAACCTTTTAGGCACCAAGGTCCGGTTACGCAGAGAGAGGTTTTTCCAGGGACTGGAGCGGGCATGGTTTTGTGTGCTGCCTGCATCCTGCGGATGGGGCTTTGCTTGTTTGTGCGGACTGATTGCTGGCATGCCGTGGTCTGGTACTGGTCCATGGACCAGGGGTTGGGGACTCCTGCCTTAGTGCATACCTTCTCTATTAGTCATAGAAATACCACACAGCCAATGCCAGAAGTCAA
The DNA here is from genome assembly GCA_034064705.1 of Bothrops alternatus. Lineage (NCBI taxonomy): Eukaryota > Metazoa > Chordata > Lepidosauria > Squamata > Viperidae > Bothrops > Bothrops alternatus. Next base: position 1,593,770 of record JARGCV010000058.1, on the reverse strand, counting down.
AATTGACTTGAAGGGGCATTTTTCCCCCTCCATTGCTGCTGTGCTGCCAAATAGCCAAGAGTTATTTGGGCAGAAATGATATGACTCCATTCTTACGACTAGTCTTGCATCTTAGATAGCACCTGCCTTATTGATAATAACTGGGACAAACTGCCCCCCCCATCTTTCTCCTTTGTATAAATGGGATCCATTTTTGTTTTAATTTAATAGTTAACCTTTACAACAAATTGATCAATAGATCAACTCCTGAGCATGCACTGGAAGAGATGCAGCACCAATATCCAAGCTCAGCATTGTAAAGCATTGTAAATCAGACTTGCAGTTGGGTAGCTTGGAAGTCAATTTGTGGCTAAGAGAACTGAAAAAGAAGAAGCTTTGTTTGAGAATTGCAGGCTTGCTGGAAAGGGCTGAAAGGGGTTTGAATTTAAAGGGCTTAGAAATGGTGGAATAGATCAGTGATGAATGAGACTTTCTTTAAAAAATCTTATGGAAATTGTGAATAGATGTACTATATTCTATTAGAAGACAATAGATGCTGTGTTTCAACTTGTAGGAAAACTTTTGTTTACAACAAAAACTGTGGAGATATTTAAAGAGAGATCTAGGATTCTGGGATATGAAATGAAATTCTATGTAAAGATACCAGTTATAATTCTATGGAAAAGTTTTATTATTAAGAATCAGTCACGGATATTTGATCCTGGATGGATCAGAAATAATGACTACAATGGGCTAAGTTAGATTAGAAGCTGTTCTTACTTTCTGAAAGTTAAATACAACAATAGATTGTTAACAGAGTGCTTTGAAGTTTAGCTTTGCTGTTGGGTTTACCTGGTAATTGTTTTTTTCTTATAATAGATACAAGGTAGCTCAAATTAGTTAGATAAACAGAGTTGTAGCTTATAAATTGTTGACCCGTTTCACAAGGGAGGGACACCACTATTGTTGAAACTTATTTATCAGTATTCAGCTAAAGGGCATAATATATATGTACTTTTTCTACACTTTTTTGGGTCGTGTTTTGTTTTGCTCTTGGATTATTTTTTTAGCACTTGTATTTTAACTTCGGAAAGAAAATAAAATGTACATTAAAAAAGAACTGGTTGTAACATATCCTAAATAGCAACCAGTTGCCAATTGACTTATTTTATTGGAATTAGAACAGTTTGAATGCCATCATAATTTGGCAGCATTTGCAAATACAGGTATATGAAAACTACCAAGCAATAACAATAGACAAATATATGTACTGTATTACATAGGTATGCATTTATTTATATGCACAGGTTTTCTCCTCATTTATATTCATAAAATTACAACCTATGAAAGTAGCTTGGGCTAAAAAATGATGACACCCATTGACTTTCATGGTATGACCAGAAACTGAATCCCAATAAGACAATTTAATTCACTCGCTTGGCCTATTTTTTTTTCTTCACTTCAATAGTGTCCAATTTTTGAAGACTGACTGGATAGGTCTCTGCAGTTTGAAGGAAACTTGGATTCTAATTGATTGATCATGTGATATGTACTACATAAAGCATTGGACTGAAAATTAATTTGATCAATTGATTTGTCTATAAGATTGTGGAATGAAAAAGGTTAAGTGAGATTATAAAAGCCAAATCTAACACAATACCAACAAAGAAGAAAAATAACAGCTCTCAAAAAAACCAGCATGGCTGCATAAAAAATTATCTGATAAATTGAAAGACAAAAAAGACAAGTATAAAAAGTGGAAAGAGCGGCACATAACTAAGGCAGAATATCAGCAAATAGCTGAGGTTTCCAAGCTGAGCTATGCTGGCTCAGGAATTCTGGGAGTTGAAGTCCCCAAATCATAAAGGAGCCAAGGTTGCCTACCCCTGGTATAGGTGGTACCTTGCTCAATAGTAGCAACTGTGAGAGGAATCTCAGAGTCCTAGTGGGCAATCAATTAAATATGAGCCAGCAGTATGCTGCAGCTGCCAAAAAAGCCAACACAGTTCTAGGCTGCATTAACAGAGGGACAGAATCAAGATCACATGAAGATCACATTATAATACCACTTTACAATTCCAAGGCCACACTTGGAATACTGCATCCAGTTTTGGTCACCACAATGTAAAAAAGATGTTGAGACTCTAGAAACAATGCAGAGAAGAGCAACAAAGATGATTAGGGGACTGGAGGCTAAAACATATAAGGAACGGTTGCTGGAATTGGGTATGTCTAATCTAATGAAGAGAAGAATGAGGGTAACATGATAGCAGTGTTCCAATATTTCAGGGGCTGCCACAAAGAAGAGGGAGTCAAGCTATTCTCCAAAGCTCTTGAAGGCAGGACAAGAAGCAATGGATCAAAACTAACCAAAGAGAGAAGCAACCTAGAACTAAGGAGAAATTTTCTGGCAATTAGAACAATTAATTAGTGGAACAACCTGCCTCCAGAAGTTGTGAATGCTCCAACACTGGAAGTTTTTAAGAAGAGACTGGATAGCCATTTGTCTGAAATGGTATAGGGTTTCCTGCCTGAGCAGAGGATTGGACTAGATGAGCTCCCAGGTCCCTTCCAACTTTTTATTATTATTATTGATCATGGCATTGTCAGCCAGATGTTCAAACTGGACTTGGCATTGTTGTCTACCTATCGAGTCCTTACCAAGGACCTGGGACAGTCAGATGTGGATGTTTGATGGTATTATAGATATTGTCGCAGGATGGAAGCAGTTCCTAGTAAGGCTGCCTTTTGCAATTGACTAATGGTGAATTTACATTCTAATGATGCCCTGGGTGCAATCCCAAAACAACTTGAACACCATTGGCATTTACAAATTCGTTGTTGTTGTTATTGTTATTATTATTATTGAGGAGTCTTTGCTGAAAATGAAATATTTCATGCCATAACTAAATTCTTATGTTCTGTTTTCACACATATTAAGAACACTATTGTTTTTCATTATAAAACAGATGGTCCTGCTTTCTGCTACTATAACATTTAATTTTCTTAGATGAAATGTGATTCAAGTAGGTCATTGATATATAAATAATCAGAGCTGTTCCATTTCATGAAAACCATAATATTTATAACATAATTATTTTAATTTCTTATTTTAGTTAATTATATTGCAAAATATTTTAAGGTATTTGACAAAGTAATGTTATTAATATTAACAATGATAATTTTCTTGTTGCAAGGAAAAAGCCAGTGCAGTTTCAAATAAAAATTATGTGTTATTAGATGTTCTGAAACACTACCTATAAATCATTTTCATTAAATCCTGTTCTCAAACTTTCCTCTTATCAGTCTTAAATGGCCTATTTCTGCCTGTTCACTAACCATACTGAAAGTAGAAGGCTGTGGTAAAATGAAGACCTCAAATAGGAGGTGACTTTGAGTCATCATGTTTGAAAGATACAAAATGTCTATGGTGATTCTCAGTCATGCAGGTCATGATTGCCCCAAGAAACTTCTCCAGCTTCTTGGATGAGAAGGGAAACGTCTTTAAAGAAAAACAAGAAAGTCCAGTTGCCTCCTGAGAAAAACACCTTTGGGATAACCAGACCTGGATGACTGAGACTCTTCATAGACATTTAGCTATGCACTTTGGGATGAACACCCTTCGAATGGTGAGAGAGTATGAATGGATTTCCAGAAAACATTGCAGACTACAGGAACCATTTGTGCTTCAGTTTGAGATGCAGACAACACAGACTCATCCCCAACAGCCTGTGCCTGTCTTCAACAGTGAAGGGACACAGGGCAGAAAGCATCCTGCAGCCAAGAAGGCTCCATACACATTTGCACCACTCAAATGATCCTGAAGACACAGGTAAACCTCCAAATGGCCCCAGCAACTCTCTAACAGAATGCAAATGGCCACTCCCTGCTTTCCAGTTCCATCACATTTCTCTGCTGCCACATGCAGGGAAATAAAAGAAGTTTGTGGAACTAAAAAAAAAGTTCAATCAGACCTTCCAAATTTACATGAAAAAAAAATCTTACAAAGTTGGAAGGTCTGATTGATTTTTTTTTTTAATCCCATGAACTTTTGTTTCCTTGCATGCGGTAGTGGAGAAACATAACACAGCTGGAAAACAAGTTTGTTTAGGAGCCCCTCTTGAAATTTAGCAAAGGAATGCTTTTGGGAAGTGAGGGGAGCTGGGTGGTGGGGTGCCAAGTTTTCTAGCTCCGTGACAGCAGAAAACCGTGATGGAACTGGAAGCAGGTTTGTTTAGGAGCCCCTCTTGCAATTTAGTGAAGGAATACTTTTGGAAAGTGAGGAGAGGATAGAAGTGACTGCCAAACTGTCCAGATCCACAGCAGTGAAATCCAAGTGGGTTCAGCACTCCAGCAAGTGGGAGAGGCTGGAACTTGGCAGGGAAGAGGAGAGGAGAGGCCAGCCCAGTGTTCTCTACTTGGCTGGACAAAAACTCTAGCACCAAGGCTGCGCAGGAGGCGAGCGTGGGCAGTTCGGGGCTCTCAGGCGTGGTACCAAAGTAGCATGTTGCAGTGTCTTTGCGGTCATTCATAAATGCCAATGACCACTGTAATGTTGTAACATACATAACCTTGGGACCCATTCGTAATTACTTTTGGTGGGGATGTCATAATTTTGAATGTTTGTAACTCAAGGACTACCTGTATCTCAGAATAATCCTTGACTAATCCATTACATTTGGAAAACAACTTGAAGTAATTGGATAAAAATTGAAAACTAGGAACAACTTGATAAGGAAAATCATGGGAACAGGCTGGGGAGCACAGGCAAAAACATTGTGCATAATGGTATGCTCGTTAGTATACTCTGTTGCCAAATATTACACACCTGTATGGGGAAGAAGTTGTTATACCATTGATGTTCACCTTAATAATATTGTATCACTAAATTGGGATTAGTAAAAATGGAAATGAGTTTTTATAATTATCTCAAAGAAAAAAGGAAAATGAGGAAAACTGAAATTGATCATGACAATTGAACCAGTTAGACAACCTTTGAAGAAGCAGTACTTTCATAACCAAAGAGAAAATAGTATTTGTTCTTGACACTAAAAAAAATCTGGGCATAATGGTTCTTGAAAGTTTTGCTTATCTTTATTAGCTGAAAGCAATAACATTGCTTCAGACTAAAGCTTGGCTCTAAAGATGCTCATCTACTATTGTAATTGAAAGCCATTTCCATTCACATAAGATCTGTTTCTGATCTAGCAAAAGACAATCAAATCAAGAAAAGTGTATGTGATAAAAGTGTACATCAAATCCATTTAACTCTTAACTTCTATGCTTTCTTCATTACTCTTTATACTTGTATATAAAACAAAGCCTAACACCTTTTAGTCTGGACTGTGAGGTATGTTCTGCCACTCACCACATAACACTCCATATACAAATACAGTTTCTTCTTCCATTCATGAGTCTTTGGCTGTATAATCAGAAGACCGTTACCTAGCAACCTAGCATTCAGCATTTAAAATGGAAAATCTACCTCTACGTACTGTTGATATACACTTCTAATTCCAGAATACCATGGCCACAAGTAAAGACAAGAGCTGATCCATAGATCATACTTAACATTTATGAACCCAGATCAGAAATTTTAGTGTCACAATTCCCTTAAGTATTTTTTAAATTATACTCTTCATTAGTGTTGTGTCCTGAGCCTGCAAAAGCAGGCTCGGGACATTGCATTGGTCCCAGGCATTCCAAAAGCTGCCCGGGACCAGACAGAGCTGCGCCGGCCGTGTGCGCATGCGCAAGGCACAAAAATGCTCTGTTCCTATTGGTTGTCGCTGTCCAGGCTTCTGGCCATATAAAAAGGCCTGCGAGCCTTTTGCTTTTGCTTGGTAGTTGTAGAAGGAGAATAAAGTGTTTGTTCAGCATCGCCATGTGTCTTCATCATTCACACGTGAACAAAGTATACAATACTGGCGACGAAGGTGAGATCCTTTGCAAGCTGAAACAAAAGATTTAAGGACTTACCCAGGAAGTCCTGAAGAGGGGAAGACGGCATCTAAATCAGTGTCTCAGCATGCCAGTATAGCATCACTGGAGGGTGAGCTCGGCTAAAGGACCCTTTCCCCAAACAGCAGTTTGCAGAAGAGCGAGTGGTGAAGGTCAAAAACTGTATGTCGAAGATTGGCCACTTGTCTGATTTCGATGTCTCACACCCAGAGAGATGGAATTCCTATGTAGCACGGGTGGAGAACTACTTCAGAGTAAATCAGATTAGAGAAGATGGCCTGAAGGCTGCAACTCTTTTGTGTTCCTGTGGACAGGAAGCTTTTGACATCACAGAGAATCTGGTGGCCCCTGCACCTCTGGAGTCAGTAACACATGCTGACTTGAAGAAAATGTTAAAGGAACACTTCCAGCCAAAGTTATCTGTCATTGCTTGGAGGCATGCATTTGAGCAGAGAGACCAGAGGCTGGGTGAATCTGCTGCAGACTTTATTGCAGCCTTAAGACAAGCAGCCAGACCTTGTGAGTTCAAGGATTTGGAAGAGAGGTTTCGAGATCGCTTCGTATGTGGTTGGAGGAGCAGAGACTTACAACAGAAGATTTTTGCAAAAGAAGATGTCTCTTTCCAAGACGCGGTACGAGAGGTGGTAGCTGAGGAAGCAGCAGGCGGGGCTGTGAAGGCCTTACAGCTCACCAGGAACCCTCCAGACACAACTAACGTCCATCAAGAGGATGCTCGAGAAGGACCAGAAGCGGATCCTGAAGAGGCGGTGGACAGACTTCACCAGCCAGCTGAAAGGAGGCAGAAGGAACGTCCGGACAAGGCCCAAGCATCTCTTCAATGTTTCGGGTGCGGAGGATACCACAAGCGAGCTGACTGCAGGTTCTACTCCACCATTTCCAGAGCGTGTGTCAGGCAAGGCCACATTGCATCCGTCTGTTTGGGTCGCCAGAAGGTCCAACCTTGTGAAGAATTGCATCTGAAAGGTACCAGGGTCCTCAGCCAACATAGGGTGGGTTTCTGCGCATCGCGCAGGAGTATTTTAAGGACAGGGACACACAAGCCCCTTAAGAAGAAACTTTCCATTGACGTAAGGTTGCAAGGGGTTCCCCTATCAATGGAGTTGGACACTGGGTCCAGTCTCTCAATTATTTCTATTAATACATTCAAAACGATATGCAGCAGCAGTGGCCTTCGAGTTAATATCAGGCCATCGAATCTAATACTTACTGATTTTCAGAATTCTATGGTGTGTGTTAAGGGGGAGGCCACCCTTAGAGTACAGCATAAGGATTTTGAAGGTCCCCTAGATGAGGTGGTTGTTGGGGGTGAACATACAAGTCTTATTGGACTCGATTGGTTCGAGGCTCTGGGAATCCAGGTAATTGGACTGCACCATTTGCAAACGTTGATCCTTGCAGAAGTCTGCAAGGAGTTTGCAGATGTGTTTAGTTCAGAGGTAGGATCCTACAAGGGGCCTCCCATTTTGTTACGGTTAGACTCAACCATCACACCCATCAGGGTTAAGCCTAGGAGGGTACCTTTTGCCCTCAAAGGCAAGATTGATGCTGAGCTGGACAAATTGCTCCAGCAGGGCATTCTAGAACCCATGGATTCTAGACCATGGGAAACCCCCATAGTAACGCCTCTAAAGCTAAGGGAGCCTTCATATATGTGCAGACTATAAGTGCACACTGAATAAGGCACTGCAACAGCACGCTTATCCAGTGCCTGTGGTAAGTCACATTCTGGCCTCCCTCAAGGGGGGGGGGCACATTTTTGCGAAGCTTGACCTGGCACAGGCCTATCAACAGCTACCTGTTGATGAGGCAGCTGCAGAGGCCCAGACTATTGTAACTCACAGGGGGGACTTCAAGGTCAAGAGACTGCAATTTGGGGTAAATGTAGCCCCTGGCATATTCCAAAGTGTCACAGAGAGCACACTTCAAGGTATTCCTGGGGTCTGTCCCTACTTTGATGATGTCCTCATTGCTGGGGAATCATCTCAAAATTTAGCAGAAAGATTAAGGGCTGTCTTGCTTTGTTTTCGAAAAGCAGGCCTTAAACTAAAGAAGGATAAATGTGAGATATGAGTCACTTCTACTGACTTCTTAGGATTCAGGATAGATGCTCAAGGCATTCACCCTGCTGAAACTAAATTGCAAGCTATCCAGCAGGCCCCAAGCCCTAAGTCTAAGAATGAGCTGCAAGTGTTCTTGGGGCTATTAAATTTTTACCATGTATTTCTCCCACATAAAGCTGCAGTGGCAGAGCCATTACACAGGCTCTTAGACAAGCAGGCTCCTTGGCAGTGGACTAAAGTCCATGACAAGAGCTTCAATGAAGTTAAGGCCTTGCTCACTTTTAATGCTGTTATAGCGCATTTCAATGATCAACTGCCTGTTTGCATCGCATGCAATGCATCTCCTTATGGGGTGGGAGCCGTACTTAGCCATCTGAAAGCTGATGGGACACAGGTCCCTGTGGCCTATTACTCAAGGACTCTGTCTTCTGCAGAGTGAAATTACGCTCAAATTGACAGAGAAGCCTTGGCCATAGTGGCTGGCATAAAGAAATTTCATGATTTCTTATATGGCCGCCATTTCACGGTCTATACTGAGCATAAGCCTCTGCTGGGTTTGTTTACCACTAACAAACAGACCCCACATATCATTTCTCCTTGTATGCTGAGATGGTCCATTTTCCTGTCAGCATATGACTATAAATTAGTTCAAGTTACCCAGGAAAAGAAATGGGTAATGCAGATGGCCTGAGCAGATTTCCACTGAACCAATTAGAGCCAGATCCTGCTCCAGCCATTAATATTCTTTCTATTCAGGAGTTGCCTGAGTCTCCCCTCAATGCTTGGGATGTGACTACAGAAACTGCCACTGATCACACGCTTACACGCATGTTGACATGGGTGTTGTCAGGATGGCCTGACAAGTGCCCAGATACTGAGTTCCAAAGCTTCTGGCACAAGAAGCCTGAGTTTTCCACTTTCAAGGGTTGCCTATTATGGGGTAGCAGGGTAGTGATTCCAGCCTCATTGAGGTCTAGAATCTTGATCTCTCTGCATGAGGGACATCCTAGTATAGTCAGAATGAAAGCGCTTGAGCGCAGCCATCTTTGGTGGCTTGGGCTTGATAAAGCCATCAAGTCTCAGGTGCACAGGTGCCAAGTGTACCAACAGTCTCGGCCTGAAATGCCTCAGGCACCAGTACATAGGTGGGAGGAAATTCAAACCCCATGGTCTGGGCCCTTTCAGAGGGAATTCTTCCTGGTTGTTGTTGATAGCCATTCCAAGTGGCTAGAGGTTGTTCCTGTTTCCTCCACTACTACTGCCAGGACCATCCAGGTGTTGAGAAGAATTTTTGCATCACACGGTCTTCCAGATGTGCTGGTTTCAGATAATGGTCCTCAACTTACGTCTTCTGAGTTCCAGGCTTTTCTTCAGCCCAATCTTGTCCGGCATGCACCATCGGCTCCTTTCCATCCATCCTCCAATGGACTGGCAGAGAGAATGGTGTGCACCACCAAACATACCCTCAAGAAACTGGCTTATGGTAACTGGCATCACAAGTTAACAGATTTCCTTCTTGCACACCGCACCATACCATGCACAGCCACAGGGAAGAGCCCTGCTGAACTCCGCTGTGGTCGCCGCCTCATTACCAGACTGGACAGGCTGCACCCTGACCAGGTGGCTTCACAGGTGTCACAACCGCGGGCACCTAGGAGACTCCAGGTGGGCGATCCAGTTTGGGCAGGAAACTATGGGCCTGGACATCTCTGGGTCAAAGCAGTGGTCTGCAAGGTCTCTGAGCCGTTGTCATATGATGTTGCCTTGGGTGATGGCCACGTTCTTCGCAGAAACATAGACCAACTATGTTGGAGACTGGACTCTCACCCTTCCACTCCTGACTCTGCTCTGGAGGGGGGAGGACCATAATATGCATTCTGGGTCACAGTTTCCCAGGCCTAACAGGCCCTCACTAGCTGCTACTGAGGCTGTTTGGGATTCATCCCAAGGTTCCGCAAGGGCTCCAAACAGGAATTCACTGGATAGGGGGTCATCCCACACATCCATAATTACTCCAGACACTGAGACTGACCAGGGGTATCCACACAAATCACTAGCAATAAGAGAAAAGGAATTCCATCAAGGGTGCTTGCCTAATTCCGCAATTGCTCCCAAAAGGAAGTCACCAGCAAGGGGGGTTGACATGGAGGCGACTCCTGACTCTGGCACCTCTGGGACATGCTTAGGGGCCACAGAGTACTGGGGCACTTTCGCTACCCAGCCCTCTCCATCTACTGGCCTTGGGCTCGATGGACAGTGTTCCCAAGAGGGGTCCATTGTGGACTTGGGGACTTCCACCCCTCCAAGGTATGCTGGCTTGGCCTTAGAGGGTCCAGCAGCCAGCAGCGGGGTGGGTCAACCGGGTATTTGTGGCAGCAAAGTCCTGACCTGCCTAGCCTGGTAGGCAAGCAGGTAGGCCAGGCACCCTCACCAGGGTCACCTGGGGATTTAGGGCAGCAACACCCTGGCCTGCCTAGCCTGGTAGGTGAGCAGGTGGGCCAGGCAATCTCTCCAGGCCTTAGAAGGTCGCAGTGGGCCAACTGCCCACCCAAACATCTGAGAGACTTTGTGAGGTTGCTATCAAATCATGAGGGACCTGTTCATGAGGCCCCTGAATAATGGGAGTAACTCATGGGTAGATTATTTTATATTATTTTTTGATTTTGGATACATTTATTTGTATTAATAAATATTGAAGGGGGTTTGCCTGAGGGCAGACCCAAGTATTCCACACTCTTTGCATTTGAATAATGCAACTGTATGCCACTCTTCTCAATGCATGACGAACATGTGTGTACGCGAAGTATGTTCCATCTAGGGAGGAGGGGTGTTGTGTCCTGAGCCTGCAAAAGCAGGCTCGGGACGTTGCATTGGTCCCGGGCATTCCAAAAGCTGCCCGGGACCAGATAGAGCTGCGCCGGCCTTGTGCGCATGCGCAAGGCGCAAATACACTCTGTTCGTATTGGTTGTCACTGTCTGGGCTTCTGGCCATATAAAAAGGCCTGCGAGCCTTTTGCTTTCGCTTGGTAGTTGTAAAAGGAGAATAAAGTGTTTGTTCAGCATCGCCATGTGTCTTCATCATTCGCACGCGAACGAAGTATACAACAATTAGTAATTACACTACCAGAATATGGTGATATTAAACTATTTATTGCAATATCTCTATACAATACAATATCCTTATACAAAGTAAGAAAGGGAGAACAGTCCTAGACAGAAAGGAATAGAGTTAACAATTATATTTATCCGGCTTTTACTGATAATTAGGATATGATTTTATTATCAATATTCAGAAGGATGATGAAACGCTCTTTTCTTGTTTTGTAATCTATGATTGCACAGAGAGTCATGTGTAATAATATAATTTTTATTTTTGAAGTTGATATTAGAGTTCAGTGAGGTTACTTTTGACAAATGCAATATATTTAGTTGCCTTTAATACAATGCATCATTTCCAAACTTTTTGGGTTAATGAATATATTTGAAACTTTGGGACCATAGTCTTGTGAGAGGGGCGGCATATAAATTAAATTAAATTAAATTAAATTAAATAAATAAATAAATATTATGGACATAATTACAAAAATGGTTACCATAATGGTTCCAGCCAGTCACAAAATACTAACTCTTTCCCTCCACGATGCTCACTATCATCTTAGTTCATTTTGTCTTTTTTATATACACAAGAGCGCACTTCCAAAGAAACATTTCACTGGAGATATCTATCATTCTAATTATTGTCCCTGGTATACAAATGATGCTTGAAGCCGGTATTTGGCTGTGCAACATGTCAATTTTCTAATTATATACTAAAAACATCTTTAAAAAAATAAAGTCAGTGGGCAGGGAAACAGATTTATTCTAAGGGAGTGTTACTGAGCACAATGACATCCATAGGTTTCATATTGGAAAAAAAATATTTAATACTTCATTTTTTCTGATTAGAATATTCTACTGCTGATATGTATAATAAGGCTGTGGATTCAATTATGTCATTTTGGATAGGTTGTATTTGATGTTAAAATAGAGTTAGTTATAGCAGATCATAAGATAATTATCTATTTGTGTCATTCATCTTTAGGTTTTGGATTGCAAATGCACAATGTCCAAGAGTCTGCTAAAAAGAAGAGACTGCTAACAACAAAGGGAGAGGAATTTTTTGTACAGTTTGGATTAAAATAAAACTTATAATTTACTTACTAAACATGAGATTATTTTTATTTTTATTCAGCAAGCTTTTTCAGCAGAACTGTATGTACTTAAAATGAATTTGCTGCTAAGTTGTAGAAACATAGACTATAGTAGGCATGATAGCATTGACAGCTAGAAAAGTACATCTCTAAAAAACAATGTCCTTTGGATAGCACCTGTTCTGAACCGTATAGCTCTATGTAACCTCGTATAGCTCTGTGTAACCCTAACTTAGAGAGCATGTATCAGTATTTTAGAATATCTGGCAGTTATTGGGTTAAATGCTGGTTTTGTTGATGGGTCAGTGGGAGTTTTTAAAGGGCATTGGGAGACTTCCTGGACACAAGCCACTTGGGAATGCCTTTGTTCATCCAGCCTCATGGCCCCTAGCCACACGGCTTGGAGATCTTATGCTTATGCCAACATGTGATGCTTATGCAGAAGAAGAGGGGGAAATCCATTATCAATTTACCTATGGAAATGAACAAAGAGATGTAATATATAGAAGCAACATCGTAAAAGCAAGTATTTACTCTGAATAAACATTTATCTGTTTTATAATCGTTTCTATTGAGTTGTCTGTCTGCCCTAGATTGGACAGAGAAGCAAGTTGTTCTGTCTGGGCAGAACAGCACCATTTCTCCACTGATTCCAAGTCTCTAGACTGCATTAACACTTAGGCAGTGATTGCAACTTGCATTAGAAGCTTAAGGGAAATTATTTGTTTTCTGTGATATTTTCATCTGAATTTTTTTTTACTATATTGCCAATGATGGATTTTTTAATGGAAGTTAGGGTTTGAGGCATTAAGGCAACCTATAAAACTTATCATATAAATGTAGTGTGCAGTATATCATTTATAATTTAAAAGAGAAAGAAAAACTTTTTTTGCAAGGAAGAGACATAACATAATCTGAAATAACAATCAAAATGTAGAGGAAAAACCCAGCATTTTTCAGAGGAAAAAAAAATTATATACTAGCAAGAAATTCTGGAAATGGTAATGCATACATATCTTTATGGTCCTAGATTGGAGGCAATTTTTTAATTGTTATACATATATAACAATGTTATTGTTATACATGTAGCAAATTGTATTTTTCCATCTTTCTATCTTTCCTCATAGCCCACAGGAGCTATAAGATGTTAATTATGTGGACTTTTATAACCTTAATAAGACATCTTGTCACATTTAGATACACAACTCAGGTCAATAGCTAACATCATGAAGATATGTAAGTCACACCAATACCTACCTAATAGAAACTATGAACTGCAAGCTGTTGTGGCAGGTAGAATGTTACAATGCTCCATCTGTCTGCTGTTTTTTTTTCTAAAATCATCTCTTCTTTAAACCTTTGTCTGAGTATGGCATTGCTGCCTATGTGGAATTCTTAGCTTGCAGATATTTCATTACTCAGCTAGGTAACATCAGGTAACAACATCATCACTCACATATTCCATCACTTCTGCATTTTCCTATCCAATAGATAACTACTGGTAGCAAGACTTACCTCCAACCAGAGTCTGAAAAGCTCAATAGGTAAGGCTCTACTGCCACATTTTGTGATGAGAGGAAGATGGTATCTGAACTTGTGGGGCTTAAAAGTGGCTGGAGAGTGAGGGCCAGTTATTGATTCCACTCCCTGGTTTGTGCAACCTTTATCTAACCAGCTGGGAGATGTGAAGAATTATAGTAATACATGTAAGCGAAGCCCTCCATGTAATCCTGGATCCAAGATTCAGTTTATGGAAATCTTAGAAACTAGACTTGTATATTCAGGACTTGTCTTCTCTCTATTTTAAAATTATCACATGTTCAAATGAATGCCTGAAGTGGATTTTCAGAAGCTAATGCGTTTCCCATTATACCTTTCACATCTTGCACTCTATGATAACAAAATGATAAATTTTGGTTGCTATCTTGCAGAATCTAATAGATACAAAAACTAAGTAAAATGCAGGGGTGTTCTGCTAACATAATATGTAGAATGCCTGGGATCCAACATTGGAAAAATCCATTAAATGCACATTAATTTTAAAAAATCCTTTTTTTGCACTTTCCTGTCTTTGTACTAAAGGTAATTCTTCACCATTCTGAAAAAAATAATTTACAGCCAGTTTTCACACTTACAAATGTTGGACCATCCTCATAGTCATATGATCAAAATTCAGATGCCTGGCAACTGACATATATTTATGACAGTTGCCCATGCGATTATCATTGGTAACCTTTCTAGCCACCTTGTGACAAGCAAAGTCAATGGGTAAGTCAGATTCACTTAATGACCAAACGATTCGCTTAATAACTTCAGTGATTCTCCTAATAATATTGGAAAGAAAAGTTGGAAAATGAGGCAAAACTCACTTAACTGTCTTGCTTAGGAGTAGAAATTTTGGGTTCAGTTGTGGTCATAAATTGACTACTTGTACATAGAAAGCAGGACAATTTCAGCACCACTTATCGAAGTAATATTTGACAAAAGGAACATTTGCTTACTTATAACTAATAGTGTGAAACTGTAATCATACATTGGATAATAATCAAATGAATATTTTATATATCTCTTTCCTCCTTTTACCCAGGAGACTCTGTGGTACTGTTAAGTACAGGGCTTTCTTCAAAGATTGCTATTTTAATGAACTTCATAAGTGCTCTGACAGTTTGCTTAAGTTACTGCATTGATTTTTCAATATTGGCAGATCCTTCCTGTTGTGTCCTGAGCCTGCAAACGCAGGCTCGGGACTTGCAATGGTCCCGGGCATTGCAAAGGCTGCCTGGGATCAGACTGAGTGGCGCCGGCCTTGCGTGCATGCGTAAGGCGGGAAAAAGTACCTGTTTTGCCACCATTGTGTCCAGGGATCCGGACGTATAAAAGGAGGCCTGCGTGCCTCTGCTCGTTGTTGGTGTTTTGGCTGAGATCGAATAAAGAGTGTTGTTCTGAGAAACATGTGTCTTCATCCATCGCCATTATTGGGAGGACTTAACACTGACGACAAAGGTGGAATCCTTACTAGCAAAAGGAAGAAGCTGTAAAGACTCACCCAAGGAAGTCCTCGACGAGGGAAGATGGCATTAAAATCAGCGTCCCCCCTGCCAGTACAGCGTCGCTGGAGGGTGAGCTCGGCTGAAAGACCCCTTCCCAAGAGAAGCAAGTGGTGAAGTGCACTTGAGGATGGCGAAGATCGGCCGTTTATCCAAATTTGATGTCTCACACCCGGAGAGATGGGAATCCTACATTGCGAGGGTGGAGAATTATTTCAGGGTGAACCAGATCAGAGAAGATGGTCTGAAGGCTGCAACCCTATTGTGTGTCTGTGGGCAGGAAGCCTTTGAGATTGCAGAAAATTTGGTGGCCCCCGCTGCTTTGGAATCAGTAACGTATGCTGATTTAAAGAAACTTCTGAAAGAACATTTCCAGCCCAAGTTGTCCGTCATTGCTTGGAGGCACAGGTTTGAACAAAGGGACCAGAAGGCCAGTGAATCAGCAAAAGACTTTATTGCAGCTTTGAGGCAGGCAGCCAGACCGTGTGAGTTTAAAGACTTGGAAGAAAGGCTGTGCGATCGTTTTGTATGCGGTTTAAGAAACAGAGACTTACAACAGAAGATCTTCGCTAAAGAAGATGTGTCCTTCCAAGATGCTCTGCAAGAGGTTATAGCAGAGGAAGCAGCAGGCAGGGCAGTAAAGAATATGCGGCCCATTCCCAAAACATTCCCGAAACTGCCACTGTACACCAGAAAGACGTGCAAGAAGAGATGGAGACAGATCCTGAAGATGAGGTGGATAAGCTTTACCAGGCAGATGGAAGAAGGCAGAAGGGACGTCCAGAGAAGGCCACAACTGCTCTTCAATGCTTCGGGTGCGGAGGACGCCATAATCGAGCTGACTAAAGGTTCCGTTCCACCATTTGCAGAGCATGTGGCAGGCAAGGCCACATTGCATCCGTCTGTTTGGGTCGCCCGAAGGTACAACCCCATGAAGAATTGTGTCTGAAAGGTACCAGGGTCCCCAGCCAAAATAGGGTAGGCTTCTGCGCATTGTGCAGAAGTATTTTAGGGACAGGCACACACAAGCCCCTAAAGAAGAAACTGTCCCTTAATGTAAGGTTGCAAGGGGTTCCTTTATCCATGGAGTTGGACACTGGGTCCGCTCTTTCCATTATTTCCCTCAACACATTCAGAAAAATTTGCAGCAGCAGTGGCCTTCAAGTTAAACTCAGGCCATCCAATGTCATTCTTACAGACTTTCAGAATTCTAAGGTGTGTATTAAGGGGGAGGCCACCCTTAAGGTACAGTACAAGGATTTTGAAGGTCCCTTAGATGTGTTGGTTGTTGGGGGTGAATGCACGAGCCTTATTGGACTCGATTGGTTCGAGGCCCTGGGAATCCAGGTTACTGGGCTGCAGCATTTGCAAACGTGTAGCCTGGCAGATGTCTGCAAGGAATTTGCACATGTGTTCAGTTCTGAGCTTGGATCCTACAAGGGGCCTCCAGTGTCTCTACGGCTAGACCCAAACATAACACCCATCAGGGTTAAGGCTAGGAGGGTACTATTTGCTGTCAAATTGATGCTGAACTGGACAAACTTCTCCAACAAGGCATTTTAGAACCTGTAGATTCTAGTCCTTGGGAAACCCCCATAGTAACGCCTCTTAAGACTAATGGGGATATAAGTATATGTGCAGACTACAAGAGCACACTA
Organism: Bothrops alternatus; assembly: GCA_034064705.1. Classification (NCBI taxonomy): domain Eukaryota; kingdom Metazoa; phylum Chordata; class Lepidosauria; order Squamata; family Viperidae; genus Bothrops; species Bothrops alternatus. The sequence goes on along the minus strand of JARGCV010000058.1, from coordinate 1,576,854 downwards.
AACAAGGCATTGCAGCAGCATGCTTATCCAGTACTTGTAGTGAGCCACATCCTGGCTTCCCTCAAGGGGGGGGGCAAATTTTTGCAAAGCTTGACCTGGCACAGGCATATCAACAGTTGCCTGTTGATGGGGCTGCTGCAGAAGCTCAAACCATTGTAACCCACAGAGGACCTTTCAAGGTAAAGAGATTGCAATTTGGGGTGAATGTAGCCCCTGGCATATTCCAGAGTGTCATGGAGAACACACTGAGGGGTATTCCTGGAGTCTGTCCATATTTTGATGATGTTCTCATTGCTGGGGAATCATCTCAAAATTTGGCAGAGAGATTAAGAGCTGTTTTGCTTCATTTTAGAAGAGTAGGCATTAAGTTAAAGAAGGACAAGTGTAATATTGAAGTCAATTCTACTGATTTTTTGGGATTCAGGATAGATGCTCAATGCATTCACCCTTCTGAAGCTAAATTAAAAGCTATTCAGCAGGCCCCAAGCCCTAAGTCTAAGGGTGAGTTGTAAGCCTTCTTGGGGCTATTAAACTTTTACCATGCATTTCTGCCACACAAAGCTGCAATAGCTGAACCCTTGCACAGACTTTTGGACAAACAAGCCTGTTGGTAGTGGACTAAAGTTCATGAAAAAAGTTTCAATGAGGTTAAAGCCTTACTTACTTCAAATGCAGTGTTAGCTCACTTCAATGAGCAGCTACCTGTTTGCATTGACTGCAATGCATCTCCATACGAGGTGGGAGCAGTACTTAGCCATCTGAAGGCTGATGGAATTCCAGAACACTGTCTTCTGAGCAGACTACTCCTGCCCAACTTGGAGCCTGATCCAACTCCAGTTGTTAATATTCTGTCCATTCAAGAGCTGCCTGAGTCTCCCCTCAATGCTAGGGATGTGGCTGCTGAAACTGCCACTGATCGCACACTTACACGCATGTTGTCATGGGTGTTGTCTGGTTGGCCTGATAGATGTCCAGATACGGAGTTCCAAAGTTTCTGGCACAAGAGGCATGAATTGTCCACGTGCAGGGGATGCCTGTTGTGGGGCAGTAGGGTAGTAATCCCAGCCTCTTTGAGATCTAGAACCTTAATCTCTCTGCATGAGGGACACCATGGCATAGTCAGAATGAAAGTGCTTGCGCGCAGCCATTTGTGGTGGCTTGGCCTTGATAAAGCCATTGAGGCCCAGGTGCATGGGTACCATGTGTGCCAACAGTCCTGGCCTGAGATGCCTCAGGCCCCTGTTCATAGGTGGGAGGAAACTCAAACCCCGTGGTCTAGGGTGCATATAGATTACGCTGGGCCCTTTCAGGGGCAATTCTTCATTGTTGTTGATAGCCATTCCAAATGGCTAGAGGTTGTTCCTGTATCCTCCACTACTACGTCCAAGACTATCCAGGTGTTGAGAGGAATTTTTGCAGCTCATGGCCTTCCAGATGTTCTGGTTTCAGATAACGGTCCTCAATTTACCTCTTCTGAGTTCCAGGTTTTCCTCCAGGCAAATCTGATCCACCACGTGATGTTGGCTCCCTTCCACCCATCCACCAATGGAATGGCAGAACGAATGGTGCACACCACCAAGGATGCCCTCAAAAGACTGACTTACAGTAACTGGCATCACAGGTTAGCAGACTTTCTTCTTGCACATCGCACCACACCTTGCACTGCCACAGGAAAGAGCCCAGCTGAACTCCGCTGGGGCCGCCGGCTTATCACTAAGCTAGACAGACTGCACCCAGACCGGGTGGCATCTCAGGTGCCACAACCGCGGGCACCAAGGAAACTTCAAGTGGGTGATCTGGTCTAGACTTGAAACTATAGGCCTGGTCATTTCTGGGTACCAGCTGTGGTCTGCAAGGTATCGGGACCCTTGTCCTATGAAGTGACCCTGGAAGACGGCCGCGTTCTTCGGCGGCACATAGACCAGCTGTGTACAAGGATGGACTCTTTCCCATCTGCTCCTGACTCTGTTCTGGGGGGGAGGGAGATCATAATATGCATTCTGAGGATCAATTTTATCAGCCCTTACTGGCCACTGATGAGGCCAGCAGTTCCCCATCACAAGATTCCGCAAGTGCTCGGAACAGGAATTCCTGGGGCAGGGAGTTATCCCAAACATCCACAATGACTCCAGCCAGGGAATCACCCCGGGGGTATCCACATTATGCACACACAGCAGACAGTACTCCAAACAGGGAGACTGACCGGGGGCACCCACATAACTCACACCTCACAAGAGAACTGGCAACACAGTACGGGAACTGGCTAATTCCGCAATTGCTCCCAGAAGGAAATCTGTTGGTAGAAGGGCTAACCAAGGGGGCAACTACTGAAGGGGGGGCTCTGGTATAGTTTTGGGGTCCACAGGGTACGGGGACCCAGTAGCTATCCCAGAACCCCCATATGCTGGCCTTGGGAGTGATGGATGGTGTTCCCAAAACAGGTCCATTGTGGAGCCGGGGATTACCACCTCTCCAAGAGATGCTGGTTTGGGCTCAGAGGGTCCAGCCAGTCTGCAGATGGGCAGGTCGACCAGGTACGTGGGGCAACAAAGTCCTGGCCTACCGAGCCTGGCATGCAAGCAGGTGGGTCAGGCAACAGCACCAGGGTCACCTGGAGCAATTGGGCAGCAATGTCTTAGCTCACCCAGTCTGGTGAGCGAGCAAGGGGACCAAGCAAACTGTTCCGATCTGAGGAGGTCGCAAAGGGCTAAATGCCCGCCCAAAAACTTTCAGATTTTGTGAAGTTGCTGTCCAGTTCTAAGGGGAATACTCCTACAGTCAATTGACTGACAATGTTAATTTGTTATATTATGATTTTGGAAATATTTTTTTCACCAGGGCAGAGTTTTGATTAAAGACAGTACAGGTATTCCAGTCCATGACTGAATGCAAGGACGGATGACACTCCTTCCAAGAAGAATGTGAACTAGTATGGGTTGTTCCAATTTAGGGGGGAGGGGTGTTGTGTCCTGAGCCTGCAAATGCAGGCTCGGGACATTGCAATGGTCCCGGGCATTGCAGAAGCTGCCCGGGACCAGACTGAGAGGCGCCGGCCTTGCGCGCATGGGAAAAAGTACGGAAGGTGGGGAAAAAAAAAGTAAAAGTAAGGTGGGAAAAAGTACCTATTTTGCTGCCATTGTGTCCGGGGATCCAGACATATAAAAGGAGGCCTGCGTGCCTCTGCTCATTGTTGGTGTTTTGGCTGAGATCAAATAAAGAGTGTTTTTTCTGAGAAACATGTGTCTTCATCCTTCGCCGTTATTGGGAGAACTTAACACTTCCATTCAAATATTTACTGTTGCATGTTTTTGCTATTTATCGTTAGTGGAAATGATAATTGTCTTGTCTCATGCTCTTAATATTTTAAAGGCCTTTGACATGATTATACTACAGCAGATTAAATTAACAGATTGCAATCTATCTATTAAGTGATGAAATTGGTAGCCATTAAAATAAAATATGGCCCTTTTCCTCTTTCTCTATCCCTCCAATTTCCTATCTATTTAGTGTTCAATTCAACAATATATTTATTTATTTATTTTATTTTATTTTATTCGGGCTTGTATGCCGCTCCTCTCCAGAGACTCGGAGCGGCTAACAACATGTATATAAAACATCAAATTTCAATACAAATCCAAACAAAAATATCTAAAAACAAACTAACACCCACTCATTTCACCATTCAATCCACAATCATCCCCAGGCCTGCCAGCAGAGGTAAGTTTTAAGGTTTTTACGGAAGAAAAGTTTATTAGAATTATTAGTGTTGCATGACATTCTCTACTCAAGTAGTAGAGATATATAATTGATATATCACACAGGTAATGATGAATCTAAGATGAGCTTCCAATCTATGAACTAGCCTTTAGTATAGCCATTAATCTGATATCATCCAGAGATATTGATTTACAATCAAAATTTTCAGCAATGATATTATTTTGAAGTTTAAAAAAGGAGTAAACCACTTTAAAAAAAATAAATACCATCCATATTTTTCCTTCAGTACTCTATTGTTGCACTAGTTATTTTTTGGCCTTCTTTCCCCAAAATCTTGCACCCTGCTTCAAGCAAACTATACAAGTTAATTATGGCTTGTTAAAAAAGCCAAGCAGATACATTTGTACAGCATACCAAACCAAAAGCAAGAACATTGTATTGTATTATATGAAGCATGGTTCTCTAGCTTATCTTGATATTTGATTTGTATCTGATCTATTTGTACCACATCAGGTGCAAACAATAGTGAAAAATATAAGAACAGTACCTACTTTTGTATAAATATTAAAACCAGATATTTTATTTGTTTCAAGTGAAACTATTTAAGCCTAAAGTGAACAAGGCACTGCCATATGGTTACTACTATTACTTTTAGATTTTCTAAGTATTTTTTTCCTTATTTCTGAGACATTGGTACTCTTTTAAAGAAGTACTCTTCCTCTTTACAAAATTTAATTTTCAGAAGAAAACTTGTGAAAATGTATTGAGCACTGAAGTTCTATAGCTGCTTTTTTTCAAGGTTAAAGTAGACAATTTCTGTGTGTTTTTATAGATTCAAGCTGGATATATCAGATTAGATATATTAAATATATTCCATATATATTTAGGTGGACAATCACCTAAATATGAGCCAGCAGTGTGCTGCAGCTGCCAAAAAGGCCAACACAATGCTAGGCTGCATTAACAGAGGGATAGAATCAAGATCACATGAAGTGTTTATACCACTTTACAATACCTTAGTAAGGCTACACTTGGAATACTGCATCCAGTTTTCGTCACCGTGATGTAAAAAAGATGTTGAGACTCTAGAAAGAGTACAGAAAAGAGCAACAAAGATTATTAGGGGACTGGAGGCTAAAGCATATAAGGAAAGGCAGCTGGAATTGGGTATGTCTAGTTTAACGAAGAGAAAGACGATGGGGGACATGATAGCAGTGTTCCAATATTTCAGGGGCTGCCACAAAGAAGAGGGAGTCAAGCTATTTTCAAAAGTGCCTGAAGGCAGGACAAGAAGCAACGGGTGGAAACTAATCAAGGAAAGAAGCAACCTAGAACTAAGGAGAAACTTCCTGACAGAACAATTAACCAGTGGAACAACCTGCCTCCAGAAGCGGTGAATGCTCCAACACTGGAAGTTTTTAAGAAGAGACTGGACAGCCATTTGTCCAAAATGGTATAGGGTTTCCTGCCTGAACAGGGGGTTGGACTAGATGACCTCCAAGGTCCCTTCCAACTTTATTATTATTATTATTATTATTATTATTATTATTATTATTATAACTTCCATAATATCCAGTGCTGGCTGGCACATATGGGATTTGTAGTCCAGCATATCTGGAAGGAGCCAGCTCAAAGAAGGCTGGCACAGTATATACTTTAATCCTAAAAGGAAGGATTTGGGAGTTATTAAGAGAACTAAGTGTATACTGTTGCTCTTCATCCATATATTAAACAATAATACTTTACATTTTAGTTTGAAAAGGAACTGGCATGTGAAGCACTGAATTTAGAAGCATCTATACGCAGTTTTTATTTTGACTTTGAGCTACAGTTTCAGTAATGGGAACCTAACAAAAGGGAAAGATTCATGCTCCAGAGTTACAAAGCAGCAGGAGGAATGACAGGATGGAAAGTGCAGTAAATCTTACGAGTACAAACATTCTATTAAAATGTAGTATATGTGAATATATTTACATTTTTTTAAAAAAATGAATATTCTTCCACTATTTACCCAGTAATCCCATAAATAAGTTGTTATAGTGCTAGCACAAAATGTTCAACTATGATTATACCTCACATCAGGAAGGGACTTATCAAATACACTACTTGGCACAAGTCCTATCAAAATATTGCAAATGTAAACTTAATGTCACTTTTTATATGGATGGCATAAAAGCTGAAATCCCAGGATACTGTTTTTCATTTGATGAGGTCCATCCAAACTAAAGATTGCTTCCTACAATTAAAGAAGCCCTGGATATAAAGTTTTTAATAATAATGTTTGTCATGTTTCCCATAAGGCTTCCTTTTCCCAGAGATTAATATATTTGGCTCTCATGTCTTATTCTTTTTTTAGCTTCCTGAAATGACTCATATTCAGACACAGCGACCCTGGTTGATATTCCTTCTACAGAACCTTGGATTGTTATTAAGGTGGCTTTGCTTCTCACTACTGGCTATTTATGAACAGACGATGAGAATATAAATCTTCTAGTAAAAGTCCAGCATCTTTTCTATGCATTTCAGTAATGCTTATATAAAAGGTCTTCCAAGTGAATTTTAGCCTTTATATTATATAAAATTACTCATTTTTATTATTGGAATCAGACATGAACAAATCAAAATTATTTAAGTATGGATGATGTTATATTTTACATGTCAAACACAAGGCCTGGGGGCCGGATGCGGCCCGCGAAGTGGTTTCATGTGGCCCGCGAAGCTATCCTGAAAACAGTGAGGGAACAGCCCCCACTGCCTTGGCCCTGGCCCAGGCCGGCCAAGTACAATTTTGTGATGGCCATCTATGCTGAAATGCATTCAGTCTTAGCTTCACAAGGCCATCTGGAAACAGCGAGGAACCAGCCCCTGCCGTGTCAGCCCCACCCCCTGGGTGCATGGTGGGGAGGTGTCATCCTTTGTGAGGAATAAAGAAATGCATCATCACCTGGAAGTGACCAGCAAATGGCCCTCACCTACTTCACATATCCGGCTTGATGGGCTCCGGGGGAGGGGTTTCAGCAGGCAGTGAGGCTCCTCCAGTGGACCATGCCTTGGCACTTGCCCTGGTCCCATCCCCTTCTGCCAGAGACCCTCAGATCTGTCCCACTCCTGCCCAGGCCCCCACAGGCACCCTTGACATGAACGATGTAGAGCTGGCCATGCCCACCCTATAGGCCACACCCACTCCATCCACACCCACCCAGTAGGCCACACCCACCCAGTAGGCCACACCCACCCGGTCCCCCCAAGGGCAACCACAATGCTGATGCGGCCCTCAATGAAATTGTGTTTGACATCTCTGCTTTAAAATATAATGCTTATGCTATCTTTATTTGTGTGCATGTTAAACTGTATATTAATTTTTTAGGAAGAAGCGAAGTTAAAACAATATGGAGTAATTGTGATATATCAGGAGCATTCTATTACACTTTTAATAACTGCTTTACAGATTACCAAAAAGAAACCGGACACTAGTCTTTTCATCTTGACAAACCTGCTATCAAGACAATGGCTATAACATTGCAATTGAAGCCTTGTACTTTGTGACACACATAAAAAATGGTCAGACTTTAATCACATGTTTAAAATAAGACTACCATTTTGACTTTTCGAATTCTCTGGACACTTCCACTATTTCTGTTAATCAATTTCTCTGGTCTAATAACTCTTTATAAACAAGTAGGAAGTCTATTCATGGATGACTGAAATAGGTGCTTTAGAAATCACCAACATTGGATAAATATTAGATTGATGCCTACTAAAAGAACAGGTTTGTGGTAAATATGAAGCAGACAAAGGCACTTAATAGAAATGGTTACTGTATTTTTTTTTCCAGCCACATCAGCTACCTTTTTATGCTGTTGCTTTTGCATTCCTTTGGTTATTTTAATTCTTTCCTGCCTTCCTAAGTAATATGAGAAACCTGAGTGAGGGTTAGAACACCTCATAGTTGTCTGCTGTTTTACATTTCCCTATGGTGAAACAAAATAGCAATTATACTAGCTAACAGTGTAAAAATCTCCAAAACTGAGATTAATTACCAGATTTTCCAGAAGATTATCAGGTTATCACCATTGTTCTTGCTTTCAATTTATATGCTACAGTTGGCTATTTGATATATCAGGCAGTATCATACATCCAGGGAACAGTCATTGAATTTTGTTTCAGTGGAAACTCCCCTCTCCTTCCAGTGTATTAATTATGAATTATAATGGAAAGCATGCACACTCAAAGCAAAAGGTAGTAATGACTTTATTTTTCCTTATTATATTTGTGATTCCATTACAGTTTCAAATGGATTTCAAATGGAAGGCAACTCCATAGAAGCCCAATCATTTTTTGCTACCAGAGAATAATGTTAATAGAAGACTCTCCCATTGTAACAAGAGAATAGAGTCTCTGAGTTATCACTGTAAGAAAAGGATTCCAGCTGTAACAAAATAAACTACCTTTAAATGTTTATTGAATATTATATCAACTAAAACAAAAATTGCATTTTATTTTATTGATCCAATATTTAATTCCACCTATCACTATAAATATGATTAGTAAATATGATTTGAGTATCTATCCTTAACTGTTTTAAAAACAAGAGCAATTGGTTACATTCAAACCAACAATTGGATCACTATATGGATTTCCAGAATACCATTATTGTTCTTTGCAATGTATTTTCATAAATTATATGCCTTCATGGTTTCCCACTCTGAGAGAATTCCAAATCAGGTTTAGAGTTTGGGAGGGAGTAGAAGGATATATTTGCTCTCTGAAAGCCAAAAAATAATATTTGCTTTGTTATTACTCAGATTACTGCTTGTGCCATAATATGTGTGTGTTTGTGACCATGGAGAAGAGAAGCACCATGGGACTATCACTGATACCACAAGGGAGTAGAGGAAAAGTGCACAATAGCATATCCAGGCATGTTATTTACTTTTAAAACTTTGCTTGGTAGCATGGTTCAGGGCATCACTGAGCAGAACAAATATTATTTTAAAATATAGTATGGCTCATTTATTATAATTGAGATACATCAAATAGAGTACCATAAAATAGAGCCAAAGTTGATCTTATCATTAGAAGAGCCCAATGAAATCAGTAAAACTGAATGATTCTTAACCAACTGAATCTCAGTGGACTGATTCCATTGAATGTAGCAACTAAACTCTTGCTGTGCTATACAGGTAATCCTTGAGGTACCACGGCCATTTAACGTTAGAAATTGTGACAGACCCATTCCCAAAAGCTACATAGGACCTCATTTCAAAGCTAAAATGGCTGCAATGGAGCTGTGGTCATTCACCAAAGGCAGCGCCTTCTTGCCATTCCATCCCACCAGAATTCTATAACACATGGCCCTCCTCCCCATAGGCCCATAATATCCTATACCTACTTTTGAAGCTCTCTGGACCTCCTGATGTGGAAGGCAGGCAGGCCGGCCGGCCATGTGTCTCAAATGTGGTTGTCATTTTGTCCTTCCCTTTCTGTGGCTGTCTGAAAATTGTTTCATTTTGCTACCTTAGAGAGTGCTACAGAAGCTTCTGAATGCTGCAGAAAACGTCTGCAGCACTGTGTTAACTTTGTTAACAAAGTAGTTTGTCCCTAAGTCGTGTTGTGGCAACCCAAATTTGGCTGCCATTTTATGAGTGGGACAAAATTACAGCCACTTTCAGAACCATGCCACACAATGCATAAAGAAAGTTATTCCATTGCTCCGGAAGATTGTAGAGCTCTTGGAAAGGTAAGGAGGAGAAGGATGTTTGGCGTAGTGGATGGGAATCAGGACTAAGCCTGGGAGGAACCAATGGGAGTGGGAAAAGCCTGTTGGAACCTGAGGTGTGGAAAGTGGAGCATGTGGAGTCTTGGGGTGGAGGAGGCCTTGGGAGGATCAGGGAAGATGGACCTGAGCCTATATCACACTTCCAATTGCCTCCTTCCCAGGAGGCACCAGACACACCACTTAACAATCCGCATCTTCATTTTACATTTCACTGAGGACAGCAGTGATGGAAGGGTCATTAGGTGGCACATTCACCTAATGACTGTTGTGCCATGTGACTGTAATGGGCAGGCTCCTTTATGGTCGTATCTCGAATACTACTTGTAGTTCATGGAAATTAAATCATGAAATCTGCAAGTATGATATTTGAACTTCCACATAAAAGGCAATTTCATAATATATGAAACAATATAGAATAAACAGATATGGAGTCTGGTAGCTTCTTCAAGCATAACCAGCTATATTGGAATATAAGCTTTCATGAGCAGGAACTCGATTTATCAGAGGTCTATCTAATTTATGAAATGTATTCTCCAGTCTGTGTTGTGTCTACAGCTTTCAAAATTCCCATATGTCAGGCTGGATGGAATTCTCAGAGATGTAATCCAAATACAACAGAGGCTGATAAGATTGGGAACAGCTCATCTAGATGATAAAAGTTTGCAAAATCATGGACCCCAGAATGCTTATATAATTTGTCACTGTTGTTATATAGTGAAAATGGTCATGTTGAAAGCTAGCTGGATTAACCTATTCAGTAAGAAATACTTATCTGACTTAATTGATTTTAAATATGGGTTTCATGCCAGCTTTGATTTTATTACCAGAGAAAGGTAATATAAATGAATAGTTGTATATTTACATTTCCATAATGGTACTTGAGCTGTTTATTTGCAGAAAGTATTGTAGATTGTAGCCAGTTTTATCATACAAAAACTGCTTATTTATTTAAAGTAATATCTATTGATACAATTCAACATCTTCCTAAACACTGAGGAATAGTCTAAAAATCAGTGCTAAGAAAGTATTTAATTAGAGCCTTACCGTTTGAAAGTTAGCAATGAAGAAAAGTCAGAAAAAGAATACTTTGATAATAATTGCAAAGCTGAACAGATAGCAGATAACAGGAACTGAACTATGTCTTTTGCCTTAGCATAATGTTTGAATAAGACCAACAGTGGTTTATTCAGTGAGATGTGCATAAATTAAACACGGCTTGGTATTTTTCTATGTTCTGATTGATTCACAAGTTTTGGAAGCCATGGTAATAATTAAAATCCCTATTTGTGGTGCGACAGTCATATTTCCTACTGTTGTGTCCCGAGCCTGCAAAAGCAGACTCGGGACGTTGCATTGGTCCTGGGGATTCCAAAAGCTGCCCGGGACCAGACAGAGCGGCGCCAGCCTTGTGCGCATGCGCAAGGCGCAAAAACGCTCTGTTACTTTGTTTGCCATTGTCTGGGTTTCAGGCCACATAAAAAGGCCTGCGTGCCTTTTGGATTTTTGTTCGGTTGTTAGAAGAAGAATAAAGAGCTGTTTAACATCGCCATGTGTCTTCATCATTCACACGCAAACGAAGTACTTAACACTGGCGATGAAGGTGGGATCCTTTGCAAGCTGAAAAAAAGCTTTAAAGACTTATACAGGAAGTCCTGAAGGGGGGAAGATGGCGTCTGAATCAGTGTCCCAGCCTGCCAGTATAGCGTTGCTGGAGGGTGAGCTCGGCTAAAGGACCCTTTCCCCTATAGCAGTTTGCAGAGGAGCAAGTGGTGAAGGTTGTAAACTAAAGGATGGCAAAGATTGGCCGTTTGTCTGATTTTGATGTCTCACACCTAGAGAGATGGAATTCCTACGTAGCAAGGGTGGAGAATTACTTCAGAGTAAATCAGATTAGAGAAGATGGCTTGAAGGCAGCAACTCTTTTGTGTGTTTGTGGACAGGAAGCTTTTGAAATCGCAGAGAACCTGGTGGCCCCTGCACCTCTGGAGTCAGTAACATATACAGACTTGAAGAAACTGTTGAAGGAATACTTCCAGCCAAAGTTGTCTGTTATTGCTTGGAGGCATGCATATGAGCAGAGGGACCAGAGGACGGGTGAATCTGCTACGGATTTTATTGCAGCCTTAAGGAGAGTAGCCAGACCTTGTGATTTCAAGGATCTGGAAGAGAGGCTGTGAGATCACTTCGTATGTGGTTTAAGGAACAGAGACTTACAGCAGAGGATTTTTGCTAAAGAAGTCTCTTTCCAAGATGCACTACGAGAGGTGACAGCTGAGGAAGCAGCAGGCGGGGCTCTGAAGACCTTACGGCTCACCAGGAGCCCTCCAGAGACAGCTACCATCCATCAAGAGAACACTCGAGAAGAATCGGAAGCGGATCCTGAAGAAGAGGTCTGAAAGGTACCGGGGTCCTCAGCCAACATAGGGTGGGTTTCTACGCATCACGCAGGAGTATTTTGAGGACAGGGACACATAAGCCCCTTTAGAAGAAACTTTCCATTAACGTAAGGTTGCAAGGGGTTCCCTTATCAATGGAGTTGGACACTGGATCCGCTCTCTCCATTATTTCTATTAACATTCAAAAGGATATGCAGCAGCAGTGGCCTTTGAGTTAAACTCAGGCCATCGAATCTAATACTTACTGATTTTCAGAATTCTATGGTGTGTGTTAAGAATAGTGATCCTAGACTCATTGAGGTCTAGAATCTTGATCTCTCTGCATGAGGGACATCCTGGTATAGTCAGGATGAAAGCGCTTGCGCACAGCCATCTTTGGTGGCCTGGACTCGATAAAGCCATCGAGGCCCAGGTGCACGGGTGCCAAGTGTGCCAACAGTCTCGGCCTGAAATGCCTCAGGCACCAGTACATAGGTGGGAGGAAACTCAAACCCCTTGGTCTAGGGTGCATATAGATTACACTGGGCCCTTTCAGGGGCAATTCTTCCTGGATGTTGTTGATAGCCATTCCAAGTGGCTAGAGGTTGTTCCTGTTTCCTCCACTACTACTGCCAGGATCATCCAGGTGTTGAGAGGAATTTTTGCATCACACGGTCTTCCAGATGTTCTGGTTTCAGATAATGGCCCTCAATTTACCTCTTCTGAGTTCCAGGCTTTTCTTCAGGTGAACCTGATCTGCCATGCAACTTTGGCTCCCTTCCATCCATCCTCCAACGGAATGGCAGAGAGGATGGTGCAAACTACCTCAAGAAACTGACTTATGATAACTGGCATAACAGGTTAGCAGATTTCCTTTTTGCACAACACACCACACCATGCACAGCCACAGGGAAGAGCCCTGCTGAACTCCGCTGGGGTCACCGCCTCATCACTAAACTGGACAGGTTGCACCCTGACCGGGTGGCTTCACAGGTGTCGCAACCATGGGTACCTAGGAGACTCCAAGTGGGTGATTCGGTTTGGGCAAGAAACTATGGGTCTGGTCATCTCTGGGTCACAGCTGTGGTCTGCAAGGTCTCTGGACCATTGTCATATGAAGTTGCATTGGGGGACAGCCGCGTTCTTTGCAGGCACATAGACCAACTGCGTTGGAGACCGGACTCTCACCCTTCCGCTCCTGGCTCTACTCTGGGGGAGGGGAGGAGGACCATAATATGCATTCTGGGTCACAATTTCCCAGGCCTAACAGGCCATCACTAGCGGCTATGGAGGTTATTGGGGATTCATCCCAAGGTTCCGCAAGTGCTCCTAACAGGAATTCACTGGATAGGAGGTCATCCCACACATCCATAATTACTCCAGACAGGGAGTCACACCGGGGGTATTCACAGTATTCATATAGGTCAGATAGTGCTTCAGACAGGGAGACTGACCAGGGGTAGCCACACAAATCACAAGCAGCAAGAGAAAAAAAATTCCTGCAGGGGCGTTTGCCCAATTCCGCAATTGCTCCCAAAAGGAAGTCATCAGCAAAAGGGGTTGCCATGGAGGTGACTCCTGACTCTGGCACCTTGGGCACGTGCTTGGGGGCCACAGAGTACTGGGGCACTTCCGCTACCCAGCACTATCCATCTGCTGGTCTTGGGTTTGAGGGACAGTGTTCCCAAGAAGGGTCCATTGTGGACCCGGGGACTTCCACCCCTCCAAGGTATGCTGGCTTGGACTTAGAGGGTCCAGCCAGCTAGCAGTGAGGCAGGTCAACCGGGTATTTGGGGCAGCAAAGTCCTGGCCTGCCTCGCCTGGCAAGCGAGCAGGTGGGCCAGGCAATCTCTACTGGCCTTAGAAGGTCGCAGCGGGCCAAGTGCCCACCCAAACATCTTAGAGAATTTGTGAAGTTGCTGTCAAGTCACTGGGGTTCTTTTCATGAGGCCCCTGAATAACGGGAGTACTTGTGATAGATTATTTTGTAGTATTTTTTGATTTCGGATACATTCATTGTATTACTAAGATTGAAGGGGGTTTGCCTGAGGGCGAACTCGAGTATCCCACACTCCTTGCATTTGATTACTGAAACTGTATGACACTCTTCCATTGCATGACACACATGTGTGTGCGCAAAGTATGTTCCATCTAGGGGGGAGGGGTGTTACGTCCTGAGCCTGCAAAAGCAGGCTCGGGATTTTGCATTGGTCCCAGGCATTCCAAAAGCTGCCTGGGACCAGACAGAGCGGCGCCAGCCTTGTGCGCATGCGCAAGGTGCGAAAATGCTCTGTTACTTTGTTTGCCATTGTCTGGGTTTCTGGCCACATAAAAAGGCCTGCATGCCTTTTGGGTTTTTGTTCAGTTGTTAGAAAAATAAAGAGCTGTTTAACACCGCCATGTGTCATCATTCGCACGCGAATGAAGTACTTAATACCTACTATCAACTGTGCTTATAGATACTAATTGTAGGTTTTATATATGGCAAATGAGTCAGACAACTGATTAGGTTTCAGTTTTAGTCAAAAAATTAAGGCTTTCAGGATACAAAAACTGACAGCAGTGCTAATCCTTAAAAAAAGTGGTGCATTCCAAAATAACAAGAATACACTGAAAGATCTTCGCTGGGAAAGATTGAAGACATAGAAGAATGGGACGACAGAGAATGAGGTGGCTGGATGGAGCCATTGAAGCAGTAGCGTGAGCTTAAATGGACTCCAGAAGATGGTAGAGGACAGGAAGGCCTGGAGGAACATTGTCCATGGGGTCGTGATGGGTCGGACATGACTTCACAACTAACAATAACAAGGTATCTTCCTCCTATTTTAGATATTTTTAGGCAAGTCATTTTAAACTCATATTGAAAATTAGATCTCTATTAAAACACTAGCTGCATAGCCATAAGTTAACATATTTGTGAAAATTCCTGCAAAGAATTGTTTGCAGGAGGAAGGGGAAGGGGAAGAGGAAGGAAAGGGAAAGTTTATTTTCTTTTCTGCAATCAGTATGGTACTCAGGAAAGGACTCCTTTCCTTTAAGTCAGAGGTCCCCAATCTTTTGGGCACCCAGGACTGGTTCCATGGACAAAGATTTTTTCACGGACCAGAGAGTGTGTAGTTTTGTGTGCTGCCTATATCCCACAGATGGGGCTTTGCTTGTTTGTGCAGCCCAGTTGCTGGCATGCCATGGCCCAGTAATGGTCCACGGACCGGCGATTGGGGACCCCTGCTCTAAGTAACAGCTGTCAGATCTTCCTTCTGCAAACCCAAAGAGGCTGAAAAGGTAAGTTAGCAACTTCTAGAAATCATGCAAAATAATGATTTAGAATTCTCTCTAACCCTTCTGTTAGTGATGTGAAGTGGTGTGTTTATTTCATGCATGCAGTTGTCTACATGCTTTCTATTCAGGAAAGTTTATCATGGAAGAAAGCAGCAACGTGAACAACTACCCAACTTTATGTCCCATAGATCCCTATCTGGGCCTATCTCAAATACAGATCTCTTCTGTTCTTTTCAGAATTAGCTGGATAGAGTCCTGAGTCGAATGGTGGAGAGGGTAGAACTAGTGGTCGCTGGTTCCACTGGCAGCTGCTGGCGAAGGGCCCTGGCAGGCCGGTGGTGGTGGGGCGCTCCAGTAGTCATACATATGATCTGGGCTGACTCGACCTGCACAGGCAGGAGCAACCCAGCAGGGCAGCCTAGAGCAGTGCGGCCAATAGGGCAAAGAGCCCCGTGAGGCCCAAAGAGTGCCAGGTTCAGCCCCTTAGCCTGGGGCCTGCACCACCGAGTAGGTGTGTAGGCTGGTGCTCAGCAGCCCAAAGGCAGAGGCATGGGCAGTGCGGTTCCACTGGTGGCAGCTAGCGAAGGGCCATGGCAGGCTGGTGGTGGGGCAGCAATCCGGATCTGGGCTGACTCGCCCCACACCAGGCTCTGCGCCCTTTCCGCCACTGTCCACCATGGCCACATCGGTACTATACCTGGACCACCATCATACTCTTGCTGCCATGTTGCTTCTCCATCCTATGCACAGGCTCCGTCCCACCCCCGTGTGCTCCCTGCCTACTGGTACCAGTATCGGCAAAAAGTAAGCCCTCACACTCTTTTCATTTCTTCCTTTTTATTGTTGTAATATGCTTTGAGTAGCCCCATGGTTGAACAAATTTAAAAAATAACAAATAAATAAAAATAACAACAAGTAATAGTTAGTCAGCTATTATAAAATTGTTTGAGAAACTATATAAAGTGACTGCTACAGAGCAAATTTTGACCATACCCACTTTGCTAGATCCATCTGGCACTATAGTGCATTTTCATACGAAAGAGATGGCTTTTGCACAGCTACACCTTGCATGACAATTGCATTTTTTCCTGGATCAGGATGGCTTGGTCACAGTCACCCATGTCCTACTTGCCTCCTGTTTGTATCATAGTCTACATATGGCTGCTCTTGAAAAGCATGTATACATGCAATCAATATAAAGCAATATACAATATACATACAATCAGAAAAACAGAAAAAATGGATGTCATAACCACATTTCTCTGAGGCACCTATGTTCTCTTCCCACCCTGACCTCTCTATTTCAATGCCAGGAGACAGCCAGGTTCAAGAGTTCTTTAGAAGGATAGAAGAGTCAGAGCTTAGCAGATCTCAGGGGAAAGGGTATTCCATACAGCATTTTCAATTGTCCCTCAGGGAGATACAATTTACCTTTTTTCCTTCTGATTCCCTCTGACCCAGGAGGGAAGCATCTTGGTAAGGTTGTGATGCACTGACAGATATGATTTGTGTATTTTTCCTTTATAATTCATAGCTCTTAAAAGTTTTAAATTATTCTTTATGGAAGGGGTTGGTTTTTTATTTTTTTAAGAGATGACTGTTAGTCATTCAGAGCCATCATGAATAAATGGTAAGCTAAAACAATAAATAAATAAATAAATAAATAAATAAATAAATAAATAAATAAATAAATAAATAAATAAATAAATAAATAAATAAATAAATAAATAAATACAATGTGCCTTACTAATACCGTTTTCCTGAAAATAAGACCTAACCGGAAAATAAGCTCTAGCATGATTTTTCAGGATGCTTATAAGTCCTACCACCAAAATAAGTCCCAGTTAAGATCATCAGCCAGACGGATGCATTGAGTAATGTATTTTTTTGAAAATAAGCCCTTATGCATCTTTTGGAGCAAAAATTAATATAAGACCCAATCTTATTTTTGGGAAAACACAGTGGTATGTATTGTGATATGTAGTGTAATTACATCTTGGGCCCTTAGTTTTACTCTGGACTTTATGGTTTACCTTATATATTTTGCCAGGACTAACTTATTTAACTATGGTTTGTGAATGAACCAAAACTAGCTGGTTTCATATAGCATGCTTACAGAAGCTGATATCAATTAACATTTTGGCTTAGTCTAATGTGCAAATTGGAGTGTTCTCTGTGTATATTGGGGCAATTAAAATTTGTGAACAGCATCTAAACCAGACAAAGTTAGAGAAGACTACTTTAAATCTTATAATAGTGTTATATCAGATTAAATATAAATTTAATATTAAAAATCTAAAAGGTACAAAGTTAGGAAGGGCAAGCTTAAAATCTGTGGTTAATTAATATTAAATAGTTTAATTTCATGAAATATTGGATACTTCTTCAGCCTGGTTTTACAACTTAAGCTTGCAGTATTCTTAGATGTCTGAAAATACCTGAAGGACAGTAACTGCATTTTGTAAGATTCCTTGTTTGACTTTAAAGATAAACAGTTGTACAAGTTTATGAATGATGAACGATGATAAAATCCATCTTTGTAGGTCTGCTTTGCATTCTTCTCTTCTGACTACTTGCTTCTGACTATTTCCTTATACAGTTGCATCATACAATGGCATGTTGAATCTATCAAATGCCTCTCACTGTATGTCAAATATGTATCCGGGAAGAATGAACATAAAATACACAAGTAATTTGGCCATGTTTCATGCTACTTTATTCTGCATTTAGGAATGCTTATCTAAGAAATCAACCAACTTTAAAAACTGCTCTCATTTCCATTCCTGAAAAAAGTAAAAATAAACCCCCAAAGCTACTGGCATGTTGTAGGAAAAATGAACAATGGAACTGAAGTGGAAAATACCATACGGCAAGCAAATGTAGTATCATAACATCATATATTTTTGTATATGAACAAAAATATCACTATTTTTAAATATGTAATCATTTAATCACCTGTTTTGCATTACTTTCTCAAGGCATGAGGTATAATAAACTCATTCTATAGTATAGTACAGTGTGGCGAACCTATGGCACTCAGAGCCCTCTCTGTGGACACGTGCACCATCCCTGGAGATGGCAACTGTTCCTCTTCAACCAGCCGCCTGCTAATTCACTGAGATCCCATGTGGCCGGATGCATCCCAGCACGGCTGGTTTCCCTCCTCCCTGCCCTGCCCTGCCTCGCCTTGTCTCGCCTCACCCCACAGGACAAGCCTCCTGCCCACTGCCCCATCTGCCAGAGACACCCTGGATCTCCCCCAACCGTGCCTGGCCCCATAGGCATCCCTCCCCACAAGCAACATCGAGGTGACCATGCCCACCTTGGCCACACCCACCCAGTTTGCCATGACCACAGCCACGCCCACCCAGTGGGCCATGCGCACCTGGCACCCGGTGATAAGTGGGTTTTGGGTTGCAGTTTGGGCACTTGGTCTCTAAAAGGTTTGCCATCACTGTCCTAGTTTAGTGATGGCGAACCTTTTAGAAACCGAGTGCTCAAACTGCATCCCAAAACCCACTTATTTATCGCCAGGTGCCAGGTGGGCATGGCCCACTGGATGGGCATGGCTGTAGTCATGGCAGACTGGGTGGGAGTAGCCAAGGTGGGTGTGGTCACCTCAATGTTGCTCATGGGGAGGGATGTCTGTGGAGGTCGGACAGGGTTGGGGAAGATCCAGGGGGTCTCTGGCAGGTGGACGGTGGGCAGAAGGCTCATCCTGAGAGGTGAGGCGAGGTGAGGCAGGGCGGGGGTTCCATTGTCACACGGCAAGGTGAGGCAGGGGCCAGGGTGGCTGCTGACACCATTGGCCCCCGCACACAAAGGTCAGTGAGCGCATGGGGGCTGACAGTGTCCATCAGCAGCCACAGCCTGCTGGCCCATCGACCAGCACACTCTGGGGCTTCGCAGCCTGCCCCCAGCAGTTCAGGGAAGCCGCCTCTGAGCTGGATGGCCGGCCGACCGCTGAGGAGGCGATGCAGTGGGTCGTGCCTGGGAAAAGGAGAACATGTGAGGCCAGGAGGGATGGGATGGGGGGGAGGGAAACCAGCTATGCTGGGATGCATCCGGCCACGTGGGACCTCGGCAAGTTAGCAGGCAGCTGATTGAAGAGAAACAGTTGCCATCTCCAGGGCATGGTGCATGTGCCCACAGAGAGGGCTCTGAGTGCCACCTCTGGCACGCATGCCATAGGTTCACCACCGCTGAACTAGGATTTACTGTATCCCTTTTCTGCCATTGTATGGTCACTGAAGTCTTGCAATACAGTATAAATATGGTAGCCTTAAAATGCTGCAATAAAAATAGCATGATTACTTCAATGTTATATTATATATCCTATTATAGATTGTAAATCATATTTCTCAGTACATCTGGAAGAAAAGATTGAGCATATCTCTACATATGTCTATGGAGATTCTCAATTATACAGGTCATGGTAGTCCCAAAAGTGCCTTTACAAAAGGCAACTGGACTATCTTGGTTTTTTTTTCTTTTGTTTTTTCCCCCCCTTGAAAACATTATTTTCTCATCCAAAAAGTGTCTTTGGTCAGAACTGAAGAAGCTTCTTGGATGGAAAGCAAAACATTTCCAAGAAAAAAAAAATCAAGAAAGTCCAGTTGCCTTTTGGAAAAGTACATTTGGATATGTCTACATAAATCTCTTGGCTCTTGTTAGTTGCTGTCTCTCCATTAGTTTATATCCTTGCATCTCCATTATTTCCTTGTGCTTTCTTCAGTCACATAAGAAAAATTGTACTCGACTACTGAGAGAGAATGAATGAGGAAAAGACAGCTGTTTACTCATCCTTTGTGGCTGTGCTCACATGACATATTACTTCATTATCAACTTAGTTTATTCAATTTTCTGGGTCCATCTGACACATTAATTCATAAATCAAGTTTAACAAATAATGGCTAGTTTGTATGTCATGTGAATATAGTTGGCAGATCATAGGCGGGATTCTATATATTGCATCAATCCCACCAATTATTAGATTCAGGTAGAAAAAAGAAATATTAATTGGCTTTCATTGCAAACTGAATTATCAGTGGTTCTATGAAAATGTAAGAAAAAAGCATATAAAGAACCAGTGGTTAAGAATATAAAGAAATAGTGGTTAAGACACCAGGCTAGTAAATGGAAGACCGTAGTAAGTTCAAATCCAGTCTTAGCCATGAAAGCCAGTTGGGTAACTGTGGCCAATCTCTCTCAGCTCAATTCACCTCATAGGATTGTTGTTATTGGGAAAACAGGAATGTATGCTGGATATACTCACTGTTTCGAGTTATTTCTAAAAATAACAAAAATATGATACAAGTAAATAAATGAGATCTGGATATCATAACCAAGCAACAATGATAATAGTAGTATGAGGCCAAATGAACGAAGGGTTCATGGCCAACTGGAGCTGGGAAGATTGTGGATCTTGCGTAGAACATTTACAACTTCCACCTTTATGCTCATTGACTATCTTAATAAGAAGTAAAGACATTTCTTTTGCCCTGGAACAGTTCAGTCCAATTTCAGTTTCCAATAAATTGCTAATAAAATAGATACCAGACACTGATGTCCTCTCCAGAGCAGGCCTATCATCAGTTTACACTCTGTTGATGAAAGCCCAGATGCACTGGGCAGGCCATGTTGTAAGGATGCCAGATCGTTGCATCCCTAAACAGCTCTTTTATGGTGAACTGTCTCAAGAAAAACAATCACACGGGGGACAAAAGAAGCGATATAAAGACACGCTGAAAGCCTCTCTCAAGTCCCTGGATATTAACACCACCTCCTGGGAACCTCTGGCACATGATCGATTGACATGGCGTACTCTAGTGTACCAGGGTTGCCAGACATATGAACATAGAAGGACAATCTTGGCACAAGAGAAACGTGCACTCCGCAAAGCCAGAGCTGTAAATGCTGAAGTAACAGTGTCTACATTTCTTTGTTCAGTATGTGGCAGAACATTCCGTGCTAACATCGGTCTTATCAGCCACCTACGGACACATCATTGATGGCCCATAATCCACAAGATGTCAAGGTCCTCATCGAACTCGATGGACGAACAACAATAAAATAGAGGCTTTTTTGTGAGTGTATGGTTAATGTAACAGATCAGATTCTGTACCATGCTGTGAATTTTGCCCAGAGTTCTGGTTTTAAGATGATGGACATGTCAGTATTTAAAAAATGAATGAATGAATGAATGAATGAACAAATGAAAAGTGACACTGTGAAAGAGCCCAGACTGCATTCACACAGTATGGTAAGTCATGGTTAAGGAAATTATATTACAATTCAGCCTATCATAATTTTAACCCAAATGTTTGGGCTTGTAAACATGCAGTATAAACTAATCAATCTTGTTGGAATATGTAACACACTGAATTTGTCCATCACATTTTACCCCAACATATACTAGGGAAGGTTGTTGAGAAGGTGGTGGCACTCCAACTCCAACGGTCCTTGAATGAAACTGATTATCTGGGCCCTCAGCAGTCTGGGTTCAGGTCCAGTTACAGCACGGAAACTGCTTTGGTCGCGCTGACCGATGATCTCTGGCAGGCCCAGGATAGAGGCTACTCCACTATCCTGGTGCTTCTTGACCTCTCAGCGGCATTCAATACCATCGACCATGGTATCCTTCTGCGCCGGTTGGAGGGGCTTAGAGTGCGGGGCACCGTTCTACGGTGGTTCACCTCCTACCTCTCTGGCCGGTCGCAGTCGGTGTTTGCAGGAGGTCAGAGATCGGCTCCGAGGCCTCTTCTGTGTGGAGTCCCTCAGGGGTCTGTTCTCTCACCTCTGCTTTTTAACATCTACATGAAGCCATTGGGTGAGATCATCCGTCGACACGGAGTGAGTTATCATCAATATGCTGATGATACTCAGCTTTATATCTCTACCCCGCGTCATTACAGCGAAGCAGTGGAAGTGATGAACCGGTGCCTGGAGGCTGTTGAGGTCTGGATGGGTGCCAACAGGCTCAGACTCAATCCCGACAAGACGGAGTGGCTATGGGTTCTGTCTCCCAAGGACAATTCCAACTGTCCGTCCATCACCCTGGGGGGAGAAGTTTTGTCCCCCTCGGAGAGGGTTCGCAACTTGGGTGTCCTCCTCGATCCACAGCTAAGTTTAGAACACCATCTTTTGGCTGTGGCGAGGGGGGCATTCGCCCAGGTTCACCTGGTGCATCAGTTGCGGCCCTACTTGGACCGGGAGTCACTCCTCACAGTCACCCATGCCCTTGTCACCTCGAGATTCGACTACTGTAATGCTGTCTACATGGGCAACCTTTGAAGAATGTCCGGAGACTGCAAGTAGTCTAGAATGCGGCCGCACGAGCACTGGCTACCAATTGGTCTCCGAACACAATTCAAAGTGTTGGTTATGACCTACAAAACTCTTTATGGCAATAAGCCAGGATACTTGCGGGACCGTCTTCTGCCTCATGAATCCCAGCGACCAGTTAGGGCACATAAGGTTGGCCTCCTACGGGTCCCGTCTGTTAGACAATGCCATCTGGCGGGGCCTAGGGCTAGGGCCTTCTCCGTTGCTGCCCCAGCCCTCTGGAACCAGCTTCCCTCAGAGGTCCGTACTGCTTCCTCCCTCCTAGCTTTCCGAAAACTGTTGAAGACACATTTATGCAGACAGGTTTGAGGTGTGTGAGCTGCACTCTGCCCCTGGGCCTTTGACTGTGATTGTGTGGTGTGTGAGTGAAATAAATTACTTATTTTTATACTGTAAATTAGTAATTTTAATTGATTTTATATTATGTTTTTTATACTTGTATTGTTGTTGTGAGCCGCCCTGAGTCTTGGGAGAAGGGCGGCATATAAGTTTAATAAATAATAATAATAATAATAATAATAATAATGCAGATTCATTTATAATTGCTGTGTTGTTTTATGCTCAGTGCAGCATTACCTGTAGATATTCTGGTGCTTGCTATGGTTTGGTTTATCTTTTGATTTTGTTAGGAATTTCAAAAAGAGGTTCTTGGTTTTTTTTTTTCAAGCTTTTGAGATTTACTTTTAAACATTTCGGCTCTGAACATTTTTTACTTTTCTAAGATATTGTTTTCCCATTGTTGTCACATAGCAACAATTTAACCCTTGAGATGGCTGCTGGGACATTAAGTGTACCTGTTACCACTTTTCCAAGTAAAAATATGATAAACTGATAGTCATGCAGTTTGCTCGCTCAGTACATTCCTCTCAATTATTTCTTCAGTAATATAGTTCTTGACTTCCCAAATTTGTTTAGCGACCGTTCAGTTACAACCACACTAAAAGTGATATAACTGGTCCTCATGCTTGCAACCATTGCAGCATTTCCCTGGCCACATGATCAAAATTTAAGCACTTGGCAACCAGCATGTATTTATGGAAATTGCAATATCCTGAAGTCATGCGATTGTTACTTGTGATTTTCCCAGGTAGCTTCCAATGCTACTACTGCCTAACTGAATTTGTAGGTGTTTTCCAAAATCATAGAAAAAAAATCCAAAGCAACGAGGAAAGACACATATTGTGTATTTTGGAAGTTTTCAAATTTGGGTTCCCTAAAATTTAATGCCCTAAGTCCCTGCTCAGAGACCAGCCTTAATGGTGCAAACGTGGAAACACCCTTTGCATACACTACGGATTGTTTATACAACACGTGAGGTGTTCCGGCCTTTTCATCAGCTTTGTGCAGTACATGAATTCAGACATTGTGTGGCTTCTTCTCCAGGTCAACGGATTAATCTATGATGAAAATCTGCTGCAAAATTGTTCTCTTTACGTGAAAGCGAACCCCCATCACTGAGTCTGCCTCGCCTCGGGTGGGCCCCATCCTCTCAGCAGCGACGTCCAGCGCCCAAAGGAGGAGGAGGAGGAGGAGGAGGAGGAGGAGGAGGAGGCGAGAACCGTTGCCGTCTTCCCCTGTCTGTACACGCCCCCTCGAGAAGGAACCGAAGGGGAGGCTCCGTGAGGAGACCTCCAAGCGGGCCTCTTGGGCGGCTGCCCCCGCCTATTTCGGCCCCTGCGGCAAGACAAGAAAGAAAGGGAAGCTGCTGGTTGCGGCTCCTCGCCTAACTTTATTTTAGAAAGAAAACCGCCAAGCCTTCACCTCAGGGTTGCCCTCGAAGCGCTGTTCCGTTCCCTCTCGCTTGCTGGGGGGGGGGGAAAGGGGTGGAATAGAGAAAAGAAAAGGGTCTCTCGGTTGTCCCTTTCTGCTTCCCTCAGGCGCCTCCCTGTCTCCTCCCTCTCAGCCGTAGTAGCAGTTGTTCTCCGAAGCTGGAGCCGCGCTTCTTTAGGCAGGGCGAGGCGAGGCGCGGTGCGCGGGGCCACTGGACCAGACCCCAGAGCCTCCCCCCTACCCTTTTTTGTAACCACCACTTTCTCCTTTCCTTCGCCTCCTCAGTCCGTCAGCTAAAGGGAGGCGAAGCGTTGAAACGTTTCAAAATGGCCCGATCCTGAGGGATTAGCTTTCCTCGAGGAAGGGCAGCGGCAACAACCTCGGCTCGACGAAAGGGGGAATCCTTTGCTGTTGCTTCACAGAAGCGCTTCTTTATCGGAATTGATCCCCTTCTATCTCCAATGGTCCAAAGTGACCTGTCCAAATCGCCTCCTATCCCAGAAGTAGCGGCGTCGGCGCAAGAGATGCAGATGGACTTCCTGGAGAATCCCCCGGCGCTAGTTACGGCACTGCAGGTACGAGTTGGGAACGTGGGGAAGCCGCGGCGAAGGGCACCCACGAGGCGCAGCTACCACGTGCGTGGAGGTGGCTGAATTGTCGCGAAACACGGAGCCGCAAAAGTAACCAACCCTCCTGTTGGGCGAACCCACAACCTTAGGCCAGTTGACTAAGCCGTGGTTCAGCTGGCTAAGGGAAGAATTGTGTGGGTACAGGTTACACAAAGCCACAAGGTAGATTCCTGGATTGTGATTGGGCATGTTGTGTGAATCCATCCGTGGCTATTTGCCAATGTATTGTGGGAACCTGACCAAATGTGATTTAGTAAGTGATAAAGTGAGCAAAGAAGACATCATTTGACAGTCATATGTGGGCTATTCTTGCTATTTCTAAAGACCGTTTCAATGTTCTGCTACAAAAACAGCAAGACTCTCCTTGCATCTTTAGCGAATCTGTTATTTGCATTAGTGCATTTCACAGCCCACTTCAGGTGCTTTCAGCCTTTTGTCTTTGGAAATATTTAATATCTTCCTATTATCTGGCAGACGCTTCTGATATTGACCACACCCAATGAGGCATAGGTAAAATTTTATCCCAAATGCTCTTCTGTAGCTTCTGAACATAATATACTTTCTCAGAATTATTGTTATTAAGTTGGATGGGACAACATAGTACTGAGAAATAACTAGGTTATGGGATTTTTCTAAAAAAAAAAAAACTAGCTCTTTTTAAATAGGTTAAATTTAGAAACAGAGAAATAAAACAGCAAGGTTATTTGACATCAGTTCCAAGATATTTTCAAAGATGATTTCAAGGATATTTAAACAGCTCTGGCCAGTATGCCAATGGCAGAGGTAGCTGTGATTTTAGTATTTGTTGCACTATGAGCCACAGTCTTGTAGAGTTGTTTAGAGCTTTGGGGCTGAAATCTAACAGGAATACCATATTGGGAATAAGTCCCAATATGTGTAGCAGTTCAAAGCATTGAGGTATAGTGTTAATTATCTGCAAGAATATCTGCGATAATGCATTCTTCAATCTTAAAGTGTTGCAAGATCCTTGGCTTTCTAATTCTGGCATTCTTTGCTAACAAGACTTGGTAACAAACTCCTGTTTGCAAATCATAGATTACTTAGAAGCATGCATTCAAGTGGCAGTGGAGAAACAATAACTTCCCCAGATTCTGAGAGTAGAGAGTAACAGGATATTACTTTTTTTTTTACTTCACATGTTCTTGATTTTAAAATCAAGTGATGACTGGAATGTTCTGTCAAAGACAAACATCTGTTTGTCAACTATTTTCTACTTTTGTGCAAAGTTGTGCAGTAATTATTGTAGAGAAATAAAATACATGCATGTATTTATGGATGAGGCCAGGTTGATTTGGATTTTCTTAAATAATGTTTTTCTTTAGATATTTAAGAAACCTTGGACTTGCTCAGACCCCGTCATATTAACTTAAAATAAAGTTTTTGTTTTAGTAAAATGCATATAATCCAAATCTACCAAGTTGATGGAAATAGACAACTGTTTTATGTAGTATACTAAGAAAACACATGCCATGTGAGTACATACTGAAAAATGCTCTCACATATACATTACTTTTTCAATTAAACATAATTTTTGGATACTAGCTGGTAAGATTTGTGTTCAGCATAGTTACTAGAAATTAAGAATGAATTCCTTAAACTATCCTATTTTACAGAAAGAGAGTGAGAATATGCGTACAAGTGGATTGATTTTTTTCATTTTCGAAACATACTTATGTTTTAACCTAAGGACAAAATGTCTCTAATTCTTTTAAATTGTTCAACATATTAATAGGAAATATCAAGATACACAGGTGGACAGTCAGTTACCTTTAGAAAGTATTCATGTAGAAATGTGTTACCATGAATGTTTTACTTCATAACTCCATTGTTTGTCATGCTTTAGCAGTTTTCTACCTGCTGCTTTCTATGCAGTATGGTGATACTCAGTGCTTTAGTTGTTCTCACTTTTTTATTCAGCGATTGAGGAACTCTGAATTTGACAGGAAAATGTATCATTTTTAAAACTGAAATAAGATAAATGTATACAGGAGAGGTGTATATGGTTTTAGATTCCTCTTTTATTTCTCTACTTTTTATTGTTTTTGGAAAGGGAACTGCATGTATGCAAATTTATAAGTATTTCTTACCATGGTCAAATTTGTATTTCTTTGCATGGTCAAATTTGCAAAGACATGGTTCATATTAATAAGTTATATTTAATTTTCATTTGCATATTTTATTCTTTATTTTAAATATTACAATATCTTATGATAATACACTAGCTTATCTCGTACATGAAGTCTTTTTAATCTATTCTGTGATTAACTTTTAACACACTACATATTTTAGTGGAAATTAATAACCTACTATATATATACCATGGCAGTAATAAAGCATCTCAGAACCTCAACAAACTCTGCTCATATTTAAAATTATGAAATATATGAACCATACTTAAAGTAGTTCTAATAGTGCAGCTAAGAGAGGTATTCTGAAAGAACATTTTGTTTCACTAATAAACGATAAAAATGCTGAGATTTCCATCAAGCTACTCTGGCTGCACTTATATGCTAGCAGAGTAAGCTCATTTATAAATAGTTACATCCTTTTGTGTGTAATAAATGGGATTAGAGTTACAGTGTATCTTTTGCTCAAGATATATTTACTATGTTTTCATTTAGTATGTTAACTTTTCCTATAATTAGTATGTGTATAGGGGTATTATGTATAATGTATATATACTTATACCTGTACCATATCTATACCTGTACCTATATATACAGTTCATTTATTTTTATCTAAAGTGTTCTGATCTTAATAGCAAAGATTAAAATTAATATAAAATATTACAATTTCTTCCTTGTATAATTCTGAACAGTTTTTTATAGGTGAACTTTTTTCTGCTGAATTTAGAGCAAGATAGAATTTATGCAGTTAATGAATTGCTTTTTAATTCTTTTCAGTACTTTTGATTAGGAAATTAGGATCAGATTGCAAGATATAGTCAATGGAATGCTTTGTAAATAATTTTCTAGAGTTCTGATAATTATCACAACACAAATATATTGTTTGTTTTCTATGAAATTGACAAGTTACCCCATCTGTCATGTGGTGGTCAGGTGAATGAATGCCCACCAGCAACTAGAGGTAGCAAAGTTATAAGAGAACTTGACAATAAGTTCACTACACAATCTGTATCATTTATCACTTATATTTTTGCTGAAGAACATTGTGCTCTTACTGAAACTGAAATGCATCAATTTTCATTCCATTATTTCAAAGTACTTCTGTGATGTTCAAATACCTGGTAGAGAACTGATTTTTTTCTCTAAGAATGAAAAAATAGTTTTCCACAATGAAATAAATGGTTATGGACCTTGCTGACTTTCATGACAGAAATTGTCATGGAAAATCACATGATTTGAATATGTTTCAGTGAAAATTAATTACTGATTGTAGATTGCAGATCTCTAAGTTGTAGTTTAGCAAAATAGAATAGCTTTTAACTGTAGCAGATTGAGGAACTTGTGGCCTTCAAAAAATGTAGACACAATAGCAAGGGATGCTGAGAGTTGTTGTTCAGCAATATCTGAAAATCCACTGATTACCTATCCAATTTATGATGAATTTACCATTTGTTTTGAAATTTCTGAACTGGTTTTCTGCATTTCTAGAAATAGTCCTAGATAAACCTATTGAAAGCGGAGAGGAGAAAATAATACTTGAATTTAATTGTAATCTATTACTATTGCAGGTCACTTTGATAATACATAATGCCAGCGACTGATCAATGACCAATATTAAACACTTAATCTCATTAAAACTATAAAGTAACAGTTTCTAGGAGAGTCAGAGATAGCATTAATACCACTTATGGCAATAGCAACAACTATTCAGTTTCAAAGCTGTAAAGTGCAGAGCAACTTTAGAAACCTGGGACAGGAAGACAGCAGCAGCATAGGTTTAAGAATTGTAACTTCACAATGACACAAGACAGTCAGCTGTTTACTAAAGCTTCAGGCTAATTTGCAGTGATAATGTTTATCTAGTTGTGTTATGTTGAGTGCCTGAAGAAATTTTTCAAAGCTTGAACCTAGTAGGTTTGCAAAGTTGAATGTTGTAGAATTACAACCAAATTTTGGCCAATGGAGTTTGATACAAGTGAAGCTATGCTCCTGGTGACTGCATTCATATAGGCCAGTGATGGCGAACCTTTTAGAGACCGAGTGCCCCAAAACTGGCCCTGCCCCCGCTCCACCCTCTGCCCTGCCCCCACCCCATCTGCCCGCAGGGCCACTCACTGCCTCCAGGGCCTGCCCCAGATCACCCAGGCAGCCCAGCAGCACCATGGTGGCCACGCCCTCTGCGCCCCGCAGCATCAACTGTGCACAGTGGGGAGTGAGGGCAGAGTCTTGTCTATGCTGCCTGGCTGTCATGTCCTTGGCTGTGCTGCTCCACGTAGCCCACGCTCAGGGGCAGCTCTCTTCCAGGGGGGTTGCTGGTGAGGAGGGGGTCATGGGGGGAGACAAGGCTGGGGCAACGGCACATGTGCCCACAGAGAGGGCTCTAGTGCCGTCTTTGGCACACGTGCCATAGGTTCGCCACCACTGATATAGGCTGTTTTATGTTTTAATTTCATCAAGAAAGTGGACTGCCACTTTTTAAACTTTCTTTTAAATAGCTCTGGAATTTTCTGGTGAGCTTTTCCTGCAAGTATTATCCATAATTCCAAGTTGTCTTAAAAGACAGTATCATCTCAAGACTTACCATATGCCAAGAGAAAAAATACCATCAAGTTGAGTTTATGATCACATCTGCGGATTATTTTGGCAACTGCATGAAGGTAGTTGTTCCCTTCTATAATGTTTTTCAATTACACAGTCCAACCTAAAATTTTCAAGAAGTCTTTCATTCAATTACTAGCATGTACCAACTGTGCTTAGGCTCTGGTATCAGCTACGATAAGCTATGTTCTGTAACTACGCCATTAACCAGTTCCTTTACAATAAAGTGTAGAAGACAAATATTTAATTGCCATTGAACTAAAACTATATGATTACAGATAGTCCTCAGTTTATAACAGTGTGAAGTTACAATGGCACTGAAAAAGTGACATGACCATTTTTCATACTTATGATTCTTATCGTATCCCCTTAGTCATGTGATCAAAATTCAGATGGTTGGCAACTGGTTCATATGGATGACGGTTGCAGAGGTTTGCAATCTTCTGACAAGCAAAGCCAATGGGAAAATTGAATTCACTTAGCAGCCTTGTTACTAATTTAATAACTGTAGTGATTTACTTAACAACTCTGGTAAGAAAGGTAGTAAAATGGGACAAAACGCATTTAACAAATGTCTTACTTAATAACAGAAATTTTGGGTTCAATTGTCATACGTTGAGGACTACCTATATATAAATTATATATTTTGTTTCTAAGTTCTGTTATAATTATGGATATGAGTCAAATCTTTATATATATAGGATTGGAAAGGTAAAGGGGCGTCCCATTCTGTCATTTTTAATAATATTTATATGTTGTCATTGATTTCTAAAGTTTTTGCATAAGGGCAGGGAGACTACTGAACACTTGTGGCTGTGTTTAAATCTTGACCAGCTTTGCAGAACTCCAAGTGCCTTTTGCCACATAGGTAAAATAATTCCCTTTGAAAAAAGTTTTTTGGTGGATAGAAGAGTTCTGAATCTTTTTGACTTGTTATTTAGTGTCTGCTTTGAATTTCTGTACCCTGACCTAAAAATAATAAAAAAGTACTTGTGTCCAATTTTACTGAAGAGTTTTGCTGGATGCACAGATTTTCCTTGCATCGACTTTGAGCTTTGAGAAGATATTTACATTCTAAAATGTCTTTTCTGAATGAAAATACCCAGTTTTCTGGATGTATCATATAAACTATGTTAAGAAAAAGAAGACTTTGTTTTCACAGAAGACTTCAGGTTTATAAATCTTCCTGTGTTATCACTTGTTTGTGCCATTCTCCAGCATGATAGATGTAGCATCCACCGGTGGGTTATCTCAGCTTCCCTGCTCAGTTAAGACTAAGTTAGAACTTCAGCCACGCCTCCTTTGGGTGGTCCTTTCCCCAGTTTTAACTTAGTCTCAGCTTAGTAGGACGCAACTTTGGTGGCTCCTTGGTTAGACTATTTTTTAAAACTAATTGATTCAGTAAGATAGAGATTTAGAATTTAGTTTTAGGTTGTTTGGTGTTTTTTTACAGTTAGCAGTTTTAGTTGAGTTGTTTTTAGGTGATTAGAGGCAGATTGAGTCCTTGTTTAAGTAGAGGCTTGTAGGCCTCTGTGGGCCGATCACAGCTGATTCCATCAGGCTGAAGAATAGCGCTAAACAGTTGTTTTGTGCTAAAACGGAGGCTGAATTTTTGGCGTTTCGGAACGCGCTGTTTCTATTGTCGGTCTCTGTGGAGCGTGGCTCGGCTGGGAGGCCTCTTTTCTTCCCTCGTGGCCACGAGGCTCCAGCAGGTGCAGGACTTGATCTGGATCGCAGCGGAGGCTGCGCAACAAATCGCAAGTGTTCTGCCTCATAAATGAAGGGGGGAAGGAGCAATTGCTGCAAGTTCCCTCATTGTTATTAATCCAGACGGATTTAATTGTTAGAAGGTTTTCTCCCTGGGGCGTCACTATTTTGGGAGACGATGAGGTTTGCGGCCGCCATTTTGTTTTAGTCATTGGGCGTGGTCACCATTTGAGGGCCTTAATATACCAGGACATATTATTAGGCCTGATTCTTCAATACTGTAGCCTGCTGTGTTAGGCTCTTAAGGGGGAACTATTCTGCACTTCCTTGCAGACTTTCCTTATCATTCAGAATATAAGGAGGAGCGGCATTCAAGCAGGGATTATATATACACAATTTTCACTACCTACTACCTGTTCCTTGTAGTTCGCGGCGCTGTGTCACAGGGCATAATCAGGCAGTTCTAGTGGACTGTCTGGCTGTTTGCCATTGCAGTTGTTCAGAGCATGGGAACCTCCCTCTTTGACAACCAGATCTGCATGTTTTCTCCCCCATTCCTGGACATCTTCTACTCGGAATATCCAGTGAGCGATGGCAGACAGTGAAACTCCTCAGACATCGCAGGGTTCTGGACTTCCCCCCACACAATCAAAACGCAGATCTTCTGAATTAAATGTGGGGGGAAAGAAAAAGGCCAAGACAAAGCATTTAACCATCAAGGAACCCTCCAAGGCTGCTGAGCGAGAGGCCTCGAGGAGACATCAGGCATTAGAAAAGGAATTTTACAGAGTTCAAAGGCTCAGATCCAGTGAGGCTGAAGTAGTTCCCCCTGTTTCACTGGACTGGTCCCCATTTGAGCCTCCATGTGTGCCTTCTTATGATGCCCCCAGGGCTTGGTCTCCTCAAGGGGAAACTAAACAGGTTGGTCCCTCTTCCTCTCCTCCTCCTCCTCCTCCTCCTCCCACTATTTCTTTTCCTTCCATCACACAACAAGTTCTGACAGCCACACATACTCCCACCGCAGCTGGAGTTCGCCCTACAGAACAAGGCATGTGAGCAGAGCAGTTCCAGGCATTCATGCACCATGCGTTTGACCATTCTCCAGCATGGTGGATGTAGAATCCACTTGATTGGGTTATTTCAGCCTTCCTGCTCAGAGAGACTAAGTCAGAGCTTTAGTCACGCCTCCCCTTGGGTGTGTCTTCCCAGTTTTTGACTTAGGCTCAGCAGAACGCAGATTGTATTGGCTCCAGAGTTTTTTTCCTTTTAGATAAACTAATTAGGTTTTTTATTAGACTAATTTTTTTTCCAAATTACTAAAATTGATAGGGTTTTTTTTTTGCTTTGGCCACTAGGTAAGGACTTGGTCCTTTTCTTGAGGATCGGAGCTCCGTGAGCTCTGGAAGGGGCTCTACCCCACCTCCTCCTTCAGGCCTGCAGGCTCCTTCAAGGCCTTTCAAGCCGGACTCTTGGGTACTTCATTACCCGATCCGAGCGGCTTCACGCGAGCGCAGTCCTCGCTGACTACGACTTTCCTCGCTGATTACTTGCTGAGGAGCTGACATGAGGGCTGCTGACGGCATTCCTCCAGATTTCGGCAGAGACTCTAACCACAAGTTTCCCTCGCTGCTGGGGGGGGAAAGGCGGGCGACTCCATTCTACAGGTTCAGGCCCCAAATCCTTCCTTCGTCGTTAGGGATCGTTGTGGGGTGATCAAGGAATCGCGGCTGCCATTTTGACCGTGTGGCCGACAGGCGGTCGCCATTTTGGGAGGCCCAGAGGCAGACACCATTTTGGGGCCTAGAGTTTAGGCCTACTAGGCCGCATTCTATCCCTGCAATTTGCCTTGACTTGTGCTGACAGGTCTGAACAGGGGGATTGTTTCTTCGGATTTTCAGTCAACTGCTGGAGTGGTATAGGCAGACGCCTTTTGATCTCCAGTGGGTTAAGACCAGCTAGGTTGCTTACTAGGCCTGAGGCTAGCAGGGCAGTTGTATATATGTGATTATATCTGTTAAGCCTATTATTACAGTATTTGTTAGTGGATTGGTACTGGTTACAGGCCCTCAGACCTATTCCTTGGAGTGGGGATTTGTTTGACCACCTGTTATTGTTAGTAGTGGCCTTTAGTCACCTGGCCTAATCGGACAGGAGTAGTCTGCTGTCTGACTGTCCTGCCATTTGCCAAGGCTCAGTGTGAGGATCAGTTGCTCTCCATCTCTGACCTTGATCTGCGTGCCTGGGTTCCCCCCACCTCTAGATACCTTTTGTCGGATCTATCTAGATTGCAATGGCAGACAGCTCTTCGCCTTCGGCATCTCAGGTCTCTGGTGCACCCCCTGCGCAGCCAAAGCACAGTTCCACTGAATTGGAAGCAGGGGGGAAGAAAAAGGCCAAAACCAAGCATTTGACTACTAAGGAGACCTCTAAAACAGCTGAGCGAAAGGCCTCAAGGAGACATCAGGCACTGGAGAGGGAATTCTCCAAGGCACAGCGGCTCCTATACAGTGGGGCTGAAACGGTTCCCCCTGCCCCACTGGATGCTTCCATCCTGGAGCCTCCCTTAGCTCCTGTGCAGGAAGCCTCTTGGATTAGTTCTCCTCTGGGGGTAACCGAACAGGTAGGCCCTCCCCACTCCTCATCCTCTTCCGTCCATCAGAGTCCTGAGGTTGCTCATGTTTCAATGGTGGTTGGGACTGATCCCAGGGTCCAGGGGGACATGTGGTCTCAGAGCCAGTTTCAGGCATTCATGCACCACGCCTTCGTTCAATTCATGTCCTCCTCTAGGAGCTCCCAAGTCCCTTCTCAACAACTGCCTCCTCCTCCCAGTTCCCCTCCTCAGCCGGGAGGTGCAGGTTCAGATATCTCTGAATCCTCCTCTCAATTGGGGGACGAGGAGTCAGTGGACATGGCCATAGCTGACACGCCCATGTCAGAGGATGAGAAGGCTACACCAGAACAGGCCTCCACCTCGGATCTATTTGACCCCTCCCTATTCAAATCCCTTCTTCTGAAGGCCTGCACTACTACCAACCTGACTTCAGTTCAGGAGGAGAGGCCTTCCACCTCCGCCACACAGGAGGCGAACCCTTTATTTGCAGTAAAGGTAACCGAGCAAAAGCAGATTCCTTGTCCTCTGGTTTTTCGGGATGCAGTGGAGTCTCAGTGGTCCTCCCTGGCATCCACTCCAAAGGAAAGTAGTATGGAAAAGAAACTGTATAATGTTTCTCCTTCCTTTGCTGCCTTATTGGAGGTTCCTTCAGTGGATTCCCCTTTAATGTCTCTGTTCTCTACTTCCGCCTCCCCAGCAACACAGAAGAGGCTCTCAAGGCGAAAGACAAGAAGTTCGAGTTCTCCTTCAGACGAGCTCATCAGGCCTCGGGATTGGTCATAAAGACCACAACTTCTGCCTCTTTTTTCGCCAGGGCTGCCATCATGTGGCTTCGTGACCTTCAGGCCTCAGTTCCCCCGATCAGGTCAGAGGTCATCAGACTCTAGTTAAACTAGTGGCTGCCTCCCAGTACATGGCCGATGCGTCTCTCCATTCGGCCAAGTGCTCGGCCAGATCCATTGCCGCCACAGTGGCCTCTCGCAGACTACTGTGGTTGAGGCAATGGAAGACTGACCTAAAGGCAAAATGGCGTCTCTCCACTTCCAAGTACAACGGCAAGGATCTGTTTGTCCCAATCCTTGATCCCTTCGTGGTCGAGGGTAAGGACAAGCGTAAAGTCATGTTTCACCCCTCCAAGAAGACTGACAGGCGGCCTCAGCAGGAGTTCCGCAGGCAGTCCTTCCACCCTGCTGGCTCTTGGGAATGGCGACAGCCCTTTTGGGCAGGACAGTCCTGGGATTGGCCCAGAAACTCCTGATCCTTTCCCCAGCGGCAGGATCGACAACAGGACCGCCCGAACAGTGGAGCCAGGGGTCAGTCACAGTCCAGATGTTCCTTCAGAGGCTCAGGTCGCCCCTATAGGCGTTCCAAGTGACGTTATAGGGAACATTCCGATTGGGTGGCGACTGAAACAGTTTTACCAGGTCTGGGAGCAGACCACCACCGACTCTTGGGTCAGGGACACCATCAGACGGGGTCTGGCTCTCGAGTTTCAGTCACTTCCCCACGATCGCTTCCTACTCTGTCTGGTATTGCGAAACCCCTCAAAAGCACGATTGGTCACCACTGCCATCACTCACCTTCTAGAAATCAGGGCCATAGAGGCAGTCCCTGGGGATCAAATTGGCAAAGGTTTCTACTCCATCCTGTTCGTGGTCCCCAAATAATCAGGAGGATGGAGGGTGATACTGGACCTAAAAGGCCTGAACCGGTTTCTACTTTACAGAAGGTTCAAAACGCAAACCCTAAAATCCATTCTGGCAGGCATCAGGAAGGGAGATTTTCTCTCCTCAATAGATCTCACGGAGGCTTACCTCCATATCCCAATTTCCCAGGAGCATCGCAGGTTCCTGCGATTCTGTTACGCACACCGGCATTATCAATACAGGGCTCTTCCATTTGGCCTGTCTTTGGCTCCAAGGGTTTTCACCAAGGTCCTGGCAGTGTTGGCGGCTCACCTGAGGATGAAGCCGGTGCGCGTACAGTGCTACCTGTATGACATCCTGGTCCAGTCCTGGTCCCTCCAATTAGTGAAGTCAGACCTGGCTACCACCATTCAGGTCCTACAGGATCACGGTTTTTCTGTGAATTTCAAAAAAAGCCACATAGTCCCCACAAAAAGGCTCCTTCATTTAGGAGCCCTGATAGACTCTGACCTTTGTAAGGTCTACCTCTCCCTGCAGTGCCGGGTCAGCATCCGGAAATTAGTATCTCAGATTCGGGGGGGCAAGGACGGTTGCTCTGGTCCAACTGTCACAACTATGCTGCATGGGATAGTCCCTTGGGCAAGACTGCACTCGAGGAACCTCCAGTGGTTCCTTCTCCCCTTCCAGAAGCAGAACCTCAGTGCCTCCACCAGGAGGGTCCAGGTTCCACCCCACATTCTCTCATCCCTCCAGGGGTGGACTTCCGCAGCCATGTCCAAGGTACCATCTTCAAGGGGGCCTCCAGGCTCGTCCTGACCACAGATGCCAGTCTGTTTGGCTGGGGGGGCCCATCTCCAGAACCATTTGGCACAGGGACGATGGTCCAGGGTGGACCTCATACAAAACATAAACTGGCTGGAACTCAGGGCGATTCATTTGGTTCTCCTTCGTTTCTCCTCCCTAGTGTCAGGGAAACACGTGTTGGTCCTGACAGACAACGTGGCAGCCAAGGCTCACGTCAACAAACAGGGAGGGACACATTCCTGGGCTCTCCTGCAGGAGGCCATGGAACTAGGTTTATGGGCAGAGGCCAACTTGGGCTCAATCAGAGCAGAGCACATTTCGGGAGAGGCAAACCGACAGGCAGATTCCCTGAGCAGGGCGACTGTGGACCACTCAGAGTGGCGCCTGGATCCGAGGCTGTTCGAGATGATCGTGAGCAGGTTCGGCAGGCCATGCCTGGATCTGTTTGCCTCCCCATCCAATGCCCAGCTCCCCAGATTCTTCACCAGATATCCGACAAGGGGGGCAGAGGGGACGGACGCCCTCCGGTGCAAGTGGCCGGAGGGTCTGCTTTATGCCTTCCCTCCTTTTCCGCTGTTACAGGCCACCATCCGCAGATTGATCCTGGAGCAGGCAGAAGTAATACTGGTTGCTCCTTATTGTCCGCGACGCCCGTGGATCTGTTAGTGGATCTGTTCCTGTCTCCTCCGTGGAGGTTTCCTCCGGACCGAGTAGCTCTCAGCCAGGGGGAGCTCCAGCACCCAGACCCCCAGTGGCTTCAATTAGCCGCTTGGCACTTGAGCAGGAGAGTCTAACCAGGCAGGCCTATTCCTCGGGGGTGATTTCCATGATTCAGGCCTCTAGATGTCCTTCCACGAACCGGGTATATGACGCCACTTGGAGGAACTTCTGCCAGTGGTTCAGCTCACAAATTGGATCCTGTTTTGGTTACGTCCCTAATATTTTAGATTATCTGCTGGAGGGCATTTCCAAGGGCTTGTCCACTAACATCATCCATTGGCAGGTTGCGGCCTTGTCCACGGTTCTTACCTGTGACAATTTGGGTCCGCTCTCACACCATCCAGCTATCTCCGCTTTTTTTAAGGGGGCGGCCAATTCTGGTCCGCCCACAGTACATAGATACCCATCTTGGGATTTACCTGCTGTGTTGCAGGCCTTGACCACTGCTCCTTTTGAGCCTCTCAAATCTTGCTCTCTGCATTTT
Organism: Bothrops alternatus; assembly: GCA_034064705.1. NCBI lineage: Eukaryota > Metazoa > Chordata > Lepidosauria > Squamata > Viperidae > Bothrops > Bothrops alternatus. The sequence goes on along the minus strand of JARGCV010000058.1, from coordinate 1,539,244 downwards.
CTCCCCTTGAAGGTTGCCTTTTTAGTTGCAATCACTTCGACCAGAAGGATTTCGGAATTGGCCGCCCTCTCAGTCAGAGATGATCTCTGTACCTTCCATGAGGACAGGGTGGTCCTTAGATTAGACCCCTCCTTTATTCCAAAGGTGAACACCAGGTTTCACAGGTCATTGGATTTAGTTTTGCCAAGTTTCTGTCCAAATCCTTCTCACCGTCTAGAACGCCAGTGGCACAAGCTAGATGTCCGCAGGGCTCTGCGTCTTTACATCAAGCGTACTTCAACCTTTCGCAAGTCGGAGGCCTTGTTTGTATCCTTTCAGCCCTCTGCCATGGGCAGGAAGATCTCTTCTTCCACTATTGGCAGATGGATCAGGGCTTGCATTGCTAGGGCCTACGCGTCCCAGTCACTTCCGGTCCTGGCTCGTATCACGACTCACTCCATGTGCAGCGTAGCAACCTCTGCGGCCTGGTCTACCCGGGCTTCTGTGAAGGAGATTTGCAGGGCGGCATCTTGGACATCTCCATCATCTTTTATTAAACACTATTAGATTGATAGGTTTGCCGCGGCGAATGCCGCATTTGGCAGAAGGGTTCTCCAACAGGTTGTTTCCTCTAGGGAGACACCAGCCTAGACCTTCCATCCCTCAGGGACATGGGGGGCTTTGGTATGTCCCAATCAAGTGGATTCTACATCCACCATGCTGGAGAAGGGGCCTTGTCTTACCTGAACGCCTTTTCTCAGCATGGTGGTGTAGAATCCACACCCTCCCTTGGATATAGGTCTAGGCTTGCGTATTGTCATTTTTTTTGTATTTTGGAGTCATTGCGTCAGACTTTGTCAGGATTCTTCGCCTCGTCAAAACTGGGAAGATACACCCAAAGGGAGGCGTGACTAAAGCTCTGACTTAGTCTCTCTGAGCAGGAAGGCTGAAATAACCCAATCAAGTGGATTCTACACCACCATGCTGAGAAAAGGCATTCAGGTAAGACAACGCCCCATTTATGGCTTCTTCCATGGGTCAAGGGTTTCCCCAGATACCACCACTTCTGCCCATATCTGCCTCTCAGGCAGGGCATGTTCAGTTACCAGGACCAGGTGTCTCTGAAACTTCATCTCACTTAGGAGAAGGGGAATCTGTGGACCTGGAATTGGTAAACATTCCCGACCCCCAACAATGGATCTTTTTGATCCATCCCTGTTCAGGTCGTTACTCCTGAAGGCCTGTACCACGGCCAATTTGTCATGGAGCAGGAGCCTAAACCATCTACCTCTACCACACAGGAGTCCGATCCTTTGTTTACGGAAAAGGTGGTGGAAGAGAAACAGATTCCTTGCCCTACTGTATTCCGCACTACTGTGGAAAAACAATGGACTTCATTAGCCACTTTGCCTTCTCCCAATAGCACGGAAAAGAAACTCTTTAATGTCTCTTCCTCATTTGACTCCCTTCTAGAGGTGCCTATGGTGGACATTCCTCTCATTTCACTTTTCTCCACATCCACAATACCGGGAGATACAGCGGAGAATCTAAAGGCAGAGGACAAAAGGTTTGAGTTTTCTTTTTGCAGAGCTCACCAGGCCTTGGCATGGGTGATTAAGGCGGCAACATCTTCGTCCTTTTTTGCGAGGCCATCCATTATGTGGCTTCGTGAGCTACAGCCTCTGATCCCTCCTGACCAGGTGCGCACTCACCAGACATTGGGGAAGCTGGTCACTGCGTCAGAATACATGGCAGACTCTTCCCTCCAATTGGCCAAGTATTCCGCTAGGTCCATTGTGGCCACTGTTTCATCACACAGACTGCTGTGGCTCAAACAGTGAAGGGCAGATTTAAAATCAAAGTGGCGCCTTTTAACGGCTACTTATAGTGGAAAGCAGTTATTTGGTCCAGTTCTTGAACCGTTCCTGATAGAAGGGAAGGACAAGCGAAAGGTTCTGGCACACCCCTCTAAGAAGGCAGATCGAAGGCCTCAACAGGAATTTCGCAGGCAGGCCTTTTGTGCCAGGGGTTCTTGGGAATGGAGGCAGCCCTTTTGAACCAGTCAATCCTGGGAATGGCCCAGAGCTTCTCGATCCTTCTCCCCCAGATAGGATCGGCAGTAGGACCGCCAAAGTTCTGGAACTAAGGGTCAGTTCCAGTCCAAACAACCCTTTCGAGGGACAGGGGGTTGCCCTTTCAGGAAATCCAAGTGATGCCAAGGCAGATCCTCCTATAGGCGGTCGCTTAGCGCTGTTCAGTGACACTTGGGAGGTTACCACCAACGACACCTGGGTAAGGGAGACCATAAGATACGATCTTGCCCTAGAGTTCCTTTTCATTCCCTCAGATCATTTCATTCAGTGTCCCATCTCAAGAAACACACATAAGGCCGAGTTAGTGTCCAAGGCCATATCTCATCTGCTAGAAATAGAGGCAATAGAACCAGTGCTTTGAGATCAAACAGGGAAGGGGTTCTACTCCATCCTGTTCGTGGTTCCCAAGGCCTTGGGAGGTTGGAGGGCGATTCTGGATTTGAAGGGACTAAATTACTTCCTAGCCTACAGGAGATTCAAGATGCAGTCCCTCAAATCCATTCTGGCCAGTATCAGAAAAGGGGATTTCCTCTCCTCCATAGGTCTGACCGAAGCGTACTTTCACATTCCCATTCTCCCACAACACCGCAAATTCTTCCGGTTTTGCTATGCGCACTGGCATTACCAGTACAGGGCTCTACCCTTTGGCCTCTCTTCAGCCCCTCAGGTATTCACAAAGATATTGGCAGTCTTAGTAGCCCACCTCAGATTGATGCCGGTGCGCGTATAATGTTACCTGGACGATATCATTATCCAATCCAGTTCTTTCTGTTCCGCCCAATCGGACCTACAGATTACAATAGAGACACTACAGAAACACGGATTTTCAGTAAACTTCAAAAAGAGTCACACAATACCTTCCACTCGAATCCTCCATCTAGGCACAATAATAGATTCCATCCTTTGCAAGCTTTATCTCTCCCAAGAGTGCAAGGACAATATCAGGTCACTTGTTCGCGGAATCCGGAGAGAGAAGATAGTTCCCCTGATCCAGCTGTCTCAGCTGTTGGGCAAGATGGTTTCCTGTCTGGGCATTGTTCCGTGGGCCAGACTGCACTCCAGAACTCTCCAGTGGTTCCTCCTTCCCTTCCAGAGATGGAACGTGAGTGCCTCAACAAGGAAGGTGAGAGTTCCGCACCACATTCTGTCATCCCTCCTATGGTGGACATCGTCAGCACTAAACAGGGGGTCCCTGTTCAAGGAGCCTCCCAGGCTCACGTTGACCACGGACACCAGCCTATTTGGCTGGGGTGCCCACCTACAGACTCACATGGCACAGGGACAATGGTCCCATTCAGATCTTTCACACAACATAAATTGGCTAGAACTCAGGGCAATACATCTAGCCCTCTGTCAATTTTCCGACCTCGTGGCGGGAAAACACGTCCTGATAATGACGGACAATGTAGCGGCCAAGGCACATGTCAACAGACAGGGAGGGACCCGGTTATGGTCCCTCATGCAGGAAGCATTGGATCTGGGTCTGTGGGCAGAATCCAATCTGAGGTCATTAAGTGCGGAACACATATCAGGGGAGGCGAATCTCCAGGCCGATTCACTGAGCAGAGCAACGGTCGATCACTTGGAGTGGAGTCTAGACCTGGCTCTGTTCAGGGAAATTTCAGGGAGGTTCAGACAGCCACAGGTAGACTTGTTTGCCTCAGCGACAAACTCCCAACTTCCCAGGTGCTTCATAAGGTTCCTGTCACTGGGGGCGGAGGGAACAGACTCTCCGCAGCAAGTGGCCAAGAGGATTGCTTTACACATTCCCCCCTCTGCCACTCATACCGGCAACCATCCACAAGATCCTTCTGGAACAGCCGGAGGTAATCTTAGTTGTCCCACACTGGCCAAGGCGACCGTGGTTTGCCGACCTCGTGGATTTGTCGGTCTCTTCACCGTGGAGGATTCCACCGGGTCACATATCTCTCAGTCGGGAATCTTCAACCCCAGATCCCCAGTGGTTTCAACTAGCCACTTGGCACTTGAACGGGAGAGTTTAGTAAGGCAATCCTATTTGTCTGGGGTGATCTCCATGATACAAGCTTCAAGGCGACCCTCCACTAATAGAATTTATGATGCCACGTGGAAGAATTTCTGCACGTGGTGTAATATACATAATCTTAGACCTTTAACGGTCACCATCCCTGATATTTTAGATTACCTTTTGGAGGGATTGAATAAGGGTTTATTAAATAGTACCATCTGCAGACAGGTTGCGGCCCTATCAATGGTCCTTACGTGTGACAATCTACACTCATTATCACAGCACCCAGCGGTTGCCACATTTCTAAAAGGGGCAATTAGCACCAGGCCCCTTTTGTGCACCGATATCCCTCATGGGATTTACCAACAGTGTTGCAAGCCCTCTCGGCTTCACCGTTCGAGCCCCTAGGGTCTTGCTCACTTTACTTCCTCTCTCTGAAGGTTGCCTTTCTGATAGCCATCACGTTGGCGAGACATATTTTGGAACTGGCCGCTCTCTCGGTCAGAAGTGATCTGTGTATGTTTCTGGATAACAGAATGGTCCTTAAATTGGACCCTTCTTTTATTCCGAAAGTCAATACATAGTTCCATAGGTCCCAGGATTTGATTCTTCCAGACTTTTGTCCCAACCCATCACATCATCTGGAGAGACAGTGGCATAAACTAGATGTGTTCAGAGCTTTGCAGCATTACGTCAAGCGGGCTGCCGCTTTTCGCAAGTCGGAGGCTCTGTTTGTGTCTTTTCAACCTTCTTCCATGGGTAAGAAGGTATCTTCTTCAATCATAGGGAGGTGGATCAGGGCATGCATTGCTCACGCGTATAGATCCCAATCTTTACCAGTGCCGAAAAACATCACCACTCATTCAACATGTAGCGTGGCTACATCAGCGGCCTGGTCTACCCAGGCTTCCATTGAAGAGATCTGTAGGGCAGCGACTTGGTCTTCTCCCTCTTCATTTATAAGGCATTACAAACTTGATAAATTCGCTGCAGCAGATGCCTCATTTGGCAGACGGGTATTGCAACAGGTTCTTTCCCCTCTGGGGACACATGCCTAGACTGTCCCTTCCAGCAGGGACAGGGTGGCTTTGATATGTCCCACCGGTGGATGCTACATCTATCATGCTGGAGAAGGGGCGTTGTCTTACCTGAACGCCTTTTCTCAGCATGATGATGTAGCATCTACACCCACCCTTAACAGTCTAGGCAGGTGTAATTACAGGAGGAGCCATTGCGTCAGACTTTGTCAGGTATGCTTCACCTCGTCAAAACTGGGGAAAGGACCACCCAAAGGAGGTGTGGCTGAAGTTCTAACTTAGTCTTAACTGAGCAGGAAGGCTGAGATAACCCACTGATGGATGCTACATCATCATGCTGAGAAAAGGCGTTCAGGTAAGACAACGCCTCTTTTATAAATTGGCTTTGAATTTCCTTTATTATAATGCAGATTTTTATATTTCTATATTGGAGTTAGAACATATATACCTCTATATGACAGTCTATTGACATTCAAACTGTTTTGTTAGTGCTGCTTGCTATTAGTGTCAGCCATAATGTTTCTTTTTTAACCATACGTTTTCCAAGTTGATAACTCATTTACTTGTTGCGATATAAGTAATGCAAATAAGCAATGTCTTTTCAAAAATTTGCTTTCATTCATTATGTACCCCCCACGTTCTTATCCTTATTAATTTGCATTTTTGCATAATCATATCCTAATGGTTTTAGAATTTGAGGATTTGGACTTATTTATTTTTTTAAATAGACTTAGTTTTCTAATTTTTTCTTTATATGTACATTTTGTTAGTAAGTTTCTGGTTCTAGATTTGACAATCTCCAGTTTAAGTAACCCTTTAAACATTTACATTTTGTCATGACTTTTTAATTCCTACTTGAGAAATTATGCATAGCTTCTAGATTAGGGGTCCCCAACTCCCATTTGGTGGACCAGTACCAGGCCTCAGCATGCCAGCAACTGGTCTGCACAAACAAGCAAAGCCCCATCTGTGGGATGCAGGCAGCACACAAAACTCTACGGTCCATGGAAAAACCTTTCTCCATGGAATGGGTCCCTGGTGCCCAAAAGGTTGGGGACTTCTGTTCTAGATCGTGCTTTTCCCTCCTTCTGGAATCTTGTCAATGAAAGCAACTTTAAAAAAAAATTCCATTCATAAAAATTCCATTCATTTCACATGATTTGTATTGTCATTTATATTGTCATGGATACTGTTGCACTATAGAATTTAATAATTGTGATATAATTTTGTATGGAACCCTGGTACATATGAATTATTAAATAAAAATAAATATGAATTATTGAATTATTACATATGAATTATTGAATAAAAATAAATTGCTTTAATGCTTTTAGCACAATTGGAATTTTTTCCTAGCCTGGCTTTTTGACCAGTATCTGCTGAAATCCAAGAAAAATGTTTTTCTATGAATACATGTAATTAAGCTTGGTTTGGTTTTAGTTTAAGATATGTGAGCCATGTATTGCAGCTTGTTCAACTAATCATGATTTAAATATGCGTAGCTTTGCACAATTTTTGAATTACATATACCTCACTTGCATAGGCATACAATATTTTTTCCAAGATACATATTTTCAGAACTGTAAATACATTTGGTTCATGCATTTTACTAAACCATGATATGGTTTGTTTAGTTTTTGTCCTATATGAATTGAATCGTGATTTGTAAAACATGATTTAGTACTTAGTGTGTTTTAGAAACATAGCCAATTCTGGTTCATTTAATAAATTGGTTAAATCATGGCTTATGTCAATTCAGTCTTAGAGTTGCTGGAAGAATATGTTGGGTAACTGGAAGGATATACCGGTATAATATAGACACTGGTTTTCTATGATATATCCACATGCCTTGTTTGCTTTGAATAAAGTGTAATTTGAATATTGTAGTGTGTATTATAACTATCACTAGTCTCCTCAGCACTACTGAGATCTATTCCACATGATATTCTTAGTAATTTAGGAAACTTGTAATAATAACATATCATAATGTGGTTTTTCTAGTAAGTGACTTTTTTCCTTTTAAATATTCTTTAATGTTATTGGATTGGAGGGAATGTGATATGGAAAGGAAAGGCTAGAGAATATGGGAAACTGCAGAAATGAGAAGATTACTTCCTGATTTTGCCAATGGAAATCTATACAAGTATGAAAGAAAAATGGCACAGGACTCCATTCATAGAGCTGGCTTTAAAGAACCATCAGCAAGAAGAAATTGATCTGCATAAATAAATGATGCAAAGGAATTCACATAGCATTATAAAATGGTCCTTTTAATGCTCTTTTGAATTACTTGTTCTAGGCTTTAGTAATTATTGCTGTCTATTAGGAGCATAGCCTTCTGCTGAGACACATCACTGTTTCTTCTGACAGACGGTAGCTCTTTATGAGGCACTTACACATGGTGCCCTTTCCTCTTACCATATCTCCAAAACAGTTTGAAATGGGCCTATCAGTTGGCTTACTTCCTACTGTCTTTACTTCACCTGACTTCAGAATATTGAAAATATCCTGGAAAAACAAGTAGAGTTCTGCCTCTAGCCAACAAATAGGGGCCTGCTAAGTAAAATAATTTAAAAGATCCAACAGTATGTTTTCTCAAATATTGCTAGTTCTGGAACAACAATTATTTCATACAAAAAGAAAATGAAATATGTTCTAGTGTTGCCTTTCAAGTATGTTTTAGCTGCAAAATAGCACCTTCTCTGTTCTATTTCCATTTTAGCTTGTCTTCATGTTTTCATTATAAAAAAATAATAAAATAAAAATCAGATGTTGGTGAAGTTATCTAGCTACTAAGCTATCATTCCCTTTGTATTAAAAATCCCACTGAAACTTATACAATTAGCATTAGCATTCTCTAGCCTTGCCTTTTGCAGCTAGGCACATATCCCAATTACTCTAACCATGGGATGTAACTTCTGATAAAACACATTCTAAGCTGAAGGAACTGGAGCTCATTATAAGGCGTTTTCACTTGAAGCAGCCTGTCACTTTGCATATTAGTTTCCTTCCTTGCTAATCAAGGCAGCATCCCCTTAGAACCTGTGAAGTTGCCTGAAGCGCACTGGAATTGAAAGGAGAGGCACTAGATTCCTTCATAAAGACACAAAGTGTTAATTAGATCTACAAAGTTTCATTGTATAATAAGAAAGATTCTTAGTGTGTGATTTGGCTTTCAATAAATCAGTTCAGATGCCAAATTCAGCAAGTGTTAGGGTCTCACAGAAATGTGAAATGTGAAGCTCCTTACAGCTTCATAGTGTAGAATCCTTGTATGAACATACCAAGGCTTGTATATAGGCAACTAAGTTTTAGCTACCGGTAGATATATTTTGGATTCGATCTAGAATCTTCTGTATGCAAATCATGAGCTATATTATTGAGCTACAATCTTTTCTAAATATAATAGTGTAATGGAAACATGCATTTTATTTTAAATTATAGATTAATTATGGCTTTAGGCTGACTTTTATTTTGTAATTGTGAATTTAATTGCTAAATTAAAATTAAAGAAAATGGTGTGGACTATGTATAATGATGTGTGATAACTATAATTAATAATAATAGAATGTCCGTATATTATTATGTAGGGAGCAAAGTAGATGTGGCAGTGGAAATGAAGAAAATAATAAAATTCCTCCCAAATGTTTATTATGCATTTCCCAAATCCAGAAGGATAAAATTTCCAATGTCTGAATTATATAAAGCAAGGCTTTTAAAGATTAGCTCACAATCCTTGTGATGGGCATGAACAATTTGGGAAGGATTACTGTTTATTTTAAAGCTGATCTGCCAAAGAGTAGGAGCCTGACAAAATCCAACAATACTTTTTTTTCAAATATTGCTAGTTTTTGACCAACAATTATCTTATATAAAAAGAAAATGAAATATGTTTCCCTTCAAAAGGGAAGTCCGAAGAAAATATTTTCTTTCTTTCTTTCTTTCTTTCTTTCTTTCTTTCTTTCTTTCTTTCTTTCTTTCTTTCTTTCTTTCTTTCTTTCTTTCTTTCTTTCTTTCTTTCTTTCTTTCTTTCTTTCTTTCTTTCTTTCTTTCTTTCTTTCTTTCTTTCTTTCTTTCTTTCTACCCTAAACAAATTATTATTATTCATAGAATGGTGCTCACAGAAATTAATTGATTATTGCTGAGGATTATATTATTGTAAAATTTGAGAATTCCTAAAGAAAGACCCCTTGATGAAATTCACAAGCCAAAAACTTTCCCAATGTTATGCATTTAATCTTATATCCCATTACTTATAGGAAATAGGTCTGATCCATATTGGATTTTACTGTCATATTAAAGCACCTTGAAATGTTGCTTTCTGTCTAACAGATAAGAATGAAATGTGGAAATGTCACTCTGGTTTCCAGACTAATGTAATTATAGTGAGGTCTGAAAAAGAGCTGATGTTTCTGTGTAAAGAAAAAAAATAATGAAAAGTAAATTGAAAAGAGAAAACGAGACACCACCTGCAGCAAGAAGGTGAATGAAAAGTATGTTTGAAAAAGAAATTGGTGGTAAGAAGGTTTCAGGAAATTCCCTAGAAAAAATTTACTCAATTTTACAGAAAACACTAGATACAGTATTTGTTATGTACTTTCAGTCCTGATGTATCATATTATATGAAATAAGCAGATTTTGTTTTGGTGGCAAAATATTTAGTCATAGTTCAATACATTTTATAGGTCTAGCCAGTTGATGATAGTATGTGGGTATGATAATTGTTTTCCTTCTTTCTAATCTTAAATTTTACTTTTTTCTATATACTATGTATGTATGTATGTATGTATGTATGTATGTATGTATGTATTCAATTCAGATACATGTGGACAGATGATGATGAACAGTAGCCTTAAATGTATAAATGTTAAACGTATACAAGCTCAAGCAACTTTACTGCATTCAAATGATGATAATTTGAGATATAATGGTATAAAATAAATTATATAGTAACATTAAGGAATGTTCTGAAAAATAAGTTCTAATGATGAAATGATATTGAAAAATCTGGTTGGAAAATAATTTAGGTTCATAGTTACAATACATCTTAGCAAACTTACACCTTAAAAATGGTGAAATATGAGAAAACAAACAAGTATTTACAGGATTGTATCCATTTATGGATCTATATAGAAAAAAGTAAAACCAAAAAAGGGTTAGCCTGTTAAATTGAAACCAAATTAAAAATATAGTTATTTCAGTATAACTACTCTGGTTTATATAAACATGAATAAAACAAACCATGGCTTCAGATACAGGTAAAATAGATCACTTTTTATGCAGAAGAGGCATTCACTGTATCTTGAAATTCTATTTCTGAATCCTACATATCCCTGTACTCCTTGTTAAAACAGTGATATGGCATATGCAAATTTGATAGTATTTCAATATAGCTGTGCTTTTGTTATGAATTGTTAGTGAGAAAAATCTAACACCCAAGATTGCATTAAATGTGGCAAGAATTATGCCTTTTGCGTCCTTATTTTTAATATTAAATTTATGGAAAGTTAAAATATTTGTATTTAATTGTACTTGAATGCATAAACAAAATAAATATGCATGATTTGAGTGTACATAGTATATTTAACCTTAAATGCCAAATAAAATGATAGCAAATATTTTTTTTATTTTAACAGTCTTATGGCAAAGGTGCAAGAAGAAAAAACAGATTTAAAGGCTCAGATGGGAGTACATCTTCTGACACTACATCAAACAGTTTTGTGCGACAGGTATGTTACTTTTTTCTGTTTGGGTAATATTTGGTTCTATTGTTTCACAAGAGATCAAAAGTAATATTGTAGTAATTGCATAATTTCTGCTGACAAAAGAATAATAAATAACAAACAAAAATAGAAAGTTACTTCAAACTTTTCAGTATAGATACAATTGTATAATAAAATACACTCTTGTTTTACTTTAACAAAATAAAGATAAAAAACAATGTAGAAATATATACAAATAATAACAGCAATAGTTTATATTATAATCTTATCTGAATAAAATATATAATCTACAAATGCATCATATTAACAATTCCAAAATACACATATTACTAGATATTTCTATACTAAAACAAAACATCCTCTATTTTTAGATTAAACAAATATTTAAAAATATAAGATAAAAATGTATCTCTATTAAGCTGTATAATCAGAACATATGTAATCATTAGATTCCAAAATCAAAATTTCATTTTTTTCTTTATCAAGTAAAAGTTTAAAAGTGGTTTCCATGTAGAAAGCCAAATTATCACCTTTAATCAAAGCAGTCAGTGTTGCCATCTTAGCCAACTACATTAATTTCACAATCCTTCCCCATGAATGTATATCCATTCATCTCTTTGCGTGTTATTACAGCAGTTATTCTATATAAGAATAAGATCCCTTATTTTAATAAATTTATCCATCAAACCTATGGTTTCAGTTTTCCTCATTGTTTTCCCCTTCCATCTTTTTTTGTAATTTGTACTTTATATTTTTTGAAATGTAACAATATTCTTAAAAAAATTCTGCTGACAAATAATATGCTTTGAAAAATCTCACAACTATCATGCTGATAATTATGTATTTGCTAATCATTGAAAGATATTGCATGTTTTTTTTACGGTTTATAGGTTTTTAAAAGATGGTTGAGATAAAAGTTTGATAAGCCAATTCAATTTTTTAATCAAGTAGAAGAATAGATCCTGAATAAGATAGTTCAGTTACAGTTGAATTTTGTTTTATTTTTATTTAATTTTTAGAAATTTAGAAGCAACTGGAAAAAGAGTTCGCTTTTTATTTCATAAGAAAGAAAAGAAAAAATGAAGTTATAAATTTTCTAAATGCACTTACCTTCCCCTAATGGAAGAAAGAATTAGTGTTTTTCATTCTACACTTTTGTTGGTTTGTTTAATACATTTCTATCTTGCCATTCTGCAAGTCTTACATAAACTATAAATAGAACAATTTAAAATTTCCACAACTACATATAAAGCAAACAGATTTTAACAAATAATAATAGAAAACATTATAACATAAATAAAGCAATAGAAACATAAAATAATAGATGACATATATAAACTCACGAAAGCTTTCCAAACAATGTTGCTTTTGCAGAACAGATGCTCTAACATGCTGTTAGCATTGTACAATACTGCTTTTTCTTTAGGAATCTGCATAAGAATTATATAGGCGTCCATGATAAGTATGTAGATTTTCATAACGTTGCTCTTGATGTAGTCAGTTCCATTATGAAACAGCTGTTACTGTTTCTCTGTACTGTCCAACCAAAATCTAATTAATTATAATTTAGGTCTATTCTCATTTTGTCTTGAACAAGTCTGCCCATCTTTTGTAAAAAAAAAGCCCTTCAGGTACTTGAACATACTGTTATGCTGTCTTTGGATCTTCATGCAAAATATATCTCACACTCCTGTGGAAGCAAAATACTTTTTTTATTTGTAGCTGCATCTTGTTTACTGATGATCCAGAAAAAAAGTAAGTTCCTTTTGGAAGTGCTGCTGCTTAGTAACCCCTTGCCCTTAGAATTTTCCTACCAAATACAGAACTTGCATTTATCTCTTGTTGAAATTAATTTTGCTGGTTACTGCTTATTGCTCTAGAGTTTCTTAAATCTTATTATTTCTCTAATGTTTGTTCTTTTATCAATAATTATGTCATCTGCAGATTTTATAATCTTATTTTTTAATCATTCATTGAAATAATTTATAAACACATTGAGCTGTATTGAGCCTAAAATGGAAACTAGTGGTATATCTCTTGACAGTCCCCTCCAATTTCACCACAGCACTTAACATTTGCTCTTTGGAAACTATTGTTCAAACAGTTCTATATTCATCTAATGGAAACATAGACCAGCTCATATATAGGATAGAATCTCATGGGATATTTTTTAAAATGCTTTAATGAAAATTAAAGTATACAATACTATCTGGCTTGAGAGTTAGTAGTCCAGGTAGTCCTCGACTTACAACTACAATTGAGCCCATAATTTTTGTTGCTAAATGTTTGTTAAGAGAATTTTGCCCCACTTTTCCTGTCAAGATTGTTAAGTTAATCATAACAGTTGTTAAGGTGATCACATGACCCCGGGATATTGCAACCATCATAAATATGAATCAGTTACCAAGCATTCAAATTTAAATCACATGGCCATTGGGATGCTGCAATGGTCGTTAAGTGTGAAAAATGGTCATTAAGTCACTTCTTTCAATGCCTTTGTAACTTTGAACAGTCACTAAATGAACTGTTGTATGTCGAGGACTGCCTTTACATTGTTGGCATATGAAAAAAATATTGAAAGTCACATAGTATATAACTTTAATAGATGATAATAATCGGAGAATAGTTAATATTGTTTCATTCATTAAAAAGGAACACTGAAAACTAAGACTAGTTAGACATCAGTATCTTGAGAAAATCCTAAAAAAAGATAATCTAGCAGTCCATGCAAATATAGAGAAAAGAACAAGATGATGCTCGAAATCAACATTTTTTTTAGTAGCAAGTGCTGTGCTTATTACTAAAAAAGTCTTATACTTATTACTTTTTTATTCATTAATTTTAAAAAGCAGGTCCAGTTCAGATAGCCAATTAGGAAAACACTATATTGAATAGCTCAAATATGGAGATTGAAAATGCTGAAATAAAAGAAAACAAAATGTAAATAACTTTATGTAAACTAGTTTCTGGTATAGTGTGATTTTATTTTGATGGGTGATTGATTTCCATTGTGTTGCTATCCTATATCCAATTAGTGAACCAAAACTAGTAAGTATTCTGAATTATCTAAGTAATTGTATTACAATTGCTAAAATTGACCTAGGTTCCAAGATTAAGATATGATTACAGAACTGTTTTGTAAGTAATATGTACTAGCATTACTTTTATTATCAAAGAGTTAAATCATTGAAAAGAGGAAAAACAGTACCATTTTCTGCAGAAGATTATTATTTGTATCTGTTGGTTAAGGTTAGCATAATATGATTATTCAATATTTGTCCTTTTGCACTTTTGTTTAGTGACATAAAATGAAATAATGTGGACTTCCATATCCTATTCCTTTGGCTGTGCTACTAAATTGTTGGAATTGAGGCTAAATGTGTATTGAGGGTGACAGATAAGAAAAAGGTTCCAATATTGCATGATACCAGAATTGGATACATATTCCTTTCAACTTAATTTTAGTAGAAACATTTCTAAAACTGCAGAGAAGCTCTGCCTTATAAAAACAAGCCATTTTCATTCACATGCTAATAACAGTAATTCTTCCAACAAAGTTTCTTCTAAGGTACTTGACATTTATCATCTAAGAATGAAAAGGGTAATCTAATGAGCCTTTTATAACTAGAAGAATAAAATAGTTCTAAGAGTTGCTCCAAAGATTTAGAGGGATAGGAGGTGTATGAGGGGAAGTACAAGAAGGGGACTTCTACTTTTATCCACTTTTATAACATTGGAAATAATCTATGAGATCCTTAATTTATAAACATATTTAAATATATACTGTATGTTTTGTAAAAATTAAGGTCCACTGAGTTTAGTAGAGCTTACTCTGTGGAGTATGTGAATATAAGAAGGCAACTTAATGAATTAATTATTGATTATAAGTTTTGTGATATAGCATTGAACTGCTAATAAACAAATGTGATAAGGAATATTATATTTGGAGAAAATTCTTAAAACAACAATTGTGATTTACTAAGACAGCTAGGAATATATCTGAAAACATTGTACATATGGTGATAATACATCGGTTCATCTGAAATATTTATGAGCTTCAGTGCTAGGTTATGAGCAATATGTTCCTATTGATTTCATAATTGAATACTCTACCTTTCTACTACAAGCCTTACTCAAAACAATGGCATATAGAAAATAGAAAAAATGCTCAAGTATAGTTAAAATATAAAGAAAATAAATTATTTTTTTCCTTCACTATTGCAAGAAAGAATGAATAAGAATCTTAGATATGATGCAATCAAATTGCAGGCTCCGTGTTACCGGGGTCTCCTGACCTTTGGGAAAAAGCTACATTTTTAGCATTTCCAGAAAGTCACTATGATGGGGGCTGATCTTGAGGCTTGTCTCTTGGGACATCCTGGGACCTTTCAGCTGGAACTAATTAGCAGATAGATCTGCAACATGTCTTTCCTGCCAGACTTGATGGGACAGGTAGATGTAATTGGGGAAAGGGAGTCCTTCAGATATATAAATATTCATATACAGTAAATTTAGGTAGTCCTTGACTTGCAGACATCTGTTTAGTTACAACAGCTCTGAAAAAAGTAACTTATCACTGATCCTCACGCTTACAACTATTGTAGTATCCTCACAGTCATATGATGAAAATTTGGGTGCTTGGGAACTGGCATGTATTTACAATAGATGCAGCATCCTGGGGGTCATCTGATTGCCATTTGCAATTTTCCCAGCTAGCTTTCAACAAAAAAGTCAATGGGGGAAGCCAAACTATGATTTACTTAAAAACAGGGTGATCTTAGCAGGTCCAATAGATCTGGACGAGAATAGATTGGGAAAGTTATTCTGCATAAACTATTTTCTTTATTTTCCTATCAGAGATCTCAAATCAGCTGATTATATATAAACCAGAGGTCCCGGCCCCCAGTCCGTGGATTGGTACCTGGCTGTGGCATGCCAACAATCATTCCGCACAAACAAGCAAAGACCCATCCATGGGATGCAGTCAACAAACAAAACCACGCACTCTCCAGTCCATGGAAAAACCTTTCTCTACGGAACTGGTCTCTGGTGCCCAAAGGGTTGAGGATCTCTGATATAAACATTGATGGCAGGTGTCATGACACCTAATGTGGTGTTGGGCAAAGACTGAGGAGAACCAAAGACAAGTTTAGCCTTAGTTATGGAAATTCCTCTGGTGATTTGGGTCAGTGCACCTGAAGACTTGATGCTGGGGGGATAAAATGAAGGGAGTAATCTTTGTAAGCTACCCCAAGTTCCTTCAAGCTTATTTAGGTACTTCCTGAAACTTTCTTCAAACATAAGAGCAGTTATTTTATTAGAATTGACAACAGATGTACCTATACATTTTCTTCTCTAATGGGTGTCATATATTTTCAGCTAATGAGATTTAGCAAGCTTTTCAAAGGTATTAAGTTTTAGTTTTATGCATGACTTTTAATGCTCCATTCTGATATTACTTATTTATTCCTACCTTTGTCTTGGGATGCAAGTTGGTGAACATAGGTTGTGATCGTGCCTCATTTTATCCTCAGAATAACCCAGATAGGTTAGTTAGACTGTTAGAAAATACATAGAAAGAAAAAGATTGGCCAAATCAACCAGTAAGGTTGAGTGAGGTGTTAAATCTGGATCTCTTCAGTTCAAATCCACTATGCTACATTGGATCTCAGTTGTGTGAAACTTCTAGCTCTTTTTCAAGCATAACACTAGAAAGATTTAATTTAAATAATATTTAAAACATATACATATTTCTTAACTAACATAAAACACCTTAGGTATTGTTAGAATTTGCAAACCCAACAAACAGAACTAACGTCAAAATTATGTTCTATTATGTTCTATTTTTAAAGAAATAATAAACAAAAGCCAAAAATATATGCAGGTTTTGATTTTTCTATAAACTTTTGACCATTGAACATCAATTGAGATTTTAAAAAACCTTCCATGCTAGACGGGAAAGAAATTAACAAAGTAATATTAAGGTCAGGCTGTCCCCTTGGCAGTAGATAATGAACAGAAAGTGCTAACATCTTCCAGGCATTACTAGAAAATGAAACAAATTGAACTTGTCTTGCTATACTAAAAAAAAGTCTGAAGAAAGAACTTATTTTAATTGTACTTTCAAATACTAATCTATATAAAGGTATAAAAGGAAGAGATTCTTGCTGTCATAAGAACAGTGTTGAGATGGCTTTCATTTGGTGAAAGACTTATCCATCTTTTAGCTTTTGGAGTAAGATGGAGCATTTTGTCAAAGATGGAGCATTTTCTATCATAGTAAGTAGGATGTATAGGCAAATGGGAAAACAATTTGCATTGGCAAAAGGGAATAAATAAGGATGTATAGACAAATAGGGATAAAATGGGAATGTATGGGCACATGGGGATAAAAGCAGCTATTTTGGCACATCTTCTGCCTTCATTGTCTGTAAGTGACAGTATTGTGTCATGCATCTGAAGAGGATACCATATAGTATAAAACATAACAGATGATCAAGTGATGAAAACGAAAGAATTTCCCTTTATAAGTATGTAATATGAATTGTGCATATAATTTGGTCTTGCGGTTTTAAAGCGCTTTTTCATTAGCATAGACCAATTATAATACCTTAAATTTTAGTTGGAAGGGAATCTTATTTCTTATTAACTATATTAACTAGAGAAGTATGATTTGACCTTCTAATTGGAATTCTGTTATACAGAGGATAGTGTTTGATAAATCACACCCCTCGATCAAATTGTTTCTTTAATAGTACAGAATACAGAATGGATCACCTTGTATCCTGCTTTCCATTCCTATTCAACTGCTGTTTATAAACGGGTTGTAGCTGGAATACTTCCTTTGGAAATCTCCATTCTAACTGCTCATAATGTTATTTTCAGTGTTTTTAGAAGGTTCTGTGCCTTTTAATGTATTGCTATTGATATATAGATAATGAAAATCCTTGTGTACGGTCTATGTATCTTTATTACCTGTCTTTTGTTTGTTTTTGCAAGTTACTGTTTTTTATATTTGCTGAGGTTTAATAAATATCAAGGTGAATTCTTGCTAGCTATAATGAATTGTATGTGTGTTTGCTATGAACTGGATATAAGTTTGTAAAAAAAAAGAGGAAAATATATATTGCTAAAACTCTGGATGAAACTGAAACTATTTTTAATCAATATACCATAAATGGGTTAACTTAAAGAGTGTCTCCAAAATCTGGGATTCATTACTTCTGTGAGATTGAAATTTGGCAAATTTATGGCCATTTCAGTGGCACTGTAGTCATATAATGTCACTTTTAATTCTCCTTGCCAGCTTCTTACAAGGAAAATCAGTAGGAAAACTAGCAAAAAATTGAAAATCATTGTGTTTTTGCCCACTATGGTCATTCAGTTTTTCTATTTAGGTAAGTCTCTGAAATGAGAGACTTATGGGTTGTGTTGTTTACTACTAGATAGAATACAAATGAAAAAGAGTACAAGTTCAGTGCAAAATCCACAGAAACCCCAAAATAAAGATGTACAAAGAAATAAAGAGCCATCAAATGCATATGAATATCAGGACACAAGAAAAGCACTGCTGATGTTACCTAGTTTGGGTAATGAAACATCTGCCAAAACAAGCAAGCTCAAAGAGCACTAAGGAACCTCAAACTCTAGTTTTTAAACCTGAAGGTTAGCTTGTAACAGAATTCTAGCATAAATCTATAGTTTAATTACATTTATTATTTTAAGAAGATTTTAACATTTAATCGTTTCATGCAGGGATGTGTCATTAAAAGGTATGAGTAAGTTGGCAGCCATATCTTAATATAAATCAAGTGTAGAAAGAGTGTTTAGTAAAGGGCTGAATTGCAAAGACATTTCTGAATTTTTAAAAACACAAATTCTAAAGTGTCTAAATTATATGTGGAAGGGTGCGTTCTTATTTAGCTGAACAAACACCTTCCTTTTGGGGTGTTTTTTCATTATCTCATTTTGCTTACTTAATTTTCATTAATGCATAACAATGTTTCATATGGACTAATACAATATTTTCAGATAGCCTGGTTAGGAAATGTTTTACAACACAAAATTAATTTTAACAGACAAATTCATGTTTGCTGATTTGGACGTTGGAAAGAAACAGTCTTAAATATTAAATAAGTTAAACATAGTTTGCTTAATTTGGGATGATGGAGCCTGGAAATTGTGACATATTTTAATATTATATAATGTTATATAATTTCACTTCACCTGAATATTTTTGAGCTACCATAGGTATTTAATTTTTATGAAATATTTCCATTGAATATTGCAACTAAGAGAAAGAACTTGGTATGAACATTTAAGATAGCATTTCTGCTTTTCAGTGATGAATTACATGTCAATGCTTGCATGTCTGTTTAAGGAGAACAGTTTAGAAAAGCACACTACCCATACAATATTTTACTTAGATACAATTCTATAATTCTGGCACAATTATTTAATTTTTGGTTTAAGAGTTTATTCTTGTACTGATTTCATGATAGCCAGTACTAAGCAAGGCCTCTCAATATACTTTTGGGGTTTTAATTAATTATATATAATGAAGCATGTGAGCAATTTTTAAAATTTCAGTGGAAAATGAAAGAAAGAGTTAAGGTGAGATAAAAATAATGAATATTATTAATGGCAGGAAAATCAGGGAAACATGGGTCTATTGAGGTATTATTTGAGAATCTCTCTCTCTCTCTCTCTCTCTCTCTCTCTCTCTCTCTGTGTGTGTGTGTGTGTGTGTGTGTGTGTGTGTGCTTGTGTACATATGCATATGTATGTAATATTGCATGATCTGTGATGTTTCATGCTACTGAAGGGAGAACCTCTCATGCCACCAATGTCTAATTTCATTTTTTATCCTCTTATAATGGGTTATGTGACAATAAAAACGTTTAAAAATTACTATTGTTTATGATTTGTAAATGCTTATTTAAAGTATTTTGCCATAAACTGAATCAAAACCATTAAAGTCTTGCAAGTTTTCTCATATAAATAGTCTTCCATTGCGCTGATTTATCCATTATAGTTTCTCTGCTTTGATCCATTTGATTAGAGATGGTCTCTGTGATAGTTACTATAGAAACTAAGTCATTTCACTTCAGACTTCTCCTGTTGCTATGGTGTATGGAAGTCTGCTGTTTGCTGTTTTTTTTTTTTATGGTAGCTTGTGTAATAGAGAATATTGATTTCAAGATAACTGACAAGGCAATGGATAAAATGAAACCCGAATTGGATTAAAGAAGTCAAATTGCTGCTCCAGCAAATGAGTAGAAATTAAAGTTAGAAAAAAATGTGCTTATAATTCTCCTTTCATTGGATTAAGCTAGTTTTCTGTTTATGTTTAATTGTAAAGCAGATTGTAAATAATATTACTTCAGTTTTTAATTGTTGAAAACCGAGACTTTTTAATAGTTTAAAGAGTACTTTCCAAAATTTTGCCTTCATTACTGAAAACCACTAATCAAAAAGCCCTTTTTACTGCTTAACAGAAGTCCTGTTGTAATTAGGTAAAGGTTAGATTGAATGTGAAAGAAACTTTGGCCTAAAATTTTAGCTCACTTATGAGATGTATATGGTAAAATTGTAGAAACCTTTCATCAATTTCTTTCCCTCTTTAGGAAGTAACAGCAATAAAATAAAATTTGCCAACATGAAAAAATAAAATTTGAAAACAGCTTCAAATTGCTTTTTTTATATATAACTTTCCTCATTTTTATAGAGCGATGTGCATGGATTTGACATCAGATTACAGTGTATACATGCAAATTCAAATTGTGTAGCTTGGTTGGAATTATCGGCAAATATTTGTTCCATTATAGCTTGAGGTGCTATAGCAGTTTCTGCATTGCTACAATGTTTGTAAATAATTTAGAAATATAGTCAATTGAGAAACTCTTTATGTGGTGTATTTTAAAGAAGGAATAATATTGCAAGAAAAGCAACCCTGACCATATAATTGGGACCTAGAGTAATGGCCATAAACAATTATGAGCAATTGCGGTATAAATAGAATGATTTCTGATGAATAGCTGAGTATTTATTTTGGGATACCAAAGTTAATTTCAGAGTGTTCAAAAAAAATCAAATAACTTTTTAAGGATTTTATGTAAATTTTTCAATTAAGATTTTAATGATGAGAAGGATTTCAATAATTGAAAAAACTGGGGGAGGGAACAGATTGATACCTGTATGTATTTAAATGCATGTCAGTAGTTAGAAACAGCATTTAGAAATGTAACAGTTAGGTGGCCAATCCTGCCATCTAGTGATCAAAACTAAATATAGTATATTTTATTTCTCAACTCACAGCAACTATGAAGGTTCTGTAATTATTTCTGTTTTGTGTATGAATTTATAACATAGTCTATATAGAATGTAGTGAGGAAATATCACCAGCTTTTTAAGAAAAATGTACAGTTGGTGTTTCAGCATTATCAACCAAATACATTTCCAAAAAAAACTATAAAGATAAGTCAAATCAAGAAGAATGAAATAAATCTATAATGATTGGCTAATATTTTTTTCTGTGCTAAATACCATAGGTTTAATCAACTGAACAGCTCCAAAGTAGCATTTAGTTCTCATTTGTTTCTTCTGGATACATAAAAAATTTGCTGTTACTAAGTTGTTTGTTTATTTATTTTTCAAATTATGGTACTAAACAAAATCTCTCTCTCTCTCTCTCTCTCTCTCTCTCTCTCTCTCTCTCTCTCTCTCTCTCTCTCTCTCTCTCTCTCTCTCTCTCTCTCTCTCTCTCTCTCTCTCTCTCTCTCTCTCTCTCTCTGTGTGTGTGTGTGTGTGTATAACTGTCTAGAAATATACCCTAGAATCTAATGTGTAAACATATGTAAAATTGAAAACATTTCAACTGTTTCAATGAATCCCTATATGAACAAAGGTTGATATAATCCCTACGAAGTAAAAACTTAGATATGCCATTTTTGTTCAAATACGTATATGTAATTGTTTACATATTCAAAAGAAGAAAATAATGAATATAAAATGTACAAAAGTTTGGACATCCTTGCTTCCTGAAACCAGCTATGAACTTTTCTATTCTTTTTACAATTGCTTTGGATATTTCAAACCAAACAACAGACTTTGAACATATCTCCAAATCTATCATGAAGTACTTATTTGAAAGAAGAATAAAAGTTTAGGAATGAGCTCCACAATCTGCATGCATTATTGTATTACTGAACATTTGCAGGAAGACCTCAAACCTGCAGTATATTCAAGAAAAACGCACAACAGTTCTCTCTTAGAAAGGTTTGTAAGAAAGAATGGGAAACATTCCAAAAGAAAAAGTGACTGAGAACATACAAACTGAACATGTGACTAGATTGTTGGTGTGTATAGAAATAGATCTTTGTCATGTGAATTATTTAAGGTCAATTATAAAAGGAGTTTCCCATTGCAATACTGCAGATAATTTAATTTAGAATTTCATTTTAGAAGATGCAAATAAGTGACTTTTGATGCTAGTAGAAGTTATCCTCACTATTTATTAGATAATAAGAACCAGTTTTATGTAGTGGTTAAGGCATCAGCTGGAAACAGAGATCATAGTTCTAGCCAGTGGTGAGATTCAAATAATTTAACAACTGGTTCTCTGCCTGAAGAGCAACATAAGAATATGCAAAGGCATGGGCTTCCATGAATGCTAAAAGTAAAGGGAGGCAGAATAAGACACCTGAGGAAGAGGCAGAGCTGGAAAACTGCTGCAGAGTGGTCAGTTTCACCCACCACCACCCAGGAACAAAACTCAAGCAGCCCTGAGGAGCCTCGGTCGCCAGAGTCGCATGCTTGTAAAAATCAGCAGCCTCTGTGGTCTGTCTCTGTCCCAGCTGGGAAAGGCTTATGGTAACTTCCTTCGCCTCCCTGGGTGTCCTTAAGTCTTTTTTCTTTCTTTCTTTCTTTCTTTCTTTCTTTCTTTCTTTCTTTCTTTCTTTCTTTCTTTCTTTCTTTCTTTCTTTCTTTCCTTCCTTCCTTCCTTCCTTCCTTCCTTCCTTCCTCCCTCCCTCCCTCCCTTCCTTCTCTTCTTCCACGCATCAATCGCTGATCCACACTTTCTTGCTGCCCTATATCCCTTCTCTGTTCTGGAAATGGTAGCCCTTTTATGCCATTTTCCTCCCGGCAGAAAGGAGAAAAGAAAGGACACTTTGTATGGAAAGATGCTATGGCAAGCTCTGGGAAAACTACGCCAGCTGGAACTGGGTGAGGAAGGCCAGGCTCCCCTTCCCCGATAATTCTGCAAAGCCTTTGAGAAGTGGATCTGCTTCCCCGATACGCTCCTCAAGGGCTTTGCAGAATCATCGGGTAAGAGGAGCCTGGCCTTCCTTGCCCAGCTCCAGCTGGTGTAGTTTTCCTGGAGCTTATCATTCTTCCATACAAAGTGTCCTTCCTTTCCTCCCTTCTGCCGGGAGGAAAGCGGCAGAAAACGGGGCTGCCATTTCCAGAACGGAGAAGGGAAATGCCTGCCAATGCAGGGCAGCAAGAAGGTGTGTGCTGTGGCGGTGATGGAGGGCTGATGGAGGGATATCAGGGCTGGCAAAGGGAGGTAGTCCCTGGTCATGGCACAAGCCATGGGAAAATTGGCATAGGAGAAGGAGGCAGCGGCTGTGGCTGCTGCCAGGTAGGTGAGCTGTGTGGCGAAGTGGGGGCAGTGGAGACCAAAGAAAGCTCCTCCAGTGGCAGACACAGCAATTGCTCCGAAATGGCGAAGGGGGACGAGGTAAGGCCCATCCTCTGTAGCATCGCAGTCCAGCTTGGGAGGGGAGTGAAAGGGAAGAGACAGGCAGGCAGTTGACGTGATCGAAAGCGCCGTGTTTCTATTAGGTTTTCATTGCTCCTCTCTTGTACTTTTGGGGAGGGGCTTTTTTTCCCGCCTGGAAGAAAGTTGAACAAAAAACAGATGTATTCTGGAAAACACAGATTTATTAACCAGTTTGCCGAACTCAACAAAAAATTAGGTATCGGTTCTGTTGAGCCAGTGCGAACTGGCTGAACCCTACCACTGGTTCTGGTCTCAGTGTTCTGTCTCCTTGTTGTACTCACAAAGAAAAACTCTTCTTCCAAGAAACAGGCAGGAACCGCAAGAAAAAACCAATCCCTTTTATTCTCACAGATCTGAGTCAGTGTCCAAGGCAAACAAACACAGTCCACAGAAACTCGATCCTCAGCACTAACGGTTGCCTTTGGCAATCAGCACTTCCCACCTCCTTTTATAATTCAGCCAAGGTGTGGCTTCCTAATGCCTTTTCTTTTGCCTTTGGAGCTGCCCTATTACATTCCTCTGACCCACTCACTTCTCCTGTCTATGCATTCGTGCATCCGGGATTTGTCCCAGCTGTTCCTCTTCGCTGTCCAACTCAGGCTCCCAGCACAGCTGTGTCTCAGCCCGAATGCGAATAGAAGGACCAGGCTCCTTGTCCAACTGTAAATCTTGGAGCTCCTCAGAGCCTTCCTCTGACTCTAATGTCACTCCAGGCCCCTCCTCCTCATCTCAGTTTTCAGACTAAGCTGCTGGATCCACTGGCTGGCAAGGAATCACAACATTCATCTTAGGTACAAAGCCAGCTGGATGATATTGGGCCAGTCTTTCATCTGGAAACGGCAGTGGCAAACCACTAATCATGCCAAGAAAACTACAGGGACCTCAGGCAGTTACTCAATATTGACTTGAAGGTGCACACATTTATTACACAGTATATAGACATAGTACACTTTTATTGTATTTTCTTCTCTTGGTGTTCTGTTCATCTTAATTTAAATGAGAGAGCTGCTTTGGGTGAGAAGAGGACTGAACATTAGTGCATTCACTTAATATATTCCATTTCATTTTTTAAATCAGTTTTTGAATCAGCATTAGAGTACTCATGTGGTTATACTTTTTAAAGTAAGTTAATTACAATGGTAATATAATCCTCAGCAAATAGTAATAGTTAACATTGACATTTCAAAATTAAGCAGTTTAGTCCTGATTACTATTTGGATCAGGGACCATCTGAAAAGTCCTGAGCTATTGGCTAGAATGGAAATGGAAAAAAGTCCCACAAGGAAATAATGGGATATTATCCACAATGCTGTCTTGATATTTGCATGGATTCAGTCACAAGAAATCAGACTTAACTTGATAGCACCATCTCCTTATAGTGATGTAACATTGTAAAGTTCATTTTAAAAATAAAATAGAATAAAACAAACTTCCTTAAAAATATGGCTACATTACAGACCAGTTCTGTTTGTGCCTATTAAAATCAAAAGTCTAGTTGTATATATGCACAACTATTTTTATATACATATATCCAATTTCTCTTACACAACATTTCAGTAATTAATATAAAATTTACATTAAAATTATGTAAAATGTATTAGCATGATCAAAACTGATTTGCCAGATGGAATCTTTGATAACTACATAAGATAACTACAAGACATAACTAGGCA
This sequence comes from Bothrops alternatus, assembly GCA_034064705.1. NCBI lineage: Eukaryota > Metazoa > Chordata > Lepidosauria > Squamata > Viperidae > Bothrops > Bothrops alternatus. The sequence continues at coordinate 1,513,968 of JARGCV010000058.1, read as the reverse complement.
TTCTGGAGAACAGTGTTCTCAGGCATCAAGTTACAAAAATCCACTTAATGAATTTCAGACTTGCAATTGATCATTTGATGCAGTGTCTGGGCACTGATCTTGAGATGAAAATGAAGCTGCTCAAGTTCGACCTGGACAGTGTTAAAGGAACAGACAGCAACAACTGAGGATTGTGTTACCTTATTTTTGTTTTGTAGAAACATTAGAGAAATGTAGTTAAATATTTGATATTATAAGCCACTGTTGAGCCATTTACACTTGGTGAGAATAAGGGCCCTACAAGGTTTGAGAAAATATTTTCATAATTCATTTGCATATTGGATATTAATCTATGTTTACCCTGCATAATGTTTATTGCTGATAGACTGTTAAGGACTAAAACCTTGTTTAAAGGAACTTTACTCTCTACTTTACTAGCTTAAAATTATCAAATATAGAATGCAGAATTCCAGATAGCCACTAAATAGCAGCAAAGATGCGGCAGAATCCAACATCTTGTTATAATCCTAGTGGTCATCTGTAGTTTTCATCTGAGATCTGATAAACCTATAATTGCCTAAACAATCTATTATAAATCATATATATATATATATGGTAACAGGTAGCTATCATCTTAAATGATCACACACATCACATGATCGAAAATACAGGATTTTTTAAAGAGTATATATCCCTTTTTTTGTTCTAATACATATTTCACTGACTTTTAGTTTTGGTTTTCTTTGCATAATAACCCTTGAGAATAGCATAGCATAGCATGGAATGAAACGGAACGGAACGGAACAGAACAGAACAGAACAGAACAGAACAGAATAGACAGGAAGGGACCTTGAAGGTCTTCTAGTTCAGCTCCCTGCTCGAGCAGGAGAACCTATATAATTTCAGATAAGTGACTGTCTAGTCCAGGGGTATCAAACTCAATTTCACTGAGGGCCACATCAGCATAGTGGTTGCCCTTGGGGGGCCGGGTGGGTGTGGCCATGGTGGGTGTGGCCTACTGGGTGGGTGTGGATGGAGTGGGTGTGGCCTATAGGGTGGGCATGGCCAGCTCTACATCGTTCATGTCAAGGGTGCCTGTGGGGACCTAGGCAGAAGTGGGACAGATCTGAGGGTCTCTGGCAGAAGGGGATGGGACCAGGGCAAGTGCCAAGGCATGGTCCACTGGAAGAGCCTCACTGTTCCTCTCAGGCCATGTGGGGGGGGCTGGATGGTGGTGCCAGGTGCCCGGAGCCCTGGGCAGATGGCCCAGTCTGGCCCTCGAGCACCCAGTCTGGCCCTTGAGCACCCACGGCACAAAGCCCAGCCCCACTTCCTCAAGGGGGTGCGCAGCTGCACTTATCTCCTCAAGGCTGCTGCTGCTGTGCTTGCTGACCTTAGACAGGTTGCTCATGATGTGTACGAAAACAAAGTCAGAGGGAGGCCTATTACCTCTCCATGGCAGTAGACCTGGCTTTGTATCCAAAGCTTCCTTAGCAATAGGATGGGAGACCTCCAGGATGGGCCAGGAGGAGAGGGCAAGGAGATGGTGAAAGGGCAGCAGGGCAGGACTAAGGAGGAGTTCCCTCAGACCCTCCCTTTCCTTCCTTTCTTCCTAAGTAAAAAGTGGTAGGAAAATATTTGAGATGAGGGAGGGAGAAAAACAGGCAATAAATGCAGCTGGGGAGGTGTCACCCTTCGTGAGGAATGAAGAAATGCACCATCACCTGGAAGTAGCCAGCACATGGCCCTCACCTACTTCACATATCTGGCTTGGTGAGCGTTGGGAGAGGGGACACCATGAGCAGCATGAGAGTCAACATTACCTGCGCAATCCTGCCCAGCTTGCCCGGTCTCGGCAGGCGCTCTCCTTATAATGCCAAGAGGCTGAAGCAGGCAGTGCAAATCCAAAAGCAAGCGTGAGGCCGCCCAGCCCCCAGCCTGCCCGGTTTTGGCAGGCAGTGGAGAGCTTTCTTGATAGTGATGAGAGGTTGAGCTGGGTGGCGCAAATCCAAAAGCAAGCATGAGGTCGCCCAGCCGCCAGCTTGCCCGGTTTCGGCAGGCAGTGGGGCACTCTCCTCACAGTGCCAAGAGGTTGAGTCAGGCGGTGCGAATACAAAACAAGCATGAGGGCGCCCAGCCCCCAGACTGCCAGTTTTGGCAGGCAGCGGGGCGCTCTCACAATGCCAAGAAGATGAGCCGGGCGATGTGAAGCTCGTCAGCTTTGCACCTTGCTGACTGCTGAAACGGCAGATTGAGGGCTAGGCAGCATTGCACTTCTCATCACATTCGTGCCACCTGGCTCAGCTCTTGGCGCTGAGGAGAGAGGCCCTGCTGCCTGCCAAAACCAGGCAGGCTGGGAGCTGGGTGGCCTTATGCTTTTTGGATTTGCGCCGCCCAGGTCAGCCTCTCGGCACTGTGAGGAGACCGCCCTGCTGTCTGCTGAAACTGGGCAGGCTGGAGGCTGGGCGGCATGGTGCTTTTTGGATTCACGCCGCCTGGTTCAGCCTCTTGGCGCTGTGAGGAGAGCGCCCCGCTGCCTGCTGAAACCCCTCCCCCGAAGCCCATAAAGCCAGATAGGTGAAGTGGGCAAGGGCCATTTGCTGGCCACTTCCAGGCGATGATGCATTTTTTCATTCCTCATAAAGGGTGACACTTCCCCAGCATGCACCCAGGGGGCAGGACTGACGCAGCAGGGGCTTGTTCCTCGCTGTTTCCAGATGGCCTTGTGGAACTAAGACCAAATACATTTCAGCATAGATGGCCACCACAAAATTGTACATTGGCTCCTGGCTGGCGTGGGCCAGGGCCAAGGCAGAGGGGGCCGTTCCCTTACTTTTTCCAGGATGGCTTCACCGGGCACATGAAACCACTTTGCAAGCTGCATCTGGCCCCTGAGCCTTGTGTTTGACATGTCTGGTCTAGTCTCTTCTTAAAAACCTCCAGTGATGGAGCGCCCACGATTTCTGAAGGCAAGCTGTTCCACTGGTTAATTGCCTTCACTGTTAGGAAGTTTATCCTTAATTCTAAATTGCTTCTCTCTTTGATCAGTTTCCAACCATTGTTTCTTGTCCTGCCCTCTGGTGCTTTGAAGAATCATTTGACCCCCCTTCTTTGTGGCATCCCCTCAAATACTGGAATACTGTCACCCCTATTTCTTCTTTTCTTTAGAGTAGCCAAACCCAAAGCTGTTCTTCATATAGTCTCCAGGCCTTTGATCATCTTAGTTGCTCTTCTCTGAACTTTTTCCAAAGTCTCAACATCCTTTTTGTAGTATGGTGACCAAAATTGGTGGCAGTATTCTAGGTGTGGTCTTACTAGGGTTTTATAAAATGGTACTGAGACGTGATTCTATGCCTCTGTTTTTACAATCCAGGATTGTATTAGCTTTTTTGGCTGCTACTGCACCCTTCTGGCTCATTTTAAGTGATCATCCACTAGGATTCCAAGGTCCCTCTCACAGTTACTGTTTTTGAGTCAGGTCTCACCTAATCTGTACTTACATCTTTGATTTTTCCTGCCTAAATGTAAAACTTTGCTCTTCTCCACATTAAATTTTATTTTGTTGGATAGGGCCCATTGTTCAAGTTTGTCGAGATCTTTTTGAATCATGAGCTTGTCTTCTGGGGTATTGGCTATTCCTGCCAGTTTAGTGTCATCTGTAAATTTGATGAGTTCCCCTTCTGTTCCCTCATCTAAGTCATTTATGAAAGTATTGAAGAGTACTGGCCCTAAGGTGGAGTCTTGTAGTACCCCACTGCTTACTTCTCTCCCTGTGGATGTAGTACCATTAAGGACTACTTGTTGAGGGTGGTTTGTCAGCCATCTATAAATCCATCTGATGGTGATACTGTATATTCACCACCAGACGGATTTGTAGCTGGCTGACAAACCACCCTCAACAAGTAGTCCTTAATAGTATTTAATGCTATTTTTCAGGCTTTGGGAAACCACTTCAAATTCAGGTTTAAATATAAGCCAGAAGTTATAAAATAATATTTGCTTCGTGTATAGGCTGTATATAAATATTCCCAGTATTCTTAAACTAAAAACAAAGAATGAAACTGGTGTCTTTAATGTGAAACCTGTGCTTGATTTTTGCACACAAACTCACTTCTTGGTTGAATTTGAGATAAGTGCACATGGTTTTCATCTTCAAATGAAATAAGATGATTTATGACCTTGCTTTGATGCTTGTTAAATAATGCTCACACATATATAAAAGTTGAACTTTTCCATGGGCACATCTTAATTTAATCTTCCTCTTTTTTCAAAATGAAAAGTCATCTTTTTTGGGCGCTGCCAGTCTGGCCCGGCCAATTTTTTACCGCTCTGCATTGGGGCCTCCGCATAGGCCTCATTAGCCTCGCACGGACACCATCTTAGCTCCCTGTTACCAGGCCAGGCCTGTACCTTGCCTTCATATTTTTGGACGGCCGCCATTTTGAGCACAAGGGCAGGCCTGTACCTTGCCTTCATATTTTTGGATGGCCGCCATTTTGAGCACCACGCTAGGCCTGTACCTTGCCTTCACATTTTTGGATGGCCACCATTTGAGCACATGAAGGTGGCCAGGGAAGCAGTCCACACAGACAGCCCACATGGAGTACCCTAGGCTAAGCATTTCTTCAAACACCAGGCACAAATTTGACGTCCCTCTACACCCATCCTTGGGCCACTCTGGTGCAGTATTGGCCTGGCCACCAAGGCCTACTGGACGGCGCCTCTGATGGCACCTCTGCCACAAACAAGAAAACGTGACTGGACTCTGAGGGGGCACTTAATTACCGGTCAGGTGGCCAGGAGAGCAGGCCATAGTTCCCTGCTCCAACTACTCTACCCGACAATTGATCACCTGCCAGTACTCCTGAGATAGTCCACCCCAGGATGGAGGACTTCACGTTGCCCCAACCTACGGCCATTGCCTCCCCATCCACAAGCCAAGACAGGCACAAATCCTCCAACAGGAGGTGGCAGGCAAGATCAAGGATAAGGCGAATGCCATCCTCAAAAAGCCTTCCAAATTGGCAGAGAAGCAGGCCAGCAGGAGGCACCAGGCTCTGGAGAAGGAGTTCTCTAGAGCGCAGAGGCAGGCCAGGGCAGAGATGGAACAGGCAGGGCTTCCAGATTTCGACTTCCCTCTGGCACCTTCGACCTCTGCCCAGGGGTTTGGTCTCTAGAGGAGACTTCCACCACACAACTTCCCCCTTCCGGGCCGGCTCATGACACAAACATCCACCCAACTGCATTCGGCTCACGGATTTCGCACTCAAGTCCAGAAGCCATCTTTACCCCTATAGCTGCTGGATTCGGGGGGTTGAACCCAAAGATATTCCTTCTGAGGGTCAACTTGAAGCTCTGATCTCTTGGGCGGTGGACTAGGCACTCACTGCTCGGTCCTACTGCATGCCTGGACCAGAAGCTATGCCACCTGTACCTCCATCCTATCTTCCCGTCAGGGGCTTCAGGATATCATGGTCCCCCCTCACGTTTCTGTTCCTTGTATAGTGGGGCCTCTTCTCTGGCGGAGTATGGCCAGCCAGACTTCCCATGGTCGGAAGAGGAGGACCCCCCTCCGGACCCTTCTCCACCTGGAGGTCTCTTCAATCCAGCCCTTTTCTTGCCACTGCTATGCAAGGCTAGCATGACGGCCAACATAGGGCCCGATTGGGTTCCTCAACCAGACCCCCCTGTCCGGTTCAGACCCGAATCCGGTGTTTTTTTGAGACAGTTGCATCTCAACACCACATCCCTTGCCCATCTCTCTTCCTGAACACCATTCGGAAACAATGGGTCTCACCAGGTACCTTTCCCTCTCTGGGAGGAACGGACAGAAAACTATTCAGTACTGCACCAGATTTGAGTGATGCCCTGGATGTACCAAAGGTAGATGAAGCCTTGGTCCCTCTCCTGTCCCCGTCCGCAGTGTCGGGAGATAGGCTGAGGCGCTAAAGACGGAGAACAGGAGATGGGAACTGACCTTCCGCAGAACTCACCAGGCGGCAGGGTGGGCGATAAAAATGGCCACTTGTGCTTCCTTCTTTGTCAGGACCTCTCTTCTCTGGTTTCGTCAACTTCAAGCCAGGATCCCTCCAGAGGAGATACGTACTCACCAGGATCTGAGTAAGCTGGTCACAACAACAGAGTATGCCTCTGACACTACTTTGCAGGTGACCAGATTTTCATCCAAGTCCATTGCATCCAATGTCTCAGCACGTAGGATGCTATGGCTTAAACATTGACAAGCCGACACCAAATCCAAGTGGTGCCTGGCTGCGGCTCCTTACAAAGGAGGTCACCTATTTGGATCCTTACTTGACAGAGAATAAGGATAAGCGGAAGGTCATGACCCACCTCAACAGGTGGACTGACAGGTGCATTAATCTATACGCCCACAGGCAGTCCTTTCGGCCAGGAACAGGCTTGGGAGCCTCACAGCCTTCCCGCCCCTTCTCGACCAGACAGGACCGTCCGTATGACAGATCAGGTTTTAGACCCAGGCAACAACACCAGAGCAAACGGCCTTTTTGAGGGGGAGGTCGTCACTTCAGGAGGTCTAAGTGACTCTCGGGCTGTCTCTTCCATAGGCGGCAGGCTATCCCTTTTTTTCCAACCAGTGGAAGCTCACCACCACACACTCCTGGATACTACAAACCATCCAATTTGGCCTGTCCCTGGAATTTGTGTCCAGCCCACCAGAGCGCTTCATTCCTTTTTCCCAGTCACGGAATCCAATCAAACGGGAACTCATGCAAGAGGCCATTCGTCATCTTCTAGACATAAGGGCCATAGAACCGGTGCCGGCTGGTCAGCAGGGAGGGGGATTCTATTCCATCCTCTTTGGGGTTCCCAAGCCCTCGGGAGGATGGAGGGCGATTCTAGACCTCAAGGCTCTGAATTCCCACATTGCATACCGGAAATTCAAGATGCAAACGCTCTAGTCCATCTTAAGCAGCATCAGAAAAGGAGATTTCCTGATGTCCATAGACCTCACGGAAGCTTATCTCCACATCCCCATCCTTCCCGACTACCGGTGGTTTCTCAGGTTCTGTTATATGGGCCATCACTTCCAGTACAGGGCCCTCCTGTTTGGCCTCTCCTTGGTGCCCAGGGTGTTCACCAAAATCCTGCGATGCTCACTGCACACCTAAGGCTGGTGCCGGTACACATTCAATGTTACCTGGACAACATTCTTATCTAGTCGTCCTCCCTTCAGGCGGCCCAGTCGGACCTGAACTTGTTGATCCAGGTCCTCCAACAACACGGGTTCTCGGTGAACTTCCTAAAGAGTCAGACAGTTTGCTCGACTTGGCTCTCACACCTGGGCACTGTCATAGACCTAGTCAATTGCCTGGTCTATCTCTCCCAAGAGTGTCAGGAAAGTATCCGGGACCTAGCAGTCAGGGTGTGCAGGGACCGCATAGTGTCACTGGTCCTACTTTCCCAGCTCCTGGGGAAGATGGTTTCTTGCATCGACATAGTTCCTTGGGCCAGACTCCATTTAAGGAGTCTTCAATGGTTTCTACTTCCCTTCCAGAGGTTGGGCATCAGCTCATCCAACCAAGACGTAAGGGTTCCTGCTCAAACCCTGAGATCACTCCATTGGTGGTTCTCGCCAGTGGTAACTAGAGTGTCACTATTCAAGGAACCCGTCTGTCTTAACACTTACAACAGACGCCAGTATGTTCGGCTGGGGAGCACACCTCTGGTATCAGTTCGCTCAGAGCTGTTGGTCCCGCGTAGATCTGAGACATAACATCAACTGGTTGGAGCTCAGAGCCATACACCTGGCTCTCCGCCACTTCCGCAACGAGGTTGCGAGGCAGCACATGCTAGTCCTTATGGAGAATGTGGCGGCAAGGGGGTACTCGGTACAGGTCTCTCATTGCCAAGGCCCAGTTACTGGGCTCCTGGGCAGAGACCAACCTTTCCTCCCTCAGGGCCGAGCACATCTCGGGGGAGGCAAACTGGCAAGCAGACTTTCTAAGCAGGTCGACCATGGATCACTCCGAATGGTGCCTGCATCCGGACCTCTTTGCAGAGATGTCACAACGGTTCGGACAACTGGTCCTCGATTTGTTTGCTTTGCCGGCAAATGCCCAGCTCCCAAGATTTTTTCCCTGTTCCCATCCCCAGGGGCGGAGGGAACGGATGCCCTTTAGATCCCATGGCCAGGGGGTCTGCTCTACGCATTTCCCCTCTCCCCCTGATCCTGGCAGTCATTCTCAAACTGCTACAGGAACGAGCGGAGGTAATTTTCGTGGCCCTGTACTGGCCGCACAGACCCTGGTTCTCCGACCTTGTGAACCTCTCACGCTCTTCCCCTTGGAAAATCCCACCGGTTCGCGTGTCTCTCCACCAGGGGGTTCTATGACACTCGGAACCCCAATGGCTACAGTTAGCTGCCTGGCACTTGAATGCCGGATCATGACCCAGGAATCGTTCTCGAGAAGAATGATTTCCATGATTCAGGCATCTCGCCATCCAGCTACCAATCACATCTATGACTCCACATGGAGGAATTTTTGCCATTGGTGCGAAAGGCGGCAACTGGATAGCTCAGACTTGACAATTCCACAGATCTTAAATTACTTCCTCGCAGGCCATGATAAGGGCTTAGCCCTAATACCATTCGTAGACAGGTGGCGGCCCTATCAACCCCAATTACCTGTGCCAATTTGGTCCCTTTGGCCCAGCACCCTAGGATATGCGCTTTTCTCAAGGGCGCCACCAACACTAAGCCACCCGTGATACACAGTTATCCCTCTTGGGAATTACCTCAGGTTCTACGGGCCCTCACCTGACCACCGTTTGAGCCTCTCATAACTTGTGCTCTACGGTCCTTGTCCCACAAGGTCACCTTCCTGATCGCTATCACGGCCAGGCACATTTCTGAACTGGCGGCACTGGTCGATCAGGGATGACCTCTGTGTCTTCCATCAGGACCGGGTGGTCCTTTGATTGGATCCCACATTTGTGCCCAAGGTCAACTCCCTTTTTCATAGGGCCCAGGAGATTGTTTTGCCGGATTTTTGTCCTAATCCTTCCCATGACTTAGAGCGGCAGTGGCACACACTGGACATCTGTAGGGCAACATGCCGATACATCAAGCGAACAGCACCCTTTCGCAAGTCCGAGGCCCTCTTTGTTTCTTTCCACCCTTCCTCTCTGGGACAGAAGATGTCTGCCTCCACTATAGGCAGGTGAATCAGGGCTTGGATTGCGGAGGCGTACCAGTCATTTTCCCTGCCAGCTCCAACTTGTATCACGTCTCATTCCACTTGCAGCACTGCGACCTCTGCAGCATGGACCACTCAGGCGTCCATCAAGGAGATTTGCAGGGCTGTGACATGGTCTTCACCCTCCCCATTTGTTAGATATTATAAAATAGACCGCTTTGCTTCCGTGGACGTCTCCTTTGGTCGGAAGGTCCTTCAGCAAGTGGTGTCTGGGGAGGTGGACCGGCCTTATCTGTTTCCCTCCTATTGGGACAGTGAGGCTTTGGTAAGTCCCATTGGTGGATTCTCCATCTCCTGTGCTGGAGAAGTGGCGTTGTCTTACCTGAACGCCTTTTCTCAGCACAGAAATGGAAAATCCACTCCCACCCCTTAGGATCCGTGAGGCCGAGGTTAGGGGTCTGAGAGCCAACACCTTCAGACTGTTGTCAGCAGCTTTCACCCCCGTCAAGACTGGGTTCTCCTAGCCCAGCAGGGGGCGTGACAAGTTTGGCTGACTTGGTCTCAAGGGCAGGAAGACAGAGCAAACCCATTAGTGGATTCTCTATCTCTGTGCTGAGAAAAGGTGTTCAGGTAAGACAACACCCCTTCTTGCTTAGACTATCTTGTCACACAGCGTTGTTGTTGTGGGAAAAATAGAGGAGGAAGGTATATTGTATATGTTCACCACTGTGAGTCAGTTGTAAAATTAATAAAAGCATGATATAAATAAATAAAAATAAATATTCAGTTTTTTTTAAATCCAAGAGTCTTGTCACTTGAAGTCAAAATGCTTTCTCCAGTTACATTTCTTTGACTGATTAGTTTCTGCAACTATTCTCCATCTTCAAAGTACTCATCAAAATGTAGAATATTATTTTCTTAAAAAATACTCTTCAGTTCTGCCCTCAGCTCAAATACTTTGTTGAGAACTGTTTATCACACAGTTTTAAAAACATTTTTAAATGAAATTTATTTAATTTGTAGCAGTATCTGGAAATTTTCTATTCCATCTCCAAGCGTTTTGGACACCAAGGCCTTTCTGTAAAGAAAGCAATGTGTTGTAACCACACCAGGATTTTCTTTTCTTTCAAGAGAAATGAAACCTTTCACAGAGCCAACCATTGATGGATCACCATCAATATAGTTCTTCCTAGACAGATGTTTCAAAATATGAGAACAAAACATTAAATGCGTGTCTTTGCAGCAGAAAGTTTTCTACAATTTCACCATCATTTACAAGTCTTACAAATGCCTTAACATGACATTTATTGGTGAAAATCTGTGGACTTATCAACTTGGATAGAAAAATTTCAGTATCACACATAGCTCTTCAGGATCATGTGACATGTCATCATTATGTGGATTTATTGTACCATTTGGAACTTTTTCAATTTCCCATACTGCATCTGATCCGAACATTTTTGCCGTTACTATTTTATATGCTGGCATGATTACTTTCTCACCCAAAGTGTAACTTATCCTTTGCTGTGTAATATGTTCTGCTACTAAATAATTTGCTTCTTGGCCCTTTTTACAGACTCTAATTTTATTAACAAACACTTTACTCTGTTTTATGATTTCAATATCTGTTTAAAATAGTCAGAAGTTTTACTTGTTGTATGATTTGTAATTAAGTTTTTTTTCAGATTTGCTTTAGCCATTGCAGCATTTCTAATTTGTTTGCCACAGATGAGGCACAATAGAATAGGACAATTTGGATCAATCCATATAAAATCCATTGATCCTCACTGTAATGACCAATTGCACTTTTAGCCCATTGTACTAGAAATGCCTGAAAAGATTTAAAATTTTTATTATCATTATCTTGATTAAACTTAGTAGTATTGGGATAAAATTACTAGATAAAAACTATAGGGAAAAGACATGGGAGGGAAAGAGTAACATCACAACTAAGTTGGACGATTCCGTCTATTTCTTGAAAAAATGCTCTTCTCCCTTATTTTTCCCTTCCTACAATATAGAATTCACCTATTATCAGTGGTGTCCCCTATCTTGCTTGAAACATTAAGAATGGATTCAACCAAATAAACAATACCAGAGAATTTACAAGCAATTGTAACTAGATTTTTATTCCATTTCTGCTTCACGTGCTTTACAGGCTTCTCTAAGCAGTTTACAGAATTATCATATTGCCCCCCAACAATCTGTGTTCTCATTTTACTGACCTCCGAAGGATGAAAGGCTGAGTCAACCTTGATCCAGTTAAACTCGAACTGCCAAGCTATTGGCAGTCGGCAGTCAGCAGAAGTAGCCTGCAATACTGCATTCTAATCGTTGCATTTCCATAGCTCATCACTTGAGAGTGTTATGCAATAATTTTTTAAGTAAATAATGATCTCCCTGGGAAACCTAGTGACTTTCACGGAATCTTGGTTGAGAAATCCTGATTTACATACTTCTTTGGGTACCCATTTACTTGTTATTAAATTTATTTAGGTTATTCTTGATTTTGGCCAATTTCATTCCTTTTCCTATTGGTTGGTGAATTTTGTTTTGGTCATTGGATGGTACATTTCAGAGGAAGAGATAAACAAAGCAGTGTTGCACTATCCTGCCACAGATTCTGTTCCTTTTGTACATGTGATTTCATGATTCGTGAACAAAAGGGATGGAGCTTGTTGTACAACACAATACTTTTTTCTTCGTTGTTGCCCTCGTTTTCTCCCTCCCCTTCTCCCTGTGAATAACTCAATAGCCTCAATTATCTCTTGGCAACCAATCATTTAAAGCCACTGCATATTTAGCAACAGGATGACCAGTCTATTATCATTAGTTTCCTGCTTGCCTGCCTTCTTTTCTGGGTTACCCTTCCACATATTACATCAATGGTACACAGATTATCTAAAAGGATTATTGGCAATGTAACCTTATGGAAGGATAAATCTGGAAAAATCGCAAGTGCTGGTTGATTCATTGTGATAGCAGAACCCAGAATTATACATAACTGAAATACTAAAATCAGAATATAATTTGATGTAGGTAAATTTGGGGAGGGGCAAATTGTGAACATAATCTAAAAAGAAGCACTCACGTTTTACATTTTATTTATAGCATCTATTCCCTTTTATGTTTCATTTATCATGTTACTGCTGGCTCTGATGAGTTTACTTTCAACATTTTACAGTTCTCAAATATTAAATGAAACAGTATGATTTTTACTGTTTATTAAAAATTATAATCTATAACAATATAGTATTTTATAAATTACTAAGAAGAACTCCAAAATGATCCAATCCAGAAACTATTAGATCAGGGGTCCCTAACCTGTGGGCCGCAGCTTGGTAGTGGGCCATGGCCTGCTGGCTACTGGGCCACGGGACAGGCTGGCCAGTGCGTGCATGTAGTGCTGCAGCCACAGTGCATGAAATTGGGCTGCCGCTGCACCGCAGGAGATGAAAGTGGGCCACTGCCATGTCATGGGGTGTGAAAACAGGACGCCGCTGTGCCTTGGGGAAAACAGGATGCCACTGCTGCTGTGCTGTGCAAGAACAGGGCAGGGCTGACAAGTATCATGCAAATGCTAGCCCTGTCCCATTTGCGTCACGTGCGTGCTCATGGCATCGTGCGCGCACACATGTAAAATACTTCCTCCCTTTTCCTCCGCCAACCGAGAAAGGTTGGTGACCTCTGTATTAGATGATTAGGGGACTGGAGGATAAAACCTATAAAGAATGGTTGCTGGAATTAATTAATTTAATAATAATAATAAAGTTGGAAGGGACCTTGGAGGTCATCGAGTCCAACCCCCTCCCCTGCTCAGGCAGGAACCCTACATCATTTCAGACAAATGGCTGTCCAGTCTCTTCTTAAAAACTTCCAGTGTTGGAGCAGTCACCGCTTCTGGAGGCAGGTTGTTCCATTGGTTAATTGTTCTAACTGTCAGGAAGTTTCTCCTTAGTTCTAAGTTGCTTCTCTCCTTGATCAGTTTCCATCCATTGCTTCTCATCCTGCCTTCAGGCCCTTGGAGAATAGCTTGACTCCCTCTTCTTTGTGGCACCCCCTGAGATATTGGAACACTGCTATCATGTCCCCCCTCGCCCCTCGTCCTTCTCTTCGTTAAACTAGACATACCCAATTCCAGCAACCGTTCCTTATATGCTTTGGCCTTCAGTCCCCTAATCATCTTTGTTGCTCTTCTCTGTACTCTTTCTAGAGTCTCAGCATCTTTTTTACATCGTGGTGACCAAAACTGGATGCAGTATTCCAAGTGTGGCCTTACCAAGGCATTGTAAAGTGGTATTAACACTTCACGTGATCTTGAGTCTATCCCTCTGTTAATGCAGCCCAGCACTGTGTTGGCTTTTTTGGCAGCTGCAGCACACTGCTGGCTCATATTTAAGTGATTGTCCACTAGGACTCCGAGATCCCTCTCACAGTTACTACTATTGAGCAAGGTACCCCATATACTATACCTGTACATTTGGTTTTTCTTACCTAAATGTAGAACATTACTTTTTTCACCATTGAATTTCATTTTGTTAGATAGCGCCCAGTGTTCAAGTCTGTCCAGGTCCTCCTGTATCTTAAGCCTGTCTTCTGGAGTGTTGGCTATTCCTGCCAGCTTGGTGTCATCCGCAACTTTGATGAGTTCCCCATCTATCCCCTCATCCAAATCATTGAAGATTACTGGGCCTAGAACAGAGCCCTGGGGCACCCTACTACACACTTCCCTCCATGTAGATGCAGTTCCATTGAGGACCACATGCTGAGTACAGCCGGTCAGCCAGCTATGAATCCATCTGGTGGTGATGCTGTCTAACCCACATTTTTCTATCTTATCGAGTAGTAAGTTGTGATCTACTTTATCAAATGCCTTACTGAAGTCCAAGTAAATTATATCCATAGCATTCCTCTGATCCACTAATTTTGTCACTTGGTCAAAGAATGCAATAAGATTTGTCAGGAGTGATCTGTTTTTGACAAACCCATGTTGGCTTTTAGTAATGACTTTTCCAGAATCTTCCCAGGTATTGAGGTTAGGCTGATAGGTCTGTAATTTCCTGGATCCATTTTTTTTCCTTTTTTGAAGTTGGAAACTACATCAGCTCTTTTCCAGTCCTCTGGTAGTTTCCCAGTGCTCCAAGATCTTTGAAAAATATAGCTCAGTGGTTCTGAGATCACATCTGCCAGTTCCTTGAGAACCTTGGGGTGTAATCCATCTGGTCCTGGTGATTTGAACTCATCCAGGCTGGACAGGTGCTCCCTTATCGTTTTCTTGCCTATCTTAACTTGTGTTTCTATACTGTTTTTTATGGCACTATTTTTGATAGGTTGATCTGTTTTTTCCCTTTGTGTAGAGACAGATGCAAAAAACGAGTTAAATAGTTCTGCTTTCTCTCTATTGCTAGTCACCTTCTTACCACTTTCACCCACTAATGGACCAATTGTTTCCTTCACTTTTTTCTTGTTTTTTACATGTTGAAAGAAGCTTTTTTTTGTTATTTTTGACTTTGGTCGCAAACCTTAGTTCATTTTGAGCCTTGGCTTTCCTCACTTCATCTTTGCAGGCTCGGGCTATTTGCTGATATTCTGACTTAGTTATGTGCCCCTCTTTCCACTTTCTATACTTGTCCTTTTTATCTTTCAATTTGTCAGAGAGTTCTTTATGCAGCTATGCTGGTTTCTTTTGAGAGCTGTTATTTTTCCTCTTTGTTGGTATTGAGTTAGACTGGGCTTCTATTATCTTGCTTTTCAAAATTTCCCAAGCTTCTTGCATTGTTTCCCCCTGGAGGATTCTCATCCATGGAATCCTTTCCAAGCCCTCTCTAAGTTTATTGAAATTAGCTCTCTTGAAGCCCAAGACTCTAGTTTGACTATGTTCTATTGCTTTTGCTTCCATAATGTTGAATTCCAATATTGCATGATCACTACCTCCCAAGGTTCCTGTGGCTTCAACACCTTCTATAATTTCATCTCTGTTAGTGAGAATTAGATCCAAAATGGCTAATCCCCTGGTTCCCTTCTCTACCTTTTGGGAGACAATGTTGTCTGCTAGGATTGTCAGGAATCTGTTTGATCTTCCACTTGGTGCAGAGTTTGTCTCCCAGTTGATGTCAGGGTAATTAAAGTCCCCCATTACTATGGTGATGTGCTTCCTACATACCTTAGTTAGCTGACTAGCAAAAAGTTCATCTATTTCCTCTGTTTGGTTGGATGGCCTATAGTATACACCTATGGCAATGTCATTTTTTCTCCCTTTTATATTGACCCAAATGCATTCAAGACAGTTCTTGTTATTGTTGTGCTCTATTTCTGTGGAGATGTAGTTATTTCTTATATAGAGAGCAACTCCACCTCCTCTTTTATTTGAGTTGTTTCTTTTAAATAATTTAAATCCCTCTAGCTGTGTGTTCCATTTGTGGGGTTCATCCCACCATGTTTCTGTAATGGCAACAATATCATATCTGCCCTCATTGACCTGAATTTCTAGTTCACTTTGTTTGCTGTTCATACTCCGTGCATTGGTGTATAGACATTTGAGTCCTTTATGACTGGCCCTGTGTTTACTTTATACATAACCTGAGTGGTGCCTGAGTTCCCCTATTGTCTTATCACCTATTTGGTTAGTGCATTTTGTGTGGCACTTGTTATTAAAAGCTTGATTTTGCTTGACAGCATGGTTGGTATTTTTGTCCACATACATATCTATCTTACATGCACTGATAGCCCTATTGTTTTTAGATTGCTGGGGACAGGGATGCTCTGTATTGATTAACTCACTGTCCCCGCTGTTTAGTTTAAAGATTCCTCCAGAAAATCTGTGAATTTATAGCCGATTAATTCAGTCCCTTTCTTTGATGGATGCAAACCATCTCTTTTGTACATTTTTTCATGGGACCAACTACTGACATCATGACTAATATATCCAAAGCCTTCCCCTTTATACCACTCCTTTAGCCACATGTTGAATTGTGCTATACGCTGGCCTTTTCCATTTTGCTCTTTATACACTGGTAAAACCTCTGAAAAAGTTAGCCTACAGCCTATTTTGCCAAGTTCCTGCCCCAAACTCTAGAAATCATTCTGCACAGAGAGTACATCCTTTTGGGACAGATCGTTAGTGCCAAGATGTACAATAGCCTCCACATCACAGTTCTTGCTGGTATTCTTAATTATTTTAGAAATATTCTTCTTATCCCTACTGGCAGTAGTACCTGGGACACATCTGACCTCTTTTGAAACCCCTGTGTCCTTTCCTAAATTTACATCCTTTATAATTGAATCACCAACCAGAAGGTAGTTTCTCTTTTTGGATGCCTTTCTGTTCTTGCATGACTGGTGTGTAATACCTGATTCTCACTTCTCCCTGTCGGAAACAAGTTCTTCATCTCGGTCCATGATCCACTGCTTATTTGAGTTATCATCACAAATACCTTTACCTGTCTCCTTAATTTCCCTATTAAGGTCATCAAGGGCGTTGTATCTGTTGTGCAGGGACACAGTGAAAGCTTTATGTTTATGGTTCACAGCTCTCACCCTGCCAGATCCCACGGTTGTCCACACTGCCCTTCTCCTGCAGGATCTTTGTGGTAGAGGGGGCTGATAACGTGGAGGCTCAATAGAGTAGAAGGGCTTAACTGGACACCTAATTTCTGCCTGAAGAGTACAGATTACAGACCCTAGATAAGTGGTTCTCAACCTTTCTAATGCCACGACCCCTTAATAAAGTTCCTCATGTTGTGGTGACCCCCAACCATAAAATTATTTTCGTTGCTACTTCAAAACCGTAATTTTGCTACTGTTTTAAATCGTAATGTAAATATCTGATATGCAGGATGTATTTTCATTGTTACAAATTGAACATAATTAAAGCGTAGTGATTAATTACAAAAACAATATAGCAATGCTCACTGGAGAAGCTTACTCTTCCTTGCTCAAAAATGTTGGGAGGGAGGGAAGGAAGGAAGGAAGATTGAAGGGGAAAGGAAGGAGGTGGAGAAGGAAGGAGATTGAAGGAGGAAGGAAGGAAGGAGAGGGAGATTGAAGGTGAAGGGATGGAGTTGGAGATGGAAGGAAGGAAGGAAGGAAGATTGAAGGGGAAAGGAAGGAGATGGAGAAGGAAGGAGATTGAAGGAGGAAGGAAGGAAGGAAAGATTGAAGGGGAAGGGAAGGAGATGGATGGATGGAAGGAAGGAAGGAAGGAAGGAAGGAAGAGAGGATTGATTTTTGGAGAGTCATGTTTTCCCAAATGGTGATGAACTGCAACTCCCAGTATTCCCCACTCTTCCACAGTGCTTTTTAGGGCTGCTGGGGATGGTAGTCTGGAGCCCCCCATCGTCATCACAGCACCTCTTGCCCTCTCACAGCCGCCCCCGGGACCTGCCCGCCACTCCAAACTCCTGAGCGCCATCACAACGGCAGGATCGTGGGAGCCCCTTTCCACGCTGCACAGCCCTTCACTGCCAAACCCTTCCCCGACTAATCACATGCGAGAGGGGTGTGGCCGGAGCGCCAGCTCCTGCTCGGAAGGCGCCGCTTCTCCCCTCCCGGCCCATCCAGCTGGCTTCCGATGCACATGCGGGTATCACCCTCTTCCCCACCACCTGGCCGCTTCCGAGGCCTGAAGTCCAACAAGCCAGGAAGGAGCTGCTCCTGCCCACTAGCCCCAGGGCCATGCCGGGCGCCAGAGGGCCAAGGCGGCCTCCGATGGTGAGGAAGATGGGCCGGGCAGTGCGGGGGGAAGCTCCGGCGCGGCGTGGAGGCAGCGGTCCAGACCTGGCTCGGACTGGCCGCCCACGCAGCTGAATCGGCCCGTGGCAGTGTTGGGGGCGCGTTTCAAGCCCCTAGGCTTGCCGTGAGCTGGGAGACGGGGAGGACGCAGCCAGCAGCCAGCTGACGTCCGCATGGCCCCCAGGAGCACAGTCCGACTCCCGACAGTCAGCTGGGAGTTGTTCAGAGTCCGGACATCGTTGGGGAACCGGCAGGGCTACTACACACTGCCCGGCTCCCGACAGCCAGCTGAGAGTCGGCCCCATGCACGCCAGCTGCCCTCCCAGCGCCCGCCGCTGCCCTGCTAGCCTTACCTTGGCCACCGCCCATTTGGTGCGGCGGCAGGTAGGCCCAAGCGCTCCTGGGCGGCCATGGCAAGCAGCAGTGATGCCTACCATAGATACTCCTCACTTCATTGTTCTCTACATCCACAATCCCGGGGGACATGGCAGAAGCTCTAAAGGCGGAGGACAAGAGGTTTGAGTTTTCTCTCCGCAGAGCTCACCAGGCCTCGGCATGGGTGATCAGGGCTGCAACATCTTCGTCCGTTTTTGCAAGGGCATCCATCATGTGGATCCGCGAACTACAGGCCCTGATTCCTCCTGACCAGGTGCGTGCACACCAGATGTTAGGAGAATTAGTTGCTGCATCGGAATATATGGCAGACTCATCTCTCCATTCTGCCAAGTACCGCACAAAATCCATTGCTGCCACTGTCTCATCCCGTAGGCTGTTGTGGTTAAAGCAGTGGAGAGCAGACTTAAAATCCAAGTGGTGCCTATCGACAGCCATGTACAGTGGGACACACCTATTCGGTCCTGTACTTATAGAGAGAAAGGACAAGCGCAAGATTCTTGCGCACCTCTCTAAGAGAGCAGATAGAAGGCCCTAGCAGGAATTCAGCAGGCAGACCTTTCGTGCCGGAGGTTCCTGGGAGTGGAGGCAGACCTTTCGGACCGGACAGTCCTGGAAATGGTCCAGAGGTTCTCGATCCTTTTCTCCCAGACAGGATCGACAGCAGGACTGCCAAAATCCTGGAACCAGGGGTCAATTCCAGTCCAAGTGTCCCTTTCGAAGGGCTGGGGGCCGCCCTTACAGGAAGTCCAAGTGACGCCAAGGTGGATACTCCTATAGGCGGTCGCTTAGTGCTGTTCAGCGACATTTGGGAGGCCACCACCAGCGACTCTTGGGTAAGGAAGACCATAAGATATGGCCTCGCCCTAGAATTTCTGTCCATTCCTCCAGACCCTTTCATACAGTGTCCCACCTCAAGAAACACAAGCAAGGCCGAGTTGGTATCCACGGCCATATCCCATCCGCTAGAAATAGAGGCCATAGAACCAATACCTCTGAAACATAGAGAAAGAAGGTTTTACTCCATTCTGTTCGTGGTTCCCAAGGCCTCGGGGGGAGGGGTTGGAGGGCAATATTGGATTTAAAGGGACTAAATTACTTCCTAACCTACAGGAGTTTCAAGATGCAGTCCATTCTGGCCAGTATCAGAAAAGGGGATTTCCTCTCCTCCATAGATCTGACTGAAGCGTACCTCCACATTCCCATCCTCCCACAACACCGCAAATTCCTCCAGTTTTGTTACACGCACCGGCATTATCAGTACAGGGCTCTACTCTTCGGCCTTTCCTCGGCCCCTTGGGTATTCACAAAAGTATTGGTAGTCTTAGCAGCCCATCTCAGAGTGATGCTGGTGCACGTGCAATGTTACCTGGATGATATAATTATCCAATCCAGTTCATTCCGTTCCACCCAATTGGACCTACAACTCACAATCGATACCCTCCAGAAACACGGATTTTCCGTAAATTTCAAGAAGAGTCACACAACTCCCTCCACTCGAATCCTCCACCTAGGAGCAATAATAAACTTAAATCTTTGCACAGTTTAGCTCTCCCAGGAGCGCAAGGACAGTATCAGGGCACCTGTTCATAAGATCCGGAGGGAGAAGGTAGTTCCACTGGTCCAGTTGTCCCAGCTGTTGGGAAAGATGGTCTCCTATCTGGGAATTATCCCATGGGCCAGACTACATTCCAGAATTCTCCAGTGGTTCCTCTTTCCCTTCCAGAAACAGAACGTGAGCGCTTCCACAAGGAAGGTGAGAGTCCCGCACCACACAATGTTGTCCCTTCTGTGGTGGACGTCGTCGGCAATGAACAGGGGGTCCCTTTTCAAAGAGCCTCCAAGGCTCACCTTAACTACAGACGCCAGTCTGTTCGGCTGGGGCACCCACCTACAGACTCACATGGCACAGGGACAATGGTCCCAGTCAGATTTATCACACAACATAAATTGGCTGGAACTCAGAGAAATCCATCTGGCACTTCATCAATTCTCTGCCCTAGTGGTGGGGAAGCACGTCTTGATAATGACGGACAACATAGTAGCCAAGGCCCATGTCAACAGACAAGGAGGGACCCGGTTGTGGTCTCTCATACTGGAGACCCTGGACCTGGGTCTGTGGGTAGAATCCAATCTGGAGTCGATCAGTGCGGAACACATATCTGGGGAAGCGAATCGTCAAGCCAATTCACTGAGCAGGGTTACGGTTGACCACTCGGAGTGGCGGCCAGATTCTGACAACCACAAGTGGATCTGTTTGCCTCTACGACAAACTCCAAGCTACCCAGGTACTTCACAAGGTTCCTGTTGCCGAGGGCAGAGGGAACAGATGCCCTCCGCAGTAAGTGGCCCAGGGGACTGCTTTATGCATTTCCCCCTCTTCCCCTGATACCAGCGAGTATCCGCAAACTTCTCCAAGAACAGGCGGAAGTAATCTTAGTTGTCCCACACTGGTCAAGGTGACCGTGGTTTGCCGACCTCGTGGATTTGTCACTCTCCCCACCGTGGAAGATTCCGCCAGGCCACATCTCTCTCAGTCAAGGGAGACTTCAACACCCAGACCCCCAGTGGCTTCAACTAGCCGCTTGGCACTTGAGCGGGAGAGTTTAGCCAGGCAGTCCTATTCATCTGGGGTGATCTCCATAATCCAAGCCTCAAGGTGGCCCTCGACGAATAGGATCCATGCTGCCACGTGGAAGAATTACTGCACATGGTGTATTACGCAGAATCTTAGACCGTTGGTGATCACTATTCCTGACATATTAGATTACCTTTTGGAGGGTCTGAATAAGGGCCTATCACATAGTACCATCCGCAAACAGGTTATGGCCTTATCTACAGTCCTCACGTGTGAAAATCTAGTCCCATTATCACAGCACTTGGCTGTTGCCGCCTTTCTAAAAGGGGCGATTAATGCTAAGCCCCCTGCGGTGCATCGCTATCCATCATGGGACTTACCAAAAGTATTGCAGGCTCTCATGGCGTTACCGTTCGAACCCATCAGGTCTTGTTCACTTCACTTCCTTTCTCTGAAGGTTGCCTTTCTGGTAGCCATCACATCGGCAAGGCGTATTTCAGAACTGGCCACGCTTTCAGTCAGAAGTGACCTGTGTATGTTTCTGGATGACAGAGTGGTCCTTAAATTGGACCCTTCTTTCATTCCAAAAGTCAATACATGGTTCCATGGGTCTTCTTTTGTCCCAACTCGTCATATCACCTGGAGAGGCTGTGTCATAAAATAGACGTGCGCAGGGCTCTGCACCATTATGTCAAGTGGACCGCCGCTTTTCGCAAGTCGGAAAACCCGTTTGTGTCTTTTCAACCTCTTCCATGGGTAAGATGGTATCATCTTCAACCATTGCAAGATAGATTAGGGCATGCATCGCTCACGCCTATAGATCCCAGTCTTTCCCGGTGCCTACAAACATCACCACTCATTCTACACGTAGCGCGGCCACATCAGCGGCCTGGTCTACCCAGGCTTTGGTTGAGGAGATCTGTAGGGCAGTGACCTGGTTTTTCCCCTCTTCATTTATAAGGCATTACAAACTTGATAAGTTCGCTGCGGCAGATGCTTCATTTGGTAGAAGGGTCTTGCAACAGGTAGTTTCCTCACAAGGGACACATGCCTAGACTTTTCCCTCCCCGTAGGGACATGGATGGCTTTGGTATGTCCCACCGGTGGATGCTACAATCATCATGCTGGAGTAGGGGCGTTGTCTTACCTGAACGCCTTTTCTCAGCATGATGATGTAGCATCCACACCCACTGTTAACAGGCAGTCTAGGCAGGTGTTGTTACAGGAGGAGCAATTGCATCAGACTTCGTCATGGATGCTTTGCCTCGTCAAAACTGGGAAAGGCACCGCCCAAGGGAGGCGTGGCTAAAGTTCTGACTTAGTCTCAACTGAGCAGGAAGGCTGAGATTACCCACCGGTGGATGCTACATCATCATGCTGAGAAAAGGCATTCAGGTAAGACAACACCCCTTCTTTTCATTTTTCCATTTTTTTTGGTAAGTGCCTAGAGCAGTGGTTCTCAACCTTCCTAATGCTGCGATCCTTTAATACAGTTCCTCATGTTGTGGTGACCCCCAACCATAAAATTATTTTCGTTGCTACTTCGTAACTGTAATTTTGCTACCGTTCTAAGTTCTTCATCTCGGTCCATGATCCACTGCTTATTTGAGTTATCATCACAAATACCTTTACCTGTCTCCTTAATTTCCCTATTAAGGTCATCAAGGGCGTTGTATCTGTTGTGCAGGGACACAGTGAAAGCTTTATGTTTATGGTTCACAGCTCTCACCCTGCCAGATCCCACGGTTGTCCACACTGCCCTTCTCCTGCAGGATCTTTGTGGTAGAGGGGGCTGATAACGTGGAGGCTCAATAGAGTAGAAGGGCTTAATTGGACACCTAATTTCTGCCTGAAGAGTACAGATTACAGACCCTAGATAAGTGGTTCTCAACCTTTCTAATGCCACGACCCCTTAATAAAGTTCCTCATGTTGTGGTGACCCCCAACCATAAAATTATTTTCGTTGCTACTTCAAAACCGTAATTTTGCTACTGTTTTAAATCGTAATGTAAATATCTGATATGCAGGATGTATTTTCATTGTTACAAATTGAACATAATTAAAGCGTAGTGATTAATTACAAAAACAATATAGCAATGCTCACTGGAGAAGCTTACTCTTCCTTGCTCAAAAATGTTGGGAGGGAGGGAAGGGGAAGGAAGGAAGGTTGAAGGGGAAAGGAAGGAGATGGAGAAGGAAGGAGATTGAAGGAGAAAGGAAGGAGATGGAGAAGGAAGGAGATTGAAGGGAAAGGAAAGAAGGAAATAGAAAGAGATTGAAGGGGAAGGGATGGAGATAGAGATGGAAGGAACGAAGGAAGAAAGATTGAAGGGGAAAGGAAGGAGATGGAGAAGGAAGGAGATTGAAAGGGGAAGGAAGGAAGGAAGGAGAGAGATTGAAGGGGAAGGGATGGAGATGGATGGAAGGAAGGAAGGAGATTGAAGGGGAAGGAAGGAAGGAGAGAGAGATTGAAGGGGAAGGAATGGAGATGGAGATGGAAGGAAGGAAGATTGAAGGGGAAGGAAGGAGATGGATGGAAGGAAGGAAGGATTGATCTTTGGAGAGTCATGTTTTCCCAGATGGTAATGAACCAGCATTCCCCACTCTTCCACAGTGCTTTTTAGGGCTGCTGGAGACGGTAGTCTGGCTGACAGCCAAGCGGCAGCACCTCTGGGGCCTCGGAAGCTGCGCGGAGGATCTGCGCACCTCGGAGCTGCAGGCCGCCCTCTCGCACCTCATCCCGGCACCTCTTGCCCTCTCCCAGCCGCCCCCAGGACCTGCCTACCCCCAGCCTCCTGAGCGCCATCACAGCGGTGGGGTCGCGGGAGCCCCATTCCACACTGTGCAGCTCTTCACCGCCACGATCCTTCCCCGACTCGTCACAAGTGAAGGGGCACGGCCGGAGCGCCAGCTCCTGCTCGGAAGGCACCACTTCTCCCCTCCTGGCCCGGCCGGCTGGCCTCCGACACACATGTGGGCATCGCTGCCACCTCACCCTCTTCCCCGCTGCCTGGCTGTTTCTGAGGCCCGGAGCCCGGCGAGTCGGGAAAGAGCCGCTCCTGCCCACCAGCCCCAGGGACACACCGGGCGCCAGAGGGCCGAGGCAGCTTCCGATGGTGAGGGAGGCAGGCCGGGCGGTGTGGAGGAAGCTCTGGTGCGGCGTGAAGGGCAACCGGGGCAGAGCGCGGCCGGGCAACCAGGAGGCATGAGGACAGGCTTGGCACCGCAGCTCAGCTCAGTCAGCAGCAGCGGCAGAGCAGCCCAGCAGCAGCGCCAGCAGCGGTGGCCACCGCCGCCCTCTTCTGCCGGCTCCTCCACCTCCAGGGTGCCCTTCTGCTCAAACAGCGCCTGCTCCTGCCGCCGCAGTGCCATTGCGCATGCCCCCGACGCCACCCCGGGCCGGCTCGGCCACCCACGCAGCTGAGCCAGCCCAGAGCGGTGTCGGGGGTGCGCGCAATGGCACTGCGGCAGCAGGAGCAGGCGCTGTTGGAGAAGGGCGCCCTGGAGATGGAGGAGCCAGCGGAGGAGGGTGGCAGCGGCCGGATAGAGGAGCGGTGTCTCAGTTCTAAGACCATTGGAAATATGTGTTTGCCGATGGTCTTAGGTGACCCCTGTGAAAGCATCGTTCGACCCCCAAAAGGGTCGCGACTCACAGGTTGAGAACCGCTGGCCTAGAGTAACCCCACAGCAAGTTAGGCAGAAAATATATTTAAATAAGTTATGTTTTCTTTTTTTAATCTGATAAAAAGTTTTATATGTAGCATCAGAGAGTTTACTTCAGTTCAAGATTATTGGACATTTAAGAATGTCAATATAACTTTTCTGAGTAAATCCATATATAATTCTGAAAATAGTAAGATCCTTAGAAACCTTTTGCAATATTTCTAGAGCTGCAATACTTTTCAGATAAAATTAGGTTGAAACTCTGTTCCCATCTCTGCTTATTTAAGGTTTCAAACACCGGCTTCTCTTATACACTGTAACGTATCTGTAATAAAAGTAATTCTTGATTGAAGGTCAAAGTTGGAAGCAGAATATTGTTAAGCAATTCAATCATAACGTGGGATGTCACATGATTGCATCATTAGCAATAACAATCCTGGCAGTCCTGATTGATGTCCTGACTCTTTAGATACATGAGTTACTAAGTGAGAAAGAAGGGAATCCCAGATAAGGATTGTGGGAATGCCATAACGGAACTGGGAAGGCGGGGGGAAGGGGCTCTCACAGTGTGAAGCCACCATGCTCTGGGAAGTCCTAGCAGCCCAGAGCAAAGTCGTCAAACATCCAGGCAGCACAATGGAATTTCTTGGACCTGCTAGCCCCAGTCCAGTAATGCAGAACCTGCAGTTACCTTCGCTACCCTGTTCTTTGAGCTCGTGGCATGCAATCACAGGCTGACCTTTGCCATTTTCTTGCTCCAACAGCTGACAAGGCATGCCTGGCCTGACCCTTCATGAAGCATCAATTGGCTACATGAAGTCATCTCCCTGAGGTTTCACAAGGAAACCACTCTACACAACGTGGGGAAGAAAGTATTGTGTGGCCAGCAGTTACCTTATAAAGGACCAGGCAGGGCATACAGTAGCAAGAGAAAGAAGACAGTGAAGGTTAGCTACGGCATCAGGCACCATGGAGTGCAGAGGTCAAAAAGAACATAGATGGGTTGGTGGAGGAGTTGAATGCCAAATGCATGGAGATGTTGCAATGGGCCTTTATTTAGGGACTAGTCATAAACCCCTTCTTTTAGTGCCAGCATTCAAGTAGTCATTGAATGAATGTTTGTAAGTCAAGGACTAACTGTAGTCACATCCCAATTAGGAAAACAAATTATTTTTTCACAGGGTCTGACTTGGTGATCAAGTTGTGAAGACACTTTTTATTTGAGAGATTTAATTATTGCCTAAAATAGGTGTTTTAGATAAGAAAAATGAAGAGATAGATGTTTAATATATTTGAAAAGACTTTCCTCTCTTCACTAAGAAGTAAAGTTGGAGTCCATGTTTTTACAAGTTAGCTGACTGCTGTAGAAGGGAAAAGAAGTAATTTTTTCAAGCTTGCCAGGATTGCGATAGATACTATTGCTTCACAGAGATTGTTTCTCTTTTAACTTTAAATTTAACTATCATTTTCCATTCCAACAAATTTGACAGAAGGCAAAATATTTCTAAAAGATAGGATGTAGGAGCTTTCTTTACTTTTGTTTCCCACTTTCTTTCACCTAGGTCAGTAGTAGAGAACCTTTTAGAGACCGAGTGTCCAAACAGCAACCCAAAACCCATTTATTTATTGCCGGGTGCTGGGTGGGTGTGGCCGACTGGTTGGGTGTGCTCACGGCCGACTGGGTGAGTGTGGCCACGGTGGATGTGGCCACCTCGATGATGCTTGTGGGGAGGGACACCTGTAGAAGCCGGGCAGGATTGGGGGAGATGAAGGGGTCTCTGGCAGGTGGGGTGATGGGCCGGAGCTCATCCTGCGGGGTGAGGCAAAGCGAGGCAGGGCGGGTGTGCCAATTGCCACAGGGCAAGGCAAAACGAGGCAGTCTGGAGCAGCTGCTGCCTGGCACCATCACCCCCCCCACACAGAGGCCAGTGAGTGCATGGGGGCCGACGATGTCTGTCAGCAGCCGCAGCCTCCTGCATCATGGCATCTCCATCGGTGTGAACAGAGATGACCCCAGGACAGCCAGAAAGCAACCCTCACCTGGTACAGGCCCTGTCTACATGGTGCCTCTGATGGGGGTGGTGGCTGCTGCTCGAGCCCCTTGACTGGCCAACCACACAGGGAAGCAGGAGGAGGCAGCAGTGATCCCTGCATCTCCCAAGCCAGCCGGCCGCAGATCTGAAAACGAAGTTGTGCCGACCATCCTCACACTGGTGGGGGCAGCGGCAGGGAAGGTGAGCTGTGGCACATGCCCTCCCTGCTTGGAGGTGCATGCAGGACGTGTGGCAGCAGCAGCAAATGGTGCCCGGATGCCAGATCCTGCCTTCTCCCACTGCCGCCAGTGCGAGGATGTTCGGCAAGAGCTTTACTTCTGGATCTGCTGCCTGATGCTATTGGCTTGCACACACAGAGGCCAGCAAGCACATGGAGACTGATGGTGTCCATCAGCAGCCACAGCATGCTGGCTGTCCTACATAATGGCGGACTGGCCACAGAGCCCCATCGGCGTGGGTGGAAACAGCTTCGGGATAGCCGGAAGGAACCCTTTGCCTGGCCTGGGTGCATCCACTCGACGGATCTGACGGAGAAGCAGAAGGGGCAGCTGATGCATGAATCTGCTGCCTCGTTGGGCTGCTAGTGAGCAACCGAGGTCACTCCAGACCCGCAGTTGTCCCTCTACCTCCTCCTGCTTCCCTGCATAGTTAACCGGTTGGAACATCAGCAGACGCCACTGCCATCAGATCCGTTGAGTGGATGTGCCCAGACCGGGCAAAGGGTTCCTTCCAGCCATCCCGGGACTGTCTCTGCTCACGCCGATGGGGCTGCACCGCAGAAGGGAAATGGCGGCTCTGATTCCCCCCTGCTGGCCTCTCCCAGCCCCCTGCCCGGTGCCCCTTCTATGAAATCCTACGTGACCACAGTGTGGATGAGAGGCTTGGCCAGCGGGGGTGGCTTTCCTCCGTGGAGGGTCCTTGCCCTCCTGCCCCCCCAAGCCAGACCTCAGCTTCCCCTAGCCTGGACCTGATGACCCTCACCCTCCTGCCCCACCTTAGCTGAACAGCAGCCTAGCCCGACCAAGATAGAGGGAAGACGAGACAGAGAATGGTTGTTAAAATGATTTTAAACCCACCACTGGTCACTTCCAAAGGCCGCTCACTCACTCTCCCGCCAAAACTGCTCCTTTTATAGGTTCCCTCACCCTGCCCAGCTCTCACAGCTGTTTCCGGACTACGCATGCATGGAGAGGGGGAGGAGAGGAGCCCAGCAATGGCACTCGTGCCCACAGGGATGACTCTGCGTGCCGCCTGTGGTATGCATGCCATAGGTTGTCCACCACGGACTTACATGCCAGTTTAATAATTGTTTACATTTTTTTGAGCTTCAACCAGCTATGGTTTTTACCGATGCCTTCAAATAATGTAAAACTGTGATGATACATATACTTCAAAACTTTAGACTAAAACTTAAAATGAAGTGATAAAATGTAAAAATGAAATTCAGATGCGGAATTCTATATTTAAAATTTTAAAATGTATCTCAAGAAACTTGATTTGGCTGTAATACAGTGAAAGTTCGCAATCTGAACATATTAATAAAAGTAATCTCTTTTACGCTGGTCCTCAGTTTATGATGATAATTGGAACTGGAATTTCCATTGCTAAGCAATGCGATCATATAGCGGGACCACACTGTTTAGTGATAGGAAGGGGGAGAGAGAGGTTTAAAGTAACCCAACTGTTTTTTATGCCTAAAGTGGAGCTAGAATTTTCCTGATTTCCAGCCTAGTGCTGTAACTACTGGATCAAATTGCAAATAAGGTGCAAAGATGACCATGTGATTATGGGGTGCTAAAACTGATTGTAAATATAAACAAATGACAAAGTGCCCAGATTGTGATCACATGATTGTGGGCAATGCTGGGATGGACAGTTCTTAAAGAACAGGTCATAATCACATAACCATTCAGCGCTATCATAGTTCTGAACATTTGCTGAATGAATCGTCATCGGTCAGGACTATCTGTAATTTGATCTTATCTAGAGAACAGTGTCCAGTTCTAGGTCCTGCCTCTTTACAAGTTTGAATACAAATTGCAATAATTTCAGAAGAGTGCAGAAGAAAATAATTCCTGATTTGTAAAACCAGGCCTTTGAGGAGAAAGTTGACATTGGTTTGTTAATTCTGGAGGGAAAATGTTGTGGAGGATGTGTTTTACAAAATATAAGAAAATATTCTTATAAGAATAAGAAATTGAAATAAATAGAAAAATGAATTGAAAATAAATTGAATGGTCTGTAATAACAGGAGGATAACTTTTGCTTGAAAATTAGAAGAAATGTCTTAATACTGTGAGTGTGGTTTCATCTAGGAATCCATGACTTGGAGAAACACGTCTCCTCTGTTACAGTTCTTTTTGCTGGGTTCAGGATTGTCTTTTTTTATTTCTTGCAAGAAGTAGTAGTTCGGCAAAATGATTCACAAACCCCTTTGATTTGGGTTCCATAATTGCTTTAAAATATATATTGTCATATGTGACTGTTTTAGTATGATTTTAGAATCTTTTCCATCATTGTCAACAAGAGGAAAACATTATGCAGCTGCAGTTCCTAAGCTAGTCAGGTATTGCAGCCAGTTAAAAAAAATCTCTGCCTGCAATTCATGTGAAACACGTACTGTAAGACAAAGCTTCTGATAATTTGTGCAGTGGTTCTGTAGTCCAAAGTACCCAGAGAGAATTCAAGTCTAGACTCAGTCTTTTTTCAGGTTTGGGAGAGGGGAATAAATAAGGAACAAAAGTGTTCAATATTGTACAGAGGTAACACTGAATCAAAGATGCTTTTTCTCGTTTCTCTATTGAAATGAAGCCTGAAATAACAGCAGTAGCAGCAGCAGCAGCAGCAGCAGCAGTAGCAACAGCAACAGCAGCGTTAAGAAATCATGCACAAAAAAGGGAATTTTGAAAGCTACAGGCATAGGATTCTCTATGTGATTCTTTTCTAAGTTCAGTGCAGGTAATATAAAACCTTAAACTAGGAAAAGATCCATCTCTATGATGCATTTTAGTGATATAGGGATGCTACAGACAGAGACATTTTGTAATTATATATTCAGCTGAAATAGAAGGAATTGATTTACTTAAAGGAACACACATTCACATACACTGTTTCATCAGCCGCAAGGGCACATTTAACAAAATTGCTTGGCTGAATGTTTTTTGTACCTGTTCTCCTTTTCTGGGGCTGGAGAGTAAAGAGGAATGGCCAGTGTCTCAGAGGAAATGACAAGACAGACTGAAGCTCGGTGAGAACCTATACTGAGTGTTATCTGCTGTCCTCTTCATGCAGTGCTGTGGGTTGGCACACCGGCGGCGAGTACGGGTTTCGTATGTAAGTTTCTGATTGTTTTAGAATGGTGCTGATTGTGGAGCTGAACATAGCATTTTGGTGATGCAGTTTGCTTCATGTAGGTGTTTTGAGACATGTTTGCTGGGTGAAACAGCCACGTGAGCAATATTTCTTTTCTTTTTTTTTTTGGCACAGACCTTAAGAACCATTTGAACAGGTAATTCTTAGAAAAAATAATGAGGGGATTCATAAAAACAATTTGATAATTGACATTTCTAATAAAAATTATAGGATTAATTAATACATGTGTATGACAGGATAATCTTTATAAATCCAATTGTCATTTTTCAAGGAATAAATGGAATTGAGAAATCTAGGTTCAGCATCATACTATGAGAAAACTGCGTTTCTTTTATTTTCCAATGAAATAAGCAGAGTGGCAACATATGGCATAAGTGTTCAATCAGGTTCTAGTATTTTCTAGAATAATCAATTCTCTATTGCAAAATGGCTGTTAGAAAAATATATTTTGCTATGGAATTTAGCAGTAATAAATATAAATTACATGAAATTGAAAAACTGGATAGTTATTAGAATGTACTGAGGGATACAGTTAGTTGATATACCATCATTTAAGTAAATCATGCTGTAACATTCATTTTTTCATCACAGTAAAAATACAATTGAAAAATAAAAGTTATGGAATTGACTACATAGAGTTTCATTATTTATTTATTTATTTTATTAATAATTAGGTCTTAATTAGAAAAAAGAATGATGCAATGTTTTTGATAACACATTTCATTTCATTTATTATTATGGGGCCACTAAGATCAAAATAATTTCAAATTGTTTATTTTCCAACCTGTTTTTAAATAGGATTTTGTTCTTTGTAATTGGTAATTTTATATATATATTTAATGGGTGATGCAACGGTTGACATAATGAGTTCCCTTAATTATGAGATAATAGACAAGGTAATAAAAAGGAATTAACTATGGTTTATACTCTGTATTCTATATAATGTGATCTAAATAATGAAACAATTGCAATATAACAGCCATACTATTGATTAAAGATAGTGGTCAATATTTTTATAAACAAAATACTTAATCCCATACAATTGCAACATCAACTTTCTTTCATTACTACTGATATAGATGTAAGGCCCGCATAACTTTGTAGACAATATAAGAGAGCACTGTCATACTTCAGAAGAACTACACTTCCATTATTTTTAACCATTGAGTTTTCTGAACTATTTTGTAGGGATAAATGCTACATTATTAATGCCAGATTAACAGGTGAAATGACTAAAATTGATACGTTAATGTGTCACAAATGAAATTTAGGATTTTATGTACAGCAGTAGGCCAATCAACCAATCAGTAGGCCAAAATGGAAATGGTGCTGCACTGTAGTCTTATGTCAAAATTACATGGAAGTCTGAAAAAGACATAATTATTACTACTGTTATTAGCATTACTAGCCATCTAGATTGCAGGCTTGTAATTATGATTATCCTATGTTAGGTATTTGCAAAATTTCTTTAGATTGGTGTGACAGGTTTATATTAAAAAATAGTTTAAAGTAAGGCCTTTGGCAAATATTTTGATCAGTTGTTTAAATCTCATATTTTTCCAAACTAAAGTTTCTTAATAAGAAATACACTTCTTCTCAGAGTACAACATTGACCTGTTTAAATTTCTCATCTAACTTAGACCATTACATACTTACAAGTACTATGGTGCTTAATATTTCTCCATCGTTTCATTTATTTCTATGTTTGGAATTCTTATTATAGATTATAATAAGAGAGATGGGGGGAGGGGGAGGAAGAAGAAGAAGGAGGAGGAGGAGGTAGGGAGAGAGGGAGGGAGGGAGGAAGGAAGGAAGGAAGGAAGGAAGGAAAGAATATTTGTCCAGTGTCTAAAGCAAATTTGTTGACACACTTGTAACTCCAGTATAGTTACACCCAAATGCTAATTTTACTTCTTTGCCTTTTTAAGGTATGGTATAACCAATTATATCAGGGATGTCAAACTTGCAATGTCACGTGACATGTCATGACGTATCACGACTTCTTTCCATTGCCGACAATGGGGTGGGCACAGTTTTGCCATGACGCATCTGGTCCATGGGCCGGCAGTTTGACACCCCTGAATTATACCAATGTCCAAATAAGATGATAATCTGAGAACATTTGAGAAATTTTAAAAATTAACTTCATAGTAAATATAGTTTACCAATATATTCCGGTGAATGCTATGGTATACTATGTTGCTGAAACAGCAAAATTAGTTGATTCATTTTGAAAACAAGAATGAGAACTGTACATCACTTATATTATAAGTGATCTGAATTTTCCAAGCTTCTATATAACTATATGTGACCCTTGATGTACAAGACATTAGCAGGCTTAGAAGAAACTCAATGCAATATCCTTTTCCTTCTCACTCTCTTTTCTTTTTACACTCTTCCTGGACTGAACACGAAAAGTGGGCAAGAATGCTGATTGACTTGAAGTAAAAATGGTGTCCAGCAAAAAGCATAATAAACTGCAGTCACATGACTATGGGATGCTGCAAATAGCGATAAATGCAGGTCGGTTGCCAAGTGTTCAAAATGAAATCACATGACCATGGCCCAGAGGGATGTATATCAGAACTTCATATCTGAATCATAATTATCTTTTGGAGTATGCGTTGTAATTTCAAATGGTTGCTAAGTGACTGAACTACCTGTATTGAAAGGGGGAAATGGCTGCTTGGAGGTAATTTCATCTGGTAGTCTTGCCATTTCTATATTCCAGAAGTCAGCATAGGCAGCATTTATCTTTGAAAGGAGGTTTAGAAAATGATATTCAACTGACTGCTGCTGTGAAGTTAATAAAAAATCAGTGAATGTTGCCTTTGCTAAACACAGCAATTTGGGTTCCAAACCTAAATTGATAACCAGTCCAAAATGGATTCAGATAATCAGTTTCATTCAGAAAAACTGTAACTGGATTACAAGGTAAAAGGACCTTAGATAGTATGTTAGAAATTTGATAATAATTATGTAAATCAAACAGGTGGAAATACCATAATCTTTGCTTTTACCGGTAACATAGTTGAATAAGACTGTTTTAAAGAAGGAAGAATAACTTCCAGGTAGATAATTCTTATATTAATTAAGTTCAGCTCTGTCTTTCTTTTACATCTGAATCAGATAAGCCATGGACAGCCAAATGCACTGTTTTTTGAATGCAGTGGTGGACAGAATGAGGAACAGTGAGTTGAAGCTGATACCTAAAATTGAATGATACCTAAATCTAAGGGAAGTAGGAGAATGTCCTTTTTGGATGAGGCTTCATGCTTCTACAGCAGTAATTCTCAAACATTTTGATTTAAAGAGCCCTTTATATCCTTAAAATTATTGAAGACTCCAAAGAGATTTATTTTATGTAGGGTAAGTGTATCAATACTTACTTTATTAGAAATTAGAATTGAAAGATTTAAATTATTTATTTGACTTCATGAACTTTCTGAGTCTCAAA
Organism: Bothrops alternatus; assembly: GCA_034064705.1. NCBI lineage: Eukaryota > Metazoa > Chordata > Lepidosauria > Squamata > Viperidae > Bothrops > Bothrops alternatus. The sequence continues at coordinate 1,480,566 of JARGCV010000058.1, read as the reverse complement.
GATTCCTAGGGGTTCCTAGACCATACTTTGAGAAGAATTGTTCTACAGCATTGATAGTGAACCTTTGGGACAAGGTAGTTCATGGTGTTATAAATTAAGAAATGCCTAACTTGATTCTGCTGGTATATCAACCTTCCCTCCAGAACAAAAACAGTTCTGTCTTTTCTTTCCCCCTCCTTTCAGCCTGCATCTAGGCCACATTGAATATCAGCCCTCTGCTGTAGCCTCAAGGCTGGCCTTGAAGTAGAGGCCCATGCCTCAACTTCAGCCCTAGAGCCACTCCTTCCACTCAAAAAAGGCTGCCTCAATGTCTCATGCTTATGAGCCTTGGGGGAAATTGTGCAATTGCCCTCGCAGTCCAGCACTCCTTAGGTTCTTTTAGTTGCTGTGGTATTTCTGCTGAAAAGCTGTAGTGGCCCACCTGAGGCTTCCCTGGGTCACATAAAACCTTCATTGTTGAAGCAGTTTTGGAAAATGCTCTCCAGTAGCCTTCAAAAACCATATGAAAGCACGCCCCATTCTTGTGCAATTTTCAGGACTTCTGGAGGATCACATCCTTCTCTGGAAGGTTCTGGAGGCTGTGTAAGAAGAATCCTTAGTTTTGCATGACCTATGCAGCCCTCGAAAATTGCATTAGAATGGAGCATGCTATCAGGAATAGTTGCTGGGGTTGGTGAATGCTAGTATGTCAACCAAAATGTTGTGGCATGTTATTTATGACATGTGTCATTGGTTCCCCATCACTCTTGTATAAGAACATGTTTGCAGTCTAGAAGTGCTTATTAATATGGCATTGACACAGTAGGATTGCAGTGTAATAGTTGTATCACCTCTAGCTTTATTGGGCCAATTCGGGATTAGTTTAAAATATACTTTTTCAAAATACAGGTAGTCTTTGGTTTACAAGAACAGTTGGGATCCTGTTGTAATTTGTGAAGTCATGTGACCACATTAATTAGGGACAGTTCCAGCAGTCTTGGGTGTCATCATTCAATGAGGACTGCATGGGTCATTAAGCAAAACTTCATGTGACCATGGTTTCCAATTTCTTGCTGGTTTCTCCATTGACTTTCCTTGTGGAAAGTTGGCAAGAGATATTGGAAATAGCAGTCACGTAACTTTGGTTTGCTGCAGTATCATAATTATGAGCCAGGCCTTGACTACCCAGTTCATGATCGTGTAATTACAGGAATGCTGCAATGGCCATAATTCTAGGACTAGTTGTAACTGCTACTTGTTCAGCATCATTGTAAATTTGAACATACATGCCTTTTTGACCAATTAACTAATTGTGAATCAGTCTAAATCAGGGGTGTCAAACTCACCACGTCACATGGCCTGTTGCGATGTATCGTGACTTTTTCCCCCTTGCTAGAACTAGGGTGGGCATGGCTTCCGTGTGACAAATCTGGCCAACGGGCCGGCAGTTTGACACCCCTGGTCTAAATGAAATGATCAGCCAGTTCAGATTACTCAAATTACAGCCTAAAAAATGCACAAGTTGTCCCAGCCAGCAGATCCCTGCAACAGGGCAGCCAGACGTGGCCCTCTCTCACTGCTGCTTTTGCCCAAAGTGCCTGGCACAATTTCAGAAGCAATGTTCAATATGGAGCAAAGGAGCAGACAGAGTTCCCAAAAGTTGGCAGGGCTTGTCTTGAAAGGGCAGGCAAGGAGAGAAAGCAGAAGAAAGGATGGCCAATTAAAAAAAAAGTTACATAATCTGGAAAAACCAAAGGAAAATACTGATGGAACTACTGTCTGTTCAGCAAGGAAAAAAGAAAAGCTGACTTTTAATGGCTCTTATTGATAGTCAGCTTCCTAAAATCTAGAATATATCAACCTACATATGATTTTTTTTTTAAAAAAATCAGTCTGTAGCTGAATAAAATACTGACATTGCGTTAATAAGGAAATGTTGTCTGCTAAAGGACTAAATATTTCACAGTAAAAACAAAACTCTTAACTAATTTGTTCAGTGTCTCTTCATTTTTGAGTCATGAATTTTTTTATCAAAGTTTGGAAAGGCTTCATTGCCTCTTCTTGTGTGGCACTTATGATTATTTTACATTGTTAGTCCAATTAAGTTATGATATAAATTGATCACGGAAGCACTACTTTTACTGTTTGCCTATTTGATTTGGCTCCCTAGCAGTTTTCTAACTATCTCTGAACTTTAATAATTTTGTAACAATTCTGCTACTGAGCAGTGCCTTCTCTACAGTAGTTTCTCTCTGTATTGTATTGGTACTTTATATTGTTTTCCACAGATTCATAACGTCAGCACAGGAGTTAGCCTACGTTAAGACAAAAAAGGAAAATATTTCATTCCTAGGTCTGAGTAATATCATCAGTGCTTTGATGGTATCTAATCTGGTAATGAAATATCTGGAGGAAAACAGCCAAGCTCAGATAACATCAAGAATCCAACAATTCATCCCAGATTAAATATATTACTTACTACTAAAAGGTCAAATCTATTACTTTGTTAAATAACCTGGAATTTTTAAACCTGAATTTTTAAAATATTTTGGAATATTTTGTTGCATTGCTTTGTTGTTTTTATAATGCTTCCCAGTGAGCAATACTATTAAACAAAGAGTTTCCTTTACGTTGATATCCATATTAAATAAAATATAGACTTACGTTGCTGGTTAAAAATTTCTGAATTTTTTGAAATTTCAAAATCTGTGCATAAGTATGATCTAAAATGCAGTCTGTCCTCTGCACAAGTCCTAAAACTGTATAAGTGCATGTTTTCAATCATTAACTAACATTTCATTGAATTCAGTAATAATTTCACATTTGTGCTGTAGCTGACCTGCTTTTTTTTTCCAGTCTATTCTTGTTTTAAGGATTTAATATTTTGAACTATATATATTCAAAGCTTTTGAACTGCTTTTGATTAAATATCAACACTTAAGTTCTGAAATATAATTTTGCTTATAATTCATCAGAAACTTTGCTTTAATTTCTAAAATTAAATTAGGAAAAAATGGACACAATATATTTAAAGAAACTATGTCTGGTTTCCCAGTGCCTGAAAATGGATTCTTCCAAATGTTAGGGAAAATAGTCTGGCCTGTTTGCTCAGTGAGAATGCAGAGGTCTTGTTGTATAATCCGATTTCAATCAGCTCACACTAATCACTACTGATAGTTGCAAAATTTAGCCTGGATCTGCTTTTGTAATCTAGATAGACAGAAGTGAAAGGAGAGAACGGATGCAAAAAGAAGAAATAGAGAGTCTGATTTTTCAGTTTTTGCTTTGTCTTCTGGGGCTTCTCTTGAAAACAAGTCCTATTGGTTGTTAGGTTACCAGCCTTTTCATTGTGGAGATACATCAACAACAGGTGCACTGTGAGGCAGCAGCAGTCCTTGTAAAGGAAAATGTGCAGGAGGTAGCAACAGGTATATACAATGTATCTGCTTATATTACATTATTTATGGAAATGGAGATCTTAATTCTTTTTATATGTCAGTTGTGTCCTGGAATTCAGAAATATTTAAGTTAAGCAATAAATCCTACTGGAAGCCAATTTTATTAAGCTCTGAAGACTATTTGATTTTAGCATTTATTTTATAAATCTTGGGTAAGTTAAATTTCAGAGATTTTATTAATCTGGTACAGTATATTTTGAGCATAAGAAAAAATAAACTTCAACAAGTTTTTGATTCTTATTTTTTTAAAAATTGCCTTATCAATTTTTGGGATACTTAAAAACATACCAAAAAAATCCAGCTTGTGTGTTTAGTTTTCAATTTTCTTGATGGGATGAAATATTAAGAAGAAAAACGATTTTCTAAATTGTTCTTTTGTTTGATGTTACCTGTTCCTGCATCACCTTGGCTAAAAGACTTTATACATTTGGATAAGAGAAACATTTGAAACCTGACTTTCCATGCTGGTGGAGTTGTTGCTGGTCATCTCAGCTCTGCATGTTGCCATGCTAAAAACGCCAAAGGGTAAAAATGTATCTTGGGTAAGTAGAAAAAGCATACCAAGAATATTATTCTAAATGTGTATTGCTAAACAAACATTGGTGAATAAAGAATCATTATATAAATATAGCTTTTTATCTTCGTTATATGCTTAGGTTTATTTAAAAGCTCAGTTCTAGAATTGTGTGCGTGTATGAAATCATTTTGTGTATCTTTCTATGCAAAAGAAAGATGTATATCTCTTCATATTTCATGCTAACTGTTCATTGTGAAATAGTATCCAAATGATTTGACATTTTGATAGATTTTGTTGATTAATATATGCCCATTTACATTTGTTGATAAACTAACTTTCTTGGCCTAATAGCTTTGTTAGTTTTAAAGTTTGCTCATAATCCTTTACCTGCTATGGCTTAGGGTTGGTTGTTTTTTAAAGTACCTCGGTTACTGTTGAAAAAGTAGATTTGCAAAAGCAATTATATTTTGTTTCTTAATTTAATCATTCTTTGTAAATAAATGTTATATACATTTATTGTATATAACATATACAACAAATAGTGCTGTAGAGATAATAGATACAATATATAGATTACCTGCCTATATTTGGTATTGTCCTGTCCTGACTAGCGGTATATATAATTTTATATGGTGAGGTTTTGAGCAAACATACCTAAAGTGTAAATGCATTGTTTTCAATGACTGTATTCCTATCCTAGAAGTATGTCTCCTCCCTTGCTATTTGAATCATATATCTATGCTGTAGTTTGCATAATGGAATATTAAAACTTTTTATATTTTCCAGTCATGTAATCAACTGTGTGGCATCTGCTTGCATTTAGATTATTTTTTAACTATTTTAAACCAGAATATGCCATGCTTTTCTTGTTTAAAAAAAAAAAAGGTGCCGGAACTCAAACACATTATATACAATCCACCTTGCCTACCCTACAAGGTTCCATCCAAAAAAGGTGCCGCAACTCCATTCTGGACATTCTATGACAAAAAAAGCCCTGCGAATATGTATTGACAACATAAATAGAGCAGCCATGCAATGCAATCCTGTTTCAGGAGTAACAAGCAATGTTGAAACTTGGTATCAGTTAAACAGTAATATAGCTTCTTTTAGTCTGTTCCCTAAGAAGCATTAAAAAAATGATTTGTAGATGAAGCAACTCTTATTAATAGCTGTCTATTCTTTCTCCGTAAATCATGTGTTGCTTATCTTAATCACTATAATTGCCCTCTTTTTTACATTAGGATTATTAGACTGTGCTCAGTATTGCTAATTAATATTAGGTTACATAAGTACAGTAAGGACATTCTGTGAAAGTTCTAATGCTTCTAATAGCAGGTACATTTTTAAGAAGGCTGTACTATATTCAGTTGTCTTTTTTGTATTACAATAATGGCAAAGATATGCAAATGGTGCATTAGGGGTGTGTGTGAATGAATTAATCGTATTGGTAATTTCAGTGGTTTATACATAGCATCTCTGTTTATATCATATTTCTTGCAATATTTAAAAATAGCAGAGAATTAAATTTTAGGTTTTCTAGCAATAACTGGATGTTTACTCCTGAGTTGCATACTAAATTGTAATATTTGGTATACCAGAAGCCCACTTTTAAATTTGACTATGCCTACTTATGTTTCTAAAAATATTCCAAATTATAAGGGCCAATCATATAACTAAATAATAATTGGGATTGTGTTGAGAAGTAAATATATGAGAGTCCATATGAATTTGAAATGGATGAAGTAGATACAGACTTGAGTTTTGGACTCCATTTTCCCAGAAAGAAAAGTTAATCTGTTTATATAACTGCAGAAATTGCACTCTTGATTACATGCATATTTTTTCCTCCTTTAATTTCAGTTATGGAGGACTAGCAAAATTTGATGATTTAAAACTTTATAAATAATTTATAGGAGTTTTTTTTTACCCGATATTTGTTACACTCTTATCATTCTTTATTTTTCTGGGCATGATTATGCTCCTTAGAGATTGTGAAAGTTAGAGTGCAGGGACATATATTTTTTTTCAGCTCAAGAATCACATGCATTTTGGATGATATTTTAAGGGCTGCATTCTTAAAGGTAACCTGGGCCAAAATACAGAAGTGCCAGGATCAAGGTAAAATGATTTAATTTAAAAACAATTTATCATTCAGATAAATTAAAATAATTAAAATAATTTTGTAATTTTGGCTTCCTACTGGGGGCTTTTCAAGGCATGTTTAACCCTGCACTCAGATTGTACTGTCAGTTATTTTTAACACAACTAGAATGTGTAAGATAGTGAAGGAAAAATTAAGCCCTCAATCAGAATTTTTCCACTGATTTGGAAAGATACTTGTTTTGCATAAATCTCAACCAGTTTTGCAGTTAGAGTTAAGGATGTGTTTATGAAATGGTTAAGGACACAGAATGTACATATAGTTCTTAGAGATCCCTAGAAAATGATGTGTTGAATGGTAGGGCATTTTTCCCCCTGCTGAAAAACTGATGACTCTGCTGCCAAAAGCCAAATTTCTTTGGCAACATGATCCCCAGATTTGAATGGGATTAACAAGGAATGACCCACAACAGCTCTCAGATGACCATGTACTTGCTTGGGAAGAGAAATCTAGAGGATGGTAATTCTCCAGCACAGGAGATGGAGAATCCACCAATGGGTTTTCTCTGTCTGCCTGCTCTTGAGACCAAGTTAGCCAAACTTGACACGTCCCCTGTTGCTAGGAGACCCAGTCTTGACTTGGTCTCAAGCTCTTGAAGAAGTGTCAGGTTTGGCTCTCAGGATTCAAGAGACTATAGAATTTTGCTTCAGCAGATAGTTTTTCCCATTGCTGAATTCTCCTCTCCTCAACTTCTTTCCTCAGGTCTGTAGGTTTACCTTAAAGATTTCTTTCCTTTCCCCTTTTACCTACTCTGGGATCAGAGCTGCCTCAGATCGGCTGATCTGAGGACTGGGTGAGGGGGGGGTGCCATTTTATTTTTCCTTTCCCAGGGATCTGGTTGGAAAAAGGGCATCCAGCATCCATCCCCCATCGCAGTCCCCACGCAGCGCTCTGCACTGCCAATTCTTAAATTTAACAAGCCTTGAGGCCTTGCTCTTAAGGTTGTAGACAGAGCACTTGCAGCACGGTCTTATCAACTGCCCGGACAGGAGGCTTCTACCTCTGTTATTCTGCCTTATGTACCTCCAGCAGGGATTCCCCTATATCAGGAACCCACGTCTCCCACCCATTCCTCAATTAGTGGCTACTCATCCCTGACGGGAGGTGATCAGCCATATATCAACTTGTCAGAGGAGGAAGAGCTTCACCCTGACCCCTCCCCATCAGGAGGCCTTTTCAATTCGGCCTTATTCCTTCCCTTGCTTCGCAAAGCCACCACGATGGCCAACATAGGGTTCGATCAGTTTCCTCAGCCGCAATCCACATCCGAGGCAAGCCCGAACCTGGTCTTCTTCAAAACAGTGGCAGCCCAGCACCATGTTGCCTGTCCTTCTATTTTTCTTAAAGGGGTTAAGAAGCAATGGGTTTCCCCATCATCTTTCCCCTCCACATTGTATCTCCACATCCCCATCCTTCCAGATCACTGGCGATTCCTCAGGTTCTGTTACAGGGGCCATCACTTCCAATGCAGGGCCCTCCCGTTCAACCTGTCTTTGGTGCCCAGGGTGTTCACCAAGATCCTGGCTGTGCTGGCCCTCCATCTACGGAAGGTACCGGTATGTGTCCGGTGCTACCTGGACGACATCTTGATCCAAGCGTCCTCCTCCTGGGCGGCCCAGTCAGTTCTCGGTGAACTTCCGAAAAAGCCAGACAGTTCCCTCATCCAGATGTCTGCACCTGGGAGCCGTCATAGACACCACAAACTGTATGGTCTATCTTTCCCAAGAGCGGTTGGACAGCATCAGGGACCTAGCTCGCCGAGTGTACAAGGACCGCAACATCCTACTGGTCTTGCTCTCTCAACAAAGATGGCAAATGGTCTCCTGCATAGCCATAGTTCCCTGGGCCAGACTCCACTTGTGGGATTTCCAATGGTTCCTTCTACAGTTCCAGTGGTTGAACACTAGCACATCCAGCTGGCAGGTGAGGCTCCTGGTCCAAACCTTGAGGTCTCTTCACTGGTGGTTCTCACTGGCAGTTACCAAGGGGTCACCTTTCAAGGAACCCGACCGCCTCACACTCACGACAGACGCCAGCCTGTTCGGCTGGGGAGCCCCCCTACAGTCTCAGTTTGTGCAAGGCCATTGGTCCCGCGCAGACTTGAGACATAACATCAACCGGCTGGAACTCAGGGCCATTCACTTAGCTCTTCGCCACTTCCACCACCAGATCAGAGGCTGTCACGTATTGATTCTTATGGACAACATGGCGTCCAAGGCCCACATGAACCAGCAGGAGGGCACGCACCAGGTCCAGGTCCCTCATGTCTGAGGCCCGGTTGCTGGGATCCTGGGCAGAGTCCAACCTGGACTCCCTCAGGGCCGAGCACATCTCGGGGAAAGGAACCGGCAGGTGGACTTTCTGAGTCGCTTTACAAGAGATCCCTCGGAATGGGGACTACATCCAGATTTTTTCTCCAAGATATCCCAAAGGTTTGGCCAACCGATCCTCGACCTGTTCGTGTCATCAAGCAATGCCCAACTCCCCAGGTACTTCTCTCGCTATTACTTCTCAGGGCCGGAGGGGATGGAAGCCCTGCGGACTCCGTGGCTGGAGGGCCTACTTTATGCCTTCCCCCTCCTCCTGCTCATCCCGGTGACCATCCGCAAATTGCTCTGGGAGCAGGCGGAAGTGATCCTCGTGGCCCTGAACTGGCCATGGAGACCCTGGTTTGCTGACCTAATGAATCTCTCCCATTCTACCCCGTGGAAGATTCCCCCACATCACGTGTCCTTACACCAGGGGGTCCTCCAACACCTGGACCCTTAGTGGTTACAGCTGCCTGGCGCTTGAGCGCAGCATTATGACTCAAGAGTTGTTCTCACCACAGGCAATCACTATGATTCAGGCCTCTCGTAGGCTGGTGACCAATCGCATTTATGATTCCACCTGGAAAACAATTAGCCATTGGTGCAGAAGGCGGCAACTGGATATTTACAAATTGACTATTCCTCAGATCGTAGACTACCTTCTCGACGGTCTCGACAGAGGCTTGGTCCCTGCAACCATTCATATTAATGTTGCTCACTTGCGCAAATTCAGTCCCTCTAGCTCACCATCCTAGGATATGCGCCTTCATCAAGGGTGCATGCAACACTAGGCCTCCCGTGGTGCACAGGTATCCTCTTGGGAGCTGCCTCGTTTGTTTCACACACTCACGAAACTGCCCTTTGAGCCCATTACTACTATACCATTACGTGCCTTATCTCACAAGGTCGCATTCCTGGTCGCCATCACGTCAGCCAGATGTATTTCCAAGCTGGCTGCTCTTTCGATCAGGAACGATCTTTGTATCTTCCACCGGGACCAGGTGGTCCGGTTGGATCCCACCTTCGTATCCAAGGTCAACTCACTCTTCCATGGGCGCAGGAAGTCATTTTGCCTAATTTTTGCCTCAATCCTTCCCATGACTTGGAGCGGCAGTGGCACACACTGGATATCTGCAGGGCTCTGCAGCATTACATCAAGCGCACGGCACCTTTTTGCAGGTCTGTGGCCCTCTTTATTTCCTTCCTCCCGGCTTCCCTAGGGCAGAAGGTGTCCGCTTCCACCATAGGCAGGTGGATCAGGGCTTGTATCACAAAGGCGTACCAGTCTTCTTCCCTGCCAGCTCCAAGTCATATCACAGCCCACTCCACTCGCAGCGCTACAACCTCTGCGGCATGGGCCACTCAGGCATCCATCGAGGAGGTTTGCGACATGGTCCTCGTCCTCCCCATTTGTACGCCATTATAGGATTGACCGCTTCGCTTCAGCAGACACCTCCTTTGATTGGAGGGTCCTCCAGCACGTGGTTTCCAGGGACGTAGAGCTGGCCTTATCTGTTTCCCACCCACTGGGACAGTGAGGCTTTGGTATGTCCCATTGGTGGATTCTCCATCTCCTGTGCTGGAGAAGGGGCGTTTTCTTACCTGAACGCCTTTTCTCAGCACGGAGATGGAGAATCCATTCCCACCTTTAAGGTAGTTAGGCAGGTATTAGGGGTAGCATCAGCCACTTTCGCCCTCGTCAAGACTGGATCTCCTAGCAACAGGGGGCGTGTCAAGTTTGGCTAACTTGGTCTCAAGAGCAGGCAGACAGAGAAAACCCATTGGTGGATTCTCCATCTCTGTGCTGAGAAAAGGCATTCAGATAAGACAACGCTTCTTTTCAATAAAAGTGGTAGGAGAGTTGGATCTTCATCTTTTTCAGTTGCTGCCTTGTATTTTTAGGTGCACCTCTGTTTTTAATGTCAAAGCTATTTGTTAATAGCCTGGCTGAATGCTGATTTGCTTTATATCTTTTTGCTTGATTACAAATGTAAATTTTCTTCATTTTATTTGGGGGTTTCAAAATATTTTTTCGTTCACCTCAAAAAAGGAATGAAGGTTTTTTTTCCTTTGCAGTGAAAGTGATTCAATTTGGTTTATACTGGATTTTTACTCTTTTTGTATTTTACTAAGTTTTCTAAAAGGACTGTAGTAACTGTGAGAGGGATCTTGGCATGCTAGTGGACAATCACTTAAATATGAGCCAGCAGTGTGCTGCAGCTGCCAAAAAAGCCAATACAGTTGTAGGCTGCATTAATAGAGGGATAGAATTAAGATCATGTGAAATACTAATACCACTTTATAAAGCCTTGGTAAGGCCACATTTGGAATACTACATCCAATTTTGGTCACCACAATATAAAAAAAATGTTAAAAAAGAGTGCAGAGAAGAGCAACAAAGATGATCAGGGGATTGGAGGCTAAAGCATATAAAGAACATTGCTATCATGTCTAGTTTAGGCATGATAGCAATGTTCTAATATCTCAGGGGCTGCCACAAAGAAAAGGGAGTCAAACTATTCCCCAAAGTACCTGAAGGCAGGACAAAAGCAACGGATGGAAACTAATCAAGGAGAGTAGCAGGGCTTTTTTTGTCATAGAACACCCAGAACGGAGTTCCGGCACCTTTTTTGAATGGAACCTTGTAGGGTAGGCAAGGCAGGGTTGTATGACGTGTGAGTTCCGGCATCTTTTTTTATTTTTATTTTTTATAAAAAAAAAAACCACTGGAGAGAAGCAACCTAGAACTAAGAAGAAATTTCCTGACAGAACAATGGAACAACTTGCCTCTAGAAGTGGTGAATGTTCCAACACTGGAAGTTTTTAAGAAGAGAATGGACAACCATTTGTCTGAAATGGTATAGGGTTTCCTGCCTGAGCAGGGAGTTGGACTAGATGACCTCCAAGGTCCTTTCCAACTCTGTTATTCTATTCTGTTCTATTCTAACTCCATTGCTTCATTTTATTTTATTTTATTTTATTTGTGTGTGTGTGTGTGTGTGTCCATGTGTGTGTCCTTTTTTATTTTTAAAAAGATGAGAAATTTCTCCCTTTCCCCCCATTTACTCTCTGCTGTGAGAATTATTTTCTCAGCTTCTTCTGTGGTTATTTTGTTATGAACATGTACTCAAGCTGCTGTTTAGACTTAGGATTAAATAGTAGAGCTGAGGGCACATTTCTGCTTTGTCAGGCTTTCCCTTTTCAGACTTGAACCTTGATTTTGAGAGTCATTGGCCCTTTTTCATAAGCTTGGGTGGGAGTAGATACGGTAGCATAGTCATCTGTGCATTCCATGGAAGAAAAGAAAAATAGTCTGAAAGGGAGATATATCAACAACAGGATGCTGAACAGACTTTTGGAAACTGAAAGAGACATCTTGGTCCAGGAGTGAGGGGGGAAGTATTGGAAAGAAACTCAGAGTAATTAGGCTAGATATAAGTTCTGGTGGAGTATTGCTTTGTCAAGCTTTTAAGATTCTATTACATTAACCAACTAGCAATAAAAATCTTTCCAGAAATCCAAGTGGTTATTGTTTGCTGAGTAGCCACCCTTTGACAATTGAATTACTTTTAGTATTTTCTAATACTGAACTGGAATCTACCTGTAATTTAAAACCATAGTTTTGCGGTATATATTTTTGGAATGAAAGAGTAAAGGCCTTGAGTTCTGGGACATCTTTTCAGATATTTGAAGAGTGTAGCATATCTCTCCTTAGTTGTTCTTCTCTAGTCATTGAGGACTTCAGTTTTATGGAGTTTTTTTAAAGCATTGTATTTATATGGGTCCAGTCAGACTAGTTTCTTCAGTTCTCTAATATGCAATTCATTTGATTCTGCAGATTCAAACTTGCCCACGGTAGAATGGTATTCCCTGATGATATTTCTGTCGGTTGCAACCTTCAGTCCTGCCTTTTTTATCCTGATTTTAATAATTTCCTGAGGGAACATATACCTTTTTATTGCAGAAACTAAACCAAAATAGGAGATGGATTAATTTTGCCTTTCCTTCACTACACGCTAGCATTTCACCATCTTCGTTCAGCAGAAGTATATTTTTTTCTTTTGTTTTTATTTTAAAATATCTTAAATCCCTCACCTTTTTTAATCAAAGTTATTCACCTATATTATAGACCTGCATAATGCTAGTGGGCATATGCATACAAAAGAGTAACTACTTGGCATTTGTAAAATAAATTATGGTCTGAGCTATTCATACTGCAGTTCATGCAAAGGATTAAAGCAATATATTTCTAAATTAGTTTTTAATTAAATACAATTTAATTTACTATTTTCACTAAATAACTATGATAGGAATTTATTTTTTCTGAACTGGACAGTAGTTTGTCATTTATAACAAAAAAGTGTTTTTTAGATGTTGCAAAATGTAGTACAAATTCTTTTAAGCTCATTCAGTGTTCTAATAAATAAGCTTTGGAGATTCTGCAACTCTTGATATTGTATCCTGTGGGCTTTTGCTCAAAGTCACACTGTGAACATAAAGGTATCTTCTTTATGTTCAAAAAGATAGGTTTATATCTCTAATTGACAGATTTGTAGTCTTAAACTTGAAATGGGGAGGTTGCAATTAATTAAAATGTTGTGAAATCTAAATCTAGAGTGAAAGGTAAAAGTTTCCCTGATTCTAGGGCCTGGTGCTCATCTCTGTTTCTTGGCCAAGGGAACCAGCATTGTCTGAAGACCTTTTCTGTGGACATATGGCCAGCATGGCTATACACCAGAATGCTATTACCTTCCTACTGAAGTGGTAGCTATTAATCTATTTGCATTTGCATGCTTTCGAACTGCTAGGTGAACAAGACCTGGAGAGGAATGGGAACTCACCCTGTTGTGGTGCTCAGGTCTCAAACCTGAGCTGTCTGCTTTCCAGCTGACAAGCTCGGTGTCTTTAACCACTGAGTCATCTAGAGTAAATCTAGAGTAATAACTCATTAATAAAATTTGTAAATAGTAAATGTTGTATATATTGTTAGAGCTTATCTCCTGATGATTAATATATCCATGTAGTTCTCTGGGCAAGGAACAAAAAGTGTTTATTATTGACTTCCTCTGAAATGTTTTTTCATAAATCATTTCAGCTTTCTCACAGTCTTGGGAAGTAAAATAGGAAATAAGTCTAAGAATGGACTTCCGGTTGTCTGAAAATTATTCCTACAGGCTTAAATTGTCTAAGCAGAAGCAGTTTCTTAAAGGTGGAAAAAGTTATTTACAGTTTCATACATCCCATTACAAAAAAGATGTTGAGACTGTGGAAAAACTGTAAAGAAGAGCAACTAAGATGGTTAAAGGCCTGGAGACTAATATATATGAAGAACGGTTGCAGGATTTGGGTTTGACTAGTCTAGAGAAAAGAGGGACTGGGGGGACATGACAGTAGTATTCTAGTATTTGAGAGGCTGCAAGGTCCTTTCCACCTCTATTCTGATTCTTATCAATAGTACATTCCCTTTGAATGCTTTTCATAGAACTTCATTATCAAACAATGCCAACAGCTTGCTTGGATATAAGATATAAAGAATTACCATCCACACATAAGCAGCATTTATAATAATGGAAGATCTGTCCATTATTTATTACATTGCAAATTATGTCAGAAACGTGGAGCTAGATTCATCATGCCTTTGTTAACTCAATTGAATCAGTCTACCACAGAACATCTATTTTCAGTTGAGTGATGTAGATGTATATATAACAAAACAAGTTGCATTGTGTGCAGTGTCTGCAAGGAAGATACAAAAACATGTTGACAGATAACACTGTTAATGTTAAAAGTAATGTGTTAAACTAATATAGATTTGCATTAATTTTTGCTAAACCTATAATTGGAAATAAAATATATTGCTCCTATATAGTTTATATAGCTAATGTATATTTTGCTAGTCAATTTCAGGGTAAATAAAAATTAACTTAAATATTATAATTTCAGAACTGTGTATATCACAGATAATTCCATTGATCACTCATACAGAATTATATATCTATTGATATTTTTTTTCCAAGTTACAAGAAGCACTATTCAGGTAAATAATATAGGTACCGTAGTAACAGGTTACAGAATACATCCATGTTTAGGTAGGTCTGTCTGAAGTTACTTTGGACAATTGTTTCAATTGTTAAGTAGTAGTTTTACAGAAACTGAAGTAGAGGTAATCTTATATCTGAGAGATTTGCTGCTTTTCTAGGAAATGCTGCTGGCTATCTTGAACTGTTTGCATCACAGCTAATCATTAGAATTACAAGATAATTGCTATGGTATGGATTATGTGTCTGTAAAATGGAGCTGATTTATATGGTAGTTGATTGATCAAGAAATCACTATGCAGACTATAGAAGGGGGTAAAATACTTTAAATAAATAATAAACTTTATGAAATATATTGATTCTCAATATGATCCCATTACTTGTATAATATGTTGAGGTGGAAATCAGGAAAAGAATCAGGATTTATATTAAATCATTTGTTGCATTTTTTTATCCGATTCTTTCATTCTTCCTTTGTTGTGATTTCACTGCACACTTTACTCATGTATTTGCTTCTCTGTAAGATTCATGTCAAGCTAATCTGCCTTGCTAAAGAAATTTGCCAAACTTTTTGCATAGTATTTGCAATTAGTTCCAAACATATCCTCTAAAGAGATAAGAGATACTCAGTCCAGAACATACTGAAATGAAATAGGATTACTATGAGCAGGGAAATACAGTGAAACAATAGAAAACCAATGTTCTTATATGTAATAATCTTATTTGTGATAATAAGTATGTAATCTTACATATTATATAAATCATATTACAATAATTATTAATAATTACATACTTATCCTCTACTTATAATCACTCACTTAAATATTATTAAGTGTAACAACTCCCCCAAAGCTACTTCAATACATTTTTGAAGATGTAATGACACCACCACCACCACCACTACCATCTGAACACACACAATGATCACATTTTGGCTGCTTGGCAATTAGTTCACCTTTATGGCCATTTGCAGTGTCCTGCAATCATTTGGCTATAATTTGTTATTTTATTTTGCAAGTTTCCAGGTTAACGTCTGGCAAAAAAGGCTCATTAGGGAAAATTGATTCACTTAATGACCATTGTGTTCACTTAACAAGCACCATGTTTACTTAATAATTGTCTCAAAAAATAGGGCCTAGTCATGTGATGCCTCTACTTATAACCAGTAATTCCAGATTCAATTAGAGTGGTAAGTCAAGACTATATGTAAAATACAGTAGTTGAATGAGCTCTTGGGCAAGCTTGCTATTCCAAGAATTATTGCAAAATAAATTATATATTCATTTTAAAAAGTTGCATTTTTTTTCTTTTAATAACCTAAGGTAGATATAGGGAAACTGTTCTGTGATGTCATGTTTAGTAGTAAAGAATGATGAGAGTTATAATTCAGTAATATCTGGACAACAATATATTCTCCAGTCCTACTTAAATATTTTAATCTCCAATGATACTGTTTATTCAGGTAAGTATGAATTATTTACTGACAGGAGGCTTACTCCTAGCTCCAGCAAAATGGTAACTACGTGCTTCCACCTTAGCAATAAACTAGCATATAAAGCTGCAAAGGTATATTTAAACAACAACTTACTCCTCTATAACCTCATCCACAGTACCTTGGAATAACATTGGACCGGATTCTCTCATAAAAGAAACACCTAGAGAATATGGCAGCAAAAATCAATACTAGGAACAACATATTCCATAAGTTATGTGGAACTAAATGGAGAGCTTCAGCTGCCACCCTCAGGTCATCAGCACTGTGCCCCTGTATGGCTTAACAGCTGCTTTACTAGTAAGCTAGACACCAGATTCAATGACACCATGAGGTTTATAAGCAGATGTATTAAAATCATTGACTCTATTCTGAGACCTAACACACTGTCAGCGTTATGAAGGTAGGATGCACTGGTGAGAGAATATAGAAAAATTATGAACTAACTCCTACCGATGCACGCCAATCTTCCTTTTTTATCAGTAAGAAGGCTCAAATCTAAAAGGGCCCCACTGGTATTTGCACAACATCTACTCAAGAAGTTTGACATCAGTTCCCAGTTGCTCAATATCTGGACATAGGAAGACATATGAATGAACCTACACTAAAGGTGCCTGCAATGGACATCCTGAATAAGATTTGCACCTCACATGGTATCTTCTGGGACTCACTTATATAAATAAGGCATAGTGTCCTCCCTCAGTGTAACTGCAGGGCCCCGTGTCAAACTGTACATCACATCATCACTGGCTGTAAGCTGAGAGCATATATCGGTCGAGTATCTCATTTCTTTCATCATCATCATCATCATAATAATAATGGAAGGGACCTTGGAGGTCATCTAGTCCAACCCCTTGCTCAAGCAGGAAACCCTATACCATTTCAGACAAATGGCTGTCCAGTCTCTTCTTAAAAACTTCCAGTGTTGGAGCATTCACCACTTCTGGAGGCAAGTTGTTCCACTGGTTAATTGTTCTAACTGTCAGGAAGTTTCTCCTTAGTTCTAGGTTGCTTCTCTCCTTGATTAGTTTCCATCCGTTGCTTCTTGTCCTGTCTTCAGGTGCCTTGGAAAATAGCTTGACTCCCTCTTCTTTGTGGCAGCCCCTGAGATATTGGAATACTGCTATCATGTCCCTTCTTGTCCTTCTCTTCGTTAAACTAGACATACCCAATTCCAGCAGCCTTTCCTTGTATGCTTTGGCCTCCAGTCCACTAATCATCTTTATTGCTCTTCTCTGTATTCTTTCTAGAGTCTCAGCATCTTTTTTACATCATGGTGACCAAAACTGGATGCAGTATCCCAAGTGTGGCCTTACCCAAAAGCATTGTAAAGTGGTATTAATACTTCACGTGATCTTGATTCTATCCTTCTGTTAATGCAGCCCAGCATGTGTTGGCCTTTTTGGCAGCTGCAGCACACTGCTGGCTCATATTTAAGTGATTGTCCACTAGGACTCTGAGGTCCCTCTCACAGTTACTACTAATGAACAGGGTACCCCCTATACTATACCTGTACATTTGGTTTTTCTTGCCTAAGTGTAGAACCTTACTTTTTTCACCATTGAATTTCATTTTGTTAGATAGCGCCCAGTGTTCAAGTCTGTCCAGATCCTTCTGTATCCTAAGCCTGTCTTCTGGAGTGTTGGCTATTCCTGCCAGCTTGGTGTTGTCTGCAAATTTGATGATTTCCCCATCAATCACCTCGTCCAAATCGTTGATGAAGTTGTTGAAGAGCACTGGGCCCAGAACAGAGCCCTGGGGCACCCCACTACACACTTCCCTCCATGTAGATGCACTTCCATTGAGGACCACACGCTGAGTACGGCCGGTCAGCCAGCTACGGATCCATCTGGTGGCGATGCTGTCTAACCCACATTTTTCTATCTTATCAAGTAGTAGGTTGTGGTCTACTTTATCAAATGCCTTACTGGAGTCCAAGTAAATTATATCCACAGTATTCCTCTGATCCACTAATTTTGTCACTTGGTTAAAGAATGCAATAAGATTTGTCTGGCATGATCTGTTTTTCACAAACCCATGTTGGCTTTTAGTAAGATGACCTAGACATTGGTATCTGAATATAGATTTATAAATATAAATACAGATTTTATATTTCATTGTTTTGTTTATTTTATTGTTTATTTTTTAAATCTAGGTGACATGTTAATATATATTGTAAGTATGATATGCCATATACTAAATAAATAAATAGGTAAGTATGAAGATGCTTTTTACAGCTCATCTTTCTGTTAATAGTTTTCCAGTATAGGCTTCAAGACAGTTGCTTCTAGTTTTCAGAACAGTAGGACAAGACAATATAATAAAATCTTTAGCAATCTTTAGGTGTTGCAATGACTACAAAACACTTTAAAGCATCAGCAAGAGGAGGAGGGATTTGCAATATGTCATGACCCACATTCTGTGCCTTACGAACTTGCATATGACTTCATGATATAAGTACAGAGGGGTAAAATTTTTCCACTCCAGGACCATTTCATTTTGGCATCATCATAGTTGGCTATAGACACCTAGATCTGAAAGCAATGCTTCTCAACATGTGTGAAGTCTTTTGTTCACGTTAAACCAGTTAAATCTTTTATAAGTGACACATCAACAAGTGTTACTGGCTACCTCTGCATGTGTATATGTTCCGGACCATTTCACTTCATATGTAAAGATAGCTACAAACAGCTTTAGAACATTCAAACCTTGCATCGAACAATTTGAAGAAAGATGTTTTATTTGCATTACTTTAAGCTGAGAAACATCCATTTCAAAAGATTTGTATAGTCCTAACAATAACAACGATGCAATGAAACATTGCATTAGCCTCCTAGCCTTAAAATGTACATCTAGAGAGTGCACTGACTGGCAGGTAAATGAAAACTTTATTCTTCACAAATTGAAAAGCGTAGCTTTTATTCACAGACAATGGGGGAAAAGTGAGTGGGAAGAAATAGGGATTATGTATTAGCCCTTTTGCACCACAATGAAAAGTGCACTGAACAATTTGGTTGTTGAACAGTCAGGAATGGCACTCTGCTGACTAATTTTTCTGGGTATGCATTGCATTAACTGTATTAGGCAAAAGGAAAGATTTTCAGTAAACATGCTTTCTGATTACTTATAACACCTGTAGATCTTAGAGCAGTGATGGCGAACCTTTTAGAGACTGAGTGCCTACCCCCGCTCCACCCCCACTCCCCACCCTGCGTGCCCACAGGGCCACTCACCACCTCCAGGGCCCGCTGCAGATCGCCCAGGCAGCCCAGCAGCGCTATGGAGGTCACGCCCTCTGCCCATGCCCTGCAGCATTAACTGCATGATGGGGTGTGAGGGCAGAGTCTTATCTGTGCTGCCTGGTTGCCATGTCCTTGGCTGTGCTGCTCCGTGTGGGCCATGCTCAGGGGCGACTCTCCTTCAGGGGGGCTGCTGGAGAGGAGGGGGTCGCAGGGGGAGGCAAGACTGGGGCAATGGCACATGTGCCCACAGAAAGGTTCCGAATGCTGCCTCTGGCACCCGTGCCGTAGGTTCGCCACCATTGCCTTAGAGCTTACAGGTAGTCCTTGGGTTACTCCTATTAGTTCAGTGAGTGTTCAAAGTTACGATAGCATTGAATGAATGGGTACTTACAACAGGTCCTCGTAATTCCAGCCATCGCAGTGTGCTGATGGTCATATGATCATGATCCAAGTGCCTCTACAAGCCACAGTCATATGATTGTAGTTTTCTATGTTCACTTGCAGCTTCCCACAAGCAAAATAAGTGGAAAAGTCAGAAGACATGGGTGTGTGAGGTCCTTACTTAACAAGTGGCTTAGTCCTTGCTAAACAATGGTAACTGGGACTGCAAGAATTGCTTTTGTTAAGCGATGTGGTTATACGACATTGCACTTTACAATCACCATTGCTTAGGAATAGAAATTATATTTCCAATTGTCTTCATAACCCAAGACTGACTATACGCCCCTGAAAAATGGATAAATATCTAGAGAAAAACTATTGTTAGCAATACATGTGTATTTTAAGGAACATCAGCAAGCAATAATATTAACATTAATTTGAAATATTCAGCTTCATAAATTTTTTAAAAATGTGATTTGTTCAGGCCTTGATGAAGGAGAGTAGAGAACATCTACTTCGGACATGTCAAACACAAGGTCTGGGGGCTGGATGTGGCCGGCAAAGTGGTTTCATGTGGGCTGTGAAGCCATCCTGGAAACAGTGAGGGAACGGCCACTGCTGCCTTGCTCCTGGCCCAGGCTGGCCGGGAGCCAATGTACAATTTTGTGGTGGCCATCTATGCTGAAACACATTAAGTCTTAGCTCTACAAGGCCGTCTGGAAACAGCGAGGAACCAGTCCCTGCTGCATTGGCCCCACACCCTGGGTGCATGCTGGGGAGGTGTTCCCTTTGTGAGAAATGAAGAAATGCACCATCGCCTGGAAGTGGCCAGCAAATGGCCCTCGCCTACTTCATATATCCGGCTTGATGGGCTCTGGGGGAGGATTTCGGCAGGCAGCAGGGCGCTCTCCTCACAGTGCCGAGAGGCTGATTTAGGCAGTGCAAATCCAAAAAGAAACATGAGGCCATCCAGCTCCCAGATTGCCTGGTTTCAGCAGGCAGTGGTGCTTTCCTCACAGCACCAAGAGCTGAGCTGGGTGGCACAAATCTGATGAGAAGTGCAATGCTGCCTAGCCCCAGCCTTCCCAGTTTCAGCAGGCAGCAAGGTGCAAAGCTGGTGAGCGTGAGCGTCGCACCATCCGGCTCAACCTCTCAGCGCTGTGAGGAGAGTGCCCCGCTGCCTGCCAAAACCAGGCAGGCTGAGGGCTGGGTGGCATTGTGCTTCTTTTTGAATTTGCGCTGCCCAGTTCAGCCTCTCGGTGCTGTGAGGAAAGTGTCCCGCTGCCTACCGAAATCGGGCAGGCTGGGAGCTGGGCGGCATTGCGCAGGTAATGTTGATTTTCACACTGTTCATGGCATCCCCTTCCCCAGAGCCCACCAAGCCAGATATGTGAAGTAGGTGAGAGCCGTGTGCTGGCCACTTCCAGGTGATGGTGCATTTCTTCATTCCTCACAAAGGGTGTCACCTCCCCAGCTGCGTTTCTTGCCTGTTTTTCTCCCTCCCTCATCTCAAATATTTTTCCACCACTCTGTACTTAGGAAGGAAGGAAGGAAGGAAGGAAGGAAGGAAGGAAGGAAGGAAGGAAGGAAGGAAGGAGGGAGGGAGGGAGGGAGGGAGGGAGGGAGAGGGAGAGTCTGAAGGAAGTCCTGCTTTAGTCCTGCTCTACTTGCCCTTTTACCACCCCTTGCCCCCTCCTCCTGGCCTATCCTGGGTGTCTCCCATCCTATTGCTAAGGAAGCTTTGGATACAAAGCCGAATCTCCTCCCATGGAAAGGGAATGGGCCTCCCTTTGACTTTGCCCTTGTACCCATCATGAGCAACCTGGGTAAGGAGAGCAAGCACAGCAGCAGCAGCCTTGAGGAGGAGGTAAGTGCAGCAGGGCGCCCCCTTAGGGAAGTGGGGCTGGGCTTGGTGCCGCAGGTGCTCAAGGGCCAGGCTGGGCATTTGACCTCTGTTGTCCAGGGCTCCTGGCAGCCCACACCATCATCCACCCCCCTGCATAGCCTGAGAAGAACAGTGAGGCTCCTCCAGTGGACCATGCCTTGGCACTTGCCCTGGTCCCACCCCATTCTGCCAGAGACCCTCAGATCTGTCCCACTCCTGTCCAGGCAACCTTGACGCGAATGATGTAGAGCTGACCATACCCATTCAATAGGCCACACCTCCATCCAGTAGGCCACACCCACCCTGGCCACACACACACCCCCGAGGGCAACCGCAATGCTGATGCGGCACTCAGTGAAATTGAGTTTAACATCCCTGATCTACTTCATCTTTGTCCAATCTGTCTTTCAAATCATCTTTCTAAAATTTATTTATTACTGGTTATTTTTCTTTGTTACATTGTTTTGAAATGCTTAGATTTGTTTCGAGTCATGGCACCAGAGAGATTTAATAAATAAAAATGTGTTGTAAACCTTCCTGGTAAACTTGCTTTTGGAAACCACTGTACCAATTTTAAAAAATAAATAAAATATAAAATATCAACTAATACTGAATATAATGGCAAAGTGTTTTTTGCCTGAGCAGGGGGTTGGAACTAGATGACCTCCAAGATCCCTTCCAACTTTACTACTACTACTACTACTACTACTACTATCATCATCATCATTATTATTAATGTGGATCATTGCACAGTCAGCCAGATGTTCAAACTGGATTTGGCATTTTGTCTACCTATCGAGTCCTTACCAAGGACCTGGGATAGGCAGATGTGGATGTTTGATGGTATTATAGATATCGTCGCAGGATGGAAGCAGTTCCTAGTAAGGCCACCCTTTGCAATTGACTAATGGCGAATTTGTCAATGCTAATGGTGTTCAATTGGTGCTCCAGTTGTTTTGGGATTGCACCCAAGGCGCCTATTACTATCGGTACTACCCTTGCTTGCTTTTGCCACAGTCTTTCTATTTCTATTTGTAGGTCTTTGTATTTTGTTATCTTCTCCAGTTCTTTCTCTGTTCTACTGTCTCCAGGCACTGCCACGTCCACTATCCAGACTTTTTTTTATCTTTCTTATCGGCAATTGTTAAGTCCGGGGTGTTATGTTGCAGGTGCTTGTCTGTTTGAATTCTGAAGTCCCAGAGCAGTTTAATTTTATCATTTTCTATGACTTTCTCTATTTTATGATCCCACCAGTTCTTGCTTTCAAGCAAATGATATTTCTTGCAGATCTTCCAATGCACCATTGTTGCTACTTTGTCATGCCGCTGCTTGTAGTCAGTCTGTGCGATCTTGCAGCAGCTTACCAGGTGGTCCACTCTTTCTTCAGCTTCTTTGCATAGGCGGCACTCACTGTCTGTTGCTGTCTTCTCAATTTTGACTTTATATGCATTTGTCCTTAAGGCTTGGTCTTGTGCAGCCAGAATTAGTCCCTCGGTCTCTTTCTTCAATTTTCCTGCTTTTAGCCATTGCCAGATCTTGTTAATATCTGCTTTCCCAGCTATTTTTTTAAATGTACTGGCCATGTAGTGTTTTGTCTTCCTATGCCTCTATTCTGTTCTTCATTTGGTCTTTCTTGTAGGCCAGTTTGGTCTCTCCAGTAGTCAGTAAGCCTTCCTGATATACTAATTTCAGTGCATCTTCATCATTGTCCTTCAGATATTCTTCCAAAGCCATTTTTCTTCTTCAACCATCTTATGTACTTGCAGCATTCCACGCCCACCTATTTGCCTCGATAGGTAGAGTCTGTCATTGTCGCTGCGTGGATGAAGGGCATGATTCATTGTCATTATTTTTCTGGTCTTCCTATCCATTGCTTTTAGTTCTGCTTGAGTCCAGTCCACTATTCCAGCTGTGTATCTAATGACTGGAATTGCCCAGGCGTTGATGATGATGATGATGATTAATCAATCAGTTTTTAAATTGACTATGTAGCAGAAACAGTATTTAGCTTGTTATCAGGATAGGAATATTGTTATTGCTACATAAAACTGTAATGCATTCAGTACTTTCCTCAGTTAAATCCTATTGAACTCAATGATTGAACTGTAATGAATGAGACTGTTTTATAGCAAATTATATGCAGTGTGCACACTAGGATAAATTACTGTGCTTACGCTGTAAAATGCAACTATTCTGATGAATTGTGGTTACATTATTTGGGGACAGTTTAAAAGGTTATTTATATTCTATTTTTCATATTAAAAGTGTTATACAACCCATATTTATTACATTAATAAAATACAAGTTTTTAATTTTATTGTTTTTAGTAATGTTTTAAATCCATGCATGTGCTTTCATATCTGAGCTATGTCAGATAATAAAATATATCGCTGAACATTCTTCTTGTTTAGGACAGAGGTATTGGGAGTGAATAGAATCTATATCCACTAATGAAAGTTATGTTGTCATGGTCTGTTTCTTTTTTTAAAAAAAAGTTTTTTATTTATAATACAGTTAAAAAAGAAAACATTGGACATGACGTAACATTCCAGTATAAACATTTCTATCAACTTATTTCTCTTATATTTAGTTCTTTATCTCTATAGATACATATGAGTTTTTTTATACAATACTTAATTCATTTTTCTATTTGCTAACCTAAAATTATATACATTTCCATCTTAACACTAATCTATAACCCCAACAGTCCTCGATTCCCATCAATAGTAAAATTTATCCCAGATTTCAAAGTATTCTGATCCACTTTTATCCTCCAGTTTCATTGTGAGCCTGTCCATTTCAGCACAAGATAGTATTTTATATAGTATCTCTTCCTCTGTGGGGGTTTCTTTGTTCTTCCATTTTTGTGCAAATGCCAGTCCGGCAGTAGTCAAGATGTGCAGCATCAGATAAACTATCCCCTTATCATATTTCTCTGTGGTTATGCCCAATAAAAAAAGTTCAGGTTTTAGCTCTATCTCCAACATTAATATTTGTTTCAACCATTTTCTTATCCTATTCCAATAATCACAAGCTTTAGGACAGTCCCACCACATATGGTAGTAGGTCCCTATTGCTATTTTGTATTTCCAACATATGGGTGAGAGATTTGGGCCCATTTTGGCTAACCTTGTGAGTGGGAAATGCCATCTATAAAACATCTTGTAGAGATTTTCCTTATAAGAGGTAGCTAAGGTGATTTTCTGTTTCTTTCCCACAATTCTTGCCAGATGTGCAGATCAATATTAAAGCCGAAGTCCCTACTCCACATTAACATAGTTTCCTTGACCTGCTCTTCATACATTGCCTGATCTAGAAGATAATAGTGTATTCTTTTAATCATTTTGTCCTCAGTTCCTAATAATATTTTATCTAGCTCTATCGATTCTGTTTTTATACCTTGATTGCAGTTGGAGATATGCCCACCAGCACAGAGGTATTGGGAGTGATTAGAATCTATATCCACTAATGAAAGTTACGTTGTCATGGTCTGTTTCTTGAGAGAGAATGAAATCACATACATTTATCTTAATTATATAGTTGCATGTTATTAACAGTAGAAAATTAAGAGTGGAATGCAACAGTTAAGTCATTATATTTTTGAAATAGTAAGTTTACAGCCAACACAGAACAATACAATCAAATAGGATTCTATAACAATATTACCTAAACCACAAGGAAGACAGCCATCCAGGAGAGCCAAAATCCAGAATAAACTACTTTTAACCTTTTCAAAAGCTGCCTTGTGGAATTCTGTTACACAATGTTGAAAAAAGAAGATAAAATAGGGAAGCAAGAAGAGGCAATAGTTAAAGGTAATGCTTGAGAACAAGCATCTTGACAGTGGGAAAAACTTAATATTTTGACTTAAGGTCCCCAAACAATAATTTAATTGAGTGGAAAAGATCACTGCACTTGCAAATGACTTGCTATACTCATGAGTATTGCTTAAATCAAAATGCTCTTGTTTGCTTTGGGATGAATCCATTGTGTAAACTCAACTAATGGAGATAATATGGACAAAAATCCTACATATTTGACAGTTTGGAAACTGAACGTTAGAGACTTTTGTGGTTGGAATAAATTATTGCTTCATTAGGCCATTGCTTGAAGACATCATATGTAATACTTTAAGAACATGGTTGATGTCAAACTATAATGAATGGCTGTAAAGGTCTTTTTTGCAATAGTATTTACATTTTAAGTTTAGTTCTAATAAGAGTGAAGAACATGAGTCAGCTAATTAAAAATAATTTGCACTGGACTATAAAGCTGAGTAATGAAAACATGAAGAGGTTTATATAATGAGATCTCTAGAGTCATGCCACTGTGTAGTTGTCTTGAGTGGAAACTATTCCTGCAGTATTTAAAAAATTAAAATTAATAATCACAAGAAAAGATTTGTAGGTATGCTAATTAATTTGTATGTGTTGTGTGTTTGCAGTTTGCAGTTTGTAGTTTGTAGTTAATGATCAAATAAGAGTAGTTAAAAGTAGTTTAAAGCAATGTTACATGTAGCTAATTAAGAATTGAAAAATATGTTAAGATATATAACGTTCAGTATAAATTATAAGACTGCCCAGGAGTCTCATAATTGGATGAGTTCTGGAAGTGGTGAATCCATATTTGAAGGAAAGGATTGTTCCTCCATGGTGGTTCATCTTCATCTTAAGAAGCCATCTTGCATCCCACCATGCTGGACAATTCTCCAGCATGAGGATGGAGAATCCATGAATGGGTTTGCTTCATCTTCCTGCCCAATTAGACTAAGTCTGATAACTTGACACGGCCTCTGCTGGGTCAGAGCCAAACCCAGTCTTGACTTAGTCTCAGCCCAGCAGGACACGATTATGTTGGCTCCAGTCATCAGACTTTATTCTAGCAGGTCGTATAAGCTTCCATTTGTGGATTTTTCTTCCATTTTTTATAGCAGCGCTGGGCTCAGTGCTGAGGCAGCACCAATTGGGGGTTTTCTGTTGCTGTTTTTCACTTTTAGCCTCATTCGGACTCAAATGTCTGACAGAGCCACGAGGGACTTCCAAAGGCTGTCAGAGGCCGTTTGGAGCTTCTAGTTCAGTGGAGCATTGATGGCCAGTGGCTGGCTGGCCAGATGGCTGGCTCAGTCTCTCCCCACCTCTCTGTTCAGCATGCACCCGTGGGGAAGCATCTGAATTCAGCAAAGCGCTGACGGCCCATTTTTTCCCAGTTTGGATGGCTGACTCAGAGGGTTTTTTTTGCCATCGCTCTATTTCTTCGCGCACTCATTGCGGTCGCCATTTTGCAAGCCACACAAGGGCCTTCCCCCCCTTTTCACCTTTTTGTGTTTTTGGCCTTATCGGCCTTACACCCCCCTGGACAGCTGAGGCCAGCTGACTGTAAGTCCCTGGGGGGGTGTTTCTCCCATTGCAAGGCCCCAGCACGAGAATCCGGGCGCTAGTTCAGCGCCTCAGGATACAGCCGCCATTTTGACAGCTCTCTTCCTTGCAGGTCTTCAGCACACAGCCACAGGTCTTCAGCACACAGCCCAGGAATTAGATAGTGGAACAGCCATCCAGGAGTCATGTGCTTGTCCCTCTCAGCGTCCTAGTGCCAACTTATGACACAGGTGTGCTGGCTTCACCTTCTGGCCCCACCACCACAGCCTAGGACCAGTGTGCTGGCCAGATCACTAGTGTGCTCTGGCCGCCAGTAATGAGGGGACTTGTGTACTGGCTGTTATCATTTGGCATTACTGCCACTGAGCAGAGATGGTGTGCGGGCTGTTGCCACCCCTGGTTCAGCCACCACAAGGAGCATAGTCCAGAATACTCATTTTCAACGTGGTGACACAGGTCACACCAGTACTCCGCTCCTCTGCCAGGAGATCTCTCCCAGCACCCCACTGGGATATCTCTACAGACATGGCTGATAACACGCCGCCTCAGCCAGCGCAGAGAGCTCCTAGCTCCCCCGCCAGGAAGAAACATAAGTCCTCCAAACTGATGACGGTGGGGAAGCTCAAGGCCAAGGCCATTTCAAACAAGAAACCCTCTAAGGTGGCTGAAAAGGAGGCCACAAGGAGACACCAGGCGCTAGAAAAGCAATTTTCCAAGGCCCAGAGACTGAGCACAGGTGGAATGGACATTGTTTTCCCCGCCCCGTCTGAGGTGTCATTGTTTGGGCCTCAATTTGCCCCCTCCACCTCATCGATCCAATGGCTCCCGGAGTAGGCTCCCGGAGTAGGACACCAGACAGGAGGAGGTGGCTCTCCCCAGCCAGGACTTATGCTCATGATGGGTTCTGCACCCGCCCAGGACCCAGCCGGGTCCTGAGGTGACATTCATGGCCACAGCTGCGGGGCTTCGACCTAAGACCAGGGGACATGGCTCGACCAATTCCAGGCGCTCATTGCCCAGGCCTTCGCCCAGGGAATGGCCGCTTCATTCACCCAAAGGCCCAGGCCTGAATTTGTGGCGCCTATGGCCCCATACTCTCAGGTGGGAGCACCTGAATATCCGGCCTCCATTTCCTCTGACCGGTCCTCTCAGGACAGAGATAGTTGCTCTGAGAAGTATGAGCCGCACGACATACAGCTGTCGGATGACAAGGAATCATCTCCAGAGCCTTCTCCCTTTGTAGGCTTATTTGATCCAGCATTATTTAAGTCTTTCCTTCTCAAAGCGAGTGACTCTGCCAAGATCGATACAGATCAGGAACCTCAGCTGGTCCCATCCATCAGTCAAGGGAACAATTCACTGTTCTCTGAGCCTGTTATCATGCAGAGGCATATCTCTTGTCCTCCCTTCTTTCTGAACACCATCCAAAAACAGTGGGGAGCACCTGGCACCCTCCCCACAGCAAGGGCAACGGGCAAGAGATTATTTAATGTCGCTCCGACCCTGTTGGACCTTTTCGAGGTTCCAGCCATTGATGAACCACTGACTCCTCTTTATTCTTCTTCCTTGGTATCAGGGGACATGGCTGAAGCCTTGAAGCCAGAGGATAGAAAGACTGAGTTTTCCCTCCGCAGGAATCATTAAGCTTCTACATGGTCAATAAGGGTGTCTACATCCACTTCCTTCTTCGTCAGGACTTCTCTTATCTGGCTCCGAGAGCTTAGGCCATGATTCCCTCAGAACAGGTACATGCACACCAAAACCTAGATAAGTTGGTGGCGGCATCGGAGTACATGGCAAACGTGTCACTTCACGCCACCAGGTTTTCATCCTGAGCCATAGCTTCTAATATTACAACGTGCAGGCTCCTATGGCTCTGACAATGGCGAGCTGATGCAAAGTCAAAGTGGCAATTAGTGACTGCCCCTTACCGTGGCAGCCAGCTATTTGGAGAGGCCCTCAACCCTTACCTGGTGGAGAACAGGGACAAGCATAAGACACGCACACATCTTACCAGACGAGCAGACAGGAGGTCTAGCTTGTACTCCTGTAGACAATCCTTTCGTCCAGGGGCTGGATTGGAGTGGTCTCAGCCTTCCCGCTCCTTTCCTCCTCGACCCAAACGTCAGCTGGATCATTCCATCCCTAGGTCTAGGCAACAATTCCAGGGCAGGCGGCCCTTTTGGGGCACGAGAGGTCACCCCTTCAGAAGGGCCAAGTGACTTATTTATTTATTTATTTTACGATTTTTATTTCAGGGAAGCCTCCCCCATTGGTGGCAGAATGGCCCTATTCGTAACTATATGGGAAGCCACCACCACAGACTCTTGGGTGCTAAACACTATCAGACACGGCCTGTCCCTGGAATTCTTATCCAATCCCCCAGAACGCTTCATTTCTTGTCCCACTTCAAGGAACGCAGTCAAGGCAAGACTCATGGCCAAGGCCATCCGTCATCTTTTAGAGATAAAGGCCATAGAACCAGTGCCAGCACCCCAACTAGGAAGGGGTTTCTATTCCACTCTTTTCATCTTTCCAAAGACCTCGGGGGATGGAGGGCAATACTAGACCTGAAGAGACTGAACTCCCATCTGGCCTACAAAAAATTCAAAATGCGGACACTCCAGTTATCCTGACCAGCATCAGATGGGAGGATTTCCTGATGTCTATAGACATCACAGAGGCATATTTGCATATTCCCATCCTTGTCGGACATCGGAAGTTTCTCAGGTTTAGTTACCAACACTGTCACTACCAATATAGGGTGCTACCGTTTGGCCTCTCCTCTGCTCCACAAGTGTTCACAAAAATCCTAGATGTACTGGCCGCTCACTTACGGCTTGTCCCAGTACGCATCCAGTACTACCTCGACGACATCCTGGTACAGTCCCCCTCCTTTCAGGCGGCCCAGTCAGACCTGGCCCTGTCCATCAATATGCTCCAAAGCCATGGATTTTTGGTGAATTTTCAAAAGAGCCAAATGATCTGATCTACCCGCCTCCTCCACCTGGACGTGGTCATAGACACAAGGGTCTGCAGTCTATCTCTCCCAAGAGCACCACGACAGCATTTGGACCCTGATACACCGGATCCGAAGGGAGCGTGTAGTCACACTAGCCATACTGTCACAGCTCCTAGGGAAGATGGTTTCTTGTATGTCAATAGTCCCATGGGCCAGACTACACTCCAGAGGCCTGTAGTGGTTTTTGCTCCCGTTTCAGAGGTTAGGCACCAGTTCTTTCAACCAAAGAGTATCAACCCCATTTCAGACCCTAAAATCCTTCCAGTGGTGGTCCTCCCCAGCATTAACCAAGGGCTCCTTATTCAAGGAACCAGTCAGGATTACCCTGACTACAGGCGCCAGTCTGTTTGGCTGGGGAGCACACTTTCAATTGCAATGTGCTCAGGGCAGGTGGTCCCGCTTGGAGCTGAAGCACAACATAAACTGGTTGGAGCTCAGAGCCATACACCTGGCCCTATGCCACTTAAGAGGCAGGGTGGCGGGACAACACATCCTGATGCTCACAGACAATGTAGCTGTGAAGGCCTGTGTGAACCGATGGGGATACCCGGTCCAGGTCCCTCATGACCGAGGCTCAGTTGTTAGGTTCTTGGGCCAGATAACAGTCTCAGCCACTCCCACTGGACCCCCTTCGTCGAAGTTAAAGCCTTCCTAAATCTGAGCGATTTTGTCATGCAGATATTGCACAAAATCCTCAGCTCTTCCCTCCAAGGGATCCCCCCTCACCTCCCGTTGAAGGAGGGAGCGGGTTACCCTGAACAGGGAGGCTGGGCGATTATCCGATGACGCAGTAAGGGCAGTGACGTGAGAACACTTCTCAGCCCTTATTGCCACAAGGTAAGTCCTAATATGGTCTCTTACCCGTGTTCGGTCAGACTCAGAGCGGCTCGCCCTCCAACTGCTCTCTAGGCATCTTTTCCGGCGCTTCATCTCCCTCAGCTCCCCGTTGAACCAGGGAGCCGATCGAGAACCACGCCAGTTCAGAGGCCGCAAAGGCACAACCCGGTCCAAGCCACCAGCAGCTGCCCTATCCCAGGCCGCTACCAGCGCCCCGACTGAGTTGTGTGTTAGAGCCTCCGGTATTGGCCCAAGCTCCGTCTGGAACCTTGGGTTCCATCAGTCGCCTGGGGCGGTACGAAACAATTGATTCCGCCTCCCTGCGGCGGGGTGTAGCGGTCTGAAAGTCCAAGCATAGGAGAGAGTGATCGGACCATGACAGAGGTGTAATAACTATATTTCCCGTATCCAGATCACTCAGACACTGACCAGAGACAAAAACCAGGTTAAGCGTGTTTCCCCCTGTGTGTGTGGGACCTTGAATTACCTGGGTCAGGTCCATGGCTGTCATGGAAGCCAAGAACTCCTGAACCTCCCCAGACACCTCGCTCGCAGACAGCAGATTGAAGTCACCCATGACTACCAGCCTGGGGACCTCAACCGCCACTGCCGCGATGACGCCCAGGAGCTCGGGCAGGGCAGTTGACACATGGCAGGGAGCCAGGTACATGAGCAACACAGTCCTTGGACCCCCAAGGTCCTACCTCACGAGGGATTCACAGCCTGCCGTCTGAGGAACAGTGACCTCCCTTGGCCTGAGACCTTCCCTAATCACAACCGCCACCCCCCTGCCCTGAGCTCTCGGCTGGTGAAATGCAAGGAAGCCTGGAGGGCACATTTCCACCAGAGGGACAGCTCCCTCTGGTCCCAACCAGGTCTCCATAATACCCGCCAGGTCTGCGTCCCCCTCCGTAATTAGATCTTGTATCAAGGGGACCTTATTTACCACAGACCTTATTTACCACAGACCTGCACCAGCCTACAGCCCGGGCCCTTTGGCTCTAAACAACCCAGATCACAAGTGGAGCCGTAGGGGTCGGAGCGTGGCACCGCTCGAAGATAGCGGGGGAGCGCTCCCATAACTTGGTATGGCCCCCTGCTCCCGCCATATCTGCCCCTCCCACTTACAAAACTGATGGGAACTGGATCATCTCTGCCCCCCCTGATCCGCACCCTTGTGGTTCCGGTCCCACCCGTTGCCTGGCCCGTGTTTCTCCTCCTTATTCCCTCCCCCTAGCCCTCCCCTATCCCGTAGACCTCCCCCCAGGCCTACTCCATTGCTATCACTAATCTTCCCACCCCCCACCCCGGAGCCCCTTAAAAGACATTTAAAACCCCTACTTAAAAACCTCCATAGCCCCTTTTTTTTGAACATGCCACCTCTCGGGATTCCCTCAGGCTTGGGTCACTTAAGCTCATTCCCTTCCTTTGCTACACTTGGCTAGCAGTCGTGTACCACCTGCCACGTGGCAAAGTACCACAAGTGGTATCCGTACTACGGTTGAAAAGCCCTGCTCTATCATCTTCTGGAGTCCATTTAAGCTCATGCCTACTGCTTCAGTGGCCCAATCCAGCCACCTCACTCTCTGTCATCCCATTCTTCTGTTGCCCTCAATCTTTCCCAGCATTAGGCTCTTCTCCAGTGCGTCCTTCCTTCTCATTAGGTAGCCAAAGTACTTGAATTTCAACTTCAGGATCTGGCCTTCTAAAGAGCAATCGGGGTTGATCTCCTCTAGGACTGACCAGTTTGACCACCTTGCAGTCCAGGGGACTCATAGGAGTCTTCTCCAGCACCATAGTTGAAAGGCCTCAATTCTTTTGTGCTCAGCCTTTCTTATGGTCCAGCTTTCACAGCCATACATTACAACTAGGAAAACCATGGCCTATACGTGCTTTTGTTGGCAGGATGATGTCTCTGCTTTTTAGTATGCTGTCTAGATTTGCCATACCTTTCCTCCCCAGGAGCAAGCGTCTTTTAATTTCTTGGCTACAATCCCCATCTGTGGTGATCCTGGAGCCCAGGAAGATAAAATCTATCACTACCTCCATTTCTTCCCCATCTATTTGCCAGGAATTGAGAGGGCCGGATGCCATGATCTGCTACTTGAAAATGGACTAGATCTTGCATGCTCAAAAATCCAGATGGTTTGTTATTTTAGTGCTTATTAATTAAGGAAAATACAGTAAATTTGGTCATGTTTTGCCCTCTGTTCTGCTTAGCATATACTATATTTCTATCTGTGCATATTTCCATTTCAAAGTTTAGTTATAAGAAAGGGCTTTAGGAAGCAGACTGTAGGTATATAAGAAATATACGAAATAGGGAGAGTCATCCAAAAAACCTTTGACTATAATCTGTTACTCTATGGTATCCCTTGGTTTACTAAGAACTTCAAGATATGATTTAATCAAATTATCTGGATTCTTTTGACTAGCTTTCATATCAGGGTATGGTCAGCCTTATGATGATCTCTTTTGAGAGATGGCAGGAGTGAATGTGGCCCTTCAAGTCCGATAAGACCTCACACTGTTGTTCAGAACTATTACATCTTTCTGAACCATCTACAAATATTAAAAATAAATACTTTTTTTGTGCCGTTGAGTCACTGTTGACAATTGCCTGAAAAACACGTCCAATTTTCTTGACAACATTCACAGAGGT
Source organism: Bothrops alternatus (assembly GCA_034064705.1). Classification (NCBI taxonomy): domain Eukaryota; kingdom Metazoa; phylum Chordata; class Lepidosauria; order Squamata; family Viperidae; genus Bothrops; species Bothrops alternatus. Next base: position 1,447,208 of record JARGCV010000058.1, on the reverse strand, counting down.
TGCTCGTCATCACCTTATTTCTTAAGCAGAGAATAACTGGCCCAAGAATACCCACCTGGCGTCTTGCCTAAGAAAGGACTAGAACGCTTCTGGTTTCCAACTTGATGCTTTAGCCACTGTACACTATGCACCAACTAACTTTCTTAGCATTTTTTTTTCTAATAAGCGTAAGGTTGGATCCAGATTTTCACATATTTACATGCTAAATCCATTGAAATCAATGGGAGATTATTATTATACCCAGATTCAAGAAACTATTTAAGAAATATAGGTATATGATGAACATTATAATGAGAAAAATAAAAACAACATAGTACATATCTCAATGGTTTATTAATTGACATTTGCGAAGAAAATTATGAATAATGTATTAAATAAAAAGTACAATAAAAATCATTATTAAATATAAATGGCTTTGCTTTTAGAATCGCCATAAGTGATTAAAATGCATGAAGTAATGAAAAGAGGGAAATAAAACACTAGGGAAAAGATTTTCAGTAGCAGCTGTCACATCCTGTGTTCTCTCAAGAAAACTATGCTTGTAAAAATTTTGCCAACATGTCATACTCAGTAGGTGTTGATGCAGAGAGGAATGAATTTATGCGCATAATACTTTCAGCAGGTTTTTATTTTATTCTTATGGACGTGCATTTTAATTATTAGGGAAGACATCGTAAGTAACATAGCTATGCTTAAAATACAGTTAGTGCTGCATACAAAGGAGAAGGTGTCCAGAGAAGGATTGACAGGGTAGGGACTTAGTATGTCATTCTGTCACTGATAAGATGGAAAATATCTATTTCTGGAGTTGAACTTCCAAGTGACCAGCAAAATGCCATTTAAAGTGCAGTGGATAAAGTACAGCAAGATCTATAACAGGAAAGCTTTAAAATGTTCACTTCCCTCAAGTAAAGTAACACTACATTTAACACATTGTGTTGATTTCAATGAAAGCAGAAGTAACAATATTTAAATAAATACCAAACCAAACTGAACATTTTTTCATCTATTGAAAAGAGCAAAAGATAAATACTTGCATAACATCTCAGTGCTATCCATCACTTTTTCTGAAATAGATGTGGGATTTTAATTACTGCATGCAGTGTAATAGTAAGTAAAGCAAAAATAAAGTAAAAATAAAGTAAAATAAGTAAAAGTAAAAAGGTTTGTTTTATATAGAGAGAAAATGAGAGAGCATTTAGTGATGTTAATTAACAAAGATGTCTGATGTAATTTTCTTTTGCTTTTCAAAAGTTTTTGTATATATTGTTATTTAAAACCTGAATAGGTATGAATGGATCATCCATACATAAGTAGTATGTTTAAAGGACATATGTGTGTTTATTCCAAGCCATTTTTTTCATGAAATGACTGCTTTAGGAATATTAGAGACTCTTACATGCAAAACCAAATGATTACATTCACTATTTAGGTTACTGATTCTTAAGGACACATTTTTAAATCCTGCCTGGGGAGGTGAGGAATTGGCTATAATAATTGCAAGCAGTGGATATGACATGCTACTTTACGATAGCCTATTTTTTATGAAAAGGAAAGAACAGTCCTCCATGAGTTGTAAAATTCAAATTAGGAAAAGGATTCCAATTTATCAGTTGAGTTTTAGCAACATGCAAAGCATTCATAGCTCATTTATTTGAATCAAAAAGGAAATTATTGAGGATCTTGTTGTGACACTTATAATTTTGATGTTTTACTTTTTATTGTTTTGTGGGTTTTCAAATGAATTTTAAAAAATAATTTATTTTTTAAATAGTGACTCTACAAAACTTGCTTATTGTAGAAAGAAATGGGAAAGAGAAATTGAAATTTAGTTTTGGAATTTATAGCCTGCCCCAGTCTGTCCCAATTCTGAGTGGCTTACAAAATAAAACAAGTAAATATGTATAACCCAAAAATAAAAATCTGGAAAAACAAACACAATCTAATAGACAAAAGATTGCAAGAGATCCATCATCTACTCTAGTTCAAGGCATTGGGGAAGGTTTTTTTTTTTTTATGTTAAAATTTGGTCATGGTAGAGGCTGAGGTAAATTTCAGGTGGAATGTGATTCCCACATATGCATATCATGAGTGTTGTTCTTTCCTATCACATTTTGTATGACAATTTGGGAAGTTCTGTTAGAACATAAAGATAAAGGTTTATGAGTTTGCTTGTTTTTTGTGTGTTTTTTTGGAGATGTTTCATTACCCAAACTAGGTAACATCATCAGCGCTAATCCTTTTTGTCGGATCCTGTGTTCTGCAATGGATAGTTGGTGGTTGGACATGTTGACCAGCCATTCTGGCTCTTGTGTTCTTTGGTTCTGGAATTGAGTTTGAGGAGTTTGTTTTGCAATTTGTTTTTTCTTTTCCCAGCATGTCTATGGGATGTATTCATGATGGTAGTGGCCAGTCTTTTCTTGTGCTCTGGTGTGATGGTCTGTCCAACTGTTCTTTGAAGTTTGCTATAGTGTGCAGATATTTGTTTAATCTGAGGTGTGTATCTGATCATGAGCTGTATCATTTTTCACCCACTTTCTTGGGCTATTTTCCATCCAGCTGTGTAGTTGATTGGAGGGTTGTACCTGAAACTGGTAGTGAGGGCATGCTGACGTAGGCATTCATGCAGGAAGAAAAGTTGTTCTTTGGTAGAAATGTTTTCCCATTTGCATGCTGTCTGAAGTGTTTGATGCCCATATGTGGTACTAATAAAGGGGAATATTGGAGCTCAGGGTTGATATGAGGGCTCTTTAGTGTTCTCTGAGCTTGATTGTTTTCTTGCAGACATTTCATTACCCAAACTAGATAATATCACTTTACTAGTTTGGATAATGGAACATCTGCAAGTAAACAAGCAAGCTCAGAAAACACCAAGGACCTCTCATGTCATTCCTGAACTACAAATATTCTCCTTTATTGGTAAAGGTTTCCCCTGTCTAGTCATGTTTGATTCTAGGGGACAGTGCTCATCTCCATTTCTTAGCCAAGGGAGTCAGAGTTTTCTGAAAATACTTCCGTAGTCATGTAGTCAGCATGGCTACATATGAAATGCACAGAATGCTGTTACTTTCACACCAAAGTGGTTCCTATTTATCTATTCAAATTTGCATACTTTTGAACTACTAGGTGAGCAGGAGGTGGGGCAAGTAACGGGAGCTCACCCATCACTGAGGTCTCAAACCTGGATTGTGAGCTTTCCAACTGACAAGCTCAGTGTCTTTACCCGCACTGGATGAAATGTTGGGAGTTCTTGAAGGGTAGTCCCATGTAGACTATATTACCATAGGTCAGGGGTCTGCGACCTTAAACACTCAAAAATCCACTTGGACCCATTTACCAGAGAAAAGAAAACACTGGGAACTGCAAAACTTGTGGGCACATGCACACGCAAGGGGGGGGGAAAGCTTGATTGAAGAGTTTAATTAAAAAGAAATAGAGGCTGCTATGCATGAGTTCTCTCTCTCTCTCTCTCTCTCTCTCTCTCTCTCTCTCTCTCTCTCTCTCTCTCTCTCTCTCCCCTCTTTCCTCTCCCCTCTTTCTCTTTCTCTCTCCCTCTCCCTCTTTCTCTTTTTCTCTCTTCCTCTTTTTCTCTCTTTCCTTCTCTCTTTCTCCCTTTTTCTCTTTCTCTCCCTCTTTTTCTCTCTCCCTCTCTCTCCCTTTTTCTCTCCCTCTCTCCTCTCCCTTTCTCTCCCTCTTTTCTCTCCCCCTCGCCCTATCTCTCTTTCTCTCTTTCTCTCCTTTCCCTCTCTCTTTCTCTCTTTCTTCTCTCTCTCCCTTTCTCTCTTTCTCTCCCCCCCTCTCTCCAATCTTCTGCTCACCTGGCAAGCTGGTTTCAATCTGTTCTCCAACAGGCTGGCTCTCTCCTGCCCTTCCTGCTTCCTGCAGAAACTCAGCCAAGGCAGGAGCCCTGCCAAATAAGCTTGTCAGCTCATCGGAAAATAGGGTGAGGCCACTCTCTTTTTTACACACACACACACACACACACACAGAGAGAGAGAGAGAGAGAGAGAGAGAGAGAGAGAGAGAGAGAGAGAGAGAGAGAGAGAGAGAGAGAGAGAGAGAGAGAGAGAGAGAGAGAGAGAGAGAGAGAGAGAGAGAGAGGCACAAGTGCCTCTCTCTGTCTCTTTCTCTGCAAATGGCAGAGGAGGCTGGGAGCCACAGGAGAAGGGTCAAAGAGCCACATGCGGCTCTGGAGCCGCAGGTTGCCGACCTGTGCCATAGGTCATGTTGATAGCTGGTGAGAATGTGAATGATTGTTGCCAGTAAATACATTTTACAGAATTTTCATAAATAAAACTCTGCATAACTACTTCAAGGAGTCCCTATATTATACACCAATTCCTTCCAAGGGAGTATCATCCCATTTGATGTAATAGCACCCCATTTGAACCTAAATTTGAAATTATCTGAAAATTGATTAGCTTCTGAATTAACAGCCACTTGTCTTGTTTGGTTAAGTATCAGACACTATTCCAGATATAGGTCAAGATTTCTATATTTCTGTTCAGCATTATCTATACAATTTTCAGATTTCATTCAACCCTCCCTCCTATTGGTGCAGCTATTTGATTATCCTTAGTGATCAGTAGAGTCATTCCTTCAACTTTGACATATTAAAAATAATTCTGGTATAAGTTTTAAAATATACATGTAGTGTATGTATAGTAATGTTCTGTTATAAATAAGAATTCTTCAAATCTCTGATACCTTTTTTTCTGGGATAAAATATAATGAGCAGTCAGTCAGCTTTGAAGCATTTAAAGTTTGTGGGGATTGCTTTTGACCCTTGCTCCAAATGCTATAACCTTCTGTTTGGTCATATGGATGTTTGTTTATTTATGTATAGTCTAAGTATGGAAAGAAAAGTTCTATTGCCTCAGTGATTTGAAATAATGTTTTGTTGAAAGACTAGCATACATGCTCTTTTATATGAATCTGTCCATTCTGCCAGCCAATCAGCAAAGAAGCATTAAATTAACAAGAGACTTGAATATCCTATCTGTGTGCGTAAACTGTAGGGTTCTACTTATAGTACTAGATTAAGATAACATATCTGTGTGGCTGCGTTTCTTTATGGTTTTTACTGGTGCAACTTGCCAAATCCGCAGTCCCTTAGCTGCTTTACAGCAAGACCCTTTGTTTTTATAGAGTGGAACAATATTTTAAAAAACTTTTTGAGTGTGGGAAGAGTTGGAATTCTGTTATCCCAGTTTTTAAAAATTATATGGTAAATCACTAAGAGAAGAGTAAAGAAATGCAACAGAAAGCAATCCATTAAGTGATGTGAAACTGTATAAGGCAAAAATAATGTACCTTTATGACGAAGATTATGAAAGGGTAAGCTGTGAATGTATGTGCAAAGATGGCATTGATAAATTGTAAAATTTGGGGAAATGTTTGAGTTGTAGGAGCAATTTTACATTTTTTAAGAGGAAAAGAAACAATTTAAAAATATTTCTTGAAAATGTGTAATATTAAATGTTGAAGTAGAAATGCCTATTTGGTCTTAATAATAATTATTTCTATTATATATACAAATATGTTTAGAGTTTTAGCAGCTGGAGAAATGGGAGGGAATAAACTACAAAATGTTATAACTATTTTCCTATGTATATTTAAAAAGGGAATGTAGATCAGCATTTTAATACAGTACCAGAACTCATGTTTATAGAGCTATTTTTTTAAATTTTCATATACGGTATTCTGCAGGATTCTGTTTTAAAGGAGCTGATCTGAAGATTTGGACTTCCATAATATCCCAGATTATGTTGAATTTCAAGCTGGTGTTTGAAATCTTAAAGATAGCCTAAAATCTAGATTGTGGAAAAATTAAACAATTGGTGTCTTCAATTTGGTTACCACTCAGAACATTGTTGCATACATAAATTGCTTCTAGATTTTTTCTAAGCCTAAATATGATAGATATGAAGAGAATCTTATATCAATGATATATTCTGAATTCCTCCATATTTTCTACTCACTAGGAAATTGTTGTCTTTGCACAATTTGTGATAGACTAACAGAATTCTCTGTAATAATAGTTTGTTTTTCTTGTAACTTTTCTCTCAGGCATTTTTTTCTCTAAGTTTGTAAGGTTTTTTTTGACTGGGGTTGAGTTAATGGTAACGAGTGTCTTTTGAAATGTGTCTCCACTGAGAAAGAAATATTTTCATAGAGTTATCCCACACAAGCAATTATTTGAATCACTATATGTCAAAGTACAGCTGGAAATGTGACAAAAAAATAGGAGGTTTCTTTAAGGTTAAATGTTAATTACAACTACAGTAAAACATTAATTCTATATTTCAGTAATGTAATTTAGAAACACAATGGTAGAAGTTTAAATTATAGTACTCATCAGACTAAATAGCAGCTTCTCTTTTTGCCATACAAACCTAGTATTTGCAAAACAATGAAACAATAATAAACAGTAATTTTATCATTACATGTAGAGAGGAAGTCACCTTCTCATTGTGTTTCTTTTGGTATAATTTTAGCTCTTTTTGGCTTGTGGGAAATACCCATAAAATATTCAAGTTATTTATAATACATATCCATCCTTATATATTTTATGTTTAGAAGATTAACTTAGAATACATCATTTCTATAACTTTGGTAACTATGACTTTAAAAGATATTTCAAATTTATATGATTAATAAAATTATTTGAAGATCAAAGACCAGTAGAAAAGTTTTTTTAAAAAATATATATTTTATTTTATTGAATGTAGAGAAATCTCACCATTCCAGAATTTTAGTTTTAAGCATAATCTTTCTCCTTACGACATCGCATGAATTAAATGAGGGTCTGGGAAATAGTGCAACTGTATACACTTTCCAGTAAACCTCCATATCATGGTTTTATCCTGGAGACAGAATTGAATCAATTCCTCTGCCCTGTCCCTTATTAAGAATCATAATTTTCATTAGACTGTATTGTTGTTGTATTCCTAATTCCAAGCAAAAACATAACAGGAGTGCTTATGTGAGCACACACGAGATTATCTTCCTTTCAGCTGTGTGTTGGCAATTGTTCCAGGTTTTGAGAATAATTTAATTTAAATTTGTAAAGCTGTCGAAATCTATAGCGGCTCTCAGCAGTATATTACATTAAGAATATTCGGTACAAAATTAACAGCAACAGTAAAACAAAATTAACATAATGAACCATTCTTAAAAAGGAAAAACCAGCACCTTAGTATGCTTAGTATGCTGCATTTTTATATAAGACCCACCACTGACATATTCCAACCTGAGGAACACCCAGGTTTTAAGACCTTGTTTATATGACAGCAGAATAGATACCCCCGAGATATAATGATAGAGAAAGCTTTTGTTAAGTGATAATATTTTTTCAGTGGAAGCTAAAACTGTCAAAAAGGATGAACAATCATAACATGTCCAGTGATCTCTTGAAAAGCCAGGATATATCTCATAAACCTTCATAGATGATAATGAGCTCCTTAAATTCTGAATGAAAGCAAATATACATGTCCTCAGATAATGTTGCAGGATCCGGTCTGGGACTAGAGGTTACCACACATAGAACAGCCCAAAGCACACACTTTGCTGTAAACAAGTTCCCTGAAAGCTCCAATATGAACCTGAAAGTTTGGAAAACAGAATCTGTAGTCCTATTGACCGACCCAGATTGGATCCTGCAATCCTAAATTCCATTTGCTGCTAACCAATGCAGTTCACAGAGCAGAATATAACATATCATACATGCCCATAACAGCCCATCCTGAAGACCAGCCTTCAAGGCACCTCTATGTAGAAAGTGTCACAGTAGACTACACATGAGATGATTAAAACAGACAATGGTCCAGACAGCCTCACTATCCAGAAAGACAAACTGATTTACTTAAAGAATGCTTCTGTGAATTGTTCAACTTTTCATTGCAATACTAACCTTTCAAATGTTGAATGGATTGGATGTAGATGATTTCTTTCAGGGTCCTTAAGCCTTTGAAATTATTTGTATTTGTAATGTGTAAATTATTGCAGCATATGTATTAAAATGTGAAAACATGCATCTTTATCTTTTCTATCTTGATTAGTTTATTATTTTTTTCTGATTTGGCTAAATTAATGTAAATCATCTTGGTTATGAATATAAGTATAAAATACTATTCAGCAGGTATAAAAATAGTTTGCACTGGAACATGAATATGGCTTAATGGATGCTACTTAATTGCTGGCAATTTATGGAATGCTTCATGTTAATTTCTTGCTATTCAGTATAACTAAATGTAGGATTGGATGTACATATGTGCATATTACCATTGGAGCATAGATGATTTTCCGCACGAGTTCCAAATTTTTGTTCAAAAATGAGTAGTGTTTGCATGGAAACTGTTACTAGAAATTATGACAAATTAGACTCATTTAAAGCAGTCTTCAACAGAAGAAGTGTTTTAATCAACTGTTCCAAGGGGAAAAAAATCTGAGGTAGCCAAGATAATGACATATTAGTCATTATCAATTATTGGGATATATTGAAACCTGCAATTATAGAGTCTTCTATTTAGACACGGATAAAAGCTTGAGAGATTTCACTTGCCATAATGAATTGTTTGTATTCTTTACTTATAATTTACTTTTTAATTGGTATTGTGTTAATTTCTTAATTCCAGGGTTTAAAGAATAATGATAAATTTTATTTTAAACAATTAGTTTACATGTTTTTATTGTAAGCCTTCATTCTAGAGTCAGTTTGGTTTATGATTAAAGGAGGAAAATGTTTTAATTGTAATGTGCAGTCACAGGCAAGTTAATAATATTCTGAAGGTAGGCAGGTTATGTCAAACAGTTAAAGTTTGTATCGCTCAGGGAGAAAAGGGATTTGATAAAGAAATTAACCGCGATTTGTAAACTGTTTTTAATTATATAACCACCATAGTAATGTTCTTTTGTATTCTTTCCTGATGACATGGCAAAGTAAATTGTTGTATTATCTTAAGATAGCAAACATTTCTAGATACTCTTTTTGACCACCACAAACATTAATTTTAAAACTAACAGTTCACAAAACAATTTAATTTCCACTAAATACAGGAAAAAGCTTGTAAAGGATTAGAAATAAAATCTTTGTATGTGGACCTAGTTATTAGATACAGTAAGTAATTTATCATGGGATAGAATTTCTGGGTATGTGAAACAAAGGACTCAAGCTAAGTAGATAAAAAAATGTAAGTTAAAAAACAGAATAGAGGACAGGGTATAATCAGCTAAGATTATGAGGAATTGTCTTGAAGATCAAACAGATTCCTTGTCACTTAAAGTAGAACAAAACTCTACAAATATGCAGTGTGCCCCGACATAAAAAGAACCGGATGTAAGATTGATAATTAGAACTCCAGGCCAAAGATCTTACAAGAACAAATCTAAACCTGCTCCACGAAAACATGTTACTTCAGCCCAAATTAATTCTTGCAGGAGGTGAGGATGTGTTTATCAGAATTTCTTCACGCTAAGATGGATGCTATGGTACATTATTAAATATCAGGAGGGAATCATGTCAGGCACATAAAACAACATCTAACACATTAAAAGAGAAATGAAAAATGATATAAAGGGATAATGTAGCCAGATGTAGTAAGTACAGCCAAGATAAAATGTACACTATGCTGACATTGTAAACTTGTACTCCCTAGTGTAGTGAAGCAAAATTAATGTACATTCACATATCCCAGGGTAGCCATTTTAGAACAGGTGTATTTTATGTATTATCAAATAAAAATTAATAAATATTGGCTTGAGTCCTCTCAAATTCCATGTAGATAGCATGATCAGGAAAGAACAACACAGATTTATATAAGTATATTTAATACTTGTCTAGGGTAAGTACTGGAAACACTAATAGGAATTTCCCAGCCTTCTTTATAATGTGTTAATCAAGAAGATGGTTTGAATTGCTATTTATGAAATAAGTCCTTGTTTGCCAGACTTCCCACAATTTTCACAAATTGAATTACAATAAAGCCTTCATGTAGGAAATTGGTGGTATATTTGTTAAATCTGAAATTTACACAATTTGCAACAGTTTACATCATTTGTGTAATTATGTTATTGATACGGCATAAATTGTGACAGTTACTGTAAATATTGGATTTAACAGGATTTGAAGACCACTACAATTAATTCATTCTCTGTCTCTGTCTCTTTCTCTCTCCACACACACACACACACACACACACACACACACACACACACACACACACACATATGTCTGTGTATCACTATATATATTACAGTTTTAGCATATATTACAATTCTACAGCCTAAAACACTAAAGCCTGCTAAGAGTCTTTATGGAACTCTGTGTAGGTACTTCTTAGGTTACAATAGGGACCAGAACTGTTGTTACAATTATTGTAAAGTGCTGCATCAGGTGACTGCATGCCTTAGAGATGGCAATCACCATTGTGGTTGTAACCTGAAGACACATAGGTTTTTAATCTAATCTAGTATTATTCAAGGCACAAAGATATCTGGAATGGAATACAAATTACTATGAATCTATATGAAATGAGACAGGCATTGTCTTAGATTTCTAAATACAACTGGTGTAGAAAGCATTCTTTAATCTCTTTATCAACTCTAAAATCTATGACTGTTTCAGAATAGTAGACTCCTTGCTCTGAGTTATACTAATGTTCCTACTAATAGTAGTAGTAATGGATGATAGATATGAAAGCGGTAATAGGAGACCTACCATTATTTATTTATTTATTACTCGAACTTATATGCCGCCCTTCTCCTAGGACCCAGGGCGGCTTACAAACAATGCAATAAAATTATAACAATAAAATACTATGTCATTCATATTCAGCATTGTAGTGTCCAATATACCTGTGAAATCAGTTATTATCCTTCAGTATATATTCCTTAATATATTGTGGTGAGGCATGTGCTGTCCTTTTTTTAGATAAAAATAAAATATTGATAACATATATAGTATTACTAATATTTGTATCAGATGTTAATCAAATGAAAACAGTGAGAGTAATTTGAGATGGTCTTTACAATATGATTCTGTTTTTGAAATTCAATAGAGAACTGTGGAACACAAACAAAATTCTCAAATATATAGCAAAGAATAACATACTGTATTAGGTAATACTGTTTTTTAAAAACAGTATTGCTTTTCTGCAGTTTACTCTTGGGATGTAAAATGGTAATCTGACATAGACTGGCAACACAGTGTGATGTGAGCATCTACGTAAATGGCTGTATGTATGGAGCATGCCCAGTTCTGTAAAAAGCTTCTAAACACTGTCCTTCCCCCCCCCAATACACTCAAGCTCTGAAGAGACGAAATGAAGTTTGCACTTTTAAATGTTACATTTTGCATGGGGTTTGTAAAGATTCTTTTGTAAACATTGCATTTACACAGTAAAGGAGGTAAGGGGGGAAGAACAATGAAATAAATTCAGAAATGCATGCACCAAAGGACAAAGCATTTTTTTTAAAATCAGTCTGTTTCTGTATGCTGATTATATCAATGTGATACTATATCTTAGTATATACTTGATTTTGATTTTTCTCCCAAATTAATAAAACATCTGTGTATTTTGGTGGCATGACAAATTAAGAATTTACTTACATTAGAATAGAGACAGAGAGAGGTTGTTAAGCTGAAAAGAAAGGTCTTGCAGCAGAGAATGGATGTGCAAAGAACTGTGATTCTGCGGTGTTCAGTATTCACATGTATGAGAAACAGTGCTGGGTTCTGCAGCTGCAGACAATAACTAAGCTGGCTGGCTAATGAAGGCCACTTGGATCAGGCTTCTGAAAAGAGCCAAAGGCGGACGGCTGAAGAATTCAGATATCTGTGTAAGCTATACATTTCAATTTGCTGGCATATTTTGCATTGCAGGTGGGCTGGGGCAAGCACTGCTTGCATCTATTCTGTTTGAATTAGCAGGTTTTAATTCCTCTGGCTGTAGCAGGAAGAGATGGGGATAGAATCAAAGATATATATTGTTTATGTAGATATTTGGCATCGTTACCTGTGGTTGGATATTACCTTGACTATAGATATATTCTCAGCCACAATTTGATTTGAAATCTTCTCTGCTTTTGCTGAATGGTTGAGACAGATTTGAGCTGTTATTTCCTGAAGGAAAAGAGATATCATTTGAAGAGCTATTTTTTAGTTAAGATATTATCAGTAGCTCATAGCTGAAGTTACAATTCTTTTCAAGGATCAGAGTCAAATTGCCTTGCTTCTAGTTTGCTGATATAAACCTATTCTTGAAACAGCTGGACATCCTTTAGTCTGCAGTGCACCATTGATACTATTCCACAGAACCTATCTTTGCAGAGCAAAAATCATTTGCTGAGTAAAAGGAAGGACAAAAGAAAAAGCATAATTCTGGACAATAAATACTGGTTTTCAGAATGGCTTCAGAATTAAAACCGTTCCTATGCATTAATTTCTTATGGAGGATAACTGCAGGCTAACTGTTGGTTCTGAAAAAGAAGCCCCTAGAAAACATTTTTTTAAACAAGATAATAATTGTATTTTTAAATCTCTCCTTTGCTCAGGGTTCAGCGGACTCCTACACCAGCCGTCCGTCTGATTCAGATGTGTCTCTTGAGGAGGACAGAGAGGCGGTGCGGAGAGAGGCTGAACGACAGGCCCAGACACAGCTGGAAAAAGCAAAAGTAAGAGATGGGTGTGGGGGTGATTCAGGGGAATGATTGTTCTAATAAGATAATTACCTGATTAATTTTTGATGGCATCTTTCTTATCTGTATAAAAAGGTAAATCACAAAGATTACCATCACATACAAATTGCACAGTAGTTGTGAATGAATTGTTCTTTTAGTTCTTCCAGGCTGGACTACTGTAATGCTCTCTACATGGGGCTCCCCTTGAGGTGCACCCGGAGGCTTCAGCTGGCCCAGAATGTGGCCGCGCAGGTAGTGACCGGAGCATCATGGCGCTCCCATGTAACACTGCTCCTGCGCGAGCTGCACTGGTTGCCGGTGGCCTCCCGGGTGCGTTTCAAGGTGTTAGTGACCATCTTTAAAGCGCTCCATGGCATCGGACCCGGACATTTACAGGACCGCCTTCTGCCAGCAAATACCTCCCGCCATCCAGTATGCTCCCACAGAGTGGGTCTCCTCAGGGTGCCATCGGCCAGACAATGTCGGCTGGCGACCCCCAGGGAGAGGGCCTTCTCTGTGGGAGCTCCAACACTTTGGAACGAGCTCCCCCCTGAACTCCGTACGATGACGGAATTGCACTCCTTCCGTTGAGAATTAAAAACATATGTTTTTCGACAAGCTGGCCTGGGATAGTAGCTCCGGTACCAACAAGGCCATAATTGTTTTAGGGGACTGTTGCTTTTAAGATAATGTATTGGGTTTTAAATGATTCTGGGCCAAATTGTTTAATCTATTTTTAATCATTTTACTTCTTGTACATTAATGTTTTTAATTGGGCTGTACACCGCCCCGAGTCCTTCGGGAGGGGGGCGGTATAGAAATTGCAAAATAAATAAATAAATAAAAATAAATCACAATATATATATTTGAGAGAAGAGGGTTGATTACTGCTTCTCACATGACACAAATTACTGTCTCAAAAAGAACTATTCTCTGTTTTATTTCCTATGGAGAAATAACAAAATAAATAGTTTGCAAAATGTAACCACAATTCTCTTACAATACTTTGCAAAGTATTTGAACAAAAAACTATTAAAAAAAACTATTAAAAAGAAAAAAAAACTATTAAAAAGTTATTCATTATAGCAACATATTGTAGACATAGGCAGACATGAATGGTTCAGTACAACAGGGCTAATGAAATTCCGATTCCTGCAATTAAACAATGTCATTGATTGGGACTGAGAAGGTGCCTTTGCTGTTGTGGCACCTGTCCTCTAGAATGAGATTCCCATGATGGCATGTGGCTCCTGCCTGATGATGTTCTGAAACGTCTTAAAAATCTGGCTGTTTTCTTGGGATAAGAGGGTTTGGTCCCTGCTTGAATGTGTATAGATTGATCTGCACTGGTTCTTCTTTTTTATTTTTTTTATTTAATTATTGCATTATATTTGTATTCTGTTTAATTATACACCACCCAGAGTCAATTCAGAGTTGAATTGAAATGGATTATTTGGACCTCTTTCAGTCGCGTTTCAGACTGAATTATAGGCTAGAAACTGCATTGGTCATGCTTGTGGATCATTTCTTTCAAGAGTAGGATGAGGGTACTGCATTCATCCTGGCTGTCCTTGACCTTCAGCAGCTTTTGATACATCGATCATAGTATTGTTTTGGAGTGGCTATGGGTGATGGTCTGGGCAGCACAATAGAGAGCTGTTTCAGCTCCTTTCTTTAAAACAGGTCCCAATCAAGAGGCTGAATCTCATCCTTTGTAGGGTGTCACAGGGCTCAGACTTTCACCACTTCTTTTTAGTATCTACATGAATCCACTGAGTGAGATCATCTGAAACCATGAGATGAGATATCAGTATGCCGATGATACACAGTTCAATATCTCCATCCCTGGTGATCCAACCGGTGCTGTGACTTCCTTTTCTCAGTGCCTGAGGGCTGTTATGGTCAGAATGGTCAACAGGCATCAGCTGAACACAGGCAAAACTGTGGAATGAAGGGATCTCTGAATCCAGTGATTTATGAACATTAAGTCTGCATGGGGTTGCCTTAGTCCAGACAGATCCATTGTGCAACTTGGAGGTCCTCTTGAATCCATGACTTCTACTCAAAGAGTAGGTTGTAGTTGTGGCTAGGAGAGCCATTGTGCAATTTCGCATTGTATACCAGTTTCCCCCTATCTGGATCCTGAGGCTCTGTGCATGATCACTCATGCTCTAGTCATCTCTTGACTGGATTACTGCAATGCTTTCTACATGGGGCCACCTTTGAAGAGTATTTGGAAGCTGCATCTGGAGCACAATGCAGCAGCTCACAGTCTTCGAAGCTCCCATGGCTACACATGTAACACCGTTACATATGAACTGCATTGGTTGCTATTTGCTGTTGGTCGATACTTTTAAAACCCTACATAGCATGGGTCCAGAGTATCTGAGGAACCATCTGTCCCTGAGGGGACAAACCTGCCCAACTTGTTCCAGAGGAATAGGCCTGCTATGAATTCCATCTGTTAAGCTATTGAAGCAGGCCTAATCAAGGAGAAGTGCCTTTTCTGCTGTGGTCCCATTTTTTCATTGGATATGAGAACTTTCCCCTTCTCCAGCATAGGAGATGGAGAATCCATGAATGGGTTTACTCTGTCTTCCTGCTCAATTAGACTAAGTCAGTCAAATTTACCATGCCCCTCCTGGACCAGGCCACTCCCAGTCTCGACTTAGTCTGCAACCCAGACGGACATGACAAATTTGGCTCCCAGCTTATTAGCAGCAGGTTGTATTGAATTGTGTTCCCATTCGTGGATTTTCAATTTTGCCTGCTATCTTGACAGTGCTGGGATCAGGCTTGGGACTTCCCCAAGGCCTTTCATTCGCTGCAGAGGCCTCTGCTGCTCAATTTAGCACAGCCAATCATCGTGGCCACCATTTTTGACGCCGCGTGACAAGCTGAGTTCTCTCACCATTCATAGATTTTTCTCGGCTGCCACCTAGACAGCGCTGGGACCAGTGCTCTACCGGCTTATATTGCTGGAGGCTTGGGATTCCCCAGGTTCTCTTGTTTTCTTGCGGAAGCCTCCGCTGCTTAATTTGACCCAGCTGATCGTTGCGGCCGCCATTTTGAACACCACATGGTGAGACGCTTTGCTGCCACTGCCGGCAGACGGATTTTTCAAGTGTTTGCTTCCCCCACATCAGGTGGCAATTGGCAGACGGCCCTTTTTTTTGCTATAACGGGTCGATCCGTCCAGCTTTCCCCAGCACTCAGCCTCACAGAGGCAGCAGCAACTGCAGCCACCATTTTGAATGGTCTCAAAGGTCATAGGCCGATCCGTCCGGACGGAGGGAGAACGGGAGAGATAACACCAGTGGCCGGATAGCCGAATCTGGCCTAACTTAGGACAATCTCAGGCAGACGCGAAGCTTCCCAGGAGGTCAGCCATCTATAAACCAGAAAAAGCCTCAGCCTTGGTGCCTCATTTGTGGGCTATACCACAAGGTGTGCTGGCCATGCCATATCTGGTCCTGCCTCCATAGGCTAATTAGAGTGCTGGCATACCACTTGTTGGTCCGCTGCTGCCAAGTGAGCTATGCATGTGCTGGCTGTCACCACTGCTGTGATTTTGCCGCTACTGTAGGTTTCACCTATCATGCTAGTGTGCTGGCTGTCGCCATTCTTTGGCTTTGTCACCACTAAGCGTTCTACACACAAGCTGGCCGTTATCACCCGGTGATCTTGCCACTGCCGTAGACCCAACCATGCATAACCATACACGTATTGGTTTGGTAGCCATCGGGAGCACTGTAGGTGGCCAGAGTCCATTAAGTTGATCCTGCAGCCACCATTACCAAGAGTATTTGTTTGATTTAGCTTGTGGCATACAGCTACCACCAGTGCTCAGCTCCCTGTTGATTGGGATCCCTCTCAGCAAAACTCTGAGATATCTCACCTTGTGATGGCAGACAACACGGTGCCCCAATCTTCACAAGGCATGACCTCTGCATTTACTGGCCAAAAGAAGCATAAGTCCTCCAAGCAGGAGGCGGCAGGCAAGATCAAGGCCAAGGCAAAAACCATCTTGGGAAGGAAACCTTCCAAAATGGCGGAGAAACAGGTCAGTAGAAGGCACCAGGCTCTGGAAAAAGAATTCTCCAAAGCACAAAGACAGGTCATGAGGGAAACGGAGCATGCAGAGGCCTCAGTCTTTGACTTCCCAATGGGGCCCCCTGCATCTACCCACGGGGTTTGGTCCCCAGAGAGGTTCTCCAGCCACCTCCTTCCTCTCATGGCCGCCCAGGAACAAATATTTCTTCTCAGCAAGGAAACAAATATCCAACAGGCAACCCCAGCACCTAGGGTTCTCCAGTCCGGCCCGGAGGCTACCTTCACGCCCACAGCAGCTGGGCTCAGGGAGGCAGAGCCTCAAGCAGCGTTTTCCCAGGGCAGCTTCAGGCACTGATCGCTCAGGTGGTCGACCAGGCATTAGCTTCCAGATCTTACCACAGATCCAGAGCTGGATCGGTTGCCTCCATGGCTCCATCATATGTTTCCCAATTGGAAGTACCGATTTACCAGGGTTCTGTCTCACCATCCTGGTCCTCTCACAGCGGAGCATCATTCCCTGCAGGATATGACCCAATGGACATACCATTGTCGGAGGAGGGGGAGCCCTCACCGGACCCTCTGCCATTTGGGGGGCTTTTCAACCAGGCCCTTTTCTTACCACTGCTGCGCAAAGCCAGCATCACTGCCGACATAGGTCCTGACCAAATTCCTCAACACAGTCCTTCAACTGGCTCGGATTCAAATCCAGTATTTTCTAAGTCGGTGGTGACTCAGCACCATGTTCCCTGTCCCTCTTTATTCTTAAACACCGTTCGGAGGCAATGGGCTACGCCTGGCACCTTTCCCTCCCTGGGAGGAATGGACAGAAAGCTTTTTAGCATGGCTCCAGCTTTGGCTTGAGGTACCAGTGGTAGATGAACCCTTGACCCCTCTGTTTTCTTCATCCACTGTGTCGGGGGATATGGCCGAAACTTTGAAGGCTGAGGACAGGAGGTCGGAATTGATGTTTCGCAGGACACACCAAGCGGCAGCATGGGCAGTAAGAGTGGCTACTTGCACATCCTTCTTTGCCAGGACCTCTGTCTATGGCTCCGCCAGCTCCAAGCCAGAGTTCCTCTGGAGGAGGCATGCACGCACCAAGACCTCAGTAAGTTAGTTGCAGCCTTGGAGTATATGGCGGATGCATCATTACATGCTGCCAGATTTTCCTCTAGAGCCATAGCCTCCAATGTCACCGTATGACGGCTATTGTGGCTCAAAAATTGGCAAGCTGATGCCAAATCTAAGTGGCTTTTGGCGGTGGCCCCATATCAAGGAAGTCAGCTGTTTGGGAAGGCCCTGGCTCCTTATTTGGTCGAGAATAAGGACAAGAGAAAGGTGTTAGCTCACCTCAGCAGACGGGTGGACAGACGTTCCAATCCGTATGCCTGCCGGCAGTCATTTTGGTCAGGGGCGGGCTCAGGCCCCACACAGCCCTCCCGCTCTATCCCTGCCAGGCAGGACCGACCATCTGAGAGATCAGGCACCTGGGAAAGACCCAGGCAACAGTACAAAGGCAAGTGGCTCTTTCGGGGCATGGGAGGTCGCCCTTTCAGGTGGTCCAAGTGACTCCTGGGAGACTGCTCCCATAGGTGGCAGACTGGCGCTTTTCGCCCATCAATGGGAAGCCACCACCACAGATTCCTGGGTCCTCAACACCATCCAGTATGGACTGTCCCTGGAATTTGTGTCCAACCTGCCAGGACACTTCATCTCTTGCCTGCCATTGAAGAATCTAATCAAAAAGGACCTCATGCATGAGGCCATTTGATAAGAGCCATAGAACCAGTTCCAGCTGGTCAACTGGGAAGAGAATTCTATTCCGTCCTCTTTGTGGTTTCCAAGGCCTCGGGAGGATGGAGGGCGATACTCGACCTGAACTCCCATATTGCATACAAAAAATTCAAGATGCAAACGCTCCAGTCCATCCTGGCCAGTGTGAGAAAGGGAGACTTCCTGACGTCCATAGACCTCAGGGCCGGTGGTCTCGGTTTGACCTGAAGCACAACATCAATTGGTTGGAGCTCAGAGCCATACACCTGGCTCTCTGCCACTTCTGCAACAGGATTGTGAGGCAACACTTGCTAGTCCTTACGGATAATGTGGCGGTGAAAGCCCACGTGAACTGGCAAGGAGGTACCCGTTCCAGGTCCCTTATGGCCGAGGCCAAGTTGCTGGGATCCTGGGCAGAGACCAACCTCTCCTCCCTTAGAGCCGAGCACATCTCGGGAGAGGCAAATCGACAGGCAAATCGACTTTTTGAGTAGGTCAACAATAGATCATTGCAAATGGCGCCTGCACCCAGATCTCTTCACAGAGATCTCAGAGAGGTTCGGTCAACCGGTTCTGGACTTGTTCGCTTCTCCAGTGAATTCCCAGCTCCCGAGATTTTACTCCCGATTTCCCTCTCTGGGGGTGGAGAGAGTGGATGCCCTCCGCAGTCCATGGCCAGGAGGCCTGCTTTATGCGTTCTCCCCTCTCCCTCTGATCCCGGCAGTTATTCAAAAGATACTGCAGGAGCAGGCAAACGCGATAGTCATTGCTCCACACTGGCCAAGACGGCCGTGGTTTGCCAACCTCGTGAGCCTTTCCAGGTCTCCTCCATGGGGGATCCTTCCAGGTTGCATCATGCTCAGCCAGGGAGCCCTACAACATCCAGATCCCCAGTGGCTCCGGTTAACTGCCTGGCACTTGAATGCCAGATCCTGACACAGGAATCCTACTTGTCAGGAGTAATTTCCATGATTCAGGCCTCCCGAAGGCCGGCGACCAATCACATATATGACTCCACATGGAGGAATTTCTGCCATTGGTGTGAAAAGCACCATCTGGCTTTCTTGGATGTGACTATTCCAAGAATCTTGGATTATTTATTGGACAGCCTCAACAAGGGCTTGGCGCCTAATACCATCTGCAGACAGGTGGTGGCTCTGTCCACAGTGCTTACCTGTGACAATTTGGAACCATTGGCTCAACATCCCATGGCCACCAACACCAAAACGCCCGTGGTTCATAGGTATCCCTCTTGGGAGTTGCCGCGGGTCTTGCAGGCCCTCACCATGCCGCCATTCGAGCCTATCAGAACTTGTACTCTGCGGTACTTGTCTCTCAAAATCGCCTTCCTGATAGCTGTTATGTCAGCTAGGCGGATTTCTGAACTGGCAACTCTCTCTATCAGAGATGACCTGTGCATCTTTCATCAGGACCGAGTGGTCCTTAGAATGGACCCTGCATTTATTCCCAAGGTCAACAGGACGCAGGAACTTATACTGCCAGATTTTTGCCCTAACCCATCTTATGACTTGGGGCGTCAGTGGTACACACTGGATGTCCACAGGGCATTGCGCTGTTACATCAAGTGGGTGGCGGCTTTTCACACGTCAGAAGCCCTTTTTGTTTCCTTTCAATCCTCTTCTATGGGGCGAAAAGTGTCTGCCTCTACCATAGGCAGGTGGATCAGGGCTTGGATTGCAGAGGTATATCAGTCACATTCACTATCTGCTCCAGGTCATGTTATGGCTCATTCCACTCGCAGTGCTGTGACCTCAGCAGCATGGGCGACACAGGCGTCCGTTGAGGACATTTGTAGGATGGCGACATGGTTGTTACCTTCCCCCTTGTGAGGCACTATAAACTGGACAAGTTTGCCTCTGCAGATGCCTCCGTTCGCCGAACAGTGCTACAGCAAGTAGTGCCAAAGGACCGGCCCAGACTGCTTCCCTCCCAAAGGGACAGGTGGCTTTGGTATGTCCCATTTGTGGATTCTCCATCTCCTATGCTGGAGAAGGGGTGTTGTCTTACCTGGACGCCTTTTCTCAGCATGGAGATGGAGAACCCATACCCACCCCTTAGGATGCGTCAGGTCCATTGTCAGGAGTCTGGGAGCCAACATGTCGGACTGTTGTCAATAGCTTCGCCCTCTTCGAGACTGGGAGTGGCCTGGTCCAGGAGGGGTGTGGCAAATTTGACTGACTTAGTCTAATTGGGTAGGAAGACAGAGTAAACCCATTCGTGGATTCTCCATCTCCATGTTGAGAAAAGGAGTTCAGTAAGACAACGCCCCTTCTCTTTTGACCTTTCAGAAAGGTATCAAAGCCTGATATTGTTGGTTGACCTGAGGGTATGCTAGAGGTGGCTGACAGGGTAACAAGATCTCTTCCCTGTCCTATCCATCTCTTGACTCTTTTAGACAAGGTTTTAGCACAGTTTTTAATAATATTTTAATGTTGATTCATTTTAATTCTTTTAATTACCTTGTCACCTTGTAGAGATGGGTGGTATAGAAATTTAATACATATATACATATGTATATACATATATACACACAATGTTGTTAAGATGTCAAATTCCATACACTTAATATATAGTTGAAGAGAATATTACCCTCTGAACATTTTAGCTTTTGTCACACAATCCTTAGGTAGCCCACCACTTTCTCCCAAAACTTGTTAAGTATAGGATATTGTAAAAACATGTGTTTTAAAGAAGCATTATTTTTGTAATATCTTCAACAAAATTCTGTCTTAGAGAATCCTTTATCTACAAATATAATGGAATTCAATACATTCTGAATTTTTTTTTATTGTATAAGTCATAATTTGAAGTCTGTTGACTCTCCTTAATTGCACAACACATGGACAGACTTCAGCATAGTTTTAGTTGAGAAACTATGAGCATCCTAGACCAAGCTAAAGTAAAACAAAACAAAAAAGACTTTAGATAGTTATAGGCCATTTATCCCATCTCTGGAATAAAATGTTACAGTGGAGGTTGTCCACCCAACTTCATTTTGTTTTTGTTTTTCCCTTTTTTGTTGGGGAAAGGGAAGGAAGCATTGTATTACTTCATTGGATCTGAATTCTGTTTTTTTTTTTCGTTTGAAATTTTCTTGAATTGCTTGATGGATACCATTTGCTGTAAAGAGAAGGAAAGAAAAGCAAATGGTGCGATTACTGACTCAATTTCACAGTGGCTTTTAGTACTGTTCATAATGATGTCTTTGTGAAATGTTTCATTGATGTGGGATTAGAAGGTAGTGTACTACAAATACTTCAGACCTTTATGAATAAGTAATCATAAAACATTCTCTTGTCATTTGAATATGAGGTTCATTTCCTGTCCCAATGTGAAGTTGTTCAGATAGCTCTCCCGGGGGGGAGGGGAGGTATCATTTATTTATAGAAGAAATTGAACTCCTATCTTCTCAACTAATAGCCACTAAGCTATAGAATTCTTAAACCAGTGCTGGCTAGAATGAGTCCAAGAATAGATGATCAGTATATAAGCTTCTTTGGAAATGTAAATACATCATATTCTGAATCTGGTTTATATCATCAAGTGATGAGATTTTCAATTTGGAATTGTTTTTGAACTCAGCTGAATATCCATTTGACTGCTGCAATTAAAATTGTCTTTGCCCCAGATTCAGAAGTATGTTTCTTGTATCTCTGACCTACTAAATATATGTCTGGTCATACTTTAAACATAGCCTTAGCTACATTAAGCCTGGAATATTACAATATTTGTATGTGAGACCATCCTTAAAAAAAAAACCACTGAAAACTTTGTAAAGTTAAAATAAATAGAATACTTAGGCTATAACACTTAGGTACTTGAAGTTATTTTATTTATGACTTCTGTTCATTCTTTTTATTCTGTCTTGCTTGTTTCTGCATACAAGTCATTGTGTGCATTCTTCTTATCCAGAATCCCTAAACCGCTTCCCAAATATCCCTGTTATGATTGGGTAATGAATTTTTGTGTTGTTTATTCTCAGAAAAACTTCTTTTACCCAGTTTGGGAAACACTGCCCTAAACAATTTAGCTAGTGGGATTCATTTTCTACCAATCAAGGGAGGTATACTCATGTGAAAAAATAAGTGCAGCCTGCATAACAGATAAGAACATATCCATATTTTATTTTTATTCAAACAGTATATAAAGTTAATGCAATTGAACCAAAAGATATGAAAAACTGACTTTGTAATCATTTATTGAACAAAGAAGTTATACCATTTCCTTGACTCTAATTCCTGATGTTTCTCCTTTTGGCAGAAATAACCTCACTAGGCATTTTTGCTTATTGTCTCTAACATTGACTAGAAATTTTTTTTCTCATTATTCCATACAGAATGTTTCAGCTGTGTGATATTTGAGGGATTTCTTCTTGTTTCAAATCACCCCACAACATTTCAATGGGTTTTAGATCTGGGCTTTGACTTGGCCATTCCTGACCTCCATTTCCCCTTCTGTCCCAATTACTTGGTGGCTTTACAGGAAAGTTTAGAGTAATTGTTATGTTGCAAAATCCACTTTCAGCTGAATTTCAGTCTTCTGACAGATCAACTTATGTTATCCTCAATGACCTCTGAAGGCTTAAAACTTGATTGTGGACTAAATAATTGTGAGCTGCCCAGGTCCTGATGCTGCATAGCAGTTCCAAACCATAATCTTTCTACAATCGTGCTTTACACTTGGTATTGGGCTCTTTTGGTGAAATACTATCTTTGGTTTTTGCCAAATATGTCTTCTGGTACTTTGGCCAAATAACTCTTTTCTTTGCCTCATCTGTCCAGAATATTGTTCCAGATGTCCAGGTTTTTGACTTGGTGTTCATGAACAAACTTTAGTTTTGTCTTGATATTTTTTTGGATCACAAACATTTCCTCTTGGCATACCTCCCACATCGATCTAATTTGTGCAGCTTCCTCTTAATGGTAGACTTGAGAGCTACTTTAAGCTATGTTATGGAATTATGGGGTTTGTAGAAACTTCATTTCGCATCTAAGCAAGTTTGTAGTTATTTGAAATTATTTGTACATGATCTTCTGGACAGTGGAATGAGTGTTGTCCAATTGTTGGGCTATCTTTTTAAAATCCTTCCAAGATTCATAGGACTTTATAACCTTTCTGAAGGCCTCCCAACAAAGAGCAAATAAAAATAAATGTTTTAGTTTTAAATTACAAAGGTTCCTCTCAGATTTTCTCTCACAGTGTTCTAACCAGTTGCATCAGATCTGGTATACTAGATTCTAATTTTAGAATTTTGAGATAAAGGTAGTTCTCAACCTATGACTGAAATAGAACTCCAGAGCTTTCCATAATACTGCACAGACCATTTTAAGGAAGTAGAACAGATGGCTTTGGTGAAATGAGAAGCAGGGCTGAAGTCTGCATGGACTTAGGATGGAGGAATGGAAGAGATAGGGGATGCTGTGGGATCCCTGAGTTTGAATATAAGGAACAATGAATGCAGGGGTACTGCAGGAGCTGTAATTTCGGGACTAGGTCATAAATAGCATTTTAGGCATCGGCTATAACTTTCAGTGGCTACTAAGCAACAGGTCCAAGTCAAGAACTACCTGTAATGATAAATATAGGAGTATATTTTACTTTTTTCCATACGTAAAATTTACATTTTAAAAAATTTAAATTACACAGGGAACTATGAAATGTAAATGGTACATGAGATTTATTTTAATATATCCCATTTATCAATATTGTTGAAATGAAAATCAGATGTCTCTATGCTGAAATATGTTTCTATAATGAAAAGTCAAAAATTTCAATGGAGCATACTTTTTCATATAGCTTGTATGTTGACATACAATGGCATTTTTTAATAAAAAAACTGTGGACATTTAAATTTTTGTAGCAAAATTTGTCCAACCTACTTTTGATGGATTTCATTTATTATTATTTATTATTTTAACAAAATACTGATGGGCTCTAGGCAGTGAACAATATTAGAAAAAACCCATAGAATGTAAACAACTAAAATTAATACAATTCATTTATAATATATCATATGGTTGGCCCCCTCTATCAGTTTGGGCTAAAGGTATGATAGTCTTCTATTTCTATCTACTGCTTGTCTTCTAAATCAGGGCTTTTCAACCAGTGGTACAGGGACCACCAGTGGTACATTGGCACCTGGCAGATGGTATGCGACCAGCCTAGAAAAAATGGGGGAGGGGAATAAGCTGAACTGATGGGAGCACCAACAAGCCTGAGCAATAGATGGCTGGAGCTGCAGGGTTCAGCAGAAGCACCAGGATCAGCACCAGGCTCCAGCTGGAGCTCGGCACTGATCCTGAGGCTTCTGAGCCCAGAAGAAGTGCTGATTAGCTGGAAGGTTGCAGTATCTGCAGGGTCTTGTGATTTACATTCAGATGCTTGGCAACTGATTCATATTTATGATGGTCACAGTGTCCCAGGATCCTGTGAAGTGACAAAAACCTGCTGCAACCACCCAGCAGATGGGGGGGGGATAAAAACCAAACACTCCCCCACCCCCACTGCCAATCCTCAACAGAAATGCTCACAACAATGAAAACCTCGGACAGGAGGAAGAGCACGGCCAGGCGGGCAGGCAGGTGTCTTGCTCGGCTGTGGCTTGGGGGGCACTTTTTTCAGTGCCATTGTAACTTCAAATAGTTACTAAGCGAATTGTTGTAAGTCGAGGACTACCTCTATCACTTTTTCCCCTTTTTTTTGGTCATCAAGTTTTTGACACCTTGCTAGGTGACTGGTGATACTCGGATATTGCCATATCCTAAAAGTGGTACAATGGGTGAAAAGATTGAAAAGCCCTGTTCTAAATGCCCACAAATATAGGACTTTTCTGTGATAGATTCTCTTTGTAGGCATTTAGAAGGCTAATAATCTTAGTTCATTGTGCCTCTGACCTAGGATGATGGAGGGGCCAACAATTATATATTCATTCAAATTTTGAATTATTTTAAAATAAATTATTTGAATGCTGTTTTTAAAAGTGAACATTTCTCTGTGTTAAGATGCTTATAATTATAAATCATCATGGGAGCTATTTTTGAGGACAGAATATATAAACAATTTTATAAGGAAAAAATATTTCTTAAATGAACTGGTCTGTTTTTTATTAATTTCTTTCAATGTGTTTAAATCAACTTGAGTCCTTTTAGTTCTCCATTTTCTAAAAACTGAATTATGCTAGTGACTTTTATTATTTATTATAGCATATTTTATTAAGACAAAAAACAGTTGTCCATAAAAGAATTCAAATTGAATTTGTAGGATTTACAGCAAAACTGAATGGTTCAATAGCACTTATTGCTAAATTAATGCATCTTTTATTGATGAGAAAATCTATGTGAATTTTGCTAAGGAATTTGGCATACTGTTACTGAGTTGAGTAGACGGCTAACTCTTATATAATATTTATGACCTCTGGCAAAGCTACTGAGCAGCTGCCAGCAAAACAAGACTACTCTTAAAACTGTTATTTGCATATATCAAAACAATGTTCTCCCTTCAGCTGATTGAGGAGCAAACTCCACATTTGACAATGTACTGACTGTGAGACAACTTGTAAACAAGAGAAGTAGGAGAGCACTGACATTATCAAGCTACTATGACATTGCTGTTTTAGTACTACAAAATTATAATGGTGTAATTTGTCTGTTAATAAAATAATACTGAATTCAGAAAAAATATTTTAAGTAGATGTTGAAAATGTACAGAAAGATGTGAAAATTGCAAATATTCCTTAAACTTGTAGATAAGATATATTTTCAACAGCCATCTATGAAAAAATGGGAAAATTGTTCAAAAGGCATACAATACAAAGGAAAGAATACAAATCACCCTTGTTCAAATTGTTAAAGTGGT
This sequence comes from Bothrops alternatus, assembly GCA_034064705.1. NCBI lineage: Eukaryota > Metazoa > Chordata > Lepidosauria > Squamata > Viperidae > Bothrops > Bothrops alternatus. The sequence continues at coordinate 1,420,829 of JARGCV010000058.1, read as the reverse complement.
TGTTCCTTTTCTAAATCCAATGATTGCTTGTAATTCACTTTCTATTTCAATATGGGAAAATCTTGCAACCTTTGTCAGCCAGGGAAAGATGTGATTGCTTTAACATTTTAAAGAGAGGTGCTTTGTGTATTGTCACATATATAGCACATTATTGCAGCCTTACTAAAAATGATATCTTCAAATTGCTATTGGTTCAATCACCTCTGTCAATTTTGCTCTTTCTCTTGCTTTTATTTATTTTTTACTTTTACAGTTATAAACATACTTCAACTTAAACTTGAATCCTGCTGGGTTATTTTGTTTTATTTTTTGCAGCAACATATGATTTTTTTCTGATTGTTTTTTTAAATTCCTTACTGTAGTTTGTTCTTAAAAATACATAGTCTCTCAGAATTAGAAATGTCAACTAATTTTTTTAACATTGTGCAGGAAAATATAGAATATAATCAGTGCAATTGTTCATAAATATGGATAATTATTGACATAAATAAACTGCGAATAGCAGCAATAAGGCAACAGGGTTATTTATTTAAAACAATTAAAAATGAAGCATTATCAATGACCTACATTGAGAGCACACTATCAGATTATAAATGTTGGTGGATTTGGAGGGTTGTATGCAAATAGAAAAGTAATTATATATCATGTTTCCCCAAAAATAAGCCCTATCCCAAAAATAATCGCTAGCTTGATTTTTGAGGCTGGGCCTAATATAAGCCCTATCTCACAAGTAAGCCCTTGCATTGCCCAGGGGCTGGGTGGCCAGCTTGATGTTGCTCGTGTGGCACTTCAGGGAGCCCAAGCAGGGCTGGGGAGAGAAGGGACAATATCAGTGAAGAAGAAAAATAACAGCTCTCAAAAGAAACCAGCATGGCTGCATAAAGAACTTTTTGATAAATTGAAAGACTAAAAGGACAAGTATAAAAAAATGAAAAGAGGGGCATATAACTGTTCTGTCTGGCCCCTCTCAGCTCATTAAAATCCACATAAATATGTCTTTAAGAGGTTTATTTAACACATTTCAAAAGGATTCACTTCAAAGCACGCTGCTGGCATTTTGCTGGCAGGAACGGCCAAGTCTCATTTATTTACATTTAGATTAAAACATGCTCTTCCCACACCTTCCCAATTAACTCACTCTTTCTTTATCACATTGTCCAATACCTCATTATTCTTCCGTAGATTTCCAAAACATCAGAAGACTGAATTCAAACGCACTGCTCCAGATATCAGGCTACTCCTTGATTAACGTTGCTCGTGACAAAGGCGTAGTCTCTCTGTCCCCTTCTAATATAGTGTCCGATACGTCACTTCCCCCCATTACTTCCTTTTTCCACTTAACTGACACCGTCGCTTATCAAACCTTCGGAATCTCGGATCAAGCCATCTATCTTCTTGATCCAAATCTGACCCCTCACTTTGTGAATCTGACCCAGACTGCCTGTAAATCTCCTCCCTGTCTGGCTCAGCTGCCGGGAGGGGAAAATACCCAGAGGGGCCTGGCTGCTCTTCCTCGGCTGCCGGGAGGGGAAAACACCCAGAGGGACCTGGCTGCTCATACTCTGACACTTCCCAAGCTGGTCTAGGGACACTCACAACAATAACTAAGGCAGAATATCAGCAAATAGCCCAAGCCTGCAAGGATGAAGTGAAGAAAGTTAAGGCTCAAAATGAACTAAGACTTGCGACAAAAGTCAAAATAACAAAAAAAGCTTCCTTCAACATGTAAAAAACAAGAAAAAGGTTAAGGAAATGATTGGTCCATTAGTGGGAGAAAGTGGCAAGAAAGTGACAAGCAACAGGGAGAAAGCAGAACTATTTAACTCAGTCCAACTTATTAAAAACAGTACCATAAAAAACAGATAAGATAGGCAAGAAAATGGTAAGTGAGCACCTGTCCACCCTAGACGAGTTCAAATCACCAGGACCAGATGGACTACACCCCAAGGCTCTGAAGGAACTGGCAGATGTGATCTCAGAACCATTGAACTCCGGGAGCACTGGGAACTTCCAGAGGACTGGAAAAGAGCTGATGTAGTTCCCATCTTCAAAAAAGGGGGAGGGGATGGATCCAGGAAACTACAGATCTATCAGCCTGACCTCAATACCTGGGAAGATTCTGGAAAAGATAATCAAGCAGCAAATCAGCGAACACCTGGAGCAGGGGGTGTGAAACTGCCGCCCTGTGGGCCGGATGTGTCATGCCAAAACCGCACCCACCCCATTGCTGGCAATGGGGAAAAAGTCGTGATACATCGCAACATGTGACATCGCGAGTTTGACACCCGTGACCTAGAGGCAAACAAAGTCATTACCAAAAGCCAACATGGGTTTGTCAAAAACAAATCATGCCAGACAAATCTTATTGCATTCTTTGATCAAGTGACAACATTAGTGGACCAAAAGAATGCTGTGGATATAATTTACCTGGACTTCAGTAAGACATTTGATAGAGTAGATCACAATCTACTACTTGATGAGATATAAAAATTTGGGTTAGACAGCATCACCATCAGATGGATTTGTAGCTGGCTGACCAGCTGTACTCATCATGTGGTCCTCAATGGAACTGCATCTACTTGGAAGGAAGTATATAGTGCGCTTCCCCAGGGCTCTTTTCTGGGCCCAGTGCTCTTCAACATCTTCATCAATGATTTAGATAAGGGGATAGATGGGGAATTCATCAACTTTGCACATGACACCAAGCTAGCATGAATAGCTAACACTCCAGAAGATAGGCTTATGATACAGAAGGATCTTGACAGACTTGAACATTGGACGCTATCTAACAAAACGAAATTAATGGTGAAAAAAGTAAGGTTCTACATTAAGGCAAGAAAAACCAAATGCACAGGTATGATATACCGGTAGGTGGTACCTTGCTCAATAGTAGCAACTGCGAGAGGGATCTTGGAGTCACTTAAATATGAGCCAGCAGTGTGCTGTAGCTGCCAAAAAAGCTAACAGTGCTGCATTAAGAGAGGGATAGGCTCAAGATCACATGAAGTGTTAATACCACTTTACAATGCCTTGGTAAGGCCATACTTGGGAACACTACATCCAGTTTTGGTCACCACAATGTAAAAAAGATGTTGAGACTCTAGAAAGAGTACAGAGAAGAGCAACAAAGATGATTAGGGGACTGGAGGCTAAAACATAAGGAACGGTTGCTGGAATTTGGTATGTCTAATGAAGAGAAGGATAAAGGGTGACATGATAGCACTGTTCCAATATCTCAGGGGCTACCACAAAGAAGAGGGAGTCAAGCTATTCTCCAAAGCACCTGAAGGCAGGACAAGAAGCAACAGATGGAAACTAGCCAAAGAGAGAAGCAACCTAGAACTAAGGAGAAATTTTCTGGCAGTTAGAACAATTAATCAGTGGAACAACCTGTCCCCAGAAACTGTGAATGCTCTAATACTGGAAGTTTATAAGAAGAGATTGGAGAACCATTTGTCTGAAATGGTATAGGACAGACATGTCAAACTTGCGACATCACATGACCTCATGCCATTGCTGACAATGGAGTGGGTGTGGCTTCCACGTGACGCGCCCGGCCCAGAGGCCGGCAGTTTGACACCCTTGGTATAGGGTTTCCTGCTTGAGCAGGGGGTTGGACTAGATGACCTCCAAGGTCCCTTCCAATTTTATTATTGTTGTTGTTGTTGTTATTATTATTATTATTATTGTTATTATTTTGCGTGGTATAAATGAAGTATGAGGTACTATTACCGCACCAAAGCCATTTAGTCCGAGTTGACCAATGAATGTGGTTTCAGCTTTTACACTGTCCCTTGACTAGAAAGCGATTGCTTCCCTTTTCCTTCAGCATGGCCCAAGCTCCCCACGCTTCTTTCCAATTCTCAGAGCCTCAGTGATTCTGTTCTCTCCCTGCCTTCCCAGCATGCAAGCTAACCCCATCCCTTTCCTTCGACTACCACCTCCACATTTACCTATTTCCACCCATGAGGGGCAGGCTTTCTTTCTCATCACTTGTTCTCCAGGACTGTTTTTTTTTTTGCATGGCTTTGAGGCAGCAGCTCAAAGTTTCAATTGCCATGCATGGCATCTCGAAGCTGCGGGTTCTCAGTGCTGCAGCTGAACACGCCCCATTCTGAAAGGAGAAGGGAAGAACACCCATTAGTTTTTGGTTTATGGTAGGGCTCTGCCCAGTTTGATTATTGGCCCTCGTGAGTGGCAATAGGTAGTTGTAGTTGAAGGAAGGGGCTAGGACTGAATCACTGAGACTTTGAGGCAGAATTGGAAAGAAGCGCAGGGTGGTTGGGCCATGCTAAAGGAAAAAGGGAGCAATTGCTGAATTAGACCTTTCTAATCAAGGGACAGTGTAAAAGCTGAAACCACATTCACTGGTCACCTCAGATTAAATGGCTTTGGTAGGGTAACAGTATCTTCTTCCTTGTTTGTACCATGCAAAACTCTGTAGTTCCTGTGCTCAGCCCCACCTTCCAACCTGGTCCTTCAGCAGCACTGCCACTCCACCCACAATGGCCCTATCTCCCCCCACACCTCTGCCGCCTCCTGCAAAATAAGATATCCCTGAAAATAAGCCCTAATAGCTCTTTTTGACAAAAAACTGGGCTTATTTTTGGGGAAACATAGTATAAATGGTCAAACTTCTTTAAAAATATAACTTCGATATTATATAGTGTTCTAAAACCTGGATTTGATAAAAAAAAATATTATATAACAAAGAATTTTGGCTTACTATATTTTGATGTTTCATGTCTTTTTTTCTTTGTATGCTTTTTAAAGTTAGTACATCTCAGAAAATTGGCAACAGGGACAGAAAAACAGTGTGGAGTACTATCAGCTATTTTCCTATTCAGGAAATGGAAGATTAGTTTTGTTTTTTAACAATTGGAACATAATGGCTTAGACATATTTCTGACAAACAACATAAGAAAAAGATTTAGTTAATTATTTGAAGACATTTTCACTTTATTAAAAGGCAGAATATATATTTTTAAAGGCAGAATATATACATATCACTTTGTGTTTTCTGCTTTGGATATTAGTTTAATTTATAGAAGTCTTTTTTTGAGCCAGCAATTAGAGCAGCTAGCAAATTAAGAAAGTTATGATTATAGTATATTAGAAAGGTATGAATAAGGTTCTGGTATTTTCAATATTAAGCAAAAATCAAGAATAGGGGAGCATAACCAAAAGTTGATAGAAGTTAGTTCAAAACTAATGTTAGAAAGTATTATTTCATAGGAAGAGTAGTGGAAACTCGAAATCAGTGGAGGTAGTGGATCAGTCATCAGTAACTGAGTTTAAATAAGCTTGGAATAAATACAAGTCCATCATCTGACAAAAAAATAAAAAATTAAAATAAATAAAATATAAAACCAATAGTTAAAAATAATACATAAATTAAGAAGAAAACAAAAAGCAAATACACTCAAAGAACAGACTCAATGGATCATTGAGTCTTTTTCTGCCATCGTTTTTTTATGTTTTATGTCTTTTCTCTATATATTTTTGTACCTAATGAAAACAATTTTAATTCATCATCATCATCATCAAGTTGGAAGGGACCTTGGAGGTCATCTAGTTCAACCCCCTGCAGGAAACCCTATATACCATTTCAGACAGATGTTGCACATATAAAATACAATAATAGTTAGAAAATAGTAACCATTAAGATATTTTGCCTAAGAATTTTATTTTTATACATACATACATACATACATACATACATACATACATACATACATGTTCTGTATGTAAAATTTTCTTGTCACTTGAAAATCTTACTTTGTAAGCCTAGTTCTTGCAGCTTTTAATAATTAGTCATAACTGATGCAACAACACATTGTTTCTTATTATAATGCATACAATAGTACACTAACAGGTCAGTTTGATACTATTAAATCCTATTTAACCAATGCAAGTTCAGTAAATTGAATATAAAAAAGTAAGTTTACCTACATAATTATCTGTAGACATTTTATATTAATATGTTTTATTTCTAAGATGTATATAGTGTACTTTCAATGCTATTTGTCATTTCAAGGGTTGCCTGTCAACAAAACAAAACAGTACTTCAAAAGTATATAAATAATAATAACAGAGGAAATGGCAAAAATATGTTAGTAAAAGTAGAAGGTTTACAGATTTTAAAAAAAACTGATTTTAAAAGTTTGGAAGATTTTTAAATGCTGAAAAGATAGAAACTTCTTTTTATTCCAAGCATCAAAGTGACAATTAAAAAGGTAAAAATTGTAGAAATTTTATATAGTATGCATCACCAGAAATGCCTTGTCAAGAGTTGGGGTGAAAATATTTGTGCATAAGTAGGGTGGGGCATACATTTTCCAATGATATATTGTTTTTAAAGTGACAATATTAATATTGAATTCAGTCCAGAAACAGAATATGATCCATCTCCTAGCAATAGCAATAGCGCTTAGACTTATATACTACTTCACAGTGCTTTACAGTTCTCTCTAAGCAGTTTACAGAATCAGCATATTACCCCCAACAATCTGAGTCCTCATTTTACCGACTTAATCTATTTTAGCAATCCATCACCAGCATTTTGCATAAATCGCTGAGATTAACTAATCATTTTCCTTCCTTGAACTGTCATACTTCTGTTTATAAAGTTAAAATACATATGCATCTTTTACATATATACATGCAGAATCCTTATTCCTCCTTTTGCATCAGCTGTATCTAAACCAGGCAGTTCAAACTGTATTTACTTTTTATCTAGACTGATGTTATGATTACTATATTTAAAATAAACAAAAATAGTAAGTCATGGTTTGTAGCTGAATCACTAAATTTGTTGCCCTAGATGAAATAGGAGATGGTTATTAATTGTTGCTTGTAGAAAAGTAAGAACATAAAAGTTGCTAATGCAGGCAAGAGGCTTTTACAAATCTCTGTTTAATAAGATGAGATTGAATGATGAAAGTAGGTCAATATGTGTCCACTTTTGGAAAGTATCATTTACTTTTGGAAACTTAATCTAAAATGTCTTGCCCATTGGAATCACTATAATCTGAGAATAATGCAAACCAGGCTTGTCATAACTATATTAGTACTTAATGAGCATTTCATCCATATCCACTCAGCTGCTCATTAGAATATGTTTATCTAGAGGGTTTTTTTATTTTACCATTTTGCTTTATTTGTGTCTGTTGTAAAATGTTTCAAGTTGGCCTTGATTGAGTATTTAAAATACATTTTACATGAAGATTAAAGCATCATAATTCTTTTTTGGGGAGACTAAACACAGATTATATTTGTTGCAAAAGTAAAAGCATATCTCTCTTCTTTCCACACAACAGTCCTTTTTTGTTTTTCCTTCTTTTAGCAACTTCTGATGAAAATGGTTTTTTACAATAACAATAACTATAATAGAGTTGGAAGGAACCTTTTAGGTCTTCTAGTCCAACCTCCTGTTCAAGGAGGAAACCCTATACCATTTCATAAAAATGGTTGTCCAGTCTCTTCTTAAAAACTTCCAGTATTGGAGCATTCACAGCTTCTGGGGGCAGGTAGTTCCACTGATTAATTGTTCTAACTGCCAGAAAATTTCTCCTTAGTTCTAGGTTGCTTCTCTGTTTGGTTAGTTTCCATCCATTGCTTCTTGTCCTGCCTTCAGGTGCTTTGGAGAATAGCTTCACTCCCTCTTCTTTGTGGCAGCCCCTGAGATATTGGAACACTGCTATCATGTCCGCCTAGTCCTTCTCTTCATTAAACTAGTATTTCTATATTACGGCAATTCTAATATTCCTATATTAAAGTCGAGCCCCGGAAAAGGTTGAGAACCGCTGATCTAATAGAAGCTTCGGTTCCAATAGGGTCAAAATGTTTTAGGGGGACTGAGTATTTTTTAAGATTTTAGCTTTGTATGTTTTGGGTTTTAAATGGAGATTTCAGCCAAATTATTTAATTTATTTTTAATTATTTTAAATTTTGTATATTTATATGTTTTTTAAATTTTAGGCTGTACACCGCCCCGAGTCCTTCGGGAGAGGGGCGGTATAGAAATTTGATTAATAAATAAATAAATAAATAAATAAATAAATAAATAAATAATGGGATCTTAAAATTCAAACAGGTGTGATATAACAGTTATTATAGAAAGTCTGGTTCATTGATTTTGCTATTTCAAGTGATGCTAGGATTGAGGAGAAACAATTGGGAAAAAATATGAAATATCAGGATTTACAGATCAAAGTTGAATGCTTATGGAAAAAGAAATCCATTGTATATCAATCAAGATTGGAGACCTCGGAGTAATACCAAAGAATATCCCCAATATATGGAAATTTAAATTTATCAGACCTGAACATCCAAGTTTTATTTTTAAAAACCTTTGCTCTTTTGAAGTGACTATATAATTCTTAGGTCCTTAGTTATAGGACTTGAATTATTACATTTCAAAGAAGTTAAAGTGCTCTGGAACTTTAGAATTCAAAGAGATAAGCACTTGTAAAATATCACCCCAAACTCAATAATTGGTGATTAAAAAAGCTAAAAGTCTGGATAGTGGATGTTGCAGGACCTAAGAGACAACAGAATAGAAGAATAGAAGAATAAGATTTAGAAAAAAAAATATAAAGACTTACAAATAGGAGTAGAATGACTGTGTAAAAGAAAGCAAAGATAGTACCAATAGTGATAGGTGTCTTGAGTGCAATCCCAAAATATCTGGAGTGCTACTTGAACCCCTTCAGCATTGACAAAATCACCATCAGACAATTATAAAAGGCAGCTTTAACTTGGAACAGCTTAGAAATTGCAACAATACTTTTAGCACCATCAAACAACAACATCTGCCTATCCCAGGTCTTTGGCATGAACTCGATAGGTGAATAAAAATGCCAAATCTAGTTTAAAGATCTGGCTGACTATGCAACCAACCATAATAATAATTACATAGGTGTTATTGTAAGACCTGTAATGAGAGCATTACTTGAACAACTAGTTCTTGATATATAACAGTTTGTTTAATGATGGTTCAAAATTATGATGGTCTCAGAAAAAGTCATGTGACTGAAGTTCTGGTGCTTATGATACCGGTAGTTGCAGTATCTTGCAACTGTTTGTGATTTGCAACCTTCCCAGCCAGCTTCTGATGTCAAGTCAGTTGGGGAAGCTGGATTCAGTGATCATGTGAGTTGTTTAAACACCGCTATAAAAATGGTTGTGAAGTTGACTGTGGTCCTCTGATGATTCACTTAACAACCCCATTGCTTAGCAATCAAAATTCCAGTCCTAACTGTGGTCATAAGTCAATGACTACCTGTAATGCCTTCAAATAGAACACAGATCTTCAGATAAAAATTACCCGTGTGATACCTATAACTCTAAATAAGCATGCCAGTTAGTGCCAAACTGTGCCTTAATTTATATTCTATTGACTTCCTCATAAAAAACAAAACAAAAAATGGTTGCAAATAATGGTCTTTTATTTCAAGAATGTCTAGAATAACAGAATTTGTTTCAGCTAATGTATTTGATAGAGTTGACTTTGCAGTGAATCTTAGGTTAAGTAAAAGATATACTATACTTAGAATTTGAAGTGCCTCTTTTATAGTGAATTCCTGATTGCCATTCTTTTATACAAGGATTCCATTAGTCTTTATTGCCTTATATATTCAGATTCCTAGCCTGGCTTGTTCCATCTGAGAAACTAGCATATCATAAATCAAATATTTCCAAGAATGACTTTGGGCTTCCAAACTTTGTTCTTCTCCTTCCTCTTCAAATTGACTAAGTATTGATTCATTGTTTGCACCAAAGATTGAATTGGCTTATTGCCTGAATCTGACATCATAGACTGATAGAATAAAAACCAGTTAGTTTTAATGCAGAATTAGAATTCACAGTCTTCTAGTCTATAGCCTGGTGCCTTACACCTAGACCACACTGGCTTTCAAAGACTCCTAATATTTGGATGTTCTTATTTTATGAATCTGAATAGATAAAATTGAGAGATATAAATTACCTCTTGCTTGCTGCCTGATACTTCCCAGGAGGTTCTGAGTCTAGTTTGCTCAGGATAACTGGGGAATCCTGCATACTCTAGAGCAGGGCTTTTCAACCTTTTCACAGATTGTACCACTTTTAGGACATGACAGTGTTTGACTACCACCAATGCTTAGCAAGGTGTCAAAAACTTGATGACTAAAAAAGGAGGATGGGTGGGTTTTACTGATTAGATTCATTTGTTGTTACAGAAATGGCTAGTTTATAATATTATGGAAAAGTAAAAAGTTGAGGTTCAATGTTAATGCTTCCTTCTACTGCAACAGAAGGAAGTATGCTCTTTTTCCCTTCTCCCCCTTATTTCCCCCCCTTTTTCTCCCCACTGTGTTCTACTATTTGCTTTTGTATTTTTGTATTTTATTCTATAATCTAATAAAATATTACAAACTGTAGAAAAAAAAGTACAAGTTTTAATTTCTTCCGGTGGCTGTTCCTTTGCTGAATTGCTTTCCCTTTGCACTGACAAATGTATGGTGAATTTATCCATGTTTATTAATATGCACCACTACCAGCTAGTTCAGGGGTCTTCAAACTTGGCACTTTTAAGACTTGTGGACTTCAACTCACAGAATTCCTCAGCCCTCATGGTTGACTGAGGAATTCTGGGAGCTGAAGTCCACAGGTCTTAAAGTTGCTAAGTTTGTAGACTCCTGAGCTAGCTGCTTGGCCTTTCTGAGCTCTTCCAATGAAGTAAGAATGCAACCCCCAATCCCTTCCCTGTACCCTTAAAGACACAGGAATCAAGTGCAAAGCAAGAAAATAAGGAAACACAAATTCAGTTTTTTTTCTCTTTAAGCTGCCTCAGACATGTCATGTGTTACAATGTTGCAATTCTAGACTGAAAGGCTCCAGCAATTGCGAAAAGCTTTAGCTTTAAATTAAGTCAGTTTACCTTCAAAGGAAACTTTCTAAAAGCCACAGACTCGGTTAAAGGGGTAAAACTAATTACATTTGTTTAAAGGGATTAAACCTTTCCTGATGTCTTTTTTCCCCTTCCCCCACCCAAACCACATTATTTTATAGCCTCTCTTCTCCCCCCTCTTTTTCTTCAGTTCACCTCCAGCTCTGGTGCTGCTTCTGGAAGCGACAATCAGCTGGAGCCCTGCCAGCTCCTGGGGCTTCTGCTGAGCCCGGACAGTCCTGCAGCTGCAGCTGTGTCTCCCTGAGGCTTGGCTCGCTTTGGCTTATTCCCCTCCCCTGCTACACTTGGCTAGCAATCGCGTACCATTTGCCATGTGGCAAAGTACCACAAGTGGTATGCCTACCACCGATTGAAAAGCCCTGTTTTAGAACTTCACAGTTTTGAGGGTTTTTTCCTCCCAATTTGTTCCGGCAATTATAAAACACAAAGATATAATTCAGATATTTTTAACATTTTTAAGTCAATCAACTTAACATTATAACTCATCAGTAGATGTATTAAAACATAATCATTGAGAATAAACTAATTTAGATCAAGTGATATGTTATGCAAAATGAAGAGGAATGCCAACGCTAATTTACTTTCAATAAAATGTACAGTTTCTACAAATATGAATGTCAAAACATTTGAAAGCTGGCTTGCATACTTTTTATTGGTTTTTTGGTTTTCCTTCCTTTGCAATGAGAATATGAGCAAATTATTTAAAATGCCTTGAAAATATTTCACTTTATTCATTTGCTCTTTTCAGTTTAATATATACAGCAAATGAATATGTACAAGGTTTGCACATGTTTGCATATGTATAATATATATGAGTAAAATATAGGATGAGCATATTGGGGTTGTGTTGAAATAATAAGTATTATGTGATCTAGCAATGCTTGTGCGTCAATGCTTTAATATTTAGACTTCACAGTGCTAAACTCTGAACAGTTTTCAGAGTCAACATATTGCCCCCAGTAATCTGAGTCCTTATTTTATTGATCTCGGAAGGATGGAAGGCTGAGTCAACATTGAACCAGTCAAAATCAAACTCTTGGCAGTGAGCAGTGAGTTAGCCTGCAATACTGCATTCTAACCACTGCACAACCATGGCTCTTTTTTTAGATCAATTCACAGAAATGGCTGTTCCATATTCAGAAGCATTTGTGTAGCTGGGTATCAACCAGGTCTGATCTAGCACTTTTATATGGATTTACATTACAAATTCAAAAACTAATTGACTTTATTTTTAGTTCTGATATCAGGAATTTTGTGAGTGGAGTTAAAAAAAACATAGCTTGTCTTCTTCAGATAAACACATGTGATATACACTACATATAGTTATATAGATACAGTACTCAAATCAGAATAATTGATAAATGTATTATAACTGCATCTACGGTAGTTTCATAACGGATTGGAATCCTTGGATTCCAATTCCAATAAATTAAAATCAATAAGTTACTTCCACTTTTTAGTAATAGAAGAAACTAAATTTCAATGTTTTATTGAGACAGATCAAATGTATATATTTACATGCTTGTTTGTTTCTTTGTTTGTTTATTTATCTGGACAGCTTATAATGGCATAAAAGTAGAAATATAAAAGCATTAAGATTAATAAATAAAGATTAAAAATCAAGAGCATGGACAGTACAGGGATGGGCTTTTGTCTCTTATTCAACCAACTATCTCCAGCATAGGATATTCTCATGAACAACAGAACCAAACCAACAACAGATCCAGGTTTCAAGCCCTTCCACCAAGATAGAAGGATAAACACATGAACTCATCTCCAGGGGCAAGATGTTCTAGAGTAGAGGACCCATGGTAGAGAAGACTTTTCTCCTAGATCCCACTAGCCAAAATTCCTTAACCAATGGGTTCTGCAGAAGGTATCCTCTCTTGGGTGAATGGGGTAAGCCAATCTGATTGGGGCAAGACATCCCAGATAGCTGGTTCCCATGTCTAAATGACCCAAAAGCAAACTGGCAATCAATGCAGCTCACAATATAGTCAAACAAACATCACTCTAGGGCTTTCAAATTGTCTGCTCTGCTGCTTTACCAGCTGTTCATCTTCATTTTTATGCTAGTGTTATATAGTTCAATCAGATTTCTGTCATGGAAATGCAATACTGTTTAGAAATCTTACTAGTTTAGTAGAACACTCCAAGTTAAATAATTGAAGTTCAGTGTTGATTAATTCCTTTTAGAACATAGAATATCAGAGTTGGAAGGAACCTTGGAGATCTTCTAGCCCAATTCCCCCTTAAGCAGTAAACTGTATTATTTCAGACAGGTGGTTATCCAATCTCTTCTTAAAAGCTTCTAGTGATGGAGCACCCACGATTTCTGAAGGCAAGCTGTTCCACTGGTTGATTGTTCTCACTGGTAGGAAATTTTCACTTAGTTCTAGGTTGGATCTCTCTTTGATTAGTTTCTGTCTGTTGTTTCTTGCCTTGCACTCAGATGCTTTAGAAAATAAGTTGACTCCCTTTTTTATGGCAACCCTTCAAATATTGGAACATTGCCCTGGTCCTTCTTTTCACTAGACTAGGCATAACCAATTCCTGCAACCATTCATCATATGTTTTAGTGGCCAGACCCCTAATCCTCTTTGTTGCTCTTGGCTGCCCTTTTCTCCAGTACAGGAGATGGAGAATCCATCAGTGGGTTTTCTCTGTCTGCCTGCTCTTGAGACCAAGTAGCCAAACTTGACACGCTCCGTGTTGCTAGGAGATCCAGTCTTGACTTGGTCTCAAGCTCTTGAAGACGCGTCAGGGTTGGCTCTCTCAGAACATTAGCAGGTAGTAAACCATTGGTGAATTCTCCCTTTAATAGTAATATCCCTCAATATAATTTAATAATCCTCATAGTCTGGGAATCATTTCCTACAGTTCCCTGCAGCGCTGGGCTTATCATTGCATGAAATCGGAGGCTTTTGAACTGCAGGGTGTGTGGTGGGGGGAAGGCAATTGCCTTTCATTCCTTCCTTTTTCCTCAGGGCTCTGAGGGAAAGGAATTTGTTGTTTTCTTGTGAGCAGCTCACAAATTGCTTTAGGTGAGATTGTCACCTCTGCTCTTAGGACCCAGGGAACAGACCCACCTCACATTGATTCTATTACCTCCCAGACCTTCGGAGCCGTTTGGGACACTGCAGGCGCCATTTTGGCTGCTGTTTGAGGCAGCAAAATTTAAAACGACTCCCAAGGCTCTGTTTTTTTTTTCCTTTCTCAGGATTGGAGACAAATTGGAGCTATTTCCCACAGCCAGTACACTAGCTCCTGCCAGGACCTTCCCAACGTTGGGGAAACTTCCCCTGTGTGGTCACAGTAGTTGTTTTCAGCAGCAGAGCAAGTGGCAGCCACCATTTTGTTTCTGCTAAAACAACGAAGAGTAAAAAGTTTTCCTAGTAGATCTAGACTATTTAATCTTCCTCCTGTGCTTTAATTGTTTTCTATCTTCTGGATCTTTGGTCCCTGGTCAGGTTACACAGCCCTGGAGTCCCTAATTTCCACCCGAATTCTGATGGCCGCCATTTTGAATGCCATGTCATAAAAAAAAATAAAAAATAAAAAAATTAATAAAATAAAATAAAATTTAGTCCTCATCAGGCCAGAGCTTTATAGTCACAAAGGCCTGAGTGTTTCTTGAGGAACGTTTTGCTTCGTAATATTATACACTAAATTAATCAAGCTTCTATTGATCCTCATCTTTCCTTGCCTGGCCTCTATTCAGGCCCTCTGCACCCTTCATTGGGACATCTTGTGCACTTTGACTGGCCACCTAAGGCCTCCAGGTGGAGCCCAGAGCGGGTCTCCAAATGTGCCTTTGGCATCAGCTGCCAATGCCATGACCAAGCCCAGATAGAGTTGCCTTTTTGGTCAGGTGGTCAGGGGAGCAGTCCTCATTACTTGCTCCAATTCTGCTTCCGCCAGCTGCTTGCCTGCCAGAGCTTCACCTCAGTTTCCCTGAGACAGCTCAACCTAGGATGGAGGATTCCACTGGGCCTCAACCCATGTGCACAGCTCCTCATCCTCTCGTTATGGCTGACAGACCACCTCCAGTCCGGAGGGAACAAGCAAGCCCACAACCAAGGCTATGGGCACTCTCAGGAAAAATTCCAAGTTGGCGGAAAAGCATGCCAGCTGTAAGCACCAAGCTCTCCAGAGCACAGAGACAGGCAGGATTAGAGATGGAGCAAGTGGCGGCCCCTGAGTTTGACCTTCCTTTAGGTCCTTTGACCTCAGCTCTGACAGAAGCTCCCACCACACCTTTTGTACCACTTCAGCATACAGTTACTAATCCCTCACTTCACTCGGGTTCAGCCCCTGAGACTGCCTTTACTCCAATTACAGCTGGGCTCAGGGGTCCTGACCTCAGAGATAATTTCTCTGATGGCCGAATGAAGGCCCTGTTATACAATGTGGTGGATTGCGCTCGAGCAGAACGATCTCTCCATCCACATCAGCTGCTCCGCCTTAGGTTCCTCCTGCAGGGATTCCTATATTTCAGGAGCCCACATCTCTTGTATACTCCTCAATGAGCGGATACTCATCTCCGCAGGGATGAGAACCAACCGGACTTCCATTTTTCAGAGGAGGAGGAACTCCCCCCTGAACCCTCCCCATTTGGAGGTCTATTCAATCTGGCCCTGTTTTTCTTCCCTTGCTTTCCAAGGCCACCTCAACTGCCAATATTGGATTGGATCAGTCCCCTCAATCGTAGGCCACATCGGATTTCAGTCCAAATCTGATATTCCTTGAAAGGGTGGCAGCCCAGCACCACACTCCCTCTCCTTCTATATTTCTCAAGGGGTCAAAGAGCAATGGGTCTCCCCTTCCTCATTTCCTTCTGTAAGCGAGTCAAATAAAAAGGATCCTTGGTACCTCTACAGACTTAAGTGAGGCCCTTGAGGTCCCCAAGGTGGATGAGGTCTTGATCCCACTGGTATCCCTGACTGCGGTCACTGGGGATATATCTGAGGTGCTTAAAGCGAATGACAAGTGGGAACAGAATTTCTGTAAGACTCATCAATCAGCGGCATGGGCTATCAGAATGGCCACCTGGGCATCCTTTTTTGTCCGGACCACCCTCTTATGACTGCACCAACTACAGGCCAGAATCCTTCCTGAGGACATTCAGACTCACCAGGACCTAAGTACAACGGTGGCTGCAACTGAGTATGCCGTAGCTGCGGCTCTTCAGTCGGCCAACTTTACTCCCAGGTCCCTAGCCTCCAACATCACAGCCAGAAGCATGCTATGGCTGAAACACTGGCAAGCCAACGCCAAAGTCAAATGGCATCTCGCCATTGCATCATATCTGGGCAACAATCTCTTTGGGGAGGTGCTGAATCCATACCTTGTCGAGAACAAGGATAAATGGAAGGTCATGGCACATCTTACTAGACCAGCGGTTCTCAACCTGTGGGTTGCGACCCCATTTGGGGTCGAACGACCATTTCACGGGGGTCGCCAAACAACGCAGTCCGCCATTTCCCCCCCTTTTCCTTAGCTGTGCTACTTCCTCTTATTCTATTGGCTCTTGAATAGAGTCTAATTCTATTGGCTTTCAAAAGCCAATAGGAATTGTCCAGGCTGTCTCTGCCCTGTTGAGCCCGCCAAAAGTCCCAGCCGCCAAACGTTGCTGCAAGTTGTCTGCAGCGTAGGCAAGCTGTCTGGAAGTTTCCACCCCTCCCTGCTGAGCAACTACTACCGTGTTTCCCCTAAAGCAAGACAGGGTCACACTTTCTTTTTATCCCCAAAAGCCCCACTATGTCTTACTTTCGGGGTACGGCTTATATTGATTGGAAAACAATTGTCAGTTTTATTTTAAGTATTTTAAGTATATTAAGTATTTTAAGTATTTTAAGTATTTAAGTATTTTAAGCAGGAGGCGGAAGTGGGCAGGAGTAATATGTCTTACTTTCGTGGTACGGCTTATATTAGCCGACCCCCTGGAAACCCCGATACGTCTTACAATCGGGGGTGTCTTACTATCGGGGAAACACGGTAAATGTAAGTAAAAGAGGGCCAAGGGTGGGAGGGCCGCCCGGGAGCACCTGGGCCTGCCTGCCGCCGCCCCGATCAGACAGTGGCCAATGTAAGGCTAGCGGGGCAGCAGAGGGTGCTGGGAGGGTAGCCGGCGTGCGTGGGGCCCGGCGGGTGGCTTTCCTCCCATGGGTGGGCCAGCTGGTGGCCCAGCCGGTGGTTAGCCTGCAACGTTGCTGCTGCTTGCCATGGCCACCCAGGAGCGCCTGGGCCTACCTGCCGCCACCCCAAATGGGCAGTGGCCAAGGTAAGGCTAACAGGTCAGTGGCGGGCACTGGGAGGGCAGCTGGCTCATGTGGGGCTGACTCTCAGGTGGCTATCTGGAGCCGGGTGGTGTATAGCAGCCCCGCCGATTCCCCACTGATGTCCGGACTCCGACCCAACTCCCAGCTGACTGTTGTTGGGAGTCAGGCTGTGCTCCTGGGGGCCATGTGGATGTCGGCCGGCTGCTGGCTGCGTGCTCCCCATCTCCCAGCTCATGGCAAGCCCAGGGGATTGAAACGCGCCCCCAACGCCACCCAGCCCTCGGAAGCGGCCAGGCGGCGGGGAAGAGGGCGATGCCCGCATGTGCATCGGAGCCCAGCTGGATGGGAGGGAGAAGCGGCGCCTTCTGAGAAGGAGCTGGTGCTCCGGCCGCGCCCCTCTCACGTGTGACGAGTCAGGGAAGGGTTTGGCAGTGAAAGGATGCACAGCGTGGAAAGGGGCTCCCATGATCCTGCTGCTGCGATGGTGCTCAGGAGTTTGGAGCAGCGGGCAGGTCCCGGGGGGGGGCGGCTGGGGGAGAGCAAGAGGTGCTGTGATGAGGATGGGGGGCTCCAGACTACCATTCCCAGCAGCCCTAAAAAGCACTGTGGAAGAGTGGGGAATGCTGGGAGTTGCAGTTCATCATCATTTGGGAAAACATGACTCTCCAAAATCAATCCTCCCTCCCTTCCTTCCTTCCTTCCATCTCCTTCCCTTCCCCTTCAATCTTTCTTTCCTTCTTTCTTTCCTTCCTCCTTCAATCTCCTTCCTTCTCCACCTCCTTCCTTTCCCCTTTAATCTTCCTTCCTTCCTTCCCTCCCTCCCAACATTTTTGAGCAAGGAAGAGTAAGCTTCTCCAGTGAGCATGGCTATATTGTTTTTGTAATTAATCACTATGCTTTAATTATGTTCAATTTGTAACAATGAAAATACACCCTGCATATCAGATATATACATTACAATTCAAAACAGTAGCAAAATTACAGTTATGAAGTAGCAATGAAAATAATTTTATGGTTGGGGGTCACCACAACATGAGGAACTGTATTAAGGGGTCGTTTCATTAGAAAGTTGAGAACCACTGTACTAGACGATCCGACAAAAGTGCCACTCCATATTTCCACAGGCAATTCCTTTGAACAGCAGCAGGCTCAGCAGCCACCCAGCCCCCCCGTCATACACACCCCGGGTAGGACAGGCCATATGACTGTCTGTACAATAGACCAGGCTTTCACCCCAGGCATCAGAACCAATCTAAGAGGCCAGTTCAAGAGGCAGGACATCCCTTCAGGAAGTCCAAAGGACTCTCACTCCACATTCCCCATAGGGGGAAAACTTGTCCACTTCTTCTATCAGTGGGAACTCACATTCACGAATGCCTGGGTCTTACAAACAATCCAGTTTGGACTGTCCCTGGAATTTCTGGCCAGTCCCCTGGGTCGCGTCATCTCCTGTTCAACCTCTCGGCATCCGATTTAAAAGGAGGCCATTCAATATCTCCTAGAGATATAGGCATAGACTCGGTTCCGCCAGACCACATAGGCAGGGGATTCTAGTCCGTCCTCTTTGTGGTTCCAAGACCTCAGAGGAATGGAGGGCAATTCTAGCCATTAAGGGTCTGAACTATTACATTCCTTACAAAAAGTTTTTAAAAAGCAATCCCTCCAGTCCATTCGGGGAAGCATCAGACAAGGAGACTTCCTGGCATCGATAGACCTCATGGAAGCGTATCTCCACATCCCCATCCATTCAGAACACCGGCGGTTCCTCAGGCTCTGTTACAGGGGCCTCCACTTCCAGTACAAGGCCCTTCCATTCAGCTTTTCCTTGGCACCCAGGGTGTTCACCAAGGTCCTGGCTGTTCTGGCCACCCACTCGCTGAAGGTACCAGTACGCGTCCAATGTTATCTGAACAATATTCTGGTCCAAGCGTCGTCCTTCCGGGCGGCCCAGTCAGACCTACAACTAACTATTCGGGTCCTCCAGCAGCACAAGTTCTAGGTGAAATTCCAAATGAGCTAGACAGTTCCCTCATCCAGGATACTGCACCTGGGAGCCATCATAGATGCCACAAACTGCATAGTAATTGTTCCCTGGGCCAGACTCCACTGGTGGGAGCGCCAATGGTTCCTTCTTCCATTCCAGCGGTTGAATGTCAGCGCGTCCAGCTGGCAGGTGAGGCTTCCGGTCAGTACCCTCAGGTCTCTACGCTGGTGGTTCTCACAGCGGTAGCCAAAGGGTCTCCTTCAAGGGGCCAGATCGCTTCCCCATCATGACAGACGCCAGCCTCTTCGGTTGGGGAGCCCACCTTCAGTCTCAGTTTGTGCAGGGCTGTTGGTCCTGCGCAGATTTGAAACACCACATCTTTTGGCTGGAATTCAGGACCATTCACTTGGTTCTCCGTCAATTCTGACACTGGATCGGGAACGTCACATATTAATCCTCATGGACAACATGGCACCCAAGACCCATGTGAATCAGCAGGGGGACCCCAGGACCAAGTCCTTTAGGTCCAAAGTCCTGGTTACTAGGATCCTGGGCAGAGCCCAGCCTGGGCCCTCTCAGGGCCGAACACATCCTGGGGTCAAGAACCGGCAGGCAGAATTTCCTGGTCGCCTCACAATAGATCCCTCGGAATGGGGACTATATCCGGATCTTTTTTCCGGAATATTCACCAGGTTCGGCCATCCGGTCATCAACCTATTTGTTTCGTCGAGCAATGCCCAGGTACTTCTCCTGTTAGTACTTTCCGGGCCGGAAGGGATGGGTGCCCTGCGGACTCCATGGCCGCGGGGCCTTCCTTATGCCTTCCCTTCCGCTCATTCTGGCGACCATCTGCAAACTGCTTCAGGAACAGGGAGAAGTGATCTTCGTGGTCCCATACTGGCCGCAGAGACCTTGGCTTGTGATCTCATGAATCTCTCCACTCTCCTCAGTGGAGGATTCCTCCACATCGCATGTCCTTTCCCCAGGGAATCCTCCAACACCCAGATCCTCAGTGGTTACTGTTAGTCACCTGGCGCTTGAGCGCAACATTATGGCTCAAGAGTTCTTCTCTCCACGGGCAATAATCATGTTTCAGGCATCTTGTGGACCGGCGACCAATCGCATTTATGATTCCACATGGAACAATTTTTGCCATTGGTGCAGAGGGCGGCAAATGGATGTGTACAATTTAACTATTCGCCAGATTGTAGACTATCTTTTTGATGGTCTGGACAAAGGCCTGGCCCCTGCGACCCTTCGTAGGCAGGTAGCAGCCCTATCGACATTGCTCACTTGTTCGGACTCAGTTCCTCTAGCTCAGTGGTTCTCAACCTTTCTAATGCCACGACCCCTTAATACAGTTCCTCATGTTGTGGTGACCCCCAACCATAAAATTATTTTCGTTGCTACTTCATAACCGTAATTTTGCTACTGTTTTGAATCGTAATGTAAATATCTGATATGCAGGGTGTATTTTCATTGTTACAAATTGAACATAATTAAAGCATAGTGATTAATTACAAAAACAATATAGCAATGCTCACTGGAGAAGCTTACTCTTCCTTGCTCAAAAATGTTGGGAGGGAGGGAAGGAAGGAAGGAAGATTAAAGGGGAAAGGAAGGAGGTGGAGAAGGAAGGAGATTGAAGGAGGAAGGAAAGAAGGAAGGAAGGAAGGAAGGAAGGAAGGAAGGAAGGAAGGAAGGAAGGAGAGGGAGATTGAATGTGAAGGAATGGAGTTGGAGATGGAAGGAAGTAAGGAAGGAAGATTGAAGGGGAAAGGAAGGAGATGGAGAAGGAAGGAGATTGAAGGAGGAAGGAGGGAAGGAAAGATTGAAGGGGAAGGGAAGGAGAAGGAAGGAAGGAAGGAAGAGAGGATTGATTTTTGGAGAGTCATGTTTTCCCAAATGATGATGAACTGCAACTCCCAGCATTCCCCACTCTTCCGCAGTGCTTTTTAGGGCTGCTGGGGATGGTAGTCTGGAGCCCCCCATCTTCATCATGGCACGTCTTGCCCTCTCACAGCCGCCCCCAGGACCTGCCCGCCGCTCCAAACTTCTGAGCACCATCGCAGCAGCAGGATCGTGGGAGCCCCTTTCCACGCTGCGCAGCCTTTCACTGCCAAACCCTTCCCTGACTCGTCACACTCGAGAGGGGCGTGGCCAGAGTGCCAGCTCCTGCTCGGAAGGCGCTGCTTCTCCCCTCCCGGCCCGTTCAGCTGGCCTCCGATGCACATGCGGGCATCGCCCTCTTCCCCGCCAACTGGCCGCTTCCGAGGCCCGAAGCCCAACAAGCCAGGAAGGAGCCGCTCCTGCCCACTAGCCCCAGGGCCACGCCGGGAGCCAGCGGGCCAAGGCGGCCTCCGACAGTGAGGAAGGTGTGCCGGGCAGTGCGGGGAGAAGCTCCGGCGCGGCGTGGAGGCAGCGGTCCAGACCTGGCTCGGACCAGCCGCCCACGCAGCTGAATTGGCCCGGGGCGGCATCGGGGACGTGTTTCAAGCCCCTGGGCTTGCCATGAGCTGGGAGATGGGGAGGACGCAGCCAGCAGCTGGCCGACATCCGCATGGCCCCCAGGAGCACAGCCCGACTCCTGACAGTCAGCTGGGAGTTGGGTTGGAGTCCAGACATCGGTGGGGAACCGGCGGGGCTGCTACACACCGCCCAGCTCCTGATAGCCAGCTGAGAGTCAGCCCCACATGCGCCAGCTGCCCTCTCAGCGCCCGCCACTGCCCTGCTAGCCTTACCTTGGCCACCGCCCATTCAGTGTGGCAGCAGGTAGGCCCAGGTGCTCCTGGGTGGCCATGGCAAGCAGCAGCGACATTGCAGGCTAACCACCAGCTGGGCCACCAGTTGGCCCACCCAAGGGAGGTAAGGCACCCACTGGGCCCCACGCATGCCAGCTACCCTCCCAGCACCCTCCGCTGCCCCGCTAGCCTTACCTTGGCCACTGCCTGTTCGGGGTGGCGGCAGGCAGGCCCAGGTGCTCCTGGGCGGCCCTTCCACCCCTGGCCCTCTTTTACTTAGTTGCTCAGCAGGGAGGGGTGGAAACTTCCAGACAGCTTGCCTACGCTACAGACAACTTGCAGCAACGTTTGGCGGCTGGGACTTTTGGCGGGCTCAGCAGAGCAGAGACAGCCTGGACAATTCCTATTGGCTTTTGAAAGCCAATAGAATTAGACTCTATTCAAGAGAGTCTATTCTATTGGCTTTCAAAAGCCAATAGAATAAGAGGGAGTAGCACAGCTAAGGAAAAGGGGGGAAAAATGGCGGACTGCGTTGTTTGGCGACCCCCGTGAAATGGTCTTTCGACTCCAAATGGGGTCGCGACCCACAGGTTGAGAACCACTGCTCTAGTCTAGCTCATCATCCCAGGATACGCGCTTTCATCAAGGCTTACAGCACTACCCCTCCCGTGGTACACAGGTACCCTTCTTGGGAGCTGCCTCATGTGCTTGGGAGCTGCCTCCATTACCAAAAAAACGCCCTTTGAGCCCATAGCTCCTATACCATTGTGGCCTTTATCTCTTAAGGTTACCTTCTTGATCGCCATCGCATCAGCCAGGCGTCTCTCAGAACTGGCGGCTCTCTCGGTCAGGAATGGCCTTTGCACCTTCCCCCGAAACTGGGTGGTCCTTCGGTTGGATCCCTCCTTCGTGCCCAAGATCAATTCACTTTTCTATAGAACATAGGAAGTCATCTTGCCTTACTTTTGTCCTGATCCCTCCCATGACTTGGAGCGGCGCTGCCACACGTTGGACATTCGCAAGGCCCAGCGGCATTACATTAAGCGCACGGAATCTTTTTGCAGATCTGGGGCCCATTTTGTTTCCTTCCGTCCGGCTTACCTGGGACAGAAGGTATCCACCGGCGCTATCGGCAGGTGGATCAGGTCCTGTATTGCGGAGGCATACCAATCTTCCTCCTTGCCGACTCCAAGTCATATTACGGTCCATTTCACTCCCAGCGCTGCGACGTCTGTGGCATGGGTCACTCAGGCATCCATCAAAGAGATTTGCAGGGCTGCAACATGGACATCGCCCTCCCCTTTTAGACATCATTATAGGATTGACCACCTGGCTTCAGCGGACACTTCCTTGGGTCGGTGGTTCCCCCCGCAAGTGGTCTCTGGGGATGTAGATTCAGCCTTATCTGTTTCCCACCAATTGGGACAGTGAGGCTTTGGTATGTCCCATTGGTGGATTCTACTGGGGAAGGGGTGTTGTCTTACCTGAACGCCTTTTCTCAGTACGGAGATTGAGAATCCACACCCACCCTATGGTCAGTTAGGCCATTATTAGGAAATTGAGAGCCGACGCCTCGTCTTGCATCAGCCACTTTCACCCTCGTCAAGACTGGATCTCCTAGCAACAGGGGGCGTGTAACGTTTGGCTACTTGGTCTCAAGAGCAGGCAGACAGAGAAAACCCATTGGTGGATTCTCCATCTCCTCCAACGCCTTCTCCAACGCCTCTTCCCAAGTCTCTACACCTTTTTTATAGTGTGATGACCAAACCTGGATATTTTTTTTACAATAAATGGGTAGATTTTACACTAACCAATTGCTTCAGCAAAAAGAAAAATGTTGAGAATGGAAATGCAGAATCACACCACTAAGTTCATGAGTCTTACTCTCCAACAGTTAGCAGGAAAAAGGAACTTCTACATAGATATCTTATTTTTTCTTCAGTTTGTTTTTTAGTAGCTATTTAGAAACAAAACAGATAAGAAAAAAATTAAGAATTAAAGAAATGTATAAGCAACATAAGAATTAAAATAAATGAAATAAATATACTAGAACGTATATTAAAATATATAATTTACGAACATCATTGAATTAACAATTCAATTAAATTTTCTGAAAGATTTTATAATCTATTATTTAAAAAAATCTTGTCCTGGGAATTTACTCAATTTCATTTCTGTTGCTTCATTTGTCTCATATTCTGCAGTTCCTTTAGTAAGGACTTCTTTTTGTTGATCTGTAAATTTCATAATCTGTGTCATATTTGATTTTTTCCCAGATTTAAGGCCTTTTACTGTGTAGTTGAGAACAATATTATAAAATATATATATCATCATCTCTGTTATTTTTGATACATTCCTCTTTCCATCCCAGATAATGTAATGATTCTTTATTTTGTTTTTCACAGTTTGATAAACCAACATAATTTGTGGTTTATTGCTTTTTTCAAGAAATTTATCTTGTTGTAAGTTTTATTTATTTACTTCCACTGGATTGAATTGGTTACAATTACTTTGATCTTTTGTTCTAAGCCCAAAACTAGATTCAGTAACTTCAAGTCATTTATGAAAAATGTCCTTGTTCTTTATGACTTTGTTTCTGTTGGATGCTAGTGATAAACTATCCTGTCATAAATACTATATCCCATACTGTATATAAAAAGATGTCAGGAGTTAAAGTGGTTTGGAAGAAGCGCTTTAATTGAATGTTTGATTTAACATCTTCTTATAACAAGATGTTGTTCAGCTTATACTTTTATAAGGTAAAGGAACCTTTATGCAGTCTTACAGTTATTCAATTATGATATGGATAAATGAGAGTTATAACTTCCACATCTATAAATTGGGTTAATAGTAAAGACAGATGCCATTTCTACAGGAACTCAGAATATTCTTGCATGTCAAAGTTGGAACAGGGAATCTGCCTTTTATTAGTACTGCACTTTTTCTGTGCATTAACCTCCTTCAGAAAATTGACATATAAGGAAATGTTCAGTGTCATTTCTTACCAATAAACTATTGCAAATGCAATTCTATTTGTTAATGGTCAAGGTCATTGTGTTTGCTTTACTCTCTTAAATTCAGAGTTATTTTTCAAATTCCAAACTGTGGCATTGATTTTAATTCAGCTTAATTTCTTTTTAAATTGCACTTCTT
Organism: Bothrops alternatus; assembly: GCA_034064705.1. Classification (NCBI taxonomy): domain Eukaryota; kingdom Metazoa; phylum Chordata; class Lepidosauria; order Squamata; family Viperidae; genus Bothrops; species Bothrops alternatus. The sequence continues at coordinate 1,395,719 of JARGCV010000058.1, read as the reverse complement.
TTTATACATGTTGTATTGTTATTACTATTATTTTTATTTTTTTCGGTCATGCTTATACCTTCTAATCTCAGTAATAAACTACTTGCCAAAATGTATTTATTTATTTTATGTATTTATATCGTTAAAGGTTCTAATCTAATGCTTGAAAACATACAGTTAACACATCTATACAGTTTAAATGAGAAAACAGGATAAAATTAAAATAGTAACATTAAAAATGCCTGAGTGAATATTTCTGAGCCTCTCCTAAGGCATAATAAATATGGTACATGTTTCAACTATAGCACGGTTTTTTTCCCATTATTGAAAAATGAGAATTAGGAAGTGTCCACTGTGGGTTACATGGATAACTGAAGAGTAATAGATAGACTTTATTACTGAAGAGTAATAGATGGACCTCATAAGCAACTTAAACGTAAGGTTGATAAACCTTTCTTAGCTTGGGAGGCAACCAATATGCACTAAATTGTTTCATCAAAGAGACATCACTCATTATCAGTACTGCTATGCTATGGGCCAGCTTCATTTCTTGACTGACTTAGGACTATCATAAATCATATATTGCAGCATTGAAACCTGAGTTATGAAGTCATGATGTATCATTTGAAACAGATAAATGTTAAATGACTTTTCAGCATCCATGCTGGTTCCTAGAAGGTAAACCTATTTCTTAGAGGATGTCTATTTAAATATTGAAGAATCGATTCTAGGTTATTTACATTTTTATAAAAAAAATAAAAATGTAAAGATCTTTCCCACAAGGCTGTTACTGGTAATGGCCCTATGCAGTGGAAGAGCATTCCATTCAATATTTAAATATACTAAACCAGTGGTTCTCAACCTTTTCCGGGCTCGACCCCGGCCCGCATCGTGCATGCGCGGCGCGACCCCAGCCCGCATTGCGCATGCGTGGCGCGACGGGGTGCATCGCGCATACGTGGCGCGACGGGGCGCATCGCAAAGGGGAAAAAATGGCCGACCCAAAAAAAATGGCCGACCAAAATTTAAAAAAAAATGGCGGGCCTGCATCGCGCATGCGCGGCGTGACGGCCCGCAGCGCAAAGGGGAAAAAATGGCCGACTCAAAAAAATGGCCGACCAAAATTTAAAAAAAATGGCGGGCCTGCATCGCGCATGCGCGGCGCGATGGCCCACATCGCAAAGGGGAAAAAAATGGCCGACCAAAAAAAATATGGTCGACCCCCCAAAAAAATGGCCACCCCCCCAAAAATGGCAGACTGCGGTGTTTGGCGACCCCCGTGAAATGGTCGTTCAACCCCAAATGGGGTCGCGACCCACAGGTTGAGAACCGCTGTACTAAACTATAATATGAATTTTTCCCCTTAAATCAATAACTCTGAAAACATTTTCAGTCATGCATATAAAGTATTGCAGATTGGTCCACTGGTGGTCAAACTTTCAGTTTTAGTCTATTTTATAGATTTTGTACTTGTTTTGCCCAATTATCTCTGTGTGCAAGAAGCTTTGAGCTTTTATGTCTCTTAAATGCCTATACTTAGGATAATAGGCTCTAGGAATAAACTAGACTTTTTCTGTTCCTATACATGATTACCAGGGAGAAATTGAAAACAACTTTCTATATATAGTGCCAATATTTTAGGTTGTCTGTTTTTAAAAAGCACTTTGAAAGCGGTTTCTTTTAAAATATTCCTATTTTTCTCAGGTTTTTTTAATATCAGTTGTTTAATTTGAAGCATAGATAGTCGGTAACAACTAATACATAGATATCACCAAAGCTGCCAGAATATTTCAAGATATATAGTGCAACTTTTTACAGTGCTTGATTATAGATATCAAAAAATTTCCTTGTCTTAGTAAAGACTGTCTAAAGTTGAATACAGATTAATGGAACACACTAAGGGCTGAAATAGAGCAGATTCACTTGTGAAAATTGGTGAAAACTTGAGATACAATTATTACTTCTATTTAGATTTTTATAGTTTGGAGCATTATCCTTACAAGTGTACAATTTCTGGGCAGGTTTCTCTTGCCTATAGGCAAGATACATCTAATGATGTAAATAAATATTTGTGTCTCTTTGATTCCTTATTATGGAATAGTTTAGAATTTTTTATAGTCATAAATAAAAGATAAAATATTAATACATTTTTTCTCATTTTCTTCTATAGACAAAATCTGTTGCATTTGCAGTACGGACAAATGTTAGCTACAGTGCAGCCCACGATGATGATGTCCCTGTTCCAAGCATGGCGATCTCATTTGAAGCAAAAGATTTTCTACATGTTAAAGAAGTAAAATAGTTTACATTATTAATTATTGAAACACTGTTCTGATCTACTACTCTTAATTAAGTTTGTTGTTTTATATATATTAGTTATAATAAAAAATTGTTATGTGTGACAGAGATAATAGAGCAATTTGCACAGTTGTTTGGCAGGAGACTCACTGCTCATGCATAACATCTGGCCAGGTGCAACTCCCATCAAATCCTTTCAGTTACTTTGATTGACATACTGGGATCCAGAAAATCAGTAAGGTTGCCTGAGACCAAACAAGGTAAGAGAGTGGATAATATGTTTTCATAGAGGATCATTTAAAGTCAAGCAGTCCCTAGTATGAGGTGAGTATAAGGAAGCATGAAGATGAAAGATACCAATTGTTCTGCTGTGTTGGACACACAGTGCTACTTAAGATTTAAGAGGGACATGGATGGTAATTTAAGGGGAGGAAGTAGGGTTGTGATAGACCACATTTCTGAAGTTCTCTGTAATTTTTGAAATTTGAAGAGTGTGTCAAACCACTTTTATTTCTGAATAACCTATCTCAAACCAAAGGAAAAATCTCGGTTCTATCTTTAAATCTCAAATCTCAGTCCAGTGAAGCAGATATAATGACACAGTGATGGAAAACATTATAATTACTGTTGTTGCATCAGGTGCTTGATGAGACATATTTAATTCCTGCTTCAAAATATTGTTTTATTTACCCTTATATTACTGAAAATGAGATAAAAATGGCGATGTCTTTTCCCACAAAAAGCTTCTTCTCTGTATATACGTACACATTAAATAGTCAGCAAGGGAGAAAATTCTCAAAGAGAATAATTTACATTTGAGACTGCTCAGTAATCTCTACTTATCCATGAAGGTAGAATATTGTTTATGACTCATAAAATTAGATATTAAGCATTAGAATGAGAAATGTCATCCTTCTTGCTTTATCCTAAAAAGATTCTTGGGACAATGAAAAATATATAGTGTAATTTCACAGAAAAATGTTGCACTAGATTGGAATCTTTTACATTTATAATTAGGCTTGTAAAATAGTAACTTCATGAATTTCAAGTCCCCTATCATCTGAGAAAATCGCCAAATCTCAAGACCAAGAAAAAGTGTTACTCTACCAATCTGTTTGGTGTAGATAGAGATATCTTCTGAAAGAATATTAGACCTTAACCTGAGTACTGACAGTTTGAAAGGAAATGTTGACCAGACAAAGGAAGTATCAGGTATAATCGATAGCTACAAAGGTATCAGTATGAATTCTGTTACTTGAAATGGACAGAATGTTTAACTCAATGCTGTTTCAGCAGATGGGCACTTAAGTTAATGAAGGAAAGACTTGATTTTGGGACTAGAGTCTATTTGAGCTGTGCAGTTGATTATGATATCTTCCTTCAAAGAATGTCTTAGAAGGCAGGAAAGAAAATTTTGCAAAAACTGTTACATAATCAAAGCCTTCAGTATGAAGTAGGTTTCCACTGTGATTTTTTCCATCAGTTAGAAGATAGTTCAGAAGAACAGCTTAAGGAGGATCTTTTTTGAATATATTCTTCCAAGAGCAATTCCTAAACATGAAGCAAGTAAGCAGCACAAATCTATATATGCAATATATTTGCAAATCTATATAAGCAATGTACAATACTTCAAATTCAGTTCCAAAAAGATGCTTCAGCACAGTTTAGGACAGCAGTCAAACAGTGGTTTAAAGCAGAGATCCCCAATCTTTTGGGCATTGGGGACTGTTTCTGTGGAGAAAGGTTTTTCCACGGACCGGTGGGTACATGGTTTTGTGTGCTGCCTGCATCCCATGGATGGGGCTTTGCTTGTTTGTGTAGACCAGTTGCTGGCATGCCGTGGCCCAGTACTGGGGACCCCTAGTTTAAAGAACTGCAAGGAGCTGTTTTGTTTGCAACCACTTTATTAAATCATTTTTAATTTTGATTCTCAGCGTTGTATAGCATACATCATGATAGAGAATCAATTACAAATATAGAAACATGCTGTTATTCATATAGATATGAAAAGAGAAATTTACCCACTTAGCATATAGCATTTCACCTGGTTTGCCAAAATTCTAGAAGTGGTAGAAAGCACTTGGCTTTTTATGTAAATTAAATTTGAAATCATTATTTAACTAGAGTTTTTAGAAATGAATTTATTTGTATACTGGAACTACTGCATCCTAAAGTTAATTCCTGTAACACCTAGCTCCAAAGATTTTCTAAATCTTTCTGAAAAGAATTGATTGTGTTGAACATATACTAGTTTATTGATAGTCTTTCTAATGCAATGTTTAAAATGTGGATTAATTATAGTATCTATACTGGGATTTAATTTATTTAAGTAGAGCTATACATATTTTCAATGAAATGAGCTTCCATCTTCCTTAACATTTTTCAACTTTCTAATACATGATTAAGCTAAGTAGTCAGAGAAGGATATATTTAATGCCAATATCATAATATGCCAATGTCATAATGCCCTTACATAAATCATTGGTGTAACCGCATCTGGAGTATTGTTTGGGTATATAAAAACTGTTATATCCTCAAAAGGAATCTAGGAGAACTAGAGAATGGCCAGAGAAGGGCAACTGAGATGCTGTGAGGAAAGGCTGTAATATTTGGAGATTTTCAATGTGGAAAGGAGGAAAATGATAGGAGAAATGACTGAGATATATAACATTATCATGACGTAGTGGACAATGAGAAACTATTTTCTCCCTCAAAAATTACTAGAACCAGAGGTTACCCAATGAGATTATATGAACGAATCAAGAGAGATAAAAAGTTGTTGTTTTTTTTTAACCCAACACTTTGGCGTATTCTTTTGTTAACTTCAACAAGAGGCTAATCAGTTCATGGAAATCCTGAAAATCAAGGGCTATTAGTCTTATTGGCAATTGGTTCTCTACTGTTTACTGCTGGACTAGTGGGCGTATGTTTTCAAACTATTATAGATGCTTTGTTTCAGAAGTGAAAGTTGTAAATATCGATATAAAATCCTGGACAATATACATTTTTTTTCTAAAGTGAAGCTTAGGAACATACAATAGCAGCAGATACTTGTATTTGAAGATAAATCATATGTGGTGAATGGAGGGGGGGAGAATATATATGGTGAGAAAAAAGAAAGAAAGAGCCTTTAAATGCTGGGGTATTTTTTTTCTACATGATTCTTTGATCTCCTTTTTTGTTACTCTGTAATTACAAATTGGCAAAATTCTGAAAAAAAGCAACAGGGAAGCCATTATTAAGGTAAAAAAATGCAAGCATCTAACAGTCATATTTTTTCGATTTTTTAATCACTAAATCAGATTTTTTTAATCATTGCTATTATACAAATTTAGTGCAACTTGCATTTTAAATTTAAGTTCTGCGTAGCTTATTTTAAATTTAGTAAGACAGTTTGCATCCTCTCTCTCTCTCCCTCTCTCCCTCTCCCTCACACACACACACACACACACTATATGCATAAAAATATACAGATAGATCATGCAACTTCAGTGGAGGTGGTTAATGAGGGAAGAATGAAAATTGTTCCTTTCCTGAAGCCGAAGTTATTTGTGTATTATGGAGAATAATGATACTCTCCTTGCAATATGTTAATGTCTCCTTTTTTCCAGGCTGGAGTTATGTCCAAACTGATTATAAAAAATATAGTTCACCTCTTTTATCATTGCCTCCTCATAAATTAATAGCAACACATGGACAAGAAAATAGTATGAAAAAAACTTGATTCTTTGGTGCTCTGCTGTTTCAGAGTATTGTTAAAATATAACACTTCTTGCTAAATTATAATCTACTGAACTTTAGTGCTTTCTGAAATAGGGGTCTTAGCATTACCAATCAGAAAACATTGAGTAGCAGTTTTTTTTCCTGATGAAAATTTTAAAAACTATTTGGAAAATAATGGAAGGATCCAAATAGCAGTAATCACTTGCATTTGAAATAATTTTATAAAGATCTAGAGTGCTGTTCTTCAATCTCAGTAACTTTAAGCTGTGTGGATTTTGTTTCACAGCGACTGGACATTCCATGCACAAATCTATTAGTGGCATTTACCATGTTATATTTAATGGAGAAATTTAATTCAAAAGCTTGAAAATATGTTGGTCGTACAATTGCTGATATACAGTTTAATTTACTTATTAAGTTATACTATGTGGACATTTAATCATGAAGTAAATAGAGCTCAGTGAGTTTTCTGAATATATTGATCTGGCTGGATAAAATTGTGTTACATAGGCAGCACAAAAATACATTGATACTGACAAATACAAACAAAATAATTTTGAAATTCTTTCTTTCAGAAATTTAACAATGACTGGTGGATAGGACGATTGGTAAAAGAAGGTTGTGAAATTGGATTTATACCAAGTCCAGTCAAATTAGAAAACATGAGGATGCAGCATGAACAAAAAGCTAAGCAAGGAAAATTTTACTCTAGGTAATTAAAAATGTCTGTGAAATTATCTGTGATGAAATAGGATATAATAATAATAATAATAATAATAATAATAATAATAATAATAATAATAATAATAATAATAATAATAATAATAATAATAATAATAATGTTGGAAAGGATCATCGAGTCCAACCCCTTGCTCAGGCAGGAAACCCTACACCATTTCAAACAAATGGCTGTCCAGTCTCTTCTTAAAAACTTCCAGTGTTGGAGCATTCACAACTTCTTGAGGCAGGTTGTTCCATTGGTTAATTGTTCTGTCAGGAAGTTTCTCCTTAGTTGTAGGTTGCTTCTCTCCTTGATTAGTTTCCACCCATTGCTTCTTGTCTTGCCTTCAGGCACTTTGGAGAATAGCTTGACTCCCTCTTCTTTGTGGCAACCCCTGAGATATTGGAACACTGCTATCATGTCCCCCATCATCCTTCTCTTCATTTAACAAGGTTCCAGCAACCATTTCTTATATACTTTAGCCTCCAGTCCCCTAATCATCTTTGTTGCTCTTCTCTGTACTCTTTCTAGAGTCTCAGCATCTTTTTTACATCGTGGTGACCAAAACTGGATACAGTATTCCAAGTATGGCCTTACCAAGGCATTGTAAAGTGGTATTAATGTGATCTTGATTCTATCCCTCTGTTAATGCAGCCAAGCACTGTGTTGGCCTTTTTGGCAGCTGCAGCACACTGCTGGCTCATATTTAAGTGATTGTCCACTAGGACTCTGAGATCCCTCTCACAGTTACTACTATTGAGCAAGGTACCCCTTATACTATACCTGTACATTTGGTTTTTCTTGCCTAAATGTAGACCTTACTTTTTTCACCATTGAATTTCATTTTGTTAGATAGAGCCCAGTGTTCAAGTCTGTCCAGATCCTCCTGTATCCTAAGCCTGTCTTCTGGAGTGTTAGCTATATAACAAAGATCAGTTTGTTTATGGTAATGTTCAGTAATTTTCAAACAAAATTAGTTTTTAAAATAAACATTACTTTTATTTCTTTCATTGAAAGGAGAAAAGTGAAAAATCTAAGAAGTTTGATTTCTATTTACATAGAAGCTTAGGTAGAATTTGCATTATGGGAATGTGCATATCATCTCTTGATCATAAATGCCTGGCTCCCAGAAAGTTCCTTTTGTTCTTTTTAATTCTTGTGGAATCCTAGGAAAAGTTTTGAGTGCTTTATGTAACTGTATCTTGCTGATGTTCACATACCATTTTTTACTTGAGTGAAAAATGGAAAACATTATGACATCACTGAATTATTCATTTTACAGGCACATGAAATGGCTATAAGAATGTGCAAAATCACTTCTCTTCTCTCTTGAAAACTATCTCTATGCCAGCAATAAGACTGAGTTAACAAATTTGGCAGGAATCTAAAGTTGGTTTATTGACACAGAATCAGAAAGCTTGATTGACCAGAATTCCTTCCTCAGGTTTTATGTTAAAACAATGAAGCTGTCAAAGACAAAAATATAATATTTCATTTTATAATGGTACTTCCTTTCCTCTATGCTTCTTACATTTGAAACAACAAACATGTTATTAGGACTGGTCTTACTATTATCAGAAGTTCAGACGTAAAGTCAACAGAGGAAGTCAGCCCACTTATTTCAAGTTGCTAATCATATGAGTTTGTTTAAGAGTAAAAAATCGTATGAAAAGCATTAGTTGTTTATCTTCTGTTTTGAGTGGTCACTCACTTTCAAAGTAGATGCTGCAATATAATTCCATTGTTATTAAAATGCATAAAAAGTTACTTAGGTCAGGGACCAAAGGATATTCTGGTATGTAATTAAATAATCTCACTGCCTGCCATTTATTATATTGAAAAAAATATTTTTGATAGTATTCAGGGTTTTTCATTTCCTATTTTTCAATCAGTGGTATATATTTACTTTTAACGTCTTACATAATGTGCTTATAGTTAAATCATGACTAACTAAATGATGTTATTGTAGCATTCAAATGATCTTGAATTTATACTATAGATAAATTAAAAGGAGTCAGACACTAGACTATTTCTAAATTTTGTAAAATAAAATTAAAACTTCTCATAGTCTGAACATACTGCCAAGATTGCTTTCTGAAATATTGTATAACTTTACTGATGATTTGCTGTCAAGTTGGTTTTGATCCTTAGTAACCACATACATTTTCTCCTCAATGATTTGTCAGTAACCTGGTCCTAGGTCTTCCAAAAATCGCTACTCAAATCAAGTCCATTGCCTTGCTACTGGCTGTCCTTGTCTTGTCTTTCCTTCTACCTTTATGCCTTTACCATCTGTCTGATGTAGTTATTCCTTTACATCTGTCTGGTGTAGAATAATTCAAGCCTGATCTATTTGTGTCTCAAGTAAGAACCATGCGTCCATTAGGTTGTATCTAATTAACCTAGTATGTTATAGTTTGTATATAGTAGGAAATAACTCTATTAGGGATCACAAATCCTTTTAAAACAAAATTTCTGCAATTTCTCATATATAGATATCTATATGTATCATGGACTCCTTGGTGTTTTCTGAGCTTGGTTTTTTTTCTTGTAGACTTTTCATTACCAAACTAAGTAACACCATCCATGCTAGCAAGGATTCAGCAGTTCAACTCTGATTTACAAATATTCTGTACTATCAGAATCTATATGTATCTTTAGAAAAACTTGTTCTTATGTGTCAAACCCTTAATTCTTTTTCAGAAGTTCTCTAAAATGTACTGTATATCTTTTAATATAGAAATCACATAATTATTTGTTCAAGTCCTTGTGATTTTTTCTATTGATCTAAATCTACTTGAACTGTTAATTTTTTAATCAATAAAAAGGCTCCAATTTATTCAACAGAAAGTTTTTGATTTGTAAATAATAACTCTGGAGAGAAGAAGAGGGGAGATTCTAATTAGTCTTTGCTGAAGCCTTTCCAGCAAAATAAAATTATTGTCTCCCTTAGCCTGTTAATTCATTTTCTTGAAAGTTCCAAAGTTCTTAATTCAGATATAGAAGCCATATCCAACTTCCCAAATGACCACTAGAAAATACAAGTTACATCCTGCAGTAATACAGTCATTCATCATATAAAGTTGTTGCATAAGTGACATGTGTGGAAAATGATCATATTGAAGAAGAACCATTAGAAAAATTGGAGAAAATCAGATATTCAGTGTAATATTTACAGATTACTTTTGGGTAAGATACATAGCAATAAAAGTCTTGGTTGTGATTTTGATTTTGAATTTTGGAGCCATTTTAAGTATAGATTAGAGCACTTGATTATATAATTATTTGTACAGAAAGCTTGTTTACATTTTCCTTGGAGTTTGCCATACTGGAATTCTGTAGCACATATTATTATAATTCTATAAGAATATTCTCCAGCATGATGGATGTATAATTCACTGATTGGGTTATTTCAGCCTTCCTGCTCAGAGAGACTAAGTCAGAGCTTTAGTTACGCCTCCCTCTGGGTGTGGCTCCCCAGTTTTGACTTAGTCTTAGGCTCAGCAGAACGCAGAATTTTTGACTCCATAGATTTTTTCTTTTTGAATTTGAAAAATTGGTTTTTTCTCTTAAAATTCATTCTAAATTATCTAATTTCATTAGACTGATCTGGTTTTGGCTGATTTATACAAGGACTCTGTCCTTCCTTGAGGATCTGAGCCTCTTGGCTCCTGCAGGGCTCTTCTTCCCCCTCCCTGGCCTTTGGGCCTCCTCGGAGCAGGATCCTCGGGTACATTTCATACCCGATCCCAACCGCTGCCTGCGATCGTGGTGATCCGTCGCTCATTTAACCAGGCGTCTAATAGCGATCTCTCCGAGGACGATCTGCACCACGAGGCTTCAAACGGCGGCATTTTCCTCCGGATTCTCAGCAGAGCCCTTCTCTTCTAAACTGCAAGTTCTTAGTGACGGGGGGGGGAAGCAGGAGTTTTATTCAGAGCCCTAGTTCGAAATTGGTCGTTTTTTTCTCAAATCTGTCACTTTTCCTTAGTTTCAAGAGATACGGGGAGTCGCGGCTGCCATTTTGACCACATGGTCACCTGGCGGTCACCATTTTGAGAGGCTTATAGGCGGACGCCATTTTGGCCTCTAAAGTTGTTAAGGTCTGCTAGGCCGGATTTCTTGCTGATTGCCTTGGCCTGTGTTTGCAGGTCCGAACGGGGGGGAATAACTAACTAATTATATTTATACTGTTATTGATTTAAAAAAAATAAAAAAATAAAAAAAGGAATATATACATAATAAACAATCTTATTTAGTAGATCTTTGAGGGTCTCCCTCGCAGTTGGGCTCGATAATTCGTTCATTATTGGGATACAGGCCTCAGGACCTGTAATTGGAGTGTGGAGCTTCCTTTGACCATCTGTTATTGTTAGTAGTGGCCTTTAGCCACTGGGCCTACTCAGACAGTGATAGAATTCTGTCTGACTGTCCCTGCCATTGCCAGTTTTCAGAACGAGGATCGGTTTTCCTTCCGTTTCTGACCTTGATCTGCGTGCGTTGTTCCCCCCCACTTCTAGATATCCTTGGCCGGCTGTATCTAGATTGCAATGGCAGACAGTTCTTCGCCCCAGGCAACACAAGTCTCTGGTGCCTACCCCTGCACAATCAAAACGTAGGTCTACTGAATTGCAGACAGGGGGTAAGAAAAAAGCCAAAACCAAACATTTATCCACCAAGGAGACTTCCAAAGCAGCCGAGTGAGAGGCCTCGAGGAGACATCAGGCACTGGAGAGGGAGTTTTCCAAGGCACAGTGGTTCCTATCCAGTGGGGCTGAAGCGGTTCCCCCCGCCCCACTGGATACTTCTATATTGGAGCCCCCTTTTGCGCCTGTGCAGGAAGCCACATGGATAGGCTCTCCTCTGGGGGCAACCGAACAGGTAGGTCCTCCTCACTCCTCTTCTTCCATCCATCAGAGCCCTGAAGTTATACATGCTCCAACGGTGGTTGGGGCTACTTCCAAAGACCAAGGCGAGATGTGGTCTCAGAGCCAATTTCAGGCTTTTATGCACCATGCCTTTGTGCAATTAATGTCCTCCAGGAGTCCTCAGGTTTCTTCTCAACAACTGCTTCCTACCTCCAGTCCCCCTTCACAGATGGGATGTGAGACGGTGCCAGGTTCGGGCATATCTGAGACTTCCTCTCAACTTGGGGAAGAGGAGTCTGTAGATTTGGGCATTGCTGACACACCTATGTCAGAGGACGAGGAGGCCGCACCCGAACAGGTTTCATCCTCGGGTTTGTTTGACCCTTCCCTATTTAGATCCCTTATTTTGAAGGCTTGCAACACTACCAACTTAATCTCAGTACAGGAGGAGAAACCATCTACCTCCATTGAGCAGGAATCTAATCCCTTATTGAACAAAAGCAGGTTCCCTGTCCACTGGTCTTCCGGGCTGCGGTTGAGAAGCAGTGGTCTTCCCTGGCGACTACTCCTTCTCCGAGCAGTTTGGAAAAGAAACTGTACAACGTTTCTCCTTCCTTCGCTTCTCTATTAGAGGTACCTACAGTTGACTCCCCTCTAATTTCCTTGTTTTCTACTTCTGCCATCCCAGGCGATACAGCCGAGGCCTTGAAAGCGGAAGAAAAAAAGTTTGAGTTCTCCTTCAGAAGAGCTCATCAGGCTTTGGGGTTGGGCCATAAGGGCAGCAACCTCTTCTTCATTCTTCGCGAGGGCGGAAATCATGTGGCTTCGCGATCTCCAGACACTTGTACCCCCTGATCAGGTCAGAGTACACCAGACACTCGTTAAACTAATTGCAGCCTCACAATACATCCCTTCATTCGGCCAACTGTTCGGCCAGATCCATTGCCGCCACAATGGCCTCACATAGACTACTGTGGCTGAAGCAGTGGAGGACTGACCTAAAGGCCAAATGGCGCCTTTCCACGGCAAAGTACACTGGGACTCACCTGTTTGGCCCAATTCTCGATCCTCGTGGTTGAAGGTAAGGACAAGTGCAAGGTCATGGCGCACCCCTCCAAGAAGTCTGACAGGCGGCCTCAACAGGAGTACCGCAGGCAGACATTCCGTCCCTCTGGCTCTTGGGAATGGAGGCAGCCCTTTCGGGCAGGGCAGTCTTGGGATTGGCCCAGAGGCTCGTGATCCTTTCCACAGAGACAGGATCGGCAACAGGACCACCCGAATAGTGGAGCCAGGGGACAGTCACAGGCCAAGCGTTCCTTCAGAGGTTCAGGAGGCCGACCTTACAGGTGGTCTACGTGACGCCAAAGGTATTTTCCGATAGGGGGCATCTGGAACAGTTTTATCAGGTCTGGGAGCAGACCACCACCGACTCTTGGGTCAGAGATACCATCAGATGCGGACTGGTCCTCGAGTTTCAGTCGCTTCCCCACGACCATTTCCTACAGTGTCCAGTATCGCGAAACCCCACAAAGGCACAACTGATCTCCACCGCCATCAAACACCTTTAGAGATCAGGACCATAGAAGCCGTCCCAAGGGATCAAATTGGAAAGGGTTTCTACTCCATCCTGTTCGTGGTCCCCAAATCATCAGGAGGATGGAGGGCGATACTGGACTTAAAGGGTCTGAACTGTTTTCTAGTATACAGAAGGTTCAAGATGCAGACCCTAAAGTCCATCCTGGCCTACTGGCCTCAGAAGGGGAGATTTCCTCTCCTCTATAGATCTCACGGAGGCTTACCTCCACATTCCAATTTCCCTGGATCATCGCAGGTTCCTGCACTTCTGTTACGCACACCGGCATTACCAATATAGGGCCATCCCATTTGGCCTGTCGTCGGCCCCAAGGGTTTTCACGAAGGTCTTAGCGGTATTGGCGGCCCATCTTTGGATGATGCTGATGCGCGTGCAGTGTTACCTGGACGACATCTAGTGCAGTCCCGGTCTCTCCAATCAGCACAGTCAGACCTGTTGACCACCATACAGATCCTACAGGATCACGGCTTTTCAGTAAACTTCAAGAAGAGTCACACAAATCCCACAAAGCGGCTCCTCCACCTAGGAGACTTGATAGATTCCGACCTTTGCAAGGTCTATCTCTCACAGGAGTGTTGGATAAGCATCCGGAAACTAGTATTCCAGATTCAGGGAGCAAAGACAGTTCCTCTGGTCCAGCTGTCCCAGCTCCTGGGAAAGATGGTATCTTGCATGGGGATAGTCCCGTGGAGAAGACTTCATTCGAGAAACCTTCAGTGGTTCCTTCTCCCTTTCCAGAGGCGGAACCTTAGTGCCTCCACCAGGAGAGTCAGGGTTCCACATCACATAATGTCATCCCTCCAGTCGTGGGCTTCCTCAGCCATGACCAAGGGGTCCATCTTCAAGGAACCTCTCAGGCTCGTCTTGACCACAGATGCCAGTCTGTTTGGTTGGGGGGCTCACCTCCAGAATCAATTGGCCCAGGGACGTTGGTCCAGGGTGGATCTCAAACACAACATAAATTGGCTGGAACTAAGGGCAGTTCATCTAGCTCTCCTTCATTTCTCCTCCCTAGTGTCAGGGAAACATTTGTTGATCCTGACAGACAATGTGGCAGCCAAGGCTGACATCAAGCAAACAGGGAGGGACACATTCCTGGGCTCTCCTGCAGGAGGCCATGAGGCTAGATCTGTGGGCAGAGTCCAACCTGAAATCAATCAGAGCGGAACACATTTTGGGGGAGGCAAATCGGCAGGCAGACTCTCTGAGCAGGGCAACTGTGGACCACTCAGAGTGGCGCCTGGACCCGATGCTATTTGACATGATCACGAACAGGTTTGGCAGGCCATGCCTGGATCTGTTTGCCTCCCCATCCTGCGCCCAACTTCCCAGGTTCTTCACCAGATTTCCAACTCAAGGGGCTGAGGGGACAGATGCCCTTCAGTGCAAGTGGCCGGAGGGCTTGCTTTACACCTTCCCTCCCCTTCCATTGTTGCAGGCCACCATTTGCAAACTGATCCTGAAGCAGGCGGAAGTAATATTGGTTGCTCCACATTGGCCGCGACGCCCATGGTTTGCCGACCTAGTGGATCTGTCGCTCTCGCCTCAGTGGAGGTTTCCCCCGGACCAAGTAGCTCTCAACCAGGGGGATCTTCAGCACCCAAATCCTCAGTGGCTTCAACTAACCGCTTGGCACTTGAGTGGGAGAGTTTAGCCAAGCAGGCCTATTCCTTGGGAGTGATCTCTATGATTCAGGCCTCAAGACGTCCTTCGACAAATCGAATCTATGACACCACGTGGAGAAATTTCTGCCAGTGGTGCATCACACGCAAGCTTGACCCTCTTTCAGTTACTGTTCCCAATATTTTGGATTATCTGCTGGAGGGCATTTCCAAAGGGTTATCCACCAACACCATCCATAGGCAGGTTGCGGCTTTGTCCACAGTTCTCACCTGTGACAATCTCAGTCCGCTCTCACAACACCCAGCTATCTCTGCTTTTCTCAAAGGGGCGACCAATTCTGGTCCTCCCACAATACATCGGTATCCATCCTGGGATCTACCTACTGTTTTGCAGGCCCTAACCGATTCTCCTTTCAAGCCTCTCCAGTCTTGCTCTCTGCATTTTCTCTCCTTGAAGGTTGCCTTCTTAGCTGCCATCACATCGGCCAGGAGGATTTTGGAATTGGCTGCACTCTCAGTCAGAGACGATCTCTGCACTTTCCATGATTACAGGGTGGTCCTTAGATTAGACCCCTCCTTTATTCCCAAGGTGAACACTGGTTTTCACAGGTCATTGGATTTAGTTCTCCCAAGTTTCTGTCCCAATCCTTCTCATCGTCTAGAACGTCAGTGGCACAAGTTGGATGTACGCAGGAATCTGCGTCTTTACATCAAACGTACTTCAGCCTTCCGCAAGTCAGAGGCCTTGTTTGTCTCCTTTCAACCCTTGCCATGGGCAGGAAGGTCTCTTCTTCCACCATCGGTAGATGGATCAGGGCTTGCATTGCCAGGGCCTACGTTTCCCAGTCACTCGCAGTTCCTGCACGTATTACAGCTCACTCCACTAGCAGCGTAGCAACATCTGCGGCCTGGTCTACCCAGGCTTCTGTAGAGGAGATTTGCAGGGCGGCGTCTTGGTCATCCCCATCTTCTTTCATCACTCATTATAAGATTGATAAGTTTGCCGCAGCGGATGCCGCGTTTGGCAGACGGGTTTTTCAACAGGTTGTTTCCTCTAGGGAGACACCAGCCTAGAACTTCCCTCCCTTAGGGACATTGAGGGCTTTGGTATGTCCCAATCAGTGGATTCTACCATGCTGGAGAAGGGGCATTGTCTAACCCAAATGCCTTTTCTCAGCATGGTGATGTAGAATCCACACCCTCCCCTCTTTAAGTGTCTAGGCTTGTGTATTGTCATTTTTTTGTATTCTTTTGGAGTCATTGAGTCAGACTTTGTCAGGATCCTTCGCCTCGTCAAAACTGGGGAGCCACACCCAGAGGAGGCGTGACTAAAGCTCTGACTTAGTCTCTCTGAGCAGGAAGGCTGAAATAACCCAATTAGTGGATTCTACACCACCATGCTGAGAAAAGGCGTTCAGGTAAGACAACTCCCCTTCTCTCTTGTTGCTGATTCAAGAAAATTATGAGATTATCAAAAGTGTGTTTGCTTGTTTACTCTAGTAAATCAGGAGGAAATTCATCATCCAGTTTAGGTGATGTAGTACCCAGTTCCAGAAAATCTACACCTCCATCATCTGGTAAGAGATCATGTGTTCTTTACTGTGGTTTGCATAATTGCCTATATCAATATCCTTTATGTTTTTCAATCAAGAGGCAAATCTTTTTAGTGATGGCAACCATTAACTTTTCCAAAATATTTATTTAGTCATGTCTCAAAAAGTTTAAATAAGGTATTTTTGTGCATGTGCTAAAATTGTGACAGAATATACATTTAATAATGAATTGATATAGTTAATCACATGTTTGTATTAAAGTAATTTGGTATATAAATAATCTGAGACCCAATTTACTATAGCGGTTAAAGCACCAACTCTTGGAAGCAACAATGACAAACAACCTGCAAAATCTTATCAAGAAAACTGCAGGAACTTGTCTAGGCAGTGTCCAAGAATTGTTCACAATTGAACAGAAGGAAAAATATTATAAAGCTATAGAGTTGTTTAACTAATTTTTTTAACTGAATGAATAACTAGGTAACATCCAGTATCAACTGATAACATGTTTGATAAATTATTAAAGGTGTAAATTTGTGTGGCTAACTTTAACCTTTCTAGCATCAGTAATGAGAAATTGTACTAGTCTTATGCAGAATATCATGTTCTTATATCTTATATAGTAAAACTGCAAAATTGATGGTCATTCATGTATATATTTTTTAAAAGGGGATTATATAATATCTGGACTACAAGTCTATATTCTAATTATAATTGAATTTATTGCCATATACTTTCTGTGGGTTTCCTACAGGTGATAACATATTATCTCCAAGGTTACTTACAACTCTTACATTATATCATTCTATGATCTTACTGGCAAATGTGGGGAATGGGGTCCAGCAGGATTTTCTACAAGTTCTGTGAAGAGATTTAAGTTAGAAAATGCAGAAAAGGAATTAGTGGATTCATCCATTTCCCTAACTTTTATTGTAATTTGCTTGTAGAGGTAATGCCTTGATTATGAGTCTCTCTTTGTTTTCTTTGTCTCTAACATGGAAATGTTAACATTGATTGCACCTGATAACTGTTGTTTTGAATGTCTTCAAATTTTGTTAAAACATTTTTGGTTTGAGTAAACAGAATAGCCATATTTAATTTTAAAAATAAAAAGAAATGGCTTAAAATCTACAAAACAACAAGAAATAACTGATTTTGATGTTACAGTAATAGATAACTGCAGTAATAGGTGCTTTTAACATAATTTATGGGGCATGATGCTCAGCGGTTAAAGACAGCCTAAGTTCAAGATCTGAATGTCACTTGGTGGGATTGTCCGTTACTTGCTCCAGCTCCTGCAAGCCTAACAGTTTAAAAGCATGCAAATGCAAATAGATAAATAGGTACCACTTTGGTGAGAAGGTAACCATGTTCCATGCACCTCAGCATATTGTCATGCTGACCACATGACCACAGAAATGTCTTTGGGCAACACTGGTTTCTTTGGCTAAGAAGTGGAGATGAGCCACACCCCCTAGAGTCAGACATGAATGGACATGGAAAATATTTATCTTTACCTATAACATAACATAATTGATAGGATTTCACTTTATTGCAAAATGTATTTTTTATTTTTAATGTTGATTTTTATTATTGTTTTATTATTCTTACGTTTAAATGATATTTTGTGGTTTTGATTCTTGTCTGTACTCTTGAGACTAAATTATAAATATTTTGGATAAAGGACAGTGTGCTCCAGTCAACATGAATTTAGCAAAACTTACAAATAATAAAGTAGCCATTGCAGTAAAACACAAATTAATAAATTCCATAGAAAAGCTATATTTATATATTTATTTATATAAAACCATTCAAAACTATATAATGAAATAGAATATTATACACTTAAATTTTGATAGACCAGTATGTTTTTTATTTGTCATTTTAACATTAGTTACAAATGACTAAATTGATTTCTTAAAAACAAAATTTCAAACCACTGATATGCAGTATTCCTGTCCTTGAATTGTCCATCAGTTTATCACTTTTAATAGGAGCATGTAATAGGGCTTTAAGTAGTGATGGTAGAGCCTGAATAACTTCATGAAGGAAAAGGCAATTTTTCAAACTCACTAGTCCCAAACTTTATGCAACCTGAGCCCTTTCCTACCATTCTACATAATACAGTCAAGACAAGTACATCAGTACTTTAAAAACAAACTCCCAAAACATCATCCAGTGTTATTATAATCTTAATATTAAATAGTCACCATGTTAAAATATATTAAATGGCTGTTGTTTTTTTTAAAGCTGTTTTAACTTGCTGATGCAAGGTGTGTCTTCCTGGAGGTTGGAGGGTGGGAATTAAACCTTGGATGTTAACTTCTTCTGTTCTTTCAACCAAATGTTTCGTGGGGAAGTAAAAACAAAGTTATTTCAACACTCCAGCAAATTTATTATTGAATTATTTTGTATTACTGTTGATTAAAATTTCTCAAATAACTGAGTTTTACATTTGCACATCAAACTTAATTATAAAACCATTGTCACAAATCTGTTGAATTCCATATTCAGTTGGAAGACACTTCTTTCAAAAGTGGCCAGTATCAGGGATCAGTCCTCTCCCCTCTGCTGTTTAATACCTACATGAAACCGCTGGGCGAGATCATCCGACAACACGGGGTGAGATATCATCAGTATGCTGATGATACCCAGCTTTACATCTCCACCCTGTGTCATTTCAGTGAAGCAGCGGAAGTGATGTGCCGATGTCTGGAGGCTGTTAGGGTTTGGATGGGTGCCAACAGGCTCAAACTCAACCCCGACAAGACGGAGTGGCTATGGGTTCTGCCTCCCAAAGATATTTCAATCTATCCGTCCATTAGCCTGGGGGGGAGCTTTTGACCCCTCGGAGAAGGTCCGCAACTTGGGCGTCCTCCTCGATCCACAGCTAAATTTGCAACATCATTTTTCGGCTGTGGCGAGGAGGACATTTGCCCAGGTTCGCCTGGTGCACCAGTTGCGGGCCTATTTGGACCGGGAGTCTCTTCTCACAGTAACTCATGCCCTTATCACCCCGAGGCTCGACTACTGCAATGCTCTCTACATGGGGCTACCTTTGAAAAATGTTCGGAGACTTCAGGTAATGCAGAATGCAGCCGCGCGAGCAGTGTTGGACTTGCCTAGAAATGCCCACATTTTAGATAAACTCCGCGAGCTGCATTGGCTGCCAATTGGTCTCCGAACCCAATTCAAAGTGTTGGTTATGACCTATAAAGCCCTACATGGCATCGGACCAGGTTATTTACGGGACCGTCTGCTGCCTCATGAATCCCAGAGGCCGGTTAGGGCCCACAGAGTCGGCCTTCTCCAGGTCCCATCAGCCAGACAGTGTCGCCTGGCGGGGCCTAGGGGAAGAGCCTTCTCTGTTGCGGCCCTGGCCCTCTGGAACCAACTTCCCCCGGAGATCCGTGTCGCCCCCACCCTCTCCGCCTTTCGTAAATTGCTTAAAACATACCTTTGCCGGCAGGCCTGGGGCAGCTAACACCTTGCCCCTAGCCAGTGTATGTTTGTGTGTTATGTTTGTGGAATGATTGGTTTTTCCTTTTTTAACTTCGGGGTTTTTATATTTATATATTTATATTTATGTATTTTATTGTGATTTCTATCATGTTGTGAGCCGCCCTGAGTTCTCCGGAATAGGGCGGCATAGAAATTAAATAAATAATAAATAATAATAAATAATAATAATAATAATGCAGTGTCTGGTCATAGTTTATGAATCATCCCTAGTAGTTTTGTGTGTCATTCAAATAAAGAACACACATTATTTCTATTTGAATTCATGGATAATTTTAGCTTAATTTATGACTGATTAATCAGGTGATATTGCATTAAATGGCATAATTTTAAAAACAAGAACATTTGCACTGCTCCTGATTTCAGACCAAATTATCCTTATATTTATACTTCTTTTAAAAACTACATTTGTCATTCCTATGCTTTGTAAGGATTAAAATAAATTGTATATCTATTCTTAATTGTTTAATACATGCATAGTGCAATAATATTTAAGTGAAATATATTTATTTAAACTTGAACAAAGCTTTAGTTTGTTTAAATAGAAATCTAGGTAACTTTCTAACTTTCCCACATAATTACATCATATTTTCATTGATTACAAAAAAGAAATTACAGCTGTTTAAAACTCCTGTGGTTTGTGCAAAACCAATTTATTATATATAATTATACAATATACAAACAAGATATTTTTTTTAATTTATAATTATTTTATCTGCAGTACTGATCTACATTCCTTCCTTGAGAGAATGAAATAATTACGCTTAATTTTTTTGTTTTGGTCATGGCCCAATACGTAATCCTCTTATAATTTTGATTCCAGCAGAAAATATGATTTCCAGTATATAATGTTTGCCCATGGACAACCATATATTAGATCAATGTTTCTCAGCCTTGGTAACTTTAAGATGTATGGACTTCAACTCCCAGAATTTTCCAATCGTATGCTGCTGGGGAATTCGGCGAGTTGAAATCGAGACATTTTAAAGTTGCCAAAGTTGAAAAATACTTTATTAACTATATTATTCTTTAAGATTGATTAATCTCTGTTCTAAGGATTTTTGAATTTCATAAATTCATCCAGTAACACTGGTTGTAAGAATCTGCTTGTGAATTCAGTATTTGATACAAATATTTCCTCATTCTTAGATATATATGATCAGTTTAAAATAAAATATATGCATAGATAATAGTTGTTGGTAAAATTGGAAAAATTATGACCAAATATTAGATATAATTTATACTTTTGCCATATATATTCATGTATAACATATCTGTCATTAAGCCAACTCTCAAAACTATGTTTTAATTTTCACAACTGGCATATGTGAGTGGCACGTTTTTCATGGTATTTTGGTTAAAACTCTGAGGGTTGGCTTATCCAAAGAAAGGTTTATCTAAAAGTATGTACAGGTAATTTTAAAAAGTATCAGCACATATACTTGCAGATTAGCCCATGTGTGAATAAGCTAAATTCAATTTGGGGAGTGTATTTTGACACATAAAATTCTTTGTGCCATAAAATCTGCCAGGGTATATGGTATATTACTCTGAATGTACATATTCTGATATAGTATATTTTTTAGAATTCCCTTTTTCTCCTTCTGTTTGATGGATCTGACATGCAACACTACTGTTTTAACATGTACCTCTCCTTCCTGTCTCATAATTTTATATTGTTTATCTGTATATAGCTATAGATATAGATGCCACTGGTTTAGAGGCAGAAGAAATTGATATTCCAGCAAACCATCGCTCCCCCAAACCCAGTGCAAACACTGTCACATCACCCCATTCCAAAGAGAAAAGAATGCCCTTCTTTAAGAAGGTAACACCTACTTCCAAGATGCCATCTGTACACCTGCTCACTGCACTGTGTTACATTTGAGTCCTGTTGACTGTCTGTGTCTCTTGACAGGACAATAACATGCATGCCTTTGTTGTTCTTTGTTTCTTTTTCATGCTGCTGTAGCTAAGCAGAAACAGAAATCGGTAAGTTTGCGCTGACAGAAGCTATGTTTAATCTGCCATTGGCATCATTAGCATCATCACATACAGTTTATATTATTCAATCACTTTAATACAAATAAATAAACTCATCAAACAGCTGGCTGATCCCATAAAACAGCAGACTAGGCCCTGTGAGTGACTGAGTCCTAATTGCTTATGGTACTTTTCCTTTTTGATGGAATAATAAGCAGCTGAAGGAATATTTTAAAACATCCGTTGAATTTTCAAGACCAGATGATGCACCACACTAGTGCATGCTTACTCTTTGTCATTTTTCCAGAATTTTTTTTACTTGTGATTCAGATTTATAACTAATTTTTGTTCAATCTAAATAGATACTCATCTTGTTCTTTAAAAAGAACCTGCAATTTTTAATTTAGTCAGTATTTAAACTTCTAATCCACTAGGTGCAAAACCTGCAAATGAGCAAGACCAGTGGAAAACTGCAGACTTGTTTTGGCGGTCTACTGTGAGTTTTTCCTATTGTCATATATAAATTATTTCCCATTGTTCTTGCCTTCTCCTCAATCATATTGTAGTATCTTGCTTATTAGATAACAAAATCTGGTGGCACCTTTCTTAATCAAAAGTACTCCATAGATAGGGTATCAGAGACATAAATCATCACGATCTTTTTCCTCCATCCTGGAACTCTTAATATACTCCAGAAAGCCCTATAGAGTTTGTTATAACTGCTGTCAAGCAGTTGAAATGTAATTGGTTTTTTTAATAAAATCATTTTTAATTTTTATTTTCAGCAAATACATTCTTACATTGCTTACTCTGTGCATTGCCCTCTCTTAGACAAGTTTATTTTAGATACGAGTGCCAGCTCTCATAATTCTTTAATCAATGTGGCCTCAAACTGCAGGATTGGAGTCTGAAATTGGAGAAGATTGATAGATATAATTTCTCAGAAATTCAGTCCAGATGAACAAATTCTCTATTTTTAAATTTTTAAAAATACAATATTCAACAACACCCATTGCTGCATTAATTTCTTCAGCAACATCATCTCCAGTTGGCAATAGTTTGCAAAATAGAATTGATCAAATTAGTAGTCCCCAGTAGTACATCTTGTTGAGAGGCAAAATATGATCTTAGCAAATAAAATATTATTTCTTGCAATTGCATCTATATTTTTTCATATATATAATTCTGTTCTTTTTTGGGGGGTTACATAGTAATCCTGTACATGACTAGCTGAAACTTTCGTTATGCTGTAAAATTCTAATTTTCCCTGACTTTTGAGTAGAGGTCAGTAAAATTGTACCTTATCAAGAAAGGAGTCTATTGGTGGTAACACTACTTACTAATTATTCTTAATTTCTTCTCTCTTTTTTTGTAAGAGAGCTTTCAAAAATCTGAACAAAATTGCCAGGTGCAATGGTAATTGCTATGATATGTTGACATTTGTTCGCCATAATTTGGATAGACATTCTAATTAATTCACTGGTGAATCAAAGTATACCCATCAGATGGAAAAATCAGCCTCATTAGTTTGGGGAATGAATTTGAAAGAGTAATATAGAAAGGAATGTCTCTTCTAGTCCATTTTAGCCACTTAACATATTGCCACTGATAGCATAGCTAATTAAAACTGGGAAAAGCTGAAGACTGGCATACAATTGAGTTTAACAAGTACCAGTATTCCATCAAATAAGGTAATTTCTGTACCTACTTACCCTAATTTTCAAGGGTTATGATTAGTGTGAGGCTTTTATAGATAGTTACCATAAGACATGGACATATTACAGCAGGGCCCTGATCTGCTAAATATAAAGCGGGTCATAACATAGTTCTTAAAGGTTGATACATAATGCATGCAAAAGATTATACCTAGCAAGAATAATTCTGATAGTATATGTCTATAACACAACGAATTAATAGGCTTTGCTTCTAACCATTCAGACAGATCTGGCACTCTAAAAACTTAAGTTCACATGCTTTTGATGCCTTGGGCACTATATATCATTCTACTTACATTATCAGTTATGTGGTGAATTGAATGAAAACAAACTCTAACACTAATATATGTTTCATGTGGTAGGTTGCTTTAGACTGCTGCTTGTGTGGCATTTTGTGCTGTTTCTGTATAATGTTTGTCCTTGAGTTCTTATGATTGTATTCTACCATTGCTTTTTGTGAGTTTTGCTGTGGATATATTGAATCATTTTGAATCATCCCGTAATGTTGACTTACATATTTATACTATGTAGGTCCTTGAAAAATAAATTTGGCATACCTATATTTAAGATTTTCCCAGATTGATAGTTACATTTGACATATATTGCACTCTGCAAGAAAGCATAAAAATTTCAAAATGAGCATTCTGGGTGGTTATTGTTTTTGTTTTTTATTTCCCTTCAAGCACATGAGCTTTTTCCCAACTTCATATAATTGATAATTAATGTATAAATTTTAAAATTACACATTAATTATAAATTACATAACTTTGTTTTATATATATATATATATATATATATATATATATATATATATATATATATATATATATATATATATATATATATATATATATATATATATATATATATATATATATATATATATATATATATATATATGTTATGTAATTTATATATATACTGTAAATACGTGATTTATAAAATAGAATGGATTATCTTGAGATGTTTCTGATATTAGCCAGGGTCAGAGTGCAGTTATTCCTAATACCATTGAACCAAGTCCTTTACCTGTCAGCATGTAGACAATGGCATTTCAAATGAGTGTCATTAGGATTTAGTAAATTTCAAATTTATATTGATGGATAAAAAAAAAGCTTCTTTTTTCTTTTCTGTTTGCTTTTCTTTTCTGTTGACCATACTTCAGAGTATTATTAAGAGATTGTTTGAAATCCTTTGATTGTATTTTCTAAATTTGGATAAGAGAGGGAAACAGATTTTTGCAGAGTCAATGAAATCTTCATTTACTTTTTGATATGTGTCTTTTACAGTTATTGTCTTTGCTCTCCTAAATAATTATTCCAATTCAAAATGCAATTTAATCTCACTCTGCAAATAAGATTTGGTAGAAGCATTTAAATTCTTAGAAATATCAATAATATTGATATAATAGTTTCACAATGTTTTTGGAAAAAAGTCTCAGGCAAAGTAATTTTTTCCTTGGTGACATCAATCTGTTTTATTAAATAAACATGTGAAGAAAAAACTTTGAAGCTTGATGTTGGAATTATCTTTTTGATCTTTATCAGACAGAGCACATCCCTCCATATGATGTAGTGCCTTCTATGCGACCAGTTGTTTTAGTGGGGCCTTCCTTAAAGGGATATGAGGTAGGAATATTATAAACCTCTTTTATTTTATTTGAAACTATGCTTTTCAAAATTTAGTAAAAAAGAATTCTAGTATATTTTTCCATTATGAATCAGAATAAACTAAAATGGATAAGTATAAAGTCGTACATTTTTTTATCCAGATTTGTCATGACATTTGGATGTATTATTTTATTCCAGGTGACGGATATGATGCAAAAAGCATTATTTGATTTTTTAAAACATAGATTTGAAGGGCGGTAAGTATTAAGAATATAATCTAAATTAGAGTGAAATTAACATCTCTGTTTTACCCAATTTTATCTGCATTTCTTTGATTTCAAGTTTGGTTGTATATTCTGTTAGTCATTTGTATTATTTATTAGATCTAGGGATAGAACAAGAAGTATATTGCCATTAGGAGTAAATATACGTCAAAAACATTAATCATTGTACCTGCTTGCCTAATTTGGCACTGTATAGAAGAGAAAGGATAGAAATATCCAGTTAAGAAAGATTAAATCTGCTAGGAAATATGGTAATAAAACTTATTGATAGAATTTTAAAATGAGTGAAATAATTCCACTTAAGAAAAAAACCTGAGGAACATAACAGAATATTGTAAAATTTATATGGTAGGAAGAAAGTGGATAGAGAGCCCTCTTCCATCCTCAACTGCATTGTGCAGAGTTGGGAATTTTGCTATGGCATTGAATCATTTAGAATGCCACAGAGTTAAATCATGGAATTTGGTACTATTTCAGTACAGGTAGTGCTTGAATTAATAATAGCTCATTCAAAGTTACAGTGACACTGAAAAAAGTGGCTTCTGACTGTTTTTCACGCTTACAGCCATTGCAGGATCCCCATGGCCACGTGATCAAAATTGAGATGCTTGGCAACTAACTCATATTTATGATGGTTGTAGGATTCCCTGTGATCAATTTTTGTAACCTTTTGACAAGACAGTCATGAGGAAGCCAGATTCACTTAAAAACTGTGCTACTAACTTAAAAACTGCAGTGATTCACTTAACAACTGTGGCAAAAAAGGTTATAAAATGGGGCAAGTTAACAAAAGTCTCACTTAGCAACAGAAATTTTGGGCTCAATTGTACTCATAAGTCAAAGATTATGTTTCTATCAATATGCACATTTTAAAGAAGAAATTTGATAATATGTGGAAGATTGAGCATCTCATTATTAGTCATGATGATGTTTGTGAGCATACACTTTCAGTGAAACCTGCTGCTAAAAAGTCTTTAGAGCAGGGGTCTTCAAACTTGGCCCTTTTATGACTTGTGGACTTCAACTTCCAGAATTCTTCAGCCAGGCACGCTGGCTAAGGAATTCTGGGAGTTGAAGTCCACAAGTCATAAAAGGACCAAGTTTGAAAACCCCTGCCTTAGAGTGTCTATTGTCCTAATCTTCTTGGTTGAAGGGTAATGAAATGATATGCCAAAGAAATATTGGATCAAATCTCTGATTAGGTACCATATGTACATTGGTGGTAAGGTTTCACCAGCAGCATAAAAATATTCTTCATACTATAAGTAGTTCAGGAGCCTCTCTCCCATATAAATAGGCTCGTGATAGGTCTAAATTACCAAGAGCATTTGATCTATCACAGATCTTCCTATTTCTGTCTCTATCACTTTCCTGCCCACCTATAATAGTGGAAGCTCTGTGTGATCATAGAGAGATCTAATGCAGAATCCAGCAGGTTAAATTTTACAATAAATACTGGTTCTGTGTATTCCATAGCTTTTTTTCTTTTTGAAGATTTCTAAAGATAATTTCTAAAGGTAAGAGCTGGTAAGGTAAATAATAAATCAAAGAAATAGTGAATTATTTATTCAGTTAAGAGTGAATTCAACCTGCGAGTATGGAGAGGTAAAAGAAAGAGGATATTAATGGGACAGAAACCAAAAGTAAGATTATAAGAAATAAGATTCCTGTTCAGAGACAAAATGTCATATTATATGCTGAATAGATTTTTTTAAAAATGTTTGTAGAGATAAAAGCATATTGTCTTTCTATATTGTAGCAGCAGCTAAAACAGTTCATTTAAAGATGTGTGTAACATTGAATTCAATTGCTGCTGGCTGATTCATTTGCTTTCATAAATTTCATTTCTTGAATTTTAATAGTCACAACATTGTTTGTCTTTTGTTATGTTTATGTAGTATCTCAATCACACGGGTTACAGCAGACATCTCGCTTGCCAAACGTTCAGTATTAAACAATCCCAGCAAGCATGCGATAATAGAACGATCCAATACAAGGTCAAGCTTAGGTAAGGGTATGAAATGATAACAATATCACCAGCCATGAGCTATTTGGGTTTTTTAAAAAAATATTCATTGTAATGCCAGCATATTAATTCTAACCTATTTTTAGCAATTCTACGTCTGGATTAAAAAATATATATATACAAACTCTAAATTAACTTTTCTCCTTTTTGAAGTTACTTTTAGTATATAATATTAACTTTTTGGCTTGTTGAGATAAAATTATGTTCAGGTTTCAAGGTAACAAGTTTTTAAAGTAAAAATACTAACTTCTTGGCTTGTTGAGGTGAAATTATGTTCAGGTTTCAAAGTAATATCTTTCAAATTTTTGAAATAAAAATC
Organism: Bothrops alternatus; assembly: GCA_034064705.1. Classification (NCBI taxonomy): domain Eukaryota; kingdom Metazoa; phylum Chordata; class Lepidosauria; order Squamata; family Viperidae; genus Bothrops; species Bothrops alternatus. The sequence goes on along the minus strand of JARGCV010000058.1, from coordinate 1,367,905 downwards.
TCAAATATATTCTGAAACTATGTAAATTAAGGAGTTATAGGGAAATGATGAAATTACAAAATGAACTCTATAATCTAGTGTATAAATTGTTACTCATACATAATCCTATTGATATAAAAGCAACATATATATTTTCTAGAATTGCATTAATCTTTGAAAAAAGTCTGTTTTCATATTTATATTCATTTATTATTTATTAAATTTATTTGCTGCCTATACTGTATATATAATTAACCAACAGTACTGGAATACATGTTTAATGTAACAAAGATTTCATATCACTACTGATATTCTTGAGATTACAGGTAAGTCACAATTAATTGCATTTTAATAATGTGATCTTAATAATGTGATCTTGATAATTTGGTTTAATTCAGTGCAAATTGTAAACTAATACAGGTCATATTTAGTGTAATCCAAACTTCAGTTAACATGAGGCTAGCATGTGTACAGTTGAGGCTAGTGCATGTACAGTTGGGTTTGGAGTTTAAGATGCTGCTAATCTTCATCCCTGCAAAATAAAGAAAAAGAAGATTCTTTTAGAGGAAAATAGAAGTTTAAAAAAGAAAAGTTACCTTTGTTTTCTATAATTACTCTGTGGCTGTGTTAGCTATAACTTTAAAAGTTTTATCCTTTACTATAACATTTTGGTAATATACATATAAAAATATGTTTAAATATTCATTGCCTATTTCTATCAAGCTGGAACCAGTTGCCATAGTTTCCATAAAATATCACTTTGAATAGTAAGAATTCAAATAATGCAATATTTTGTAGGATTCATTAATATTAAACAAGAACTGTAATCAAAGAACGTCTTTTGTTGTTGTTTTTGCAAATCTGTGATTGTGCATTGTAGATATTCCTTAAATAATATAATGATATCAAACAACCTTGACCTAATTTTTTTTAAATTATATTGTTTATTCAGGAAAACAAGTAATATTTCAATCACACAATCAATTTTTATTATGCTCATAGACCAGCATTAACAAATAATATTTTCCTTGTCCACTGGCCAATAATTATATTCCAGTTTTTGGATATCCACAATAAACTCCATGGCTGTTCCACAGACTGAAAATTGTTAAACAAAGTTGCTGACTTTCATTTATCTTTACATTGCAGTAAGTAGAAAACTTAAAAATAATGCTGGTATGATTTCTCACTATTTTGAGAATATAAAGGAAACCAAAAAGGGGTATTAGATCATGCCAGGCAAATTTTACTGCATTCTTTGATAAAGTGACAAAATTAGTGGATCAGAGAAATGCTGTGGACATAATTTACTTGAACTTCAGTTGATAAAGTAGACCACAACTAACTACCTAATAAGATAGTGAAATGAGGAATAGACAGCATCACCACTAGATTGATTCATAATTTGCTGATCAACCACACTCAACTTGTAGTCCTTAATGGAACTGTATTTTCATGGAGAGAAGAATGCAGTGGGATACCCCAAAGCTCTGTCTTAAGTCCAGTACTCTTCAATATCTTCATCAATGATTTAGACAAGAGAATAGAAGGGGAACTCATCAAATCTGCAGATGACGCCAAGCTGGCAAAAATAGCCAACACTCCAGAAGATAGGCTTAAGATAGACTTGAACATTGGGCACTATATAACAAAATGAAATTCACTAGTGACAAAAGTAAAGTTCTATGTTTAGGCAAGAAAAACCAAATGCACAGGTATAGTATAGGTGGTACCTGGCTCAATAGTAATTACTGCGAGAGGGATCTCAGAGTGGACAATCATTTAAATATGAGCCAGCAGTGTGCTACAGCTGCCAAAAAAGCCAGTGCAGTCCTAGGTTGTATTAACAGAGGAATAGAATCAAGTTCATGTGAAATGTTAATACCAATGTATAATACCTTCCACACTTGGAATATTGCATCTTGTTTTGGTCGCCATAGTATAAACGATGTTGAGACTGAGAAAAGAACAACAAAGATGATTAGGGAATTGGAGGACAGTTGCAGGAATTGGAAATGTCTACTTTAATAAAAAGGACTAGGGTGACATGATAGCAGTGTTCCAATATTTGAGGGCTTGCCACAGGGACAATGGACAATCTATTTTCCAAACTAACTGAAGGCAAGATGAGAAGCAATGGACAAAAACCGCTCAAGGAGAGAACCAACTTAGAACCAAGGAGAAAATTCCTGATGGTTAGAACAATTACCTAGTGCAAGGGTAGGCAACCTTGTCTCTTTTACGACTCCTGGACTTCAACTCCCAGAATTACTGACCCAGCCATGTGGATCGACTTGCCTCCATAAGTTGTGAATGCTCCAACACTGGAAGTGTTTAAGATAGAGATTGGTCTGAAATGGTATAGGGTTTTCTGGCTGAGCAGGGGATTGGACTAGAAGACTTCTAAGATCCCTTCCAACTCTATTATTCTATTCTGTTCTGTTCATTGCTTTATTTTATTTTATTTATGTGTGTTTGTGTGTACTGAAGGTTTTTAGGAAGAGATTAGACAATCATTTATCTAAAATGTTATAGGGTTTCCTGCTTGAGAAGGGGTTGGACTAGAAGGCCACCAAAGTCCCTTCCAACTTTGTTATTCTGTAATTCGTGTATAAACTATGTAATGGAGCTAACTTGCATAACCCTAACCCTTTCCATTCCACTCACTTTTACTGCTGATAAGGTATGCCTAGCCAGGCCCTCTACAAGGCAGCTGCTGGCCTTGCCAGGCCTTCTTCTCGAGGCTACTCAAGCTGTGTTCATGAAGCTTCAGGAGACTTCTCAGGCATTCTAAAATTTTGCAAGAGGCCTTGTCCACTGTTCTCACAATGCTTTGGAAAGCTTTTGAGGACTTCCAAATTATTGTAAAAAAGATTTGGAGAACAACAGGCATAGCTTTAAAATGCTCCTAAAGTTTTCTGAAGAATTGTGAGAGTGCAAACTATTTGGAGAACAGCATGAGCGGTGTTGGGAAGAAGCCTGAGTGCATCTCGTTACAGTGACAGACAGCAAAGGTTAGCTTGAATGGCAGAGCAGGTCAAGATGAGTGAGAACAGGACAGCAGAATGCAGGTGACAACGCCAGCAGGCTAAACAAAATCCAGAATGGCAAGGCCAATAGGGCAAGCAAAGCACAGGATGGTAGGACAAATGGAGCACATAATAATAGGGGTGGTTGGGGCTTTGTGCTGTGGCATTGAGGCGGCTTACCATGGTGTGGAACTTGAGGTACATTCCTTGGCAGGACAGCTGAAGAGAAGGCTCGGGCAGTGTCTCTACTTCAGCTCCAGCACTGCCACCAAGGAGTGCTAATTGTATAGACTGGCCAAATTGTATAGACTGGCGGGGGAGGGCAGATAGGCCAAAGGGGCAGTTGAAAGACTCCTGTGGTTTTGAGTGCAGGCAGATTGCCAAGCCAGCTGGATTTTTCTCCCAGTCCTAGGCACTTTTTCAAATGCCTAGAAAACTGCATGAATCAAATTTGACTTCAAGGCAAAATGATACAAATAACTTCTATTTATTGTCAGATCAGTTATTGTGTTTTTAGCTGTGGTATTAATTTTGTTGTGTCCTTACTGCCAATATTTTTTAGGCTAGAGAATAATCATTTTTTCTGTGTCTCCCATTAATTACAATATGCCCATTGTAATTAATCTAAGATATCTCTTTGAATTCCAGCCATAATAATATCTCAGTATATGATGTATAACAAGCTCCAGTAAAATGATTATATCTTGATTTTTTTTTTAATTGTGGAGTTTAAAAATGCCTATTTTCCACATAGGTACATTGGCTAAAATCTTTTTTTGGGGGGGAAGCGCCTCAATTTTATTTTATATTTTACATTTTTACGAGGTAACATAATCCAGCTTTGTTAATACAAAATGCATGTTGCTTTCTTAATTTTCTGTTTTTTAGATAAATTTATATTGAACAGATTGCCATTATATATATTTTTATGCATTGAATGGAAATATATTAGAGACTACCAAGGATTGGTCTTTGAAAAGTTTTATAAAAAAGTACATTCTTTTGAAATAAATATGCTTCACTCAAAACACAGTTTAAATTTCAGTAGCTGTAATGCAGAGGTGTCAAACTGCCATCCCACGGGTCGGATGTGTCATGGCGACCCTGTTGCTGGAAATGGAAAAAAAAGTCATGATACATTGCAATATGTCACGTGGCATTGCAAGTTTGACACTCCTGCTGTAATGCAATCCTGTATGTCTATAGTTAGTATCTGTAATGCTTCTGAACCAAACGTGGCTTTTGCTTCATTTCTTTGTCAGTTTCAAATCCAACTGTTTCTTATTTGCTCCCATGAACATCATCTTTCTAGTTGCTTCTGTAAGTTTATCTCATTCTGAATGTTTTGGACAAGATCCTGATTCTCTTGGGTTTTTCCATTCATTACTGCCCACCCTTTCCAGATGTTTTGGGTATGTATATAAAATTGCTAGTTATTTTTCCTTTTGTGCGTGTTTAGTACGCATTGTAGCTCACAAAATCACTATCTGCTATTGATAGAAGGTTTTGTAATGGTAAAAATAGGTCATAGTTTGTACTGAATCTTTTTCTGGAAGAAAATAGGTATAAAATATTTGATAATTAGAGTTTTAAATAACAGAATTCTTAAATTTTGTATTGCACTGGTCCAAAACTGTAGATGAGCATGTTGCTATTTGTGATCACTATTTTCCATTGTGGAATTGGGCTACATGTATCTACATTGTTGCATGCACAAAAAGGGTACACTACCTTTAATATATTGCCTTTGAAGCTGTGTTTGTTTTCTTGCTGTATACATTGTGTAGATTGTTTTTATACTGTGATCTCTAAATAGTTTTTAAGAACATTTATACGAATACACAATTAAGTGATGGTCAAAATTCATCTAGCAATTTTTTTCTTTGTCAAAGATATTCATGCAAATAAGATTTAGTACACACACTGAATCACTCTTGGGAATTTATTGCTTAAAAATTTAATACGTCATTCATATTATTATATCCATTTTTCAGCCACTTTAGTAGCCACTTTATTTATTTACAGTCAATTTGGCCTATTTCAATTTAGGGGATCTTATTCTCAGCCTGATTAGAAGGGGGAGAAAAAACTAAGAATAGCTCATAGACTTCATATATCCCTGGCTAAAATTACATTAATTTTCAGAGTAGAATTTTTGCTCTGCAAATATAAAGAGTTATTTGTCAATATGTTCACTCTAGAATGATACATCCCTAGTTTATTATAGTCAAAGACCAATACAATTAAAAATACTCAAGGAATATCTAATTGAAATAATAACAAATAACAAAATCTATGGCAAAATCATAATTTGGAATCCTATCTTTCAGTTGCATATAAAGAACAAGGCGTAAGCTATAATATAGTAATTAATCCTTAAATTGCAAAGGCCTCTAGTCATTAGTTATTAAAATGCAACAAGGTGATAATATCAAAACATTTGTTTCATTAATTGTGTAAAATAACTATAATAGATTTATTCTGACAAATCCTTAGTGCTGCTGCACAGAATCTAACTACATGCACTGTGACTACGATCTATTCATCTTTAATCAGCCACTGAAGATAAATAGTGTCAGAATTCTAGGATACCTGTTAATTATCAGGAAAATAAATGTTGTGTGAATGTCTCTATAAAAAAAGAGCAGCAAAGAAAGATATGTCCAGAGGTTTGCACCCTTCCAGAATTACAGGGACAGAGTCTTTCAACCAGTGGTATCCCTTTATATTTGCCATCAGTGCTGATGATAAATGAAACGTAAGTAAACAACCAAGCTCAGAGAGCACCAGAGACTCCACAATTCATCCCTGAACTATATTCTCTTCCAAGAATTTCTAATTTCTTGATGAGCCTGTGTCATTTTCTTTCTGAGATGCTACTAAATAGCTTCCTTATTTGAATAACAAAGTCATCATTTGTCAGACCTACTAATTGTAAGGCCTCTTTAGAACCTTAAAATAATTGGTTTTAATTAAAACTTGCCTGAAAAACATTCAATTTTTTCCTGTTTTGAAATCTTTTTTGTAGCCTCTTGACATTTTTTTTCTGGTTATGATAATTAATGTTGGGTCTCTTAACCATTTTGCATTATATGAATAGCTCTATTTTCTTTCTTTAAAATGTCAAGCTTTTTGAATTTTAGGATTTGTTTAATGACCAATTTTCAAATAAAATAGAAGTATGGAGAAGAAACCTTCATTGGAAAATATACTATGATATGTTACATTTGTTTTAAAAACATTTTTAACAATTTTATTTCATTCAAAAATTCAAATTCAAATCCATAAGTAAAAAATTGAACAGAGACAAAACAAAACTAACCAATGTTTTGTTTTGTCTCTATTCAGTTTTTTTCTTTTAGATTTTAGATTTTAATTTTTTTAATAAAATAAAATAGTTGAAAAAGTATTAAAATAATAATAAAAATACAACATCATTTTATTACTGTGCTTGAAAAATACAACAGTACTTCAAGGAGCAGAGCAGTAGATCTGTATTAAAAAAACTCAATTTAGGTCTGATTGCAAAAGGGTGAAAGTTATGCATATCTAATGCCATAATAGTAAAAACTTTTGATGGAAATGTTGCATATTTTTCAACCTTTTGTCACCCTATACCACTATTGAAAAATCATCTGTAATTTTCTGGAAATAAGATATTTCCAGAAATATTTATTTATTTATTTATTGTATTTTTTCAGTGATGATGTTTTTCTGCTACTGTATGATATTTATTGTTAAATCAGTGTCTCACGCATGATTTGTTTTTGCTGCTTTGCATTTTCTTTTAAGACAGATAGGTTCTTAGCAAAATAGTCTGACAATTCTGTTGTTCATGATTAATAACAATTTTTAATCTTTTAAAATGATGCAACATTTTCATTCACATTTGATTGATTATATTTTGAAAAATTATAACCTATAACCATGAAAGCCAGCTGGGTGACCTTGGACCAGGCACTTACTCTCAGTCCAACTCACCTCCCAGAGTTATTGCAGAGAAAATAGGAGGAAGAAGGAGGATTAGATACATTTGCTGCCTTGAGTTATTTGTATAAATAATAATAAAATAAGCATAACTGCTCTAAACAATAAAGTTTACAGATGAAGATCAGAAGTAGTCAAATTAGACCAAGCATTCCAGGGCTATGAATGAGTTAGATTTTCCCAGGTAAGGTGGTGTACCAACCTTGAAAGAAAATCCAGCATTGGATTTCCTTTTTTTTCCCCCAAGGTCTGTTTTTCAGCAGATGTTTAGATGCCAAGATGACCAAAGCAGAGGCCTTTAGGTTGGGCAATTAGAAGAGGATAACAGATCCTCAATATTCCTAACGTCTACAATGTCTCCAGAAGCTTAAAACATTTAAATTAACTTGTGTGCTGATCAGATTGTTTCGGGGGGGGAGGGAGAATCAGTAGGGTAGAGATTCTGATTTTTATTTGTTAGATAAAGCACCAAGAATAGCGGAATATATTGCTGTTCCCCAGAGTTTCAGTGTTCTAGTTTATCAGCAAGGGACTGGACTCATGTGAACATTGCAGAAATGCAACACTGAGACTTGTGCCTGACTCTTTTCGTTTTGCTATAATTTGGCGTTACAGAGGGGCATATTATACGCTGAGCAAGTAGCTATATAAACTGAAGTAATAAATAAATAATAATCATTAGCATTTTTCTTCTATCTTTACAATTGTGATTTGGTCTCCTCTAAGAAGGCGGAGTTGGTGTCATGTTTCCAACAGACAGAGACGAATAAAGCAGAAGTCCGAGGCTTGCAAATTCCTCAAAGAACATGTTTATTAGTTACAAAGTATCGGCATATCAAATGTGAAACCAAGTCTGGAGATACACGTAACAATTCCCCAATACAAAGTTAAAAAATCCCACCCCTAAAGCTATGCAAGCAACTACATTCCCCAGTACATCTTCTTGGTAGGCTTTTTACGCAATGCCCAGCTTGCAGTCTTTTTTTTTTTAATATAGTTTATTGATTTTATGATTTTAACAATAAATGCTTAAAACACGCCGTGGTGATTGGGTGAACAAAAATTCCAGAATAAAAATATACATAAACAACTCAACTTAATACATTCACTTATCATCTTTCTATTTCCCTCTCCCACACAAGACAGAAAGAAAAAGAAAGAAAAAAGAAAAAAAACCAAAAACATATAAATTTAATATATTCCATTTCTGTCATGAATTTCTATTAAACCTATTTTAAGACTTTATCAGTTTCATTCCAAAACTCTCCCCGATACATATACCATAATATTTATAAGATGTTAGCATACATTCTTTAGCATTCATATAGTCAATAAATGAAATAAGATAAATACCTACACATAACTTTTGGGGTTGCTCGCCCATCTCCCCCTTCGCCACATCTACCCTCTTTCTTCTCTACCTTCTTTCTACCTTTCTTCTCTTCCTACTTCCCTCTTCCTCCACCCCTCTCCTTCCCTTTCTCTCCACTTCTCCTCTTCTCCTCCAACCTTCCTACTTCCTTCTCCCCTCTTTCACTCTTTCTTCCCTCTCATCCCTCTTCAGATGTAGACCAGGAGTAACGTCCGAGCAACTCCTCTTTCCAAATTTTCCAAAAGTTAAAATACAACATAATGGTCGGGACTCATTCAGCAACAAAATCATATAAATGAGGTTCAAATTAAATATAATATTGCTTATTAAAATTTATACAATTACAAAAGTCATCAAGCACATGTAATTATAATCTATATCCTGTTTTTAAGCTATACTCCTTACAATTATCATTCCAAGTACATTTAATAAAGATATAATAGTGATTTCAGGTAACCTTGATATACAATCGTTCATTGAGACAATTTTTTTTTCTTTTTCTTTCTTCCTTTTCTTCCCCCCTTATCACCAATACCTCTTTCTCTCTCTCTTTTACAACATAGTTATCATATTTAAAATAATAATATAAATCCAACAAAAACTTTTAAAGACCTTAATAAAGTTTATATTTTCAAATATTTGTTGATTATATTATCAGGCAATTCTCCTCTTTCATTCCTAATTGAATACTAGATATATTCAATCATTTCATCAGTCTACTTCTATATAGTCTTTTTGTCCTCTAACAAGATTGACTCCCTCTATTAATTATTAACCATAGTAACAATAAATTTACATCCTTCATACAATGTTAAATCAGAAATAATTTCTAAGCCTTTTTAACCCATCAAGTAACATTTTGTATCACACTTGAACCTAACTCTAGCTTTTTTTCTATGCCAATTTGGTTCCCATAATAAGGCTTTTCGATTCTCAAACCTCAAGATTTGATTACGAGGCTTCCTAACAAATTCAAACTGGCAAAAAAAAATTCTCTTTTCCTCTTTATAGTAATTTCCGAAAAGTTGTGCCAGGGTGTCAATCTTTGTTATTTTTGGTAATTGAATTAGGTCAGTTACAGCTATTTTTTGATTATAAAAATTGTCCATCAGTTGTAAGTAACGCATGGCATTAGTTAATTCAATAGTTTCCACATTCTCTCTTAATGCAGATTCATCATTGTAGGGATAATGTCTCTGTCGCTTTGAATTGTAAATAAGTCTGTTCAGACAATTGTAGATAAGGTGTACCAGCTTGCAGTCTTGGGAGCAACTGATGACCTTGGTTCCAACGGGACAAAAGATTATTTAGACTAGCAAAGCACCTGGCAACCTCTCTCCCTCAATTCTATGTGGCAACTGAAAATGAGTAGAAAAAATGACTGCAGCCATGCTCATTTGTAGAGTTGACAGTTGGTCTATATATAAGAGATAACTATATCTCTATAGAAATAGAGCACAACAGTGATGAAAACTGTCTTGAATGCCTTTGGATCAATATAAAAGGGGAGAAATTATATTGCCATAAGTGTATACCAGAGGTCCCCAAACATTTGGGCATCAGGGACCGGTTTCATGGAGTAAGATTTTTCCATGGACAGGACAGTGTGTGGTTTTGTGTGCTGCCTGCATCCCAAAGATGGGACTTTGCTTGTTTGTGTGGAATGGTTGCTGGCATGCCGCGGCCCAGTACCGTTCCATGGTCTGGGGATTGGAGACCCCTGGTATATAATATAGGCCAACCAGAAAAACAGGAAATAGATGAGCTTTTTACTAGTCAGTTAACTAAGGTATGTAGGAAGCACATCACAATAGTAATGGGGGACTTTAATTACCCTGACATCAACTGGGAGACAAACTCTGCACCAAGTGAAAGATCAAACATTCCTGACAAATCTAGAACCTTTTCACAGATTGTACCACTTTTAGGACATGACAATATTTGAGTACCACCAGTGCTTAGCAAGGTGTCAAAAATTTGATGACTAAAAAAGGGGGGGATTTTGGGTTTTACTGATTAGATTCATTTGTTGCTATAGAAATGGCTAGTTTATAATATTATGGAAAAGTAAAAAGTTGAGGTTCAATGTTAATGCTTCCTTCTAGTGCAACAGAGGAAGTACGTTCTTTTTCCCTTCTCCCCCTCACTTTTTCCCCCTTTTTCCTCCCCACTCTGTGCTACTATTTATTTTTGTATTTTATTCTATAATCTAATAAAATATCACAGACTGTAGAAAAAAAGTACAAGTTTTAATTTCTTCGGTGGCTGTTCTTTTGCTAAATTCCTTTCCCTTTCACTGACAAATGTATGATGAATGTATCCATGTTTATTAATAAGCACCACTGCCAGCTAGTTCAGGAGTCTTTAAACTTGGCACTTTTAAAACTTGTGGACCTCAACTCCCAGAATTCCTCAGGTCTTAAAGTTGCTCAGTCCTTAGCTAGCTTCCTCTCTTTCTTCTGAGCTCTTCCACAGTGTAGTAAGAATGCACCGCCCCAATCCCTTCCCTGTACTCTTAAAGAAACAGGAATCAAGTGCAAAGCAAGAAAATAAAATAAAGAAACACAAACTCCATTTTTTTTCTCTTTAAGCGGCCTCAGGCATGTTGTGTCACAATGTTGCAATCCTAGACTGAAAGGCTCCAGCAATTGCAGAAAGCTTTAGCTTTAAATTAAGCCTGTTTACCTTCAAAGAAAACTTTCTAAAAGCCATAGACAGACTCAGTTAAAGGGGGTAAAACTAATTACATTTGTTTAAAGAGATTAAACCTTTCCTGTTGTCTTTTTTCCTTCTCCCACCCAAACCATGTTCTTTTATAGCCTCTCCTCTCTTCCCCCCTCCCCTTTTTCTTCAGTTCACCTCCATCTCCGAGCTGCTTATGGAAGTGCCAATTAGCTGGAGCCAATCAGCTTGAGCCCTGCCGACTCCTGGGGCTTCTGCCAAGCCCAGACAGTCATGCAATTGTAGCTGTCTCTCCCTCAGGCTTGGATCGCTTAGGCTCATTCCCCTCCCCTGCTACACTTGGCTAGTAATCGTGTACCACTTGCCACGTGGCAAAGTACCACAGGTGGTACCCATACCACCAGTTGAAAAGCCCTGACCTAGAAGAAAACTTTGTCTCCGAAAAAGTAGAGAAGGGAACTAAGGGATCAGCCATATTGGACTTAATTCTAAGATAGAAATGATAGAAGGTGTTGAACCCACAGGAACCTTGGGGGGAGTGATCATATAATATTGGAATTCAACATTATGCAAGCACAAGCAATAGAACATAGTCAAACTAGAGACTTGGACTTTAAGAGAGCTAATTTCAATAAACTTTGAGAGAGCTTGGGAAAAATTCCATGGATAAGAATCCTTAAAGGGAAAACAACTCAAGAAGCTTGGGAATTTTTGAAAAGTGAGATTATAAAAGCCCAGTCTAGCACAATACCAACGAAGAAGAAAAACAACAGCTCGCAAAAGAAACCAGCATGGTTGCATAAAGAACTCTCTGATAAACTGAAAGACAAAAAGTACAAGTATAAAAAGTGGAAATGGGGGCACATAACTAAGGCAGAATATAGCAAATTGCCCGAGCCTGCAAAGATGAATTGAGGAAAGCTAAGGCTCAAAATGAACTAAGGCTTGCAACAAAAGTCAAAAATAACAAAAAACAAAGCTGCTTTCAACATGTAAAAAACAAGAAAAAAGCTATGGAAATGATTGATCCATTAGTGGGAGAAAGTGGCAAGAAGGTAACAAGCAACAGGGAGAAAGCAGAACTATTTAACTCATTTTTTGCATCCGTCTTTACACAAAAGGGAAAAACAGTCCAACCTATTAAAAACAGTACCGTAAAAAACAGATTAGAAACACAAGATAGGCAAGAAAATGGTAAGTGAACACCTGTGCAATCTAAACGAGTTCAGAGCACCAGGACATGGACTACACCCCAAGGTTCTGAAGGAATTGGCAGATGTGATCTGAGAACCACTGAACTATATATTTCAAAGATCCTGGAGCACTGGGGAACTACCAGAGGAATGGAAAAGAACTGATGTTCAAAAAAGGGGGAAAAATGGATCCAGGAAACTGCAGACCTTTCAGCATGATCTCAGTATCTGGGAAGATTCTGGAAAAGATAATTAAGCAACGTATCAGCAAACATCTAGAGGCAAACAAAGTCATACCAAAAGCCAACATGGGTTTGTCCAAAACAGATCATGCCAGAGAAATCTGATTGCATTCTTCGATCAGGTGACAAAATTAGTGGACCAGAAGAACGCTGTGAATATAATTTATTTGGACTTCAGTAAGGCATTTGATAAAGTAGACCACAACCTACTACTTGATAAGATAGAAAAATGTGGATTAGACAACAACACCAGATGGATTTGTAGATGGCTGCCCGGCCGTACTCAGTATGTGGTCCTCAATGGAACCACATTTACATGGAAGGACGTGTCTATTGGAGTTCCCCAGGGCTCTGTTCTAGGCCCAGTGCTCTTCAACATCTTCATTAACGATTTGGATGAGGGGATAGAGGGGGAACTCATCAAATTTGCATAGGACACCAAACTGGCATATATAGCTAACATTCCAGAAGATGGGCTTAAGATACAGAAGGATCTTGACAGACTTGAACATTGGGCGCTATCTAACAAAATGAAATTCAGTGGTGAAAAAAGTAAGGTTCTACATTTAGGCAAGAAAAACTAAATGCACAGGTATAGTATAGGTGGTACCTCACTCAACAGTAGTAACTGTGACGGATTTTGGAGTGGACAGTCACTTAAATATGAGCCAGCAGTGTTCTGCAGCTGCCAAAAAAGCCAACACAGTGTTAGGCTGTATTAATAGAATGAAGATCACATGAAGTGTTAATACCACTTTACATTGCCTTGGTAAGGCCACACTTGGAATATTGCATCCGGTTTTGGTCACCATGAAGTAAAAAAGATGTTGAGACTCTAGAAAGAGTACAGAGAAAAACAACAAAGATGATTAGGGGACTGGAGGCAAAAACAGATATAGTACAGTTGCTGGAATTGGGTATGTGTAGTTTAATGAAGAGAAGGACTAGGCGTGACAGGATAGCAGTGTTCCAATATCTCGGACTGCCATGAAGAAGAGGGAGTCAAGCTATTCTCCAAAGCACCTGAAGGCAAGACAAGAAACAGTGGATGGAAACTAACCAAAGAGAGAAGCAACCTAGAACTAAGGAGAAATTTCCTTTTTTTATATATTATAATTTTGATTAGTTTTTTACACAAACATAAGTCATTCAATAGTTGGTAAACAGTGTGGTGTCTGGGTTACATTGTAAAAACAGTCCTTAACAATTAATTTCTATAGTCTGTATTCCATATATTAATTTTTTTTACTTTCCTCTTTCCCTAAAAACATCCTTTTCTGCAAACATTGCGTTAATACAATTCTTATTGTTTTAATAACTGACAATTTGGTATATATTTTTCCAATATTCCTAAAAAATAATCATCATATTAATACATTTCTTTTTTTCCATTCATTTGAATTGCCTTATCATCAATCCTGTTATAGTCCTTATTTTAGTTTATTTCTCCCACCAAATTCTGAACATTTTACTGGTAGCAATTAGTTACATTTACGTTGACAGACTTGATTCTATTTTTTCCATATAAGCCATCTCACATTTTTGTGTTTCTTAAGTATTAAATATAAAAGTAAAAAGAGAGGGGAAAAGAAAAAGAATGAGATAATAATAATAATAATAATAATAATAATAATAATAATAATAATAATAATAATAATAATAATAATAATAATAATAATAATAATAATAATACGAAAGAATAAAAGAAAGCAGTTGTAACAGAACAGAGAGAATAACATAGTACTTAAAATATATATCTCTCCTGGTTTAGTAGTATTTATTTTCTCGAATTTCTAATTCTTTTTAATCATAGTTAATAATATATTTGATCTTTAAACATTCTATTCAATAAATCTAGTCATCCAATCCCTTAATTCTAATTCAAAACATTTTTATATATTATATATATTTTTCTTGAGTTCAGTCACCTTTAAATATCTAAAATATTTCATCCTTCTTAAGGTGTTCCAATATTCCTAAACAATCATCATCATATTAATACATTTCTTTTCTTTAAAAAAAAGAAAAAAGAAAATGAAAAAGAGAGGAAAGTAATAATGACAAAACATAAGAAATAATATAGTACTTAGAATATATATCCCTCCTAGATTAATTGTATTTATTTTCTCAAATTTCTTTTTCTTTTTAATCATAGTTAAGAATATAGTTAATCTTTAAACATTCTATTCAAATAAATCTAGTCATCTAGTCCCTTAACTCTAATTCACTTATATATATATATATATATATATATATATATATATATATATATATATATATATATATATATATATATATATATATATATATATATATATATATATATATATATATATATATATATATATATATATATATATATATATATATATATATATATATATATGTACTTTTCTTAAATTCAATCACATTTAAGTATCTAAAACATTTCATCCCTCTTGGAATGATGTGTTTCAAATTTTTTCAATTTCTTTAACCATATTCAAACACATGTTTCTTTTTTAAATATTCTCTCTGATGTGTCGCATTATCTTTTTTCTTAATCTCTTTTCTTTGCCCCGGATCTTTCTTGATCAATATCCTTTGCTGGATCCAAAGGTTTTCCCATATGATCATAGGTGTTCCTATAGATGTAGAAAGTAAGTCAAAATCTCAGTCCTGCGCACTTGCACTTTTTTTTCCATTAGAATCCCTTCTCTTGTCTTCCAATTTGTTTTGTGATGTTGAAGTATAAATTGTCTTTCCTTCCATTTGAATTAAGTCATACTTAGTTTTGTAAAAGTCCATCTTTAAGCCTTTTCCCTCTGATTTATATTCTATCATCTCTACTGTGTTCTCCTGAGGATTTTTTTGAAGTGAGCTGAAATTAGAGATAAATTGACTTATACATTCAAAACTATTTTGCATTTCTTTATGGTTTAAGATCATTGTTTTTTGAATGGATTGCAGTATATCATATATTTCCTCTTGTGAAATGTCCATTGTTTCTCTAAATATCACTTTCTCTGAATAGCTGTATTTTAAAATTTCAAAGCCACAAATAAAAGTTTTTTAGCTCCTCATCCACCAGATGTTAGTTTTGGATTATTTTTCAGTTTTCTTTTTCTCCTTAAAGAGTTAAATTTGCCGCTTCCAATAGCCAAAAGAGGGGGGAAATCCCTGCCCTTTTTTCACTCTTGGAGGTATTTTTGCTTCTTGGGAGTTCTTTTTTTTTTTTCAGGAAAATAAGTAGGATAGAGAAAATTAATTGTTACCCAGCTTCAAACACACTGTTTACAGTCAGTTTAGGTAGAGCTTGTTGACTTCCATTTGCTTAAGCTAAGGCTAGACAATGGAGTTAGCTAGCCTTTATTCTGTTGGTTTCTGGGAAGCAGGAGAAATTTCCTGACAGTTAGAACAATTAATCAGTGGAACAACCTGCCTATGTAAGTTGTGAATGCTCCAACACTGGAGGTTTTAAAGAAGAGACTGAACAGCCATTTGTCTGAAATGGTACAGGGTTTCCTGCCTGAGCAGAGGGTTGGACTAGATGACCACCAAGGTCCCTTCCAACTTTATTATTATTGTTGTTTTCGTTGTTATAAAATACAAGGAACACATATACATGCTTACATGCGTACAAATGTTTAAATTTATAGATTGATTTATACATTTATAGAAATAATATTTTACTGAAAAATTCAAGCTAGAAAGCCAAGGCTAGCATATGAACAATATCTGATTAACTCTTAAGTTTATGAGCAAAATCTGATATGTAATCCAAAGAATACTTTGAGAGTAAATCAATAGATAAATTTTAAATATATATAATCAGTCTCCTTTTAAAATTATTCTTTGTACCTTTGAATCAAAAGTCTCTGCCAAGATAGTCCCTGTAGCTTTTCTTAGCAAGATTTTTTTTGGGCAATAGTTGGCCATTGTCTCCTTCCTAGGGCTCAAAATGACTGGCTCTAGGTCACCCACTTGGCTTTGTGCCTAAGGCAGAAGTAGAACATATATTCTCCTGGGTTTTAGCTTGTTGCCTTAATCATTATATTAAACTGGCTCTTAATCACCTTTTATAAAATCACCATTGGTTTCAAATTGACAAATGAAAGTTTTAATATTTATTAAAACTCTTATATAAAATGTATATAAATATGATGATGTGGACTTCTCCGAAAGAAATATAATAGATTGTAACAATATTTTCCACTGTTCTTTCCATAACACCCAGCGTTATCTATAAGGAGAAAGTTAAATGAGTCTTTCTATCATATGTGATTTTTTTTCTGATAACTGTGACTCTTTTTGTAAAATACTAATGATATATTAAAAGCAGTAAGAATGTTCATTTTTTAAATTCATATTTTATCTTCATATTGCATAGTCAAGATAGCCAACACAATTACTATTGTAGAATGCTGACAGTAATCTATTGAAACCTACATATAGAAAATGACTGTTGATAAAAAATATAGAACTGCATTTTGTTGTTTTATTGAGTACTGAAATTGGATATTAAATAGTGAAAACAAAAATAATGATAAAAATAGAGTGAGGACCATTTCGCTTTTCCTCTGTTTTAATAATTGGTTTATGCAGAAGTATCCAAAGTGGTGGAAAAGGGACCTATTAGTGCCCAAATTCAGTATAATTTAAAACAAACTGTTCATCAGTGACTTAGGAATTATGTTGAATTAGCTATTCTAAATAAAAAACTTGTTAGTGGTAATTGTTCATACTATGTAAAAGCAAGAGTATCATGACTGATTTTCAGGAATGCAGAAATGTACATTTACAGTTGAAGACAGATCAATGGAAGCATAACATTTTTGAATAATTATATTCAATGTAAAATATGTAACAAAAAAGCAAAAAAAATTCAGTATAGGATGCTATGTATATTATATTTGCATTGTATTATTTGCTAAATAATAAATTATTTAACTAGTATGTCTGTACTTTTTGCAGCTGAAGTTCAGAGTGAAATTGAACGAATATTTGAATTAGCAAGAACATTACAGTTGGTTGTACTTGATGCTGATACTATTAATCATCCTGCTCAACTTAGCAAAACTTCCCTGGCACCCATTATAGTATATGTAAAGATTACTTCTCCAAAGGTAAATAATTCCATCTAGTTGTTGTTCCCTTTTTTCTTTTCTTTCATGTAATTGTATTGTGAAAACACGTAGCTTTTAAATGTTGCTATTAATACATTTTGAACCACTGTATGTTGAAAATAATCCTAATTGAATGGGTAGCTTTTAATGAATTTGTTCACATAATTTCTCATTTCTTATTTAATTAAAAATAGTATCCTATATTATATAAAGGAAAAAGGGTGCTTATTAATAATTGATGAAAGAGTAAGTTTCTAGTTAGTACTGACCTCATTGTTTGGAAGAAAAATTTGAGAAGGAAAAAAGTCTTTTCCTGAATACATATAACCATGTCTCCCATATTGTCATTACTTTAAGATACTGGAATTAGAAGATTCTAAAATGATAGCTAAGTGTGCAGTATCGTATCCTGTATTGTTTCATTTTCTCATTAACTTCTATTTTAACTATAGTGTCTTTTCCACAGGTTTTACAGAGACTGATAAAATCCCGAGGCAAATCTCAGGCTAAGCACCTTAACGTTCAAATGGTAGCAGCTGATAAACTGGCTCAGTGCCCTCCAGTGAGTCATTCTTAACATATATGTGTAGAAAAACATCTTTAACAAGCTTTTCTGTTTTATAATTATGTCTCTGTTCATTTTTGTGGCAAATATTTTCTATTGGAACAAAAATCTCTTTGGTTCAGTAATGAATACAGACTGTGAATGCAGTGCCCTATGTGAAAAGCAGTAATCATATCAGCTGACTGGTAAAGAATAGCAAGCATCTCTCCTTTGTTTTCCTCTTACATGGGCAATCTTAATCTGGATTACATTTCTTCTTTCTATCTTGTTTAGGATGTTATATTATTGTGTAGGGTTGACATTTTTAGCCTTTCTTTTTCATTTAGGAGTGTCAGGGAAAATATTATCTCCTAAACCAAGGGTGGGGAACTATGGCCCTTTTATGACTTGTGGACTTCAAGTCATAAAGGGGCCATAGTTCCCCACCTCTGTCCTAAACCTTGTAGACACCTTCCACCAACACCCCTTAAAAATCAGAACTGACTGTCCCTGTCCATCCTGGGAATTTCAGATGGGTTTCTTTGTCCATATAGGCTTGAGACTGGGCAGACCTGTCTTAAATGACAGAGATACTGTTTTTTGTTGGGGAAAAAGTATATTATGTTAACTGACTAAAGGAAAAGGCTTGCATGGACAACATATATTTGCACATACAATTATTCACTTTTGAATATCACTGTATAATTTTAGCTTCTGAATATACTTTAGTGTGAGAAATCATTCTATTTTTGTTTGGTAATCAAAATCAGAATGATAGAAATATGGGATTTTTAAAAATATTTCTTAAAATGGTTAAAAAGGAAGACAAGAAAAAGGATTCATGAAACCAAATATGTTTCTATCATTTACATCTGATATAAAACTTTTACTGTTCTTACGGTTGGCATAAGATATAAAACCAGACAATATATTTGAGAAAATTCTAATTTTAGCTTGACCAGTTGCGGTTGTAGAGTGTTGGTCAATTTTTCTGCTATGGCAATACATCAGACATTTTACTATCAGAGTCTCAATGTCATGATTTTATTTTTCCAATGTTTAGCTATAGGCATTCTAGTGGATGTTGATAAAAATAACCATTAAATTCTTCGGAGCAAATATTTGCCCTAATCACTGAAATTATATTTAGGAAAATAAATTCTAGATAGATGTTCTTAGATTTACTAATCTCAAAAAACGTCTCAGATAAGGTAGAAAACAATAAGGGGACATGATCATGACAAGTGCAAATATTTTCATTTTCCTTGTAACCATTCCAACAAAGAAAGATTCTTTTTTGTTCATATATGCTATTTTATATGGAGGCATATACCATGTATTTAAAAACATGGTAAGAAAACGTTATTTAATTTGGAACCTAAAATAAATTCTTTAATTTGAATTGGTTTCCATTTCATATTTATTCTATTTTGAATCTTAATTTCTTATTGGAAATCATTTCAAAACCATTTTCAAACCAATTAGAGGCTGATATGTTCAGTGTAATATTATACAATTTATATACGAATCCTCTAGATATATGGGGGCACACTGGATCAGCATTTAAAGATGCTGAGCTTGTCAGCTGGAAAGCTGACAGCTCAGGTTCGAGACACAAGTACCGTCCAATGGAATGAGCTGCTGTTCCTTGCACCAATTCCTACAGACCTAGCAGTTTGAAAGCATGCAAACGTGGGTAGATTAATAGGTACCACTTGGTGGGAAGGTAATAGTATTCCATGCACCTTTGGCATATAGCCATGTTAGCCACATGACCACATATAATGTTTTTGGACAGCACTGCTCCCTTGACCAAGAAACAGAGATGAGCACCACCTCTAGAGTTGGACATGACTGGACAGGGAAACCTTTACCTTTTCCCTTTAGATATATCTGGAAGTTTCAATACTATTGCTCCAAATTTATCAAAGGACTTAGCACCCAGTCCTTTTCTTTTCTAATTTTTTTTAACTTTTAAATAAAAAAATTAAACTGTAAATGTGATTTAGTTTTGTCCCCAGAACAAGCTACATATTAATATTGAATTCAGTATTCTAAAATCATGTATTTCCTGCTTTTGCTGATCGTTAGGTGTGGTTTTTGGATTTTGCTTTTCCACACTCTTTTTTCTTCTGATAAGGAAATGTTTGATGTGATTCTGGATGAGAACCAGCTTGAAGATGCTTGTGAACACCTGGCTGACTATCTGGAAGCGTACTGGAAGGCCACACATCCTACTAGCAGCCATCCTTCCAATCAGCTTCTCACTCGCACATTGGCATCTGCCACTCTTCCCATCAACCCAGGCCCAAATGTTAATTTACAGGTATGGTCATTTAAAAATGCAATACACTGGGTAGGTTATTTACATTTTAAATATAACTGTATCTTCCAATAACCAGTTCGATCTACTGTAGGCATGTCAAACTGCCGGCCCACGGGCTGGATGCATCAAGGGCCGAAACCATGCTCACCCCATTGCCAGCAATGGGGAAAAAGTCGCGATACATCGCACAATGTCACATGGCATCGCAAGTTTGACATGCCTGATCTGATGATTAAGGCACCCAGCTAGAAACCAATAGAGTGTGAGTTCTAGTCCCATTTCAGGCATGAAAGCCTGAAATTAGTGATTTTGGGCCAGTCAATCTCTCTTAGTCCAACTCATCTCACATGGTGGTTGCTGTAGGAAAAATAGGAAGAAAAAGAAGTCCTCTGTATGTTAGTTGCCTTGAGTTATTTATAAAAACTAGGCAGAATTTTTTAAAAAATACATAAAAGATCCGAATCCTATATCTTTTACCTGTGTAATGGGATGTGGATCAAAATCCTGCAAATGTGTCAACTGTTGTAACACTCATCAGACTAGAAACCTATCAGCTTTTCCATTATGTTGCATACCCATTTGCTTTCTGCAAAACACAGAATAGCTGAAGAACAAATGAATTCTCCAGCATGATGACTGAAGAATCCACCAGTGGGTTATTTCAGTCCTCCTGCCCAATCAGACTAAGTTGTCAAGTTGTCACGCCCCTCCTTGACTGTAACCTCCCAGTTTCATCTTAGTCTTTCGCCCATGAGGACGTGATAACTTGACTCTCAGACTCATTTTTCTGGCAGGTTAGACTAAATTAAGTTGTTAAACCCATTAGTGGATGCTTTGAATTGGAGAATTAGAGGCGCCCAGCCTCTGATTATTCCCTTTACAGGGGATTCTGTCCCCTATTCCTTTTAAACAGGGGAGGAAAGAAGTATTCCTCTCCACATTAAGGGGGGATGGCTGTTCTCTCCCTAAGCTCAGCAGTTAGCTGAGTCTCATTCCCAGCCCCTTTTAGGATACGGGGGGGGGATGACTCCCTTCTTCCTATAGCTCAGCCGGAGCTGAGTCTCCTTCCCACTCCCCTTTCAGGGGCATCCACTCCCTTTGGCAGTTGCCATTTTGAGGCCACGTGGCCTTATATTTCTGACCAGACTCCATCAGCAATCCATCGCTCGCAGCCGCCATTTTGAGGCCATTCGGCCTCCAGCTTTTTGCCGAAGTCTCTTCGGCCCAGCTGACAGACTGAATAGAGCGAATTGCGAGTGCTGTGGGGGACAAGTGGAATACCTCAATTCTCCTTGTTCCGGCTGCCTTTTGAAAAGACAGAGGCCCTGCTAAAGCACCATGAGCACCGTCGCACCAAACGGGCATTAGGCGCAAATTATTTAATCTCTCCCCTTCGATCTTTAGAAACTTGGAGGCTTAGATTTCATTGTAGGGCCTCGTTATAGATTGAATCCAAGCCTCGATCATTAAACCCCTCCAGGATTCAGTGCAACCGCCATTTTGCGAGGCAGTAACATTCCACAGGAAAGGTTATAGAATTGTCTCACAGTCGCGGGCGCCATTTTGTGTGCTCTGTTCACACTAATTTATATGTGTGTGTGTGTGTGTGTGTATTTTCTGAGGTTTTCACGGGTGTTTGTATGTAGGTCTTTGGTTCTTCGGGTTTTCTCCCACGGAGAATTTGAAGTGTCTTGGCGACGTTTCGACGAAGTCCCATTCGTCATTTTCAAATTCTTCGGAGCAAATATGTGCCCTAATCACTGAAATTATATTTAGGAAAATAAATTCTAGATAGATGTTCTTAGATTTACTAATCTCAAAAAACGTCTCAGATAAGGTAGAAAACAATAAGGGGACATGATCATGACAAGTGCAAATATTTTCATTTCCTTGTAACCATTCCAACAAAGAAAGATTCTTTTTTGTTCACATATGCTATTTTATATGGAGGCATATACCATGTATTTAAAAACATGGTAAGAAAACGTTATTTAATTTGGAACCTAAAATAAATTCTTTAATTTGAATTGGTTTCCATTTCATATTTATTCTATTTTGAATCTTAATTTTTTATTGGAAATCATTTCAAAACCATTTTCAAACCAATTAGAGGCTGATATGTTCAGTGTAATATTATACAATTTATATACGAATCCTCTAGATATATGGGGGCACACTGGATCAGCATTTAAAGATGCTGAGCTTGTCAGCTGGAAAGCTGACAGCTCAGGTTCGAGACACAAGTACCGTCCAATGGAATGAGCTCCTGTTCCTTGCACCAATTCCTACAGACCTAGCAGTTTGAAAGCATGCAAACGTGGGTAGATTGGAGGAGGTCAGGGTCCACCAAAATCTGACCAAACTCATAGCGACCTGAATATATAGTGGATGTCTCCTTATACTCAGCCAAACACTCGGTCCGAGCAATGGCTTCCAGCGTAGTCGCTCGGAGGCTACTCTGGCTTAAAAATTGGAGGGCCGAAAGCAAACACAAGTGGTGAGCGGCCACCGCCCCTTTCAAGGGAGGCTGATTATTTGGGGAGACATTAACTCCGTATCTCATAAAAAATAAACAGAAGCAGAAAATCATCTCTCATTTGACAAGGAGAGCTAACAGGCACTTCCTCCCCTATGGTCGCTGTCAGTCTTTTCAGACTGGCACTACGGCAGAGACGGGACAATCATACCAGCCCTCAGCTCCCAAAACAGAACGTACATTTGACAAGACGAGCTATAGGGACCGGTCCCGGTATCAGACCCAGAACAAGTCTTCCTTTCGTGGCAGAGGGGTTCGTCCCTTCCGTCATACCAAGTGACTTAGGGGGGACTCCCCCCATTGGCGGCAGACTCACTCTTGTCATCCGCCAATGGGAAAACACAACCACAAACTCCTGGGTTCTGTGCACCATAAGAGAAGGCCTGTCCCTGGAGTTCAAATCCACACCCGTAGACCATTTTGTCTCTTGTCCAACCATGAGAAACCCAATAAAAAGAGGGCTCATGGAGGACGCCATTCGATACTTACTGAGCATCAAGGCCATAGAGGAGGTCCCCATGAAACAGGCGGGACAGGGGTATTACTCCATCCTATTTGTAGTCCCCAAATCCTCAGGGATGGAGAGCAATCCTCGACCTCAATGGTCTGAACCTCCATCTCCAGTACCGGAAGTTCAAAATGCAGATGCTCCATTCCATTTTGGGCAGTGTCAGGCGAGCAGATCTCATGACCTCAATAGATCTAACAGAGGCATATCTGCACATTCCCATCCTCCCGGAGCATCGCAGGTTTCTGCAGTTTTGTTATCTCAACCGCCATTTCCAGTACAGGGCCCTACCATTCGGCCTTTCCTTCGCTCCCAGGGTCTTCACGAAGATCCTGGCGGTGCTGGTAGCACACTTGAGATTGGTCCCGGTACGCATCCAGTGGTACCTGGATGACATACTGATCCAATCAAATTCCATCACGACCACCCAGTTGGACTTGGCCCTCACTATCAGGACTCTCCAGAACCACGGGTTCTTGATAAATTTCAAAAAGAGCCAGACATCTCCCTCGACCTGCCTGTTACACCTGGGCACGGTAATAGACATAGACTCTTGCCACATGTTTCTGTCAGAGGAACGGCACAGGAGCATCCGAGACCTGGCCCTCAGGGTACGCAGGAGCAGGGCAGTGACACTAGCTCTCCTTTCCCAACTCCTGGGGAAGTTAATATCCTGCATGACGATAGTGCCGTGGGCCCGACTACATACCCGGATCCTCCGATGGTTTCTGCTCCTGTACTAGAGACAACACACCAGTATTTCCAACCAGTTGATGCACGTCCCACGCCAGGTGTGTCTCTCTCTTGACTGGTGGACATCTTCGGCCATTGGCAAGGGGACTCTTTTCAAGGAGCCTCACCATATCCTTGTGACCACAGACGCAAATCTCTTCATTTGGGGTGCACACCTCCAAACTCAGGCGGCTCAGGAATAGTGGTCACAGGCAGACCTGAGGCACAGCATAAATTGGTTGGGGCTCAGGGCGATCCATCTGACTCTCAAGCACTTCCAAACAGTGATCAAGGGGCAACATGTGCTGGTCCTAATGGACAACGTGGTTGCAAAAGTTCATGTGAATTGGCAAGGGGGCACTTGATCCAGGTCACTCATGACGGAGGCTCGGGCATTGGGCTCCTGGGCAGAGAGCAGCCTGCTTTCCATCACGGCCGAGCATATCTCGGGAGAGGTGAATCATCAGGCAGACTTCCTCAGCAGGTCAATTGTGGACCATTCGGAGTGGAGGTTACCCCCGGATATCTTCAGGGAGGTCTCAGACAGGTTTGGTCATCTGATCGTGGACCTGTTCACCTCACTGGAGAACACCCAGCTGTCCAGATTCTTTTCACGCTTCCTCTCTCGGGGAGCGGAGAGGATGGACACCCTATGCAGCCTGTGGCCGCAAGGCCTTTTGTACGCCTTTCCCCCACTGCCTCTGCTTCCAGCAGTTGTCAGGAAGGTCCTGGAGGAGCAGGTGGAGTTAATCTTTATTGCACCTCACTGGCCCAGAAGACCGTGGTTCACAGACCTAGTGAGCCTCTCCACCTCAGCTCCGTGGCAGATCCCCGACAGTTGCATACGGTTAACGCAGGGCGATCTACAACATCCAGACCCCCAATGGCTACAGTTGGCAGTCTGGCACTTGAACGCCACACCTGACTCAGGAGTCATATTCGTCAGGGGTGATTGACATGATCCAGGCTGCCAGGAGACCGGCAACTAATCGTATTTACAATCATACTTGGAGGAACTTCTGTCACTGGTGTGACAAGAATCACGTGAGTCTGTCCCAGGTAACCATCCGAAGGGTATTAGACTACTTGTTGGAGGTAGTCAACAAGGGGCTGTCACCCAACACCATTCGTAGACAGGTAGCGGTTCTCTCCACGGTGCTTTCCTGGGACTCATCAGAGTCCTTGTCCCAGCACCCTATGGTCCGCTCCTTCCTTAAAGGAGTTACCAATAGCAGACCTCCCGTGGTTCACAGGTATCCCTCCTGGGAGCTACCCCGGGTTCTGCAGGCACTAACCTCCTCACCCTTTGAATCCATTAGAACCTGTTCCTTGTGGTACCTGTCACTCAAGGGTTTCCTTCCTGATAGCCATTACCTCTGCCAGGCACATCTTGGAATGGGCTGCTTTATCGATCAGGAAGGACCTGTGTACGTTTCACGAGGACAGGGTGGTTCTTAGGTTAGATCCCTCCTTTATCCCTAAGATAAACACAGTGTTCCATAGATCACAGAGGTTATTCTTCCAGACTTCTGTCCCCGCCCGTCACATGACTTGGAACAGCAGTGGCACTCATTGGATGTATGTAGAGCCTTGCGCTGCTATATCAAATGCACAGCAGCTTTCTGTAAGTCTGAAGCCCTGTTTGTATCCTTTCAGCCTTCATCCATGGGGCAAAAGGTATCTGCCTCCACCATAGGTAGGTGGATCAGGGCTTGCATAGCAGGTGCATATGTATCACTTGCCCTGCCCGTTCCTAGTCATGTGATGGCACACTCCACCCGCAGTGCTGCCACATCAGCGGCGTGGGCAACTCAAGTGTCCATTGAGGACATTTTCAGGGTGGTGACATGGTCCTCGCCTTCCCCTTTCATTAGGCATTACCGTTTGGACAAATTTGCCTTGGCTGAGGCTGCCTTCGGTAGACGAATCCAACAGGCTGAGGCCACCTTCGGTAGACGAATCCAACAGCCAGCATCAGGGTTACAGGCCCCAACTGACTCCCTCCCATAGGGACACCAGGAGCTTTGGTATGTCCCATTGGTGGATTCTTCAGTCATCATGCTGGAGAAGGAGCGTTGGCTTATCTGACCTTATCTAGAGGTCAGTTAGGTCCGTGCCAGGGGCTTTTTTCCTTGTACCTGCTCTGAGAGTCATTACGTCAAACTGTTGTCATTGGCTACGCCGTCGATGAAACTGGGAGGTTCCAGTCAAGGAGGGGCGTGACAACTTGACAACTTAGTCTGATTGGGCAGAAGGACTGAAATAACCCATTAGTGGATTCTTCATCATCATGCTGAGAAAAGGCGTTCAGGTAAGCCTATGCTCCTTCTCTGAAACATATTCCCAATAAAGTTGGAAAATAAATAAATATATATCAAATAAATAAAATATGAAATGATTATAGATGTCCTCTAAATTTACAGATGCAATGCTATTTAAATCATTCCATTAATATTTCTCTCTAAAATACTTCTGAAAAATAACAATAATGGAATCTATTGTTGCCTTTTCAAGAAAAATCAAATTGACTCTCACAGAACTCTCAATTTGGGAAAATTGCCATTATCAAATTCAGGTCTGAAGCCAAACTTCTCAGTTAACAATGATCTTGCATATCTACCAAACTAGATGTAATATTTCTCTGAGACCAAATACCAGTTTCAAAGTTAAGAATAAATTATTTTCTTAGAAATTATAAATCTATAATGTATCTGAATAGTTCTGCCCTTGCTTGAACTTAACTCTAGGTTTGATAATGCAGACTGCATAATATAAATATTAGCAAATTGTTCACAATAACTAAAGGTTTTTTAATTTGCTTTTAAGTGATTTTATTGCTGAAATTATAAAAGACTGATAAAGCTACACTTTTTTCACTGATGCCTGCTCTAATTTTTTTCTGAGGCTTATTTCATGCCTGGTTCACTCTTGTACTGCTAGATTGTCTCATTTGCTTTTATGTGAAATGTTTGGGCTCAGAGGGGACCAAACAAAAATTGGCATGACTGCCAGATGTTTGGATGGATGGATGGATGGATGGATGGATGGATGGATGGATGGATGGATGGATGGATGGATGGATGGATAGATAGATAGATAGATAGATAGATAGATAGATAGATAGATAGATAGATAGATAGATAGATAGATAGATAGATAGATAGATAGATAGATAGATAGATAGATAGATAGATAGATAGATAGATAGATAGATAAAGGCTGATTGCTTTCTTTTTGGAATGAAGTTTTAATTATACTAGGAAATACTGATGATAAAGTTTGAAGTATTAAATTAGTCCAACTGAATAGCCATAAATAATTGTCTTAAACTTACTATTCTGACGCATAGATTTATTGAACAAATTTGTTCAAGATTCTGACATTGCTAATTTAAAAAGGCATTTTTAATACATTTACTATTTTGTTATATTGGTCAGGCTCAAGTTGATCAGAGGAATGAGCAATCAGCCACTGAAAGAACTGGTTCACAAGGAGAAGAAGAAACAAGAGTTGAAACCACCAGGAAATCTCAACATCGCTCTTCCTCTTCAGGACATCATCATAACCATCGTAGTGGAACTAGCCGTGGTTTATCTCGACAAGAAACTGTTGACTCAGAAACACAAGACAACAGAGATTCAGCATATATAGAACCAAAAGAGGACCACTCACATGAACCCTATGATTCTCATAGAGATCATAATCACAAGGATGAACCCCATGGGGTCAGTGATCACAGGCATCAAGAATCAAGGCATCGATCAAAGGAAAGGGACCGAGAACAGGATCACAATGAAGGCAACAAACAACATAGCCGTCATAAATCAAGGGACCAGTATTGTGACAGAGATGGAGAAGTGGTACCTAAGAAACGTAGTGACACAGTCGAATGGAAGAGAGATGTGTATATCCATCAGTAACACCTTCCTCTGACAGTGTTGTGTTTCTTTTGAAATTGGGTATGAGAAAGGTCCTTAAAATAATCTTGATTTTTTTTCAGTGCAGAATGTAGTATCTTGTATGCTGATTTTAAAGTGCTGGTGCTTTCAAAGCGATGGCATAAAATAGGATATTCATTTTGATTAATGCTATAACACACTGGCATAGTGCAACTGTGGATTTTTTGAAGTTATGCTATGCTATTTTTTTCCCAAACTGATTCTTGTAGCTGCCATTTGAACAGATACCTGTTGCCATCAAGATGATGTTAGTGTTTTTAAACAAAATATGGTTGATATTTAATATTTTTCCCCATTTTTCAGCAAGCCAAAATCAGCATATTCAAATTGAAGCTCTCAAAGGCTCTTTTTTTTAAAAAAAAATCTTGACTTGCATATTGATTTCTGTTGCTTGGTCCTCTAGTGGACTACATTTTGAAACAGAATTCAGTCTTGCCTTATACACAGAGATCATAAATTCAAAATCTCTTTTCTATATACTGGTACTGTGTACTGTATAGACAGTTTATAAATGTTATTTCTGCAGACACCTTCTTACATAAGATTGATCACACTATTTTAGAATCCTAATGCCAAGTCAGCAGATTTGCTTTTGAATTATGGGCAAGTGGAAAATGGATAGCACCATTCACTCTAAACACACTTTCTTATACTCTAATAGGAGTGACCACTTTAGACAACAGGTTGGATTCTTCTTGCAAACCTATAATCTTTGCATTTTAAATCTATGGCAAAAATAATGTGACACTGTAAATGGTCCTGCTGCGCATACTACTTAACCAATTGCTCTGACAGCACACAGTTGTTTTTTATCAATTTGACAGGCAATAGTTGTATAATGCATAAGCATGTGTGTGTCTGAAAGAGTGGCCAGGGTGTTTGTGTTAGTGATAAAGGAAGGGAGACAGAAAGAAAGGCTTATTAAAATTACCTGAGGATCATTCCATATCTTATCAATCTGCCATAATTATCATATGTTTATACTTAGGTATAAGATCTTGTCAAGAAGCAGATATGGGTGGTTATTCTTTTTATAGAAGAAACATATCATTTTCTGCTTCAGACATGATTCCAGCATCTGAATGAGGAAACTAGGATTAAATCATAATGCATCAATTAGGTTCAAGTATAGATTATTCTAAAATCTGTGTGCTTTTATTTTTTCCTTGCTGTTTTTTTAAATCAGAAGTTCAAGATTGCAGGCAAGTAACATGGGAAACTATACGACTAACAGGTAATTGGGAAAGCATCAATCTGCTGGCTTTTATTTTATTTTATTTTTTGAGGATCCTGGAAAGTTAAAAACACAAGCAAATGTGACTGTGAGTGTTTCACTGGAAATGTAAACTTTTTATGTTCTAGAATATTTGTTTTAGTAAGACAAGTTTACACAGCTTGTGGAGAGTTATTTTGTTGAAAAATAAATTTTGTAGCTTCTCTGCTTTTTTCTATATTTGACCATATTTCTATTCTAATCAACTTGTTCATTTATCTTTTACTTATGGGATTTACTGCTACAAGGTTGCTGAACCATTATGATAATTTCTACATTTTTGTCAGAAACAAATAATACTACAAATTTTAAGTAATACTGTAAATAATTGTAGCATTTACAGTATATATATATATATTTACATTCCTCATGAATGGACAGGCTAGATTTAGTTCTGCCCAGCATCTTTATAGTATTATAGAAAATAATAAGAATAAAGGATTAATATTAAGCATATTGACTTAACATACATAGCATAAATGAGATTTATTTATATTGGGGAGGGGAAGATCATTGCAGCTAAAAACATGGACTGACACTGTATTCAACTCTCCTGAAAATTCTTCTTAACGTATACAAGTTGAAAGTCTTTCATAAATTTGCAACATATTGAAATATTGACTTTGGGAATTTGGGGGTAAACTTTAGATTGGCCCCAAATGTAGACATAGCTTCAAAATGTATTGCAGGTAGTATTTTGATGTTGTATTTGTAAATTAACTATGTACATAGTGTCTTAATATGTAAAATCTCTATTGCAGAAGAAATTAGTATTTGACTTCATACTTTTCATTCTAATATCCAAGCTACAAGACCAAATTTTGTATTAGAATCCTGTGGCTACAAAGAAATATATATACATGAAAAGAAAAATAACTAAAGTAAGAAAAGAGAAACAAGTGCAATCTGGTAATTCCAAAGAATAATTATCAGGATATATAAATATCACAGAATTAGAGGAGCATGAAAAGTAATGTCTCTTTTCAGTTGAACTCAACTCCTTGGGATTTAATGTAGTTTTTTTGACAAAAATATAAAAGGATTTATCTATGCATGTTTTTTTTCTAGAATCATAGAGTTGCCATAGATCTATCAAGTCCAATTCCCTGTGCACGGCAATATATACTGCAACATTTTTGATAGATTGTTTGAAAATTTGTTGTTTGAAAATTCCAGTGAAGGGGTAGAAACTGCTTCATGCAGTAACCTAATTCACTGATTCATAGTTCCTATTTTCAAGAAGCTTTTCCTAATACCTAATCTATATCTTTGAAGTTTCATTCCATCAGTTTTAATTTTACTTTTTGGTACAAGTGAGAGTAAGTTTTAACTCTTTACAACGTAATAACATTTAAGGTATTTGAAGACCACCATCATATATACCTTGTCAACTTTCTCTTCTTCAAATTAAACCTACTTAGGTCTTTAATTGTTCCTCATAGAACTTAGTTTTCCATAAGTTCACCATTTTGTTGTTCCTCTCTGGACTTGCTTCAGTTTATTTATTTCTTTGTAAAATTTATATGGCTGCCTACTTCATCAAGAAGTGACCCTGGGTGATGAACAACAGAAAATAATAGGCATTTTTTTAAAGTTGGGATGTGCAGAACTGAATGCAATACCCCAAGTGAGACCTAACCAAGGCAGAATAGAGCAAAATAATTACTTCCCGTAGTTTGGACTGCTAGTGCTTCTATAATCTGGACTTTTACTGCTACTTCAGTTTGTTCTCAGGAGGTAGGGGAAGGCGTCATTTCCCAACTAAGTTTCCAAAGCCCCAAATATCCAGATGCTTATTCTTCAAGACAGAAATGTGTATTGATAGCAAAAATAAAATGCATATCTTCCCTTATGTATATTCTGGGATGTTTCAGAATGAATGAAAACAACAGTTTTACAAGATTATGAATAATTTCCCCATC
Source organism: Bothrops alternatus (assembly GCA_034064705.1). Classification (NCBI taxonomy): domain Eukaryota; kingdom Metazoa; phylum Chordata; class Lepidosauria; order Squamata; family Viperidae; genus Bothrops; species Bothrops alternatus. Next base: position 1,336,516 of record JARGCV010000058.1, on the reverse strand, counting down.
AGCTATACAGATATGAGAAATCATACTGATAGCAACTTCTTTGCCTCTCTCAGCAAGTTAAAATATAAAAGATACATAAAATCTTAGGTTAAAATAAATTATTTTGATAGAAGTAAAACAAAATAAATAATTGTGCACTGTAGGACAGTAGATAGAGATACTGTAAGCCATCCACAGACAAAGATGGGGCAAAAATGAATAAAAGATTCATTCCGAGCCAGGCAAGAGCTAGATGCTACTGCAGGTGGGTAGGAGTCTTGCCTTCCCTCAAGCAAAAAAACAGGATTTTCAAAATAAAGAGTATCAGGTGTACAGAAACAAACTGGCAGCCAGTGTGAAAATTTCCAAACAGGTATTATGGAAACCTCCAAAGATTAACCTGGCTGTGACATTTTATATTCGTTGAGTTTCTGAGAATTAACTACAATTAACGATCATTTTTTTCTCAACTACTCTTCAAAAATGTGGAAGGAATTGTGTAGCCATCCCTTTTTGTGAGATAAGATAGTTTTCCATTAGGAAGCTATTTGCTCAAAACTTTGACACACAGAAATTACTAAATTTCCATATGTAAAACCTTGGGTTTATAATTTAAATAACTTTTTAGGATGAAGTGCTTCAGATCTCCTTTCAGTGCAGCTTCTTTGTTATGATGACCTTTTCTTTAGGTTTCTGCCCATGACTGAAAACAAGAGGTATTATAAGAAATATACTAAAGTTAATGGAACTCTGTAAAAACATTTGAGTTGTACAACACACTTCTCTCTCCAAATAGTCCTATATGTAGTACTTATTATTGTGATACTTTTTTTTGCAAATCATAAATGTAGTTCCAAAGAGAACAAAAATACTTTATATAACACATATAAAGTATTAATTTGTATAACATATTCACATACCTCTTGTCAAAAGATTGTCAAGTTGAGCTTTGCTAGATACTCACTTTCTAAATTAATCTTACTTTAGATGCTTAAAGGCTATGGCTCCTAGTTCATTTTTCCTCAGCAGCATTAAAAGATGTTCTGTATCTTCAGCAAGCATGAGATTTTTACCTTTGTTAATCTTTAATTTTACTTTCCTGATCAGGATTTTTATTTATCAAATCACATTGGAGTGGTCTTCTTGCTTGAAGGCCTGTGTCCCCTAAGACAATTTTTTTTCCAATTCCATTGTATACAGACAGGATATATCAGATATATTATATAACATAAATCAGATTATCCTTTAGTTTTTTTATATATTGCTCTACTCACTATTTATAGGTAGCAATTTGCACTACTACTGGTTTTGGAAAAAATGCAACAAACATTATGAATTGAACATCTGTAAGTCCACATTATCCCTGAAAAATGATTCCAAGCATTCTATCCCATTATTTCCATTTTACTTCCATATGGAAACAGATTAATATTTCTAAATGTTCTATTTTTCTATCTCTTTTCAACATAATATCCAACACTTATTTTTGTTGCAGATCTGAGATATTTTTGTAATTTTACTCCAAAATTTGCAGTTAATCAGTTGCATATATTACAAAATTATTCTCTATTCCCTTGCCCACATTAGATAGTAAGATTTCAATAGGACATTATAGTTAAATCCTTTTATAAATATATAATGCAAGTGTGCTATTCTTATTCATATGTGTCAAAAAAGTACCATAGAACTTTAGAAAGTATAATAAAAATGATACACTATGAAACTAATGGACCTTCCTTATATTGGAGGAGGGCTGCTAAAAATAGGTAAGGAAGCCATAAGAAAAATAAAATCAAATATGATGTGGGTAATGTTGACACATATACATATTAAAATCCAAGATAAAAATACTGGGACTTAGTAGAGAGTGTTTCATACAATGCATACACAATTGTACAGTTGCTGTTTCTCCAACATGGCAAAAGTCACCAATAGGTGGTTTTAAAGGGAAAATAAAATTTAAGAAGAACATGAGTATTCAGAAGACAGGTAGAATAGAGCTGGAAGGGACCTTGGAAGTCTTCTAGTCCCGCCCCTGTTTAAGCAGGAGGACCTATACCATCTTATCTACAGGTCAGGGGATTTCCCTTGTTTCTTCAGCTGAGTATTTCTTCTTTGGTTCTGCTCTAGAATCAAACACAACACATCTAGTCAGCATTCCTGAGGGCATAAGTGAACATGCCCTGTTGTGCTGATAGGCAAAAGCAAAACAGTTAATTTTGTAGAGAAGCAGTTAAAAAGCTCTCAAATGAATTATAATAAAAAGCAGTCAGATGCTCATTTAATACCAATTCTGATTAAATAAAGCTTTTTAATGCTATAAAATTGTTTTTCAAAAGCGATCTGTAAGATGTTATGAAGTGTATTAAAATCCATTCAAATTTTATTTTGAATTCAGTATAGTATAGTTTGAAAGTAGGATTCCTACTGTGTGTGAGATTATAAACATATGGGCAAACTGAGCAAACAAGTTTCCATAATTAGTGACCTGTTGTTAATGTAAAACCAAATGAAACTTGAAAGTTTCCAAATTGCAATGGTCCATTTTCTCAGACTTGTTTCTCCAACCTGAGGATTTCCTTCCAGGAGAAACAGCTGGCAGATTTTACTGCTGCTATAGTAACTATGTCGTCAGTCTGTTGGCTTGGCAACATAGCTGCAGAATGAAACACAGTTTGGAACACTAAAAGGAAAGCATAAATTTATTTACATTGGTGTCTAAAGCAATTTTCACCGCACTTTTATAAATTTTGCAATAAAAAACCCTATACAGTCTTTGTTTGCTAGACATATCAAATCTTCATAGTTGACATTTTGCAAAGAATTATAGTCCATTCCCTGCAAAATAATTTCAGATGGATCAAATCTCTGTAGCAGTTTCAGCTGCTCAGGTGACAGTCCAGCTCCCATCATGCCTTCTCCTCCAACATGGGGCTCCTTTTAGGGAGGAAAATAAAAGAAATGGTTGGTTATTTGGCTGGTCATTATTTAACTTAAAATAGAAACTGATATTTATAAATATCAGCACTCTAGCTCTACCTTTGCAAGAACATTATTGGAATATTTTTATAGAGAAAACTGTCTTGGTATAAATCCTCTGTAAAGAATAATTATTCAAAATGAAGGTGGAAAGCCAATGATATAAAAAAAGATGAAAACCATTCCTTAGCCATCCGTAACATAAAAAACCTAATTTAATGCCAATCAAAGTTTCCTCAATATGTACAGTTTATTTCTATGCAGATTATTTTATTACTATAGTAATAATATAGCATAGTAATAAAATAATAAAAGCATAAAATGCTATATTTATTAGCAAAAACTAAACATAGATGAAAGGAGACATAATTATAGTAAGTTGCCATCTAAAATAGAGTTCTTTTGTTGTAGGTGGAAGCCATTTCCTGTGTTAAATATCAAAAGTGTATTTAAATATAGCCCTTAATCTCACAGTCATTTATATGGGAATATATCTCATAGAATTCAGTTGCCCTTCTGCTATTCTCAGTTCCTTTGCAGGAGGCAAATTGGTAGGCAACTTAAGAGATGTCAGATCTATTCTGATGAGTGTTAAAGTATCTGGCCAGTTTGCAGGTTCTGGATCCACGCCCCACTAAACAAGGTAGAAGATGCAGGATTTAGACTTTTTTCTAACATGCATTTACTGTTTTATGAATAACTCAAGGTCACAAATGAACCTAATATGCCTACTTCCTATTTTTCCCACAATTACCCTGAGGCATGTGTTGGGTTGACAGAGAGGGGTTCCCCCAAAGTCACAGTCAATTTTCATGTCTAAGGGGGAATAGAATAAATCGCATTTAACCTAGCAAATCAATCTTAATACTTTAAATATATATGCTTAATAGAAGTGAATAGATTTTAATTTGGATACTAGAAATGTAAAGGTTTCAAGGCTCAGCAAATTAAGGATAAAATCCACTTCCTTGTCTTACTGGATTCAATTCCTCAACAACAGTAGTTAGTAGCAAGAATATGTAATGTTTATTGGGCATGCTTTGCACAAAACTCTTCCTGGCACTAAAACCCTATTACAATATTGTGGGGTTTTTTCCTGGTATATAGCCAGCCCCAGTAAATATCAGATCTTCTGCTTTCCATTTCTAAAGTAGATTGAACTGTTTACTTTCTCTCCCAAAGTATTTCATTTTAGCATTTGTACGATTTACAGAATGTGAATTCTGTAAATCATTCATTCAAACCTATCCAACTTCTGTCCAAGTTGGCTGCTTAATCATCCAGAGTTTGTTTTAAAACCCTATCTCTATTTTTTACAAAACTGGCTACACCAGTTTTTTTTTTTAATAAAATCAAATAATAACTGAGGAACATTTCTTATCTGTTCAGGACAGGAAAGCTGAAAAGGTCATTCTAGTTGTATACAGTGATAAACCATGGTTTAACAAGATATACAAGTTAATTAATGCCTTCTCAAAAGCTATTTTCTTTTCTTTTTTTTTCTTAAACTCTCTGATTTCTTGGAGACTGCCTGGACATGTCCTTTCAGATTTTTTCTGGCAAGGTTTTTCGGAAGTGATTTGCCATTGCCTCCTTTATAGGACTGAGATAGAGTAACTAGCCTAAGGTCATCCAGCTGGCTTTGTGTCCAAGGTGGGGGTAGAAATCCTGGCTTCTAGCCTGAAGTTTTAACCACTACAACAAACTGGGTCTCTATGGATGTAAGCAAAATATGGAAAAGAGTTTAAAATTACAAAATATATATTTTCCTAGGCAGATGGATAAAACTGTTAACTACAACAAACATCAAATAAATGATATATTCTTGATAACATGATAGATATTTCTTGATCTCAGCTCAATCTTTATAACTACTAAAATGGTTGTAATTGGGTGAATTCTTCAACAAGATGTTTTCAACTGACAATGTAATATAAAAGTGGGAAACAAAGTTACATAGATGAAATTTTACAAAGAAATTTGTTCTTACCTGTGACTCAAGCTGGAGGCAGGGAAAAGTTTCTAGTGCCCAAGCCACTTGCTCCTCGTTCTCAGAAAGGGTAATTGTGCAGGTACTATATACAAGGATGCCCCCTGGCTTTAGCAGTTGCACTGCCTAGAATGATAATCAGATTTTCACTTTGTAGAATTTTTTTCTAGTATTTCACAAATAACGCCGTTTTTTAAACACAGAGACTACAGGTAGTCCTCAACTTGCAACCATTCATTAGTAACTGAAGTTACAATGCTTCTGAAAAAAGTGATTTATGAACGATTCTCACACAATCTTTGCAGCATCCACATAATCATGTGATCAAAACTGGGGCACTTGGGAACTATAACAGTTGCACTATTCTGGGATCATGTGTGATCACTATTTGCATCCTTCCCAGCTGGCTTCTGACAAGCAAAGTCAATGGGGAGGCTTAATTGCATGATTCACTTAACAACTCCAGTGAGTCGCTTAACAAGAATGGCAGAAAAAAATCACAAAATGGGATGCAACTCATTTGACTGTCTTACTTAGCAATAGAAATTTTGAACTCAATTGTGGTTGCAGCTCAAGGACTACCTGTAGTTTAAAAGCTTCTCTACAGATCAGTGGCACAGTGCACATTAATTCTAACAAGGTCTTCGAAGATTCCTGTCTACTAATCATAATGGAACCACCATAGAAATGTTGCTGAAAGTGAAGAACGCTTATTCTTTGGCGTATATCTCCACAGCCCTGCCTATTTCTATCCAACTTTTTCTGGCTATACCGTGTGATGGAATGGTAAATATTATTTACCAGGAGATATTCTCAGAGGATGATCCAATAATTCCCAAATTCTTTCCTTTAGGAGAAAAGGAAGAAGAATCTGAAGATAACTTCTTTAAAGAATTGTATGAAAGGCTTTACTTTCATTTTGGCTCAATGTCTTCCAATAGACAGCAGAAGCAACTGAACAAATAAACAGTTGAAATTGCAATTGCACCATTACAGCAAATATCTTAATTTTTTTCCCATACCATTTTTCAGTAATTGTTATATAACCAAGGTACAGAAAAGTAAAATTCTTTAATAAAATTATTTCCTGAAATGAAACTATTTCTGCTGTAAGGATATGAGAAAAAGTTTATCAAACATAATCTTATATCAATACTGTTTCAATTTTAATAAAATGTATTTCTTTTAAAACAATCCAGCAAACAACATACAATTCCCAAACCTCTCCTTCGTATTTTATTTAATAGTTTGTACTGTTAATCATACCACTCTAAAAAGCTTGCGCTGCAAAGGTTGGTAAGAAGTTATTTCTTTTAAAGACCACGAATAAGCCAAATTTGGCCTCTGTCCCATTCCACTGCATGGAGCATCAAGAAGTATCCTGTCAAATGACTCGGGTAAGAATGGAGGTCCTTCTGCAAAATATATATACATATATATATATTTCAAAGACAATAGTCCACATGTTTTGCATAACTAATTCTGTTATTAATGAACATTTTAGAGAACTGTTAATTAAAATTCCATGAGTCATATCAATTTAATGTAGTGAATCTAGTTGAACCCTACTGGCTTTGGTTCAAGGTCTTTTTAATTAACTGTTATAAATAGCCATTGTATTTGGATGGAATTTTTATTTATTACTATTATTTATTAAACAAATTAATATACTGTAGCTGCATAGATGACTCCAGGTGGCTTACAAAATTTAAATTATGATTGCTTTTGCCTTCCACTCTATTTCTATGTAACAAAAAATGTGTCCTGTTTAATTGGTATACTAGTTGATTCAGTCTCCTTAAATCTGTATCATGTCAAGTCAAGATTTAATATGTGTATTGAAATCCTCTGTGTAATAGACCAACACTTCACTTGTATTGATGAAAAATGAATCTAAGTACTAACATTTTGAAGTTACATCTTTGTAGAAAGGCAAAATATGTTTATGAAGCAACTGATGTGGAAAGATTAAGTTCATTAAAAAGACATTATAAGGATTTGTTGGACAAGTATTTTCATACTTTAGCCACCAAAATGTACTAAACAATGATTAAAAATACAATAGATCTTTAATAAAAATAGATCCCTCTTCCTCACTTTTTCCCCATTATATGTGCTCCGAGTTGTTCTTATGAAACTAGTAAGCTTCAGAAATTTTGATACAGATAGTCCTCAATGATCATTTGGTAAGTTATAATGTTGCTAAGTAAATGGTAGATAGGATCAGTCCTCCAATTAGCTTGCAGCACCCCTGCAGTCATTTGATCAAAATTTGATTGCTTGGCAGCCCATTAGCATTGATTACTGCAGGTTTTGCATCCTGCAGTAATTCCCCCACCTACCTATACCCGCTTTCCCACCTCTGCCCTTTTGGCTACCCCACACTCCACCTCTGCTGCCCTCTGTCCCTCCAGCTACCCTTTGTCTCCCTTCTCTTGCTGAGCTGTGCCCATCCAAGGTCTCATAAGTCAGCACGAAGCCATCAGCAGAGAACTGTGATGCCCTTGCCTAATGGCACACAGTCCTCAGTCTAATAACCTGAGGCTACAGGAGACCTAGTAGTGGTTAAAATGCAATATTGCGGCTAACTCTGCACATAGTCTGATGGGGCTCAAAGTTTATTCAACCTTCCATTCTTCCGAGGTCAGTAAAATGAGGACCCAGATTGTTGGGGGGAATATGCAAATAATGCTTTAAATTGTAAACTGCCCAGAGAGTGCTGTAAGACACTATAGGATGGTACATAACTCTAAATTCTATTGCTACCAGAACTAGTGTTGCAGTGAAGTCATGTGATGCTTTGCTTACTGACCTTATCAGTACTGTAAGATATGGCAACAGAAATTCCAGTCCCACTTAGGTTTGTTAAGCAAGGACTACATGTACAATTTTACTTAGTATACCTTATTGTGCCATCCAAATCAAATTCAAATTAGTCTTTATATCATAACCTCTATTATTCCATGAACAATAGTTAAAAAGTAACAGTACCTTGTCCATCCTCTAATTTGCTATCAGTAAGCGCCTTAGTACCATCATAACAAAAAGCTTTAATACAATTCAAATTTAACAATGCAGCATTTTGTTCAATCTTTTTCACTCTGTCTGCTATTTTGTCCAGTGCTATCACTTCCCCCTAAAAATTAAAAATTAAAAGTTTTTAATGACATAAACAGCTGTTAAAACTGCTAAAGTATAGAGGTTGATACACATAATTTCAAATAACTAAAGTGCAATACATAAAGCACCAGATTTATACAATATAATCTGTTTTAGCCCTGATTCAATACACATCTGTGAAAAAAATGCCTCAAAGAACCACAAATCAGCTATGATGCCTGCATCTGAAAAACATGTGACTTTCTCCATTTCAGAGTCATCACACTATTCTTCATTTCTTAAGCAACAACGTTTTACTTAATAATATGTTACAGTTTATTCATGGCTAACTTCACCAAAACAAAGTACTATATTTCATTCAAATACTGTAACATATGTCAAGCTGTAATTTTTTCCATGTTAGTCTCTCTGCAGAGGCCCATTGAATAGTGTAAGTCTTTAAATTAACTGTTTCAGATTATTTTTCCAATCCAATCTGCACCATCAAGTGCAGGACATACTAAATGTGCAGTTTTTGAAAAAAACATTTAGGAATGCAAATGTATAAAAACAGCAACACCACATAACATTTTAGTTACGTAGAATATTATTTCAGTGTTTCATTATTGTGTTCTGCATGCTGGCAATTTCTCCATGTTGGAAACTAAATAGTTCAGTAAGCGTAACAGTATTACATCCGGGTTATAATTAGAAATATGACAAACAGCACAGCTTATATAAGTAGAGTTATCACATGGGAATATCAATGTTCCTCACTGCAAACTGATGCTGCATTCTGAAACTTCTAAGTGATCTTCAAGGACAGCCCCATGTAAAATGCATTGCAATAATCAAACTGTGAAGTGATTAGGGCTTGAATGATCATCTGAAGACCCATGTGATCCAATAAAGGACGCAACTGATTACTAGATGATGTTCAAAGGCCGTCTTAGCCAAAGCTGTCATTAGGTAGGAGCTGTGAATCCAAGAGGACCCCTAGATTGCACATCACTCTTGAATAAGAAAGTGTAATTCCATCCAAGGATAAAGATGGAAAATTCAGATTTAGTTGACCTAATACACAAACATTCAGTCCTGATAGTTTTGAATCAAGTTTATTGATATTCCTCTCTATCCAGGCCCAACAGCATCCAAGCATTGAGACAGAGTGTTGGCAAGCTTAATTGCCCAGGGATCAATTGGTATCATTAGCATATTGATGAGACTAGACCCCGAACTGGCCAGTAAACTCACGTAATGGTTTCTTATAGATCTTGAGCAGGAGGAGAGAAAGTGTCCTGTGTTATCCCACAAAAGAGTGCTTGGGGGACAACACCAACCAGACTGGCTCTGGAGGTAGGAAGAGAACCATATAAAACAATGCTCCAAACTACTAATCTTTGAATCCAGTCCAGAAGGATACCAAGATTGAATGTATAAAGAGGTGCCATGAAATCAAGGAGCCCAAGAAAGGATGCACCACCTCTATCCAGGTCTGCCCCAGATTACATACAAATCCAACTAAAGATGATTCCATGCTAAATACTGAAACCTGACTGATATAGGACTAGATAACCTACTTTGTTCTAGGGGCATCTGCAACTAAAATGGAAAGATTTGGAGACAAGTCAATAGTTAACCAAATGGCTGGGTCCAGGGATGGTCTCGAGGAGGTGCTCTACTATTTCATTCAAGGCCAATAGCACCACCCCCTTCCTCTACCATCACAGTACAAATAGTTTTCCTGCTAACAACCTAGGAAGGACCTCAGCGCAATAAACAGATGGCTAAACTAGGTAGCCTTCTTCAAGAGTCACCAATTCAACTCAACTTAGATTACACCCCAAGTCTCATACATCAGTCTATAAACTAATAATTAATTGGACTGCCCACTTGAAAGTTCTTAGTTTCCTGATATTTTTAACTTCAATAATTTTTTGCTAAATTTGTATTATGTCAGAATCTGCCTACTCTTTCTCAGAGTCCAGAAACATTTTAGAACTGATGGCTATTTATGGCTTTTAGGTAGCATGTGGTTAAGAAGCATGCGGCTGCATTTCAACAATGAAGAAAAAGACTGATCAGGACAGAAACTGAATTTAAACCCATTTAATTTTAATTAAATGTATACCCCCCTCACATATTTCTGGGCATAACTTAGAAAAGCACCTATTTTCACTTAGCAATTTATTGCTTGAATTAGTAGATTTGTGGTAACTCAGCAAGATCAATGTCCCTTTAGTGAGTCTGTACAGCTTGTTTGATTAGAAAACATACATAAAATTTAAGTATGAATGCTATGCAATTTTGAATTATCTGTGAATTTCAGTCAATGTGTGAAATAAGCTATGCTAGTAAAATACAAGCAAGATTCTTTGAAGGAAGGAAGGAAGGAAGGAAGGAAGGAAGGAAGGAAGGAAGGAAGGAAGGAAGGAAGGAAGGAAGGAAGGAAGGAAGGAAGGATGGAAGAAAGAAAGAAAGAAAGAAAGAAAGAAAGAAAGAAAGAAAGAAAGAAAGAAAGAAAGAAAGAAAGAAAGAAAGAAAGAAAGAAAGAAAGAAAGAGAGAGGGGGAGAGGGAGGGACACTCACCTCATCATGCATTAATGTTGCAAGGTGGGTAGTTTTGCCCCCAGGAGCAGCACATATGTCCAAGACTCTCTGTCCAGATTGAGGATTTAAAACATAACTTACAATTGATGAAGGCAAATTCTAGCAAAGGAAATGGTAAAAAATATTTTAATAACCCAGAGATCACAAAAATACTGAAATAGTTTTCTGAATCTATGCCTGACCTTTCTTCTCCTAAGAATCTAAACTGTGCATCAATGCTTATTCTAATTCTCTAAATAATCATCCCAAATTAAAGTTACTTGGTTGTCTGAAAAAATTGTAAATATTAAAAACCAAACATCTTTTGACAGGAAAAGCTATGGTTAGCTCCTATCCTTATTTTATTGCTTTTAATGTATAATGCTGCTCTTTGCTCGGCAGCTGTAACTGTGTTTCTCTGTCACCTTACACCTTGTAAACATCTGAGTTTCTCAAGATGCAGTGATATAAATGTTTATCCAAGCACTTATGGCAGGTAGATATTCTTGCTCTTAATTGGTAGATAAAATATAAGTAGGCATAACTGAGAATTTAAGCATATAAGAGAGGCACCTGAACAAAATCATTGATGTGGGGAATATGGCTACTTCAGTCTGGTAAGGCTGTTCCTCATATTCTCTAGCCCAGTGGTGGCGAACCTATGGCATGAGTGCCAGAAGCGGCACTCGGAGCCCTCTCTAGGCACACATGCCGTCGTCCATGCAACGTCCGCAACCCCTCCACATCAGCCCCCTGGAGAAGACTGTGGTGGCAGGGTGGGGTGGGCAGGGCAGTTTTTGGGCACTCGGTCTCTAAAAGGTTTGTCATTACTGCTCTAGCCTCTCTCATTCTCTATCCTCTTTTCCTCCCTCCCTCACCATACTTCCATCCCAAGTCTTGGGATGCACCCATTCCCTTTTTCATTTTCTAAGTCTGCCTATAGAGGCTAGATGAGACTCAGAGGAATTGATAGAAATAATAAAAGAGTGATGCTTGATTTTTGCAGGATGAGTGCTTCCTATTCATTTTGAATTAAAAGCATTTAAAACAAGTAATATGTGAAACAAAATCCGGTTGGATGCCAGGCATTGAGAGACTCAAACATTACACCAACAATATTTTAGTAGGGTTTACTGATACTGAAAATGAACTTCTTAGTAAACTTGGCTGGATTATGTTGTGAGGTTAATATTTTTAAAAAATTAACACCTGGCTTTTACTTGTGAAATATAGTACTTTAGATGGGAACACAATCAATTGGGAAATGTCTTGTTGTTAATTTAAATGTACAAATGACACAACAACAGTAACAATGTATTAAATACTTTATTCTACTTTTCCCCAGAAAGTGATTTTTACAGCAAGGATTGGAGAAGTAGACTTCCCAACCCTGATGTTTTCTGCAAGTAAACCTTGGAAAAAACATCATAATGAACTGGATATACTTTCCTGAATTCTTGAACTGGAATGAAAAAAGAAATCCTAAACACTACAGCACTTCACAAGAAGCACTATAGAAAATGGAAATCCAGCTTGCTCCCAATAAAATATATCAAATATAAAAATGCAACAACCTGATCATAAATGCATTTGGATTTCAAATTAAGATTTTTATTCAAAACTCAATTCTATTAATTTACATGACATGTGTATTTCTGGCTCAGCATGAGGAATTCAGCCATACCACTATAATATCTAAGCAATGGCTATGGTTTAGTAGTGTATGCAAATCCAGCTACTATACTTGATCCCATGAATGTACTGAAACCTTAATGTTCAGAAAATAGCATTTATTTTGAATATAACATACCTGTAAAAATATGTAACTGGATAACATATTGTCAAATGAGGGACTATGGTAAATTGGTTCAGTCATTTTTATTCCCAGCCCTCTGAAAGACATAACACAGGAACATGAATAAATTACCTGTTCCTCATTTCTAGTTTGACATTATTTAAATGTACAATACTTATTAGGGGCTATTAGATAATATATGCTATTAATTTAACACATTCTGTTTTTACTTTCAGGAACATTAATTAGAGGATAAGCCTTTTGAATCCATATATTTTCAACAGTATATTTTTTTTCTCTCAAATGGGTTTGTTATGTGTGACTTAATTCAAAACAGACTGCTGTCACTGTTAATAATATCAAAATAATTTTCTTCCATAGGAATGTGGCTTGCAGTTTAGTTGGTTGATTTGTATAATTGTATTGAATGCTCTCAGCAACATATTATTCAAGATCTTTAGGGAAATTCTTGTGAGATTTCTAAAAATGTTGTTTCTGTATCATTAAAGCATTAAAATTATTTCCTATATATTAAGTAATCCAATGCATAAAACATAATCAGTCCCTGAGCCTAATAAAACCTACAGAATCCATATAGCATTAAGAATCAGAGAAAATATTGGAAAAATTACTTTGAGCTCTAAGAGAAAAGTGGGGTGCAAATGATGATGAATAAAACTATTGTTACTTAGAGTCCATATCAATTCCAGATCAATATCTATTTGTAGCCCTCTAAGGAAATTCCTAATTCTTATTTTTTGTAGACTGTTTTACCTCTTCTTACATTTCTGTGGAAGTCCTTTTCAAGTCAACAGTATAACATGAAAATAATTGTGTTAGATAGGATAAATCAATACTATAATTTCTAATCACTCAGAGTGGTCCCACTTTCCAAGACTAAAGATAGCAACATAGCTGAGAGAAAATTAATAAAAGAGAATATTTGTAACTCAGGGTTGACGTGGGGGCTCTTTGGTGCTCTCTGAGCTTGCTTGTTTTCTTGCAGATGCTTCCTCGCAGACTAGCATTGTTGATGTTACCTAGTATGGGTAATGAAGCATCTGCAAGAAAATAAGTCAGAAGAAAATAACCACTTATTGCAAAGAAAGTTTTTTTGAGACTTTTTTGACTGAATAGTTCAATAATCTAAGATTAAAAAAAAAGAAAGCAAAAAAGGGGGGAGTACAAATTAATTGATGTTAATTGATAAATAACTGCAATGAACATGAGTAAATGCTTCATACTGGGCAGAATAGTCAGAACACCATAAAGAGGGACAGACTGAACTGTTGCAATCTGACTGTAGTCATCAGTGAGGCATAGATTATTCCTGATACATTTATTAATTTAGTTGAAAAATATAGAATGACTCAAGTAATATCCCAAACCTTTTTAAATAATACAATTGCTCCAGAGCTACATCTCGAATAAAAAAATTCTGAATAAATTCAATACATATAGTTTGTGAATAACTATATTTAACTTTTGATAATCTTTATAAATGTTTATTAATGTGTAACCATTTAACCGGTCATGTAATAGTAATCGGGTACCAATGGAAAGAGTTTAATACCACTTTTTTCAACTCATTTTATTAAAAAGCACAACTTTTATGAACTGCCTTCCAATTTTTTGCTACCATAAATTTATCTGACTGCCCTACTACAGTGGCTATCATCTGACTCTTTTTTTATTCAGGCCTTACCATATTCAAATTTTATTGTTTGCTAGTAAAGAAAATCTTCCATTTGTACTCTACCATCATTTTTAATTATTAATTTTAATAATATAAAAAGTAAAACAATTTTAATAATTGTTTAATCTAGCCATGTCCTTAATGAACCTATAGTACTGTCAAAGACTAGTTCCTGTGAGATTTCTTGGTTTCTGATGGTACCCGAGAATAATTTATTTGACTAAGCAAGGAGCTTTTCAACTGATATCCAAATCCATAGGCTGCTTAATTCAGCATCCTGATCCTCTATTACCAATCCAAACATTTTGGAAAGCTCATCAAAAAGAAGATAAACCCAACCATATCCTCTTGCAATGGTATCTTTCATATTTGAATACCAAAACTGGAAACCAAGAAGACCGAGGACAACTCCATAAAGCATAAGAAGCTACAAAGGTGTTTATCAAAGGATAAATATGTATTACTGAAACTGTCATCTTGGATTTTAACATCAGTGCCACATTTTTTCAGAATTTCAGAACAGGCAGATTCAGATTCAAAAGTTTTGTTGAAAACCCTCATCGTTGGAGAAATAAACCCAACAGGAATTTGGACTAAAGTATACATACTTTCAATGTGTTCAAAAATAAAATTAGTTGGACAGTGAGATGACTTACAAATAACTGTAGCTTTCTACTAAAATAAGCAATTTGGGACAGATTTTCAACCATGATTATACACTTCTGACTTACTTCAATGGGCTATTAGAAGTAAATATTTCATTGCGGCTCAGTTCTGAAATCCCATTTCCAATGAAAACTTTATTCCCGGAAAACTCTTTGGCTCCTCTTTTGCATTTCCCTTCAATATCAGAGTACACAGAAACCACACTGCCAGGTTTCATGACTGGGGAAAAAAGAGGGAGAGACATCTTTGGATTTTGTTTTCCTTGGCTTAAGAACACAGATCCAGACATTTACTGGGGATTTTGTGAGTCCACATACTTGAACCCCCTGTGTCTAAAAGAATGCACTTGAGTCAAGATAAGCTCTGGAAAAACATCACTGATGGCTATTCCAGATGTAAACTTGGCAATGTTTTGCATAACTTTTAAAGAAATACATCCTAATGTTTAATCCTCAAGAAATATGAATGTTCTAACATTATAGGCTAGCAGATTATGGAAGGGGAAGGGAGGGACAGTAGAACATTTTGGCTGAACCAATCATCTAAATCAGGATATAAAAATGGGATCATGATAAAGCTCTGATAAAGAATTTGGAGCCTAGCTGCCCAGGATGCATCACAGTAGGATACAAATATAAAAAAAACACAATGTGAAAGGTATATTAACGAAGGAAAATCATATGTTAACAGTTTTCTAATTTCTATATGCACATATATGTACTATAAAAACACACAAAATCTTTTATAATTTTAGACTGTGCTCCTGTGGGCTAGAGGTGTTGAAACTATTGCTCATTCTTGCTACTTGTACCCTCTATAAAGACTATAGGACCCATCTTATAACTTCTTTCCCAGTTAAAACAGCTGGGAAAACAGCAGTATGAGTCAGTCTCCTTGAATGTAGCTAAATTTTGTTATGCTGCCTGTAAAATTAAGCAGACTTTGATGAACCCACCCACCATTGTAATATTTTATCTTATTTTGTTTTTACTTTATTTTTAACTTATTTTTGTCTGCAATTCTAGACAATGGCCATAATAAAAAGTATTTATTAAATACATACAATCACTCTTACATTTTGAAGCAGATATAATCCCAGGAGCATAAACATGTGCTCCACGAAGCACTGCACTTCCACACTGTGCATCAACAATAACTTCATTTGGCAATCTTTGCAGATCCTTTCTGCAAGAGAACAATGACACTTAAATAAAGTTAGCTTATTAATATTATTCAAATGAAAAGCTAACTTGACCACATTCCACTCCCACCCCAGCTAAGTTTTTTTCCTATTTACTGACAGTGCATTTGCTTTCTAGCTTTTTAATTTCATTTACAGCCTTTCAATTTCAAAGTTGCAGCTTATAATAATTGTATGTAAAAGCCACATTAAAGAATGTAAATATGTGTTTCATAAAACTAACGAGTTCTTTAAAAAGTAGAACATTTAGATGGGATACATTATTGATAGTTAATCAAATATAATCTGTTTCTAGATTTCTGAAATATAATCATTAGGCCTACATAGAGCTTCTGTTTTGATTGAGTGAAGATGCTTCAGAACAGGGGTCCCCAATTTCTGGGCTGTGCAGAACCGGGCTGTGGAAGCAACAGGCGAGTACATGAAGCTTCATTTGCGCATGTGTGGGATTTAGATTGAGCATGCAAAACCATGCCCTCCTCACCCCAATGGTCTGTGGAACCAGGAAAGTTGCGGACTGCTGCTTCAAAACACATAGTAAAACAAACACAGGACCTGAGACTTATTAAGCAGCTATATCTGTTTGCAGAATCTCTATATGACAGTCAAGTAATCTTATAAAAAGATTGAGGTGCTTTAATGACTGGATGGTCCTTTGTGTTCTGAAGTACTTCTTCACAGTCCAATCCAAAGTTCTGCAAATCAATAGTAATTGCCATTTTTCCCTATTACGCACCACAGCAGGCAGGCATAATAAATATTAAATATTAAAACTGACATTCTAGGGAAAGAAATTTCAGTTATGCTTTCTTTCATTTTCCAGTAGAGAGATAATTATCAAAGAAACCCAAGTTATTGATAAATAGCTATTTTAAATAGGATAGAAATATTTCCAATACTGTGAGCTTATCTTTGGTTTATCTTTTGTCTGAGCATGCAAAAACTATGTAAATCACGGTATGAATCTGGCCTACTTGAAACTGCTTATCAGATTTTATCAAAGAAATGTGAGGGATCATCCATGGAGGACAAACACATAAGCTCAGATGTGCTGCAATTCATCTCCTTCATATCAAATTATGATTTAAATGAATATGTTAATATTCATTAATAATGAATATTATTAATTCCATATTGATAAGCAGTGATAATGGACATATCTTTTTAATGTATCATATGTATATTCAAACTCAGGATTGGTCTATCAATGCTTGACCAATCAACCCAAACACACACACTCAAACAAAAGAACACAAACCTGGGTCCAATAACAGGAATAAGTAAGATGTCAGGAAGTTCTGGATGTTGTAGAACTGGAACACTAAGACTTTCATATTGCTGTAAATTGAAAACAAGTACATTATAGTTATAATATTCATAATCTCTAAACATTTTCAGTAGACAGGAATATTTATGATCAAATAAGTAGAGACTGTACTGTATATAATATCAGTGGCTGCAAGAGAGTCAGTATCATGCAGATTTTGATCCCCCAGTGGATATCACCACTGTACAACTTGCAATGACATGCCTCCTTTCAGAAAAATAAGTAGGTTTACAAAGGGAATTATCGTATTTTACGGCGTATAAGATGACTGGGCGTATAAGACGACCCCCGACTTTTGAGAAGATTTTCATGGTTTAGAACAGTGGTTCTCAACCTTTCTGAAGCCGTGACCCCTTAATGCGGTTCCTCATGTTGTGGTGACCCCCAACCATAAAATTACTTTCGTTGCTATTTCATAACCGTTATTTTGCTACTGTTATGAATTGCAATGTAAATAACTGATATGCAGGATGTATTTCCATTGTTACAAATTAAACATAATTAAATCATAGCAATTAAAAAAATATATGTAATTGTATATTGTTAAATATTTATTTCTACTTACAAATACATGAAATTTTGTCTTGAAGCATGGTGTAGCATGGGTAACAGTCTTAATATAACAGTAGTGAACTACATTGCTACATTTTTAAACAGTATGTCTAAGAAGCCAATGTCAGTGTGAGGGTTGAGATTGCTTCCTTCACACCAGATCAGCAATTCTCGGGGCAGTCTTTGCAAGAGCACAACGAAGATATAACCCAAAATGCATGGTTACTGTCATCTTTGAATCCAGTCTTTGCAAAGCAACATTTATGGCACAGCCTGTGTCTCAAACAAGTCATTTTGGGGCATACAGGAAACTATGGCCTGCCACAGGGGTTTTAAACCTTGGCACAGGGGTTCTGAACCTTGGCAACTGTAAGACTTGTGGACTTCAAATCCCAGAATTCTGGGAGTTTAAGTTCACAAGTGTTAAAGTTGCCAAGGTTCAGAACCCCTGGCCTACTAATATGAGTGAATGTACATGGAATATCCTCCCCTTCTGCTTTCAAGGAAACCTGGTTTCGACTTGTCCTTAGAAAAGCCATAGTATGCTCCGGTCCTGACTCGGAAGCCCCTCGGACCTAGAGCAGGCAAGCGCCCAGCCACCTGCGGGAAGCTTGGGGTCTTCAGCCTCCCGTCACTCCCTTCAGTGTCTGGGCGGAAATCGCGGAGGCTTTAGCGAAGGGCTTATTGCTACTTTTAGCCAGTTATTGCTCGCGCCCTGGAACGCGCAGGTTGCCTTGGGCGGGTTCCCGAGAGGGGACCCCCGTCTGGCTTCGTCAGCCCGGGAGGGGTGCAGGCGGGGTCCCCTCGATGCCCCCCCAGCTATGGCTACCCGCCGCTCAGCGGCAGCGCTGACTTGCCTGACCATCTTCCTTCCCCGGGGGACTCCCGCCCGCCCAGCGTGCGACCAGCTGCTACATCGCCAGAACCACACCCATCTGTCCCACGCAGCCCCGTGGCTCCCATTGTGCCACCGCACACATCGATGGCGCAGCGCTTTAATTCACCACCCGAGCCGGACAACAGTGCGGGGCGGCAAAAGGGTGCGGACGTCAGGCAGGCAGGCCCACATGGCAACAGGCGATGTGGGCCAGGCGCTCCCGGGAGGCCATGTAAGCGCAGGATGAGGCAGCGGCGGTGCAGGTCCAGCACCGGCCAGGCCAGCCTCCCTTTTGCTCCATTCAGGGGCCTGCGCGGAACCCTTAAAGCCCAGAGGTTTGGAGAGGGGTCTCTCTCCAGGGCCAGCGGTGTCACTCGCCCGGGGCTGCCCTTTCGGATGGCCGAGACAGACCGGTTATTCTTCGCGCCCCCTACGCCGTCAGCTAACCAGGCCCGCGGCCCCGATGCTGCAGGCATGGATGATATTGAACCTGGCTGGCTGGCTACTTGGACATCTGCTTTAGCACGCAGCGGCAGCAACTGCCCCGCCAGAACCTCGGCTGCCTCCTATCCCACGCAGCCCTGCTGTGTGAAGCGGGGCCTGCAGCTCCCACAGAACCACCCACACACCACACCGATGGCGCACGAGGTGAGCAAGCTTTTTTGCCAGGTCAGAGTTAGATGCCGCTACCCACCTCCCACCCTGGTCCTCTTTTATTCACAGTTAGTAGAGTAGAAGATGGCATTCCTTAGTTGCTCAGGAGGGAAATTTGCCTTTGCTGCAGAGAACTTCCAGCAACGTTTGCCAGCTGGGGATTTTGGCGTGCTCAGCAGCCCAGAAGCAGCCTTTAACGGCCAGGTCTGGTCAATTCCTATTGGCTTTCAAAAGTCAGTAGAATAGAGTCTATTCTATTGGCGTTCGAAAGCCAATAGATTAAGAGTCTATTCAAAATGAGTCTATTCTATTGGCACTCAAAAGCCAATAGAATAGAGGGAGTAGCACAGCTCAGGGAAAAGTTGAAAAATTCGAGCAAAAAAGATACCGGAAAGCTGTTCTGAGCGTTCCATGCGCAAAAAAGGCCTGGTCTTTGGCGACCCCTGTGAAACGGTCATTCGACCCCCAAAGGGGTCACGACCCACAGGTTGAGAACCGCTGGTTTAGAAAGTCGTCTTATACGATGTAGGGAAAAAATGAACAAGCTAATACACCCTTTCGCTGAAGAAGGGGAGAGGGAGGGGGGAAAGGGAGCAAAGTTTTCTGAGTTCTCATTAGCCACCTGTAAGCCCAAATGAGTACAGTATTCCCTCCTCCGCAGGCCCCCTTTATGCCAGTGCTGAGCTCAGGGTGTGTGCATGCGTGTGTACACATGCGTGCGACACCCCGCTCTCCCCGCCCACCTTGTGTCCTGCTCTCTATTTCCTCTTTTTCCTGTTTTGGAAACTTCTGTGCAGCTTTGTGGATCATGCAGAAAAGAAAAAAAGGGGGGGGAAACCACCCCATCCTGTGCTATCCATTTATGCAAATATACCAGCCTTGGTAGTTGCTTGGAGACGAACACACTCAAATCCTCTGGATTGACACCATCTAAGCTTCTGCTGCTTGCTTGATTCCTCTCCCTGATGCAAAAAAAATCATCTTCGTCCAGCCCCCGAGTCACCCCACCACCGTTCTTTTTTTTCTTTTACTGCTCCCTCTCCCATACCCCAATTAGTCTTTTTGTGTATTTAGGAAGGAATTTTTAATAGGCACTTTTTATATTAAAATAAATTGATATATTGAGTGACGAAGCTGCCTCCTGTGCTTCTGTTAGCTGTTTGGTTGGACACTGCTTGGGGAACCTCAGGTGGGGAAAAGGGGGGAGATGGCTTCACAGCGAAGGCTTGGCAGGGCACTGCTGTCAGGGCGGGACAGGTGAGGCAGCTGTGGGGCTCGCTCTTGGTCCGTTCTCTCACTCCTGCTTTTTAAAATCTGCATGAAGCCGTTGGGTGAGATCATCCGTCGACATGGGGTAAGTTATCATCAATATGCTGATGATACCCAGCTTTATATCTCTACCCCGTGTCACTACAGCAAAGCAGTGGAAGTGATGAACCGGTGCCTGGAGGCTGTTGAGGTCTGGATGGGTGCCAACAGGCTCAGACTCAATCCCGACAAGATGGAGTGGCTATGGGCTCTGCCTCCCAAGGACAATTCTAACTGTCCATCCATTACCCTGGGGGGAGAAGTTTTGTCCCCCTCGGAGAGGGTTCGCAACTTGGGTGTCCTCCTCGATCCACAGCTAAGTTTGGAACACCATCTTTCGGCTGTGGCGAGGGGAGCATTCGCCCAGGTTTGCCTGGTGCCAGTTGCGGCCCTATTTGGACCGGGAGTCACTCCTCACAGTCACCCACACCCTTGTCACCTCAAGATTCAACTACTGTAATGCTCTCTACATGGGGCAGCCTTTGAAGAATGTCCGGAGACTGCAAGTAGTCCAGAATGTAGCCGCACGAGCTGTCTTGGGTCTCCCAAGACATGCTCATATTACTCCAGCACTCCGCAAGCTGCACTGGCTACCTATTGGTCTCCGAACACAATTCAAAGTGCTGGTCATGACCTATAAAGCCCTTTATGGCAATGGACCAGGATACTTGCGGGACCGTCTTCTGCCTCATGAATCCCAGCGACCAGTTAGGGCACATAGGGTTGGCCTCCTACGGGTCCCGTCTGTTAGACAGTGTCGTCTGGCGGGGCCTAGGGCAAGGGCCTTCTCCGTTGCTGCCCCAGCCCTCTGGAACCAGCTTCCCTCAGAGGTTCGTACTGCTTCCTCCCTCCTGGCCTTCCGGAAAGCACTAAAGACACATCTATGCCGACAGGCTTGGGGCATATGAGCTGTGCTCTGCCTCTTGGCCCTAAGAGTGTCCCGCCATCAACGATTGTGAGTTGAATATGTTTGTATGTTGTGTGAATGATATTAATTTTTAAATTTTTAAATTGTGTTTTTAATTGTGTTGTTGTTGTGAGCTGCCCCGAGTCTTGTGAGAGGGGCGGCATATAAATTAAATGAAATAAATAAATAAATGTGTGTGTGCAAGGTATGTTCAATCTAGGGGGAAGGGATGTTGTGTCCTGAGCCTGCAAAAGCAGGCTCGGGACGTTGCATTGGTCCCAGGCATTCCAAAAGCTTCCTGGGACCAGACAGAGCGGCGCCAGCCTTGTGCGCATGCGCAAGGTGTTTGCTGCCCGGGACCAGACAGAGCAGCGCCAGCCTTGTGCGCATGCGCAAGGTGCGGAAACACTCTGTTACTTTGTTGATATTGTCCGGGTCTCTGGCCACATAAAAAAAGCCTGCGTGCCTTTGCCTGTTCGTTTGGTTGTTAGACGAAGAATAAAGAGCTGTTTAACATCGCCATGTCTCTTCATCATTCGCACGCGAATGAAGTACTTAACACCCACCACATATGGTAATAGGTCCCTATTGCCAGTTTCCATTTCCAACATATGGATGAGAGATTTGGGCCCATTTTGGCTAACGTTGTGGGTGGGAAATGCCATCTGTAAAACATTTTGTAGAGGTTTAACTTATAAGAAATGGCTAGGGTGATTTTCTGTTTCTTTCCACAATTCTTGCCAAGTTTACAGATCAATATTGAAGCCAAAGTCCCTACTCCACGTTAACATGTTTTCCTTAACCTGTTCTTCATACATTGCCTGATCTAAGAGGTAATGGTAAATAGTCTTTTAATCATCTTATCCTCAGTTCCTAATAATATTTTATCCAGCTCTATCAACTGTTTTTATACCCCACTCTTTTTTTGTCTTTCCTGTATCTTGATTGTAATTGAAGATATGCCCACCATTTCAATTCAATCCCTTCATCTTGAAGATTTTTCCTTGATTTCAATTCCCCTCTCTCATCTAATACATTTTTGTAGGTTATTACTTTCCCTAATTGTATAAACTTTGGGTGTATATGCATTTCCAATGTTGAGATCCAATTGGGGACTTGCATATAATTTTGTGGTCTAATTTTAACCCATACGTTTATTAGAGCTCGTCTAATGTAATGCCTCCGGAAATACTGGTGGGCCTTGTATTTCTGATCCCATAGCATAGTGTGTCATCCAATCTGCAAATCATGACCTTCCAAACTTAACAATCTCCTGTTTTTCAACTGTATCTAATCCCGCACCCATAATAAAACTGTAGCCTGATAATATTTTTCCAAGTCCACCCCTTTCCTTTGAATCTTGCAATAATTTTAATTTGATCCTTGCTTTTTTCCCTTGCCAAATAAATTTAAGTATGGTTTGATTGAAATTTCAAAAAAATTCCTTATCTAATTTGATGGGTATGCATTGAAACAAAAATAATATTTTAGGTAACACGTTCATTTTGATTACATCAATTCTATCCATGAATGAGAGCTGCAGGTTGGTCCAGATATCTAAATCAGTTTTAATCTGTTCCATTAATTTATCATAATTATCTCTCTTAAGTGTGGCACATCTAACTGTTAATTGTATCCCTAAATATCTTATTTTCTTTGTAGTCTGGATGCCTAATCTATCAACTAATTCATTTTTCTGTGCTCTAGTCATGTTCTTAACAAGCATTTTGTTTTTTTTCTTTATTTATCTTTAGGCCTGCTATTTCCCCATATTTACCCAGTACTTCCATTAGCCTTGTCCCTGATTGTAGTGGTTCTTCAATTATGAAAACAAGATCATCAGCAAAGGCTTGCATTTTAAACATTTCTCCTGAGGTGATATTTTAGATCCCACCCTTGAATCAGAGGTACACATTGTGCTATACTAGTAGATTTAGGCCTTAAAGTAAAGTATTCTGGAGCTGGAGAAAAATAATTATAAATTCAATGCCTCTTTGGTCTGCTGAGTAGCCCCTGAATTAGGTTTATCAAGCATAACAGGTTGAGCAAAGCCAATTTTGCTTTATGGGCAACAGGTTTTTTTTAAAAAAATCAATGATAAAATCTAACTCCATTTCTTACCTGCCTCAGCATGCCATAGCAGGGTTTTAGAGCCCAAGAGTCGAAATTATCACTTTTTACTCCTTCTCTTGATGTTGCTTTCTCTCACTCTAATTTATATTATATTTATTTAATTTCTTGCAGGCTATACCAGCAATACAACGTCTGCCTGATTTTTTGAAATGCAAACTTATCCCGGTATTTCAACAAAGCTTATAAATAAAAACATTAGCAATTGCAATTATTTTTAATTATTTCTATTAAAATTGTATCCTATAATTTGGCTTTATTTTATATGCAGCACCCCTAGTTACTGGTAGTCCTCAACTTATGATCGATGTTTAACTATGGTTCAAAATTACAAGGAAAAAAATGACTTGCAATTGTTCCACTGTCCCAATGATGTATGACAGTGGTGGCACGGGTGCCAGAGGTGGCACTTGGAGCCCTCTCTATGGGAACACGTGCCATTGCCCCAGCCTTGCCTCCCCACGCCACCCCCTCCTCTTCAGTAGCCCTCCTGAAGGAGACTCACCCTCGAGCATGGCCCACACGGAGCAGCGCAGCTAAGGACATGGCAACCAGGCAGCGTA
Organism: Bothrops alternatus; assembly: GCA_034064705.1. Lineage (NCBI taxonomy): Eukaryota > Metazoa > Chordata > Lepidosauria > Squamata > Viperidae > Bothrops > Bothrops alternatus. The sequence continues at coordinate 1,312,204 of JARGCV010000058.1, read as the reverse complement.
GACAAGACTCTGCCCTCACACCCCATCATGCAGCTGATGCTGCAGGGTGCAGGCAGAGGTTGTGGTCGCCATAGTGCTGCTGGGCTGCCTGGGCGATCTGTGGCAGGCCCTGGAGGTGGTGAGTGGTCCTGTGGGCAGGCAGAGCAAGGATGGGGGGGCAGAGTGGGGGCAGGCAGGGGGTGGAGCGGGGGCAGGGCCAGTTTTTGGGCACTCGGTCTCTAAAAGGTTTGCCATCACTGATATATGATCACAATAGGATCACAATTTGGGTGCTTGGCAATTGCTTGCCTTTAAGATCATCTGCAACATCCTGCAGCCATGTGATTGCAGTTTGTAACTTTTATCAGTTTATAGAAAAAATCATCCATTGGGGAAACTGGATTCACTTAATGACTGTATAATTAACAACTGCAATGATTTGCTTAACAACAACCATAAAAATGTCATAAAATTGCTCTGACTTCACTTGCAACCACAGCGACTAATGGCAGAAATTCCAGCCTCAATTGTGGTCATAAGTCAAGGACTACCTATATCCTCAACTAACTGATAAGTAGATGAATAAGATAGTAAAGGAAGGAAGTAAAGTACTGACCTTTTGGATCTCAATGAACAGCAGATGTCTTACATATTCTACAGAAGCCAAATGTGTGTTTACTCGAACGCTAGTAAAAGCTGGTGGATGTGCTAGGTTATTTAACAAGGATTCATATTTCTGTTCTGCTTTCAGTGGACCAATAGATGTTGTAATCTTAAAATAAAAGTAAATAAAGAGATTTAATCAAGAATAATAGCATTTTATGGTATAATCACAATATTCTAGATTTATAAGTTATTTTAACTTATAATATTTAACATAAATTTAAATAAGTAGGTTAACTTATTTATAAGTTAAAAAGATTTGGGACAAATTGAAATAACTTTATTGAGATAAAGATGGGATTTATAAAGTACAATTTTCTTCTTGAAGTTCATTTGATGTTTCACAATCACAACAGAATGATTTTGTTAATTGTTATATTTGTTTTAAGTAATTTATTTGTTACTTCATGTTAACTATTACAGAGCTGGCTTTATTGGGAATGTGTGGGCAAAAGAATTGAAAATATTTTTCTTTTAAATATATTTAATTAAATAAATCCAGCTGTACACACATAAAGATATCATGAAAGTAATAATGAAATCCACCATATGCTTGCTAAGTTAAGTCATAAAGTACAGGTAGTCCTTGACTAATGACTACAATTGAACCCAAAATTTATGTTGCTAAATGAAACATTTGTTAAGTGAGTTTTGCCCCATTTTATGACTTTTCTTGCCTCTGTTGTTAAGTGAATCATTGCAATTGTCATGGTTGTTAAATGAATCTGGATTTTCCATTGACATTGCTTGTCAGAAGGTTGCAAAAGCTGATCACATGATACCAAGACACTGCAATCGTCATTAATGTTTTTCCAGTGAGAATCATCATAAATATGAATCAGTTGCCAAGCATCCAAATTTTGATCATGTGCAGTGGACATAAGTGTGAAGAATGGACATAAGTCATTTTTTTCACTGCATTGTAACTCTGAACAGTGACTAAATGAACTCTTTAAGTCAAGGACTACCTGTAATATTATTGTTTAATAAACTTCTTTAGCATCAATATATTTTATCTTAAAGCATAAACAGCTTGAAGAAAAAAATACCTCATTATATTCTGACAAATAAAATTTTACCTCTCAGCTGTAGTATCTGGCCTTAAATATTTGTCTTCTTCTTCCAGAAATTTTCTTCCTTAGACTAGCCCTGGGTATTCCTCCCTGCCTCATTTACCATATGCACAATGGTAATTCTATATATTTAATCTGAATATTTAGATTTCACCTTGTAATAAATAATAAATTAAAATAAAATCACTATCATTTAAAATGGATAGTGTGACACATATTAACTCTAGAAACAACATCAGTGTATTCAGAGACACCGTCCATATGTAATGATTTATAATAACATCATTTGGACAATATCAATCTTGTCTCCATTTTGACATATTGCCAATGCAATGGCCTGATAACCCAGTAATTGATAGCCCTGAAGAAGAATGCAGTAATTATAAAAATGCAACACTGTATTTTTTTCCCAACCATATAGAGAGCTGCACAGAATTGTAATAGAAAACTTAATACTTTGTCAGTACAATACAAGCCTGTATTATGAATTAAGTTCACAGGACAGCATCCTGATAACTGCAACCTAATTTTTCTTGGTGCATTGTATTTTAATCAACCAAAATAGTTCTTACCTCAGCATTCTGAAATGTAGCCCTGAGATATTCCTCAACCTCTGGTTTCAGTAAGATTTTGCAGAAAATAGACATAGCTCAATCTATTTTCCTTTTTTCTCAGGGAAACATCTGCAATAAACAATGTATTATTTCATCAGATATGTGCTTTTAATATGTATAAGCTTAAAATAAAAACAGATGTTAATAAATTCTTCACACAGACGATAAATATGGTCATACCAGGAGGTCTATTGAAGAAATGTAATTGTCTATCAATAGATCATGTCTTTATTTTTTAAAAAATCATTTCACATATGAGGCCAGTATATGGTTGTGTGATTATAATTTAGCATGCTGTAAATATCTATTGTAATTTTTAACCATGATTTATGATTTGGTGCATTGTGTATTTATCCAGTGGTGCTTACTTAGTAAACCATGATTAAACTCAATATGAATTGAATTTGATACTTAATTCTCAGCAAAAGAATGATGAAACAGTTTAAAATGTATCAAACTTTTATTTCATATGATGATGATTACACAGTATATAGGATAGTATCACACCATTTATGGAGTAACATAACATTCTCTATTATTAAATAACTATATTTGTATTTTAATTTTCTGCCCAATGACATTCAAAATATTACAATTTCTTTGATATGCCTAGAAGTGTGGTGAACTCAATGGAATATCTTGATTTAACTATTTAATTATTTATTTTATATATTGCCTTTCTCTGCAAACAAGCACACAAGGTGGAATTTACTTCTAACTGGTCAAATTAAAACTAACCAATAAAACTAGTTCTTCTGGAAAGTTTGAAAAGAAATATGTGATGAGCCAAAACCCCAACCCTATTTCCCCAAATCATTTGCTACTAAAATTGCAGTGTTACTTGCTTTTTATCTCTGAAGCTGGCAACTGAAATCACATAGCATGAAATTAGATGTGGAATGGCCAATCTTTAGTTTTACGGCTAACTATTGCTAAAAAAAATATGTACCAATCCCCTGGTGCTTAGTGTCCATGCAGTGCTTTCAGGTGTTCATAGAGCTTTACATACAGTATTTGGTTATGAACTCTGCAAAAAAAGAAATCCTTTTTCAATTATATCTCAATGTTTTTATTTATTTGTATCCTGCCTTTATTATTTTTACAAATAACTCAAGGCAGCGAACATACCCAACACATCTTCCTCCTATTTCCTCCACAACAACCCTGTAAATTCCCAGAGGTGTGTTTTTCAAAAGGCAACTGGACTTTCTTAGTTTTTTTCTTTGAAAATGTTCTTCAAGAAATCCAAGAAATTTCTTCAGTTCAAACTAAGAGCCAACATCACCCAGCTGGTTTTCATAACTAAGGCAGATCTCCAAGTTTTAAGCCTGGTTTCTTAACCATTAGACCAGTGGCACTCAAGAGCCCTCTCTGTGGGCATGTGCTGTCGCCCCAGCCCTGCCTCCCCCACAGCCCCCTCCTTACCAGCAGCCCCCCTGAAGAAGAGTCATCCCTAGGCACAGCCCGTGCAGAGCAGCGCAACCAAGGACATGGCAGCCAGGCAGCAGGAACAAGACTCCGCCCTCGCACCCCATCATGCACAGATGATGCTGTGGGGTGCGAACGGAGGGTGTGGCCGCCATGGCGCTGCTGGGCCACCATGGTGATCTGCGGTGGGCCATGGAGCTGGAGGGTGGCCCTGCGGGCAGGCAGTGGGCAGGGCAGGGGCAGTGTGGTGGTGGGGGGTTGGACTAGGTCTCTAAAAGTTTCGCCATCACTGCACTAGACCAAACTGACTCTCCTTTTAGTCCCTAAGTTGCGAATTAAAGCAATTAGTTATGATCATCTCTCCTTACTGCTCTCTTCCCAATCTGTTAATCCTCAGATGTGTGGATTTCAGTTCCATAATTCTCCAGCCAGTATAATCATTACTCAATATATAGTACTAGGAGTTCAAGTTCTAGAAGTGGAGGATGAAAAATTGGAGACTTCAATTGTATACATGGTAGAAGTTATGGCACAATCGGGTATTGTTTAGTCTCTTCAGTGCTATATAACTGAAAACACAATTATAATTAACAGATGACCTCTTCCATCTCTTGAAATGAAATGGCATCCGACTGCATTTCAAGCCTTGGGATTTGTCTCTCTTTCAAGGATATGACATGTAGTATGGCACTGTTCTTTGGTTGGAATAACTATTACAGTAGCTTCCACCAACTTGACTATGGATAAGTCCAATATACTACATCTCACAGGACACAGGTTGGAAAAGCAATATAGGTAATTGACTTACAACCATTGTTTAACGACTATTCAAAGTTACAACAGCATTGAAAAAGTGACTTATGACCATTTTTCACTTATAAACCTTTGTTAGCATCCCCACAGTCATGTGATCAAAATTTGGCAACTGGCTCATATTTCTGATGGTTGCAGTGTCTCAGGGTCATGTGATCATTTTTGCAACCTTCTGACAAGCAAAGTCAATGGGGAAACCAGACACACTTAACAGCCTTGTTAGTAACTTAACAACTGCAGTGATTCACTTAATTGTGGCAAGAAAGGTTGTAAAATGGGGCAAAACTCACTTAACAACTGTTCTGCTTAGGATCAAAAATTTTGGACTGAATTGTGATCACAACTTAAGGACTACCTAGATTATATTATTCACTAGGTTCCTAATTTTTATCTTCCAAGGGCCCTTTCTAAATGGTTCTTTTCAGAGGTTAGACAGGTCTACTTCTTTATGATGCTTCTTGAGGTGAGAAAAATGGAATGATTGTTCAGTCCTGGGGATGTAGAAAGGGTGGGAGAAACTCAGAATAGCCCACCTGTTGTCCTTAGAAAGAAGAAAGAGACATTGAAAATTTTGGACATGAAAGTATTAGCTTACTTCAAAAGTTTCATTAGATGATTTCAAATGCAGAATACAAGTAAATTCTACATATAATATTCACTTCTCAGTAACAGTTCAAATGTAGAGTTTGAACAAAGAGTGCCAACTCAAGCATAAATGATCTTTCATAGATCTGAAGCCAGTATGACAATATTACTATTCATTTGCTGTTTTCCAGATTTTGATAGGTGATTACTCCAAAATATTGTTAAAAATAGATGATTTTCTGCTTGTCAAAGATTTCTTTTTACTGCAGAGTCTTACTACACAATACATAGCTAATTAGGTTTCTTATTGCTTTGGTTGTAAACTTTCAGTTACTTGAAATTAACAAGGCAAACATTACTCACTTATTTAAGGCAACTTTCATTTTTTTACAGAATGTAGCCTCTTTTAATTGGCAACATTAAAAACACCATCAGCTATAATAGATGATAGTCTTCTTTCTGATACTGTAATGCAGAAAATTGAAATTGATCTTATTTTATTCTAAAATTCATGTATTGCCAGTATCACAACAGTATCCTGGTTCTGCATGTGCACGAGAGTTTGCAAATATTTCATTTGGCAGCTGCTTGATTCCCTGGCAGCTGCTTGATTCCCACGTAAAATGTTTTAAGAATAAAACAACAAAAGTAAGCAGAACTAGAGAATGCTTTACTAAGAAAGCAGGTCACCTTTTCATAACTGGTGCTTTGTAACTGGCTCTGTCACACACAACCCCCATTTTTTTAAATAGACCAGTCCATTTCCCCCTCTCCCAAGTAGCTGTAATTATATTTTGTAATAATATAATTTGTCAGCATTTAGACCAGTCACTCTCTCAGCCCAACTCATCTCTGAGGGTTGTTGAGGGGAAAAGAAGAGGAAAGAGAATTAAGTACGTTTGCCACCTTGAATTATTTATAAAAATAATAAAGAATAAATAAAAATAATTTGCCAGGCCAAAAAAAGTTGAAAAGTACTGCCCCAAATTAGATACATTGTTCTACAGAGCCTCCAAGGTTCCTTCCAAGCTATGATTGTATGGATACCCAAGTCTCACCTGGCCTTTTTGAAATATCTGCCTTACTCTTTAATCCTATGAAAGAGAACTTGGCTAAAAATAAGAGAAAACAGACAGCCATCTCTCCTTAATAACACTAATAATTTAATTACACTATTTATTTATTCTTTGTATTTCTATCACTCGCTTCAAATAAAACATTTCTTTATTTATTCTTTGTATTTCTATCACTCGCTTCAAATAAAACATTTCTTTATTTCAGACCAGTAGCAGCCATAGGATGCAGAGACATAAGGAAATGACTGACCCCAAAATGATGTACTCCAAAAATATATGATTGGTGGCTTAAATCTATTTCCCCCACCTCCACAAATTAGAACTACTCTTTTCTGCAGCCTTGCCGACTCTGGCGTCCTCCAGGTTTGCTGAATAAAATCCCCACCCATCCTAAGATGCTATTTTGAGGGATCATCCTCTTTGTGACTAATCCAATTAACAGAGACTGCCGAGACCCATTTTAAGACCCATCATGAATGCTGAGCTTCCATCCCTATAATCCATATGGCCAGGGACGGTGGAGTATTTTGTGAGTTGTATCCAGCCCAACAAATAGGAGGAGCCACGCAACCTTTTTCCGTCTTTCCGGGGAGCAAAACTTTGCTCCTCCGAACTGACGCAACACTACAACCGGAAGCGTCTCCTGGTTTCCGGTAGGGAAAGATAGGGCAGAAAGAAAGGATGGCCATTTTTGAATAGGTCTCGGTGACCAGACCCATTAAGTTCCAACCCAGAAATGTAATAACCTGGGCGCCCTCTGCTGACGAGCACCAGACCTTCTCTTCTCCTAATGCGCCGGAACTACAATTCCCAGAATTCCCAGCCGGCAATTAGGTAAAAGTAGTCCGAGAGCCCGAGGATGGAGTAGACGTTTTCTCTTCCTCACCTCATCGTTCTTCGATCCTACCTTCTGCTTTCCTTCTTCCGGCCACCCCGCTCGGCCTCATCCGGGGAACTAAAGGAACTCCTACCCTGTTTTGGGCCCAGCCCAACCAGGGTCGCTGTTACCGCCTCCCTCCTGAGGCGGAGGGAGAGGCGCGGCGGCAACTTAGCATGCGCGTACTGGACATCAAGCTGCGCTGAGACTCATGAGGCGTTTTGAGAACCTGGCGCCCCCGAAAAGCATTAGGATTGGGAATTGCACTGTTCCCAATGGCCAGGCTGACGGAGAATTTTGGGAAATTGGGTCCCTGGAGTGCTTCAACTGGAGGAATACCAACATCTGTTGTTTCTTATCTGGTTGGATTGATTGTAGGCAAGCACAGTATTAGTAGAGCAGTCATCAAGTTGCAGAACAGGATTCATTTTGTGTCCATTTAAAAGATTGCTTTTGAAGAAAAGCGTGGCCTACCATTTTTATGTACAACCCTCTCATTTGTATGTCTTTTAAGCATTTGCAAAAAACCTTCACCTTGCCGTTTATATTGGAGGTTTGGTGTCTCTCTGTTGTAGACAGAAGAAAAGAAGAAACTAGCTGGATTTCATTACAATGGCGATGGATGCACCATTGGAAGAGTTGGACCAGGTTACGGACAGATCATCATGGAGAAAATCTATCTACATACTTGCAAGGAGTCAGTGACTTTATTACATCTAATCAATAAATCTTGTGGAAGGATGTTTGCCCATAACGTGATAGGCATCCTGAATCTGGGCTGCAGAAATCCAGAAGACCGAAAAGGCTGTCTTCTGGCAAAAGTTCTTTTCTCCCATCTAGTGGTCTTTTGGATTTTTGCATCTGAGATATATAACCCTGGCCTTTGGGTCTTTTCAAGCTACCTTCCAGGCAGGTTTTAGGCACCTGATTCTGCCTTGAGGAATCACATTTGACAGCCAGTGACCACAATGACATCTCCAGTATGTTTTCTTTGATGAATGTGTATAGCAGTGATGTGAAGACTTGCTATTGCCTTGTCTCTCCTGTGCCCAACTGTTGAATCAAGCGCCTGATCTTTTTAGCTTTTTGCAATTAGAGTCTTACATGTATTAGCTAACATAATCAACTTCCTGAAATACGAGCCTAGCCCATACATTTAATTCCTAAAGCAGGTCAATATTTAACTTTTCCATTATACTTCAAATAAGAATAGATTTGCATAAATGATGAGAATGAATGGCTGTGACTCAGTGGTGTTATTTGTTGTAATAGAGGTTTCTATAGAAAAAATGATATCTGAATGATATGTTTGTGGAAGTGAGAATACTATAAGCCTTCAGATGCTAAGAAGCCCTGATGGCACAGTGGTTATAATGCAGTATTGCAGGCAAATTCTGCCCAGAGCCTGGAGTTTGATCTTAATGGGCTCAAGGTTAATTCAGCATTTCATTCTTCTGAGGTCAGAAAAATGACCCAGATTGTTGGGAGCAATATGCTGACATTGTAAACCTCCCAGAGAGTGTGGTAAAGCGTTACAGGCAAAATAATAAGTCAAAGCGCTATTGCTGTTGCTTCCAACTAGTACAGGATGATGATTTTTCCCAGTAGTGTACACAGCATATAGTCTGCAGAGTCCCCCCTCCCAAAAAAGGATATCCAATTTCACACTTTATGTGGTACAATTAAATCTGGCAAACACATATATCATATAGGAATGAAGTTGTGATTCTCCAGATATTGCTAGTCTTCAGATTTATAAGTCCTTGAACCCTTCTAATTCTCATTTGTTGGCCCGAATAAATAAATAAAAGTTTTAACATCTGAAAGGTAGCCAGTCACTATAATCAGATTAAACATTATCAAAATACTGAGCAAACCTTACAGTTTTTCAAAAACTTATATGTATATGGGGCAGATATTGGGGTATATGGGGGAGTCCATGGTACTCTTATCCCACAGTGATAGATTAAATCTTGATATAGCTTTAAGTAGTCAAGTGCAATATAGTCAGGCTCTAGAACAACATGTATATATCCCATCTATGCATTAGTGTATCTGTAGAAGTGTACATCTAAGAGAAATTCAGTTTTAATTGGTTATTTTAAATCTAGATTTTCAAAACGGAAATGGTTTGTAGGTTAGCACAAGAAAAGGTAACAATGACTAATCCACCATTAGGGCTGATAAAGTAAGCCTAAGTCATGCTAGAAATTGTATAATGAAAGATATGTATCTTTTGATTTGACAAGGGTTTTTGTTTCTCTAGAAAAACAGCTTCAGTGGGTTTTTTTGTCAGAGCTAACAAACTAAAATGTCAGCTGGAAGGAAACTGCACAAATAGTTCTAACATTCTGTCGTAGTTTTAGATATTTATGATCAATAATTAGTCATTAAAATTAAAAAATACATTTCTGGCACAATCTTAAGCCTTACTTTTGTTTAATGGATTGGTTGATCCAAACTGATTTTCAAGTGTGGGGTTTGACAATTTGCAAAGTTTGAGAATATCAATTTAATCTAAATTTTCTATGGCTGCTACTTTAGGATTAACATTTACTTCCATTCATTCTATCCATTTTTTTTACTTTTTAGCTCAAGAACACATCTTCATATCTTTGTCATTAAGTATATTTTCCGTAAACATGAAGAAATATACAGTATTGATTTAATGGTTTACATTTTTACTCTCTTGAATAATGGACCAGTATACCATTACATCTATCAGACACACTAAATCTGAACTACTCAACGTGAATAGAATTTGTGGAGTGTTAAAATATCTTTAAACTTTAGAAATTGAATCTAAAAATGGAAGGGGAGGTACATTTGTAGATCATGGCTTTGCAAATGTTATGGACTATATTTCCAGCAGTCACAGCTGACAGGAAAGGAGCCTGCAAAGTATAGTTTGGCAAAGCCAGGCATATTATTTATTTAACAATAGATAAGAGATTGCCTAGCCTGCTGCCCATCCAATGTGTTTGACTGGTTTTTCATTCTGCTGGAAATAACAATGAGTTTAATTCAGTGTTTTGCAACTTAAAAGTTAACAACTTTTAAGATGTGAACTTCAAATCTCAGCCAGCATGTTTTAAAAGTTGCCAAGTTTGGGAAACACTGGATAATGATTCTAACTGGAAGGCAGTAAACTGAAAGCCATTTCTACTTTCTGTGGAGATGAACTAGGCTAGTGTATATGTTCCAGGATAACCTGTCAATCCCATATATTTTGCTTTTACAGAAATCAGATTTTTAAAAAAAGTAGAAAAAAACTGTTAAGGATAATTTTTGGTTTTGTTAACTGGATTTGTGAAATCAAATATCCCAAAACAATATTCTCCTTTTGGAACAAGGATGAAAAAAGACGTAGCTACTTAAAGTGAGGGCAGGGATGACGTTATGGTCTGGCACCGCCTTTATCCTGCCTCGCTGACGGGAATCGGTACATGCTGAAATTATATTCTAGCATTTCCGGTTGTGTATTGAACGCGCGGGGCAAAACGAACAGTAACTCTCACTTGCAAGCTTCAGTTGCCCCGCAGATGGCGGCGCTGAAATGGAAGCTCTAGTGTCAAGAAGAGACTTCCCTGTGCCGCTCTTCGGGCAACGTTATGCGTCATTGCAAGTCCCGGGGCTTTACCATCTTGCGCGAACCCCGACGTAATGACGTCAGCTCTCAGGCAGGCAGGCAGGAGGGGTGGGGACCCGCTTGCTGCCTGTGTGGCTGGAGGGAGGGGCTAGGGCGGAGCCGAAGTGGTTTCGGTCCCGCCTGCTTCTTCGGCGGTGTTGAATAGGGAATAGTGGACGGAGGGAAGGACCTTCGCCAGGTCTGTTGGAGATCGCGGCTCCCGTTCCGGGATGGGGCTCCTGTTCGCCAAGCTGTGGAGCCTGTTCTGTACGCAGGGTGAGTGACTAGATCGAGCAGGAAAGCCTAGCAGCAGCTCTGCTCCCGCGAGGCGGTGGCAAGGGAAAGAACCCTGGGGGCGACATGGATCCGAGTGGGCAGACTGGACTTTGGCCGTGGATATTGTAGCAAAGAAGGGAATGGGTCCCGCGGGAAGGCCGATCCCGGTGGAAAGTAGATGGGGGGGGGGCTCTCTTGGAATGGGTTGCAGCCGAAGGCGAAGCTTACAAGGCTAAGTAAAATCGTCTCTGGTGTGGATTGGGATGGGAGACTACACGCAAAGGAGCATCCCAGAGCTATAGATCAGATGAGGACGTGGGAGAAAACTAATGACTGTATTGTTGCTGAGATAGCGCTAGGAATACGTTCATGTTGCTGAGTTTAACTGAGGGACTTTCCCCTTTTTAATACCTGTGTTTTATCCTGAAATGTCATAACTTATTCTGTCTTTTCTCCACCCACCTGTTTCTCCAACAATCCTAAAAGTGGATAGGCAGGAAAAGATAGTTTCAAATCCATCAGCAGCTAGCTAGTGCAATATTCCTCATTTAGACATTAAACCAGAACACCATTTCTCACCTGGACTTCAATTCCCAGAATTCCCCAGCTAACATGCCTGCTGGCTAAGGAGTTCTAGGAGTGAAAGTTCACCAACTGATACTGAACTGAATTCCACACAACTTAAAGTTAAGATTGTGAAACACAGAACTAAAGTAGTCAAGTATTTGGGACATAGGTCATTGATGGTAAGGATAGATGATGCGTTTAGGTGTTGAATCAAAGGGGAATAGAGAAGTGGGCTGAAAGGAAAGTTTCTTCTATTGTGTCTCTTGGCCTTGACTCCTTAGAGAGAAATTTTACTATATTAAAATGTAAAAATATGAGAACTTTTGCAGTCATTCTTCCAGTATCATGTACCTGAAATTAGTGTGGCTGATATTTAAGTATATGTACCAGTCTTTCTTTAAAAATCTCTAATGAATGCATTTGCCAGATGGTTGTTAGAGACAAATAAAGTTTGTGAAATTTTAAAATTTTATAAAGCAAAGACCTAAATATTGTCTGCCAAATTATACATTGATGGTATACTGTTACAATAGTTAATCATTTTAAGTGTTGGTAATGCAACATTATATTGAACTTGAAAATAAACTTTTAATCTCTTTAATTGAAATATACACACAGAGACAGAATGAGAATGAGAATGTAGTCATACAGCCATTCTGCTGCAGACCACAGTAGCATGATAAAAAATTATAAATCTGTATTAATAACTTGTCATATATTTAGTAACTATAACTATGTTCAATCATTTTAAAATCAAATTAGCATTATAACAATTTTCTTTCTTCTCTCATCTCCTTTGGGGTTATGCCCCTCAGTATCTAACAGAAAAGTCTAATTTGACCTTTGACTCAAAAAAGTTTTATATTCCTGGGGGAGATTGCCTGAACTGTGTGAAAAATCTTTAGCCTGTGTTGTTGGCTACAGATCTGAGAGAGTGGATAGAAACCACTTTCTCACACTCAGTTTTGCCCTCAGAAAACAGTATTCTTCAAAAGATTCAGTAGTGATTCTGATATGAGAAGCCACTCAAAGATATTAATCAAAAATAACATTGGTTGTGGTGACTTGTGTAATAGCTTCAAGTAGAAGATTGACCTACACCTTAGTTAACATGGAGCAATGATATAATTTGCTTGTTTTCAACCTACATAAAATGTGAGTTCTTCTATTTTGATGTAGCATGGTGTGTTAGCAAGATTCAACTTTGGTGAACAATCTATGGTTAAAAATCTTGTTTTATGAGTGGATCCATAATTTCAGCTATTAGAAAGAATTGAAATGAAAAAGTGAGATAATAACAGATTGATTTTATGATGCTAGCTCATGCTAATATTTGTTGCATTAAGTTGATACAGTTTCATATGTACTGTAATTGAAAGACTTCTCAATTTAATAATGACTCACAACCTTGATCTTGAGATGTTTCATGAGATGGAATTTCAAGCTCCTGACCCCTTGTTCTGTGTTTATTTTTCTTAGTAGTAAATGGATTGGTTTTAAAATAATTTGTACAGGTAGTCCTCAACTTGTGATTACAATTGAATCAGAGTTTACATTGCTAAGCAAGGCAGTTGTGAAGTGAATGACACCCAATTTTATAACCTTTTTCACTACAGTTGTTAAATGCATCAGTACTATTCTTAAGTGAATCATGCAGTGTTAAGCAAAAATTGGCTTCACCCACTGACTTTATTTGCCAGACTCCATCTAGGAAAGTTGTAAATGGTGATAATGTGACTCTTGGATACTGTACCATATATGCCAAAATATTTGCCAAGTGCCTGAGTTTTAATCTTATGACAATTGGCATGTCATGGCAGTCATGTTCAAAGAGCAGTCATAAGTCAGTTTTTTCAGGGTTATTATAATTTTGAACGTTCACTAAATGAATGGTTGTAAATAGAGGACTACACTAAACACATGGCTGTAAATAGAGGACTTTCCAATATAGCTGTTGCTATTTGTAAAACAAATATTAGGAGACTGTGGTTGTCTAACAAACATTCTGTTTTTTTGTATCTGCCTCCAGACTTTATTTTTTTTAAAGAAATAATGATACTTGGGGAAGTCTTTGGTAAGAATGGAAAAATGATATAGGAACAGAATCTCTTTTATGCTGGAAAACAGTTGAGTGGCATCACTTTTAAAATCAAATTTCTAGTCATTCGAACTATTCTATAATGAAAACATCATAATATTGAGGCATATAAATGAAATAAGATAGCTGTAGGATGTATTAAATTAAAAGGCATATTACTTGTAAGTGTTATAATTTTTATAACTGCTTGTTTTTATGCATTGTAGAACACAAAGTGATAATTGTGGGACTTGATAATGCTGGCAAGACTACAATTCTGTACCAGTTGTAAGTATTTCAGTATATACATCTAGCTTTCAATCCATGAAGCTAATAGTATTGCAGTATTTCTGCAAGATTAATAAATTTCTGAAAACTAAACTTTCCAAAAACTGAGAAATATTTTAAATTCCTGAGTATCAAATATCTCAGTCTGAGAGCTTGAATGTGTTTTTCAGTATGAGTATACATTTTAAACAGTATTCAGTTTAGTTCTTCCAGTATATTAGGAATTTCCTTAATCCTTTCGTATCAGAACTTGATTGATAATCCAGTTTATTGCCATTGATGAAAGAGTAATGTCCTATTACTGTTTTAGTTTGTACTATTTAGTTTACATATGATATAATACTGGCCTATATGATTTTCTTTGGAATATTTCTTTCCTATATTGCAGTGGTGGCGAACCTATGGCAGGTGTGCCAGAGGCGGCACTCAGAGCCCTCTCTGTGGACACATGTGCCACGCCCCAGAGATGGCAACCGTCCCTCTTCAACCAGCCGCCTGCTAACTCGCCGAGGTCCCACATGGCCAGATGCATCCCAGCACCCATGCGCTCGCTGGCCTCTGTGTGCAGGGGCCGATGGTGTCAGGCAGCAGCCGCCCTGGCCCCTGCCTCGCCTTGCCCTGTGACAATGGCACCCCCGCCCTGCTTCACCTTGCCTCGCCTCACCCCCCCCAGGACAAGCCTCCTGCCCACCACCCCAGCTGCCAGAGACCCCCTGGATCTCCCCCAACCCTGCCCGGCCCCCACAGTCATCCCTCCCCACGAGCAACATCAAAGTGATCATGCCCACCTTGACCACACCCACCCAGTCTGCCATGGCCACCACAGCCACGCCCACCCAGTGGGCCACGCCCACCTGGCACCCGGCAATAAATAAGTAGTTTTGGGTTGCAGTTTGGGCACTCGGTCTCTGAAAGGTTCGCCATCACTGCTATATTGCAATTGACTTTATGGCTTATTAGAATTCATTGTTCTAAAGGACACTGGCATGTAATTGATATGCTCGATGTCAGCACAAAGATCAAGTATTGAAGTCTGTCTAGAAACAGAACATTCTGGAAGTGTTGTTGAATCATTTATGCTGAGAATAAGCGAGAGAATATCAAACAGAATTTCTTATTTTAGCCCTTCCTAAAAAGATACCTTACACTGTTAAATTTTCATATCTGACACAATGTTAAGACTTCTAATGTAACTGAACTTAGACGTCACCCTCACTGTGTAATGGAGAAAGTAGAACTGGATCTTGTAATTTTGTTGTCTGAACCTAAAGTCCTCAATTGACAGGACAATGTGATTTTGTATAGGAGTATATGAGCTGATAACCCCTTCCGATTCTGATTGACTTTTGGTTGCAGATAACAGATCAGGTAATCATAAGTGGTACTCAACATATGGCCTAGATGTTCTGATTGATACAAACTAGGGCTCTGAAACATTTCATATTTGAATCCAATATTGCTATGGAACATATATGTAACAGTTGTCTGCAACTCTAAACTAGCCAGGATCACATGGAAGCTGTTGAAAGTAGTTGTTCAATGCAAAAAAAACACCTCATGATTGATTTAAAAAGCCATAGAGATGCTATATTTGCATTCATAAACCCCTTTTCCAATTTATTTCCAAATTATAGCAGATCCCTTTTATAAACTTCTTTGAACAATGGTATACCAGAATTAGTGAGCAATATTTATTTATGGCAAAATGTTAAAAAGCACATTGCAAAGAGTGATGAGCAAAAGTGAGCAAAATATAAGGACATAATGAAAATCCTTCCAAAGATTTTTGGGGTTGTTTTTTTTTTAAAGAAAACAAATGTGTGCTCACTCTCTACCTCTTTACAGAATTACTGTATCAACATTAGTGGATCAAATTGGACTAACAAAATTAGTGGGCCAGAGGAATGCTGTGGATGTAATTTACTTGGACTTCAGTAAACCACAACCTACTACTTGATAAGATAGAAAAATGTGAGTTAGGCAGCATCACCACCAGATGGATTCGTAGCTGGCTGACCAGCCTTACTCAGCATGTGGTCCTCAATGGAACTGCATCTATGTGGAGGGAAGTGTGTAGTGGGGTGCCCCAGGGCTCTGTTCTGGGCCCAGTGCTCTTCGACATCTTCATCAATTATTTGGATGAGGAAATAGATGGGGAAATCATCAAATTTGCAGACGACACCAAGCTAGCAGGAATAGCCAACACTCCAGAAGACAGGCTTAAGATATAGAAGGATCTTGACAGACTTGAACATTGGGTACTATTTAACAAAATGAAATTCAATGGTGAAAAAAGTAAGGTTCTACATTTAGGCAAGAAAAACCAAATACACAGGTACAGTATAGGTGGTACCTTGCTCAATAGTAGTAACTGTGAGAGGGATCTTGGAGTCCTAGTGGACAATCACTTAAATAGTGTGCTGCAGCTGCCAAAAAAGCCAACACAGTGCTAGACTGCATTAACAGAGGGATAGAATCAAGATCACGTGAAGTGTTAATAGCACTTTACATTGCCTTGGTAAGGCCACACTTGGAATACTGCATCCAGTTTTGGTCACCACGATGTAAAAAAGATGTTGAGACTCTAGAAAGAGTACAGAGAAGAAAAACAAAGATGATCAGAGGACTGGAGACTAAACCATATAAAGAACTGTTGCTGGAATTGGGTATGTCTAGTTTAACGAAGAGAAAGACGATGGGGGACATGATAGCAGTGTTCCAATATCTCAGGGGCTGCCACAAAGAAGAGGGAGTCAAGCTATTCTCCAAAGCACCTGAAGGCAGGACAAGAAGCAACGGATGGAAACTAATCAAAGAGAGAAGCAACCTTAGAACTAAGGAGAGATTTCCTGACAGTTAGAACAATTAATCACTGGAACAACCTGCCTTTAGAAGTTATGAATCCTCCAACACTGGAAGTTTTTAAGAAGAAATTGGACAACTTTTTGTCTGAGATGGTATAGAATTTCCTGCCTGAGCAGGGGGTTGGACTAGAAGACCTCCAAGGTCTCTTCCAACTCTATTATTATTGTTGTTGTTATCATTGTTGTTAACATTCTGGGAAGTCTCCTGGTAGCTGCATTTCAGATCTCTTTAAACAGATCATCTTTTCTCTTTCTTTTTAGCTTAATGAATGAGGTGGTTCACACATCTCCTACCATAGGCAGTAATGTAGAAGAAATTGTAGTGAAAAACACACATTTCCTTATGTGGGATATTGGTGGACAAGAGTCATTAAGATCATCCTGGAATACGTATTATTCAAATACAGAAGTAGGTGACTGTTTTATTATGATTTTTGCCCCTTTATGGTATCAGAGCTCTTTTGGTGCACTGTTTCATAGCCAATAGCTGTTGGCCATGTTAAACTTCAGGTTTATGACCATGATCTAGGGCAGTGGTTCTTAACCTTTTTGAACGAATCGCCCCCTTGAGCCAATGAGGAAGTTGTCATCGCCCCCCTCCCCCAACATAACCTCTCAATCACAACATAGGAAATAAGTCTTCAATTTATGCAAACACTTTTTTTGTTTTCTTTAAAATTGTCATCAGGACATATCGATGCAAATAATTTATTTCCAGTCTTTTTCCCATATCTCAACTGTGTGGAAAATTTTGGTGCCACCCGTCACTTTATTCCCAAACTTCGTGATACATGTATTTCATTATTATCCTATTTATTCAAGGCACTTAAATGTAATGACCACTGAAAACAAAATTCAATTGCAAGAAAGTGAAATGCCCGAAAAGAAAAACAGTAACATTTAATGATTGAATTACAAGTGAAATTTAAGACGCAAAAAGAAATATAAAAAGGGCATAAGAACAAACCGCAGTGCAGAAACGAAGAATTTCAAGACGAAAACTCTGAAACTAAAATAAGATTAGAAGAAAGTATATATAGTCACACACACTGTAAAAACAATTAAAAAGACACAAAGAAAATATAATATCGAACTGGAGTGCACGCTAAAAAAGTACAATACAAAGAGACACACAAAACAGCATGTGAATGTTTCAAAAGAAGTGCTGTCCCCTCCATCATTGCCCATTCTGGCCAATGGTGTGCCACTGTATGGGTAGAGCAGGGGTAAGCAATCCAAAACACTCAAAGAGCCACTTGGACCTGTTTCCCACCGAAAACAAAACACAGGGAGCCGCAAAACCCTTTTGACATCTAAAACGAAGATAACATTGCATATATCCTTTTTTACCTTTATTATATATATATATATATATATATCTTCAGTGTTATTTTCATTTTAGATGTCAAAACGGTCTCTCTCTCTCCCTCCCTCTCTCTCCCTCTTTCTGCCCTTAGTCTGCCAGTCCTCTTCCCCACTCAGTGTGTGTGTGTGTATGTGTGTGTGTGTGTGAGAGAGAGAGAGAGAGGCACTTGCGCTTCCTCTCTCTCTCTCTCTCTCTCTCTCTCCTCTCTCTCTCTTTTTCTCTTTCCCCTCTCCCTCTTTCTCTCTTTTCTCTCCCTCCCATCCCCCTTCTTTCTCCAGATGAGGAGAGAGAGAGAGAGAGATAACGAAAGGCAGAGGTGCCGAAGGGGTGGGGGAGCAGGAGGCAGCAGAAAACCCCGTCGCCGCTGGAGGCACTCAATTCTGCTGCCCCCCGGCTCACAGTCATGTTGGCAGGCTGTCCCATGTGCCGCTGGCATCCCCAGACTCAAGTCGGAGTCATGGGGCATCTGCAGAATGCCCTGCTCGTCAGCTGCATTGCCAAGCCTCCCCTCGCGCCACCGGCGTCCCCGGGTATCCGTGGAATGCCCCCGTCAGCTGTGTCGCCAAACCTCCTGCGCCGCCAGCGTCCTCGGTCGGAATCAGGACAATGATCCGTCTCCCACCAGGACCAATACTGGAGCCTCCCATGCTACCGGTAGGTCCATCATGCAGGAGGAGCTGGGACCGCATCGCACGGCGCTCCCAGCGCTCCGCAACCCACCAGTGTCGCCCAGGGAGTGATGCCCCTGCCAGCCGTGCCCCAGCTGGGACTGCCACCCAGAGGGCAGCAGGAGGAAGAAGGGGAGGAGGAGGAGGAGGAGGGCAAGGAAGTCGGGCCCCAGGAGGCGGCGCTCCCACGGGTCTGTCTGGGATTTTTCTGCTGCTGGTTGGAAAATGCCTCCCCCTCCCTTTCTCTCACCCCCATCTTCTACTCACCTCACATTCTTCGCTGGCAAAGCAGCCGGGACTCCGGTGCGCTTTCCCGGCCACCTGGGCCAATGGTCCCGTGGCTGGGGATCGCAGGGGCTGCTCTCTCTCAGGGCCGCAGCTTGCAGGAAGGCTGGCCCGCTCAGCTGAGGTTCTGGTGGGCTGCTCCCAGCGGGGATCCCGGGGCTTCCCTGCATATTTCTCCAGCCATGTGCATCTCGGACGGGGCGAGCCAGGGAAAGGACTTCCTGGCCGTGCTTCTCCCAGGGGGCGGGGACCCGGGTGCAGGGCCAATCGGGAGCCCTGCAAGGGGGCAAATCCACATGAGAGAGAGAGAAGCACAAGTGCTTCTCTCTGTCTCTGTCTCTCTCTGCAAATGGTGGAGGAGTCTTGGAGCCGCAGGGGAAGGCTCAAAAGTGTCCCCAAAATTTCTCGCTTCATTGCCCCCATATCTCCCCCTTTTCGTTCCTTCGTCCCCACATTGCCTCTTTTCGTTCCATCGCCCCCCCTGAAAAATGAAATCTCTCCCTGGGGGGGGCGATACGCCCAGGTTAAGAACCAGTGGTCTAGGGCAATGTTCTCCAACCTTTTCCAGGTTAGTGGCCTGGCGTGGGGGGAGGAGGAGGCAGTTTTTTGTTAGGGGCAGGTGGTGGACATGCACACAGCTTCATTTATAAATGGGGCTGTGAGCATTGGAGCGAGGCTGGCATCTGCACTGGTCCACCACTCACATGGTCCGGTTGCAAATAGGCCATTGCCTATAGTGGCCCCCAGCCCACAGATTGGGCACTCTTGGTGTAGGGAACAGATTTCCTGACATTGGTGACATCTTCAGAGACAAGGTGATCACAGACAACTAAACAAGGAATAACCGGGTTCCTGTCTTTATAGCCAGGTGTCCTGACTTCTGAATGGCCCTTAGCCAAGCTGGTTTGCAACAGGTACAGGTTAAGGATGGCTAGTCTCTGATTGGTTCTTTGTTTATGCCCAATGCTGATTGTTCAGATAAATACTGCATCTCACTTTGAGATGGTTTGTATTAAGAAAAAGTGGGAGGGCATTATTATAAATACATCAGCTGGTACCAAGGTTCCATTCTGCCCAATGATTTAGCAAGTGCTTGAGATGAGTTTTAAAGCAGGATATTCCTGGAAAGACAATAATAGAAAAAGGCTTTGCTTGGAGTCTCTTTGTTTTTAAGGCTTCCAAGAACTTGCCATGAGAAGTACCACATGGTATTGATCTCCGAAAAGTCTGAAGAGGAAAACAAAAAGTTATTTCTAGAGAGTTTCTGTGCTAAATCGTTTGATTGTCCCTGCTTCTGTTATTTTGTACCATAAGATTTTCTCGCCATTTGCTCTCAGAGAGGAGCGGGAACTTGAAGAAAGAGTAGAAAAAGAAGCTATGGTGCTCTTGTTTGTGCAACAGACTTGCGCAGTTGCACATACATAAAAAGTTTCATCTTCTGGGATACTGCCTATTTTACAACATATTTCTTCAGTTCTTTCTTCAACTCTTCCTTTTTCCACAGTTTATAATCCTTGTAGTGGACAGCATTGATCGTGAGAGGTTGTCTGTCACAAAAGAAGAACTCTACCGAATGTTGGCTCATGAGGTATTTCATTTAGTCTTGCTGTATTCCTTATAAATTTCCAGGATTTATATCAAGGAATCTCCAAAGGAGGATTGTTGCTGAGAAAATTCTATGGATGTATTTGAAATCAGCATTATCCTAGTTTGGATCAAGGGAGCTTTGACCTTTATTCCTGGAATGTCAACTTCAGTTTGGATCTTAAGTGCTGTAAAAGTGGATGGCAGAACCTGCCAACTAGTGCAGAAGAAGAGTTCCAGTTTTATAACCCAGTTATTTCGGAAAGTTTGACAAATCTCTGAAACAGCCTTCTGGGAAGAAGAAAGTATTTCATTGGCAAAAATTATGAGGTCCAGCAGTGGAGAAGTACTTTCCATTGATGGGGAGACAAACTTTGAAAATGGCTAAAATTTCATATTTTAAAGTGTTGACTTTTTGTTGTTTGTTAAACTTACATGTCATTGTGCAGTACTGCCTAAAAAAGAGTGTCCCTTTCTGGCACCGGGGAAATGCATCACCACCTTGTGTTAAAGCAATTGTCAGAATTAAAGTTATAGTAGCATATATATTTATATAGGATATATATATGTGTAGAAAGTAGCATCATAGTTATCCAAGTCATCTAAATATTGCAATTTACAGGATTTACAAAAAGCTGCTGTACTCATTTTTGCAAATAAGCAAGATATGAAGGGTTGTATGACTGCAGCTGAAATTTCCAAGTATCTAACCCTTAGTTCCATAAAGGATCACCCATGGCATATTCAGTCCTGCTGTGCATTAACAGGAGAAGGGTAAGTATTGTAATAAAATATTTTACTTTGGAGATACTTACAATTTCTTTATTTCTTATTCAAGTTATGTAAATATTTCTAAATACATTATTAATACTAGGAAATTGTTAATAGAAAAAAGGGGGTATGATTACAATGCCATTAGTTTCTTACAACTTAAACTAAATAAGAAAACATGAACATATTTCTGAATATTTCACTGAGTAATTTTCAAAAAGCTTTAAAATCACTCAGCAGTTTGATTTATTAACTATTTCCTGCTTAATCAGATATTTCAAATCAAATACGTTTGGGTCTGGGGCAGAATGGAAATGTGTGTAACATACTGCAGGATAATTCTAAATTTGGGGTCACTGGATAGAAGGCAGGTATATTAAAATGAGCTAATAGACTTAGCTATTGTTCACTATCTTTAAACTGTTCCACAAGTTCAAGATTTTTCTGTTCAGGAGTATTTGTTGATTGAAGAAATCTAGATTAGGGAACTTCGATGTAGTGTCCAGATAGACCTCTGCTTTTTTCTTTAACTAAAATCATTATGTTATTGTGCCTGGGCTTGGCCTGGAGCAGATTGGGGTGGCAAAATACTAAAGTGGTACAAAAGTTAATGCCTTCCTTCCTTCCTTCCTTCCTTCCTTCCTTCCTTCCTTCCTTCCTTCCTTCCTTCCTTCCTTCCTTCCTTCCTTCCTTCCTCCCTCCCTCCCTCCCTCCCTCCCTCCCTCCCTGTCTTCTCCCTTCCTCCAGTTAATTCCCAAGGCAGTAATAGCGAAGGTTATGGAAAGATCTGGATTCAAGGCAAACATCAGAAGAAAACTTTTTAGTTGTATAATCACAAAACAATGCATTTTGTTTAGGTTCCTGACATTTTGCCTTTAAATAATGATCTCTTAATTGAGACTACTAGTGCTACAATGATTAACAAACGAATATTTGTTAAGACTTGAGTTTTATTCTTTTCTCCCAGATTGTGCCAAGGGCTGGAATGGATGACTTCCCGAATTGGAGTAAGATAATTCCTCTGGAGTGGAAATGTGAATTATCCCATGGACTACCCTTTTTTGCTTGTCTGCTTAGTGTAGCAACAGGTTTAATTTAAAAAGGAAAAAAAAACATTTGAGACCTCCACAACAAGCAACACTTGAATCAAGTGCAGCTAGTCAAAACTCAGAGTATTTTTTAAACTTTTTAAAAATGCACTAATCTTGGATGGATAAAACTGTTCTCCTACAACATAAGCTAAAGCACTATGCCTTGTATAACCAAATTCGCAGTTGAAAAGGTTCCTTCTTGCAGCTTAATATCCTGTAGCAGTTTGTTTCCCTTTTTGTTTTATGCTACAACATTAAGCTTTAAAACTTCCAGGATTATAGATTTTAAAGTCAGTGGATTTCCAGGGGATGGGAATTCCAGTGTCAGTACACAATATTGGAATTCTCCAACACTGAAAGGATTATTTATTTGCTATGAATGCTGTTGCCTTTTACCATTATATTTCTGCCTGAGAAAGTATACACTTTTTTCTTAAAACATATGCTATAAATATTTTATATATTGAGGATTTTGATAAAATGATTATAGAAAAAAAAACTTCATGTTATGCAGGAGGGCTAATTGTACTGCACTGTGTTTTAGCAATGCATATTTAACAGAGAAAACTATTCCAGTATAACTAGAGATGTGTTTATCAAATGATAGTACATGTCATCTCAAACTCTTTGGGATTTTGTGCTATGAGTCAATGGGATCGTTTAATTGGATTCAAATTATTGATTAATGGAATTAAATTATTTGAATGGTGTGAATAATGTATGAAATAATAAGTTTGAAAAAGTAACTGCTAATTATTCATTGAAGAAAATTAGAAAGTATGCTTGAAATTAATTCTGTTCTGTGCAAATTGGCCCATGACTTTTTCTTATAGAAATCTGGATTATTAATGTGATTTTCTTCCAGAATTAGAACTCGTACTACATCTCAGTGTCTTATTTTGTATAGACTATGTGAATGGCTTGTGTTTTCATGGACAGTTATTGTAAATGTCCCACTAACAGTATTATGTAGTATTTTTAAATCTCAAAGGTGTCTGTTTCTTATGAAGAGGAATTTTTTGACATGTAGTAATGCTGGTGCTGTCATGTGACATCGAAGCTGATTGTGGACCCTCCTTGATCTCCTTGTCATGGTCACAGAGGCAGTTTATGGTTTAAAAAGTTGAAATCTATAATACATTTAGAAATGGCTAGGTTGGGGAAGGCCAGTGTACTTAAGTATACAGTATAAGCCCCAATAATGTCAGGAAGTGATGCAAATTATGACATTTCTGCCAGTTGCATCATGATACTTGTGATTATGCTTCTCATTATTTGCAGACACTGATTTTGATGTATCTAAAAACTTCAATTCAGCATATTCTGTAAATGAAAGCCTGAATAGAGAACTCATTTTGACTTAATGCAAAAAGAATGTGTGTTATAGTTTAAAGAAGACTGTATCTTCATGAGGAAACAATCTTTTAGAACAGAGGTTCCCAACCTTTTGGGCACCAGGGACCAGTTCTGTGGAGAGAGGTTTTTCCGCGGACCGGAGAGTGCGTGGGTTTGTGTGCTGCCTGCATCCTGTGCATGGGTCTTTCCTTGTTTGTGCAACTGGTTGCTGGCATGCCCCACGGACCGGGGGTTGGGGACCCCTGTTTTAGAACAGTATTTCTTGAAGCCTCATTTTCTATCAGAAGAAAATGAGAAGCAAATGTTTGAGACATAGAAGTCAACTCTTGTGATTTTATAGATATATCCAGGTAGTTTTCTTGGTTACTAGTGAAATGGTGTGCCATTGCCTTCCTTGTAATCTGAACCAATTTAGTTTTCTGAGATCAGCCAAGTGAACAGTTAATTCTACTATTTCTTCTGGAGGGCATTTTTCCATTCCATTAAATTTTCTAAGAACATTTTAAAAAAGGGTATCAAAGTGGGTCATTTAGCTTTAAAACTCACTTTTGGAAAAGGCTACTTATTCATTTCAAATATTAACTGAAATTACATTTACCAGCCACTGTGATAGTTAGGAAGCAAATAAGCAAGCAAGAAAACTAGGGTTATTTATTATTATTTATTATAATTTATTATAGATTTGTCCCGGTAGCATGTATGAGGTAAACTCAGCATACATATACATGGACATGTGCATACATGCACATGTGTATTCATTTAATAACCAAGTTACCTTTCATTAAAATAAGAATTGTTGCTTCTCCATAATTTTGCTTTGCTTATTCCTGGCATTTATCCCATTACACATTTCTCTGGAGAAAACATCTTTAAGTCTAATTTCAAAGGAACTCTTAATTGAAATTTAGTTATATTGCTATCCCCTTAATTCTTCTATTCATCCTTTTGATGTTGTCAACTACAAATTACTCTACTGTACCTTTTTATAACCCAAATTCCATAACTTGAAGGTACAGATAGACTTTGAATAGGAACAATAATAATCTACAGAGTAACAATTGATGTATGATTTGTTACTTGGGGCCAATACTGTTTTTGAATCGCTGGATAGATGTGTGTCTCATCATCTATTAATTGTTTACAAACTAGAGATATCTTAAGAGTTGGGATGTTTTGGGAATATCTGTTCCATTATCTCACTGTGATTCTCTTGTGTCCAAGATGAGTTCAAAAGAGTTTTAACAATTTCTGATCCATGGTTCTTCTAATTCTTTGCCTTGCTTGTATCCTATGTGATCATTTGAAAGGAAGGTTTAAGTGAGATAATATATCATAACAGATCATTTTCATTCTTTCTTTGAGTCCATTTATGATCCTCACAGTAACTGGAAAGATACCATTTTTTTAATAGAGGAAAACGGTATGTTTTTAAATCTCAGCTCTTTCATGGTATGAAATTAGGAAAAGCTGGCCCATTTTGGTATTATCGTTTCATATGGTCATAAGGTTTTATCACTTTTATATTAAATGGTGAGCATGACTTTGGGCTGTAATTATGTTGAGGTGAATTAAATTGCATGGTTATGTAAAACCCTTTGTGCTGCTGTAAAAACTGCTGGCAACGCAATATTGTGATGGGGCAAGAATCAAAGAGAGGCTGATTGGCCAATAAAACACCACTGTCAAGAATGAAACTTTGGCAGCTATGTGCCTCTTCATTTCCACTTGCCATTAGAGTAAGGGAGGAGGTGTTGCTTTAGAATGGGTTAATGGAGAAACGAACCCTCTATGATTCTGCTGAAGGCCATAGAGCCTGAAACCTTTCGTCTGCTTCTTCTCTACACCTGCTGCAGTGTCCTTGGAAAGATTTCAGGCTCTCACGGACTTCAGCCGAATTGTAAAATCCATCTAACCCATTCTAAAACAACACCCTCCGCCTTACTTTAATGGCAAGTTGAAATGAAGAGGTCAAAGTTTCAATCTTGACAACCACTCTTACTGTGTTTGCACCCACCTTTTGCATGCAAGTACGATTGGTTCTCTGAATTGTGACCATGGATTTTATTTTTTAAATTTGGATATATTACATTTTGTATTTCTGTAATGAGCAATTGATTCAGTTCCAAAACTCACTGAACTTGTACTGAAATAAACAATGAAAATACATATTTAGGTGCTACGGATTACTTTGTTGGTCTTACTTATTAAAGCTGTCTTTCCTTTAACAAACGAGCATCCAGAGAATTTATGTCAGCACTGAGGACTCATAAAATCGGTTAATACCACCCTCTTCACCCCCCACAGTCATGTGGTAAAAATAATTCTGCACATCACCAACATTAGTTTGGTAATTTGCTAAAGGAGATGTACTTAGTACTTTTGAAATGTTATCCCTTATGTCCGTGGTGGCAAACCTATGGCACACATGCCACAGGTGGCACACAGAGCCCTTTCTATGGGCACGTGTGCCGTCGCCCCAGTCCTAGGCCTTCAGCTGGGTTTTATAAAACCTTTTCACTTTTGGCTTCCGCTGCCATATGCAAAAAAGGTTCAATCAATTTCAACTTCTCACGGGGGAAAAATAGGTCTCACAAAGTTAGAATTGATTGATTGAACTTTTTAGTCCTACCCAGTCTGTCGTTACCACTGCAGCCACTCCCACCCAATGATAGACCATGCCCACCTGGCACTCAACAATACATATGTGGGTTTTGGGTTGCAGTTTGGGCACCTGGCTTCTAGAAGTTTCGCCATCACTGCCTTATGTTATATTTCCAGTAGCAGTTGGGTTTTTGTGGTTAGCTCTTAATTCCTGTGCTAGCAAGAAAGACTTCCTATTTTGTAAATATCAAATTATAGAAGTGTTTCTTCTAGCAGATTAGAAGGGGAAAAAAGTATTGTGGCAACTTTTTTTTTACAATCACGCACACAAATTAATAAACTAGAAGAACGAAAGTGTAATAAATCTGAATGAGTACTGTGTAGCCTTTTGAATTTACCCTGATTATATGCTTCAGGTAAGTTTGTCATTTTCAAGACTAAGTTAAGGAAGTATACAAAATTTCTGTTGAAGGGAGTTTATCTGAACATGCATACAAATACAAAGAGACTTGCACTTCTCTCTCTCTCTCTCTCTCTCTCTCTCTCTCTCTCTCTCTCTCTCTCTCTCTCTCTCTCTCTCTCTCTCTCTCTCTCTCTCTCTCTCTCTCTTTCTCTCTCTCTCTGTGTGTGTGTGTCGCTATTTTCTGACAAGCTGACAAGCTTATTGGGCGGGGCTCCTCCCTTTGCTGCATCTCTCCAGGAAGGGCAAGAGAGAGCCAGCCCAATAATGTGTGTCATCTTGTTCGAGAAGAACCTCAAGCCAGCTTGTCAGGTGAGCAGAAGATCGGAGAGAGGGGGGGAGAGAGAAAGAAAGAGAGAAAGAGGGAGACAGAGAGGGAAAAAAGGGAGAGGAAAGAAAGGGAGAGAAAAAGGAGAAGGGGAGGAAAGAAAGGAAAGAGAAAGGAAAAAAGGAGAGAGGAAAGAAAGGAAGACAAGAGAGGGAGAAGAAAAAGGAAAGGGAAAGGAAGAGGAAAGAATAGGAGAGTAAGAAGGAGAGAGGGAGAAGAAAGAAAGGGAGGAAAGGGGAGACTACAAGGGAGACGAAAGAGAAAGGCAAGAGAGAAAGAAAGGAAAGGGAGACGAAAGAAAAAGGAGAAGGGAGGAAGGAAAGGAAAAAGGAAAGGGAGAGGAAAAAAGAGAAAAAAGGGAAGGGGGAGGAAAGAGGAAAAAAGGGAGACTAAAGAGAAAGGAAAGGGGGAGAGGGAGAAGCAAGAAAGGGAGGAAAGAAGGGGAGACTAAGGGAGAGGAAAGAGGGAGACAAGAGAGAGAAGGGAAAGGAAAGGAAGAGGAAAGAACGGGAGAGTAAGAAAGAGAGGGAGAAGAAGGAAAGGAGACTACAAGGGAGAGGAAAGAAAGGAAAGGAAGGAAGAAGGAAAGAAAGGGAGAGGAAAGAAAGGCAAGAAAGAAAGGAAAGGGAGAGGAAAAAAAGAAGGGAGAGGAAAGAGGAAAGAAAGGGAGACTAAAGGAGAGGGAGAGGAAAGGAAAAAGGAAAGGGAGACTAAGGGAGAGGAAAGGAAGAGGAAAGGGAGACAAAGGAAAGGGAGAGGAAAGAAAGGGAGACTAAGGGAGAGGAAAGAAAGGAAAGGGAGACTAAGGGAGAGGAAAGAAAGGGAGAGGAATGTTAGGGAGACTAAGAGAAAGAGGGAGAGGAGAGAGAGAGAATTCATGCACAGCAGCTTCTATTTCTTTTTAATTAAACTCTTCAATCAAGGTCCCCACCGCTTGTGTGTGTGTGCGTGCGCACAAGTTTTGCGGCTCCCACTGTTTTCTCTGGGAAATGAGTCCAAATGGCTCTTTGAGTGTTTAAGGTTGCAGACCCCTGCCCTATAGCATAATACTCATATATATCTAAATCCACATGGATAGTATGTTCTCATTATGCATAATCAACAAGCTCTGCATCAAGACTATGTACACACTGTTCATTTTTATCTTGAGATCTCATCTATCTAACTTTGGAGAAAATAAGTGGCAAAGATAACAATTATTTTCTGTATTTGATGGAAACAACCTACTTGTAGACAATCATCCCATTGGAGATAAGTAAAAATCCCAATTTCACCAATTCTTTTAAATCAGAATTTTTTGAAAATATAAACCTTGAAAGTTGCCTTAGATAACGTGCTCAGAAGAGAATCTTAAGACTAAATGTAATCTATTGTGCAGGTCCAACAGTTTTTAGTCACTTAACATTCTTCTAGGAGTATTATTATTGGCCATGGTTGGTAAAATGGTACCTCACTTTAGTAATGTTCAAAGGGTCATGTATTTCCCTGGCCTATAACAAATGATATAGCTAGTTGCTATAGTCATGTGGGGATTCTACAGAATATAATCGTTATACCTCTTCCTTTAAGAGTGCAACCCAACTGAAAAAGTTTTAATCCTAAATTACCAGCTATGTATCTGCGATGCTGCCAAAGGTGAATTCACCATCCTAACAGAAATGCGTATAATGCCTTAGAGGTATGCTGGAAAACTCCAGAATGTATAAAGTTTTCAATCACAGACATTTCAGCAAATATTTGAAGAGCTATTTATCAATGTGATTGCTGTCATTTTATGTTACTGCACAACTAAATCTGCCTATGGAGTGTTGCCATCATTTTGGATTTATAGACCTTTGAAGAGAGCTTTGCTCAACCAAACTGACTTTAGATCAAGGGCAATATTTCATTTGAGTGATTTCGTGAAATAATGTGGCTCCTTTGTTGTTAAGAGTAAAATACTAGTATTCTATTACCCTGCTCTAAAGCCTTCTATGATATTTGTGACCCAATAGAAGCTTTTATAAAAGAAGCACCTTCTGAAGCTTCCCATCAATTACTCCAAACTTCTGAGGAAATGCAAGCCACCTGGGCAAAAATACATCTTTGCAAATAGTAAAGGAAGGCAGTCAGCTGATGTGAAGCATTTTTGTTATTTTTTCAGTAAGACAATCATGTCTCTACAGCACAAAAGATTTCTTGAGACAAATTCAACTTGCCATTTACAATCCTTGTAATCCTACTCTATATATTTCATTATAAGGTGATGTTTGTATATCATTCAAAATACCACAAGATCAAACATCCAGAAAGCAATATGTGATTATGTGTGCCAAAAGTTTGAAATGACTCATTGAAATACAGGAGCTCTTGAAATTATGTTAAAAGCCAGAGGTTGCCAATCCCAGCTGTAAATGGACAATGTGTTAAAGATAATGTTGAAGACTGAGTCATCTTTTGACATTTATGAACTCTATTTGACCACTTGGACAAATGGTGAAAAATAGACAAGAGAAAGAGTCTTCACATTCTTTCTCTCTACTCTTGACTTCAAATACAATAAATGTCTACTAGCATTAATTGGTAGCTTGTAATTATTCAATAGTCTGCACCAAAACAACTACAGTATCAGCATTTTTTCTTTTTAAATGAGATTTTCTCCTTGAGAACTCTGAAAATGTGTGAGCAATCTTTGCTACGCAAAGAATGGTCCAGGCCAACCTTTGCTACATGAGCTGCATTGGATGTCAGTTTACTTCTAGGTCCAATTCAAGGAGTCGGTTATGACCTTTAAAGCCTAGATGAGATGGTGTCAGGCTGCCTTTGGAACTCATCAGCGTATCCACCCAGTCAGGTAGGAAAGATACGTTGCAGTCCCTTTCAGTTAAAGAGTTCTGACTGGCAAAGTCCACAAAGAGAACTTTTTCTACCGGTATTATTGCCCTCTGCCCTTTGGAATATTATGCCCGTAGAGGCAGGATGGGCCCTAGTTTCTTGACCATTCAAAAATATCTAAAGACTTGGCTCTGCCATTTTGCTTGAGGATTGCAAAGGATCACACAGCTCTAGGGCTGGCTAGCACCCTTGGGGCCTTCCTCCCCCCCACCTTTTAATTAACTTTTCATGTTGAATTTTAAATATTCTTACTTTTTTTAAACAAAATAAATTCTGTATATTATGGAACACATCCTCTAACAAGGGCTTCTTTTGAATTAAAAGGTGTCACCAACTTGTAGTCTGGCCCACTATCAGGCCATGGGCTGTTGGCCACTGGACCGCATGAGTGGCTGGCCAGTGCACGCACTGTGTGCTCGCATCCCTCTTGTTATTGTCGCAGCATCACACAGGTGCTAGCAATGCCATGAGGTTCGGGTGGGCACTAGTGTTGCCACAAGGCAGCCCCTACTTGCCTTAGTGTCATGGTGTTGCACAGGTGCTAGCAATGCTGTAAGCATTGGGCGGGCACTAGCATCACCCACTTCGACTAGCATCATGGCATCAGGCTGGGCTCAGGCTGCTGCTGCTCAATGCCAGGTCGGTTGTAAATAAAGCTCCCCTCATCCATGATCTTCTCCTGGATGAGGAGGCCGACCTCGCATGTGTGACCGAGACCTGGCTGGGCCCGGAGGGAGGAGTTCCTCTCTCTGAGATGTGTCCAGCCGGGTTTCAGGTATGGCACCAGCCACGACCCCAGGGAAGGGGGGGAGGAGTGGCTATTATAGCCAAGAAGACTTTTAGCCTACGCAGGCTCGCTGTTTCTGAGATTGCGGGTTGTGAGTTGCTCCTTGTGAAGTTGGACCTAGGGGTTCAGGTGGGCTTGTTGCTCACGTACCTGCCTCCCAGCTGCGTGTCAACAGCCCTGCCTGCGCTACTTGAGGGGGTTGCTGGGCTGGTGGTTGAGTTCCCCAGGCTTATTGTCTTGGGGGACTTAAATCTTCCATCGCTCGGCGAATCCTCTGGGTTGGCGCAGGAGTTCATGGCCACCATGGCAACCATGAACCTGACTCAGGTAGTTCAGGGTCCGACTCACGAGAGGGGACACACTCCCGACATGGTATTCCTCTCAGAACAGTTGAGCAATGATCTGAATTTAAGGGGCTTAGATATTTTGCCTATGTCATGGTCAGACCATTTTCTGTTGCGGCTTGTTTTCAAGGCTCCAATCCTCCCCCGCAGGGAGGCGGAACCGATTAGGTGGTTCCGCCCCAGACGTCTGATGGATCCAGAGAGTTTTCAGAGGACGCTTGGGGAAATACCGGATTCTCTCATTCACAGTTCGGCAGAGTCCCTGGTTACGGCCTGGAATATGGCTGCGAAGGGGGCTCTTGACCGGATTGCGCCGCTGCGACCTCTCTGTGGTAGCAGACCCAGGAGATCTCCTTGGTTTACTGAGGAACTCAGGGGGATGAAGCGCCAGAAGAGACGCCTAGAGAAGCGATGGAGGAAAAGCAAATCCGTATCTGACCGAACACTTGTAAGATCTTATATCAAGACTTATCAGGTGGCGCTCAAGGCGGCAAGATGCGCGTATCATTCCGCCTTGATTGCATCTGCGGAATCCCGCCCAGCCGCCCTGTTCAGGGTAACTCGCTCCCTCCTTAATCAGGGGGGGGGGTTGATGCACCCTTGCAGGGTAGTGCTGAGGACTTTAATAAGTTTTTCGCGGATAAAATCGCCCAGATTCGGATGGACCTTGACTCCAATTGGAATGCAGTATCGGCTGATAATGATTCAGTCGAGATGACAGGGACTCGTCTTGATCCTGTTGTGTGGGAGGAGTTTGACCCGGTGGCACCTGATGAAGTCGACAAGGCCATTGGAGCTGTGAGCTCCGCCACCTGTTTATTGGACCCGTGCCCCTCCTGGCTGGTTTCGGCCAGCAGGGAGGTGACGCGGGGCTGGGTTCAGGAGATTGTCAACGCTTCTTTGAGGGAGGGGTCCTTTCCGGCTCCCTGCAAGGAGGCAATTGTGCGCCCCCTCCTCAAGAAGCCTTCCCTGGACCCAGCTGTTTTAAACAACTACCGTCCTGTCTCCAATCTTCCCTTTATAGGGAAGGTTGTTGAGAAGGTGGTGTCACTCCAGCTCCAACGGTCCTTGGATGAGGCCAATTATCTGGGCCCTCAACAGTCAGGATTCAGGCTCGGCTACTCCACGGAAACTGCTTTGGTCGCGCTGACGGATGATCTCTGGCGGGCCCGGGATAGGGGATTATCCACTATCCTGGTGCTACTTGACCTCTCAGCGGCTTTCGATACCATTGACCATGGTATCCTTCTGCACCGACTGGAGGGGTTGGGGGTTGGAGGCACTGTTTTGCGGTGGTTCACCTCCTACCTCACTGGTCGGTCGCAGTCGGTGTTGGCAGGGGGTCAGAGGTCAACCCCTAGGTTCCTCCCTTGTGGGGTCCCTCAGGGATCGGTCCTCTCCCCTCTGCTGTTTAATATCTACATGAAACCACTGGGCGAGATCATCCGACAACACGGGGTGAGATATCATCAGTATGCTGATGATACCCAGCTTTACATCTCCACCCCGTGTCATTTCAGTGAAGCAGCGGAAGTGATGTGCCGATGTCTGGAGGCTGTTAGGGTTTGGATGGGTGCCAACAGGCTCAAACTCAACCCCGACAAGACGGAGTGGCTATGGGTTCTGCCTCCCAAGGATATTTCAATCTATCCGTCCATTAGCCTGGGGGGGAGCTTTTGACCCCCTCGGAGAAGGTCCGCAACTTGGGCGTCCTCCTCGATCCACAGCTAAATTTGGAACATCATCTTTCGGCTGTGGCGAGGAGGACATTTGCCCAGGTTCGCCTGGTGCACCAGTTGCGGCCCTATTTGGACCGGGAGTCTCTTCTCACAGTCACTCATGCCCTTATCACCTCGAGGTTCGACTACTGCAATGCTCTCTACATGGGGCTACCTTTGAAAAATGTTCGGAGACTTCAGGTAATGCAGAATGCAGCCGCGCGAGCAGTGTTGGGCTTGCCTAGAAATGCCCACATTTCGGCATCACTCCGCGAGCTGCATTGGCTGCCAATTGGTCTCCGAACCCAATTCAAAGTGTTGGTTATGACCTATAAAGCCCTACATGGCATTGGACCAGGTTATTTACGGGACCGTCTGCTGCCCCATGAATCCCAGCAGCCGGTTAGGGCCCACAGAGTGGGCCTTCTCCAGGTCCCGTCAGCCAGACAGTGTCGCCTGGCGGGGCCTAGGGGAAGGGCCTTCTCTGTTGCGGCCCCGGCCCTCTGGAACCAACTTCCCCCAGAGATCCGTGTCGCCCCCACCCTCTTCGCCTTTCGTAGATTGCTTAAAACATACTTTTGCCGGCAGGCCTGGGGCAGCTAACACCTTGCCCCTAGCCGGTGTATGTTTCTGTGTATGTTTGTGGAGTGATTGGTTTCTTTTAGCTCAAGGGTTTTTTATAGATATGTGTTTATTGTAATTTCTATCATGCTGTGAGCCGCCCTGAGTTCTTTGGAATAGGGCGGCATAGAAATTAAATAAATAAATAAATAAATCATGCCATTGCTATCATCACTACAAGTGCAACATCCCCACTTGCTCTAGCATTGCTACATTGAGCAGGTGCTCATGGTCCCATTTGCGTCATGTGCACAATACTGCCTCATTTGTGCATGCGTGGCCCCATTCTTGTGCGCATGCTTGCATGCATAAAGGTGCCTCCACCCCACCCCCCACCCCAGACTGCCAACCCAGAAAGATTGGGGACCCCTGCCCTAGGTTTTTGGATTTGTAGCTTGCACTTTCATGCTAAAATCACTCATTGTTCCATAACTGTGCCATTCATTGAATGCATCACATGGCATTTCTTTTGCCATTTGAATACCATCCAGAGATGGTTCCCAAAGAATGCCAGCTGAGTAATTGTCCTTTTTGGTTGAGGACCAAATGCAGGATCTCTTTTCCAGCGAAGTCAGAAATGATGGGATTAAGAGTAAAAAAATAAGTGATACAGTTGTTAATAAAAATGAAAATAATATTTTGATTATGAAGAGAAAGAAAACGTGTGAACTTGTGACTTAAAGGTTTGATAATTAGAAAGGGTAAATTATAGAAAGAAGAAAATTATGTTGTAATCTTAGAGAAAGATAAAATATAAATATAATTGCTGTTAAGATCAGCACTATATAACGTTTTCTCTTTTTGTTTCTTTCTTTGCACTTTTTCCTCTTATTACTTTTATACACATACATACATACATACATACATACATACATACATACATACATACATACATACATACATATGAGAAACAAGGTGTCATGATTGCAAGCAGAATATGATTTATAAGAGATCACATACTTTAAATGCAGTGGATTTGGGTTCAGTCTCTGAAATCTCATGCTAAGAGAACCAGGAATTGAATAATGTAAAGATTCCCAGTAAGAAATCTTTGTGACTTTTGGAATAAAAAGGTGATTTGGATATAATCTGGTTCTGGTATCAAACACCTACAAACACATTACTTTCCTTTTTCATCTCTTTAATACAAAAGTTTTGAACAAGTCGGAAATACTAATCTTATGACAAATAAGAAAGTGCTTACATGATTTCCAATTTATCTTTTTCATCATAATTGCTCCTTGCTTTACAACCCAGAAAATAACCCCCCCACACCCTGGCCTTTTTGCAATTCTAACATTGTATCTGCAATGAATTATAGGGAAGATACTTAAGCTAAGACCACTAGGTGTCACTGAAGGACTTTGTGATATAATGTCAGATTTTACAATTCCAACTGTAAGAAAAAGAACTGGGAAATGTGAATAAGGAATATTACCCGAATTCTCTTACCCAAATGGTGTCTTGGTGACAAAGTATTTTTCTTTTTAAATATTAATCCAAAATTGCTTATATTATGCAACTTATAAGAGGTACCAGCAAAATCTATGTTGCAATTCATTGTTACCTTTCTCAATCCCAAATATTTATTTATTTATTTATTTTATATGCTATCCATCTCGCTATCCAAAGCGACTCCAGATGGTGTGTGTGTATGTGTGTGTGCCCACACACTTTTGATTCCAAATTCTAAAAGGAATCTCACAACAATTAAAATCCTTTAATTTATCCTCCTTCCTTAGAAAATGCAACACATTTGTTATGAAATGGAAAAAATAAAGAATGCCAGCTGATTGTGAGTTTAAATAACCAGGTAACACTCTGAATTAAGATTAAGGTTGGACTAGATGATCTCCAAGGTCCCTTCCACCTTTATTATTATTATTATTATTACTGTCTGGGTGGCTTTTTTTTTAGAAAAGGGAAGGGAAAATAGATTATTTCTGTAGTAAGAAACTTAAATTCTCCAAAAATTGTTAGATACTGTTTCTTATTCAGCATGATCAAGGAATATATATAGAGTAGAAATTAAATGTCCCTTCTCTTTTGTCATTATGTTAAATATAAATGAAGAATTCTAATTTCTTTTGTGTGGCCTCTTATTAGATTTAAATACACATGTTTTCCTTGTATATTAATATCACCAAAGTCTCGAATTTTGAGTGTGCTGTCTGGAGACAATCAGGAGGTAGCCTAAGATGAGAGTGGATGTTGCCTAGTTGCAGATGGGAGACAGATTGAACAAGAGCTTGAGAATCAGCTTGTGGAAGCATCTGGATTGAGACAGAATTCGACAAGAAACCTCCACAGCTTCGTGGTTTTCTTTTCCTTCCTCTGGAGCCCAGTCATTAAGAATAAAAGGAAAAAAAAACATACAGTACAGCTTGAGTGCTTTTTCATCAACCGCTATAACAGCAGAAATTCAAATCATCATAGAACAGAGGTTGCATTCATGCATGAGGTGTTCTCAGGAACTTGGCTTGGGGCATAATGTTCCTGTTGAGCAGTCCATTTTCAGTGACATGCAACTTAAACCAGTTAGTTAAATGCCATCAATATCTTTCTGAAGGATTCTAAATAGCTAGCTGTTCAATTTTTTTTAAGGTTCTCTGGAAGACTTTGAAGTGATAAGGCATGGTTGTACAGGCTTCTCTTAAGCAAGTTCCAGAGCACTCCAAGAGTTCTTATTCCAGGCAGATCCTGTTTTGTGAGATGGAAAAATGTTGGAAGATTGTTAGAGTTCACAATGATCTCTAATATAATGTGCTGTAATCAGGATATCAGTCACTGAAGGGCTGAAAGATCATTAGCCTTTATATTCTACTTTTATCCAAGGAGTTCAAGCCGTCATGCTTAGTAGAACTTTCTCATTTTAACATGACAGGTGTGAGAAACGGAGAAGTTTAAAAATAAAACGGTCACAATTGATTAACAATAGAAAGATTAGACAATAGCCAAGCCTTGCACGTAGGCATTAGATTCCAGGAGGCTTGGCTAGAAGACACACTCAACAAAACAAAAAGATGACAGAGGGAAGTTCTAAACACTGTAACTAAGGGGGAGGGATAATGTATTTTGTTTAGGCGATCCTGATAAGATTGTAACCTCAGAGGAGGGGCCAAGGCGTCGGGATAGAATGTATATAATGTTATGTGTTTGAATATTTTGGTGTGGTCTCTGGGTTTAGAACTTCCTGTTGAAGTCTCTCACCAGGATCCACCGCGCTTTGCAAACCGCTTTTCTATTTTCTGCAGAATAAACTCTTTTTCTTACCAATCCAATTTTGTTGGTATTTTAATCACGTTTCCAACACAGGTAAAGAGCTTGTGACAAGAAAAAATATATTTTCATAGCTGGATTAGGACTAGAATTTTAGCTTTCCTCTTCTTAGATGGACAATATAACTATTAAACATCGTTGTTCTTATGTATGAACTGCCAGCAAGAATAAATGCTTCAAATAACCAATTCTTGGGTTTAAAAAAATCCTATCCTATCTTGATAACAATCTGGTCTTTCAATTGTATTGGGACACATAATTTTTCTGAGGTGGTGGAGTGGGAAGAGAGCAAAACAAAAATGAGATTTTATTGAATTTGTTTTCAGGTCAAACTAAGTTAATGAAAAAGAGTTAATATAATTTTTCTAGTTGGATTTAATGTTTTTTAAATGATTAAACAAGGACCTATTGGAAAGAGCTAAACAAATTTTTCAAATTAAATGGTAGCAGAAGCTTAGAACAAGAGAGGAAGAGGAAATATAATAACTTTATTATATGGTAAAATGTGTGAAATGTATCACTTGCATGGCAGTAAGGGAAGAAGATCAAATGGCAGTAAGGGAAGAAGATCATGAAGCTAATATTAGTTAATTATCTTCCTAATTTGCAATCAATAGATTTCTTTTACTAATATAGACACTACATTAGTTTTACATGTAACCATCCCATCAGTAGCAAACATGGATAAACAAGTAATATGGCATTTGTCAGAAGTATTTACAAAGACACAACAGAATAGGCAGTGTTTCCTGAAAATAGGTTAATTAGGAGACAATCCAATATTTCATGTGAAAGTTGGGGTTTTGCCATGAAACTGGAATAAAGAGTGGGGACTCTCTGTTCTGAGCTTGGTGGTAGATTTATTTATTAGAAATGTTAGCTCTCCCCCCCACACACACACACACTCCTTCTTTTGGCTGTGTTAATTGCCACAGATATCCTTATTGTGCCCTGGGGCATTATAATCCATTTGAGGTAAAGAAGGGCTCTCCTTCTGATTAGATCTTTTATTAATTAACATACTTTTATAGAATGGGTGCAAGTCCTCAAGATGGAATGCTAAAAAGAACAAAAGAAAAGGGAGTGAGAGAGAGAGAGAGACAGAGAGAAGAGAGAGAAAGGAAAGGCAGAATCTGAACTTTCAGGCAGTACTGAAGTGGAAAATTCAGCACCATCTGATTCGTAATTCACATAATGACCTTTTAATCCAGTGCAATTGTTTGACATTTCCTTTCAAAGCTGTCTCAGTACTCTGGTTGTGAAGGCATAAAAGATAATATATGGGAGAAAGAAAATATGTGTTATCCTTTTGCACAAATGGGGGAAGTAGATCAATCACGGGTGAGATGTAAGCCATCCACAGAACTATATTAAATTGAATATATTGATCTCTCTTCCTCAGTGTAATCCCCTGATCTGTTGGGACTGATCCCACCCAGATTTCCAATCCATTTTATTAAAGTAGTCACACTTCTGATATGTTGAGCTGTTTTACAGTCTTTATGTTGTTTAATTGGATTATTTTGTTGTTGTATAGATGCTTATTAACCACAATTAACCAGATGTGTTTAGTAGCCTGAGGCAAAAACACAAATCAGTTGCATCCTATATTATATCAATATCTGAAAGCATATAACAACATTTGAGAGTACATGAGTCAAGTCTGGCAGATCTTAAAAGCTGTGCAGGATAAGAGGGGTTAATATGTAGATGTGAAAGGTCAAAAAGTCCTCCAAAAGGCAAAGGGAAGTCTTTCATATTGTTCCAAATATCTGGATAATTTCCACAAGTCAATCTGAACTTGA
This sequence comes from Bothrops alternatus, assembly GCA_034064705.1. NCBI lineage: Eukaryota > Metazoa > Chordata > Lepidosauria > Squamata > Viperidae > Bothrops > Bothrops alternatus. Next base: position 1,273,458 of record JARGCV010000058.1, on the reverse strand, counting down.
GGGAGACTTTATCTTTACCTTTATCATCCTACACAAGATAAAATTCAGTCTGCCTACAAATTTTGAGAATGTCTCCATCCAGAAATCCATCATATCCTATTCTAACAATGATCCTTTACTTTATGACAATCAGACTTGATAGCTAATGTAAGAAATTTGGAAAACCAAAGTGGAAAATTAATGCAGATGAGAGAATAGTTAAAGTAGCTAAGAATTAGACATTGGTCTTTTGGTTCCTTTAAAATGAAGAGGAATCATGGAGATTAAAAGGGTCACTTTCTCTTTTGCTTTTGAAAAATGAGGTTTTTGAACTTTGGAGAATATTCCATTTGTAAGGAGGCAGAAAATAGATGCATAAAATTGTTCATGATGTAAGATCAACTAGCCAAGAAGACATCATGTAAATAAATGTCCATTATTGTTTGCTTTCCATTTCATAGCCAAGAGAGAGCAATTCTCTTTTCAAGGATTTTTATCTCCTCTTGAGCATCTCTTAAGAGTAAATTGCTTCAGAGCTCTCGTGCCCTCTCCTAACCCCTAAGTATGATAAAAAGTTTTACTTCTAGACATTTGATAGTCCTTTGGGAAGTTGTTTCTAAATGCTTTTTCCTCCCTCTGTCTTTCCAGAACAGTTTCTCTTAATGAAATATTTCTTTCATAAAGTCACCCCATTGAGAAAATGACAAGCTGCAATAGTTGCAAGGCACAAAGAAAATGTGTCAATGTGAAGTTGGAGAAAGCTGGTTGAACAGCAGATCTTTCTAGCTCCATGTATAATCCTGACTAGGAGAATGAAACCCACATGGATGTTGCTGCATGAACAGTAGGAATGATGCTATGACACATGACATCACTTCTTCCCTGCTTACAAATGCTTACGCCTGGAAGCCTTGAATCTTGGAAGCCTTGAATCTTGAATGAAGTGGATGAAGATTTGCTCCCTCTTGAGGCTTATGTGATCTGTGCACATAAGGGGAATTAATACAGGGGAACAAAACCTGTAATTCCAGAGTGCATTTGGCTTTCCCAAAATTGGACATGATCCATAAACTGTCTAAAATTGCCATGGAATTATAATATTTCAGAAAAGTGGATTATTATTAAATGCAATGGGAATAATAGCATTAATTCCATTTAATGAATTGATTTTTAAGTAAATTTTAGTTTCTGCTCTACCTTTATCTATTTTTGTTTTAAGGCCTACTGGAACTAAGTGGGAATTTGCAAGAAAAATAGCATTTACTATTCAACTACACCTTGATTTTTTTTTTACAAGTGTAGCATTCTTTTACTGAATTGATTTAGAAATTTTGTATTTCACCAGTTAATGAAGATCTGAGAGTTTTAGTAAAGGAAATGTGAAGAGCATAAAACTAGGGAAAGCTGGTTCAACATAGATTCAATACTGATTTACAAGTAGTCCTCTACTTATAACCATAATTTAGACTGGAATTACAGTTGTATGTTGTGCTGGTTGTTAAGTGGGTCATCACATAACTGTGCCTGATTTTACAACTTTTGTTGAGCAAATCCATTTTCCACAATGGTGATTTTTGCTAGAAACCAAAAATAAAAGCTAGTTTCTGGTAAAAATTGTGGGAGACTACAGGTTTTGTCTGAACCTTGCCAAGCTGAATGGCTTTGAATGCATGTAGCTTCAAGATCCAAGATTTTAACATCCTTAGTTCTGGATGTGGTTGCACTCCCTAGACCATGGGTTGGCAACCCGCAGCTCTGGAGCTGCATGCGTCTCTTTCAGCCTTCTCCTGTGGCTCCCAGTCCTCCTCCATCATTTGCAGAAAGAGAGAGAGAGAGAGAGAGAGAGAGAGAGAGAGAGAGAGAGAGAGAGAGAGAGAGAGAGAGAGAGAGAGAGAGAGAGAGAGAGAGAGAGACTTGTGCTTCTCTCTCTCTCTCTCTCTCTCTCTCTCTCTCTCTCTCTCTCTCTCTCTCTCTCTCTGTGTGTGTGTGTGTGTGTGTGTGAGCGCATGTGTCTGCCTTTAAATCATGTGTGCCTTTCATTATTTTTTATGATGACAAGGGAATTGCAGGAAAAAGAGGGCCGGTGAGCTCCGGGTTTGCAGGAGAGAAAAGCTGTGTGATTGGAGAGCTGGAGAGAAGCCGAGCAGGCAAACCTAAACAACGAAAGCAGAGTCCGCCTCGGCTATCCCTTTCTCTCCGCCACTTAAGCCCTGTGGAGTGCGTGCCCGAAATGTGATGGTGAGCAGCCCGGACTTCATTCCCTCTTCTCCGACTTGGAAAATCCAGAAAGAGAGATAGGGAGAGGGAGAGGAAAGAGAGAGAGAGAGAGAGGAAAGAGAGAGAAAGAGAGGGAGGGAGAGGAGAGGAGAGAGAGAGAGAGAAAGAGAGAGTGGGGGGAAATGTACGCGCAGCAAACTGCCATGCTTCCCCTCCACAAACCTCATAACCTTTTGATACCCTTTGTCCCAAGGAAGCAGCCAGAAGGTCATCCCCTTTTGACTTAATACCTCACCTTTTGACTTAATACTTCACCTACCTAAACAGATAATATGCTTAGTTCCTTCTCCTATCTTTTCCTGCCTTTGTTAGTTCCTTCTCCTGTTTGCTTTTTACCTGGTCTTTGAACAGGTAATATGTTACTAGAAATAGTTGCTTATATGAAAGAATTTTCCAATGAAGAAACTTTATGTCAGCATCTAATGGTTAAACTTATGAATGTAAAATGTCAGCATTTAATGTAAAGCCTGTATGTAACATGTATATAAGAAACAATGAACTCAGAGTTTGTCAAGTTGTGTCCTGCAGCTTCAAAGCTGTGTCCTGCAGCTTCAAACCTCTGCTCAAGAAATGTCTAGTCTTTCTCTTAGCATCATTACAAGAGAGAGAGAGAGAGAGAGAGAGAGAATGAATATGAATATATGTTATCCTTACTGTATGTTTAATGAAATATTTTAATTTTTTTTAAATTAAGAGATGAGGTATGGGGATAATTATGCTATATTTAAAGATGGTAGATAAGCTACTAAAATTGTTTTCACCTGTTGGGATGGAGAAAGGTTCCCCCCCTCTTTCTCCTGCATAAAATTTTGTTTTCTTTGTAGCAGTTAATTGATTTCATAAATGCAACACACTATAATTTTTTCATACATAGCATAAAGGTAAAAAAAAATACATACGGTATATGCAGTGTTATCTTCATTTTAGAGGTCAAAACGGTTTTGTGGCTCCCAGTGTTTCCTTTTCTGTGAGAAATGGCTCCAAATGGGTCTTTGAGTGTTTGAGGTTGCCGACCCCAGCCCTAGACAGACCCAGTCCACAACTTGGGGGTTCTCCTGGATTTGTGACTCCTGTTCAAAAAGCAGATGGCAATTGCAGCTAGAAGAATCTTTGCACAACTTTGCATTATGTGCCAGTTGTGCCCGTTCTTGGATCAGGAGTCCCTGCATTCAATGACTCAAGTCCTATTCATCTCACATCTGGACTACTGCAAAGCCCTTTATGTGGGGCTACTCTTGAAAAACATTCAGAAGATACAACTGGTAAGGAGTACTGCGGCACTTGAGCCAGAAAAGCAGGCATGCTGTGGACTGTATCAACCAAGGAATTCTGGCTGGTGGGGATACAGAAGAAGAGCCTGCTCTGCCATGGCTCCTGTCCTTTGGAATATTATGCATCTGGGGTGAATCTACTCCCAATTTCCTCCCCTTGTAAGGACCTGAAGACCTGGCACTGCCAGCTAGCTTGGCATTCCAATGGGGGAATATGGAGATGGTTGATGAACCAATAGATCCCAGCTCTCCCACTGCACATCCTGCCCCATACCTCTCCATCTTTTAATTATAATTATTTAATTGTGATTTGTATTTTTATTGTTATTGGAAATATTTATTTTTAGGTTTTACTGCTTTTAATGTTTTAAGCTGCCAAAAGTTGTTTTGTAGTGAGATGAGTGGCAAAATAAATAAATAAATAAAATAATAATAAAAGTTATGGTCATGGGACTGGGTGATGCTGCAAATGGCCTTAAATTGGGCCAGTTTCTAAACACCCAAAATACGATAAGGTGATTGGGGAGGGGACAAGGAGGAAGCTGATGAAACTTTGAATCTGATTTGTACATAGCCCTCATTTGAAGTTACTCTAAAGTAACTAAGCAACCAATTGTAAGCAAAGGACTACCTGTATTTTGCATTTCTGAGAGTATATTGATCTTTTACTTGTTCCATCAATGAAATATTGTTTGGGAAAATGGCTAAGTCACTTTGCAAGAAAAAATGGAGTGTGGGTAAGCAGGAGTGTATGCCAAGGATGCTCAGAAAGTCAACGAAGGCAGTTGCTATGCAATTTAAGTCCCATCCTTTTTTACATAAACAGGAGGTAAGGCTTTGATCACATGGTTTTGCCAATTATTTTCACTTTTTTGACCTGATTTTGAAAATTACAAATAAGATACTGGGAAATTAGATGGAGTTTAGAATAAGAGAATAACACAGTTGGAAGGGCCCTAACCCTTTTTTTCCCTTTTGTGCAAAAACAGATGCAAAAAATGAGCTAAGCAATTCTGCTTTCTCTCTGTTGCTTGTCACTTTCTTGCCACTTTCTCCAATTCATCTTCTTGCCATATTTTTCCCATTTTCTTGCCATTTTCTCCTACCCATCTAAACAAGAATCAGAAAATAAAGATAATTCATTTAAAATCAGTGCATCATGCTATGTTAAAGATTGTATATAATTTCACATCTTCAGATCTGAAAAGGATTTGAATAAGCAATGTAATATCTCATTTAAAAGTGAAGTAAATCTCCTTGTCTGTGTAGTCCAATGCCTTCTGCTTAGAAAAATTGTGGTGGCGGTTTTCCAGTGGGGATAAAGATATAATATGAAATTGGATGATCACAGTACAAATGGAATGTGTAAGACCCAAGGTATACTTGCCACCTGCTTTATGAGGGAGGATTAGTGATTTAAATTGTCTATGTTTGTTAAAAGTATTGATGGGGTTAAGAAACCCAGTCAAGCTATTTCAAAGGGATATTTATGGCTAGCTTTATTGTAAAACACTAACTGAAAATCTGCAAACATTTCAAGGACAGGAAGACTAGGAGAGGCTAAATTCAGTGCTAATTTTTCAAACATATTCTCTCTGTAAAATGAAATGTAACCTCAAAGATAGCATCATGATTAGTTAGGACTGATATATGCACATTTAAGAAAAAAATAAAAAAAACATAGCTTATAAATTTCACTGCTACGAGAAATATAGCTTTCTTATGCCTGGTATGTATTTTTTATTTTTTAAAATTGATTGACACATTGGAATAACTTTATCTGTGATATCCCATTACTTTTCTTAATTTGATATTTGACATCAGTTACAATTTTTTAAAAGAGCCAAAATATAGGTTAGTTAATCATGATGAAATTAAGACTGATATCAGCAGTTCTATTTAATAATGCATGCATACAAATTATCCAGTGCAGTCGTTATTTTATTTTTGCAGTAAGAGCAAAAATGTCTATCTGTGGTTTTATAAGGAAAAATATGACAGTTATAATGTCATTACTACAGGTTGCCCTTGTAATGAAACATGGCAACAGTAATACATTATAATTCATGGTTTTAATGATGTCCATTAACTGAAATTAAAATTACACTCCTCAGTCTCTTAGAGATTACTGGGTATCAGAGATAGGTTTGTGCTATAGATAAGCAAAAATATTGTTTGCTATTCCATAGAATGTAAAAGTTCCACAAAATGTTTCAGAGTTCCTCTCTTCTTCTGAATTACTTCCTTTGTTACCATTTTTATTTCCATATGTCCATCACCAAAAGAACCTTGTTCTGACATAATTGATATGTACATGATCAGATTGTATTTCAAATGTACTTCCTATTCAAATGATGTTACAATAATTCCATCCAGTTAATGATAAAATAAATATCACTGCTTTTTACAAGCCCTCACAAATATGGCATTTATAATTAGTAATCAAATTACTAATTATAAGCTCAAGTTGCTCAGCTTCAAGCCTCTGCTCCTGCTTCTCCACAACTCCGAAGGAAGTCTTCAATTGCAGTGCCTGACAAATTTGATGGAGATGTTTCCAGCTTTTTTGGGACAATGCCAGCTCTTTATCAGCCTGAGAACGGCTGATTTCCCCACTGACCGTGATAAAGTGGGATTTATGACCAGCCTCCTCTCTGGTCCTGCAGCTCATTGGGGCACACCCCTGCTAGCCCAGCTTAGTCCATTGTTGGATAATTTGGGTGGGTTTTGTGACTATATGCGTCTTATGTACGAGGACCCCATTAAGACACAGACTACTACCCAATGCCTGAAAGCTCTGAGGCAAGACCGATGCCCTTCACAAGGATATATCAGTGAGTTTTGGTTGCTTAGCCAGGATTCAGCCTGGAATGAAGCTGCACTCATGGACGCTTTCCAGGATGGCTTGTCGGAGGAGCTGTTGGACAAGCTGGCCCATGTCAATGTTTCCCCAGATCTCAATGGCTTGATCCATCTCTGTTTGCAGATCGATGCTTGGCTGCAGCAGTGTAGGATTCGTTGTATCACCCCAGAGACCCGGATGGCCCCAGTTGTGTGTGAGACTCCATTTCTGCGGAAGGAGCCTATGGTGTTAAGTGCTGCCAGACCTCACCTATCATTTGCAGAAATGAATAGATGACGTTCGGGGGGGGTTGTATTTCTATTGTGGGAACTCTGGGCCTTTGGTGCCTTCTGCCCCAAGAAGCAATGAGGGGTGTCAGCTACTCTCTGGGGGGGGGGGTCTGGCCACTTTCATAATGGAGCCCATCAGACTGGAGATGGGTACTCATTGGGAGATCCTCCATTTTATAGTAGTCCATTCCATGACTGAGGCTGTGATCTTGGACCTGCCATGGTTGGATAAGTGGGGTCCTACTATATGGTGGGAGGGGGTACCGGACTTTAAACCTTGGGGTTGGTCCCTGGCCACCTAGTCAGGATCCCAGAGAGCAGAGTGCAGAGTATAGGGAAGGAAAGGCATTACAGAAGGGTACTGGGCGAGAGAACCCCTTCCCGGCTTTGTACGCTGACCTTGCCAAGTGACCGACTGTTCCATTGACATCGTGCCGAGCGTAAAACTACCCAAACCCCGAATGTATGCAATGAAATGATACCCAGGGAGATGGAGGAGCTGCGTCGCTACATTGACCAGAATCTGGCCTGGGGTTTCATCCAACCAGCCCGCTCATGGATAGCTGCACCAGTCCTGTTCAAGGAAAAGAAAGACGGCTTGCTTCGCCTATGCATAGACGTCCAGGGGATCAATGGGATTTGTGGAAAACACATATATCCCCTTCCCCTGATGAAGGACCTACTGCCCATTTGGCAAAGGGACATGTGTTCACAAAGCTCGACCTGCAGGAGGTGTACTACAGGGTCTGCATCAAGCAGGGAGATGAATGGAAGATGGCATTCAACTCCCCGCTCAGTAGTTACCAATTCCGGGTCATGCCGTTTGGTCTGCAGGGGGCCCCTGTGGTATTTGTGCAACTCATCAACAAGGTATTGCATGAACACCTATACTGTGGGGTTCTGGAATACCTGGACAATATCCTGATATATACCATCACCATGGAGGAACAAGTTCACTTGATGCGGCAGGTGTTTGTAGAAACTGTTAAACACTCACCTGTTCATGAAGCTCTCCAAGTGTGAGTTCCACCAGACCCAATTGGACTATCTGGGCTACCGGATATTGGGGGCCGAAGTGGAAACGGACCCCAACAATGTCAAAGCAGTGCTGGAGTGGCAGGTGCCTTGGACCCTTCGACAATTACAGAGCTTCCTGGGGGTTGCCAATTTTTATCGGTAATTTATCCCCTTGTTTGCCACAGTGGCCTTGCCCCTTACAGACCTGATCCACATGTGGCATACTGTGACCAAACCACGCCCCGGGCAACCGCTGGTGTGGACTAGGCCCTGCCAGAAGGGCCAAAAAGCCTTGTTCGCAAGGGAGCTGGTTTTGCTCCACACAGATCCTGAGAACCCATTCATAGTGCAAGCTGATGCCAGTGATGTCGCAGTGGGGGCAGTTCTATTCCAAAGAAACAGCCAGGGGATGCTACAACCCTGTGCCTATACATCGCAGAAGCTAATGGCTACTGAGCAGGCATGAGCCATCTGGGAGAAGGAGGCATTTGCAGTACAGTGGGCATTCTCAACTTGGCAGCACTTGTTAGAGGGGGCAAAGGAACCGTTCGAGGTCTGGATGGACCACAAGAACCTTGAGGTACTGCAAACACCGAGGTGCCTGTCTCCAAAACATGTCTGGTGGGCACAGTATTTCTACTGCTTCCGCTTCACATTATAATACATGCTGGGGGGGGGAAGAACTTCCTAGCCAATGCTTTGTCGCGCATGCCCCAGCACAATAGTAAGTGGGAGGTAGTGGTACAAGCAATCATGCCCCTATACCACCAAGCTGTAGCCCGGGTGGCTTCTTGTACCGTGGTGAGTGGTATGGTCCAGGAACTATGGATGGCAGTCCAAGAAGACCCATGGTTAAGGGACCATCCAGGCCTATTGACAAGGTGGGAGGGGCTGGCCTGGAAAGGTGACAGGTTGTATGTCCCAAAGGTCCTGAGGCAGGCAGTGCTCCAACAATGCCATGATACAAAGCAGGTGGGTCATTTCGGATTCCTGAAGATCCTGCATTTGACAAGGTGCCAATTCTGGTAGCCCCAGATAAAGGCAGTTGTAGAGGCCTACATCAAGGATTGTCACATCTGTGCCACCAGAAAGCCCTGCACAGGAAAGCTCTTTGGGTTGCTGCAAAAGGTGGTGCACCCAACCCGGCCATGGGAGGACATTGCCGTGGAGTTCGTTGTTGAGTTGCCAAAGAGCTGTGGCCACACTGTCATCTGGACCATTATGACCTCTTTTCTAAGCAGGCCCACTTCGTCCCATACAAAGGGTTGCCATCTGCCCAGCGGTTGGCCAGGCTTTTCATCGAGCATGTGTATCGCCTACATGCAGTGCCCAGATGGGTTATTTTGGACCGGGGGTGCAGTTCATGGCCTGTTTTTGACGTGAATTCATCCATTCCATCGGGTCGTCCCAAGGACTTAGCTCAGGATACCATTCCAGCACCAACAGAGTGGCTGAACATGCAAACGCCATGGTGGAGAGCTACCTGCAGAGGTCAATGTCCTATCAGCAAATGAATTGGGTTGACCTGCTGCCATTTGCGGAAGTAGCATATAACAGTGTGGTGCACAGCAGCACTGGGTTCGCTCCTTTCCAGGTGGTGCATGGTGTGGACTTTGTCCCTATCCCTGAGCATCCCCAAGGGACCCCTTCACCCTTCATACCCCGGGATTGGATCGCACATGTGGGTGGGGGTTATGGGGTACAGTAAAGAACGCCTTAGCGAAGGCTGAGGCAGAAACAAAAGCAAAGGTCGATAAGAAGAGGAGGTCCCACAAGCCATTCCAGGTGGGCGACTTGGTATACCTGTCGACCAAATACCTACGCCTGAGAGTGCTCTGTAAAAAGCTGGGGCCAAAGTACTTAGGGCCCTTCCAGGTTGTCCAGGTCATCAACCCAGTAACCATGCATTTACAGCTACCCAGATTCCTGGGGAAGGTATTTCACAGACCCTACTAAAGCCAGCAGGGGGTTCCCCAAATACACCCATGGATGAGGCATAGGGTCCGGTCTCTGGGGAGCACTTTGAAATATAGGAGGTCCTAGAGTCTTGGATCCATTGGGGACGGGTGCAATATTTGGTCCGGTGGAAGGAGTACCCCCTCACGGAGGCATCATGTGTGAAGGAGGAGGACATCCACACACCATGACTAGTGCAAACATTTCACTGCCGATATCCTGAGAAACTGGTAAGTGCGCAAACCGAAATGTCCGCTAGAGTGAACGAACACTTATATGATTCTCCTTGCCTTCCAGGTGGAGCCCTGATAGAGGGAGCCACCTGTCAAGCCCCATGGGCTTGACATTCGCAGGAGGGAGGGGACCCAGCAGCCAGCTGCCGAAGCAAGCAGCTGGCTGCAGAAACAAACAGCCAGCCACTGAAGCAAGCAACCGGCCACAGAAACAAGCAGCTAGCTGCTGGAAATGTGGATGGCTCTGGAGTCGGCTCTGCAGGGCTGACCAGGCATGGTCTGCGGACATCAGTGACGTGCTCCGGGACAGCCCATCAGCACCTGGCTGGGTCGGCTGGTCGGCACACCATCCCAGCTGGCTCTGGCTTCAGTGCGAATTTCTTGGCAGCGTGGGATGTGGTGCGGTGGCAGTGCTGACAGGTGGGGCATCCTGCAGAGGCTCTATAGCTGGTGACTTTTGCGGCGGTGTCCGGAGCAGCTTACTGGCATGCGGGAGAACTGGAACAGCTCTTGAGGCCAGATTGGCAGCATGGGGCTCAGGACACATCCGTTGTTGGCAGCAAGCTGGGCAACGCTGTTCCAGGACAGAGTAGCCTGGAGCCATTGGAACACAGAGCGGCAGGTGGAGGTCGGGCATTGGAATACTGCTTTTTTACCTCCAAAGGCCAGATGCTGGCTTGCTGATTGGGGGGCAGAACTTCAGGGTGGGGGAGGCTACATAAAGTTCTGGGAGCAGACTCCCAGCACTGACTTTATTACTGAACAGAATAAAACTGCTTGTCAACTCGTTCCTGCATTCCTGGATTTGTTCCCATGGATGAAGAAGGACCTCTGACACCTGCACTGTTATGTGAATCAGCAACAAAACAATTGGGTGAACTATCTTGCATTTAACAACTCACAGCACACTTCCACACATATGACATCATCCCTGGCCAATGTAGGGTATCATCCCCGGCTTTTTCGCCTCTCACCACTTGACTCACCATGTCAAGCCCTGTGGACTCAACATTGAGGGGGGAGGGAGACGACATTACCAGGGAGGAGGCCAGCAATGCCATCGAAAGGCTGAGAGATTCCAATATCGCAATAAAGCTGTTGGTAGTCTAAGCGTTCCTGTTTACTGGCTTATCTGTGAGAAGCTCAAATAGGATGGATTGACAGTAAATTAGCACTCCACCCCTTTACTACTTTGTAGTCTTTATTCCTTGGGTCCTGCTGGTGGAGAGAGGATGGCAGAAGGAACCCAAGGCATTTCCCCGGCAGAAGAGGCTCCGGACCAGCAGGTCAGCCTGCATTAAAACCAGAGGTTGAGGAGGTGGAGGTCCAGCTGGTGGTGAGACCAAAGGAAAGGGTCCAGTTACCTGTTGAAGTAAGAGGGGAGCCTCAGTTGCCTGCTTCTACAGCCCTGTCTGGGGAGTGGTGGTTGAGTCCTGCTCTGCAACAAGCAGAAGCTAGCAGTCAACAGACCATTGGAGCAGGCCCTTCTTTAACCGGTTGGAGGGAGAGACGAATAACCGGAGATGAGGAAGAGGAGTGGAGTTACTCCACGGCCCCAGGCCAATACACCCTGGATGTTTTAAGAGACCAGTTTGGGGAAGTGGGATACGCACCACCACTTCCTCATTCCAGAGCTAGCCCTGGGATGAGGGTGCCAGTGGAGGCTTCCAGGTTTCACCTAGCCAATCCAAAGCTCAGGCTAACTCCAGGCCTGCCTTCCCGAACAGGTCTTCTGGGGTTCCCGTGTGAGCTGCGCAGCCTCAGTACCACCATGGAGGTCATTCGGCTGGGGCCCCGGAGGTAGTTTCTTCCAAGCAGGCAGGTCCCAGACTAGGAACATGGGGGCCAGACCATGATACCCACTGTGCCGGGGCCCAGAATGGGAGTTGGTATACACCACAGGCGATAGCACCCTGGCCTCCAGCTGTGATGTGGACTCTATCCTCTATAGCAGTGGACTTTGATGGGGACCCAGATCGGTTGGCCATGTTCATGAGCCATGTGCTGAGCCATATAGACTGCTTTGCCTCTATATACCCATCTAATTGGACGATAGTGGTTGCAGTGACGGCTAGATTGCCAGGAGAAATGGCGCCCTGGGCCGCAGATCTATATAGTGACCACGCTCATGAGTTAGCCAATGTTGGCCTGTTCTTGGATGTGCTAAAGACCAGGTTTGAAGATCCTTCCCGGATGCAGCGAGCAGAAGTGGAGGTGGTGAGGCTGAGACAACGGGACAGGCCAGCGAGAGAATATGTCTGTGACTTCCAGCGGGTAACTGGGAGGCTTAGGTCTTGGCCAGAACATCTTCTGATTCATCATTTCTGGGCTGGTTTGGACAAGGACTTACACCGGGCATGTGTGGTGCAGGGCATTCCGTGTCGGCTTTCAGAATGGTTTTGGGTAGTGACCGAATTGGATGCGGGCTTACAGGAGTTTCAGCGGATGCCTGAAGTGCAGCTAGTTCCTCGACAGGCGGTTGAGCGGCCAACAGATCCTGGCCGGCAACCCCAGACTCCTAGTCCCACACCCAGGGCCGTATTTCGGTGTTTTCGGTGTAATTGGCCTGGCCATCAGGTGGCTGAATGTCCGGTTCCGGCAACCACCAACAACCCCACGGCCGTGGGCCAGCCAGGAGTGACGTCAAAGAAAGTGATGGAACGATCGGGTGGGCCTGGCAGGCGGAGGTTGAAACTTCCCAACGGTCTGTGGGAGAAACAACATCAGCTGTGGGTCACTTGGAGTAGTATGAGGATGGAGATTCGGCAGAGGACCCCATGGTAAGTCAACCCATAGCTCCTTTCACCATCCCGGTCACCTTGACAAGTCCACTAATGGGCAATCTGGTGAATACCAAGCTCTAATCAATATGGAGTATACCCATTGTTTGGTTAGTAGGCAGGTGGTGGAGAAGGTGGGCATTAGAGTGACTCAATTGGCCCCCCCTATTCGTTTTGAGCAGGTAGACAGGTCCCTTTTGGGTGGGGCCCCAGCCACATTAGTGACAGAGCCAGTAAGGATGGAAATGGGCAACCACTGGGAGCTCATCTGGTTCATTGTAGTTCCGTCTATGACTGAGGCAGTGATCTTAGGACTGGTCTGGCTGGACAAGTGGACTCCAACTATATGGTGGGCTGAGGGTTGTCGCCACCTACGGGTTTGGCTTGGACCTCAACTGCCCCAGTCAGAGCCAGTTAGACCCGAAAATGGGGGAGAAGGGATGAAGGTTGCCCAGGAAGGTGTGGGGTTTGGGTTTCCAGCCGTGTACAATGACCTTGCTGCAGTATTTAGCGAACAGGATTGTGATAGCCTGCCACCCCAACGCCCAACCGATTGTGCAATCGAGATCGTACCGGGGGCTAAGTTACCAAAACCCAGAATGTATCCCATAATGCCTTTAGAGCTGCAGGAATTGAGACAGTATATAGATAAGAATCTTGCAAGGGGTTTCATACAGCCGGCTCGTTCGCCTATAGCAGCCCCAGTCCTATTTCAGAAGAAGAAGGACGGGGGGCTCCGGCTTTGTGTAGATTTCCAGGGTATTAACGCAGTGTGCGTGGAACATATGTACCCCTTGCCATTGATGAAAGACCTTCTGGCTTATTTGGCCTATGGGAGTGTTTTCACAAAATTAGACAAAGGAGAAAAGAAAAAAAAGTTCACTTTCACTTTAAAACACTTTCCCTTAGCAGTGAAAGCTATCGCCATCTTGGATGCATTATGTTGATTGTAAAAGTTATAAGTATGTGGTCAGAAATAAAATAAAATAAAAATACTTGCGATACAAAAAAGACTCCTGTATTCACTCCGTCTGCAAGCAGTCTCTCTTATATTCTTTTTAAAAGCAGAGGCGGTCGCGGCGTCTTTCTCTGTCAGCCGACAGAAGCGTCTCTGGGCAGGAGCGTCTTCAAGTGCCTGGGGAGCTCGCACTCTTTATCCCTGGAAGCTTTTTCCAGGGATTTTAGAGGAGCTCAACCCTGCTCTTGATGCTCTTCACCTCTTCTTCGCCCGAAGAGGGGATTTTCCACCGCAAAAAACAGCTGGTGTTCGCTGTTTTTTTTTTGCGGCTTAACAAACCCAGAGAGCGGAGCCTCACCAAGGAGACTCTAACGACGTTTTCTCTTTCGGAAGTAAAGCTAGAGAGACTATTCTGACTTGAATTTTACCTTATAAATTATAACTTAAAGTGGAATTTAAAAGAAGATAAGAAGAGAGGAAAACTTGGCAATACAATTTCTTTACAAAGGGATTTAAAATGACTGCGAGACAGAAGGCAGCTATGGCGAAGGCGGCTCTACCTTCCCCGGGTCAGCCTCCTAAAATACAACTAAGCAGTTTGCCTGTTTCCTCAGCCTCTGCATCTTTAATATCGATAGAATCCCAAGCCCCTCTGCCTATTCAATCTCTTCCAGAAATGCTTACAATGAAAGATTTACAGGGTGCATTATCCACAATTACTGATAAGCTGGAGAGAAAGATTGAAGAACAGATGAAAGGTTTAACTGATGAACTAGAGACAATAAAAGAAACAATTGAGACTCAGAACATTGTGATAAGAGAAGATATTGTTGAGGCTATTAAAGGGGTTTGGGAATATACTTTGAGAGTTGAAGAGAAGGTGGAAGATATTGAGCAGCAGATGGAAGAGAAAATTGAGGAGGTTAGAAGTGATGTTCAAGATCAAGCCGTTATGATTCAATATAATCAGATGCAGTTGGCTGTTAGAATTAGGGGCCTGAAAGAGGTTGCAAAGAAGAACCAAGAAGATTTAAGAAGAATTTTTGTCGAAGCTCTGGCAAAATTTTTGGAAGATGGAGCTCAAAATGTTGCCTGGCAGATTGAGCAGATATTCAGAATTAATTCACGTATAGCAGCACAAAGAAATTTGCCTAGAGACATTGTGATATATTTTAGTACAAGAAAATTTAGAAATTATGTCCTTACTACAGCTTATAATAAACAATTAAGTGTTGCTGGTCAAGAAGTTCAGGTTTTGAAGGAGATACCCCCGAAGATGTTGAGATCAAGGAAAGATTATGCATTCTTGATGGAGGAACTTAAAAAACGAGAGATACAATATAGATGGGAGGCTCCAACTGGACTTTCTTTATTTTTTCAAAGTAATAGATACCGTTTGACTTCAGTTGCTAAAGCGAAAGATTTTTTTGAGAACATATTGAGGGGTGGTAAACCCCTGTCTCCAAGATCGAAAAGGGCAGACAACGCAAAAGATATGGAATCATCACAAGTTATGGAATCACAACCATTGTCAGCATCAGGACTTGATAAAGGAGTATTGGCTGAGCAGCCAGTGCAGTGTATTGATATTTTTCAACCTTTGGAGGCAGAGAAGGCTAAAGAGCAAAGGCAAACACGCTTAGCTACTAAGCGTATGGGACAAAGAGAAAAAGAACAGCCAGTTGCTACAAAGCAAGTTGTATCTACATCTCCGGAAGCCATGGGAGCAAGACCTAAAAAGAAAGCGGTGGAAGAAGTTAATTTGGCCTTGCAAAAGCTTTCACAAACTGGTCATGTCAAATAAATATTTGACATGGAATGTGAATGGTTTAAATTCTCCACAGAAAAGGAAGAAGATATTTCATTATTTGAAGCAATGTAAAAATGATGTAATTTGTTTACAAGAAACACATATTAGAATTTCGGATCAGAAATATCTGATAAATAATAAGTTGGGCTCACATTTTGTGGCAGCATCTTCAGAGAAAAAAATGGAATTGTTATTTATGTTAAAAACCATATAAGAGCTAAATTAATAGAAGCAGATATTCAAGGCAGATTTTTAGCTATTGAAATTTTATTAGATGGGAAGAAAATTCTTTTGATGGGTATATATGCCCCAAATCAACAACAAGGCACATTTTATAAGCTACTACATAAAAAATTAATACAATTGGATTACAGGTCTTGTATTTTAATGGGAGATTGGAATGGTATTTTTGATGTTTGCTTAGATAAAGATTTCATCTGTTCCGCAATCGCGTTCTACCTTGCCTAAATCTTTTTTTGATATTAAGGATGATTTTAACTTGATAGACATATGGCGAGAAAGACACGGCATGGATCAAGAGTTTACTTTCTTTTCTGATAGACACCAATCATTTTCTAGAATTGATTTTATATTAACTACTACTGATTTTATTCTTAGGTTAAAGAAAGTTAAAATTTTACCTAACGTCTTGTCAGATCACAATCCGGTTATGATGGAATTAATGACTGGTCAGTTGCCTAGAAGATCTTGGAGAATTAATGAAAATTTGTTTAAATATGATATAAATGTGGAGGAATGCAAAAAGGCCATGAAGGAATTTTTTATGTTAAATATGAATAGGGAAACGACAATAGAAATGGTGTGGGATTCTAGTAAAGCTTATATGCGTGGGATCTTAATTGATATGAATAAAAGGTATAGACGTAAACAAGAGGAAAAAAGGAAAGAGTTAGAAGAGGAAATAAGGAAAAAAGAGTTATTATTAATAAAGAAACCAAATGATAGAAATATTAAAGAAGGGATAAAGATTTTATGGAAACAATTTGATTTGTTGATGACGGATCAAGTTGCCAGGAATTTACAATATGCTAAACACAATACATTTTTTAATTCTAATAAACCTGGCAGATGGTTGGCTTATACATTAAGGAAAAAACAAAAATCCCATATAATTGAGAAAATAGAATACAAGGGGAAAGAAGTGTTTCAACAAGAAATTATTAAAAAAGCTTTTCTAGAATTCTACTCCAAGTTGTATTCCAAAGAAAAAGTACAACAGAATGAGATAGATGCCTTTTTACAAAATGAAAATGTTTTGAAAATTACTAAGGAACAAAGAGATAGATTAAATGCTTTGATTACATCAGAAGAAATTATTGCAGTGATTAATCAATTGAAAATGGGAAAATCTCCTGGGACTGATGGTTTAACAGCGATTTATTATAAGTATCTCCAAGAAGAAATGGTGGAACCTCTCAGAGAGTTATTTGTAAATATACAAGAGGGTGGTCGGGTACCACCTTCATGGAAAACGGCTTATGTTTCTTTGATCCCTAAAGAGGGAAGAGATAATGTTCAAGTAGAAAATTTTAGACCTATCTCATTGTTAAATACGGATTATAAGATTTTTGCAAAAATTTTGGCTAATAGATTAATGACAGTTTTAAGACAAATAATTCATTCCGACCAAACTGGTTTTTTACAAGGGAGACAGATGAAAACTAATGTTAGACAACTTATTAACATATTGGAATATTTGGATAAGCATATCCAAGTGCCTGCAGTTATTATGTTTTTGGATGCGGAGAAAGCTTTTGATAGACTGAATTGGTTATTTTTGAAAAGATTAATTGTTAAGATGGGAATGGGGGATCAGTTTATTAATTCTATATCAGCAGTTTACCAGAAACAAAAAGGTCAGATTATTGTGAATGGGCAATTAACAGATTTATTTAATATAGAGAAAGGTACTAGGCAGGGTTGTCCTTTATCCCCTTTATTGTTTGTTTTAACCTTAGAGGTTTTATTGAATAGGATTAGAGCTTCAGATGAACTAAAAGATATACAGATTAGACAACAGGATTATAGATTATGTGCTTTTGCTGATGATTTACTTGTGACATTGACCCAACCAATACAGTCGGCTCAGAGCTTGATGGAGATTATTCAAAATTATGGAAGGGTATCAGGCTTTAAATTAAATATATCTAAGACAAAGATGTTGGTTAAAAATTTAGATGATAAATTAAAACAAGATTTGGAAAGAATAACGGGTTGTGAAATAGTTAAGAAAGTTAAATATTTAGGAATTTATATAGAAGCTTCTAATGGGAAACTATATAAGAATAACTATGAATATTTATGGAACAAGATACAAATAGAATTGGAGAAATGGAAAAAATTACAATTATCTATGTTGGGTAGGATAGCTGCAATCAAAATGAATGTATTGCCGAAATTTTTATTCTTATTTCAAATGTTACCAATACTTAAAAAGGATGCGAACTTAGAGGAGTGGCAGAAAGGTATCAATAGATTTATTTGGAATGGCAAGAAACCAAGGGTTAAATTAAAAATTATTCAAGATACAAGGGAGAGAGGTGGTTTGAAAAAGCCCAATTTTAAGTTATATTATTATGCTGCAGTTTTAGTAGCAATAAGTGATTGGATTAATTTAACTAAAGATAGGATATTGAATATAGAAGGGTACGGGTTATTGTATGGGCTGCATGCATATTTAGTTTATGATAAAAAGTTGGACAGGAGTTTTAAAGAGCATTTATTGAGAAATGCTCTGTTGCGTGTCTGGAAAAAGTTTTATTATAAGTTAAATGGAAAGATTCCACTTTGGACAGTTCCCAGGCATGCAATAGAGAGTATAAATAGACAACAAATCCAAGATGTGGTGTCCTATGAGAAACTCTTAATTAAAGAAGGGAATTCTTTATTATTGAAACCATTAAATAGGTTAAGGGAAGAAGGAATAGCTCATAATTGGTATTCACATGTACAATTACAGTCTAGATGGCAAAAAGATTTTAAGATGGGTTTCTCCTCAAAGGACGATAATTTAATTAAACAAGTTAGAGATCAAAGACCTATGCATATTAAAAGATTATATAATGCATTAATTGAAATTGACTCTGAAACTGAATTAGTTAAGGATTGCATGATTAAGTGGGAACATAATTTTGGACAATCAATTACGATGGAAACATGGGAGAAGATATGGGTGAAAAATGTAAAATTTACGCAAGCACAACATTTAAGAGAAAATTTTTATAAAATGTTTTATAGATGGCATTTAGACCCGAAAAAAACTATCATTTATGTACCCAGATGTGCAACCCAAGTGTTGGAGATGTGAATCTATGGACGCTACTTATTTTCATGTTTGGTGGACTTGTAAAAAAAAATCAAAGCTTTTTGGATAAAAATATGGTGGATTCTTCAAAATATATTGAAAAAGCATGTTGAATTTTTACCACAGTTGTTTTTGCTTGGTATCATAAAAGACTGTACCACCATAGAGTCTAAGTTGATTTTGAACTTGATTACCACAGCAAGATTACTGGTGGGACAATATTGGAAGACGTCTGAATTACCATCTATTGAAGAATGGACATTAAAAGTTATAAATATGGCAGAAATGGCCAAGATATCCGCATATCTGAAGGATCACTCAAATGAAAAATTTATGATGGATTGGAAAAAATGGATAGATTATATACAAGGGAAATATCAATTGAAGAAATTATATTTAGCATATAGTTAAATATTTATATATTGGATTTATATAATAAGTAGTTTAGTGGGTTTTCTTGTGTTTTTACCCTGTATTCACTCTGGGAAGTCGGGGAGGGGGGTGGGTGGGAGGGTATTCATAATTTATATATTATGTTTTCTCAACTGTAATCGGGGTTGACGATATGTACGAATATGTAAGAATATATATTAAGGGGTTGCTCGGGTAGCCTCTTGGCACCACATCTGGTGGGTAAGAGGAGGAGTGAAAGAGGAGTGAAGGTAGAGGTAAGTAGGAAGTTGGTATGAGGAGGTAAGAGTGGGGGTAGAGATGGTGGGTGGAGAAGTAGAGGAGGAGTGAGAGGAAAGTAGGTAGATGGTAAGAGGAAGGAAGGGTGGTTAGGGATAGGGGGATGTGGTGGTGGGGATGCCGAGCAGTTATTTTAATTGTTTGGAAAATGTAGTATATGTTAGTTCTCGGTTGAGTTATTATTATGTGTCTTTTTTGTAAATTTAAAAAAACCAATAAAAATTATGTGGGGAAAAAATTAGACCTTAGGGAGGCTTATTATAGAGTCAGGATAAGGAAAGGCGATGAATGGAAAATGCCCTCCAACTGTCCACTAGGCAGTTATCAATTTAAAGTCATGCCCTTCGGACTACAGGGAACTCCCGCGGTGTTTATGCAGCTCATAAATGGGGTGTTGCATGAGCATTTGTACCGTGGGGTGCTAGTCTATCTAGATGATATTCTCATATATTCTGAGTCATTGGAGGAGAATGTCCAACTGGTACGTCAAGTGTTGGGGAAGTTACCGCAAGCCCGCTTATATGTGAAACTGTCTAAATGTGAATTCCACCAGACTAGCCTGGACTATCTAGGGTACTGCATTTCAGCAGCAGGCATGGAAATGGACTCCAACAAGGTAAACAGTGTGCTGGAATGGCAGGCTCCTAAAACACGTCGCCAGTTGCAAAGCTTTTTAGGCTTTGCGAACTTTTACAGACAGTTTATTCCCTCTTTCGCAATGGTGGCTCTCCCCTTAATGGACTTATTATGTACCTGGTCCTGTACAACGAAACCTCAACCTGGACAGGCCTTGGCCTGGACAACTGACTGTCAGAGGGCTTTTGAAGCACTGAAGTCTTTATTTGCATGGGAGCCTGTGTTGCTGCACCCAGACCCAGAATGGCCATTTGTAGTACAGGCCGACGCCAGCAACGTCACTGTGGGGGCCGTGCTACTCCAATTGAATGGCCAAGGGAAACTGCAGCCATGCGCATATACCTCCTGAAAGTTGACAGAAACGGAGAGAGCATAGGCTATTTGGGAGAAGGAGGCGTTTGATGTACGGTGGGCTCTGTCCACATGGCGACATCTGCTGGAGGGAGCAAAACATCCATTTGAGGTTTGGACTGATCATAAGAACTTGGAGGTGTTGCAGACCTGAGGCTTTTATCACCAAAGCATGGGCATTGGGCACAATATTTCAGAATTTTTCGTTTTCACCTCAAATGTGTGCCAGAGGATAGGAACTTCCTCTCAGACACTTTGTCCTGACTTCCACAATATGACAGCAGGAGAGAGGAGGTGGTGCAAGCGATCTTGCCTCCTTATGACCAACAGGGGTTGCACACTTGGTCCAGGGTAGGGTCTTTTGAGGAGGATTTGAGAACAGCAATAGTACAGGATACGTGGCTGCGAGACAATCCCGGATTGCTAACCCGACGGGATGGATTGGCATGGTATGGCAATAAACTATACATTTCAGGGGAAATGCGGAACTGGGTATGTCACTGATGCCACGACTAAAAACAAGCGGGACATTTTGGGTTTTTAAAGACCTTACATCTAGCCAGGCGCCAGTTCTGGTGGCCCCGGATGAGACAAGATATCGAAGAGTATGTAAAGAACTGTCATGTATGTGCTCAATCAAAGCCCTATCCTGGGAAGCCAATGGGGTTGCTCCAGCCTGTAGTGGACCCGGACCATCCATGGCAGGATATAGCAATGGACTTTATTGTGGAGTTGCCTGAGGTCCGGGGTTACACGGTGATATGGACTGTAGTAGATTTGTTTTCCAAACAGGCCCATTTCATCCCCTGTAAGGGGCTATCATCAGCCAGAAAGTTGGCGAAAATGTTTCTGACCCATGTGTACCAATTCTACGGGGCACCATGTCGCATAATTCCAGACCACAGAGTTCTATTCACAGCACAGTTTTGGCGTGAATTCGTCCACTTCCTTGGTTCCACCCAAGGTCTTAGTTTGGCCTACCATCCAAGCACCAATGGTGTAGCTGAATGAGCCAATGCTGCAGTTGAGCGATACCTCCGGAGCTACGTCTTATACCAACAGACGGATTGGGTGGATCTAGTAGTGTTTGCAGAGGTGGTGTACATTAACACTGCACATAGCAGTACTGGATTCACCCCTTTCCAGGTGATGTACGGTAGGGAATTCATGGCAATACCAGAGTGCAGAACCTAAGAGCCCCAACCCCATCAGACCAACGACTGGTTCACCCATGTAAGGGGTGTGTGGAACATGGTAAAGACAGCCCTGACAAAAGCAGGGGAAATGGCCAAGAAACAGGCAGATAAAAAACAAAGGACTGAAACACCGTTCAAAGTGGGTGACCTGGTTTATTTGTCAACAAAATATATAAAACTCCAGGTACCATGTAAGAAACTAGCCCCTAAGTATATTGGTCCCTTCCAGGTGGTCCAAATCATCAACCCAGTAGCCGTACGATTATGACTACCATGGTTCTTGGGTAAAATACATCCGGTGTTTCATGTCAGTTTGTTAAAGCCAGTGACAAGTGAGGGAGCACAAGAGGGGCCAGGCCCAGTTGCCCCAGGCTGATATGAAGTGCAGGAGATCTTAGATTCATGGGTGAGAAGGGCTGAGTTATATTACCTTGTCCTTTGGAAAGGATACCTTCTGTCCAAGCCATCTTGGGTGAAGGCTGGGGATGTCTCCACACCCCAGCTTATCAGTAGGTACCATCAAACCCACCCCCGTAGACCAGGCAGGCGGGATACCAGAATCCCGGGAACACGGGACGCTAACTTTGTTGTGCTTCCTTCCAGGGGGACCCCTGGTAAGGGGAGCTGAATGTCATGCCCTGCAATGCCTGGTCACACACGGACTGGTTGGAGACATGCTGTTTCGCTGCTCCACCATCTGGCAAGGCCCTGGTTACCTGTTCGCTATAGTGCTGCTGCTGCCAGTTTCCCGTCGGGGTAATGCCATTGAGACGCGCTTGGCTATGATGACATCATCAGGGCACGCCTGGCTATGATGATGTCATCAAGGCGTGCCTGGCTGCAATGAGGACCTCAGAAAGTGCCTCACCGGGCCGACAGTCTTCTGGAAGCACCCAGCCAGTCCTACAGAGGAACGCAACATGTTGGCAGGCCTCAGCGGACAGCGGGCATTGACTGGACTGTTTGGGGACCGGGCTACAGCGTAGGACCTATATGTGAACATTGGGGGGTGGGGCTGGTGATTGGGGGTTGGATGGTGGCTTAGGTTGTAGGGTGGGCCCAGGCAAGGGAGGGGCCATTCTAGGGCGGGGCGCAAGTACAGTATGTAAGGAACTGGAAGCAAGCCACTCCCAGTGCTAACTTTATTTCCAATATCGCAATAAAGCTGTTGGTGGTCTACGCATTCCTGTTTACTGGCTTATCTGTGAGAAGCTCAAATAGGACAGATTGAGAGCAGGAAAGCCCTAGGGAGAAAAACAGCAGCAAAGATGCTGGAGACATTGGGGAAGAGGCCAGCGGAGGCAGCGGCAAGGACAATGCCCGGGGAGACTGAACAGTGGCCAAAGGCGGAGCCACTGACACCTGAGTAGCCGTGCTTCCAACAAGCAACTGATTGGCACAGGAGCATCACCTGGCAATGTGAATTGAACGGTCGAACAGAGGAGAGAGCCAGATGCCCATGTCAATGTTCTTAACATTAGCCACCGGATGCTGGCTAGTGGAGTAGAGAGAGAGGCGTCTTACAGATGACGACGAAGGCGACTGCACCAGGGCACCACACAGTGGACATTTTGAGGAAGAGGTTTGGAGAGGCTGGGTTCCAGGATCCCCCCTCATGGCTGAGGTGGGAGATGGGACCCAAGACAGCTGCATGGCTATGAATGGGGACCCAGCCAACCCAGTCAGGGCCAATCAGGGCGCCCGGGCACGGGGAGGTTGCTTAGGCCTCCCTAATTCATCAGCATGTCCCCGATCGATTGAGCGGCTGGATCTGAATGGAAATAATATCACAAGGATCACAAGAACGGATTTTGCTGGTCTAAGACACCTTCATGTTCTTCAACTCATGGAAAACAAGATTACTACAATTGAGAGCGGAGTTTTTCAAGACTTAAAGGATTTGGAGAGACTGAGGCTAAATAGAAATAATCTTCAACTTCTCTCTGAGTTGCTGTTTCTCGGGACCCCCAAACTCTACAGACTAAAATGCAAAATGAAGGCTCGCTGCCGCCGGGGACCGAGATGAGCGTGGAGAGGCAAGCTCGTGGAGATGAGCATGGAGAGGCAAGCTCGCCTGACCAATAACCAGCCAAGACATCTACCCAAACAGCAACTATTGCAACTAAATGTCCTAGACTGGCTTGGCTTCAGCAACTTGTGCCTGGCCTACGAAGCTTGTGCCTGGCCTATGAAGCTTTGGAACCGGGATTACAACAGACAAGCTTTGGAATCGGGATTCCCGGACTACTGCCAGCTGCCTCCTGACCCTGGCTTTTGCAATTTCAACCACACACATTGGTATTACGACCCAGAAACCAAAAAGTGCAAGACTTTCACCTACCAGGGTTGTGGGGCGAACTGTGACAAATTTGGGGGGCGTTTGGCGTGCCGGCGGGGGTGCCCCGGGGGGTTCTCCCTGGGGCCTCTGTGGAGGGAGGCAGGGCAGGCTGTTGAGGACAGAGGCAGGGCAGGCTCTTTGCGGGAGGCGAACAGAGCGAAGCTCCTCGGCGTTTTTTGACCCACCCCCTGGAACGGTAACGGAGCCTGCTCTGATTGGTGGGCCATTTCTGCAGTCCCTCTTTGGATTTAGGAAGGGTTCGTTAAAGCAGACATACGGGAGCTGAGATCTGTAACATTACTGACCTATCGAGTGCTAGAGGAAAGCACCAGCATGTTCAAGTTTAGATGTCTGATTTCTACTTCAAGTTTTTACAGTTAGATGTCAACTATTAGTTCCCCAAAATATTGGACAATAACCTTTCACTTTTTGGGGATGAGAAGGTGTGGAGTGAGAGCATGGAAAGGTGTTTTCATCTCCACGGTTTTGTATTTGTTGAGTCCTGAGTTATGGTCAATAGGTTTAACTGGTTTTTCTATATCAGACTAGGAAGGACTACCTTTTAGAGGTAATGGGATGCTCCCTTTATGAATTACTCCATCCTCGATATAAGTTGTCTATACAGGACAGATTGATTGATGAAATTGGATATTACCATTTTGATTGTCTATATGTCTGCTCTAAATTTTTAAAATTTTATTCATTTAAATTTTAATTAAGGTAAATATTTTAATATTGTTTTAATTTTAATTTTTATTAATTTTATGGATGATATAAGAAGAATTGATTATAGAATGAATTGGGTTGAATGGATGGATGATTGTATAAATTGGATAGATTATGGACCTGAGATAAATGGAAGGGCCGACCTGTCTGCATTTATGGAAGCTAGAGAAGTGGAGGAGCCTTGCTCTGAGGGATCAGAGGGCCAGTCTATACCAGTCTTATGGGGAAGAGGCAGATATGGCGGGAGACCTGGGGTAGGCCGTTCTTGGGGAACAAGGCCTCGCTGCCTGAAAGCAATCTCTTTTTCCGGCCCCATGAACCTCTCTCAGGGTACTGGTAATGGGCGAAATCCGGACCCTGGACTCAGGCTGCTGCTGCTCAATGCCAGGTCAGTGGTAAATAAAGCTCTCCTCATCCGGGACTTAATTCTGGATGAGGAGGCCGACCTGGCATGTGTGACTGAGACCTGGCTGACCCCAGAAGGATCCCCTCTCTGAGATGTGTCCAGCTGGGTTTCAGGTATGGCATCAGCCGTGACCCCAGGGAAGGGGGGGAGGAGTGGCGATTATAGCTAAGGAGTCACTTGGGCTGCGCAGACTCGCTGCTACTGAGATATCAGGTTGTGAGTCCCTCCTTATGAGGTTGGACCTTGGTGTACAGGTGGGCTTGTTGCTTACGTACCTGCCTCCCAGCTGTGTTTCAACAGCCTTGCCCAGGCTACTCGAAGAGGTAGCCAGGTTGGCGGTTGAGCTCCCCAGACTTACAGTCTTGGGGGACTTCAATGTGCCGTCACTCGGTGAGTCCTCTGGGTTGGCGTGGGAGTTCATGGCCACCATGGCAACCATGGACCTGACACAAGTAATTGAGGGCCCGACCCATGAAGGGGGACATACACTTGACATGGTCTTTTTCTCGGAGCAGTTGAGGTATGATCTGGAGTGAAGAGGCTTAGAAGTGTTGCCTATGTCATGGACAGATCATTTTCTGCTATGGCTTGAGTTTATGACACCAATCCTTCCCCGCAGGGAGGTAGAACCGATTAAATGGTTCTGCCCCAGACGCCTGATGAACCCTATGGGTTTTCAAAGAGTGCTTGGGGAGATACCAGACTTGCTCGTACACAGTTCGGCGGAGTCCCTAGTGATGGCCTGGAATATGGCCACTACGGGGGCTCTAGACCGGATTGCGCCATTGCAACCTCTCTGTGGTAGCAGACCCAGGAGATCTCCTTGGTTTACCAAGGAACTCAGGGGGATAAAGTGCCAGAAGAGACGTTTAGAGAAGCAATGGAGGGAAAGCAGATTTAAATCTAATCGAACCAAATTGAGAGCTTATATTAAGACCTACATGAAGCGATCACTACGGCAAGATCTCAGTATCTTTCCGCATTGATCGCCTCTGCGGAATCTCACCCGGCTGCCCTGTTTAAGGTGACTTGTTCTCTCTTTGCTATGGGGAGGAGGGAGGAACCTTTGCAGGGCAGTGCCGAGGAATTTAACATCTTTTTCGCAGACAAGGTCGCTCAGATCCGGGTTGACTTGGACTCCAATTGGATTGCAGTGTCGGCTGACAATGAGTCAGTCAAGATGACAGAGGCTCGTCTTAGTCTTGTGGAATGGGATGAGTTTGACCTGGTAACTCCTGATGATGTGGACAAGGCCATTGGAGCTGTGAGTTCTGCCACCTGTTTATTGGACCCGTGCCCCTCCTGGCTGGTTTTGGCTAGCAGGGAGGTGACACGGAGCTGGGTCCAGGCTGTTACTAACGCTTCATTGAGGGAGAGGTCCTTCCCGGCTCCCTTAAAGGAGGCACTCGTGTGCCCCCTCCTCAAGAAGCCTTCCCTGGACCCGGCAGTTTTAAATAATTATCGGCCAGTCTCCAACCTTCCCCTTTTAGGGAAGGTTGTTGAGAAGGTGGTGGCACTCCAACTCCAACAGTCCTTGGATGAAGCTGATTATCTGGGCCCTCAGCAGTCTGGGTTCAGGTCCAGTTACAGCACGGAAACTGCTTTGGTTGCGCTGATCGATGACCTCTGGCGGGCCCGGGATAGAGGTTACTCCACTATCCTGGTGCTTCTTGACCTCTCAGCGGCATTCGATA
This sequence comes from Bothrops alternatus, assembly GCA_034064705.1. Taxonomy (NCBI): domain Eukaryota; kingdom Metazoa; phylum Chordata; class Lepidosauria; order Squamata; family Viperidae; genus Bothrops; species Bothrops alternatus. Next base: position 1,246,683 of record JARGCV010000058.1, on the reverse strand, counting down.
CCATCGACCATGGTATCCTTCTGTGCCAGTTGGAGGGGCTTGGAGTGCGGGACACAATTTTACAGTGGTTCACCTCCTACCTCTCTGGCCGGTCACAGTCGGTGTTCACAGGAGGTCAGAGATCGGCTCCAAGGCCTCTTCCATGTGGAGTGCGTCAGGGGTCTGTTCTCTCACCTCTGCTTTTTAACATCTACATGAAGCTGTTGGGTGAGATCATCCGTCGACACGGGGTGAGTTATCATCAATATGCTGATGATACTCAGCTTTATATCTCTACCCCGAGTCATCACAGCGAAGCAGTGGAAGTGATGAACCGGTGCCTGGAGGCTGTTGAGATCTAGATGGGCGCCAACAGGCTCAGACTCAATCCCGAGAAGTCAGAGTGGCTATGGGCTCTGCTTCCCAAGGACAATTCCAACTGTCCGCCCATTACCCTGGGGGGAGAAGTTTTGTCCCTCTCGGAGAGGGTTCGCAATTTGGGTGTCCTCCTTGATCCACAGCTAAGTTTAGAACATCATTTCTCGGCTGTGGCGAGGGGGGCATTCACCCAGGTTCACCTGGTGCGCCACTTGCGGCCCTATTTGGACCGGGAGTCACTCCTCATAGTCACTCATGCCCTTGTCACCTCGAGATTCAACTACTGTAATGCTCTCTACATGGGGCAACCTTTGAAGAATGTCCGGAGACTGCAGGTTGTCCAGAATGTGGCCGCGCGAGCTGTCCTGGGTCTCCCAAGACATGCCCATATCACTCCAGCCCTCCGTGAGCTGCACTGGCTACCAACTAATCTCCGAACACAATTCAAAGTGTTGGTTATGACCTATAAAGCCCTTTATGGCAATGGACCAGTTTACTTGCGGGATCGTCTTCTGCCTCATGAATCCCAGCAACCGGTTAGGGCACATAGGGTTGGCCTCCTATGAGTCCTGTCTACTAGGCAGTGTCATCTGGCGGGACCTAGGGCAAGGGCCTTCTCCGTCGCCGCCCCAGTCCTCTGGAACCAGCTTCCCACAGAGGTTCGCACTGCTGCCTCCCTCCTAGTTTTCCAGAAATTATTGAAGACTCATTTATGCTGACAGGTTTGGGGCGTATGAACTGTACTCTGCCCCTGGGCCTAGGAATGTTTTTCCCATCACTGATTGTATTTTGATTCTGTATGTTGTATGAATGTGTTTAGATTAAATGAAATGTGTTTTAGATTGAATGGTTAATGTTATTGTTAAATTTCTTATCTGTTATTGCATTATTGCTGTAAACCGCCCTGGGTCCCTGGAGAAGGGCGGCATAGAAATTTAATAAATAAATAAATAAATAAATAAATAAATAAATAAATAAATAAATAAATAAATAAATAAATAAATAAAATCAGGTTTCGTTTTTCCAGCCTGAAGTTGAAGTTAGGTGCCGGCCATGCTCCTTATACCCCACAGGTGGGAGGCCCTGATCAGGATATAACAGGACAACTGCAGGCTGCGTGGAAAGACAGGTCACTGATGGCTCCAAGCAGAGTCCCCCCCCAGGCGTCTAGTACCACCGGCCAGATCAGCAGCCCGGTGGGAAGCAGGGACCAAGGAACAGTGCTCTCCACCTGTGGCTGATGCTTTAAAAGGCCCAAGATGGCCCTTGGGGCCATGGGCCCAGGAGTTGGCCTGGGGTCCTGCACCATTGAAGGTGACATTCGATGGGAACCCAGATCATTTGGCAATGTTCCTAAGCCAGGTCATTAGTCATTTGGACCAATATGCACGGTTTTATCCATCCTAGTGGGTGATGGTGGTGGTGGTAACTGCAGGGTTGCATGGCAAAGCAGCAGAATGGGTGGCGGATTTATACAGCGACCATGCCACAGAATTAGCCAATACCATCCTGTTTTTGGAGGCTCTGCATTCCCATTTTGAGGATTTATCACGAGTTCAACAGGCAGAGAGGGAGTTGCTAGCGCTGAAGCAGCGGGGCCGGTCTGCAGCTGACTATGTACGTGAGTTCCAGTAGGTGGCTGGTAGGCTGTGGTCCTGGCTGGAATGTCTGCTGGTTCACCAATTCCAGGCAGAATTGGACTGGGACCTGCGCCAGGCGTGTGTCTTGTGAGGCATCCCAAGTCGGTTACATGACTGGTTTCATGTGGTGATGGACTTGGATGCAAGCCTGCAGGAATTTCAACCAAAGGGGGATGGCCCCTCAATGCCATGGAGGGCCATGAAGAGACCAAGGGACGAAGGGCAGTAGCCCTAGGGATCTGGTCCAGGTTCCTCTGCAGGTACTCCTCGATCATCATTTAGATACTTCTGCTGCAACCAACCTGGACATCGGATTGCAGAGTGTCCGGTCCCTGGGACCCCTAGGAGAGCCAGAGACACACTCAAGAAGACCCCAGAGAAGCTGTGGGCGCACACCAGGCAGAGAGCCCCACCCCTCAAGGGGGGTCCTCAAGGAGGAGGAGGCAACAGCCATCACAAGATACCAGCTGGTAGACTATGACAGCAAGGATGAGGCAGCAGAGGATCCTATGGTAAGTGAACCTGTACAACTGTTTGTCATCCCCATCATTTTGACAGGGCTGCAAACAGGCCACCGTGGGGAGTACAGAGCCCTAATCAATTCCGGATGCACCCGTTGCCTGATCAGCAAGGCCATAGTGGCTGAGGTGGGGATCAGAGTAAGGCAGATGGCCAGCCCAGTACGGTTTGAACAGGTGGATGGCTCCCTTCCTGCAGCTAACGAATATCTGACTGAGTTACGGGCTATCCAACAATTAGTGCAGCAACAATTAGATAAGGCCAAGGCAGATTACAAGAAGGTTGCCGACTGGTTGAGGCAAGAGATGGGGGGAGATTGGGTGTGGCTGTCAGCCATCAAACCAGTCTGCCAAGAAACTAGACCACTGGTACCTAGGACTGTTCCCTATTGAAGCCATCATCAATCCGGCCGCTTATTGGTTCACTTTGCCACGATCATTATGGGTACATCCTGTCTTTCACAGGTTTTTGTTGGTCCCAGAACAACTGGCGTGTCCACTCTGATGATCAGAACATTTCCCACCAGAAAAACGTGATGGTGAAAGCGCTCCCAAGTATGAGATCGCCAGTATTTGAGATGCCCGTTGGCTGAAAGGGTGATTTCAGTACTTGATTGAGTGGAAGGGCTATGGACCAGAGTTGTTCACCTGGGAGGATGCGACCACTGTCCATGCTCCTGCATTGGTGACAACATTCCACGAACAGTTTCCTTCACGACCGTATCCGGAAGATCCGAGGGAAGAGTCCTGTGGTGCAGGATAGTGTTGTGATTTTTCACCAGCCTGTCGATCCAGCAGCTGAATCTGAGGAATCAGATGAGGAGGGCCTTGAGTGACATTAGAGTCAGAGGAAGGCTCTGAGGAGCTCCAAGACTTACAGTTGAACAAGGAGCCTGGCCCCTACACTCGCACTCAGGTTGAGACACAGCTGTGCTGGGAGCCCAAGTTGGACAGTGATGAAGAACAGTTGGGAAACATCCAGGATGCACGAAGGCGGAGGTAAGAGAAGTGAGTAAAACAGAGAAATGCAATGGGGCAGCTCCAAAGGAAAAGGAAAAGGCATTAGGAAGCCACACCTTGGCTGAATTATAAAAGGGAAGGTGAGGTGCTGGTTCCCAAAGGGAACTGTTTGGGTTGAGGATCAAGTTTCTGTGAACTGTGTTTGTTTGCCTTGGACATTGACTCAGGTCTGTGAGAATAAATGGGGTTGGTTTTTTCTTGCAGTTTCTGCCTGCTTGTTGGAAGTTGGGGTTTCTTCTTGTGAGTATAACAAAGACTCTTGTAGGCTGGGACAGAACAGACTGAGCCAAGGTCTACATTCTTTTTTGTATCACACAGCCATGAGTTATGAGCTGCATTTTACTAAGCCTGGACCAGAAATGATGTGGTGAGGGTGGATTAATCAGATTAGGTTTCTCTCAATCATGTAAAAATCAAACTTATTATCCAAATAATGCTGCATATATGACACATCAGTATGGGAAACAAACCAAAATGAGGATTCTTTGATGCTCTCTGAACTTGTTGTTTTCTTGCAGATGTTTCATCACTAAGCTAGGTAACATCATCAGGTGATGATGTTGATCTCTGATTATATTAGCTAGCTTGGTAATAAAACATCTGCAGCCAAAACAATCACTCAGAGAGCACTAAGGACCTCACACAGTTCAATCCTGACAAGAGTACAAAGATTCTCTTCTATCAGCAATCAATTTTATGAGTTTATGGTTTACATTTTCTCTGCATCTCTAGTCAACTGTACAGATTCTGGTCACTCAAGTCTAGCCCTTTCCATAATTAGATTCAAACTTCTCCTTTTTTTTCTAATTCTCTCAGTTGAGGTTACGTGAATGCTGATTTTACATTTTTGCTGTCTATAGACCTTGGGTAAAGGAAAAATGCTGATTGCCTAATAGAGACTGAATATGTTAGAATGCTAGAAATGTGGTTAGGGTTACTATAACTGAAATTATAATTTATTAAAAGATTAAAATTTATTAAAAGTGAGTCTTGTTTATTTCCCAGTTGAATTAATGGGGCTTAAGATTAATAATGTATCCTACTCGTTTTAGAAAAAAAATTAAGCATGATCAACTTTGTTTCTAGACTAGGTCATGTCTACAGTGTAAGACATACAGCTGTGGCATCTCATATTCATTAAGTGAAGTGATAAAGATAGTTGTGGAGGTATGACTATAATGGAGCTTTCCCATCTCATTTGGCTTTGGGAGCAGAAGGAGGGGAGCTCATACTTTGGAATGCTGAGGGAAATTCTTCGGAATGTGTATGGCTTCAAAAAGCAGATGATGTCACTAGAGTTATATTTTCTCCCACTCATTCTAGAAGACTCTATGCTTCTCATGGGGAAATTATGAGCATACTGGATATCAGGTGTTTCAAGGAGCCAGTTGAATGTTTCCATGTAAATACAGGCATAGCTATAATTATTGCGGCAGGATTAACATCTGGCATGCCTGTTTTTGTTACTATGTTCTTTGAGTTGTTTTTTAACTGTTGTTTGCCCAAATTTTAAATATTTAACCTGTTTAATACTATTTTAAATATTTAACCTGTTTAATACTATTTTAATTAATTGATTCGTTAGATGTTAAGAATGATGTGGGGGGGATTGACTGTTTGTGGAATGAATCAGGTTGAATGGATGGTTAGCTTAGTGTTTTAATTTGTCTAGTTTAAAGGGCGGTTTTGTGGGAGGGATAAATTAATGATATGGATGGAGCTGTGGTTGAGTGGAATGAATGGGATGGACTGGCTAGTCTGCCTGACACAGCAGAGGCGGAGGGGGAGGGGGACGCTGGCTCTGGGGTGATAGAGGGCCAAAGTATACTGGTCTTGCTGGGGAGAGGCAGATATGGCGGGAGCCATAGGGTAGGCCATTCCCGGGGAACAAGAGCTCGCTGTCTAAAAGCAATCCCTTGCTCCGACCCTGTGAGTTCAACCCGAAGTACTGGTAATGGGCGAAATCCGGACCCTGGGCTCAGGCTGTTGCTGCTCAATGCCAGGTCGGTTGTAAATAAAGCTCCCCTCATCCATGATCATCTCCTGGATGAGGAGGCTGACCTCGCATGTGTGACCGAGACCTGGCTGGGCCCGGAGGGAGGAGTTCCTTTCTCTGAGATGTGCCCAGCCGGGTTTCAGGTATGGCATCAGCCACGACCCCAGGGAAGGGGGGGAGGAGTGGCTATTATAGCCAAGAAGACCTTTAGCCTATGCAGGCTCGCTGTTTCTGAGATTGTGGGTTGTGAGTCGCTCCTTGTGAAGTTGGACCTTGGGGTACAGGTGGGCTTGTTGCTTGCATACCTGCCTCCCAGCTGTGTGTCAACAGCCCTGCCTGTGCTACTTGAGGTGGTTGCTAGGCTGGTGGGTTGAGTTCCCCAGGCTTGTTGTCTTGGGGGACTTGAATCTTCCGTCACTCGGCGAATCCTCTGGGTTGGCGCAGGAGTTCATGGCCACCATGGCAACCATGAACCTGACTCAAGTAGTTCAGGGTCCGACCCATGAGAGGGGACACACTCCCAACATGGTATTCCTCTCAGAACAGTTGAGCAACAATCTGAATTTAAGGGGCTTAGATATCTTGCCTATGTCATGGTCAGATCATTTTCTGCTACGGCTTGTTTTTAAGGCTCCAATCCTCCCCTGCAGGGAGGCGGAACCAATTAGAGTTTTCAGAGGACGCTTGGGGAAATACCGGACTCTCTCATTTACAGTTCGGCAGAGTCCCTATTTACGGCCTGGAATATGGCTGCGAAGGGGGCTCTTGACCGGATTGCGCCGCTGCAACCTCTCTCTGGTAGCAGACCCAGGAGATCTCCTTGGTTTACTGAGGAACTCAGGGGGATGAAGCTCCAGAAGAGACGCCTAGAGAAGCGATGGAGGAAAAGTAAATCTGTATCTGACCAAACACTTTTAAGATCTTATATCAAGACTTATCAGGTGGCGCTCAAGGCAGCAAGATGCGCCTATCATTCCGCCTTGATTGCATCTGTGGAATCCCACCCAGCCACCCTGTTTAGGGTGACTCGCTCCCTCCTTAATCAGAGGGGGGTTGATGCACCCTTGCAGGGTAGTGCTGAGGATTTTAATAAGTTTTTCGTGGATAAAATCGCCCAGATTCGGATGGACCTTGACTCCAATTGGAATGCAGTGTCGGCTGACAATGAGTCAGTCGAGATGACAGGGACTCATCTTGATCCTGTTGTGTGGGAGGAGTTTGACCCGGTAGCACCCAATGAAGTGGACAAGGCCATTGGAGCTGTGAGTTCTGCCACCTATTTATTGGACCCGTGCCCCTCCTGGCTGGTTTCAGCCAGCAGGGAGGCGACGCGGGGCTGGGTTCAGGAGATTGTCAACGCTTCTTTGAGGGAGGGGTCCTTTCCGGCTCCCTGCAAGGAGGCAATTGTGCACCCCCTCCTCAAGAAGCCTTCCCTGGACCCAGCTGTGTTAAACAACTAGTGTCCTGTCTCCAATCTTCCCTTTATAGGTAAGGTTGTTGAGAAGGCGGTGTCACTCCAGCTCCAACGATCCTTGGATGAGGCCAATTATCTGGACCCTCAGCAATCAGGATTCAGGCTCGGCTTCTCCATGGAAACTGCTTTGGTCGCACTGACGGATGATCTCTAGCGGGCCCGGGATAGGGGACATTCCACTATCCTGGTGCTACTTGACCTCTCAGCGGCTTTTGATACCATTGACCATGGTATCCTTCTGCGCTGGCTGGAGGGGTTGGGAGTTGGGGGCACTGTTTTGCAGTGGTTCACCTCCTACCTCACTGGTCGGTCGCAGTCGGTGTTGGCAGGAGGTCAGAGGTCGACCCCTAGGTTCCTCCGTTGTGGGGTCCCTCAGGGATCGGTCCTCTCCCCTCTGCTGTTTAATATCTTGCCGAGCAAGATATCAGCTAACATCAAGCTAACATCATATCAGCTAACATCAAGCTAGCATCAAGTCCTGCTGCGTTTCAGCATAGAGACGCTATAGCGAAGGTGTAATTGGACATTGGAAAGAAGTGACTAGAGGAAAAAAAACTAGAGACAGAAAAAAAAACCTGAAACAGACCTGAGGGTAGTGAAGATCTGAAAACCCTATCAGAGTGTGGCTGGCTGCGGGAGAGATTCCGAAGTAACTGAGGAGAACGAACTGAGGTTGGAAGAAAAATCTGGAGTTTGTGAGAAGCTGAGTGGGAAGGAACGGAGAGACGTTTGGGGGAAATAGTGATAGGAAATGGAGCTGAAAACGATTGACTGAAAAAGGACTGACTGATGGTGAAAGAGAGGAATGAAGCTTGGAATTTGAATTTGGAAAGGACTGATTGATGGTGAGAGAGATAAGCTGAGAATGAAGTGGGAGTGTTAAACAGACCCAGCAGTTTTTCTTTGCTGGAAGAGAGTTTGGTATTGGGAGAACTTGGTTCTTTGCTTTGAGTTTGTTTTGAGATATGATGGCAAAGAAGTGGACTAATGGACATTTTTCTTCAGTACTAAGCCTAAATATGAGCAAAGACAATTTTATTGGCTTTGGAACAGAAGGAGGGGAGCTTATTGCTTTTATAGCTTTTAAAAAAGCTTATTGCTTTTATTCCTCGTTCTAGAGGAACTGGGAACTTGTACAGCTTTGGTCGGGGGGCTTGATTATGTCCACTGGTTGCTGCCCCCACTTGAGAGCCTTTCTAGAGTGGAAGAGAAGATGTTGCGGGACATGGCTGTGGAGTTCCTGAGAGCAACTTTAGTGAACATTTTTAGTTGATCTTAAAGCTCACTCTGTGCCCCTGATGAGGCACTTTGGGGCGACTGGTTTATCTCTTGTATCTCTTCTTGTGGTTCTTTTAATTAATATGTTTTATACTGTGGCTTTTTAAAATTAATATGTTTATACGTCTGTTTTTAAATTTTTAAACTTTTAAATTTAAATTTTTAATTTTTATTAAATTGGGGGGTGGTGAGTGATTTATGTACGGGACAGGAATATGCTTGAAGAATGTATGATAGATAAATGGACAGGCCTGCCGAGCTTGAGGGAGGCCGGGGACTGGGGGGATGCGGACTCTGGAGTCAATGAGGGTTGGAATATACCGGTCATTCAGGGAAGAGGCAGGTATGGCGGGAGCAGGAGGGTAGGCCGCACACGGGGAACTCGGTCCTGCTATCTCATAGCAGTTCCTTGTTCTGGCCCTTCTGAAAAATCTTGCTCTCCCCACGATTCTGGTGATGGGTGTAGCTCGGGCCCTGGGCTCAGGCTATTGCTGCTTAACGTCAGGTCAGTTAACAATAAGGCTCCCCTCATTCATGATCTTCTCATGGATGAGGAGACTGACTTGGCGTGTGTGACTGAGACTTGGTTGGGCCCTGAGGGGGGAGTTCCCCTCACGGACATGTGCCTATCAGGTTATCAGGTATGGCATCAGCCGCGACCCCAGGGATGGGGGGGAGGAGTGGCTATTTTGGCCCGGGAGAACTTCAGTCTACGTAGACTCACTGTTTCCGAAATTCCGGGTTGCGAGTACATCCTTATGACGCTGGACCTAGGGGTACAGGTGGGCTTATTGCTTATGTACCTGCCTCCCAGCTGTGTGGCATCAGCCCTGCCTGTGCTACTCGAGGAGGTTGCTGGGCTGGCGGTGGAGTTCCCCAGGCTTATAGTCTTGGGCGACTTCAATCTGTCGTCGCTTGGCGAATCCTCGGGATTTGCACAGGAGTTCATGGCCGCCATGACAACCATGGACCTGACCCAAGTAGTGCAGGGTCTGACGCATAAGGGTGGACATGCCCCGGATATGATTTTCCTTTCGGAGCAGTTGGGTAATGATCTGGTTTTGAGGGGCTTAGATATCATGCCTTTGTCATGGACCGATCATCTTCTGCTTTGACTGAATTTTACGGCCCCAATCCTTCCCCGCAGGGAGGCGGAACCGATTAGGTGGTTCCGCCCCAGACGCCTGATGGATCCAATTGGCTTTCAGACGGTGCTTGGGGAATTACCGAGCTCCCTCATTCACAGTCCGGTGGAGTCCCTGGTAGCGGCATTGAATACGGCCGCGAAGGGGGCTATTGACCGGATTGCGCCTTTGCGACCTCTCTGTGGTGCTGGCCCCAGGAGGTCTCATTGGTTTACCGAGGAGCTCAGGGGGATGAAGCGCCATAAGAGACATCTAGAGAAGCGATGGAGACAAAGTAAGTCTGGATCTGACCGAACCAGATTGAGCTTATTTATTAAAGCCTATCTGAAGGCGATTAAGGCGGCAAGATCTTTGTATGCTTTGATCGCATCTGCGGAATCTTGTCCGGCCACGCTGTTTAGGGTGACCCGATCCCTCATTAACCAAAGGGGTCTGGGGCCTCCCTTGCAGGGTAGTGCCGAGGACTTTAATAACTGTTTTACAGACAAAGTGGCTCAGATCCGGGCTGACCTAGACTCCAATTGTATAGCAGAGTCGACTGATAATGATTCAGTTGAGGGGACAGGGGCATGTTCTTGTCTGGTCATCTGGGGAGAGTTTGAGGCTTCCCTTTGTGGGGAAGGTTGTCGAGAAGGTGGTGGCGCATCAGCTCCAGCGGTCTCTGGAGGAAGCCGATTATCTGGGCCCTCTGCAGTCGGGGTTCAGGCCCGGCTACAGCACCAAAACTGCTTTGGTCGCTCTGATGGATGATCTCTGGCGAGCCCGGGATAGTGGCCAGTCCTCTGTCTTGGTCTTCTTGACCTCTCAGCGGCGTTCGATACCATTGACCACGGTATCCTTCTGCGCCGGCTGGAGGGATTGGTAGTGGGGCATACCGTATTGCGGTGGTTCTCCTCCTATCTCTCTGGTCGGTCGCAGTCGGTGTTTGTGGGGGGTCAGAGGTCCACCTCTAGGTTACTCCCATGTGGGGTGCCTCAGGGGTCGGTTCTCTCCCCCCTACTTTTTAACATTTACATGAAGCCACTGGGTGAGATCATCCACTGCCATGGAGTGAGATACCATCAGTACGCTGATGATACTCAGCTGTACATTTCCACTCCTGGCCATATCAGTGAAGCGGTTGAGGTGATGTGCCAGTGTCTGGAGGCTGTGAGGGTTTGGATGGGTGTAAACAGATTAAGGGTCAACCCCGATAAGACAGAGTGGCTGTGGGTGATGCCTCCCAAGGACACTTCTATCTGTCCCTCGATTACCCCGGGGGGTGAATCTATAAACCCCTCAGAGAAGGTTCGCAACTTGGGAGTCCTCCTCGATCCACAGCTGACATTGGATCATCATTTGTCGGCAGTGGCGAGGGGGGCATTTGCCCAGGTTCGCCTGGTGCACCAGTTGCGTCCTTACTTGGATCGGGAGTCTCTCCTTACAGTCACACATGCCCTTGTCACCTCGAGGATCGACTACTGCAATGCTCTCTACATGGGGCTACCCTTGAAGAGTGTTCGGAGACTACAACTAGTGCAAAATGCAGCTGTGCGAGCAGTTGTGGGCCTTCCTTGTTGTGCCCACATTTCATCAACTCTCCACATGCTGCATTGGTTGCCTATTGGTCTCCGAGCCCAATTCAAGATGTTGGTTATTACCTATAAAGCCCTTCATGGCATGGGACCAGGATACTTACGGGACCGCCTTCTGCCACATACTTCTCTACGACCGGTGAGAGCGCACAGGGTCGGCCTCCTCCGGGTCCCGTCAGCGAAACAATGTCGTCTGGCGGGCCCTAGGGGGAGGGATTTCTCTGTTGTGGCGCCCACCCTCTGGAACCAACTGCCTCCTGAAGTCCGCGTTTCCCCGACTCTACCGGCCTTCCGAAAGAATTTAAAAACCTACCTCTGCCGGCAGGCCTGGGGATGATTGTTAATTGTGGTGTGACTGATGAGTATGTATGGGGTTTTATTTTTAATGTTTTTTTGTTCGGATTTAGTCGAAATTGTTTTATATATATGCTGTGAGCCGCTCCGTGTCCTCGGAGAGGGGCGGCATACAAATCTGAATAAAATAAAAAAATAAATAAATTTACATGAAGCCGCTGGGTGAGATCATCCGCCGACACGGGGTGAGATATCATCAGTATGCTGATGATACCCAGCTTTACATCTCCACCCCGTGTGATTTCAGTGAAGCAGCGGAAGTGATGTGCCGATGTCTGGAGGCTGTTAGGGTTTGGATGGGTGCTAACAAGTTTAAACTCAACCCTGACAAGACGGAGTGGCTGTGGGTTTTGCCTCCCAAAGATAATTCAATCCATCTGTCCATCAACCTGGGGGGGGAGTTTTTGACCTCCTCAGAGAAGGTCCGCAACTTGGGTGTCCTCCTTGATCCACAGCTAAATCTGGAACATCATCTTTCGGCTGTGGCGAGGAGGACATTTGCCCAGGTTCACCTGGTGCACCAGCTGTGGACCTATTTGGACCGGGAGTCTCTTCTCACAGTCACTCATGCCCTTATCACTTCAAGGTTCGACTACTGCAATGCTCTCTACATGGGGCTACCTTTGAAAAACGTTCGGAGACCTCAGGTAATGCAGAATGCAGCCGCGCGAGCAGTGTTGGGTCTGCCCAGAAATGCCCACATTTCAGCATCACTCAGCGAGCTGCATTGGCTGCCAATTGGTCTCCGAATGCAATTCAAAGTGTTGGTTATGACCTATAAAGCCCTACATGGCATCGGACCAGGTTACTTATGGGACCGTCTGCTGCCCCATGAAACCCAGTGACCGGTTAGGGCCCACAGAGTCGGCCTTCTCCAGGTCCCATCAGCCAGACAGTGTCGCCTGGCGGGGCCTAGGGGAAGAGCCTTCTCTGTTGCGGCCCCGGCCCTCTGGAATCAACTCCCCCCGGAGATCCATATCGCCCCCACCCTCTCCGCCTTTCGTAAACTGCTTAAGACACATCTTTGCCGACAGGCCTGGGGCAGTTAACATCTTGCCCCTAGCCAGTGTATGTTTGTGTGTATGTTTGTTGGATGACTGGTTTTTTAATTTAGGGGTTCTTTTTATATATGTATTTTTATGTAGATATCTATTTATGCTGTGAGCCGCCCTGAGTTCCCGGAATAGGGCGGCATAGAAATCCAATAAATTGAATTGAATTGAATTGAATTAACAATCCCCCACTTCTACTCTCCCCAGTATAATTAATGTGTGGATAATAATGCAATGAAAAATGATCCTATAGGCCATTAAATAGAGCATGGGTGCCTTAGGGGTGGATGAGGTCCTTGGGGACATAGCATAGGCCCGCACTTCTAGAATTGCACCATGCAGCTGAGTGACAAAGTGGTCCATTCCAGTACTATGGAAGGCTTCAGAGCTCTTCAAAAGGGCCTGGTGAGTGGAATCAGGCCAAAAATCAGTGGGGAGTTGTTGGGGGAGGGAAATGCTTACAGGAACCCAGTACAGTGGGGGGAGGGGTAATAGGCAGAGGGTATGCAGTGTCCCTGCAATCAGTCATAAGGACAAATAAACATGAGAACGCTGCAGCCATAACATCGGGACCAAGTCATGAGTAGCTTGTGGGGAGTCCACCTTTACTTCGAACAGCCTTAAAGGACCAATCGTAAGTCAAGGACTACCTGTACTCAGATGCTTCTTCCTGCTCTTTTGTGTACTAAAACTTCAATTTCAGATTGAGATATACTGCTGAGCTGACCAAAATAGGCTTCCATGACACTTTCTAGATTTTATCACCTGATCTGTAAGGTTCATAAAAATGCCTGTTGCTGACAAAGATGGGGGAAGTGAGGGAAAGAGAAAAGAAAGATGGAAAGGTCTTTCCTATTTTCTCTTCTCAGTTACAGGCAATATTTTTCCACTTTTGTTTTGTTTTCAGCTTTTAATGAATCAACTGTGATTTCTGGCTACGTTGTATCTTTACTTGAGAAGAAAAAGGAAAGAACAAGAGCAGAGGATAATACTTGCAAACTAGACAAGAATGTAGTCATTGTGCAAGAATGTAGTCATTGTAAATTATGTTCATAATGCTAAACCAATATTTTAAATTATGGTTTGTTGACTCTCCTTATCTACATTGCTAAGCCAAACATAACCAAACCACATTATGGCTTAATGCTATGTATGACATGTTGATTGTCGTGCAGTGTAAACTTGAAAGAGCAGGTTCTTGAACATTTTGCTGAAAAAGTGGACAGTCTTCAATCACCAGATATTGCTTTTAATTCAAATTTGGAAACTAGGTGCAGACTCCCCATGCACAGCACTTCAACATTTTCACAATCTGCAGAAAGCAAATGGTTTGCTGTCTTACCCAATTTAAGATAGGTGAAATAGAAATAATGGTAATCTGGTGATAGCTTAGTCAGTGCTATTTATACAGTTTGATAGAATGAGCCTGGTCTTAAATATTCTGATGAATAGGAATGAGTGGGAATGTATAATTTGTTCTTCAGTGTTAGAATATTTGAGGGTGATTCTCTTTAGGTTACAGATTTATTTATGTTAATAATATTTAGTAATAAGGACTCCCTTTATTTAGTTTCCAGATATTTATCACAATGCAGCATAAATAACACTTCTTTTGGAACATGAACATTTTAAGAGCCTTATTACAAATTTTAATTCTAGGGAAATCAGGGTATGTCTTTCTAGAGATGGGCAACCATCATATCATTGCTTTGCTGAGGGAAAATCTTTGTCTTCTAGTTTTCCCTCCTGTATCCCTGAATGATTGTGCCACTTTTTATATTCTTTCATATAAAAAGAAAGACATGCTTAATTAGAGAACAGTTCAATCAATGCCACTATTAACTTGGAGACTTGGAATTGTCATTAGTGTAGCACTGCTATATTGGACATGTTGAAATGTGGAGGAAGTGCCAAATATATTGAATTTTGCAAAAAAAGAAATGAAAAGAACCCTAAAATAAATGAAGAATGATAGAATACAGGGCAGAAAGTTTTAAGTGATTTATTTAAAATAATAGACTGGAAAAAGACATAGCTGTTTTAAGGAATTGTCAATTGAAAGTCTGTCCCTATGTGTGGCTTTTTCCTTGAATACAAAGTCCTGTTTAGTGTTACTATTTAGAGAGGCAGCAAAATATGAATATTATATTTTTATGTTTTCTGAACAAATCCTTGAATAACCACTGAACAGGTCTTGCATTATCCAAAATGATAAATTATTGGTTAAGTAAAAGTATTGCAGAAATATTTAGAAGACAGCTTTATTTGTTTTCATCCAGTCTTCTAACTACTACTTTTCAGCTGTAAAGTGAAAATCCTGCTTTGAAAGAAAATATTTCTCACAATGATATTAACTAAACCTGTTTCTCAGCACTGAACTTCTTTACTATATCTCTGACCTTTAAAAATTACTACTGCCAATAAAACCATAGCTTTTTTACTTTGCTCTAATATTTAATTGCACTACAGTTGATGCATCCATAGTTGAAGAGAGCATTAAGAAAATACACATGAAATCCCATTATTCAGTCTGACATTCCTAAAATCTATATTTATATTTCCAATGTACTATTTAAGATTCTTTAGGATACAAATAGAAAAAAGAAAAGCATTTTTATGAATTCGTATGGGACAAACTGTTAAAGCAGAGAAATTTTTCATAGTTCTTATTATCAATCACAAATTTGTGGGTTCCATTGTAAATAGATATGGATGTAAGTAAGTTAAGTAAATATGATTTAGACCAGTGTTTCTCAACATTGGCAGTTTAAAGACATGTGGACTGCAATTCCTAGAATTCTCCAATCAGCATTGGTGATTTAGACATTGTCCAACAAATGTGCTTCAATGTGTAATTACAGTAACAATGTTTTTCTTTAAACGCCAACATAGAGAACAGCTTTGTTAGATATTTAAATCAATATAACTTCTGATTTACTGAGATTATTAGAAATCTTATAGCATATTTTCTGGCTAAGCAATGTTATGAATTTTATAAAACTTATACATTTAATAAAATTTGTTACTTAGAAAAGTTGCTACTAGAACTTTTCTAATTTTTCATCCTCAGTAACTTACAGCTTTTTTCCTCCAGTGAAATTTCTAGAAGATTCTTGCATGCTTTGTCATAATTAATAAAATAAAATATATAGAAATGTATTTTTCAAGGTACAGAAAATGACCAAATATTTATATTCAAGTAATTTCATTGTGGAAAATAGATCATTCATAGCCATCTCCAAGACTTCTCTAATATGTTTCTCTTATTCAATAACATTTTAAAATTTGCAAGTAATTTTTGCTTAACAAATGTTTATTATGGTGATTATATGCTCTCCATTCTTCTATGATTCTGCATGGCTCTCAGAAGTAGCAAAGGTTACACTTTTCCCCTTTTCCTGACCCTCCCCCCTTGGCCAGTCCATCAGTATCAAATACTATGCCGTTTTGATATTTTGGGGATGGCATGGATGCTTGGTGCCTCTTTATGTAATTTTGCATTCTGCTCCCAGGCCATAGTTGCTTTATTCTAGTTTGGCACCTCTGATTTTTGTCAACATGTCTCCCCTCCCATTTGTCTTGTCATTCTCATGCCTGAACTTTATTACCCTAAATTTTATGGCAGGATACCAGAGAAGTGAAAAAACTGAAGATGGCAGACAGATGCAGTGGTTCAGTGGCTTAAAAGATACTGGAGAAGAGCTGTTATCTGGAAGTTCAAGTCCTACCACTGCATGATGGAGTTCCCATCACTTGCCTCAGCCCCTGCCAACTTGCCAGTTTGCATCTTCCACCAGCAAGATTAGCAAAAATGTTTAAAAATATGTCAGATAGATGTTGGAAATGTAAACATAACATAGGCACGTATTATCATATTTGGTGGACATGTGGGAAGGCAAAGGCCTATTGTGGTTAGAAAAAATATTGGGCAAACAAGTGGATTTTAAACCTGAACTTTTTTTTACTAGGCATTATGTCTGAAAAGACTAATAAGCAGAAATTATATTTAATTCTACACATTACCACAGCAGTGAGAATAATTTTTGCACAATATTGGAAGAATGAAGGATTGCCATCAGAAGAAGAAATAATTAGGAAAATATTGGAATGCGCAGAGATGGACAGACTAACTGAGGCTGAAAGACAAAGAAGATACAGACTACTATCAAATTTGGAAGTTATTTTATTCTTGGTTAGAGAAAAGAATGAAGGATTAGGAATTGAACACGTATTAGCTTAGCAAACTCCAGACAACTTGTTGATTGGAAAAATTTAACATATATTGATGAGAAAAAAAATTAATAAAAAAGATCGATAAAAAAACTTGCCAGTTTGAAGGCATGCAAATGCAAATAGATAAATAGGTATCACTTAGTGCACAGGGAATAGCATTTCATGTTTCGCTGCACGCTCTGCAGTGCGGTGTCATGTCATGCTGGCTACATGGCTAGGAAAATGTCTTCAGACAGCATGACTCAATGACCTAGAATAGGAAATGTGGATAAGCATCACACCCAAAAGTATTATAGTAAAAACTCACAGGGACTCCTTGTGTAAACTGTTACAAATTGGCCTAAACTGGCAGTATAGAAACAGAATCAATATACAAATACATTTACATTCTGCCCATTAATTGTGTTGTCTTTTGTTTATAGCAGATTTTTAATCTTTATATTTATTACTCCAATATTTTGCTCTTATTTGTTCCCTAGTTCATCATAGTCAATTTTCTAGCTGTCAGAATGAGTCTAGATTTTGGTAATGGACTTGTCCATCTTCATCTCTCCATTGAGTATCAGCTTTTTTCACTTTCTGTTCTCATCACTGATTTATCATTCCACCTGTCTTTCCCAATCTCTTGTATATTATCAGCCACAGAACAACTGATTTCACTTTCTCAAACATTTTGAGTTTAATTACTAAATGGAGAAGCTGGCAGTGTGTTTATTTGTCTTGGAATAATAAAATGCTGTTCAGTTCAAGGGACAATGGCAAGAGCTCAGATACAAAATCACTAGTTTATCAGAAAGTCTATGTCTGTTTTGAAATGTTACAGTGCTTTCCATTCTGTTAGACATTTTGTGATGTGTGTATCATTATGGTAGATGTATTGTTAATAGTATTGTTTAAAAGTCTTGTCTTTACCTATAACATAATCTGAAAATCTTTTCAGCTGAAGAACTGAAGGGTAAAAATACTACTAGTAGATCTCTAGCCAGGGGACATGATGGTTCAGTGGCTAAAGATGCTAGAAAGCTTACAGTCTGGGTATTGTATGACGGGGTGAGCTTCTCTTATGTGCCCCAGTTCTGGAAAACCTAGCAGTTTGAAAGCATGCAAATGGGAGTGGATAAATAGGTACCACTTCAGTGGAAAGGTAATAGTATCCCATGCATCTCTGGTACTGTGATGTTGGTCACATGACCACCAAAGTGTCTTTGAACAATGCTAGCTCTCTTGGCTAAAAAAATAGAGATGAGCACTGCCCACTAGAATCAGACATGGCTTAACAGGAGAAACCTTTATCTTTAGATTTTTAGCCTACAATCACTTTACAATCTAGATATTGGCATTCTTCTATTATGCCATATGCCCTTCTCTCAGGAGGGTCAAGATAGCTACTCCATAAAAATTTTAAGAGTTCTTTAATAGTACAAGTTCTTGTTTACTTTGGCAAGATTTCTACCTATAAGTGAGGAACAATATTTCAAGATTTTTCTGGAAAGATCCAGATCAGAATTGCACTATTTCTCAAAATAAAAGACCAATTACTACAAGAATTGATCTTAAAGAAAAAGATAAAAAGAAGTTTGATACTGAGCAAGGACATGCTATGAAGATGGGAGCCATAGCTGGAGTTCCTGAAATAATTTCTTCATAGTGCATGGATTGTAAGATTTTAACATGGAATGTTAATGAAGCAAATTCCCCCACACCCACACACACAAAAAACATTTTTATACTCTCACTGTTTGAAAAAAAAAATCAAATCAAGACATATATTTGCAAGAAACTCATACTAAAGAGACTGATAAAAAGTACTTAGTGTACAAAATGTTAAGTTTGGAATATATCTCTGCCAATTGTAAGAAGAAAATCAATGGGATAGTTTTATATATAAACCCCCAATTACAACTACATTTATTATTTGCTGATGATCAGGGTAGATAAACTGTGCAAGCTGAACCATAGAGAATAAAATCTATTGTAGTAGGTTTATACACCCCACATCAAAGAAAAGCTAAGTTTTTTAAACACTTGTCTGAACATTATTCTTTACAGTACTGGTATATTCTTGGGGATTAGAATCAGGTAGTAAACCCAGAGTTGGGCAGATCCTATGATAAAGGAATTAAAAGAACACAAAGGAAACTGCCCCAAACCATTTTTGAACCGATTAATTGATGCATGGATATGTAAAAATGGAATGGCAAAAGATTACACTTTCTTTTTGGAGAGACATATTTTCTTTCTAGAATTGGTATGATATGAATTACAAAAAAATTGCTGCACAAAACAACTAAAGTTAATATTCTTTCAAAATGTTATCATAATTCAATGATCTTACACTTTAAATTTGGACCCTGGTCTTTTAAATGGTGATTAAATGAGTCTGTTTTGTAGAGACCGCAGTTTGTTAAAGAATGTAAACAAGTGGTCAAAAATTAAAATATAAATAATTTTAATAATTTTAAATAAATTATTTCTGGGCAAGGGAACTAACTTGACAACAGTTTGGAACACTTGTGAAGCTGTGATAATGAATATTTTATGCAATATAATACATTAACTAAGAAAATGGATGGAAAATCCAAAAAGTGTTAGATGAAATTGAAGCGAAGGAAAGAGAACTTCAAAAATCATCAAAAGATCTTCCAATTAAACCAATTAAAACTATTGCAACAACAAATTTCCTTGTTGACTGTTTCAGATATTAAAAAGAAACTGGAATACTCAAAACAACACTTTTTTGAACATGCAAATAAACCAGGGAGATGGCTGGCACATAAATTTAAAAAATGGACAGAAAAAAAGACTATAATTAAACTTTAGGAAGGATATAAGACTTGCATGGATAACGAAAATATTTAAGCCTTTTTTTGGAACTATTATACTAATTTATATAAGAAACATGAATTTTCATTAGAATGTATTGATGATTACATATCATCTCAAAATCTTCCTAAACTATCAAAAAAGTATAAGAAATTTTGAACAGCCCAATAATGATCTTTGAAATAATAGAAGCAATTAACAGAACTAAAATAGGAAAAGCGCCAGGTTTATCAAGTAGATTCTATAAAACTTTTAAAGATCAATTACTTCTTCTGATGAAGAATTTAATGAACTCTATTCTACAAGGAAATTCTATACCTGATTCATGGAAAGATTTCTAGATCTCTTTGATACTTAAGGATGGATGTGGGAAAAAATGCACGCACAGCAAACTGCCATGCTTTCCCCCCCACAAACCTCATAATCTTTTGATACCCTTTGTCCTAATGAAGCAGCCAGAAGGTCATACACTTTTGACTTAATGCCTCACCTACCTAAACAGAAAATATGCTTACTTCCTATCTCTTCCTGTAGATAATATGCTTAAGTTACTTCCTATCTCTTTCTGCCTTTGTTAGTTCCTTATCCTGTTTGCTCTTTATTTGGTCTTTGATCAGGTAATGTGTTACTAGAAAACTTTATGTCAGCATCTAATGGAAAAGCCTATGTATGTAACAAGTATATAAGAAGCAATAAACTCAGAGTTTGTCAAGCTGTGTTCTGCAGCTTCAAACCTCTGCTCAAGACATGCCTGTGTCTTTTTCTTAGTGTTGTACAGATGGACAGGACTTAACATGAGTGAAAAATTACAGACCAAATTGTCTTAACAATGACTATAAATTGTTAAGAAATTTAGCAATTTAGCTGAAAGACCTTTAAAAAGTTTTATGAGATTAAATACATGAAGACCAGTATGGTTTTCTACCCAGAAGATAATTAAAGAGAAATGTGAGAGTAATCTTGTATATAACTGAACATTTACAACAGCACTAATCTTAGATGTAGAAAAAGCTTTTGATAATTTGAATTGGGACTTTATGTTTAATGTAATTGAAAAGATGTACTTAGGACTGGGCTTTTTACAGGGATTGAAGTCCATTTGTACACTCCAAAATGCATGGATTATCATGAATGGCTATTTGGCAAAACCGTGTGAAATCCAAAAAGCCATATATGCCTATCACTCATGATTTACAACCAAAGAAGGTCAAGATAGCTCTCCATAAAAGTTATCAGTTGTTTAATTTGACAAGATTACTGCCTATAGGTGAGGAACAATAAATTGGTTAGCACTAACTCTGAATGTCTTTCCTGGTTTAGACAATTTAATTATGTTTACTGTTGTGAACTAATACATAACATTACATAGGATGGAGGATATATCAATATAGCAGTAGATTCTTATATTAAATGAAGCACACTCTGGGCAATTCTTATTGCTAATTACATGAATTGGTTTCTAGAGTTTGGAGATATGTGTGTTATGTACAGTGTCACTTTCCCTTAAGATCTCATTCATTTTGGCTGATAAGCAAGTTATAGTTACTCTTGGAAGAGAGAATCACATGATGTAGATAATAACAAGTGCTAGTGCAATGTTTTAATTACTTGATTTACTATTTGTAGGTGGGAGGGATGATGACTCAGTGGTTAAAGAAGCTGCACTTGTCAGCTGGAAAGCCCAGGTTCAAGACACGAATGCCCACATGACAGAGTAAGCTCCTGTTATTTGCCCCAGCTCCTGCAACCTTAGTAGTACAAAAGCAGGCAAATACAAGTAGATCAATAGAGATCACTTTGGTGGGAAGGTAAGAGCATTCCATGTGCTGTGGCATATTGTTACATTGAACACATGAGCATGGAAGCATCATTGGATAATGGTATCTCCCTTGGCTAAAAAAATGGAGATGAGCACTGTTATGTATTGAATATATATAAAGTTGTGTTAATCCCTGCTAAAGTGAAACTAACTTAAGTCCAACTGCTTGTGAAGCTAAAATGAAACTAACCTTTAGATGACCCTGGCTGTTAACTCCAACTGTTTTGGAGGGAAACTTTGAACATTCATATTTGGGCGGGTTTTGTGATTGGTTAAGGCCCTGTGGGCTCAGAGTATAAATTACAGGCAATTGCCTACAGTTCTCCAGTTCTAGTTTGAGTCAATAAATAACGTTGTAACTATGCTGGTCTGCTCCTTGCCTATTGAAGCCCACTATACAATAGTGGTGAGGAAGGTGGGATGCTGCAGAGAAGAGAGCTGCTGCTAATCGAGAGACTAAAATCACTGGGTGATAGACTGGGTAAAGAGCCCCAGCAGACATAGTTCTCACTCCCTGCCTACCAGTAAAGCACACTGGAAGCACACTGAAATCACTGGGTGAAGAGCCCTGCTGGGACCACGCTCCCTGCCCTGCCTGCTAGTAAGACACACTAGAGGCACAGATATACCTGAGGGATCTGTCCCCAGGATCCCAAAGTGCAGCACAGCTCCAACCGCAGCAGTACAGGCATTAATCAGCACCACAGGGGCCTCCCCAAAATGGCTAAATTGGGAAGGCTCAATGAGTTCAATATTACTCATCCAGAAGAGTGGAGCTCATATGTCTCTTGAGTAGACAACTATCTCTGGGCTAACCAGATCACAGATGATGGCCTGAAGGCAGCAACCTTACTATGTGTCTGTGGACTAGCCACATTTGATATCACTGAAAACCTGATATCACCGGCAAGTACAGAGACTGTAGCCTACTCAAGAAAAAATTAAGGGAGCTGAAACTCTCAGTAATCGCCTGGCACCATGCATTCGAGCAACGTGACAGAGATCTGGGGAATCTGCAGCAGAGTTTGTGGCAACCCTTCGACAAGCTTTGTGCCAATGCGAGTTCCCTGACCTGGAAGACTGTCTCAGAGACAGGCTCGTTTGCAGCCTGCATAATATAAAATTACAGCAGTACCTATTTGCCATGGAGAAACTGACTTTCCAAGATGCATTGAAGAAAGTCATGGCGAAAGAGGCTGCTGGAGGTGCAATGATGACTCTCTGGCCACCTAGAACACACACCAGCCCCATAGTGATTCACCAAGAGACTGCAGAAGGCTTGGGGGAGGCCAGTGAGAGTGAAGAAATTGATCATTTGTGGAGAAAACCACCCAGACGACCATGTTCACAGAGCAAGCAACTTCCCCACAGAGCTACGCAAGCTGCTGGGGACAGCATGAAAAAGCAGAGTGCAGATTCCACACAGCAGTATGCCATGCCTGTGGAAAGCAAGGACACCTTGCCAGAGTTTGCAGAGGTTGTCAGCGGGAAACGAAACCTGTGACACAGCAGCACAAGGGGAAATAGCCCCCAGGACAGAACAGAGTTGAATACCACTTAGGAAGGTGTAGCATCCAATGCACAGGGGCCCAACATTCCATCAAAGAAAAGATAAGACTCCAACTAAGATTGCAAGGGGTCCCATGCTCCATGGAGCTAGATACTAGATCAGCTCTGTCCATTATGTCCTCCAGGACTTTTGACCACATTTGCAAATGTAGCCGATGGTGGGTCGCGCTCAAATTATTGAGCTTAGTGCTAATGGACTTCCAGAATTGCCATGCTCCCAAAAGGGGGGAAGCTACCATTAGAGTACAATTCAGAGAGTTTGAAGATCTCCTCAGCATAGTGGTCATAGAGGGACCATGCACCAACCTCATAGGACTGAACTGGTTCGAGGCCCTAGGCATCAGGTGACAGGCATCCATCAAACACAAATAGCTGATCTAGCAGCAATATGCCAACAATATGCTGACGTATTCAGCACAGAGTTGGGACAATACAAAGGGGCACCCATTTCACTCAACCTCGATCCAGCAGTAATTCCAATCTGATTAAAACCGTGCAGGGTTTCTTTTGCATTGAAGCCAAAAATTGATGTGGAACTAGACAAGCTGGTACAGCAGGGGTTGCTCCAACTGGTGGATTGTAGCCAGTGGGAGACTCCAATAGTGACCCCAGTTAAGCCTAATGGGGACGTCCGCATCTGCGTAGACTACAAGTGCACCATAAACAAGGCACTACAGCGACATGCTTATCCTATGTGAGCCACATTGTCGCTTCATTCCAGGGAGGCCGAATCTTCGCTACGTTAGACCTCGCCCAGGCTTACCAGAAGCTACCAGTAGATGATACTACCACAGAAGTACAAACGATCATCACATATAGGGCCTTCTCTGTTGCTGCCCCAGCCCTCTGGAATCAACTTCCCTCAGAGGTTCGTACTGCTCCTTCCCTCCTAGCTTTCCGAAAACTTTTAAAAACACATCTATGCAGACAGGCTTGGGGCGTGTGAGCTGCGCTCTGCCCCTGGGCCTTTGATTGGGAGTGTATGTTGTATGAGTGAGTATAGTTTTATAGTTTTATATTGTACTATTATTTTAAATGACCTATATATTTTTGTACTTATATTTCTGTTGTGAGCCGCCCTGAGTCTGGGGAGAAGGTCGGCATATAAGTCAAAAAATAAAAAATAAAATAAAATATAGAGGTGCATTCCGAGTGTGCTGCATGCAGTCTGGGGTAAGTGTAACACCAGGGTTGTTCCAAAGTATTATTTATTGAGTCAATAAATAACGTTGTAACTATGCTCCTTGCCTACTGAAGCCCACTACACAATAAGCACCATCCCCTAGAGTTGGATATGACTGGACAGGGGAAACGTTTACCTTTATTATTTGTTGGGTAGACTTTGAAGATAGGCTAAAAAATGAAATTGGTCCAAAATGTGTTGGCATGGATAATAAGTAAAACTTCTAATTGCCAATACCTAGGCATGATCTGAAGAAAAAGAAAATGGTGGAATTAAAATAAAAGCCAAATGTTATTTATTTTAAGTAATTGTGTTAAATTAATTATAGACTCATAAAATGCCACAGGCTTAGTTACATAATGAATTAGAGTTAAGGTTTCAATATTTCTGGAACATTCTATTTTATTCCTGTTTTGGAATTAGACCGAGTGCAGAACACTGCAAATTCCTTCCTGTTGAAAAATCATTTCCAGAAAACAAAATAAAAGACATTTCAGGGAATGACAGGATTAATGCCATTAAGGAGATAAACGGAACATTCTGTCAAACGCTTGACTACAGAGTTTTGCACATCCCTGATTAAATGAAGTTACAATGATTAATCTTCAAATCCATTAATATTTCCCCATTCTACACACTTAAAACATCCTGCTTGGTGGCAATTTCTGAACACAACTGTAAAGGTCACATTCAAGGCTTTTAAGGGTTGCATAGAGGCAAGTTCATAAGTTTTAATGCCCATCTCTACCATACTGTGGAAGAAAGTATTGTTTAAAGTATTCATTTATGCCTACCGGTATGTATATAACATCCTTATGTATATTAGAATATGTAAATGTGTGAAAATCTTTAGCATGTTGTACATAAAGCAAATACCATCTACCTGGGCAAACTGCTAAGTGATTCCCATCATCTTAATCTTAGCTATCCACAAATATGTATATTCAACCACATTATTTAATCCATATTTGTTCTATTTTCTAGAATATGTGAAATTAAAAATCTTCCCCTCAGTTATCAACTGAGAGGAGCAACTAGAAACGTAGAACAAATCATAGAGCTGACAGTATTGGACTATTTTGTAGTTGGGTATATGTATCAGAAATGGAATGATGGTATAAATTATTGCAAATTTGCAACAACAGGATAGAAAGTCAGTTTTGAGGGTTTTTTTTTTTTTTAGAATGCAGTGTGTTAAAATTTACTGCCCATATGAACTAGTTGAAATTGGGCAATGCAAGAATGAGACAAATGAAGCATCAGGTTACAAATTCCAATAAGTCAGGCATTGTGTTGTCAAACATTATTTGACATGAAATGAATCAAGGCAGGTGAAACTGAACAGATCAAAGGAGAGTTCTCTGAGGAACAAAATGTGAAACATGTGCTTCATTTAAATGAGCAAAGATTGACTTCATGATGAGTCACTATATAGACAGCACCATTTTTACTTGCCAGCTTGCCTTGAACTAAATTACAGATCAGAATGACTGATTCTTGTTTATATGAAACCGAACCAAACACTTCTTTTTTAATTAGACTTTATCTGTTTCAAAAACATATCAGATGGTCAGCAATTTCATGCTGTTAGAATAATTTTCCAAAATAATCAGTCCATATGAATAAATGGGATGATAAACATATTTTTTTGTTAGACCTTTGTAGTAAAAATTGCAGAGACTTAGAGCACTATAAAAACTAATGTATTATAACATATTTTTTTGGGGGGGATCAGGCTCTGGGAATCAGTTTTGATGGATTGTGATCCAGAAAAACCTATGTGATAATAAATGCATTAATATTTAAAGTGTTCAAACTTGGATTATCCTAAAATCAGTTTTTTAGAGTGAGCCACTATCTTTTCTGAGCCATAGTAACAATTTTTTCCTATATGTTCTAAATGCTTACAGGGAGTGTGAGGAAGAGGTCACTGAAGGGAGTGGGACTAATTTTTTTTTTTATCTCTTTCTTGGAAATCTAAATCTTTCAAGAAGTAAAAAAGTAGACATATATTTTTTGGGTCCATGCAAAACTTTGATGCTTTAATTTAAAGGTGATTAAAATTTGATTGTTTCTTCCACTCAAATATTTAAAATAATTGGGGATTGATTTAACATATCAATTTAATTTGTTTTAAAGATTTGATGCTTCCGTGCATAGATATACTTTATCTTATCAAGTCCTTAACTGAACTGTTGATTCAGATTGATGTGAATGAATAGATTATTTAACACAGATTGATTTTTCAATTGATCTGATGTTTTGAACTGAATTAACTGAACTGTTCAAATTCAATTGGTGATGGAAACTGAAGCTTAGTGGATTCACACAGCCTGTTTTGTTTAATTAAAAAAAAATATGGGATTAAATTTTGGTAGGGTGATTTTGGGGGAAATCAATATCCCCTGAAAAGACTGCAAGAGGCTTGTAAGCAACATTTTCTATGATTGAGCTACCGGTATTAAATAGAGTGCGCTCTCTCCCTCTCTCCCTCTATTTCTCTGGTCTGAGAGTTCAAATAAAGTGTGGAGGGTAAATGGAGTGGCATTGGAGAACAAAATGCAAGTGGGGCCTTTGGAAGGGTATGGCTCCCACTGACTGCTATGTCAATCTATGACATCACCAAGAAACACTTAATACTTTCAGGAGGGACACAATTCTCACTAATTTTATTTCCAATTTTATCTGTGGACTGGCATTACCATATGTTCTAATCCAGTGGATATCATCAGCAAGCCATAATGGGAAGTAGGGAGCTTTATAGGAAAACAATGAATGACCTCATAAAGAGTTGGAAAAGTGAGGGTTTCAAAGCACTTTACAAAGGATTCTATCTGAATTGGTTGAGACTTGGTCCCTGGCTGCATTTGCATTTCCCAGAGGCTGCTGGAAGTGCATGGAGTTGTTCACTGTGAGCTGCAGAGAAGTGGGACTTTGTCCAGCAGATCAAATTGGACAACCAAAAATCTAAAGCAGAAAGTCTGCAAGAATATCTATTTGCTTCTGCACAAATCCTGAAGAGAAACAAGCTCCATTGGATTCCAGTTCAAAGGAGAAGGAATTGGAACCAGGGCCATCTGACAAGGATTGCAGGTTTGTCCTGAAATGTCTGGAGAGGCTATGGGCTGAGGACAACGCTGTCCCAGGCCCCTCTGGCATTGGGAAAAATAATTGACTGGACAGGGAGCTGTCTCCACTCACAAATGTAGGGGAGAATTGACTGCAGATAGACAGTGGTGAGGAAAGGTAACATATTTCCATTTGATGAGGAACAGTTGCCTCCCTCATCCAATCTGAGGGCACAGAGAGTGGAGCGGACGGAAGCTCAGAGGAGATCTGTGAGGCTGCTGGCAAGGAGGTTGCTCTTCCCCTCCTCACAAGGAACACCTGGCTTAGGCTGATTTAATCAGGTCAGGCCACGGTGATGACTGCTTCCAACTAAAATCTTAAGTTTATATTCTCTATTTTTGCAATATCATTTGTAAAAGTTTATATGGATGCAAATGCCTATTTTCTATTTTATGAATAAAATTCAAGAAAAAAAAACAATTGTTTGCTTTGGCATGCACTTCCCTGGCTTTTGTAAACTTTGCTTCTTTGACTTCAGATAGGGTTTCTACCATATAAACTCTGTTTGTGGACTATGGACTTCTTCCTTGCTTTATGAATCAGCTCTGGTGACTATTGGTTTAGTTTGTGGGACTGTGTTGCACTCACTGTGGATGGCTGCTTTCAGGAAAATTTGAGGTGGAACTTTAATGGCTGTTGTAGGGCCATTATTGCAGGGCAATAAAAGACTTTATTGAAGCCTGCATCTGCCTATGTGACCTAGGTCATAATACCAAGTATGAAGAAAGAGGCTATGCGACCTGGGTCATAACAACAAGTCATGAAGAAAGAGGCTATGCGACCTGAGTCATAACAACAAGTCATGAAGAAAGAGGCTATGCAACCTGGGTCATAACAACAAGTCATGAAGAAAGAGGCTATGCGACCTGAGTCATAACAACAAGTCATGAAGAAAGAGGCCATGCGACCTGGGTCATAACAACCAGTCATGAAGAAAGAGGCTATGAGACCTGAGTCATAATAATGTCATGATTATTATCAGCAGCGTGCTAGCCCCAATTGTCATCGGCAGCCACTGAGCTCTGACTGCCATCGATGTCATGACAGCACTAATCTTCGAGACCTGAATGGTGCCACTGCTATGCGAGCCCCGACCAGTACCCACATCATGTTAGCCCAGACCACCATCGGCATAGGACAAGCCCTGATCATCACGAAACCTTGATAGCTCTGACAGGTATCCACATTGGATGAGTCTAGATCCTTATCATTACCAGGCCAGTCCCGACCGCTGTCACTGTCACCACACCAGTCCAGGCCCCTTGCCAAGGGTTGATTGGGCAGGGGGAATCCAACGAGATCTAGTGCAACAGTATGGATGGCTGCGTGCTCTCTTAGATAGGCAGCGGCCCATAGTAGTACCTCTTTACAAACCCATGTTTGACGGCAGCCCCGAAGTTAACTGAACCAAGTGCATTCCTATATGAACAGAAATGCAAATGCTATGCGAATCCTGCCGCTATGGTTGACGTAATAGCGGCAAATCTAGAGGGGGAGGCATCGGAATGGCTGAACAGCCTGCATAATGAGCAAGCACCTGAGCTATGGGACTATAATCTATTCATCCAAGGGTTAAGAACCAGATTTGAGGATGAGTCCATAGCTTTGCAAGCTGAGAAGGACATTCACAAAATAAAACAGGGAGGCAGACCAGCGAAGGAATATGTGCATGAATTCCAGAGAGTGGCAGGCAGAATTGAGTGGTGGCCAGAATGGTCCCTGGTCCACCATTTCAAGAATGGCCTGGATGCCAATCTATTCCAGGCTTGTGTCTACCGAGGAATTCCTGACCAACTTCAGGAGTGTATCGTGTGGCAATGAAATTGAACATCAAGCTAACCAGCTACAAAACAATGCCAATTCCTGGACCAAGACCAGATCAGACAAGATGGCCACCTGCCCAACGAATCGCAGCAATTGAGATGACTGAACTGCCATAATTATCTTTGGGACAGCCGATCAAGTGTTTTAGATATGGCCAGCCAGGCCACGGGGCAGCAGCTTGCCCCATTCCTTTTCCTTAGCAGAAAAGCATCTTAGCCCTGCCAGAAAAGAGAAAGGGAAGCCAGCCCTCCACCAGAGGGAAATCATATTGGATTACTCAAGAGCAAATTACCCAAGTCACCTCACTCACTCAAGAGAAGGTCAAGGCCTCAGCTGAAACTGCCATTGCACCTGCTCCATGTGAAAGTGATGACAAGGGGGAGAATGACCCAATGGTGAGTCAACCTATTCCACCTTTTCCCCCCTCTGCCAAACATATAGTCCCTAAGACAGGCGCTCAAATGGATTTACAAGTGTTGGTGGACTCAGGATGTTCATTATGCCTAATCAACCTTCCAATTGTCCTACATTTAGGCATCAGGACGAGGCAACTCTCCAACCCCATGAAATTTGAACAGGCAGAACTCTAATAACCCACCTAATGGAGCCGGTGCGCCTAGAAGTAGGAGAGCATTAGGAATTCATTAGATTTATGGTAGCTTCAAAAATGATTGAAGCGGTGATTCTAGGTTTAGCTTGGTTGGACAAGTGGTGGGAGAATGGGATGAGAACCTTGAGATTACCCATAGGGCCATCACTCCCCAGCTCCTGCCATGATGCTAGTGGGGGAGTGAAGCTCCATCTGAAACAATAACAATAGCGATAATTCCCCTGCCAGGAGAGTCTCTCATTCCTAGCAACTGATACACGAACATTTATATAAAGGGGTTTTGGTGTATCTTGATGACATCTTAATCTATACAGAGACCATGGCAGAGGATATAAGCTTAGTGTGAGAGGTACTGAAAAAACTGCTGAATGCTAAGCTCTATGCCAAACTCTCAAAATGTGAATTTCATCAGATACATTTAGATTATCTAGGCTATAGAATTTCCAATGAAGGCATCAAAATGGATCCAACTAAGGTAATACCCAAGACAGGATCTATACTAGCTGGCCACTTCTCCATAGATCCCTGGCCAATAGAATCTATCTATCTGAATCTATCCAAATGTCTAGAAGGGGTCCTATCCTCCTATCTCTACTCATATATCCAGACCACAGATTTTCATGGGCTAACCCTAATAATGTTTTGTAATATCCCTGAGGAACTACTATCTGTTCAATTTCTTTGTACATATAGGGATAAAGCTTTATTCAATAGCGCAGCCTGTTTCTTTTTCTTAAAATCTAGGTTTTGTTTCCTTCATTTTCTGCTGCTAATCAGGATGGGGTCTTTCTTTCTCAGGGGTCCTAGGCCAATTTTAGGAGTGACAATCTTATGGGTTCACCCTTAGCCTTATTGGACTTTCGTAAAGCGTTCTCATTTC
The DNA here is from genome assembly GCA_034064705.1 of Bothrops alternatus. Classification (NCBI taxonomy): domain Eukaryota; kingdom Metazoa; phylum Chordata; class Lepidosauria; order Squamata; family Viperidae; genus Bothrops; species Bothrops alternatus. Next base: position 1,216,205 of record JARGCV010000058.1, on the reverse strand, counting down.
TATGACATCTCATTTCTATTAAATCAGGATGACTAGGAAGAATCCAAAATTCCTTTCTTCCTGCTTCTGCTCCACCCAGTGTCTTTTGCAGTTACTCCACCTATCTTAGCCTTGAATCCTCTTCTGAGTCTTGAATCTTCAGTGAATAGAAAATCTGTTCCAATTACTAGTTTATATGGCAAGTTAGTTCTTAATTCTTATCACCGTAACCTGTTCCTTTCCCCATGCTTGTATTTTAACTTTAACCAATGCAACTATCTCAGTCTGCCCAAATGCATTTGTAAGAATCTCTTTCCCCATAGATGCTTCCTTTTTACTAAATGAGGACATATCAAGGTTTGTCTCCTCCCAGTGCCTAGTAAGCCTTTTGCAACGAACCCACTAATTTTTTCTTCCCAGGTATACTTGCACTATTGCAGTTATTCCATTTTCTCTGGCTTTTTGAATAAAATGCCAGAGTTTACTCAGAGTTATAACAACTATGGGTCTCTCTCTGACTTTCCAATACCTTCTTTTAGTTTGTGGAGGAGCTAAGGCTTCTTTACTCTTTTTACCTTTCTCTCTTCTGGTCCCTTACTTTCTGAAACAAGCTTTGCTGTTTTCTTCTTTTTTCTGCATCTTCCTTTATAATGTGCTCCAACTTTTTTGCTGCCATGTAAACTTCAGCAAATTGATCTACCCTTTGACCCGATTTCATATTGTGTCCTTGCACCCAAAACTTTAATTTGGTAGGGAGTACATGTAGAAAATGTTCTAAGCCTCTCCTCTTGCTCCTCTACCATTTTTCCTTTGCTTCTTTCATTTAGCCCCAACCATGTCTTGCCAACCTTGCCTACAATCATGCATCCCTTTATGCTTGTTGTAGGTGTACCTCCTAAACCTCTGCTTAAAACTATAGAAAGTGGCATCGTATCTGTATAGGATATCATTATCTTTTTGACATGAGAGTAATCCACTACTTCTCTTATTAGAAGACTGCTATAAGTTTTCAAAGCCTTTCCCATTGAACATGGAACTAGTCTGGCTACTCATTCACTCTCAAGTTATTTCAAAGAGGTAGCCACTCTTTTGAACTTGGTAAAATAGGCAAAGAAGCCTGACAACTTGAGAATTTTTATGTCTTTGGGGCCATCTACACTCTCTACACATTCCAAAAACTTTAGAATTGAGTGTACCCCTTCTGATGACTGTATCCCTTTAAGTAGGTCCATCCTCCTCCTAAACTCTTCTCTTCTTTCCCCTCTTTCATTCCTTTCCCATTCCAGCCTGTCTTGCCTCTTTCTCCTTCCAAAGCCATTTTACTTCCTCTTTTTTTAAATGAATCTTAGCCTTTCCTCTTGGTGCTGCCTTATCAATCCTGCAATGATATTGATCTAGGTATCTGAGCCTAGCCCCATTTTAGCTACATTTTGCTGTGGCTTTACTTACAAGTCTGGGGTGGTCATTTGGCTCTTCCAAAGTAGTAGCCTTCTAGGGGAGAATCTGTCCTTCTGCCTTTTTCTATGTTTGTTTGGATTAGGCTCTACTAAGTGGTCTAGCTTCTGCAAACAGCATGCTGATTAATTCCTGCAAAGTCTGAAGTCCTTTCAAACAGCCAAACTCTTTTTCTTTGCAGCCCTTTTAAAACCAAAGCTGTTTTTCTTTTCATTGCATTTTTACTGAACTCTTTGAATCTTAAATCACCTTGACCTATATTGGATATCCTACCTTGTTTTGGGTATCCCATCCTACCATTTTGTCACAATTTAAGTATACACAATTCAGTGGTTTCAAAACACAAAAGAGCCAACCCAGCATAGATCCTTAGACAACACACACAAGCATTCACAGGATATTACTTCCACACTGCTCATTACTTTCACTCTTCCCTATTGTTTCTACTATTACTGCTACTTCAACTATTATTCCTTGGGAGCCCTATTACTCCTACTCTGTGAATACTGCAAAAGAATATTATTTCTTTCTAGCTGCTTTAGGCTGCTTCAGGCTGCCTTACTTCCACAAACAAACACACACCACCAGCCCAGCTGTTCTTTAGCACAGCTTTTATAGCCAAAATCAGCTGTGCTGGCTAAGGAGAGAGCTTAAAGAGACAGGACAACAGCAGCATAGATGCTGGCCATTTTATTGGTAGCCTCCCCTCTTACAATATCGCTTTGATTTGTTAGTCTGGTCACTTTCATAGCATTCATGGATTCCCTGTATTACCCTCTTTCTCAAAATGCTGACAGTCAAAGGTAGTAGTTTATTAACTGATTAGTCTTGCAACCTTGCAACCCTCAATAAAATAATAAAATAAAATACATGATCTAATTCTGGAATAAAATGATAGGAAGAAATACAGTGATAAAATATATATGGTGATACATGGGGTCTGTAACTACTTAAATGAACCAATTTGTTCAATTGATCAGATTCTTAGCAGTTCTGTATACAATATATGCATTTAAGCCCAAAAGAAAATATGATAATCTGTAGTTTGCATCCCAGTGATCTGTTTCTTTCCAATAGGGATAATATATTTAAGCCAGATGGGGGTCTGTTTAAGCTTATTTAAGCTTAACTTAAGGATCTATTTTAACCAATAATTCCATGTCAGCTTGAGCACTAATTTCTATGACTCTATTTAAATATTTCCCTTGTATGAGAAGTTATTGAGAGTAGATGCTGAGTAGAAAACCCATGTTGTGAAATAACTTCAAAAAGATGGCTGACCCAGGAGTTGGACTGAGCCATACTTATCTGTTTTGTTAAGCATATTTTGGGAAGTCTATCAAGTCCAACTGAATGGAACCTCTGCTATTATGTGAAAACTTTAATTATAAATGACTTTGTAAGGAGAAGATGAATTCTTATCAGGTCCCAATATGCATCTTTAAAAAATGGGTCTGAATGGGTAGTTTTATTAAGGCTCCACAATTCGGCATCAAGCATTGGAACGTTTTTTATTCTGAATACTTTCAGTATAGGGGTCAAAGTACCTGTGTAATTGTAGTTAAATATTTTGTATAATCTTTTAGTACTTATCTCAGCCCTTGCAGAATTTCATTTAAAATGATTTAACCATGATTTAGTATTGGTAAAAGCCACTCCTAAATGGATAAAATAATTTTCTTGTCTCCATTTATCTACCAGTTATATTTCATGCTTTTTCTGCTAAATACCACCACTTTAGATTTATTGATGTTTAAAGAAGGAAAAGTATTGTAGGTATTAGCTTTTGCAGCAGTCTTCTCAGGACTATTTAGGAACATTCCATCGGAACCATGTCATTAACATATAATCTAATTTCTGCCTTTGTAGTTTTTGACCCTGAGGAACACAATATCCAGTGTAGTCATCATATGTGGAGATTTTTAGTTGCTTTGCTAAAAATCATGGAGGTGATCTACACTTCATCTCCAGGAATGCAGTTGTCTCAAAAAATATGGAGCCACCTGAATAGAATCGGGACATGCCATGCCAGTACTAAGGCAAAGCTCGTTAAGTAGGGAATGGCTGAGAATCTGCAATATGATTGGGATGCACCGGAACAAATAATAACACATATAGTTCAAGAATGTTTCTTCAAGAAATTTCAAGGCACCTGGGAGGATATCAAAGCTACATCAGAAACAGTTAGATAGTTAGCTTCTCTATAGAATTATATCTATCGCATAGCAATTCTATGGTGCCATAATATGGTGATTTATATGGTTTTAACTTAATTTAATATTTCATCTCATATATTGTATTCACAAATCTTTTTACATATGTATGTGTATGTGTATGTATATGCATATTTGCTGATGTTTGATTTAACTTGTATTTGTATATCAATAATTGTATGACCTTTGTAGATACCATATGCTAAATAAAAATAATCAGCATATAATAAGATACTAATAAATTTATCCTGGTTCTTTGGCATATGAGTACAACATACAGGAATCCTGGTATACCACTGACACAGTGATTAAAAACATTGGGGCTAGGATATAACTCCGTTTGACACTATTATGGGCAGTACACTCTTAATTAGAAAACTATTGTACACCTATATGGATTTTCAAATTAGTATTTGTGTGGAGCACAAGGCCTGTGAGCTGGATCTGGCCCAGAATGGGCCCAGATTTGGCCCTTGGGATCATCCTGGAGATTGCTAGGGACCAGCCCCCATCACCCTGGCCCACCCAAGCCCATCCAGACATGCCCTGGTATGTGCAGAGGCACTCTGAGATTCTGCAACCCTTTGTGACCACCAGGCATCCCTCCAAGCAGCAGGCTCAGTGGCAGCACTGGCAGCAGGTGGAGACAGAGTGGTTGGGAGGCATCTGATCGGTCTACAGGATGCACCTGCTCCATCCCATCTTCTGTCTTTGTGGCTGCCATGGCTGGAATGGAGCAAGCGGGCTGCTGCCGGACACTGTTGGGCCCTGTGTGCTTGGTGCCTCCTATGTGCTAGCAAGGTGAGGTGAGACGAGGCAGGTGGTGGAGCAGGGGTGATGCCACACTGCAGCCCCTGCACACTTGGCCCCCGCCATTCAATCTCATTCTCCAGCTCTGCCGTATATGCAGGACAAGTCTTCTGCCTGCTACCCCACTCATGATGGCCCCAGCAAAGGGCAATGATGGGGAGCCCCCATCCACAAGAGGCAGCCAGGACTGTGCAGCCCATGTAGTGCAGGTGGGTCTGAGCATTGCAACTGCTGGGCCGGCCCTCCAAGCAGCAGGTAGTGGCAGAGGTGAGGGGGAGAGGTACAAAATCTGGCCTGCCAGATGTGCTGGACACAGCCACCTCTCCTGTCGTAGCCATGGCGGTTGCAGGCAAGCAAAGACAGATGCCCTGGCTAGGATTACAAAATAGATATGCATAAAAATCCTCCTAAATTGGGGATGGAATAGGAACATTGAATTGGAATTTACGTTCCTTTAATAAAGTTTGTACAATATTCTAGAAGAAAATTGAATTTGTCCCTTCCTCTGAAACTCCCAGGTCTGACCATATTTTAATTGTATAGGACAGAGGTCCCTAACCTGTGGGCCATGGCCTGCTGGCCACTGGGCCATAGGACAGGCTGGCCAGCACACACACACCACTTGTGCTAGTGCTGCAGCTGCAGGGTGCGAAAACAGGCCACTGGCACACAAAAACAGGATGATAATGCACTTCAGGGCGCAAAAATCAGAAGGGGTGCTGTACCATGCAAGAATGGGCCAGGGTAGTGAATATTATGAGGACACTAGCCCCACCTCATTTGCATCATGCATGTGTTTGCAGCCCCGTGCATTTGCCCACATGTATGCATGTAAAATACTTCCCCCTCCCCTTCCCTCCAGTCGCCAACTGAGAAAAGTTAGTGACCTCTGACTTTTTAATTTGTAGTCACAACAAAATTTTATCATTTTAGTGTGGTTTCTTTGAGTTAGGGTGTCCCATAGCCCATTTCCTTCTATATCTTTCTTGCATAAACAGTCAGAATCAAACCAATTTGAATTTATTTGCTGAGGGTTTCTTGTAAGAAATTGACCTATTAAAAAAATTATCAGTGAATGACACAGATAAGCATACTGGGTCAGGATTTTATCTAAAGCTTAGAAAAAGGAGAAAATTCAGTTTCTCCAAGTCTAGGCTTGTTCTGAGTTCAGAAATATAGATGATACCTTGGTATCAACCTTGGCTCAATTAAACTCTCTGTTCTCCAGCATGAGAGGATGTAGAATCCACCGGTGGGTAATCATAGCCAACCTGCTCAGCTAGACTAGGTCAGAACTTTAGCCACGCCTCCTTCAGGGAGTGCCTTCTACTTCCAGTTTTGACCTAGTCTTCAGCTCAGCAGCATCAAAATTTGGTGGCTCCTCGGTTTAGACTAGTTTGAATTGGTTTTTGGCTTAAATTCTTTCAGGGGAGGTGAATCATCAGGCGGATTCCCTCAGCAGGGTCACAGTGGATCACTCGGAGTGGAGACTGGATCCGACTCTGTTCGAGGCGATCTCGGACAGGTTCGGCCGTCCTCTTCTGGACCTATTCGCGTCTCCGGCAAACACCCAGCTTCCCCGGTTCTTCTCCAGGTTTCCAACATGGGGAGGGGAAGGGACGGACGCCCTCAGGTGCAGGTGGCCACGGGGGCTGCTATATGCCTTCCCTCCGCTTCCGTTGCTGCAAGCAAGGATCCACAAGTTACTTCTGGAGGAAGCGGAGGTGATCTTGATTGCTCCGTACTGGCCAAGGCGTCCGTGGTTTGCAGACCTTGTGGACCTGTCGCTCTCGCCAGTGTGGAGACTCCCTCCGCACCGGGTGTCTCTCAGTCAGGGGAACCTTCAACATCCGGACCCTCAGTGGCTACAACTAGCCACTTGGCACTTGAGCGGGAAGGGTTAATTAGGCAATCCTTTTCGGATGGAGTTATTTCGGTCATCCAGGCTTCACGCCGCCCTTCCACTAACAGGATATATGATGCCACATGGAAAAAAATTTCCACATGGTGCAGCAAGCACAAGTTAGATCCTCTTTCGGTTACTATTCCCAACATCCTAGAGTACCTCTTCGAGGGCATTAATAAGGGTCTGGTGCTCAACACCATTCGCAGGCAGGTGGCAGCCTTACAAACGATTCTTTCCTGCGATAACCTGGCCCCTTTGTCGCAACATCCGGCTGTATGTGCCTTTTTGAAAGGGGCCGTTGCAGTATGGCCACCTGTAGTCCATCATTTCCTGTCCTGGGACCTGCCCAAGGTTCTTCAGGCTCTGACTTCCTCACCCTTTGAACCCCTGGGGTCTTGCTCGCTCCGTTATCTTTCACTGAAGGTAGCCTTTCTAGTGGCCATTACTTCAGCAAGATGGATTTCAGAACTGGTGGCTCTTTTGGTCCACAAGGACCTGATCACTTTCTCTGATGACAGGGTCACCTTACGTTTGGATCCCTCCTTTGTGCCAAAGGTTAATTCCTGGTTTCACAGGTCACAGGACCTCGTACTCCCTAATTTTTGTCCGCGTCCTTCCCACCATCTGGAGAGACGATGGCATACTTTGGACATTCACAGGGCCCTGCTCCATTCTGTCAGGAGGACTTTGACCTTCCGTAAATCTGAGGCGTTGTTTGTCTCCTTTCAGCCATCGTCCATGGGTCAGAAGGTTTCTTCCTCGACCATTGGCAGGTGGATCAGGGCCTGCATAGCTAAGGCTTATGTTTCCTTGTCACTTCCGGTCCGATCAAATATTACAGCTCACTCCACGCGAAGTGCAGCCACTTCAGCGGCCTGGCTCATTCAGGCGTCCGTGGAGGAAATTTGTAGGGCAGCGACCTGGTCTTCCCCCTCTTCGTTTATTCGGCATTATAAGATTGACAGGTTTGCAGCAGCAGATGCCTCATTTGGCAGGAGGGTGCTGCAGCAGGTTGTTTCTTCTGAGGGGACACTAGCCTAGACTCCCACCCATAGGGACATGGAGGGCTTTGGTATGTCCCACCGGTGGATTCTACATCCTCTCATGCTGGAGAAGGGGCGTTGTCTTACCTGAACGCCTTTTCTCAGCATGAGGATGTAGAATCCATGCCCTCCTCTTCTTAGTCTAGGCAGGTGTCTTGGTTGTTTGTTGTTTGTTTGGAGCCATTGGGTCAGACCTTCGCCATGGAAGCTTCGCCTTGTCAAAACTGGAAGTAGAAGGCACTCCCTGAAGGAGGTGTGGCTAAAGTTTTGACCTAGTCTAGCTGAGCAGGTTGGCTATGATTACCCACCGGTGGATTATACATCCTCATGCTGAGAAAAGGCGTTCAGGTAAGACAACGCCCCTTCTGCCTCACTTTGAGAGTAGCTAATATTCTCTTATCATGAGGCAGATCTGCCTTGGAAATGGACTGTGATTGGTTGATGATCACTATCCTCCCTCACATGGGCTTTAATGTCTGAAAACAACTCTGTCATGTTTTGTGTGAATATTAGGGGGTAACTCTGCAAGAAGTACATGCGATTGAAAGATCTCAAATTTGTTCAAAAATAACAACAACCCTGCTGGCAGTAATAGAATGTCTGTGAGACAGAAGGATGCATTTAGGATCTCTCCAGTATGGGAGCCATTCAACCTTTTGCAAATCCATCAATTTCTTTTTGGAGGGGAGAAGCTGGTTGAGGGAGAGAGTGACTGCATTTCTGCATCTCCATTTTCCTCTGTTTAGTATTTTGGATTTGTAGAGTGATCTGATTTGGCTCTAAGTAACAGTTATGATTTGCCCGCCTTTCATCCAGTACTTCTTTTGGTGGGGGGAATTTGCTTTACATGCTCCTCTGGATGTAGACATTGATCTCAGCCTGTTTTTTACTCTATTTTTAAGTTTCAAATTAGAATTCACCTTTTCAGCAACATTTTCTGCTTTTGAATCACAGTTGCCTCTGCATGAGTTTGTTTTTAGCTGGCTTAGCGATAACATTGGGATGACTGTGTTTAGTCTTAAGGAAAGATTCTTTTAGAGTGTCCACTTTGCTGTTAACAGTGAAAACTTGAAAATTAACAATATTGTTTATGCTGTCACTAGACATCGTCTGCTTACAGAATCAGTAGTGTTAAGTTCTGGGTTTGAGTGCAATGATGAAGACACATGGCAACCTTGAAGAGTTCTTTATTCTCACACCCAACAACTAACAAAAGTAAACAGTCTTCTTTTTAAAAGATGAATGGACCCGGACAACGGCAAACAATGTAACTAAAGTATTTCTTACCTTGTGCCTGCGCAAGGCTGACGCCTCTCAGTCTGGTCCCGGGCAGCCAACGTTGTGCGCATGCGCACAAGGCTGGTGCTGACCAGTCTGGTCCCGGGCAGCCTTAGAATGCCCGGGACCAATGCAACGTCCTGAGCCTGCTTTTGCAGGCTCAGGACACAACACCCCTCCCCCCTAGATGGAACATTCCTGATACCCATACAGGTGTCTATTCCCTGGCAGGAGTGTTATATATTCCAGTAATCAAATGCAATGAGTCTGAATGTTTCCGAAATCAAAAATGTTACACATTCTATCTGAATGCTTCCTGTATTCAGGGTTCCCCTGAAATCCTTATTGACTTGACAGCAACTTCACATTTTCCCTAAGATGTTTGGGTGGGCACTTGGCCCGCTGAGACCTTCTCAGGCCAAACAGGATTTCCTGCCCCCCCGTTTGCCTACCAGGCAAGGCAGGCCAGGGCGTTGCTGCCTCAAATTCCCAGATGACCCTGGTGAGGGTGCCTGGCCTACCTGCTCACCTAGGCAGGCCAGGACTTTGCTTCCCAGAATACCTGGTTGACCCACCCATCTGCTGGCTGGCTGGACCCTCTAAGTCCAAACCAGCATACCTTGGAGGGTTGGTAGTCCCTGGGTCCACAATGGATCCTTCTTGGGAACACTGTCCCTCGAACCCAAGGCCAGTGGATGGAGAGTGCTGGGTTGTGGAAGTGCCCCAGTACTCAGTGGCCCCTGGGCATATGCCCCAGGTGCCAGAGTCAGGAGTCACTTCCCTGGCAACCCCTCTTGCTGATGACCTCCTTTTGGGAGCAATTGCGGAATCGGACAAGCGCCCCTGTTGGAATTCTTCTTCTCTTGCAGTTTATGGATTGTTAGGATACCCCTGGTCAGTCTCCCTGTCTGGAGCACTATCTGTCATATGTGAATACTGTGGATACCCCTGGTGTGACTCCCTGTCTGGAGTGATGATGGATGTATGGGATGACCCCCCTATCCCATGAATTCCTGTCAGGAGCATTTATGGAACCCTGTGATGACTCCCCAATAGCCTCAGCAGTGGCTAGTGATGACCAGTGAAACTGATCCCTAGAATACATGTTATGGTCCTCCTCCCCCCCCAGAGCAGAGCAGGAGCAGAAGGGTGAGAGTCCAGTCTCCAACGCAGTTGGTCTATGTGCCTGTGAAGAACACGGCTGTCTTCCAAGGCCACTTCATATGACAAAGGCCCCAAGACCTTGCAGACTTCAGCTGTGACCCAGAGATGCCCAGGCCCATAGTTTCTTGCCCAAACCGGATCGCCCACTTGGAGTCTCCTAGGTGCCTGCAGTTGTGACACCTGTGAAGCCACCCGGTCAAGGTGCAGCCTATCCAGTTTAGTGATGAGGCGGGAACCCCAGCTGAGTTCAGCGGGGCTGTTCCCTGTGGCAGTGCATGGTGTGGTGCGATGTGCAAGAAGGAAATCTGCTAACCTGTGATGCCAGTTACCATAAGTTAGTTTCTTGAAGGCATCCTTGGTTGTGCGCACCATCCTCTCTGCCAGCCCATTGGAAAATGGATGAAAGGGAGCCGAAGTTGCATGGCGGATCAGGTTGGCCTGGAGAAAAACCTGGAACTCCGAAGAGGTAAATTGAGGGCCATTATCTGAAACCAGAACATCTGGAAGACCGTGTGATGCAAAAATTCCTCTCAACACTTGGATGGTCCTGGCAGTAGTAGTGGAGGAAACAGGAACAACCTCTAGCCACTTGGAATGGCTGTCAACAACAACCAAGAAGAATTCTCCCTGAAAGGGCCCAGCGTAATCTATATGTACCCTAGACCATGGGGTTTGAGTTTCCTCCCACATATGTACTGGGCCCTGAGGCATTTCAGGCCGAGACTGTTGGCACACTTGACACCACTGCACCTGAGCCTTGATGGCTTTATTGAGTACAGGCCACCAAAGATGGCTGCGTGCAAGCGCTTTCATCCTGACTATACCAGGATGTCCCTCATGCAAAGAGATCAAGATTCTAGACTTCAATGAGGCTGGGATCACTACCCTGCTTCCCCATAACAGGGAACCCTTAAAGGTGCACAACTCATGCTTCTTGAGCCAGAAGCTTTGGAACTCAGTATCAGGGCACTTGTCAGGCCAACCTGACAGCACCCATGTCAGCACGCGTGTAAGCGTGTGATCAGTGGCAGTTTCTGCAGCCATATCCCTAGCATTGAGGGGAGACTCAGGCAACTCCTGGATGGACAGAATATTAATGGCTGGAGCAGGATCTGGTTCTACTTGGTTCAGGGATAATCTGCTCAGGCCATCAGCATGGCCCATTTCTTTCCCAGGTTTGTGAACTAATGTATAGTCATATGCTGACAGGAAAATGGACCATCTCAGCATATGAGGAGAAATAATGTGTGGGGTCTGTTTATTAGTGGTAAACAAACCCAACAGAAGCTTATGGTCAGTAAAGACCGTGAAGTGGCAGCCATATAAGAAATCATGAAATTTCGTAATGCCAGCCACTATGGCCAAGGCTTCTCTGTCAATTTGAACGTAATTTCACTCTGCAGAAGACAGAGTCCTTGAGTAATAGGCCACAGGGACCTGTGTCCCACCAGTCTTCAGATGGCTAAGTACGGCTCCCACCCCATAAGGAGATGCATCGCATGCGATGCAAACAGGCAGTTGCTCATTGAAATGTGCTAAAACAGCATTAGAAGTGAGCAAGGTTTTAACCTCATTGAAACTCTTGTCATGGACTTTAATCCACTGCCAAGGAGCCTGCTTGTCTAAGAGTCTGTGTAGTGACTCTGCAACTGCAGCTTTATGTGGGAGAAATACATGGTAAAAATTTAATAACCCCAAGAAAGCTTGCACCTCACTCTTAGACTTAGAGCTTGGGGCCTTCTGGATAGCTTGCAATTTAGTTTCAGCAGGGTGAATGCCTTGGGCATCTATCCTGAATCCTAAAAAGTCAGTAAAAGTGACTCCTATCTTACATTTATCCTTCTTTAGTTTAAGGCCTGCTTTTCGAAAACGAAGCAAGACAGCCCTTAATCTCTCTGCTAAATTTTGAGATGACTCCCCAGCAATGAGGACATCATCAAAGTAGGGACAGACCCCAGGAATACCTCGAAGTGTGCTCTCCATGACACTTTGGAATATGCCAGGGGCTACATTTACCCCAAATTGCAGTCTCTTGACCTTGAAGGCCCCCCTGTGAGTTACAATGGTCTGGGCCTCTGCAGCTGCCTCATCAACAGGTAACTGTTGATAGGCTTGTGCCAGGTCCAACTTTGCAAAAATACACCCCCCCTTGAGGGAGGCAAAAATGTGACTTACCACAGGTACTGGATAAGCGTTCTGTTGCAGCGCCTTATTCAGTGTGCATTTGTAATCAGCACATATACATATGTCCCCATTAGCCTTTAGAGGCGTTACTATGGGGGTTTCCCATGGACTTGAGTCCACAGGTTCAAGAATGCCCTGCTGGAGCAATTTGTCCAGCTCAGCATCAATCTTACCCTTGAGGGCAAAAGGTATCCTCCTAGGTTTAATTCTGATTGGTGTGATGTTTGGGTCTAACCGTAGCAAAATGGGAGGCCCCTTGTAGGATACTAACTCTGAACTAAACACATCTGCAAACTCCCTGCAGACTTCTGCAAGGCTCAAAGTTTGCAAATGGTGCAGCCCAGTTACTTGGATTCCTAGAGCCTCAAACCAATCAAGTCCAATAAGACTTGTATGTTCACCCCCAACAACCACCACATCTAGGGGACCCTCAAAATCCTTATGCTGTACTTTAAGGGTGGGCTCCCCCTTAACACACACCATAGAATTCTGAAAATCTGTAAGAATTAGACTGGATGTCCTGAGTTTAACTTGAAGGCCACTGCTGCTGCATATCCTTTTGAAGGTATTAATGGAAATAATGGAAAGAGCGGACCCAATGTCCAACTCCATTGATAAGGGAACCCCCTGCAATCTTAAGTTAACAGTCAGTTTCTTCTTAAGGGGCTTATGTGTACCTGTTCTCAAAATACTCCTGTGTGATGCACAGAAACCCACCCTATTTTGGCTGGGGACCCTGGTACCTTTCAGACGCAATTCTTCATGAGGTTGGACCTTCTGGCAACCCAAACAGACGGATGCTATGTGGCCTTGCCTGCCACATACTCTGCAGATGGCAGAACGGAACTTACAGTCAGCTCGCTTGTGGTAACCTCCACACCCGAAGCATTGAAGAGATGCTGGGACCTTTTCTGGATGTTCGTTCTGCCTCCTTTCAGCTGGCTGATAAAGCCTATTCACCTCTTCTTCAGGATCCTCGTCCGATCCTTCTCGAGCGTCCTCTTGATGGACTGTAGCTGTCTCTGGAGTGCTTCTGGTGGGCCGTAATGTCTTCACAGCCCCGCCTACTGCTTCCTCAGCTGTCACCTCTCATTGTGCATCTTGGAAAGAGACTTCTTCCTTAGCAAAAAATTTCTGCTGCAAGTCTCTGTTCCTTAGCCCACAAATGAATCTATCACACAGCCTCTCTTCCAGGTCTTTGAACTCACAAGGCCTGGCTGCTCTCCTTAAAGCTGCAATAAAGTCTGTAGCAGATTCACCCTGCCTCTGGTTCCTTTGATCAAATGCATGTCTCCAAGCAATAACAGACAACTTTGGCTGGAAATGTTCCTTCAACAGCTTCTTCAAGTCAGTATAAGTCACTGATTCCAGAGGTGCAGGGGCCACCAGGTTCTCTGCAATCTCAAAAGCTTCCTGTCCACAAACGCACAACAGTTACAGCCTTCAAGCCACCTTTTCTAATTTGATTTACTCTGCAATAGTTCTCCACCCTGGCTACATAAGAATTCCATCTTTCTGGGTGTGAGACATCAAAGTCAGACAAACGCCCTATCTTTGCCATTCTTAGTTGCAATCTTCAACCCTTGCTCCTCTGCAAACTTTTCTAAGGGAAAGGGTCTTGAAGCCGAACTCACCCTCCAGCAACTCTGTATTGGCAGGCTGGAACGCTGATTCAGACACCGTCTTCCCTCTTCAGAACTTCTTAGTTAAGTCCACAAAACTTTCTTTTTTTTGTTTATAGAACATCTCAACTTTGTCGCCAGTGTTAAGTTCTGGGTTCGAGTGCAATGATGAAGACACATGGCAACCTTGAAGAGTTCTTTATTCTTACACCCAACAACTAACAAAAGTAAACAGTCTTTTTTTAAAAAGGCAAATGGACCCAGACAATGGCAAACAATGTAACTAAAGTATTTCTTACCTTGCGCCTGCGTGCAAGGCTGGTGCCGCTCAGTCTGGTCCCGGGCAGCCTTGGATTGCCCGGGACCAATGCAACATCCCGAGCCTGCTTTTGCAGGCTCAGGACACAACAAGTAGCATTTTTGTTTTTTAAGTCCTCATCCCCTTGATGTATAGGCCTTGCAGAAACTGGACTAATGAGTGCTATCCATTGCTACTCTGAAATTCTTCAGGGATAGAGGCAAAATGTTCTAAGAGATGGAAACTCTCTGCTTCCATTTATAAATCCCATTCCAGGGGGCTTTATTTGTTTGAGAGGCTAATAGAAAATGTAAAAGAGATTTGGTTAGTTCTGACAAGTTGCTGTTTATTTTTTAGGAATCTATCAACTTTGAGCCATCTTAAGTGAAGCCTGAGAAGGAGAATGTGAATGCTGGCTCTTCTTCCTTTTCCCCATGGAAAATGATAAAAACACCAGTCTCCAGTAAAAATAATAAGTTTAAAAAATTTCCAGCAGGAGAGTAAAAAAAGACAAAAGTAAAATTTAATAAAATGTGATGAAAGCAAAAAGCTAGTTAAAAACTGAATTCAGGCTTTAAAGGGAGCTCCCAAAAACAGATGCTATGTTTTCCTCTTCCCAGCATAATGGATATTATTCTAAATATAAATTATTTATTATATGAACCTCAAAAATGTTCCAGAGATAGAAGTTAATATTAAAAATTAATATTAAAGTTAATAATATTAATAGTTAATAAAATTAATAATGATAAGCTATGACTGAAATTTAAATGTCAGCAATGAACACAAGTTTCATGAATGATGATAATTAACGCTAGTCTTTTTGTTGCAAATTTCAAAATGATGTTGCAATTTATTTTTTTGTTCAAGTTTTCCATATTTACTAGATGAAATGGATTGAAATTTGAGAAAGACTCCAATTTACATCATTGTAAGAGACCCAATAAGGAAATTACACCCTTACACTACAGCTTTTATTCCACTTCATAAATACCAACATTTGACATGCTGGTGGGAACCCTGGATGTTAAACTCAAAGACATCTGAAAGGCAACTAGTTTTGGATAATTGACTAAGTCATTCTTATGTTTAATTTTTGATTAGTTTTTATACAACCAACAAAAAGAAACTACTATTTTCAACTTGGCAGAACGTACAGTCAGTCTTTTGGTGTATTTGTTTTTCCTTTTGGACCTCTGCCACTGCTGTGTATGGATTTGGAAGAAATACATTTTCTCTCAATATAGCTTAGATTTCAATTCTGTTTTCTCTTTCATGCATTTTGAAGTAGAGAAGGGGGAGAAGGGGGATATTGGCCTTCTTGATCAGTCCTGAGGCCAGACATACTACCTGGATGATATCATAAACTAATCTTGTCAACATTTATTTAATTTGTCGTGTTAAGCATTTCATCTAATGTGTTCACCCAGCAGAAATAGCATTGCTGGGTCCTAATAGAGTCTTCTATATTCTCTGCCAGATAGATAGCTGTCTTACTCTGCCAAAAAACAGATATTTTATTTTCTGATGCTGAGACCAGAAAACTTCCTGTGGCTACATGATTGGCTTATGAGAAATACAATGTGTTGAGTTCTCCGTTCGCATGTGAATGATGGAGACAGATGGTGACAAGTAACAAACACTTTATTCTCATTCTCCAA
The DNA here is from genome assembly GCA_034064705.1 of Bothrops alternatus. Lineage (NCBI taxonomy): Eukaryota > Metazoa > Chordata > Lepidosauria > Squamata > Viperidae > Bothrops > Bothrops alternatus. The sequence goes on along the minus strand of JARGCV010000058.1, from coordinate 1,200,592 downwards.
CACCCAAGCACAGAACAAAAGACACACATGCCTTTTATACGGTCAGAATCCAGACAGTGCTAACCAATAGGACCTTAGTGTTTTCGCGCCTTGCGCATGTGCACAAGGCTGGCGCTGCTCAGTCTGGTCCCGGGCAGCTTTTAGGATTCCCGGGACCATTTGCAACATTTCTGGGCCTGCTGAGTTTCCTCAACAGGCCCAGGACACAACACAATGCTTTTGTGCCTCCTCTTCCATCAGAAATTTATACCTATTTGAGAGTTAAAAACAGCTGGCTAGAACTCATTCATGCTGGCTGCCTAAGAAAAAAAATGAAATGTTTTTCTAGTCAGCATGCTTTAGGTTTATGGTCCTGCCATTTTTTCCTTTCTCTCAAAGAGGCTGTGTATAACAAAGTAATATTTTAAAAGCTGACTCCTTAACCATTAAAAGTGCTCCAGGATTTTTGATATATTTTCCATGATAACATCAAGAACTGAAGGCTTGCTGGAGATTTCACAAGCTTTTCCATACCCTTAAGAATGACTTGTAGGTGCTGGAGACGATGCAAATGAGCGAGGCTGGATGCAAGTTATTTATCATGGATTTATTTCCATTACACAATTGGAAGTTACATGTTATTGCTGCAGAAAAAAAATTGCCTGGACCTCTTTGCACCTTGGAAAATTTATAATAAATTGAAAATGGCAGGTGACAGAGATCTAAGAGGTTCAATTCAGACCTCACACAAATGCTTTACTAACGCTGCTTTAGGGAAACATCCTTTGTGAAGTTGAGATGCTGGGTGGTAGACAAAAGGGGAGAGAAGAAGGGAGGAAATCCCGAGTGGTGAGGAGGGAGATGGGAGAATTATAGTTAATTTTCACCAGTCAGGGCCTTATCTGGGAGAGAAGCAACAGGTTTGTTACTGCTGGAATTGATGACACTGCAATAGAACACAATCCAAGATCATTCAGGTTTTTCAATTATGTCTTACTTAGAGCAGGTGTTGTAGGATTGGAGGTGGTTATAGGGTATACTTTTATTGGTTCACAGTATAAAAACGTTCACAGAAGAAATAATGAAAATTTTCACTCCTAAATTGCAGGAGTGCTTTGTAGACTACAAAAACAAAGGTGCTGGGAACTTGTAAGCCAAGAACAGGCTAGAAAAAGGGATGATTAAAAAGTTGTATTATCGCTTAATGTGCCATAAAGTAATTTCCCAAGCCTCTTTTATGGTTTAGAAGTAATCTTGTGTTTTCTCTAATATCTGTCTTTTATCTGATTACTTCTTGGTTAATGCAGTTTATAGATGCTGATGTATATATATCAAAAGTAGAAGTCAGAGAAATATTTGTTAAGAACTAAAAAAACATATCTGAATTTTACTATCATTATTACTATATACTCTAATAGCAAATATGAATATTAAACTGTAGGGATTCTTTTCCACAATTGTACACTATACTAGTATATCTCCCCCTCCGAAACTTCAAAACCAATTCATAATTGGCTAGGAGGGATTCTGATAGTGATTATAATCAAGCAGAGGTTAAACCTAGTTAAGTTAAATCATCTTCATTTCAAGGAAGGCTGTTGATTGTATCAATGCAATTGCTCTTTCATAAAATGAAAGTAAATTTTAATCAAAGTGATTTTTTTAAGTAAACTAAACAAGAAGCAGTTTGGCGCCTAGAGCAGTCGTTTTGATAAAATGGCTTCCTCTTAAATAAGATTTGATATACAAGGAATAAAAGATAGCTTTTCTATTAGCAGAACAGGAAAAAAGGGAAAACTATATTAAAGAAACTAAGGCTGCCTTGAATCTTCCTAAAAGCTAAACCAAACAATTTTTAGATACAACTCAAATCAGCACCATCTGTGAAGATTCTCAATGACTAGGCTCACTTTTATTTCCATTGTAAGGACAATATATGTTGGAGAATGGAATAAACCATACTAACACTTTTATTGTGTAGCTAGGAAGAGCAACATCGTCTTAGTTATAGAGATTATCTTCTTAGTTTTCCCAACCTAGTAGAAAATCACTTCCTTTAGAAGCTAATCTTAGGTGCTACAAATAAATATATAACCAAACCCTGTGTCATTATTTTAAGCTGTAAGGATCTGATAGAGACCAATTCTTGTTTTATTCATTCTGCTGCATTCCTTTTGAATAGTTTTTCTCCCCAAAAACCTAATAATGTTTTGAATTTGTCATTTAAAAAGTAAACAAATATAGTTGAAGGTAAAATTAGCAATGAGGAAGAAAGAAAAACAATCAGAACTTGATGTGAGTTTTTCTTCCAATTTTTTTGATATTATTCTCTGCAATATGTCAGTTCATATTTGTGAGTTTTCTCAGCTTTCACTCTAAATTATATGTTATTCCAGATATCACCTATCAGAGAAGCTCATGTATTTTAATAGCAAATATGAATAATAAACTGTAGGGATTTCTTAATTTAGTAATTTTCACATTTGCTGAACTTATAATTTTTAGCCATTAGAGTTGAAGATTATCAGAATAGAGATGGCTTTTTACTATCAGGGGATATTTTATGAGAAAATATTTGCAGAATTTTTTTCTGTTTCTAAAGTAGAATGAATTATAAAGCTGATTTTATTACTTATTCAAAGTCTTTACTGTTGTTCGTTCGTTATTCGTGTCAGAAGCGTCACAATGAAAATAAGGCACACTATATGACATAAAATATAAAATACAGGAATAAAGTATGTGCAAGTTAAACAGATCTTACCCAGAAACTAGCATCATTAATTGCTTTGTGTTATACTACCATGAGGTCCTCAAATGTACACTAATCAGAACAGAGCTGTGCAAACTTTGTTAAGGCAGCAAAATAATTTGTCTAGGGTCACATGGAAACGGTGGTGACATTATAATGTCATCTTAATTTAATTTATATTAGACTTATTAAATGCGATTGTTATTTATCTATGTTGTAAGCCGCTCTGGGTCCCCTGGAGAAGAGCGGCTTATAAGTCTAATAAATAAATAAATAAATAAATAAATTATAATGCAGTTCAGCCACTGGAAACATAGCAGCTGTTTTCAGAATCATACCATGCCTGAAAGAGATGAAGTGACCCCTTCTGCTTTGCTAACATGATCTGTATAGCCTTTTGAAAGTCTGTGAATACTGTGCAATTCACATTATTTAATTTTGTAGCTGTAAATATTTCTGCTGCCATAGGAGAGAGGGAGGCCTTGAGAGGACCAGGGCAGGTGAGCCTGGATCTATGCTAGGCCTCCAAGGGCCTCCCCTATCCCTGAGGCAACCCATGCTCCACTTAACAACTTGCAAGTTAATTTAACAATTGTTTTGGGGAGAGCAGGGATGGAGGAATTGTTAAGTGAGATGCTTCACTTAATGGCCATCATGTTATGTGGCCATAAGAGGCAGGCACCATTGCAATTGTATGTCTCAAGGACTACTCAGGGTATCAAAAGTATCAAAGAGAAACTGTCTTAATATACTTGCTGATGAAAAAAACATTCCCATAATCCATAAATTGGTAAGCTATCTTATAAGAAAGACTCATCAGTACAAGCTCTGAAATCTCAGATGAAAAGAGAAACTATGTGTCAGAGAGAGGCAATATTGAAATTAATGGAGGTTAAAATTGATTTAGTAAACTAAATCTTTGATGAAGTGGAAAGTAGAATTGCAGAGAGAATGATACCACTAATTGAAGAATGTAATTGAATTCTCAAAGCTTACCTAATATAAGTATAGCTTTTGGTAGAGAGGAATTTCTTTACAATATCTGTATGTATTTCATAAGATGCATCCAGTGAAGTGAGTCTCAGTTCATAAAAGTTTATGCCTTTTAAATTAGAATTTTGCTAATTAGAAAAGATGATGCCAGACTCCTCCTAATCTTCTGCCACCATAGACTAATAATACAATCATCTCCTTCTAGGGTTGGAGGGAGATATTTTATTTATTTATTTTTATTATTATTATTTTCACCATACACCAAAACAAACTAAAAATACATAAATAAAAATCTTTTCTTTTAACAGAACCGTGCTATACATTTTAACCATTCTTTACATCTTATTTACATTTTATTTACATTCGATAATTATCTTTTTCTTTCTCTGTTCTAGTCAATTATAACATTTATTCCAAATTTCATAAAATTCTGTCGCCTCCTTTTAATTCTAACGTAAGTTTATTCATTTCTGCGCATTCCAAGATTTTGTACATAATCATGTCATTTGTGGGTGTATTTTCACTCTCCCAACATTGGGCATATGCTATATGAGCCGCAGTCAATATATGTATAATGATGTGTTGGAGTTGTTTTTCAATCTTTAAATTTATTATGCCTAATAGAAATAATTCCGGTTTGAAGTCCATTTGTATCTCAGTTATCTCTTGTATCCAATCTCTTATTTGTTCCCAATAATTTTTTGCTTTGGGGCACAGCCACCACATGTGATAAAATGTTCCTTCTCTAATTTTACATTTCCAGCACTTCAGGTCTATATTTTTATGCATTTTGGCCAATCTCGCTGGTGTTAAATGCCATCTATAAATCATTTTATATTGATTCTCTCTATATGCAGTTGATAGCATCAATTTGCAATTTACATTCCATAATCTTTCCCATTCCTCTAAATTTATATTTCTCCCCACATTTTGTGCCCATGCTAACATCGGTCCCTTCACTATTTCTTCCTCTAACTCTATTTTTAATGAATATTTGTAAATTTTTGATAATAATTTTCCTTCCTTACTTGTTAGAATTTTATCAAGTTGATGTGGGGTCTGACTTATTCCATGTTCTTGCCTATCCCTATTATATCTAGATTGAATTTGTAAATATGGCCACCAATCTATGGGTATTCTTTGTTCCTCCAACTCTTCTCTTGACTTAAGATTTCCTTGGTTATCCAGTAGATCTTTATATCTGATCATCTTTTTTTTCTCTAATGTATTGGGGTGGATCACTGCCTCCATCGGCGAAAACCAATTTGGAATTTTCCCATAGTGTCTTCCCCCCCCCATATCCCAATCAATGCTCCTCTTATCTGATGTCGCTGGAAGTATGTATATGTTTTTTTCTGTTTCCCCAGAAGTATAAAAAGTCTGGTTAATCTTGCCTTCTCTTTATTGGTTCAGAAGATTTAAATATTTGTTTTGTTATTATGATTTCCCATGAATAGTCTGGTTGTATTTCACCTAGTACTAATTAATTTGTTTTTAATTCAAATCTTATCCTCAACACAATTGTAAGGTGTAAATTTTTCCTTCACTCACTTTTGAATAGTTCAGTTTCATGATATGTATTAAAATTTGGGAAACTATAGTGTTAACAATATGTATTTTTGTTGTCAAAAATACATATGTCCCAGTACGTTGATGAAATAATGTAACTAATAACAAATTAATAATTGTTAATTTAATGTGGTCTAAATTAAAGATTACAGAATTACATCAGGAAGACCTCTAGTTAGTCAGCAGATGATTGCACCTGGTTGATCTTATCTAGGTGCAGAAACTAAACAAGGTTGGGTATGATGTGAGAGTACCAGATAATTATCAGATATGTAGAATCGGGATCACACATTAAATTCCAATTAAGATTTATTGCTTACACCTACAGTATACAGAAGAATCTAGTTAAGCAATCATTAGCATGAAACTGGTGCTAAATAAGAGTCAACAGAATTCAAGGGAGGCCAGATTTGGATCATTGTAATAACTCCAGATTGATTCCTTGATTCCACCTCCTTCTCTTGACTCCACTTCAGCCTCTGTCTCTTCTTCTACAATAATTCCAAGGCTGTAAAATAGAATAGAAAATCAACAGATATCCTGGGAACAGGCAACACCAAACCTCTTCTATATTATTACCAAGAAAACTGCATGGATATGTCCATAGAGACATTACTAGGAATCAAGCCTAACTCATACAAGATTTTAATTTAGGCATCAAGATGGCTTACCAATTGTTTGAACGATTACTCTTGCTAATTCCAGCCTCTCAATGACAAGGACTTAAAAATAAAATCCAAAGTTTCATCAGGATACCAGATTGCCTATCATCTAAATAATATAATGGATTCTTTGCGACCATGTGCAACTAAAATGATTTCTTAGTTCTCTAACTTTAATGCAGAGTCCATTTAACTTTCTAAGAGTTATTCTTTATCTAATGCACTGCATTTTTCATTACATTTTACTGGACTGGCAGGATAGATAATTTGTTTTATAATTAACATGGCCTTCTGCTTCATTCTGATTAGCTTATATTAGCAGGTAGATTTGGAGGATTCAGTTGGTGATGACAATGTGTTGTTCTCCATGGTAACTAGTTTCATGATACATAATGGCATAATTTTCTGTGTTCTGGAGCTGCAGTGGCTACTTCTGAAACCAACCTTGCATGCCCCTTAACAGAAAAAAATGTCTTAACACATTTTATTTCACTAAGAAACAAACACATAAACATCATTGGAATGACAGAACATTTGTGCAAAGTAGATAAAATGCAAACATTCCTCTACTTTGTCTTCCTTCCTTTGCCTCATTTTGGTATCATATTAGCTCATCTATCCCTGAATTTGATAATATTCAAGCCAAACACTGGAGAATTAAAGTGTCTATATCTGGATTGCTGGAATAACTTAAAAGTATGGGAAAACTGCTGTGTCTGAAAAAGTAGCACAAGAGTAAAAAGCTTTGAAGAATCCTGTAACTAGGATAAAGATGCAAGTTTGGTTGCCATTTCTTAGCTGCCTTAACTTTTTCCTAATGTATATAATTTCATTTGTGTCTGTGGATGAGTGGATGGACATACTATGTGTGCATGTACAGACATACACATCAAGATACATATTTTCAATTCTCATTTTTTTCTGTTTGATTCTGTTTATTTTTAATTGCTTACCTTCCATTTTTAACCCTGTATTTTTTATATTTGAAGTTCTTCTAAGGCAGCGGTTCTCAACCTATGGGTCGCGACCCCATTTGAGGTCGAACGACCTTTTGCGGGGGTTGCCGGACACCGCGGTCCGCCATTTTGTATTTTGTATTTTTTGTTTTTTTTAATTTTTTTTGTCGCACGTGCGCTGCGCATGAGCGGATCGGCCCATTGTGTGCGCGCCGCGCATGCACGGATCGGCCCGTCGTGGTCCGCCATTTTGTTTTTTTAATTTTTTTAATTTTTTTTTCGTTGTGCACGCACCGCGCATGCGCGGATCGGCCCATCGTGGTCCGCCATTTTGTTTTTTTAATTTTTAATTTTTTTTCATTGCGTGCGCGCTGCGCATGCGCGGTTTGGGCCATCGCGCACGCGCCGCGCATGCACGGATCGGCCCGTCGCGGTCTGCCATTTTGTTTATTTATTTATTATTTTTTTCGTCGCGCGCGTGCCGCGCATGCACAGATTGGGCCGTTGCACACGGCCCCGGGTCGGGGTCGCGGCGCGCATGGGCAGCGCAAGTGGGGTCTCAACCTGAAAAAGGTTGAGAACCACTGTTCTAAGGAAATAAAATTCTTACCCTCACAATACTGTAACTTTGTTAATGTCTTTTCCACAGCTCAATATTTCAAAGCATTGAAAATAAAATTTTAATGAACACTTTTTATGTATAGAACATGAAACTAAATGATGCATGAAGGCTTTTTCAGGAAAGTATTCATTAGCATTAAAGGGCTATTTTGAGGAACATTACTACTAAAAGGAGTAAAGGTGTTCACCACAAGGCATCAATGTTTAGGATGCAATTATATAATTCTTGTTTTATTTTGATCAGACGGAGAAGCACTGCCTTCATTGTAACTGAAATATGTTTCTTCTCAATAATACTTACTCCACCTATAAGTTAAATTTAATTTGTTTCTATAGCAATCATTAGGTGATAGGCTGAAAATGAGTTGTCTGGACTCTAGCAGATTAAAACAAGTCTAGGAATTTCATGTAGCTAGCACTCTGCAAACTGTTTATTTCTTCATATGCCAATCAGAAAGCTTTTCATGGTTCCATAACTAGACTTTTTATAACTGTCAGGGCCCACTTCAATACCTCATCCCAAGAAAGTAGAACTCGTGGAAGCAGTTTCTTCCAAAATGAGTTTTTATTAGGAGAAGTTGATAGTAGGCATAATAGACAGGATCTGAGGATTTCCCACCGGATCAGTAGGTAAAAAGTATCCCAAGCATAACCCCAGCCCATAGTACATCTGGTCAGTTCAAACAGGCCACTCCCAAGGTGTTAGGTTTCTTGTGGGAAAAAGGAGATAACATCAGGCCATATCTGGACTGCAGCGATGTTTAGGCGGCTCTTCCCTTGCAAATGCGGAGATAAAACAGTTGCTAGAGGTACATTGCATTCTCCTCCCCCCTTTCTAGCTGACAACAAGGGAGAGGAAGAAATGCAGAAACAGCAAAGTGTTACATTGTAGCGATGGTCTATGTGATCCCCCAGGGTGAGTTGAAGTGGCAGCGTTAGTAAAGTAGCCGGCACCCCCCCCGCTATGGACCCATCTAATTGACCGAAAGAAATAGGTTTCTTCAGCCTCCTTACCAGTATGCCTAGATTCTCCACTAGCGTTGGGCTGATAAGACACTGGGTACACCCAGAGTCAATTAGTGCCCTGACTTCTACAGCTTCAGGCATGGTGGAGGCTAGTATGGTTACTGTCCTGGTGAGGGACGTGATGGGTCCACTTACCAGGGGCTCATCTTCGGAGTTGTCATCGGATGAATTGGACACTCCTGCTGTGTAGGCCGGAGTTCTGTTTCTTCACTGGGCAGTTGCAGGGAACTCAATGGCCTTTCATGGCTGGCTCCTTCAGTTTGGCGAGTGATTTCCTGGACTTCCCAGCTGGGGTCCAGTCTGCCTTCTTGGTTGGGGTGTGCAAATGGCATTCTGCAGCATGGTGCCCCTCTTTGCCACACTTGAAATAGCCAGTGGTTCTTTTGGCAGTAGGCTGCTACTTTGTGGCCTTGTGGGATGGCTCCAATGGTGACTTTCCCCAGGGTCTCCCTCTGCGCTGTCTCTTGGCCAGGTCAATCTCGGCTTCCTTGGCCAGGATGTACCAATCTTGTAGCTGGTGGGGATCTCCCCAGGGAAGGCAGGCATCGCAGAGATCATAATTCATGCCATCTTTGAAATGGCTGAGCAGAATATCCTCGGGCCAATTCAGCTTGCTGGTCAGGATTCAAAACTCCTGGGTATAGTCGGCCACTGGTCGTCTGCCCTGCTTCACTGTTTTTATTCTTTCGCGGACTTTTTGGTCTGCCAATGGGTCTTCAAACCTGCGTCTAAGGGAGAACATGAACTGATTAAAGTTCAATAGTTCTGGTGCATCAGTGTCATAGAGGTCCACGGCCCCGTCTGCTATGATGTCATCCAGGGCAGCTTGCACGATGTGGACTCTGGCACAATCGGTGGGGATCTCTCGGCCATACTCCTCCATATAGTTTAAGACCTGGGTTAGGAAGACCCCCAGATGTCGTGGCTCACCCCGGAACTTCACATCAAGAACTTTTGAATGGAGTGCTGCATCTTCTTGCGCTTGTGGCATCTCCCCTCTCGGTGTGCAGCATCTGCTCTCCAGGGGGTAGGGGCAGTGGCGGCAACTGCAGCAGGTTCAGCTGTCTCACTGGATGGCCCTGGGGCTTCAACCTCAGACTCACCTTCAGTGTCCTAAGCTAGACCGATGGTTCTGGTGTAGGATTTAGGTTTCTTTTCCTTCAGGGAGTCTAGGGCTATCTTCATTATGCCAATTGCCTGCTCCAGCAACCCGCTCGAATGCCCTGGGCGGTCTTTCTCATCCTCACTAAGTGGAGGGTTCTTTCCATCTCCTCCTTCCAGTCTGGTTGGTGGCTGCCTTGTCAGAGTGTCACCTTCCTCATCTTTTTCTCCCAGTCGTCCTTCTTCCCAACACCCATTGAACACCGAGGTTTGTGGCTGTGCACCTCCACTACCTCTTCTTCCGATGAATAGGAAGACTCAGAGCTGGATAGTTTGCAGGAATCTGGCCGGCAGGGGGGCTCCCCCTTTGCGGTGGACTCTTCTTTCCCTGCTCTGTTGTCTGACATGGTCTTGCGAAGTCCCCCGGTAAGGGCTTCCCTTTTTGGCTGACTATTTCCGCAAATCCTGTCTAATGTCAGGGCCCACTTCAATACCTTATCCCAAGAAAGTAGAACTCGAGAAAGTGGTTTCTTCCAAAAGAATCTTTTATTAGGAGAAGCTGATAGCAGGAATAATAGACAGGATCTGAGGGTTTCCCACCAGATCAATAGGTAAAAAGCATCCCCAACATAACCCCATCCCATAATTCATCTGGTCAGTTCAAACAGGCCACTCCCAAGGTGTTAGGTTCATTGTTGGAAAAAGGAGATAACATCAGGCCATCTCCAGACTGCAGCGATGTTTAGGTGGCTCTTCGTACCTTCCCTTGCGAACATAGAAATAAAACAGTTGCCGGAGGTACATTCCATTCTTCTCCCCCCTTTCTAGCTGACAACAGGGGAGAAAAAGTTCACAGAGGAAGAAATGCAGAAACAGCAAAGTGTTACATTGTAGCTATAGAGGAAACAAGGCAATAACCTTCAAGCACTTCCCCCCTCTCCTCCAGTGGTAGGCAGAACCCAGGGAGAGAAGAGAGTGCAATTTAGGTTTAGAGAGAAAGAAAAGGCCCTTTAAAATATGGGTTCTGACAATAACATTGGGAGTCTTCCAAACACCAATTCATATGGAGAGATCCCCATACCTTTCTTAGGTCTAGTCCTCAAGTGGAATGGGCAGGACTTTGGCCTTTATGTTTATCAACAGGGTTTTTAGTTTCCTGTTAACTCTCTCTACTTCCCTTGATGACTGCATGTTACAGCTCCCTTAAGCACCATGTCAGACAATGAGAAAGACCAGCCCCAGGGACATCTGTGGAGAGCATCAGGGGGATATGGAAGATTGTGTGGATGACTGAGGCAAAGCCATCTTGGGCATATCATGGCAAACCAAGAGAAAGTGGTTAGATGAACAGCTGGCTGTTCAGGACAGAGTTGAGACACAGTTGCAGCCAACTAGCTAGTGCACCTGGACTAGACAAGAGGGTAAGTTGCATACTAATCAATGAAGAAGACATTGCTGACCCTGCCCGGTCTCAGGTTGCACAGAGCAGAGCAAAGGGAGGCACAACAGAGGTTGGCAAGGATGCTTGTAAGGACACAGCCTTGCCCCTCCTAAGTGCCTATTTACCTCAGCACTTGGAGCCTGATGATTGTTGGAGATAACCATTCAGAATCTGTCCATCTATGAATGCTCTTGACTTGCCTTGAACCCTCTGAAGTCAAGTTATCTTTGTCGTGCCTTGAACCTGTTGGAGTCGTGCTACCTTTGTCATTCCTTGTGAAATTGCTGGAATTGTATTGCCTTTGTCATGCCTTGAATCCATTGAAAGCTCATTTCCCTTGGCCATGCCTTGAACCCCAAACATCATGGGGGCCTTTGTCATGCCAGTGTTGCTCCTGTGTCTTAGGCATAGAAGAGACTCTAATTGTGTCATCACATCCAGGTTGCTTGGAATGGACTTTAAAAGATTTCACATATGGAATTGGGGCCTGGGGAATGACAATGGGATTGGTTGTGTGAAATAAACATACTTGTTGCGCTTCTCTCATTGCAGCTGGCACAGTTGCAAGCCTCCAGGCCATCTCAACCATGATACAAATGCTCGGTCTCTGTGCCTGATAATTTTGGAAGCTTGTGCAGTTACCAGTATTTTTTGGCCAGTGTCAGCTGTACATGAGCTTACAATCAGAAGACTTTCAGACTGACCAGGGCAATATGGGATTCGTGATTAGCCTTCAGCCAGGTTGGCCACCCCATTTCTCACTCAACCCAGTCCATTATTTAATGGCTTCACGGGGTTCTTTGCAAAGTGCATGTTTGAGGAAAGCCTAAACTACAAACAGACCTCTGCAAGAGTTGAAGATAGAGGGCCAAAGTATACCGGTCTTGCTGGGGAGAGGCAGATATGGCGGGAGCCACAGGGTAAGCCATTTCCGGGGAACAAGAGCTCGCTCTCTACATGGGGCTACCTTTGAAAAAGAGAGAGAGAGAGAGAAAGATAGAAGAGAGGAAAGAGGAAAGAGAAAGGAGATGAAAGAGAAAGAGGGGGGAGAAGAAAGAAAGAAAAAGAGAGGAAAGAGAGAAACAGAGAGGGAGAAGAAAGAGTGAGAGAGAGGAAAGAGAGAAAGAGAGGGAGAGAAAGAGGAAAGAGAGAGAAAAAGAGAGGAAAGAGAGAGAGGAAAGGGAGAGAGAGGAAAGAGAGAGAGAGAAAGAGAGGGAGAGAGGAAAGAGAGAAAGAAAGAGGAAAGAGAAAGAGAGGGAGAGAGGAAAGAGAGAAAGAAAGAGGAAAGAGAAAGAGAGGGAGAGAGGAAAGAGGAAAGAGAAAAGAGAAAGGGGAAGAGAAAGAGAGAGGAAAGAAAGAGAAAAAGAGAAAGAAAGAGAGAGGAGAAAGGAGAGTGAGACAGAGAAACACACACACACACACACACACAAACACACACACACAGAGGATTTAAACCTGGCCAGTCTACATGCTAGGCCAGACATGTCAAACACAAGGCCCGGGGGCCGGATGTGGCCCGCAAAGTGGTTTCATGTGGCCCACAAAGCCATCCTGGAAACAGTGAGGGAACGGCCCCCGCTGCCTTAGTCCTGGCCCAGGCCAGGAAATATACAATTTTGTGGTGGCACCACCATCCAGCATCCCCCCCGCATGGCCTGAGAGGAACAGTGAGGCTCCTCTGTGGATCATGCCTTGGCACTTGCCCTGGTCCCACCCCCTTCTTCCAGACCCTCAGATCTGTCCCACTCCTGCCCAGGCCCTCACAGGCCCCTTTGACGCGAACGATGTAGAGTTGGTCACACCCACCCAGTAAGCCACACCCCCCCGCCCGCAATGTTATGCAGCCCTCAATGAAATTGAGTTTGACACCCCTGTGCTAGGCAGTTGTATTAACCACCAGGCCACAGGCTCTCCTTCCCTCTTTGTCACCTGAGTCAGGTTTGAATCCCATAAAAGGGTGTGGCTAGCTGATGAGGACAAATGAGTCCGAAATAGCTATTCTAGTCTCCCACTTAAAATCTTTAACTCTTGTCAGCAAAAAGAAATCTGAATATGTAATGTATCGCAGTAGCGACTTGAGCCTGCCTAACGCCCATAGTTGGGGGGCTGCAAGGCAAAAGATATTATAAAAAGTAGAACTGCAGTATAGCAGTCAAAATGCCAAGGTACAATCAATCAAACCGTCTGTCTGAAAAACTTTCTGTATATACTCCCTTGACTCGGCTGACAAAGAGGGGAGGAGAGCCTGTGGCCTGGTGGTTAATACAACTACCTAGCATGTAGACTGGCCAGGTTTGAATCCTATAAAGGGGTGTGGCTAGCTGATGAGGACAAATGAGTCCGAAATAGCTATACTTGTCTCCCACTTAAAATCTTTAACTCTTGTCAGCAAAAAGAAATCTGAATATAATCCCACCGAGAACAAAAGACTGAGAGCCACAAAAACCTTTTGATATCTAAAATGAAGATAACACTGCATATATCCTTTTTTACCTTTATATATAATAAAGATAAAAAAGGATATATGCAGTGTTATCTTCATTTTAGATATCAAAAGGGTTTTGCGGCTCCCAGTCTTTTGTTCTCAGTGGGAAACGGGTCCAAGTGGCTCTTTGAGTATTTTGGGTTGCCTACCCCCTCCCCTATTCAGTAGCATTTAATATGGTTACATCTTTGGGGTAAAAACTATTTCTCCAGCATGGTGGATGTAGAATCCACTGGTTGGTAATTTCAGCCTTCCTGCTCAGAGAGACTAAGTCAGAGCTTTAGCCACGCTTCCCTCTGGGCGTGTCTCCCCAGTTTTTGACTTAGTCTCAGGCTCAGCAGGACGCAGAAAATTTCACTCCGTAGCTAGTAGACTAATTCATTCAGGTTACTAATTTGGCTTTTTCCTTTAAATTTGACTAGATTCTTTCCAACAGCAAATTGAACTTCGATTTAAATTTGGCTTATTTTAATAAGGACTCTGTCCTTTACTTGAGGAGTTGAGCCTTCTGGCTGTGGGAGCCCCCCCTTTTGTAGTTGGCTGCAGGGCCCTTGGATGAGTTTTTCAGACAACCCATGCGGAATCGTGGGACCGTGATTGCGATGATCAGCTGGTCAGCGGGGAACAGGTGGCTGCCGGTTGTTGGTGTTTCTTGCCGCCGGGATAATCATCGCCACGAGACTTCCAGCAGCCGTTTTTCTTCATGATTGCAGTGGAGGCTGCTTCTTCAAACCGCAAGTGCCTTTGATAAAAGGGGAAGCGGCATTTCTTTGATTGGGCCCAGAATTTCTTCTGTTTCCTTGTTATTCCTCTGTTTACCTTGTTTTCGGAGGCATTTTGACAGCGTGGTCACCAAGCGGCCGCCATTTTGTGAGGCCTACAGGGCGGGTGCCATTTTGTTGATCCTCGTCATTCATTGAGGCCTTTCGGCCCGGTATATCTTGCTTATTGCCTTGGTCTGCAGTGGCAGGTCTGAACGGGGAGAGTAATTAGTTCATATCTCTAGCAACCACACCTTCTCCATGCAGTCTGGAAAAGAAACTGTATAACATTTCTCCTTCGTTTGCATCCCTACTAGAGGTGCCTGCAGTTGACGCCCCTCTAACCTCTTTATTCTCTACGTCCACCATCCCAGGGGAAATGGCGGAGGCCCTGAAAGCTGAGGATAAGAAGTTCGAGTTCTCTCTCAGAAGAGCTCACCAGTCTTCGGCTTGGGCCATAAGGGCAGCAACTTCGTCTTCATTCTTTGTGAGGGTGGCAATCATGTGGCTTCGTGACCTCCAGGCGCTCGTTCCACCTAACCAGGTTAGAGCACATCAGACACTAGTGAAGCTAGTGGCAGCCTTGGAATACATGGCTGATGCATTCCTTCATTTGGCCAAGTGTTCGGTCAGATCCATAGCTGCCACAGTAGCCTCTCATAGGGTACTGTGGCTGAAACAGTGGAGAACTGACTTGAAGTCAAAACGGCGTCTATCGATGGCCAAGTATAGTGGGACACACTTATTCTCGATCCTCATGTGGTTGAGGGCAAGGACAAATGCAAAGTCCTGGCACACCCTCCAAAAAGTCGGACAGGCAGCCACAGCAGGAGTACCGCAGACAGACATTCCGCCCCACAGGTTCTTGAGAATGGAGGCAGCCCTTTCGGGCAGGGCAGTCCTGGGGTTGGGCCCAGAGGCTCATGATACTTTCCCCAGAGACAGGATCGCCAACAGATTGGAGCCAGGGGCCAGTCCCAGTCCAAGCGTCCCTTCAGGGGCTCGGGAGGCCGTCCCTATTGGCGCTCAAAGTGACGCCAAAGGGGACTTTCCGATAGGGAGATGACTGGCACAGTTTTATGAGGTCTGGGAGTACACCACCACCGACTCTTGGGTCAGAGACACCATCAGACAGGTCTAGTTCTAGAGTTTCAATTGTCCCCCCGGGACCAATTCATACAGTGTCCAGTATCGCAAAATATGACCAAAGCGCAATTAGTCACCACGGCCATCGCACATCTTCTGGAAATCAGGGCCATAGAAGCTGTTCCACAGGATCAGATAGGAAAAGGGTTCTATTCCATCCTGTTCATGGTCCCCAAAACATCTGGAGGATGGAGGGCAATACTGGACTTAAAGGGTCTGAACCGCTTCTTAGTATACAGAAGGTTCAAGATGCAGACCCTGAAGTCCATCCTGGCCGGCATCAGGAAAGGGGATTTCCACTCGTCCATAGACCTCACAGAGGCATATCGCCACATTCCAATATTCCCGGGTCATCGCAGGTTCCTGCACTTCTGCTACGCACGCCGGCATTACCAATACAGGGCTCTTCCCTTTGGTCTGTCTTCGGCCCCAAGGGTCTTCACAAAAGTTTTGGCGGTATTAGCGGCCCACCTTCGGATGATGCCGGTGCACGTGCAGTGCTACCTGGACGACATACTAGTGCAGTCCCGGTCTTTCCAGTCAGCACAGTCAGACCTGCTGGTCACCATACAGACCCTCCAGGATAATGGTTTTTCCGAGCTCTAATAGATTCCGACCTTTGCAAGGTCTATCTTTCCCAGGAATGTCGGGTAAGCATCCGAAAGCTGGTTTTCCAAGTTCGGAGGGAGAAGTTGGTTCCTCTGGTCCAGCTGTCCCAGCTTTTGGGAAAGATGGTCTCTTGCATGGGGATAGTTCTGTGGGCAAGACTTCACTCCAGGAACCTTCAGTTCCGTTGTTATAGGCCACCATCCGCAAACTGATTCTGGAACAGGCGGAAATAATATTAGTTGCTCCACATTGGCCGTAACGTCCATGGTTTATCGACCTCGTGGATCTGTCGCTTTCGGCTCCGTAGAGGATTCCCCTGGACCAAGTAGCTCTCAGCCAGGGGGATCTTCAGCACCCAGATCCTCAGTGGCTTCAGTTAGCCGCTTGGCACTTGAGCAGGAGAGTTTAGCCAAACAGTCCTATTCCTCAGGGGTGATCTTGATGATTCAAGCCTCAAGGCGCCCCTTGACAAATAGGATCTATGACGCCATGTGGAGAAACTTCTGCCAGTGGTGCATTACACACAAACTCGATCCTCTTTCAGACACTATTCCCAATATTTTGGAATATCTGCTGGAGGGCATAACCAAAGGTTTGTCACCCAACACCATCCGTAGGCAGGTCACGGCCTTGTCTACGGTTCTCATCTGTGACGATTTGAGTCTGCTTTCACAACACCCAGGTGTCACTGCTTTTCTCAAAGGGGCGGTCAATTCTGGTCCTCCGACAGTGCATCGATATCCATCTTGGGATTTACCTACTGTATTACAGGCTTTAACATCTTCTCCGTTCGAACCTCTCAGGTCTTGCTCTCTGCACTTTCTTTCATTGAAAGTAGCATTCCTAATTGCCATCACGTCGACCAGGAGGATTTCGGAATTGGCCACACGCTCAGTTAGAGATGATCTATGTACTTCTACGAGGACAGGGTGGTCCTTAGATTAGACCCCCATCCTTTTTCCCAAGGTGAACACTTGTTTTCACAGATCCTTGGATCTGGTTCTTCCTAGTTTCTGCCCCAATCCTTGCCATCGTCTAGAACGACAGTGGCATAAGCCAGATGTGCATAGGGCCCTGTGATATTACATCAAACAAACTTCGGTCTTTCGCAATTCGTAGGCCTTGTTCGTCTTCTTCCAGCCAGCCGCCATGGGCAGAAAGGTCTATTCTTCCACCATTGGTAGATGGATTAGGGTTTGCATCGCTAGGGCCTATCTTTCTCAGTCACTTCCAGTTCCTGCGCACATCACAGCTCACTCGATGCACAGTGCAGCGACATCGGCGGCCTGGTCTACCCAGGCTTCTGTAGAGGAGATTTGTAGGGCGGCGATGTGGTCGTCTCCATCTTCATTTATCATACATTATAAGATTGATAAGTTTGCTGTGGCGGATGCCACGTTTGGCAGACGGGTTCTTCAACAGGTTGTTTTTCCTCTCAGGAGACACCAGCCTAGACCTTCCCTCCCTTTGGGGACATGAGGGGCTTTGGTATGTCCCACCAGTGGATTCTACATCCACCATGCTGGAGAAGGGGTGTTGTCTTACCTGAATGCCTTTTCTCAGCATGATGGTGTAGAATCCCCACCCTCCCTGTTTAGGTTGTCTAGGCTTGTGTGTTGTTACTTTTTTGTTTGGAGTCATTGCATCAGACTTTGTCAGGGATACTTCGCCTCGTCTAAAACTGGGGAGACACACCCAGAGGGAGGCATGGCTAAAGCTCTGACTTAGTCTGTCTGAGAAGGAAGGCTGAAATTACCCACCAGTGGATTCTACATCATCATGCTGAGAAAAGGCGTTCAGGTAAGACAACACCCCTTTTCAACTAATTTGTCTTTGTTTTTATTATCCTGTAGCATCTGCTAGATGGTAATAGTTAAAAAAAGTATGTCTGGGATGAGATGAGTCTTTAAGAATGTTTTGAGCTTTCCTAAGACAGCGGGAACTATACAGTTCATCCAGGGAGGGGAGAGGAGAGGGCAGCCAATAATCCTCTAGGTAATGGTAATGGCCCTCTAGAGCACTTTCCTATCTGCTACTGTGCAGTTGGCAAACCACACACAAATGCAGTAGGTTAGAATGCTCTCTATGGAGCAGTGGTAGGTAGTCATCAGTTGTTTCATGAGAAGTCTCAAGAAATACAATCTCTGCTGGGCCTTCTTAACCAATGCTATAATATGAGCATCCCAGGTCAGGTCCTCCTTTATGGTAACACCCAGAAACTACAACTGGCCACGTGCTCCATGTGGTCTCTGCTGATGATCAGTGGCTCAATGTCGGATCTATTCTTCCTATGATCTAAATTTATTTTTGGATCGGCTGGTTATACAGGAGAGTCAAACATACCTCTCACCCCCTCCCCTATAGGCCAGCTCTCCAAGGTGCCATGGATGCTATTCATCAGTCCAGCCAGAGTAACCACTGCCAGGGGATCATACTCCATGGCTGCTCCCCCTAGATCAAAAGTCAGTCCATCCTAGTTCCGTGGTGGTATAAATCATAACACTGGAGTGAGATGCGAACCATTAGGAGACAAAGATCTACCACATCTCTGCAGCTCAAGCCCAGTGTCCACAAAACCCCACCTGATGGGTTATAGCACAGTCCTCAATTAGACAAGATGACTGGCAGTTGGTTCATTTGAGCAAAAAATGCCGCCCAGCTCAAGATGTCCTGGACATGATCTTCTAGCCATATTTTGCAATCTTAAGGTCCCAGGACTTTCTCAGTCTATGTCCTGAGATGATGGTAATATCCAAGACCCATAGTTCCTGGTGATGTTCCACGACCAAATTGAGCTTGATAAATGATGACCCAGATGGTATAATGGGCTCCATCCAAAAACGGGCACCTTTTTGCAGCAAGTGTGCCAGATGACAAAGAACACGATTGTGTTGGGCATATCGGGCATCATGGGTGATATTGCAGACTTGCAGCACATGATTAAGCATCTCCGGGGTGTGGCAGGCACCTCTGCAGCTCCTACCAACTACTTTCTGATTGGAGTTGCATGCATTCCTTGATTTGGTGCCAAGCAGGCCACCCCTCAACTGGATGCCCTATATAAATAAATGAGGGAACACCCAGGAGGGGTGCAAAAGCCATTTATGGCTAGCTCTATCCACATCTGTCACACATAAGTCTCTCCCATCAATGGACTGGGCAACAGCATTCATCCATTCCAATCAAGCATCCATCTTGGTGGTAACAACTGCAGAGGCCAGCATGCATAGCTTGTTAATTCAGTTAATGAATGACCGGAATGACTCTTGTTACAGTGTGATCTCAGACAACATAGTAGCCCCTGAGGCCATCTTCTCAAACCATACCTTTGAATGAGTGGAATGATAGTAAAAAAAAGGGCACCCCCAAGTCCCCCATCTTTAATATGAGAGTGGAGCCAAACCTGCACTGCAACACATATCTGCCTGTCCATCTTGTTAAGGGTGTTATGGTCACATGACCAAGCACCAGCTCATGAGTAAATTTTCAGCACCAAATAGGATCTTAATAGGTTAAGCCATTGATGGGGCTTAAGAGGTGCCTGAGATAGTTCCTTTAACATGCCCTCCAAAATACCAGCATGCCTCAGAATGATACGGCCCTTCCAATTTAACTGAGGCCCAAATATTGTACTGTATCCTCTGTCCCAAGCAGGCTAAAGGAAGTGCCTCATATGAGTAGGAAGTTGGTAAAAGGGCATTTATACTTACCCTTTCCATCTTTGGTGATGGTGAGACCAAAGGACTTAACTGGGTTCAAAGACATACTGGTCACATGGAGGACACCAGCCAGGCAATCGAGCTTCTCTTGTAGCCTGGCAGGGTGTTCAGCAAGGAGCACCAGGTCATCTGAATAGGTCATGATAAACACTTCATGATAATAGAATGAGTGCCACTGGTCTATAATCACTGAGACTGTTAATAAAGAACTTCTTGAGTAGTGAAACAATGATGGAGGCCATCAGACCAACGCCAGTCTTTTTATATTATCAGTAATAAATGATTAATGGGAGATTTATTTAACAGAAATGCTTTAAATATCAACTAAAATAGAACATAGGAAATTTCAATGGAGAGTTAATATAGCAAAACAAAAGAGTTATTATTTGGAATAAAAAAGCCATTCTAAAATAGCCTACTTTGACAGCCTAGTCAATTTAATTATCTTGTAATGTATTTTCTAAAAACAGGCCAATTAAAGTCAGTGTTTTTTCCCCACTGACAAGTAGATTCATCAACTGGCCAAGACATTCTATTGAAAGAGTGTCCATATTATATGAAACTTGGAAAAATCTATGAAATGTACCCATGTTTGCCTTGATTATAAACCAAGACCTCTTGGTTTAGAGGGATTTTTGATATCATTGCAATTTTATTTTATAATGTTCTATCTCTATTAGTTTATATATTGTATCTTATTCATTTTTTCTTGCTGTACTATAAATTTTGGAAAGAGTTGCGATGAGTCTTATGAGATTTGATCATATGACTGAGAACCTATACAAAAAAGCTCATTTTGTTCTAGTTTTAGTAGTTTTCTGTTGAAAACTACAATAGTATATATCTTTTTATTGCTATTATCCATGGTTGGTGAATTTGATTTCCCAAAACATAAGAATTGGATTATTTATCAACCTAATAAGAGCAGAGGAGAAAAAAAAATTAATAGTTTCATGATTGCTATTGACACAACCAAGCTTACAAAGAGTGGTGATTCTTTCTAAGAGTGAGGCTGCTAAAGCCATATTGTGGACAGTCTATTTGTGGTATATTATGCTCCCTCATTCCATTTTGAATATAATTGTAAGGAAGAAAGATGAATCAGGTGAAGCTGGAAGTGAATGTGGCACTTCACCACAATCTCAAAACATTGTTCAAAATATAAATATTGCCATCAGAACCCATTCCTTTGCTGGAGGGGGGAGACACTTTTGTTGGTTACCTCTATTCTTTACCTTTCTGCAGGTTCTGTCATACCCCTGGGGAAAGAGGAGAAGCTTTGGAGATTTGTCACGTTAATTCTTTCTTTCATTTAGTCGCTATAGTGTATCCTCTCCGCTTCCTCTATCTGCTTGCTCTTTGAACTGTTTCCCCTTACCAGCCTAGGCTGAGAAAGGAATGTGCCTCCCGCCATCTGGCTTATCGCTTGCTATGGAAGAAGAGGTGCGAAGACCCAACAATGGTTTCCCAGCCTTGGGAATGGAGTCTTATCAGCCCCATTCCCACAGCGGACTTTACACCTGTGGATTGGCCCATTTGAACTGACCAGATGAACTATTGGGGTGGGATTTGCTTTTTGCTCCTTTAACCTATTGATTTGAGTAGGAAACCCTCAGATCCTACCTTCTATGCCTGCTGTCAACTTCTCCTAATAAAAGTTCCTTTTGGGATGACTCCATTCCAAAAGGTTTTTGAAGCGGGTCCTTACAATTGCCCTTATTTGAAACAAGGCATTCAGAATGAATTATGTTCAGAAGAAATGCACTACAATAGCTTCAGTGTACAATAGAACTATGAGATACAGGTGAGTTTTGCTAGTGGACTGATGTCCCTTTCTGCTTTTTTAAAAAGAAGCATGCAGATATAAATATCAGTAAAAGTTCTTTCTGATCGTGGAAGACAAGGATTTAGTTTGGAGAAAGGCCCTGTAGAAATTCATCACTTGAACCCCTCCCCTCTTCTCCCTGAGGAAAAGTCCAGCTGTAAGAAAAGCCTCAGAAAATGCAAAAGAACAAACTATCCAAGGTGGATTCCACAATCAGCCAGATGCTTGCAAAAGATACATTTTAACAAGATGCTGACCACAAGTGGATGCTGGCCCTTATAGAAAATACATTATAACAAGCATATGCTAGACAGGTCCATGCATAAAAAAACAATAATCTAGTGGTAATTGAAACCCTCACAGCAAAATCAAACAACTAAGAATAGAAGGATGATAGGATTTAAAATCTGCATTCCCCAACCCAAATCCAAAGACTGCTTGCAAGGAGGAGAGTACCATCTTAAATTTTGTCAGTTTTGAGAAAAGCCCAGAGAGCAAAGGCCCATACCCTGGTTAATCTTGGTGGACAAAATCCTTCCAGGCCATTTACCTGAAAACTCAGGGAGGCAGACTACAGGCTGAATGGTACTCACAGTGTAGAGTAAATCGGTGGGTTGTGGAAGACCCAGGAAAAGGAACCTTGGTGTCTTCCAATAGACAGTGGGAAGAGTAGCCCATGTATCGGGAGCTCAGAGCCAAGGATCGCACCAAGATCTCCCTAGGGAAACTGATGGAAGCCTGGAGCTGGGAGAAATTGCCATTCCAGGCAGGATGAGGAAAAAGCATGCATGCAGATTGTGTGAGAAATAGACTCTGCTCAGAGATGAGGCTGGAAACCAAATTTGGCCAGATAGTTGTCCCTTTAACTATAAAGTTCTGAAAGCACTCAGACCCAGACTAAAATCTCCTATCTACCATACTAGCATTGTTGGGCAGGACAGCCAGACTAGAACATTGTAAAGAAAAAAAATTGAAGAGCCTCAGTCCAGTCATTTAGATGTAGACAGACCCCCCCCTGGTCTGATGCCAAGTTTATCGCTCCTCTACTGTAGAAACCTGTCCCTGGATAAAGAAGGGGACAGTGAATATGTACGCACCCACACTCCCTTCTTCCCTTCAGACTTAGTAATTTGGAAAAAGGACAACCCCCTCCTTCTGATCAACCCCCAGACGGTTATAAAAGCCCTTCAGTCTATCATTGAAAGCCATAATCCTTCATGGAGGGGGATAAAACTCAACTACTTCATATTTTCCTCATGAAGGACAAAATCATGAATCTAGTTGAGGAGACAGAAGAAATTGCTAAAAAGACAATTGTCACTACAATGGGACAAGTAGCTAAACCTCCACTTAGTGAGTCAGTGGTGCCTGGAGCAAGGGACAATATCATTGGAGTGGGCAGGAAAATCATTCTTGTGGAGTTCACCAATGATATCCAGGTAGAGATAGGTCCCTTCTCCTTAGACCACTCCTTAACTAACTGCCCCCATTTTCCCATGTCACTGCTAGGCAGGGACCTGCAATGCTAGTTGGGAGCCACCATATGAATTAGATATTAACTTTAGACATTCCACCAAAGCACACTTGTACCATGGTGACCTCAGCCCCTCTGGCCCCTCTGAACCCAGATTTCCAGGATCTGCCCCTTTCCCTGTGGGGATGGGATCCTACCAAGGTGGGGTTCTTAAAAGTATATGTGATACCCAGAGCCCCATTGATGCCAAACCCAGCCAGCATAATCACTGGAATACCAGCCACAGCAAATGTATTCACCATAATTGACTTTTGTGCAACTTATTAAAAGGATCCTTAAGGATCCATCCTCCCAATATGTATTTGCTTTCACACAGAAGGACCAGCAATATATTTGGACCCACCTTCTCCAGGGATATATTTATTTGAAAAAATAAAATAAATGCTATCCTCAGCCCCAGCCTTCAGCTTACCTAATTATTCAAAGTCTTTTATACTCTTTATCCATGAAAATAAGTGAGTGGTTTCAGGAGTATCCTACTAGTATCTATTTGCTTTCACATGGAAGGACCAGCAATATATTTGGACCCACCTTCTCCAGGGTTATACCCAACTGCCCACTTTTTTCTCTAAAATTTTAAAGGAAGACCTGTCAACTCCATCTGTTTGTCACAAAACTCTACTTTGGTCCAATACGTGGATGATTTATTAAAAGCTTCAGAGACTGAAAGAGACTGCAAAGCTGACACACATCGCCTATTTTACTGCCTAGCAGAAAAGGGGTATAATCTGACTAAGCTGCAGTATCTGTAGAAGGAGGTAATTTAGTTAGATTATGTCAGGGGTGCCATGGACCGGTTGCATTATGCGAAGGTTGTGTCCACCCCAGCTCTGGCAATGCATAAAAAGTTGCGATACATCGCAACACGTCACATGACACGGCGAGTTTGAAATCCATGGGCTATGTCATCATTCCAGAGATCCATAAGCTAGCTCCAGGTTGAGTAAAAACCATGAAACCCAAAAGAACTAAATGCCAAATTAGAGCGCTTCTGGAAGTTTGGGTTTCTGCTGACTCTCGGTCCCATTGATGACCAAGAATTAGGAGACAGTATCAATTATGATACCCATCGCTCCTTGGCCACCTTGCTGTCTGGGTTGCTTATGTAATTATGGGGAATTAGCAAAATCTTTTATCCAATTAACAACAAAGGAGATAGCAGATTCAGTAGAATGATCAAAACCACTAAACCAGGTTTTGAAAAAAATAAAATAAATGCTATCCTCAACCTCAGCCTTGGGCTTACCTAATTATTCAAAGTCTTTTATACTCTTCATCCATGAAAATAAGGGAGTGGTTTCAGGAGTGTCCTCCCAGTATGTATTTGCTTTCACGTGGAAGGACCAGCAATATATTTGGACCCACCTTCTCCAGGGTTATACCCAACTGCCCACTCTTTTCTCTCAAATTTTAAAGGAAAATCTGTCAACCGTCTGTTTGCCACAAAACTCCACTTTGGTCCAATACGTGGATCTGCAGAAGGAGGTGATTTAGTTAGGCTATTTCAGGGGTGTCATGGGCCGGTTGCATTATGCAAAGGCCGTGTCCACCCCAGTTCCGGCAATGCAAAAAAAGTTGCGATACATCGCAACATGTCACATGACGCAGCAAGTTTGACACCTGTGGCTATGTCATCATTCCAGAGATCCATACCATTCCATACCTCCAGGTTGAGTAAAAACCATGATACCCAAAAGAACTAAATGCCAAATTAGAGCGCTTCTGGAAGTTTGGGTTTCTGCTGACCCTCAATCCCTACTTTCAACAGATATTTTGGACACTGTCCTACACCACTGCCTACACCTGGTCCCTGATGCTGATCTGCCATGACCTGTGCTGACAAATATGCCCCTACAGAACCCGGACTTGGAACTTTTTACTAATGGGTCATATAACCTATGTGATCAGACCTGAGTCACCAGTGCAGCAGTTATCTCCCTGCATGAGATTGTTGGGCCTCTTCACTACCGCCCTCTTGCCCGGCCCAAGCCGTCAAATTGGTAGCACTGACTTAAGTATGCGAAGCCATGACGGACTGGTCTACCAACATATACATGGTAACTGCCACCACTCTTGAAACAGCACAACACTTATTGAAAGACATAGTGTCCAATTGGACATTGGAAAGAAGTGACTAGAGGAAAAAACTAGAAAAAAAAACCCTGAAACAGATCTGAGTTTTTATGCTTCTCATGGGGAAATTATTAGCATGCTGGATATCAGGTGCTTCAAGGAGCCAGTTGAATGTTTCCACGTAAATATAGGCATAGCTATAATCATTGCGGCAGCATTAACATCTGGCATGCCTGTTTTTGTTATTATGTTCTTGAGCTGTTTTTTAACTGTTGTTTGTCCAAATTTTAAATAGTTAACTTGTTTAATACCATTTTAAATTGATTTGTTAGATATTGAATGATGTGGGGGGGGATTGAATATTTGTGGAATGAATCAGGTTGAATGGATGGTTAGCTTATTGTTTTAATTTGTTTGTTTAAAGGGCGAGTTTTTTTGTGTGGGTGGGATAAATTAATGATATGTATGGAGTTGTGGTTGAGTGGAATGAATGGGATGGACTGGCTAGCCTGCCTGGCGCGGCAGAGGCGGAGGGGGAGGGGGCACTGGCTCTGGGGTGATAGAGGGCCAAAGTATACCAGTCTTGCTGGGGAGAGGCAGATATGGCGGGGGCCACAGGGTAGGCCATTCCCGGGGAACAAGAGCTCACTGTTTAAAAGCGATCCCTTGCTCCGACCCTGTGAGTTCAGCCCGAAGTACTGGTGATGGGGGAAATCCAGACCCTGGGCTCAGGCTGCTGCTGCTCAATGCCAGGTCGGTTGTAAATAAAGCTCCCCTCATCCATGATCTTCTCCTGGATGAGGAGGCTGACCTTGCATGTGTGACCGAGACCTGGCTGGGCCCGGAGGGAGGAGTTCCTCTCTCTGAGATGTGTCCAGCCGGGTTTCAGGTATGGCATCAACCATGACTCCAGGGAAGGGGGGGAGGAGTGGCTATTATAGCCAAGAAGACCTTTAGCCTACGCAGGCTTGCTGTTTCTGAGATTGCGGGTTGTGAGTTGCTCCTTGTGAAGTTGGACCTAGGGGTTCAGGTGGGCTTGTTGCTCGTGTACCTGCCTCCCAGCTGGGTGTCAACAGTCCTGCCTGCGCTACTTGAGGAGGTTGCTGGGCTGGCGGTTGAGTTCCCCAGGCTTATTGTCTTGGGGGACTTAAATCTTCCGTCGCTCAGCGAATCCTCTGGGTTGGTGCAGGAGTTCATGGCCACCATGGCAACCATGAACCTGACTCAGGTAGTTCAGGGTCCGACTCACGAGAGGGGACACACTCCTGACATGGTATTCCTCTCAGAACAGTTGAGCAATGATCTGAATGATCATCTCCACCCCGTGTCATTTCAGTGAAGCAGCGGAAGTGATGTGCCGATGTCTGGAGGCTGTTAGGGTTTGGATGGGTGCCAACAGGCTCAACTCAACCCCGACAAGACGGAGTGGCTATGGGTTCTGCCTCCCAAAGATATTTCAATCTATCCGTCCATTAGCCTGGGGGGGAGCTTTTGACCCCCTTGGAGAAGGTCCGCAACTTGGGCGTCCTCCTCGATCCACAGCTGAATTTGGAACATCATCTTTTGGCTGTGGCGAGGAGGACATTTGCCCAGGTTCGCCTGGTGCACCAGTTGCGGGCCTATTTGGACCGGGAGTCTCTTCTCACAGTCACTCATGCCCTTATCACCTCGAGGTTTGACTACTGCAATGCTCTCTACATGGGGCTACCTTTGAAAAATGTTCGGAGACTTCAGGTAATGCAGAATGCAGCTGCGCGAGCAGTGTTGGGCTTGCCTAGAAATGCCCACATTTCGGCATCACTCCGTGAGCTGCATTGGCTGCCAATTGGTCTCCGAACCCAATTCAAAGTGTTGGTTATGACCTATAAAGCCCTACATGGCATCGGACCAGGTTATTTACGGGACCGTCTGCTGCCTCATGAATCCCAGCGGCCGGTTAGGGCTCACAGAGTGGGCCTTCTCCAGGCCCCGTCAGCCAGTGTCGCCTGGCGGGGCCTAGGGGAAGAGCCTTCTCTGTTGCGGCCCCGGCCCTCTGGAACCAACTTCCCCCGGAGATCCGTGTCGCCCCCACCCTCTCCGCCTTTCGTAAATTGCTTAAAACATACTTTTGCCGGCAGGCCTGGGGCAGCTAACACCTTGCCCCTAGCCAGTGTATGTTTGTGTGTATGTTTGTGGAATGATTGGTTTCTTTTTTTAACTTAAGGGTTTTTATATTTATGTATTTTATTGTAATTTCTATCATGTTGTAAGCCGCCCTGAGTTCTCCGGAATAGGGCGGCATAGAAATTAAATAAATAATAATAATAAATTAAATAAATAATAATAATAGTACCCAGGTTTGGAGTGCCAAGTACCTTGGAAATGATCAGAGGAACACATTTTGTGTCACAGGCACTTGGGGTCTCCCAAAACCTTCACATCCCCTGACACCCTTGCTAATCTAGGTGATGGTGATGGTGGAATGAAATAACGGGGAACTCAAGACTCTTTTGGGCAAAGCAAACTATGCCAAGAAACACATGTACCCTGGTCCCAGATCCTATCCATAGCTCTGTTCCATATTAGGACCAAGCTCTGGTGAGATTTGGGCATTTCTCCTTTTGAATTGCTCTTTGGTCACCCACCAGACACCTGACGAGATTAGACCCACTGTCATCATATCTCTCAGCCTTACATCAACAGCTCCACAGACTGTGGAAACAGACGGCCTTGATCCAGACCTTGCCACTCAGGAAGAGATCCAGACCTTGCCACTCCCTTCAAGAGTGGATGTGGATCAAGTCATTCATCTGGAAATCATCACTGTTACCCAAGTGGAAGGGACCCTTCCAGACCTCCATTATAATCCAGACAACTGTGAAAGTATCCGAGAATGACGCTCGGACACATTGGACACACGGTAAACCTGCAGTCTTTGACCACAGCACAGAACTAAACCGAACACAAAAGATTCCACCTCTGAAGCTACAAAGAAACCTAGAGACTGATGAGTGGACATGTTAGAGAATTTTAATTTCTCTGTTGATGAAAAATAAATCAGAAGCTCTCACAGTTGACTGCATTTAGCTGATTCAAATACATTTCTTTATACTCATATCAAAATATTTACAATACCATACATTCTTCTTTACAGCAACATAGCTCAATGAAGATTTCTTACAGAGAGATACAGAGACAAACCTGAGACTGGAAATCCCACTTCTAACTCAATACCTTTTTCAACAGACTCAGTAGCACTTTCTTCACATTGGCTGACTGAGTTACACATGACTCTTCCTGTTCATGAATATTCCAACAGGACATTAACGACCCTATTCTGTGATGAGAATGTGGGCAGAAAAATGGGATCTTGTTTTAAGACTATGTATAATTTATCCTGCAAACCTATTTCCGGACAAAGGGAATGTTTGGAAATATTTAGTGAGGAAGGTGTTAAACACAATCAAATTTTGTTTAAAAGGGGGAAAATCTGTCAATAGCCTCACAGGGGTAGCTATCCCTTCCCCCCAAGCCATTCATCTGTTTACAAAGCTTAGGGATTTCAAAGTGACACTTTACTCCATCATTTTTGACTGGGGACCCAGCATCAATTCTAAGGATAGAATCACGCTTGTATTATATACTGAAAGAGTGACTAGGGCAGCCCTATATTTCAGAATGAAAGGTTGCCCCCACCCCCAAAGCACTCAATTGTCAAAACTTAGATAATACTGCCCTTACTTGCAATCATGCCGAGACTACCCCTTTCATACACAGACATATTAAATTCCACCTGGGCTGATTTACTGTATACTTTGTGGGACAAAAACTTAATCATACCTCCCTGCAAATTCCACCAAGGGACCCTGTACACAGGGACAGTTAACAATGCCCTCCCTGCAGAGACGGCAGAAAAGGAACCTCCCACTTCTGACGCCAGATTGCAACCCCCAAACTGCCTTACAAAAGGACAAAATCATGAAGCTATTCGAGAAGACAGAAGAAATTGCTAAACAGCCAATAGTCACTACAATGGGACAAGTAGCCCTGGTGAGGGTCCCGTGGCCACTGAGTTGTCCTGATTGGAATTATAACACAGCCATCCACTGGGATGAGTGTAGTAGGGTAAAAGAAAATTTGCTAGATGCCCTCAATGAGATTGGACGAAAACTCTTCAACCAGTCTTAATTTCAGTACACAGTACAAAGGGAAGGTGAGATGCCAGATGCTTTCTGGGTCTGCCTCCATTTGCCCATTTAGATAGGGACAACTTGAAGGACCAAAGGATTCTGGCCTCGGCATTCATTGACCAATCAGCCAATAACATCTGGGACCATTTCCATTGGATAGTGTCAAATTGGCCTAGCCTAGAAATCTCAGAATTGCATAGGATAGCCAATTTAGTACTTGATCAGAGGGAGACATTAAAAGAATGTCTTTTGGCATGCTCAAAAAAAGGGGCTATGGAGGTTTTTAAGTAGGGGGTTTAATTGTCTTTTAAGGGGTTCTGGGGAGGGGGTGGGAAGATTAGTAGCAATGGAGTAGGCCTGGGGGGAGGTCTACGGGATAGGGGAGGGTTAGGGGGAGGGAATAAGGAGGAGGAAAAACATGGGCCAGGCAACGGGTGGGACCAGAACCACGAGGGTGCGGATCAGGGAGGGGGCAGAGGTGATTCAGTTCCCATCGGCTTTGTAAGTGGGAGGGGCAGATATGGCGAGAGCAGGGGGCCATATTTATTTATGGGAGCGCGCCCCCATCTTTGAGCGGTGCCGCACTCCGACCCCCATGGCTCCACTTGTGATCTGGGTTGTTTAGAACCAAAGGTCCCGGGATGTAGGCTGGTGCTGTGCAACGCCAGGTCTGTGGTAAATAAGGCCCCCTTGATACAAGATCTAATTATGGAGGGGGCCGCAGACCTGGAGGGTATTACGGAGACCTGGTTGGGACCAGAGGGAGGTGTCCCTCTGGTGGAAATGTGCCCTCCAGGCTTCCTTGCATTTCACCACCCAAGAGCTCAGGGCAGGGGTGAGGGAGTGGCGGTTGTGATTAGGGAAGGTCTCAGGCCAAGAGAGGTCACTGTTCCTCAGATGGCAGGCTGTGAATCCCTCCTTGTGAGGTGGGACCTTGGGGGTCCGAGGGCTGTGTTGCTCATGTACCTGGCTCTCTGCCACGTGTCAACCACCCTGCCTGAGCTCCTGGGCGTCATCACGGTGGTGGCGGCTGAGGTCCCCAGGCTGGTAGTCATGGGTGACTTCAATCTGCCGTCTGCGGGCGAGACGTCTGGGGAGGTTCGGGAGTTCATGGCTTCCATGATGGCCATGGACCTGACCCAGGTAATTCAAGGTCCCACACACACGGAGGAAACACGCTTGACCTGGTTTTTGTCTCTGGTCAGTGTTTGAGTGATCTGGATATGGTAAATATAGTTATTACTCCTCTGTCATGGTCCGATCACTCTCTCTTATGCTTGGACTTTCAGACCGCTACACCCTGCCGCAGAGAGGCGGAATCAATTGTTTGGTACCACCCAAGACGACTGATGGAACCCGAAAGGTTCCAGACGGAGCTTGGGCCAATACTGGAGGCTCTAACACCCAACTCGGTCGGGGCGCTCGTAGCGGCCTGGGATAGGGCAGCGGCCTGGGATAGGGCAGCCTTGGATCGGGTTGTGCCTTTGCGCCCTCTGAACCAGCGTGGTTCTTGATCTGCTCCCTGGTTCAACGGGGAGCTGAGGGAGATGAAGCGCCAGAAAAGACGCCTAGAGAGCAGCTGGAGGGCGAGCCGCTCTGAGTCTGACTGAACATGGGTAAGAGACCATATTAGGACTTACCTAGTAGCAATAAGGCCAGAGAAGTGTTCTTATGTCACTGCCCTTATTGCGTCATCAGATAATCACCCAGTCTCCCTGTTTAGGGTAACCTGCTCCCTCCTTCAATGGGAGGTGAGGGGGGATCCCTTGGAGGGAAGAGCTGAGGATTTTGTGCAATATCTGTATGACAAAATCGCTCAGATTTGGGAAGGCTTTAACTTTGATGAAGGGGGTCCAGCAGGAGTGGCTGAGGCCAGTCTTGAGACTGTTATCTGGGCTGAGTTTGACTCCGTGACACCGGATGACTTGGACAGGTTGCTGGGAGGTCTTAGAGCAACCACATGTTTATTGGACCTGGTGTCCCTCCTGGTTGATACTGGCCTCCAGTGAGGTGACGCGAGGCTGGCTTCAGGCGATTACCAACGCTTCGCTGAGTGAGGGTGTCTTCCCTACCACCCTGAAAGAGGCGGTGGTGCGACTCCTCCTCAAGAAGCCTGCCCTGGACCCTGCTGTTTTATCCAACTACCATCCTGTCTCCAACCTTCGCTTTGTTGCGAAGGTTGTTGAGAGTGTGGTTGCTCGACAGTTCCCTCAGCACCTGGAGGAATCGTCATATCTGGATCCGCTCCAGTCGGGCTTCAGGCCGGGCTACAGCACGGAAACAGCTTTGGTCGCATTGGTGGATGATCTCTGGCGGGCCCGGGACAGGGGTTGCTCCTCTGTCCTGGTGCTATTGGACCTCTCAGCGGCTTTTGATACCATCGACCATGGTATTATGCTGCGCCGGTTGGAGGGGCTGGGCATAGGGGGCACCATGCTTCAGTGGTTCTCCTCCTTCCTCTCTGGCCAGACGCAGTTTGTGTTGACAGGGGGTCAGAGGTCGACCCCCAGGCCCCTTGATGGTGGGGTGCCTCAGGGGTCAGTCCTCTCGCCCTTGTTGTTCAACATTTATGTGAAGCCGCTGGTGAGATCATCCGAGGTTTTGGGGTGGAATTCCATCAGTACACTGATGACACTCAGCTGTACATTTCCACCCCGAACCACCCAAATGAAGCCCTTGACGTGCTGACCCAGTGCCTGGAGGCCGTGCGGATCTGGATGGGGAAGAACGTTCTCAAGCTCAATCCCTCCAAGACCGAGTGGCTGTGGTTACTGTCATCCCGGTATAGTCAGCTGACTGCATTGCTGTCTATTGGGGGTGAGTCAGTAGCCCCCACGGGAAGGGCTCACAAGTTGGGAGTCCTCCTGGATTCACTGCTGTCCCTTGAGGACCATCTGACAGCCGTGGCCAGGAGGATGTTTTACCAGATTCATCTGGCACGGCAGTTGCACCCCTTCCTGGATCAAGACGCGCTACGCATGGTCACTCATGCCTTCGTCACTTCCAGACTGGACTATTGCAATGCTCTCTACATGGGGCTCCCCTTGAGGTGCACGCGGAGGCTCCAACTGGCACAGAATGCAGTCGCGCGGGTGGTAGTGGGGGCGCCCTGGTGGGCACGAACAGCCCCCATCCTGTGCGAGCTGCACTGGTTGCCGGTGGTCTTCCGGGTGCGCTTCAAGGTGTTGGTCACCACCTTTAAAGCGCTCCATGGCATAGGACTCAGTTATTTACAAGACCGCCTACTGCCAGTAAATACCTCCCACTGACCAGTTCGCTCCCACAGGGAGGGCCTCCTCAGGGTGCCATTGGCTAAGCAATGTCAGCTGGTGGCGCCCAGGGGGAGAGCCTTTTCTGTGGGGGCACTGACGAATGAGCTCCCTCCGGAACTCCGGACATGTCATGATCTCCGCACCTTCAGAAGAGAATTGAAGACTTATCTCTTCAATCAACCTGGCCTGGCCTAGAGCTCCTCGGGTTTTTATGTAATTTAAATTAAGTAGTTAGGGTTTTAGTATGGGATTTTAATTTGGTTTTTAGTACAGCCTAGGTTATTTAATTCTGTTTTAAATATTTATTATTGTTATGTTTTAAATTTGGCTGTAAACCGCCCTGAGTCCTACGGGAGAGGGGTGGTATAAAAGTTTACAAAATAAATAAATAAATAAATAAATAAATAAATAAATAAATAAATAAATAAATAAATAAATAAATAAATAAATAAGAGAAGGAAAGGAAGGAAATGGAGAAAGAGAGAAAAAGAGACAGGGAAAAGAAGAGGAAAGAGAATTTTAAGATGTTCCCTGTTCTGCAGAATAGCAGAAGGTGCCAACCCTCCTGTGTCAGAGTGACAGTGCAGGTGCCCTTGGTGTGAGGAAACGGGGGATCCAGGGATTAGGTGGTCGCATTGCTTCAGGTGTGGCAATAGAGGACATTTAAGAAGGGATTGCAGGGAAACTATCCCTGGGGCTAGGAGCCACTACCCCCTCCAAGAGCCCCATTTCCCAGAGGAACTCCTACCTGAAGTGCAAGGGAGAACCCCAGGCCACATCAAGTGCAATTTGAAGACCACTTTGACACTTTATGACTTGGTCAGGAACAATCAGAATACCAAGCCATTTTCATTCACCATTCCTTTAAGGAATGGTTGGGAAGGTGAGCACTTGCTCTCTCTCACACTGTTGGGGGGGAACATACAAGTGCTTGGTAGACACTGAGACTATGGCATCATTAATTACTAAACCTCCACTTAGTACTGCCCAGAGAAAGAGACAATATCATTGGAATGGGCAGGAAAATCATTCTTGTGGAGTTCACCAATGATATGCAGGTAGAGATAGGTCCCTTCTCCTTTACTAACTGCCCCCATTTTCCCATGTCACTGCTAGGCAGGGACCTGCAATGCAAGTTGGGAGCCACCATATGAATTAGATATTAACTTTAGATATTCCAGCAAAGCACACTTGTACCATGGTGACCTCAGCCCCTCTGGCCCCTCTGAACCCAGATTTGCAGGATCTGCCCCTTTCCCTGTCGGGATGGGATCCTACTGAGGTGGGGTTCTTAAAATTATATGTGATAGCCAGAGTCCCAATGATGCCAAATCCAGCCACCATAATCACTGGAATACCAGTCACAGCAACTGTATTCACCGTAATGGACTTCTGTGCCACTTTTTAAAAGTATCCTTATGGATCCATCCTCCCAATATATATTTGCTTTCACACGGAAGGACCAGCAATATATTTGGACCCTCCTTCTCTAGGGTTATATTTATTTGAAAAAAAAATAAAATAAATGCTATCCTCAGCCCCAGCCTTTGGCTTATTTAATTATTCAAAGTCTTTTATACTCTTTATCCATGAAAATAAGGGAGTAGTTTCAGGAATATCCTCCCAGTATCTATTTGCTTTCAGATGGAAGGAGCAGCAATATGTTTGGACCCATCTTCTCCAGGGTTATACCCACTGCCCACTCTTTTCTCCCAAATTTTAAAGGAAGACCTGTCAACTCCATCTGTTTGTCACAAAACTCTACTTTGGTCCAATACGTGGATGATTTATTAAAAGCTTCAGAGACTGAAAGAGACTGCAAAGCTGACACACATCGCCTATTTTACTGCCTAGCAGAAAAGGGGTATAATCTGACTAAGCTGCAGTATCTGCAGAAGGAGGTAATTTAGTTAGATTATGTCAGGGGTGCCATGGACCGGTTGCATTATGCGAAGGTTGTGTCCACCCCAGCTCTGGCAATGCATAAAAAGTTGCGATACATTGCAACACGTCACATGACACGGCGAGTTTGAAATCCATGGGCTATGTCATCATTCCAGAGATCCATAAGCTAGCTCCAGGTTGAGTAAAAACCATGAAACCCAAAAGAACTAAATGCCAAATTAGAGCGCTTCTGGAAGTTTGGGTTTCTGCTGACTCTCGGTCCCATTGATGACCAAGAATTAGGAGACAGTATCAATTATGATACCCATCGCTCCTTGGCCACCTTGCTGTCTGGGTTGCTTATGTAATTATGGGGAATTAGCAAAATCTTTTATCCAATTAACAACAAAGGAAATAGCAGATTCAGTAGAATGATCAAAACCACTAAACCAGGTTTTGAAAAAATAAAATAAATGCTATCCTCAACCTCAGCCTTGGGCTTACCTAATTATTCAAAGTCTTTTATACTCTTCATCCATGAAAATAAGGGAGTGGTTTCAGGAGTGTCCTCCCAGTATGTATTTGCTTTCACGTGGAAGGACCAGCAATATATTTGGACCCACCTTCTCCAGGGTTATACCCAACTGCCCACTCTTTTCTCTCAAATTTTAAAGGAAAATCTGTCAACCGTCTGTTTGCCACAAAACTCCACTTTGGTCCAATACGTGGATCTGCAGAAGGAGGTGATTTAGTTAGGCTATTTCAGGGGTGTCATGGGCCGGTTGCATTACGCAAAGGCCGTGTCCACCCCAGTTCCGGCAATGCAAAAAAAGTTGCGATACATCGCAACATGTCACATGACGCAGCAAGTTTGACACCTGTGGCTATGTCATCATTCCAGAGATCCATACCATTCCATACCTCCAGGTTGAGTAAAAACCATGATACCCAAAAGAACTAAATGCCAAATTAGAGCGCTTCTGGAAGTTTGGGTTTCTGCTGACCCTCAATCCCTACTTTCAACAGATATTTTGGACACTGTCCTACACCACTGCCTACACCTGGTCCCTGATGCTGATCTGCCATGACCTGTGCTGACAAATATGCCCCTACAGAACCCGGACTTGGAACTTTTTACTAATAACCTATGTGATCAGACCTGAGTCATCAGTGCAGCAGTTATCTCCCTGCATGAGATTGTTGGGCCTCTTCACTACCGCCCTCTTGCCCGGCCCAAGCCGTCAAATTGGTAGCACTGACTTAAGTATGCGAAGCCATGACGGACTGGTCTACCAACATATACATGGTAACTGCCACCACTCTTGAAACAGCACAACACTTATTGAAAGACATAGTGTCCAATTGGACATTGGAAAGAAGTGACTAGAGGAAAAAACTAGAAAAAAAAACCCTGAAACAGATCTGAGTTTTTATGCTTCTCATGGGGAAATTATTAGCATGCTGGATATCAGGTGCTTCAAGGAGCCAGTTGAATGTTTCCACGTAAATATAGGCATAGCTATAATCATTGCGGCAGCATTAACATCTGGCATGCCTGTTTTTGTTATTATGTTCTTGAGCTGTTTTTTAACTGTTGTTTGTCCAAATTTTAAATAGTTAACTTGTTTAATACCATTTTAAATTGATTTGTTAGATGTTGAATGATGTGGGGGGGGGATTGAATATTTGTGGAATGAATCAGGTTGAATGGATGGTTAGCTTATTGTTTTAATTTGTTTGTTTAAAGGGCGAGTTTTTTTGTGTGGGTAGGATAAATTAATGATATGTATGGAGTTGTGGTTGAGTGGAATGAATGGGATGGACTGGCTAGCCTGCCTGGCGCGGCAGAGGCGGAGGGGGAGGGGGCACTGGCTCTGGGGTGATAGAGGGCCAAAGTATACCAGTCTTGCTGGGGAGAGGCAGATATGGCGGGGGCCACAGGGTAGGCCATTCCCGGGGAACAAGAGCTCACTGTTTAAAAGCGATCCCTTGCTCCGACCCTGTGAGTTCAGCCCGAAGTACTGGTGATGGGGGAAATCCAGACCCTGGGCTCAGGCTGCTGCTGCTCAATGCCAGGTCGGTTGTAAATAAAGCTCCCCTCATCCATGATCTTCTCCTGGATGAGGAGGCTGACCTCGCATGTGTGACCGAGACCTGGCTGGGCCCGGAGGGAGGAGTTCCTCTCTCTGAGATGTGTCCAGCCGGGTTTCAGGTATGGCATCAACCATGACTCCAGGGAAGGGGGGGAGGAGTGGCTATTATAGCCAAGAAGACCTTTAGCCTACGCAGGCTTGCTGTTTCTGAGATTGCGGGTTGTGAGTTGCTCCTTGTGAAGTTGGACCTAGGGGTTCAGGTGGGCTTGTTGCTCGTGAACCTGCCTCCCAGCTGGGTGTCAACAGTCCTGCCTGTGCTACTTGAGGAGGTTGCTGGGCTGGCGGTTGAGTTCCCCAGGCTTATTGTCTTGGGGGACTTAAATCTTCCGTCGCTCAGCGAATCCTCTGGGTTGGTGCAGGAGTTCATGGCCACCATGGCAACCATGAACCTGACTCAGGTAGTTCAGGGTCCGACTCACGAGAGGGGACACACTCCTGACATGGTATTCCTCTCAGAACAGTTGAGCAATGATCTGAATGATCATCTCCACCCTGTGTCATTTCAGTGAAGCAGCGGAAGTGATGTGCCGATGTCTGGAGGCTGTTAGGGTTTGGATGGGTGCCAACAGGCTCAAACTCAACCCCGACAAGACGGAGTGGCTATGGGTTCTGCCTCCCAAAGATATTTCAATCTATCCATCCATTAGCCTGGGGGGGGAGCTTTTGACCCCCTTGGAGAAGGTCCGCAACTTGGGCGTCCTCCTCGATCCACAGCTGAATTTGGAACATCATCTTTTGGCTGTGGCGAGGAGGACATTTGCCCAGGTTCGCCTGGTGCACCAGTTGCGGGCCTATTTGGACCGGGAGTCTCTTCTCACAGTCACTCATGCCCTTATCACCTCGAGGTTTGACTACTGCAATGCTCTCTACATGGGGCTACCTTTGAAAAATGTTCGGAGACTTCAGGTAATGCAGAATGCAGCCGCGCGAGCAGTGTTGGGCTTGCCTAGAAATGCCCACATTTCGGCATCACTCCGTGAGCTGCATTGGCTGCCAATTGGTCTCCGAACCCAATTCAAAGTGTT
Organism: Bothrops alternatus; assembly: GCA_034064705.1. Lineage (NCBI taxonomy): Eukaryota > Metazoa > Chordata > Lepidosauria > Squamata > Viperidae > Bothrops > Bothrops alternatus. The sequence continues at coordinate 1,162,840 of JARGCV010000058.1, read as the reverse complement.
GGTTATGACCTATAAAGCCCTACATGGCATCGGACCAGGTTATTTACGGGACCGTCTGCTGCCTCATGAATCCCAGCGGCCGGTTAGGGCTCACAGAGTGGGCCTTCTCCAGGCCCCGTCAGCCAGTGTCGCCTGGCGGGGCCTAGGGGAAGAGCCTTCTCTGTTGCGGCCCCGGCCCTCTGGAACCAACTTCCCCCGGAGATCCGTGTCGCCCCCACCCTCTCCGCCTTTCGTAAATTGCTTAAAACATACTTTTGCCGGCAGGCCTGGGGCAGCTAACACCTTGCCCCTAGCCAGTGTATGTTTGTGTGTATGTTTGTGGAATGATTGGTTTCTTTTTTTAACTTAAGGGTTTTTATATTTATGTATTTTATTGTAATTTCTATCATGTTGTAAGCCGCCCTGAGTTCTCCGGAATAGGGCGGCATAGAAATTAAATAAATAATAATAATAAATTAAATAAATAATAATAATAGTACCCAGGTTTGGAGTGCCAAGTACCTTGGAAATGATCAGAGGAACACATTTTGTGTCACAGGCACTTGGGGTCTCCCAAAACCTTCACATCCCCTGACACCCTTGCTAATCTGGGTGATGGTGGTGGTGGAATGAAATAACGGGGAACTCAAGACTCTTTTGGGCAAAGCAAACTATGCCAAGAAACACATGTACCCTGGTCCCAGATCCTATCCATAGCTCTGTTCCATATTAGGACCAAGCTCTGGTGAGATTTGGGCATTTCTCCTTTTGAATTGCTCTTTGGTCACCCACCAGACACCTGACGAGATTAGACCCACTGTCATCATATCTCTCAGCCTTACATCAACAGCTCCACAGACTGTGGAAACAGACGGCCTTGATCCAGACCTTGCCACTCAGGAAGAGATCCAGACCTTGCCACTCCCTTCAAGAGTGGATGTGGATCAAGTCATTCATCTGGAAATCATCACTGTTACCCAAGTGGAAGGGACCCTTCCAGACCTCCATTATAATCCAGACAACTGTGAAAGTATCCGAGAATGACGCTCGGACACATTGGACACACGGTAAACCTGCAGTCTTTGACCACAGCACAGAACTAAACCCAACACAAAAGATTCCACCTCTGAAGCTACAAAGAAACCTAGAGACTGATGAGTGGACATGTTAGAGAATTTTAATTTCTCTGTTGATGAAAAATAAATCAGAAGCTCTCACAGTTGACTGCATTTAGCTGATTCAAATACATTTCTTTATACTCATATCAAAATATTTACAATACCATACATTCTTCTTTACAGCAACATAGCTCAATGAAGATTTCTTACAGAGAGATACAGAGACAAACCTGAGACTGGAAATCCCACTTCTAACTCAATACCTTTTTCAACAGACTCAGTAGCACTTTCTTCACGTTGGCTGACTGAGTTACACATGACTCTTCCTGTTCATGAATATTCCAACAGGACATTAACGACCCTATTCTGTGATGAGAATGTGGGCAGAAAAATGGGATCTTGTTTTAAGACTATGTATAATTTATCCTGCAAACCTATTTCCGGACAAAGGGAATGTTTGGAAATATTTAGTGAGGAAGGTGTTAAACACAATCAAATTTTGTTTAAAAGGGGGAAAATCTGTCAATAGCCTCACAGGGGTACCTATCCCTTCCCCCCAAGCCATTCATCTGTTTACAAAGCTTAGGGATTTCAAAGTGACACTTTACTCCATCATTTTTGACTGGGGACCCAGCATCAATTCTAAGGATAGAATCACGCTTGTATTATATACTGAAAGAGTGACTAGGGCAGCCCTATATTTCAGAATGAAAGGTTGCCCCCACCCCCAAAGCACTCAATTGTCAAAACTTAGATAATACTGCCCTTACTTGCAATCATGCCGAGACTACCCCTTTCATACACAGACATATTAAATTCCACCTGGGCTGATTTACTGTATACTTTGTGGGACAAAAACTTAATCATACCTCCCTGCAAATTCCACCAAGGGACCCTGTACACAGGGACAGTTAACAATGCCCTCCCTGCAGAGACGGCAGAAAAGGAACCTCCCACTTCTGACGCCAGATTGCAACCCCCAAACTGCCTTACAAAAGGACAAAATCATGAAGCTATTCGAGAAGACAGAAGAAATTGCTAAACAGCCAATAGTCACTACAATGGGACAAGTAGCCCTGGTGAGGGTCCCGTGGCCACTGAGTTGTCCTGATTGGAATTATAACACAGCCATCCACTGGGATGAGTGTAGTAGGGTAAAAGAAAATTTGCTAGATGCCCTCAATGAGATTGGACGAAAACTCTTCAACCAGTCTTAATTTCAGTACACAGTACAAAGGGAAGGTGAGATGCCAGATGCTTTCTGGGTCTGCCTCCATTTGCCCATTTAGATAGGGACAACTTGAAGGACCAAAGGATTCTGGCCTCGGCATTCATTGACCAATCAGCCAATAACATCTGGGACCATTTCCATTGGATAGTGTCAAATTGGCCTAGCCTAGAAATCTCAGAATTGCATAGGATAGCCAATTTAGTACTTGATCAGAGGGAGACATTAAAAGAATGTCTTTTGGCATGCTCAAAAAAAGGGGCTATGGAGGTTTTTAAGTAGGGGGTTTAATTGTCTTTTAAGGGGTTCTGGGGAGGGGGTGGGAAGATTAGTAGCAATGGAGTAGGCCTGGGGGGAGGTCTACGGGATAGGGGAGGGTTAGGGGGAGGGAATAAGGAGGAGGAAAAACATGGGCCAGGCAACGGGTGGGACCAGAACCACGAGGGTGCGGATCAGGGAGGGGGCAGAGGTGATTCAGTTCCCATCGGCTTTGTAAGTGGGAGGGGCAGATATGGCGAGAGCAGGGGGCCATATTTATTTATGGGAGCGCGCCCCCATCTTTGAGCGGTGCCGCACTCCGACCCCCATGGCTCCACTTGTGATCTGGGTTGTTTAGAACCAAAGGTCCCGGGATGTAGGCTGGTGCTGTGCAACGCCAGGTCTGTGGTAAATAAGGCCCCCTTGATACAAGATCTAATTATGGAGGGGGCCGCAGACCTGGAGGGTATTACGGAGACCTGGTTGGGACCAGAGGGAGGTGTCCCTCTGGTGGAAATGTGCCCTCCAGGCTTCCTTGCATTTCACCACCCAAGAGCTCAGGGCAGGGGTGAGGGAGTGGCGGTTGTGATTAGGGAAGGTCTCAGGCCAAGAGAGGTCACTGTTCCTCAGATGGCAGGCTGTGAATCCCTCCTTGTGAGGTGGGACCTTGGGGGTCCGAGGGCTGTGTTGCTCATGTACCTGGCTCTCTGCCACGTGTCAACCACCCTGCCTGAGCTCCTGGGCGTCATCACGGTGGTGGCGGCTGAGGTCCCCAGGCTGGTAGTCATGGGTGACTTCAATCTGCCGTCTGCGGGCGAGACGTCTGGGGAGGTTCGGGAGTTCATGGCTTCCATGATGGCCATGGACCTGACCCAGGTAATTCAAGGTCCCACACACACGGAGGAAACACGCTTGACCTGGTTTTTGTCTCTGGTCAGTGTTTGAGTGATCTGGATATGGTAAATATAGTTATTACTCCTCTGTCATGGTCCAATCACTCTCTCTTATGCTTGGACTTTCAGACCGCTACACCCTGCCGCAGAGAGGCGGAATCAATTGTTTGGTACCACCCAAGACGACTGATGGAACCCGAAAGGTTCCAGACGGAGCTTGGGCCAATACTGGAGGCTCTAACACCCAACTCGGTCGGGGCGCTCGTAGCGGCCTGGGATAGGGCAGCGGCCTGGGATAGGGCAGCCTTGGATCGGGTTGTGCCTTTGCGCCCTCTGAACCAGCGTGGTTCTTGATCTGCTCCCTGGTTCAACGGGGAGCTGAGGGAGATGAAGCGCCAGAAAAGACGCCTAGAGAGCAGCTGGAGGGCGAGCCGCTCTGCGTCTGACTGAACATGGGTAAGAGACCATATTAGGACTTACCTAGTAGCAATAAGGCCAGAGAAGTGTTCTTATGTCACTGCCCTTATTGCGTCATCAGATAATCACCCAGTCTCCCTGTTTAGGGTAACCTGCTCCCTCCTTCAATGGGAGGTGAGGGGGGATCCCTTGGAGGGAAGAGCTGAGGATTTTGTGCAATATCTGTATGACAAAATCACTCAGATTTGGGAAGGCTTTAACTTTGATGAAGGGGGTCCAGCAGGAGTGGCTGAGGCCAGACTTGAGACTGTTATCTGGGCTGAGTTTGACTCCGTGACACCGGATGACTTGGACAGGTTGCTGGGAGGTCTTAGAGCAACCACATGTTTATTGGACCTGGTGTCCCTCCTGGTTGATACTGGCCTCCAGTGAGGTGACGCGAGGCTGGCTTCAGGCGATTACCAACGCTTCGCTGAGTGAGGGTGTCTTCCCTACCACCCTGAAAGAGGCGGTGGTGCGACTCCTCCTCAAGAAGCCTGCCCTGGACCCTGCTGTTTTATCCAACTACCATCCTGTCTCCAACCTTCGCTTTGTTGCGAAGGTTGTTGAGAGTGTGGTTGCTCGACAGTTCCCTCAGCACCTGGAGGAATCGTCATATCTGGATCCGCTCCAGTCGGGCTTCAGGCCGGGCTACAGCACAGAAACAGCTTTGGTCGCATTGGTGGATGATCTCTGGCGGGCCCGGGACAGGGGTTGCTCCTCTGTCCTGGTGCTATTGGACCTCTCAGCGGCTTTTGATACCATCGACCATGGTATTATGCTGCGCCGGTTGGAGGGGCTGGGCATAGGGGGCACCATGCTTCAGTGGTTCTCCTCCTTCCTCTCTGGCCAGACGCAGTTTGTGTTGACAGGGGGTCAGAGGTCGACCCCCAGGCCCCTTGATGGTGGGGTGCCTCAGGGGTCAGTCCTCTCGCCCTTGTTGTTCAACATTTATGTGAAGCCGCTGGTGAGATCATCCGAGGTTTTGGGGTGGAATTCCATCAGTACACTGATGACACTCAGCTGTACATTTCCACCCCGAACCACCCAAATGAAGCCCTTGACGTGCTGACCCAGTGCCTGGAGGCCGTGCGGATCTGGATGGGGAAGAACGTTCTCAAGCTCAATCCCTCCAAGACCGAGTGGCTGTGGTTACTGTCATCCCGGTATAGTCAGCTGACTCCATTGCTGTCTATTGGGGGTGAGTCAGTAGCCCCCACGGGAAGGGCTCACAAGTTGGGAGTCCTCCTGGATTCACTGCTGTCCCTTGAGGACCATCTGACAGCCGTGGCCAGGAGGATGTTTTACCAGATTCATCTGGCACGGCAGTTGCACCCCTTCCTGGATCAAGACGCGCTACGCATGGTCACTCATGCCTTCGTCACTTCCAGACTGGACTATTGCAATGCTCTCTACATGGGGCTCCCCTTGAGGTGCACGCAGAGGCTCCAACTGGCACAGAATGCGGCCGCGCGGGTGGTAGTGGGGGCGCCCTGGTGGGCACGAACAGCCCCCATCCTGTGCGAGCTGCACTGGTTGCCGGTGGTCTTCCGGGTGCGCTTCAAGGTGTTGGTCACCACCTTTAAAGCGCTCCATGGCATAGGACCCAGTTATTTACAAGACCGCCTACTGCCAGTAAATACCTCCCACTGACCAGTTCGCTCCCACAGGGAGGGCCTCCTCAGGGTGCCATTGGCTAAGCAATGTCAGCTGGTGGCGCCCAGGGGGAGAGCCTTTTCTGTGGGGGCACTGACGAATGAGCTCCCTCCGGAACTCCGGACATGTCATGATCTCCGCACCTTCAGAAGAGAATTGAAGACTTATCTCTTCAATCAACCTGGCCTGGCCTAGAGCTCCTCGGGTTTTTATGTAATTTAAATTAAGTAGTTAGGGTTTTAGTATGGGATTTTAATTTGGTTTTTAGTACAGCCTAGGTTATTTAATTCTGTTTTAAATATTTATTATTGTTATGTTTTAAATTTGGCTGTAAACCGCCCTGAGTCCTACGGGAGAGGGGTGATATAAAAGTTTACAAAATAAATAAATAAATAAATAAATAAATAAATAAATAAATAAATAAATAAAATAAATAAGAGAAGGAAAGGAAGGAAATGGAGAAAGAGAGAAAAAGAGACAGGGAAAAGAAGAGGAAAGAGAATTTTAAGATGTTCCCTGTTCTGCAGAATAGCAGAAGGTGCCAACCCTCCTGTGTCAGAGTGACAGTGCAGGTGCCCTTGGTGTGAGGAAACGGGGGATCCAGGGATTAGGTGGTCGCATTGCTTCAGGTGTGGCAATAGAGGACATTTAAGAAGGGATTGCAGGGAAACTATCCCTGGGGCTAGGAGCCACTACCCCCTCCAAGAGCCCCATTTCCCAGAGGAACTCCTACCTGAAGTGCAAGGGAGAACCCCAGGCCACATCAAGTGCAATTTGAAGACCACTTTGACACTTTATGACTTGGTCAGGAACAATCAGAATACCAAGCCATTTTCATTCACCATTCCTTTAAGGAATGGTTGGGAAGGTGAGCACTTGCTCTCTCTCACACTGTTGGGGGGGAACATACAAGTGCTTGGTAGACACTGAGACTATGGCATCATTAATTACTAAACCTCCACTTAGTGCTGCCCAGAGAAAGAGACAATATCATTGGAATGGGCAGGAAAATCATTCTTGTGGAGTTCACCAATGATATGCAGGTAGAGATAGGTCCCTTCTCCTTTACTAACTGCCCCCATTTTCCCATGTCACTGCTAGGCAGGGACCTGCAATGCAAGTTGGGAGCCACCATATGAATTAGATATTAACTTTAGATATTCCAGCAAAGCACACTTGTACCATGGTGACCTCAGCCCCTCTGGCCCCTCTGAACCCAGATTTGCAGGATCTGCCCCTTTCCCTGTCGGGATGGGATCCTACTGAGGTGGGGTTCTTAAAATTATATGTGATAGCCAGAGTCCCAATGATGCCAAATCCAGCCACCATAATCACTGGAATACCAGTCACAGCAACTGTATTCACCGTAATGGACTTCTGTGCCACTTTTTAAAAGTATCCTTATGGATCCATCCTCCCAATATATATTTGCTTTCACACGGAAGGACCAGCAATATATTTGGACCCTCCTTCTCTAGGGTTATATTTATTTGAAAAAAAAATAAAATAAATGCTATCCTCAGCCCCAGCCTTTGGCTTATTTAATTATTCAAAGTCTTTTATACTCTTTATCCATGAAAATAAGGGAGTAGTTTCAGGAATATCCTCCCAGTATCTATTTGCTTTCAGATGGAAGGAGCAGCAATATGTTTGGACCCATCTTCTCCAGGGTTATACCCACTGCCCACTCTTTTCTCCCAAATTTTAAAGGAAGACCTGTCAACTCCATCTGTTTGTCACAAAACTCTACTTTGGTCCAATACGTGGATGATTTATTAAAAGCTTCAGAGACTGAAAGAGACTGCAAAGCTGACACACATCGCCTATTTTACTGCCTAGCAGAAAAGGGGTATAATCTGACTAAGCTGCAGTATCTGCAGAAGGAGGTAATTTAGTTAGATTATGTCAGGGGTGCCATGGACCGGTTGCATTATGCGAAGGTTGTGTCCACCCCAGCTCTGGCAATGCATAAAAAGTTGTGATACATCGCAACACGTCACATGACACGGCAAGTTTGAAATCCATGGGCTATGTCATCATTCCAGAGATCCATAAGCTAGCTCCAGGTTGAGTAAAAACCATGAAACCCAAAAGAACTAAATGCCAAATTAGAGCGCTTCTGGAAGTTTGGGTTTCTGCTGACTCTCGGTCCCATTGATGACCAAGAATTGGGAGACAGTATCAATTATGATACCCATCGCTCCTTGGCCACCTTGCTGTCTGGGTTGCTTATGTAATTATGGGGAATTAGCAAAATCTTTTATCCAATTAACAACAAAGGAAATAGCAGATTCAGTAGAATGATCAAAACCACTAAACCAGGTTTTGAAAAAATAAAATAAATGCTATCCTCAACCTCAGCCTTGGGCTTACCTAATTATTCAAAGTCTTTTATACTCTTCATCCATGAAAATAAGGGAGTGGTTTCAGGAGTGTCCTCCCAGTATGTATTTGCTTTCACATGGAAGGACCAGCAATATATTTGGACCCACCTTCTCCAGGGTTATACCCAACTGCCCACTCTTTTCTCTCAAATTTTAAAGGAAAATCTGTCAACCGTCTGTTTGCCACAAAACTCCACTTTGGTCCAATACGTGGATCTGCAGAAGGAGGTGATTTAGTTAGGCTATTTCAGGGGTGTCATGGGCCGGTTGCATTACGCAAAGGCCGTGTCCACCCCAGTTCCGGCAATGCAAAAAAAGTTGCGATACATCGCAACATGTCACATGACGCAGCAAGTTTGACACCTGTGGCTATGTCATCATTCCAGAGATCCATACCATTCCATACCTCCAGGTTGAGTAAAAACCATGATACCCAAAAGAACTAAATGCCAAATTAGAGCGCTTCTGGAAGTTTGGGTTTCTGCTGACCCTCAATCCCTACTTTCAACAGATATTTTGGACACTGTCCTACACCACTGCCTACACCTGGTCCCTGATGCTGATCTGCCATGACCTGTGCTGACAAATATGCCCCTACAGAACCCGGACTTGGAACTTTTTACTAATAACCTATGTGATCAGACCTGAGTCATCAGTGCAGCAGTTATCTCCCTGCATGAGATTGTTGGGCCTCTTCACTACCGCCCTCTTGCCCGGCCCAAGCCGTCAAATTGGTAGCACTGACTTAAGTATGCGAAGCCATGACGGACTGGTCTACCAACATATACATGGTAACTGCCACCACTCTTGAAACAGCACAACACTTATTGAAAGACATAGTGTCCAATTGGACATTGGAAAGAAGTGACTAGAGGAAAAAACTAGAAAAAAAAACCCTGAAACAGATCTGAGTTTTTATGCTTCTCATGGGGAAATTATTAGCATGCTGGATATCAGGTGCTTCAAGGAGCCAGTTGAATGTTTCCACGTAAATATAGGCATAGCTATAATCATTGCGGCAGCATTAACATCTGGCATGCCTGTTTTTGTTATTATGTTCTTGAGCTGTTTTTTAACTGTTGTTTGTCCAAATTTTAAATAGTTAACTTGTTTAATACCATTTTAAATTGATTTGTTAGATGTTGAATGATGTGGGGGGGGATTGAATATTTGTGGAATGAATCAGGTTGAATGGATGGTTAGCTTATTGTTTTAATTTGTTTGTTTAAAGGGCGAGTTTTTTTGTGTGGGTAGGATAAATTAATGATATGTATGGAGTTGTGGTTGAGTGGAATGAATGGGATGGACTGGCTAGCCTGCCTGGCGTGGCAGAGGCGGAGGGGGAGGGGGCACTGGCTCTGGGGTGATAGAGGGCCAAAGTATACCAGTCTTGCTGGGGAGAGGCAGATATGGCGGGGGCCACAGGGTAGGCCATTCCCGGGGAACAAGAGCTCACTGTTTAAAAGCGATCCCTTGCTCCGACCCTGTGAGTTCAGCCCGAAGTACTGGTGATGGGGGAAATCCAGACCCTGGGCTCAGGCTGCTGCTGCTCAATGCCAGGTCGGTTGTAAATAAAGCTCCCCTCATCCATGATCTTCTCCTGGATGAGGAGGCTGACCTCGCATGTGTGACCGAGACCTGGCTGGGCCCGGAGGGAGGAGTTCCTCTCTCTGAGATGTGTCCAGCCGGGTTTCAGGTATGGCATCAACCATGACTCCAGGGAAGGGGGGGAGGAGTGGCTATTATAGCCAAGAAGACCTTTAGCCTACGCAGGCTTGCTGTTTCTGAGATTGCGGGTTGTGAGTTGCTCCTTGTGAAGTTGGACCTAGGGGTTCAGGTGGGCTTGTTGCTCGTGAACCTGCCTCCCAGCTGGGTGTCAACAGTCCTGCCTGTGCTACTTGAGGAGGTTGCTGGGCTGGCGGTTGAGTTCCCCAGGCTTATTGTCTTGGGGGACTTAAATCTTCCGTCGCTCAGCGAATCCTCTGGGTTGGTGCAGGAGTTCATGGCCACCATGGCAACCATGAACCTGACTCAGGTAGTTCAGGGTCCGACTCACGAGAGGGGACACACTCCTGACATGGTATTCCTCTCAGAACAGTTGAGCAATGATCTGAATGATCATCTCCACCCTGTGTCATTTCAGTGAAGCAGCGGAAGTGATGTGCCGATGTCTGGAGGCTGTTAGGGTTTGGATGGGTGCCAACAGGCTCAAACTCAACCCCGACAAGACGGAGTGGCTATGGGTTCTGCCTCCCAAAGATATTTCAATCTATCCATCCATTAGCCTGGGGGGGGGAGCTTTTGACCCCCTTGGAGAAGGTCCGCAACTTGGGCGTCCTCCTCGATCCACAGCTGAATTTGGAACATCATCTTTTGGCTGTGGCGAGGAGGACATTTGCCCAGGTTCGCCTGGTGCACCAGTTGCGGGCCTATTTGGACCGGGAGTCTCCTCTCACAGTCACTCATGCCCTTATCACCTCGAGGTTTGACTACTGCAATGCTCTCTACATGGGGCTACCTTTGAAAAATGTTCGGAGACTTCAGGTAATGCAGAATGCAGCCGCGCGAGCAGTGTTGGGCTTGCCTAGAAATGCCCACATTTCGGCATCACTCCGTGAGCTGCATTGGCTGCCAATTGGTCTCCGAACCCAATTCAAAGTGTTGGTTATGACCTATAAAGCCCTACATGGCATCGGACCAGGTTATTTACGGGACCGTCTGCTGCCTCATGAATCCCAGCGGCCGGTTAGGGCTCACAGAGTGGGCCTTCTCCAGGCCCCGTCAGCCAGTGTCGCCTGGCGGGGCCTAGGGGAAGAGCCTTCTCTGTTGCGGCCCCGGCCCTCTGGAACCAACTTCCCCCGGAGATCCGTGTCGCCCCCACCCTCTCCGCCTTTCGTAAATTGCTTAAAACATACTTTTGCCGGCAGGCCTGGGGCAGCTAACACCTTGCCCCTAGCCAGTGTATGTTTGTGTGTATGTTTGTGGAATGATTGGTTTCTTTTTTTAACTTAAGGGTTTTTATATTTATGTATTTTATTGTAATTTCTATCATGTTGTAAGCCGCCCTGAGTTCTCCGGAATAGGGCGGCATAGAAATTAAATAAATAATAATAATAAATTAAATAAATAATAATAATAGTACCCAGGTTTGGAGTGCCAAGTACCTTGGAAATGATCAGAGGAACACATTTTGTGTCACAGGCACTTGGGGTCTCCCAAAACCTTCACATCCCCTGACACCCTTGCTAATCTGGGTGATGGTGGTGGTGGAATGAAATAACGGGGAACTCAAGACTCTTTTGGGCAAAGCAAACTATGCCAAGAAACACATGTACCCTGGTCCCAGATCCTATCCATAGCTCTGTTCCATATTAGGACCAAGCTCTGGTGAGATTTGGGCATTTCTCCTTTTGAATTGCTCTTTGGTCACCCACCAGACACCTGACGAGATTAGACCCACTGTCATCATATCTCTCAGCCTTACATCAACAGCTCCACAGACTGTGGAAACAGACGGCCTTGATCCAGACCTTGCCACTCAGGAAGAGATCCAGACCTTGCCACTCCCTTCAAGAGTGGATGTGGATCAAGTCATTCATCTGGAAATCATCACTGTTACCCAAGTGGAAGGGACCCTTCCAGACCTCCATTATAATCCAGACAACTGTGAAAGTATCCGAGAATGACGCTCGGACACATTGGACACACGGTAAACCTGCAGTCTTTGACCACAGCACAGAACTAAACCCAACACAAAAGATTCCACCTCTGAAGCTACAAAGAAACCTAGAGACTGATGAGTGGACATGTTAGAGAATTTTAATTTCTCTGTTGATGAAAAATAAATCAGAAGCTCTCACAGTTGACTGCATTTAGCTGATTCAAATACATTTCTTTATACTCATATCAAAATATTTACAATACCATACATTCTTCTTTACAGCAACATAGCTCAATGAAGATTTCTTACAGAGAGATACAGAGACAAACCTGAGACTGGAAATCCCACTTCTAACTCAATACCTTTTTCAACAGACTCAGTAGCACTTTCTTCACGTTGGCTGACTGAGTTACACATGACTCTTCCTGTTCATGAATATTCCAACAGGACATTAACGACCCTATTCTGTGATGAGAATGTGGGCAGAAAAATGGGATCTTGTTTTAAGACTATGTATAATTTATCCTGCAAACCTATTTCCGGACAAAGGGAATGTTTGGAAATATTTAGTGAGGAAGGTGTTAAACACAATCAAATTTTGTTTAAAAGGGGGAAAATCTGTCAATAGCCTCACAGGGGTACCTATCCCTTCCCCCCAAGCCATTCATCTGTTTACAAAGCTTAGGGATTTCAAAGTGACACTTTACTCCATCATTTTTGACTGGGGACCCAGCATCAATTCTAAGGATAGAATCACGCTTGTATTATATACTGAAAGAGTGACTAGGGCAGCCCTATATTTCAGAATGAAAGGTTGCCCCCACCCCCAAAGCACTCAATTGTCAAAACTTAGATAATACTGCCCTTACTTGCAATCATGCCGAGACTACCCCTTTCATACACAGACATATTAAATTCCACCTGGGCTGATTTACTGTATACTTTGTGGGACAAAAACTTAATCATACCTCCCTGCAAATTCCACCAAGGGACCCTGTACACAGGGACAGTTAACAATGCCCTCCCTGCAGAGACGGCAGAAAAGGAACCTCCCACTTCTGACGCCAGATTGCAACCCCCAAACTGCCTTACAAAAGGACAAAATCATGAAGCTATTCGAGAAGACAGAAGAAATTGCTAAACAGCCAATAGTCACTACAATGGGACAAGTAGCCCTGGTGAGGGTCCCGTGGCCACTGAGTTGTCCTGATTGGAATTATAACACAGCCATCCACTGGGATGAGTGTAGTAGGGTAAAAGAAAATTTGCTAGATGCCCTCAATGAGATTGGACGAAAACTCTTCAACCAGTCTTAATTTCAGTACACAGTACAAAGGGAAGGTGAGATGCCAGATGCTTTCTGGGTCTGCCTCCATTTGCCCATTTAGATAGGGACAACTTGAAGGACCAAAGGATTCTGGCCTCGGCATTCATTGACCAATCAGCCAATAACATCTGGGACCATTTCCATTGGATAGTGTCAAATTGGCCTAGCCTAGAAATCTCAGAATTGCATAGGATAGCCAATTTAGTATTTGATCAGAGGGAGACATTAAAAGAATGTCTTTTGGCATGCTCAAAAAAAGGGGCTATGGAGGTTTTTAAGTAGGGGGTTTAATTGTCTTTTAAGGGGTTCTGGGGAGGGGGTGGGAAGATTAGTAGCAATGGAGTAGGCCTGGGGGGAGGTCTACGGGATAGGGGAGGGTTAGGGGGAGGGAATAAGGAGGAGGAAAAACATGGGCCAGGCAACGGGTGGGACCAGAACCACGAGGGTGCGGATCAGGGAGGGGGCAGAGGTGATTCAGTTCCCATCGGCTTTGTAAGTGGGAGGGGCAGATATGGCGAGAGCAGGAGGCCATATTTATTTATGGGAGCGCGCCCCCATCTTTGAGCGGTGCCGCACTCCGACCCCCATGGCTCCACTTGTGATCTGGGTTGTTTAGAACCAAAGGTCCCGGGATGTAGGCTGGTGCTGTGCAACGCCAGGTCTGTGGTAAATAAGGCCCCCTTGATACAAGATCTAATTATGGAGGGGGCCGCAGACCTGGAGGGTATTACGGAGACCTGGTTGGGACCAGAGGGAGGTGTCCCTCTGGTGGAAATGTGCCCTCCAGGCTTCCTTGCATTTCACCACCCAAGAGCTCAGGGCAGGGGTGAGGGAGTGGCGGTTGTGATTAGGGAAGGTCTCAGGCCAAGAGAGGTCACTGTTCCTCAGATGGCAGGCTGTGAATCCCTCCTTGTGAGGTGGGACCTTGGGGGTCCGAGGGCTGTGTTGCTCATGTACCTGGCTCTCTGCCACGTGTCAACCACCCTGCCTGAGCTCCTGGGCGTCATCACGGAGGTGGCGGCTGAGGTCCCCAGGCTGGTAGTCATGGGTGACTTCAATCTGCCGTCTGCGGGCGAGACGTCTGGGGAGGTTCGGGAGTTCATGGCTTCCATGATGGCCATGGACCTGACCCAGGTAATTCAAGGTCCCACACACACGGAGGAAACACGCTTGACCTGGTTTTTGTCTCTGGTCAGTGTTTGAGTGATCTGGATATGGTAAATATAGTTATTACTCCTCTGTCATGGTCCGATCACTCTCTCTAATGCTTGGACTTTCAGACCGCTACACCCTGCCGCAGAGAGGCGGAATCAATTGTTTGGTACCACCCAAGACGACTGATGGAACCCGAAAGGTTCCAGACGGAGCTTGGGCCAATACTGGAGGCTCTAACACCCAACTCGGTCGGGGCGCTCGTAGCGGCCTGGGATAGGGCAGCGGCCTGGGATAGGGCAGCCTTGGATCGGGTTGTGCCTTTGCGCCCTCTGAACCAGCGTGGTTCTTGATCTTTATTGATAAATAAATAAATAAATAAAATAAATAAATAAATAAATAAATAAATAAATAAATAAGAGAAGGAAAGGAAGGAAATGGAGAAAGAGAGAAAAAGAGACAGGGAAAAGAAGAGGAAAGAGAATTTTAAGATGTTCCCTGTTCTGCAGAATAGCAGAAGGTGCCAACCCTCCTGTGTCAGAGTGACAGTGCAGGTGCCCTTGGTGTGAGGAAACGGGGGATCCAGGGATTAGGTGGTCGCATTGCTTCAGGTGTGGCAATAGAGGACATTTAAGAAGGGATTGCAGGGAAACTATCCCTGGGGCTAGGAGCCACTACCCCCTCCAAGAGCCCCATTTCCCAGAGGAACTCCTACCTGAAGTGCAAGGGAGAACCCCAGGCCACATCAAGTGCAATTTGAAGACCACTTTGACACTTTATGACTTGGTCAGGAACAATCGGAATACCAAGCCATTTTCATTCACCATTCCTTTAAGGAATGGTTGGGAAGGTGAGCACTTGCTCTCTCTCACACATACAAGTGCTTGGTAGACACTGAGACTATGGCATCATTAATTACTAAACCTCCACTTAGTGCTGCCCAGAGAAAGAGACAATATCATTGGAATGGGCAGGAAAATCATTCTTGTGGAGTTCACCAATGATATGCAGGTAGAGATAGGTCCCTTCTCCTTTACTAACTGCCCCCATTTTCCCATGTCACTGCTAGGCAGGGACCTGCAATGCAAGTTGGGAGCCACCATATGAATTAGATATTAACTTTAGATATTCCAGCAAAGCACACTTGTACCATGGTGACCTCAGCCCCTCTGGCCCCTCTGAACCCAGATTTGCAGGATCTGCCCCTTTCCCTGTCGGGATGGGATCCTACTGAGGTGGGGTTCTTAAAATTATATGTGATAGCCAGAGTCCCAATGATGCCAAATCCAGCCACCATAATCACTGGAATACCAGTCACAGCAACTGTATTCACCGTAATGGACTTCTGTGCCACTTTTTAAAAGTATCCTTATATATATATATAAAGTATCCCAATATATATTTGCTTTCACACGGAAGGACCAGCAATATATTTGGACCCTCCTTCTCTAGGGTTATATTTATTTGAAAAAAAATAAAATAAATGCTATCCTCAGCCCCAGCCTTTGGCTTATTTAATTATTCAAAGTCTTTTATACTCTTTATCCATGAAAATAAGGGAGTAGTTTCAGGAATATCCTCCCAGTATCTATTTGCTTTCAGATGGAAGGAGCAGCAATATGTTTGGACCCATCTTCTCCAGGGTTATACCCACTGCCCACTCTTTTCTCCCAAATTTTAAAGGAAGACCTGTCAACCATCTGTTTGTCACAAAACTCCACTTTGGTCCAATACATGGATGATTTATTAAAAGCCTCAAAGACTGAAAGAGACTGTAAAGCTGACACACACCACCTATTTTACTGCCTAGCAGAAAAGGGATATAATCTGACTAAGCTGCAGTATCTGCAGAAGGAGGTAATTTAGTTAGGCTATGTCAGCGTTGCATTATGCGAAGGCCGTGTCCACCCCAGCTCTGGCAATGCATAAAAAGTTGCGATACAGAGGAACTTCCGGCGAGGGAATGGGATGGACATAGGAGGCTGGGTCTCCAGCCTCCCAGTCTTGTTTCACTTCGCCTAGCATCTTTTAAAGAGACGAAAAGTTGCCCTGGAGGGGCAACGAAGAAAGAGGGATCTTTCAGGAGCTTGGATTTGGTGGCGATCAATCTAAGTGTGCTGAATTCCCCCTCTAAAGGGGCAGAAGAAAGGTTGCCGTGGAAGCCTGAAGCAATCCAAGTTGCCTGCAGACGGAAGTGGAATCATGAGACAATAGCTGATTTCCAACAACAAGTTATGTCTGGGTGAGCTGAAATCTTTTCTTCCTCCTTGTGCTTTAAAATATTGAGACCCTGAAAAGGAGAACTTGAAAGAGTAAAGACCCCCAGAGAGACTTTTGGAGCGGCAAATTTAACATTAAGGGGAAATTTTAAATGAATAACAACTATCGGACTAAGGAGTGTGGAGAGTTGATAAATAAGCCAACGAGGACATCTGCTGGCGGAAAATAAGAATTAAAGAATTAAAAACACAGTGACCTTGAAAAGCGTGAGCAAAACAAAGTCTTGGTCTGAGATAATAAAAGAAAAACTGTTCATAGCTATACTTGTTGACACTGGCTAAAGACTAAATAGATACCATTCAGGAAAATAAAAAGGAAAAGAGAACATTTTAAATATAAGAAGAGACTGGAGGAGGCAATTCTGTCTCACAACAGCAGATTCTTGATTACGCCTGGGACATAAGTCTAAGACTGTGAGCAATAAAATGAGTACATCTAATATTTCTAGACTTGCAAAGAAAACTTCTTCAGCACTCTCTGTCGGACAAGCCAGCCCAACAACTCAGAATTCTGTCAGCACATTGTTACAGCATGAAAAAGCAACTATGGCACAGGAAGAGACACAAACCTCTTTAAAATTAATTCAGCAAATGTTACAGCAAAATCATACTGAGATACAAAGTAAACTGGACAAAGTAAGCAAAGAAATTATGGATATAAAGGCACAATTCAAAGCTCAAAATAAAAAAATTACAAAAAATGAACAGAAAATCCAGGAATTGGAACTTAAAATGCAAGACATTGATAAAAAGATGGAGATGTTACTGCAAAAGAATGAAGGGTTGGAACAATCATATCAAGAGCTAGAATGTGCCATGACAATGGTAGAAATGAGAGAAGCGGAACATTACTTGAGGTTTCAAAATATTCCTAAAAACATTGAAGAAAATATAGAAACGGTGATTATTGAGCTATTGGCAGAACTTCTAAATGCAGATCAAATTGATATTCAGAATGAAACGGACCAAATTTTTCGCATGAGTTCAGCCTATGCAAGAAAAAATAGATTACCAAGAGAAGTGCATGTGAGGTTTATGAAGAAATCAACAAGAGATGAAATACTGAGAAAAGTTAGAGAGGAACCCTTACAATATAAAAACAAAGAAATTGTGATCCTAAAACAGATACCCAGGAGAGTGAGGGATACCCGGAGACACTATCATTTCCTAACTACAAAATTGATTGCCAAAGGCATAAATTTTAGATGGCTAATGCCAGAAGGCATTTTAATAAATTGGAACAATACAAGATATCGACTGGATTCAATTTGGAAAGCAGAGGACATTGAAGAAAGAAATAGAGTAATTTTGGATCAAGGATTGCAGCAACAAGAGGATAAGCAGACAGGAGAGATAGTCCAAGGAGCAACGGCACAAATAGAGCAGCAGCAGGAGAAAAGTGAACAAACAGGTGAAGGAGAAGGAACTGCTAGAGAACAAAATATTACAAGATCGACTAGGCCTAAATATAAGTAATGAAAAAGAAAATGGAGAAAAAAAACGAGATTATTTCGGTAAATGTAAATGGACTAAACTCCCCAACAAAAAGAAATAAAATTTTTAGGAAACTTCAGAAATTAAATATAGATATAATTTGTTTACAAGAGACACATATAAAAAACAACATTATAAATTTTTGGAACACCCCAAAATGGGGAAGCTTTATTATACATCAGCACAACAAAAGAAAGGAGGGGTGGCGATATACGTTAAAGAGACAATAGATTCTAAATTAATATATTCAGATGAAGAAGGAAGAATTGTTATGGTTGAAATATATTTGCACCAAAAACAAATACTGTTAGTGGCAATTTATGCTCCAAATGATAGTCAAGAACAATTTTATCAAAGATTACACAGGAAATTAATAGAAATGGAATATCAAAATATTTGTTTAATAGGAGATTTTAATGTGATAGTAGATGGAATAATGGATTATAAAAGTAGTAAAACAGGAAAACTTGGGGCAAGGCATTTTTTGACATGGCAGAAGAAATTGGAATTCAAGATTTCTGGAGAGAAATCAACCCTCAAAATCGACAGTACACTTTTTACTCAAGTAGCCATAAATCTTGGTCAAGAATTGACATGATTTGGATGACTTCTGAATTAAAGCTGGATATACAGGAAATTGAGATAGAAATAGGCACATGGGCAGATCATAACCCTTTAAAAGTGACATGGAAAGGAATACAAAAAAAAAAAAAAAACCCAAGATGGATTTTAAATCAATCTATACTAAAAGATAAATAATTTGTAGACTTGGCCAAAAGAGAAATGGAATTTTTTTTTAAAGAAAACAAAGAAGACACATCACTACAAAACGTATGGGATACAGCTAAAGCATATTTTAGAGGCATAGCTATAATGTATATGGCAAAGGAAAACAAACAGAGAAGACAGCAATATTTATTATTAAAAGAAGAATTTAGAAAGTTAGAAATAAAATTACAACAAAACCCACAGGAAAAGACTTGGAAAAGAGAAATGGAAATAATAAAACATAAGCTGAATCTGTTGGACTCAGAAAAATTGGCCGAACAAATAAAAAGAGCAAAACAATTTTTTTTCGAAAATGCCAACAAGCCAGGAAGATGGCTAGCCTATAAGCTTAAAAAGCAGAAAGAGAAGAAAATAATACATAACTTAGTAGATGGGAAAGGTTGTTTACAATTTAAAAAGGAAGAAATAAAAAAGATAATTAAGAACTATTATATGGAATTGTATGGCAAAGAGGAGGCTGTAAAAGAGATAATTGCTCAATATTTAGAAGAAAGTAAACTACCAAAGATTCCAGAAACATTCAAAATTATGTTAGAAGAAAGAATAACAATGATGGAGATATTAGAGGCTATAAAACGACAAAAGAACGGGAAAACACCAGGTCCAGACGGGCTACCGGCGGAACTCTATAAAAAGCTACAAGACATATTAAGCAAACCGCTGAAAAAGGTTTGCAATGGATTACTGTTAGAGGCTAAACTTCCAAACACATGGATAGAAGCAAATATTACTTTGATACCAAAAGAAGACTCAGATTTGATGCATATTAAGAATTATAGACCGATTTCATTACTCAATGTGGATTATAAAATTTTTACTTCAATAATGGCAGAGAGACTGAAAAGATATTTAGTTGAGTTTATACATCCAGATCAAAATGACTTTTTACCGAAGAGACAAATCAAAAATAATTTAAGGGTGATAATGGACGTATTAGAATATTATGAATTACATCCAGGAAAACAATTAGCATTAGTGTTTTTGGACGCCCAAAAAGCATTTGATAATGTTTCTTGGCAATTTATGGTTCAACAATTACACATAATGGATTTTGGAAAGAACTTTACAAATATGATAAAAACAATATATAGTAATCAGATAGCAAAAGTGATAGTGAATGGAGATTATACTGAGTGCTTTGAGATAAGAAAAGGCACGAGACAAGGGTGTCCACTATCTCCATTATTATTTATCTTTACTTTGGAAGTATTAAATAAAGGATAAGGTAAGACACAGAAATTAAAGGATTGAAAGTAAAAAATGAAACATATAAACTACAAGCATTTGCCGATGATTTAGTATTTATTTTGGAAGAACCTTTAGAGATGATTCCTAAACTATGGGGAAAGATAGAAGAATATGGAGAAGTGGCAGGACTAAAAATAAATAAAAATAAAACTAAAGTAATAGTAAAGAACCTTACAGATAAACAAAAAAGGCAAATACTAGAGAAAACAGAGGTACAAATAGTGAAAAAAGTTAAATATCTAGGTATCTATCTTTCAGCTAGGTGTTCATCAATAAAATAAGACAAGTACATAAAATTATTGAAGCAAATAAAACTAGACTTAGAAAGATGGAAAAATCTCCAACTATTAATATTAGGAAGAATTGCTACAGTAAAAATGAATGTGTTGCCCAAAATTTTATTTTTATTTCAAACAATTCCGATAAAACTTGAGAGAAATTTTTTTCAAAATTTAAATTCTTTGGTTTTGAATTTTATTTGGCAGGGGAAAAAAGCTAGAATTAAGATGAAAACATTACAAGATGCTAAGGAAAATGGAGGTTTTGGGCTGCCGGAATGGACATTGTATTATCAAGCATCGGTATTAACATGGGTGAAAGAGTGGATAACACTCAGAAATAAAAGGTTATTGTATTTAGAAGGACATGACTTACAGTTGGGGTGGCATGCTTTTTTATGGTATGGGAAAAACATCAAAATCATTTTATAAGAAATGCCTTATAAACAGTATGGGAAAAAAATTAAAGCTAAAATATATTTTAAAATTCCAGGGTGATTGTCAACGATGGAGGCATTTATACATCCGAATCTGGTAGATTCTGAGAAAGTATGGACATATAAAGATATCTTAGATATTCATGGGAAATTAAAATCTAAACAAGAACTGGAAAATTTAGGAATTAATCTTTCCTGGTGGGCACATTTACAGATACAAAATAGATACGAAAAAGATGTAAAAATGTATTGATTTTATAAGGATCAAACTGTGTTTGATAAGATTTTGTTAACCTCAGATGAGAAATTAATTAAGAAAATTAATTAGGGAGCTGCCGCTGAGACTGACCATCATTACCTCAGCCTTTTGGGAATGAACTGTTTTTGCCCTTTTGGAATTTGGCCATGCGTCCTATCACATGCTCGACGGCCCCTGCCTGCCTGGTATTCTGAGGAATGATGGCTGGATGGGCTATCTCCTCAAGGGAACCACGTTTTTCAGGGGCGCTGGATGGAGTTTGGTGGCGAAGGCATGGCTTATTGTAATAACGACGGGGACATTTGCTCCGGGGGCATGGTTCTTCTCTCGGCGATGGCTGCTGTCCGGATGTACAGAGACGGCAAGTTTGGAGTGGTGACAGCGCACAGAGTGTTTGTCTTCAGGGCTGGGAGGGGGAGCGAGGTGGCTGGGTGACCGCGATCTTTGCTGCTTTGCGCACCCTTCTGGCGGTTTCTCGGGTGTGGACAGCTGTTCCTCTTGAAAGGGGCAGCTGTCTAGAACTGAGGGACTATAAAGCCAAAGTCTTTGCCCTGCTGCAAGGGAACAGCAGGAACAGCGTGTGGATTTGTAAGAACAACCAGGATTTTAAATTTGGCTACGGCATTACTGTTATACCTATGAACGTGGCTAATGTGAGGCAGATTGATTGGGCCGCAAAACAATCTTTTGAAATAATTACACCTTATCGGAGCTTTAGCTTTACTGCCGAATCTGAGAAAGACAAGCAGGATTGGATAGAAGCTCTCCAGCAGTCCATTGCAGAAACTCTGACTGTGAAGTAGCTGAGAAGACCTGGTTCAATGAATCAAACCGAACTTGTGTTGATTGTAAAGCTCCTGATCCTGGCTGGGCATTTATCCAGAGCAATTGTTTGTTAGTTATTGTTTGTCTAAATTTTAAATATTCAAATTGTTTAATACCATTTTAATTGTTAGATGTTATGAATGACGGGGGGACTGATGTTAGTGGAACGAATCGGGTTGAATGGATGGTTAGTTTATTGTTTTTAATGTGTTCAGTTTAAAGAGTGGGTGGGATAAATTGATGCTATGGATGAAGTTGTGGCTGAGTGGAATGAATGTGATGAACTGGCTAGCCTGCCTGGTGCGGCAGAGGCAGAGGGGAGACGCTGGCTCTGGGGTGATAGAGGGCCAAAGTATACCGGTCTTGCTGGGGAGAGGCAGATATGGCGGGAGCCATAGGGTAGGCCATTCCCGGGGAACAAGAGCTCGCTGTCTAAAAGCGATCCCTTTCTCCGACCCTGTGAGTTCAACCCGAAGTACTGGTAATGGACGAAATCCGGACCCTGGGCTCAGGTTGTTGCTGCTCAATGCCAGGTCGGTTGAAAATAAAGCTCCCCTCATCCATGATCTTCTCCTGGATGAGGAGGCCGACTTCGCATGTGTGACCGAGACCTGGCTGGGCACGGAGGGAGGAGTTCCTCTCTCTGAGATGTGTCCAGCCGGGTTTCAGGTATGGCACCAGCCACGAAGGGGAAGGGGAAGGGGGGAGGAGTGGCTATTATAGCCAAGAAGACTTTTGGCCTACGCAGGCTCGCTGTTTCTGAGATTGCAGGTTGTGAGTTGCTCCTTGTGAAGTTGGACCTAGGGGTTCAGGTGGGCTTGTTGCTCGTGTACCTGCCTCCCAGCTGCGTGTCAACAGCCCTGCCTGCGCTACTTGAGGGGGTTGCTGGGCTGGCGGTTGAGTTCCCCAGGCTTATTGTCTTGGGGGACTTAAACCTTCCGTCGCTCGGCGAATCCTCTAGGTTGGCACAGGAGTTCATGGCCACCATGGCAACCATGAACCTGACTCAAGTAGTTCAGGGACCGACTCATGAGAGGGGACACACTCCCGACATGGTATTCCTCTCAGAACAGTTGAGCAATGATCTGAATTTAAGGGGCTTAGATATCTTGCCTATGTCATAGTCAGACCATTTTCTGTTACGGCTTGTTTTCAAGACTCCAATCCTTTTTGCAGGGAGGTGGAACCGATTAGGTAGTTCCGCCCCAGACGTCTGATGGACCCAGAGAGTTTTCAGAGGACGCTTGGGGAAATACCGGACTCTCTCATTCTCGGTTCGGCAGAGTCCCTGGTTACGGCCTGGAATATGGCTGCGAAGGGGGCTCTTTCTTGACTGGATTGCGCCGCTGCGACCTCTCTGTGGTAGCAGACCCAGGAGATCTCCTTGGTTTACTGAGGAACTCAGGGGGATGAAGCGCCAGAAGAGACAACTAGAGAAGTGATGGAGGAAAAGTAAATCTGTATCTGACCAAACACTATTAAGATCTTATATTAAGACTTATCAGGTGGCGCTCAAGGCGGCAAGATGCGCATATCATTCCGCTTTGATCGCATCTGCGGAATCCCGCCCAGCCGCCCTGTTTAGAGTGACTCGCTCCCTCCTTAATCAGGGGGGAAGGTTGATGCACCCTTGCAGGGTAGTGCTGAGGATTTTAATAAGTTTTTCGCTTAGTAGTTTGACCCTGTGGCACCCGATGAAGTGGACAAGGCCATTGGAGCTGTGAGTTCCGCCACCTGTTTATTGGACCTGTGCCCTTCCTGGCTGGGTTCGGCCAGCAGGGAGGTGACGTGGAGCTGGGTTAAGGAGATTGTTAACGCCTCTTTGAGGGAGGGGTCCTTTCCGGCTCCCTGCAAGGAGGCAATTGTGCACCCCCTCCTCAAGAATCCTTCCCTGGACCCAGCTGTATTAAACAACTACCGTCCTGTCTCCAATCTTCCCTTTATAGGGAAGGTTGTTGAGAAGGTGGTGTCACTCCAGCTCCAACGGTCCTTGGATGAGGCCAATTATCTGGGCCCTCAACAGTCAGGATTCAGGCTTGGCTACTCCACGGAAACTGCTTTGGTCGTGCTGACGGATGATTCTCCACTATCCTGGTGCTACTTGACCTCTCAGCGGCTTTCGATACCATCGACCATGGTATCCTTCTGCACCAACTGGAGGGGTTGGGGCACTGTTTTGCAGTGGTTCACCTCCTACTTCACTGGTCGGTCGCAGTCAGTGTTGGTGGGGGGTAAGAGGTTGTCCCCTAGGTTCCTCCCTTGTGGGGTCCCTCAGGGATCGGTCCTCTCCCCTCTGCTGTTTAATATCTACATGAATCCACTGGGTGAGATCATCCGACAATACGGAGTGAGATATCATCAGTATGCTGATGATACCCAGCTTTACATCTCCACCCCGTGTCATTTCAGTGAAGCAGCGGAAGTGATGTGCCAATGTCTGGAGGCTGTTAGGGTTTGGATGGGTGCCAAAAGGCTCAAACTCAACCCCGACAAGACGGAGTGGCTATGGGTTTTGCCCCCCAAAAGATAATTCAATCTATCCGTCCATCAGCCTGGGGGGGAGCTTTTGACCCCCACGGAGAAGGTCCGCAACTTGGGCGTCCTCCGCAATCCACAGCTAAATTTGGAATATCATCTTTCGGCTGTGGCGAGGACATTTGTCCAGGTTCGCCTGGTGCACTAGCTGCGGCCCTATTTGGACCGGGAGTCTCTTCTCACAGTCACTCATGCCCTTATCACCTCGAGGCTCGACTACTGCAATGCTCTCTACATGGGGCTACCTTTGAAAAATGTTCAGAGACTTCAGGTAATGCAGAATGCAGCCGCGTGAGCAGTGCTGGGCTTATCCAGAAATGCCCACATTTTGGCATCATTCCGCGAGCTGCATTGGCTGCCAATTGGTCTCCGAACCCAATTCAAAGTGTTGGTTATGACCTATAAAGCCCTACATGGCATCAAACCAGGTTATTTACGAGACCGTCTGCTGCCTCATGAATCCCAACGGCCGGTTAGGGCCCACAGAGTGGGCCTTCTCCAGGTCCCGTCAGCCAGTGTCACCTGGCGGGGCCTAGGGGAAGAGCCTTCTCTGTTGTGGCCCCGGCCCTCTGGAACCAACTTCCCCCGGAGATCCGTGTTGCCCCCACCCTCTCCGCCTTTCGTAAACTGCTTAAAACATACCTTTGCCGGCAGGCTTGGGGCAGCTAACATCTTGCCCTAGCCAGTGTATGTTTGTGTGTATGTTTGTGGAATGATTGGTTTTTCTTTTTTAACTTAGGGGTTTTTATATTCATGTATTTTACTGGTGATTTCTATTATGTTGTGAGCCGCCCTGAGTTCTCCGGAATAAAGCGGCATAGAAGTCAAATTAAATAAATAAATAAAATGTATAATTTTTTTGTTAATTCTAGATATGGAAAGTGAACAAGTGAAAGAAACAATGATAAGATGGGCAAATTTTTTGGTTATAACATAGAAATGGCAAATGTTATGGGAGAGAAACTATAAATTAACAATATAAACATCATACAAAGAAAATCTGTATAAAATGTTTTATAGATGGCACCTTCCACCAGCAAGATTAACAAAAATGTTTAAAAATATATCAGATAGATGTTGGAAATGTAAACATAATATAGGCACCTATTATCATATTTGGTGGACATGTGGGAAGGCAAAGGCTTATTGGAAAAATATACATATGTAGTTATAAAAAATATTGGATGAACAAGTGGATTTTAAACCTGAACTTTTTTTACTAGGCATTATGTCTGAAAAGACTAATAAGCAGAAATTATATTTAACCCTACATATTACCACAGCAGCAAGACTAATTTTTGCACAATATTGGAAGAATGAAGGATTGCCATCAGAGGAAGAAATAATCAGGAAGATATGGGAATGTGCAGAGATGGACAGATTAACTATGAGGCTGAAAGACAAAGAAGATACAGACTACTATCAAATTTGGAATTTATTTTATTCTTGGTTAGAGAAAAGAATGAAGGATTAGGAATTGAACATGTATTAGCTTAGAACACTCCAGACAACTTGTTGGTTGGAAAAATTAACATATATTGAAGAAAAAAAATTAATAAAAAAGATTGAAAAAAAAGTTGTGATACATTGCAACACGTTACGTGACACGGCGGGTTTGAAATCCATGAGCTATGTCATCATTCCAGAGATCCATACCATTCCATACCTCCAGGTTGAGTAAAAACCACGAAACCCAAAAGAACTAAATGCCAGATTAGAGCGTTTCTGGAAGTTTGGGTTTCTGCTGACTCTCGGTCCCATTGATGACCAAGAATCAGGAGACAGTATCAATTATGATACCCATCTCTCCTTGGCCACCTTGCTGTCTGGGTTGCTTATGTAATTATGGGGAATTAGCAAAATCTTTTATCCAATTAACAACAAAGGAGATGGCAAATTCAGTAGAATGATCAAAACCACTAAACCAGGTTTTGAAAAAATAAAATAAATGCTATTCTCAACCCCAGCCTTGGGCTTACCTAATTATTCAAAGTCTTTTATATTCTTTATCCATGAAAATAAGGGAGTGGTTTGAGGAGAATCCTCCCAGTATGTATTTGCTTTCACATGGAAGGAGCAGTAATATGTTTGAACCCACCTTCTCCAGGCTTATACCCACTGCCCACTCTTTTCTCCCAAATTTTAAAGGAAGACCTGCCAACCATCTGTTTGCCACAAAACTCCACTTTGGTCCAATACATGGATGATTTATTACTAGCCGTAGAGATTGAAAGAGACTGTAAAGCCGACACACATTGCCTATTTTACTGCCTAGAAGAAAAGGGGTATAATCTGACTAAGCTGCAATATGTGCAGAAGGAGGATCTGGATGGGGAAGAACGGACTCAAGCTCAACCCTTCCAAGACCGAGTGGCTGTGGCTACCGTCGTCCCGGTTTAGTCAATTGACTCCTTTGTTGTCTGTTGGGGGCGAAACAGTGGCCCCTGCAGAAAGGGTTCGCAATTTGGGAGTCCTCCTGGATTCACGGCTATCTTTAGAGGACCATCTGGCGGCCGTGGCCGGGAGGATGTTCTATCAGGTTCACCTGGTACGCCAGTTGCGTCCCTTCCTAGACTGGGACTCACTATGCACAGTTACTCATGCCTTCGTCACTTCCAGGCTGGACTATTGTAATGCTCTCTACATGGGGCTCCCCTTGAGGTGCACCCGGAGGCTTCACCTGGCCCAGAATGCGGCCGCGCGGGTAGTGACAGGAGCGTCGTGGCGCTCCCATGTAACACCGCTCCTGCGCGAGCTGCACTGGTTGCCGGTGGTCTTCCAGGTGCGGTTCAAGGTGTTAGTGACCACCTTTAAAACGCTCCATGGCATCGGACCCGGATACTTACAGGACTGCTTACTGCTAGCAAATACCTCCCGCCGTCCGGTACGCTCCCACAGAGAGGGCCTCCTCAGGGTGCCGTCGGCCAGACAATGTCGACTGGCGACCCCCAGGGGGAGAGCCTTCTCTGTGGGAGCTCCAACATTTTGGAATGAGCTCCCCCCCGAACTCCGTACGATGACGGACTTACGCACCTTCCGTCGGGAACTGAAAACTTTCCTTTTTCAACAGGCCGGCCTGGCATAAAAGCTCCGGCTCCAACCGGGTGAAAATGTTTTAGGGGGATTGTGTAATTTTTAGGATTTTTGTAATTTTTAGGATTTTAGGATTTGTATATATTGGGTTTTATAGATTTTATGGCCTAATTTGTTTAATTTATTTTTAAATATTTTAATTTTGTACATTTATATGTTTTTTAAATTTTAAGGCTGTAAACCGCCCCGAGTCCTTCGGGAGAGGGGCGGTATAGAAATTTAATAAATAATAAATAAAAAATAATTTAGTTAGGGTATGTCAGGGGTGCCCTGGGCCGGTTGCATCATGCGATGGCCGTGTCCACTCCAGTTCCGGCAATGCAAAAAAAGCATGCTTCTGGAGGTTTTGGGTTTCTGCTGACCCTCGATCCCATCATTTGGGGAATTAGCAAAGTCTTTTGTCCATTTAACAACAAAGGAGATGGCAGACTCATAGAATGGACAAAACCACTCAACCAGGTTTTGAAAAAATAAAATAAATACTATTCTCAGCCCCAGCCTTGGGCTTACCTAATTATTCAAAGTCTTTTATACTTTTTATCCATGAAAATAAGGGAGTGGTTTCAGGAGTGTCCTCCCAGTATCTATTTGCTTTCATATGGAAGGACCAGCAATATATTTGGACCCACCTTCTCCAGGGTTATACCCAAATACCCACACTTTTCTCTCAAATTTTAAAGGAAGACCTGTCAACTCCATCTGTTTGTCACAAAACTCCACTTTGGTCCAATGCGTGGATGATTTATTAAAAGCTTCAGAGACTGAAAGAGACTGCAAAGCTGACACACATCGCCTATTTTACTGCCTAGCAGAAAAGGGGTATAATCTGACTAAGCTGCAGTATCTGCGGGAGGAGGTAATTTAGTTAGGCTATGTCAGGGGTGCCATGGGCTGGTTGCATTATGCGAAGGCCGTGTCCACCCCAACTCTGGCAATGCATAAAAAGTTGCGATACATCACAACACATCACGTGACACGGCGAGTTTGAAATCCATGGGCTATGTCATCATTCCAGAGATCCATACCATTCCATACCTCCAGGTTGAGTAAAAACCATGAAACCCAAAAGAACTAAATGCCAAATTAGAGCGTTTCTGGAAGTTTGGGTTTCTGCTGACTCTCGGTCCCATTGATGACCAAGAATTAGGAGACAGTATCAATTATGATACCCATCTCTCCTTGGCCACCTTGCTGTCTGGGTTGCTTATGTAATTATGGGGAATTAGCAAAATCTTTTATCCAATTAACAACAAAGGAGATGGCAGATTCAGTAGAATGATCAAAACCACTAAACCAGGTTTTGAAAAAATAAAATAAATGCTATTCTCAGCCCCAGCCTTCAGCTTACCTAATTATTCAAAGCCTTTATACTCTTTATCCATGAAAATAAGGGAGTGGTTTCAGGAGTGTCCTCCCAGTATCTATTTGCTTTCACATGGAAGGACCAGCAATATATTTGGACCCACCTTCTCCAGGGTTATACCCAACTACCCACTCTTTTCTCTAAAATTTTAAAGGAAGACCTGTCAACTCCATCTGTTTGTCACAAAACTCCACTTTGGTCCAATGCGTGGATGATTTATTAAAAGCTTCAGAGACTGAAAGAGACTGCAAAGCTGACACACATCGCCTATTTTACTGCCTAGCAGAAAAGGGGTATAATCTGACTAAGCTGCAGTATCTGCAGGAGGAGGTAATTTAGTTAGGCTATGTCAGGGGTGTCATGGGCCGGTTGCATTATGCGAAGGCTGTGTCCACCCCAACTCTGGCAATGCATAAAAAGTTGCGATACATCGCAACACATCACGTGACACGGCAAGTTTGAAATCCATGGGCTATGTCATCATTCCAGAGATCCATGCCATTCCATACCTCCAGGTTGAGTAAAAACCATGAAACCCAAAAGAACTAAATGCCAAATTAGAGCGTTTCTGGAAGTTTGGGTTTCTGCTGACTCTCGGTCCCATTGATGACCAAGAATCAGGAGACAGTATCAATTATGATACCCATCTCTCCTTGGCCACCTTGCTGTCTGGGTTGCTTATGTAATTATGGGGAATTAGCAAAATCTTTTATCCAATTAACAACAAAGGAGATGGCAGATTCAGTAGAATGATCAAAACCACTAAACCAGGTTTTGAAAAAATAAAATAAATGCTATTCTCAACCCCAGCCTTGGGCTTACCTAATTATTCAAAGTCTTTTATACTCTTTATCCATGAAAATAAGGGAGTGGTTTGAGGAGTATCCTCCCAGTATGTATTTGCTTTCACATGGAAGGACCAGCAATATATTTGGACCCACCTTCTCCAGGGTTATACCCAACTGCCCACTCTTTTCTCCCAAATTTTAAAGGAAGACCTGTCAACCATCTGTTTGCCACAAAACTCCACTTTGGTCCAATACATGGATGATTTATTACTAGCCGTAGAGATTGAAAAAGACTGTAAAGCCGACACACATTGCCTATTTTACTGCCTAGAAGAAAAGGGGTATAATCTGATTAAGCTGCAGTATATGCAGAAGGAGGTGATTTAGTTAGGGTATGTCAGGGGTGCCCTGGGCCGGTTGCATCATGCGATGGCCGTGTCCACTCCAGTTCCGGCAATGCAAAAAAAAGCGTGCTTCTGGAGGTTTTGGGTTTCTGCTGACCCTCAATCCCATCATTTGGGGAATTAACAAAGTCTTTTGTCCATTTAACAACAAAGGAGATGGCAGACTCATAGAATGGACAAAACCACTCAACCAGGTTTTGAAAAAATAAAATAAATACTATTCTCAGCCCCAGCCTTGGGCTTACCTAATTATTCAAAGTCTTTTATACTTTTTATCCATGAAAATAAGGGAGTGGTTTCAGGAGTGTCCTCCCAGTATCTATTTGCTTTCACATGGAAGGACCAGCAATATATTTGGACCCACCTTCTCCAGGGTTATACCCAACTACCCACTCTTTTCTCTCAAATTTTAAAGGAAGACCTGTCAACTCCATCTGTTTGTCACAAAACTCCACTTTGGTCCAATGCGTGGATGATTTATTAAAAGCTTCAGAGACTGAAAGAGACTGCAAAGCTGACACACATCGCCTATTTTACTGCCTAGCAGAAAAGGGGTATAATCTGACTAAGCTGCAGTATCTGCAGGAGGAGGTAATTTAGTTAGGCTATGTCAGGGGTGTCATGGGCCGGTTGCATTATGCGAAGGCCGTGTCCACCCCAGCTGTGGCAATGCATAAAAAGTTGCGATACATCGCAACACGTCACATGACACGGCGAGTTTGAAATCCATGGGCTATGTCATCATTCCAGAGATCCATACCATTCCATACCTCCAGGTTGAGTAAAAACATGAAACCCAAAAGAACTAAATGCCAAATTAGAGCGTTTCTGGAAGTTTGGGTTTTGGGGGACTTTAATCTGCCATCGCTTTGCAAATCCTCAGGGTTGGCACAGGAGTTCATGGTCACCATGACAAACATGGACCTGACCCAAGTAGTGCAGGGTCCGACGCATGAGGGTGGACCTGCCCCGGATATGATTTTCCTTTCAGAGCAGTTGGGTAATGATCTGGTTTTAAGGGGCTTAGATACTTTGCCTTTGTCATGGACCGATCATTTCCTGCTTCGACTGAATTTTACGGCCCCTATCCTTCCCCGCAGGGAGGCGGAACCAATTAGGTGGTTCCGCCCCAGATGCCTGATGGATCCTATTGGTTTTCAGATGGCGCTTGGGGAATTACCGAGCTTCCTCATTTACAATTCGGCGGAGTCCCTGGTAGCAGCATGGAATACAGCCGTGAAGGGGGCTATTGACCGGATTGCACCTTTGCGACCTCTCCGCGGTGCTGGCCCCAGGTCTCCTTGGTTTACCGAGGAACTCAGGGGGATGAAGCGCCATAAGAGACGTCTAGAGAAGCGATGGAGACGAAGTAAGTCCGGATCTGATCGAACCAGATTGAACTCATTTATTAGAGCCTATCTGAAGGTGATTAAGGCGGCAAGATCTTTGTTTCTTTCTGCTTTGATCGCGTCTGTGGAATCTCGTCCGGCCGCCCTGTTTAGGGTGACCCGGTCCCTCCTTAACCCGAGGGGTCTGGGGCCTCTTTTGCAGGGTAGTGCCGAGGACTTTAACAACTGTTTCGCAGACAAAGTAACTCAGATCCAGGCTGACCTAGACTCCAATTATGCAGCAGAGTCGACTGATAACGATTCAGTCGAGGGGACAGGGGCATGTTCTTTTCCGGTCATCTGGGATGAGTTTGAGGCTGTTATGCCTGAGGAAGTGGACAGGGCCATTGGAGTTGTAAGTTCCGCCACCTGTTTGTTGGACCCGTGTCCCTCCTGGCTGGTTTCTGCCAGTAGGGTGGTGACACGTACCTGGATCCAGGAGATTGTCAACGCTTCTTTGAGGGAGGGGTCCTTTCCAGCTCCTTTAAAGGAGGCACTTGTGGGCCCCCTCCTCAAGAAGCCTTCCTTGGATCCAGCAATTTTGACCAACTATCGTCCGGTCTCCAACCTTCCCTTTGTGGGGAAGGTTGTTGAGAAGGTGGTGGCACTCCAGCTCCAGCGGTCTCTGGAGGAAGCCAATTATCTGGGCCCTCTGCAGTCTGGGTTCAGGCCCGGCTACTCCACTGAAACCGCTTTGGTCGCTCTGATGGATGATCTCTGGCGGACCCTCTTTCCTGGTGCTTCTTGACCTCTCAGCGGCATTCGATACCATTGACCATGGTATCCTTCTGCGCCGACTGGAGGGATTGGGAGTGGGGGGCACCGTATTACAGTGGTTCTCCTCCTATCTCACTGGTCGGTCGCAGTTGGTGTTTGTGGGGGGTCAGAGGTCCACCTCTAGGTTACTCCCATGTGGGGTGCCTCAGGGGTCGGTTCTCTCCCCCCTACTTTTTAACATTTACATGAAGCCACTGGGTGAGATCATCCACTGGCACGGAGTGAGATACCATCAGTACGCTGATGATACTCAGCTGTACATTTCCACTCCTGGCCATATCAGTGAAGCGGTTGAGGTGATGTGCTGGTGTCTGGAGGCTGTGAGGGTCTGGATGGGTGTTAACAGATTAAGGCTCAACCCTGACAAGACAGAGTGGCTGTGGGTGATGCCTCCCAAGGACACTTCAATCTGTCCTTCCATTACCCTGGGGGGTGAATCTATAAACCCCTCAGAGAAGGTCCGCAACTTGGGAGTCCTCCTCGACCCACAGCTGACATTGGATCATCATTTGTCGGCTGTGGCGAGGGGGGCATTTGCCCAGGTTTGCCTGGTGCACCAGTTGCATCCTTATTTGGATCGGGAGTCTTTCCTCAGTCACACATGCCCTTGTCACCTCAAGGATTGACTACTGCAATGCTCTCTACATGGGGCTACCCTTGAAGAGTGTGTGGAGACTACAATTAGTGCAAAATGCAGCTGCGCGAGCAGTTGTGGGCCTTCTGCGCTGTGCCCACATTTCACCAACTCTCCGCATGCTGCATTGGTTGCCTATTGGTCTCCGAGCGCAATTCAAAGTGTTGGTTATTACCTATAAAGCCCTTCATGGCATGGGACCAGGATATTTATGGGACCGCCTTCTGCCACATACTTCCCTACGACTGGTGAGAGCACACAGGATCGGCCTCCTCCGGGTCCCGTCAGCGAAACAATGTCATCTGGCGGACCCTAGGGGGAGGTCTTTCTCTGTTGTGGCGCCCGCCCTCTGGAACCAATTGCCTCCTGAAGTCCGCCTTTCTCCGACTCTCCCGGCCTTCTGAAAAAATCTTAAAACTCATCTTTGCCGGCAGGCCTGGGGATGACTGTAGTTGACTGTTGAATATGAGTGGGTGTCTTATTGTATTTTTAGATACTTTTTGTATGGGATTTTTATTGTAATTTGTTGTTTATACATATGTTGTTAGCCGCTCCGAGTCTCCGGAGAGGAGCGGCATACAAGCCCGAACAAATAAATAAATAAATAAACAAATCTGTTTGCCATAAAACTCCACTTTGGTCCAATATGTGGATGATTTATTACTAGCCTCAGATTCTGAAAGAGACTGTAAAGCTTACACACATCACCTCTTTCACTGCCTAGCAGAAAAGGGGTAAAATCTGACTAAGCTGCAGTATCTGCAGAAGGAGGTGATTTAGTTAGGCTATGTCAGGGGTGTCATGGGCCGGTTGCATTATGCGAAGGCTGTGTCCACCCCAACTCTGGCAATGCATAAAAAGTTGCGATACATCGCAACACATCACGTGACACGGCGAGTTTGAAATTAGGCTATGTGAAGGGTGTCAAACTGCTGGCCCATGGGCCAGTTGCATCATGCGAAGGCTGTGCCCACCCCAGTTAAAGCAATGCAAAAAAAGTTGTGATACATCACCACACATCACATGATGTGGCAAGTTTCACACCCGTGGGTTATGTCATTATTCCAGAGACCCATAAGCTAGGTCCTACAAAACTGAATTCCAAATCAGAGTGCCTCTGGAAGTTTTGGGTTTCTGCTGACCCTTGATCCTATTGATTACCAGGATTTAGTGGACAATATCAGTTGTGAATATATAGATAGCCCTTCCCTCCTTGGTCACTTTCAGAGTCCTGTATGTAGGGTCTTGAAAGGACAGCAAGGACAACACCCAATATCCTAAACCCACCCGAGAACATATGATGTCTTTAGGGAAACAAAGATGGCAGAAACGGAACCTCCCACTTCTGATGCCAGATTGCAACCTCCAAACTGCCTTACTCACAGAAGCTGAGTATGTAGCCCTGACGGTTTCATTAGTGGGGGTGTTGGCACTTGCAGTGCAAAATTCTAGAAACCTTAATAGCATAGCCTGGCCAAAAGCCTAAATTCAACCTCCCAAGCCTTGCATGCTCTCAACAGGGAACCAAGGCAAGTTTGAGAAGCGACACTAGAGCAGGGCAGCTATTGACTACTTCCCTTTGAAGCATAATCATGGCTTCAAAGAGTTCTGTGGTACTTGTTGCCTTAATTTAAATGAGAACTCAGAAGTCATAATGATATAAACCATCTCCAAGAACTAACCAAAAAATATTTGCTATGAAAAATCCCTTTTTGATCTATCAGGGCTCTTCTTGTGGCTCCCAAACCTACATTGGCTAAAGGCTCTTAGGAGCCATTGCGGTAGTCCTCACAGAAATCCTTCTCTGCTGCCTCTACCAATGACTACCCCCATGCCTAGCTAGCCTGAGAAGCTGTCTTCCCTTCTGAACTTCCAATAGAAAAGTCAAATAGGTCTCATTAGTGATGGGCCAAATTGACAAAAAATACCAACTCTACTCTCATTAAAATTGTTAAATATATTGGCATATATTAAGCCCAAAACAGGGGATTGTAGGAATCCATCACATGTACTCTCTCCTCTCTTTTCTCTGAGGAAAAGCCCAGCTGTAAGAAAAGCCTAAGAAAACACAAAAGTCAAGCCACTAATAGAAAAAACTGCCCAAAGCAGATTCCGTAATCAGCCAGACATTTCTGCATAGCATTTAACCCCTTTTGTGCATTCTGCCAGTGGGAAAAACAAGCCCCAGACTTCTCATGTAACAGCCCTTTGGTCAGTGGTTAGCTGTTCAATATTTTTGGAAAGAAAATTCCTGAATAACACAGCTTATTCTTCCTTCTCAGCTGTTTTTACAGGGAATTAATCCCAGTCCATTTGTCTGTATAGCCAAGACCCCAAACCAGATACTCAAGTCTTAAAAATAGTTTATTTGTGAGGGTTTGCAGAACTTAATCACACAAAAAACAAATTTGCAAGTCTCCCATAGTGAGCAACCTTCTCCTGTTGACAAATACATGCTGTATCTGCTTTACAGAAACACAAATACTTGAGATACAAACAGAAATTGGTTACAAGGCAGGTGATAAGCATCTTACTAGGTAATAGATGAAATTGTGGAAAAATAAGCATGTGTATTGCATTTTGGAAAAAAGGTACTTTGTGATATAAAAGATTTACAGATTACTAATCTAAATCCTATTGACATTTAATTCTCTCCCTCCCCCAGAGTTGTAACACACACACACACACACACACACACACACACACACACCTTATTGTGGTGAAATTTCAGAATCTTGGGCACACTATGCTCTATGCAGAAGACCAAATGTGCACACAGAGGCCTATGAATTCTCTGTTTGTCTTGTGTACTAAAGACATTTCCAAATTTTCAGATACTCCCACATAATATTTCAAGCCTTCTAGGATTTCATGTGATGCAACCACTTGCTGATTGTATTAGCAATTATCTTGCTTTCTGTCACGATTTCTGGAACCAGGAGATCATTGAGTAACCCACCTTAAAACCCTGGCTTTTATCTTAGAGAACAAATATACATTATGTTTGCACAAAATGCTTAGTGAAAATCAGAAAATCAAGGACACAAATAAGAGATTAAAAAAAGGTCAAATTGCTAAGGCAACACTAAACTTCAGAGAAGGCTACCGGGAACACTAACTCTCTGAATGGACTGAAGTTAATTGAGATACAGTATGTTAAGAGTTATTAAAAGAACCTCTTCAGAGTTGTTTTAAATAAAAGTCAGAGAAAAAAACTGGAGCAGCATTTGCTCAGCGAAGATGGCAAAAGAAAAGCAAAGAAAAGAGAAAGCTACATAATTCCTATTTTAGGCCAGTCTTTTCTGGAAAGATAAATACATTCAATCAGGGCTTTGTGAAGAGTTGTTGAAGGAAGAGAAGTCTATCTCAAGTTTAATTGAAACAAATACAAAATACTAAAAATTGAGTTAAAAATCTTCAGTTCTTCAAGGCCTGCTATCAATATGTCTGACAAATCCTGAGGAAAATATGAGTATCAGATTATTGAATGAAGGCAAATAATGTGTCTATCTCCCACATAAGGACAAAGGAACAAGGGAACTATGAATCAGTGTGTACAATATAAACATTGAGGAAGATTTTTAGAGCACATCATAAAGCACTTCATTTGTAAGCACCTTTATGTCGGTGCCATGAATGCTAGAAGTAATCAAGGACTTGTCGGTAACAAATATCATTGGATTATTTTCCATTTTCTAAAGGAAGCATTTACACAGTCAATGAAATTATTCTATTTCATAGATTGTAAATGCTGCTAAAGTCAATATTTCTTGACTTCAGCCAAGCATTTGAAACTATCCTATGTCATTTTGATTACCTCGTTAATTATGTAGAAGCAGGATGGCATATTTAATAGGTAGACTCAGTGCTGCCTGAAAGACTGCACTGAATGATCCCTAACTGAACAATGTCTTTAATTACTTAGATTAAGAAGTAAAAGGAATTCTTACTAAATTTGCATATAACATCAAACTGGGAGGAAGAGTTAATATCCAGAACAGTACTTCTCAAGTTTAATAAGTTTAAGGTGTGTAGACTTCAACTTGCATGCTGGCTGGGAATACCTGAAAATGAAGTCCACACATTTTAAAATTGCCAAGATTGAGAAACTTTGCTCTAGGAGACAGGAAAATATTGGAATAATCTTGATGAGAAAAATGAACTGAGAATAACAGTTTGAACCTTAGTATTTATCTCTATTAAATTTCAATCTATTAAGTTCTTCATTTAGAAAAAAAAATCAAAAGGATAGGAGTAAGATAGGGAAAATGGTGCTTATGCAAAGTCTTTGTAATGAACATACTATGAACCAGAATATGTCCTTCTTTCTTCTTTCTTATGCTTAAATTACTTGTAGAAGTCTTTCTTACATGTTGAAACTTTTCTTTTTTTCTTTTTTCCCTCCTGGTGTTTGACTAACTTGGGTAGCAATTTTCACCTGCATAGACACAGATGCATGCAGAGAGAGATATAGATACTTGTAATTATATACATTTTTTTACATTTTAAGTTTTCTTCCCTGATCTTTTTATTATTGTTTTTTATTCTGCATACACATATTATTGAATATTTTTTTTAAAAAAACAATTATATTAACTCCTATGCCTAAATCTCTATCTCTATGTAATCCACCTCAAAATTGGTTTTGTGACCAGGCTGTTTAAAATGGAATAAAACAAGACAATATTATGTGATGCCTTAGGTCTCAAGAATACAAACAATGCTGCAACTCCAAAGTTTGGACAAGTATTATTTTGTTGTATCCAATAAAGTTTTAGGTTTTGGGTTGCAGAAAAAAGTTACACCTTTACAGTTGGCCAATAACAGGAAAGGTAGATCTGATTAAAGAATATGGCAAACGCCATCAGGGTCATGTTCTAAATCCTTAAGGGACAAACTTAAAAGTCTTGAAAAACCTCATTAAAGATGATTCTATCGACATAGAATTCTAATGAATTAGATGCTGTCAGTCTTGCATTCCCTCTAGGAGAACTCAGCTTTAAATTTAGAAATGGGTCACAGATTATCATTGTTAAATCCTGCTCTTGTTATTTTTTTATAAGTACTTCATCTCATTCTTCTGGAAGAAGACTATTTCAATCACAAGGTAGAAAGAGAAGCAGAGGTTTCTTAGCTCCTGGGCATTCTGGGAGCAGAATTCTAAGAGTTCACACAGCTTAAAGTTGCTAAGTTTGAAAACCACTGGAATCTAGCCTAACCAATCTGGTTTCAAAGAAAAAGAGATGGAGAGGGAAAGAGGAACGAATGAATTCAGAACATCTTCCCAGAGAAAACTAAAATTGGAAAGGCGGATTGCTTCCTATTCTGATTTTACAATCTTAAAATATATCCAATTGTCAGTGAGTCTAGAAGAAGCAAGAAGATGGGGGAAACCTACTTGCACCGAGAAATGCTTGCAAAAAAATAAAACATCAACAGCTAAAATTTTAAAGCTTGGAAGAGAACATCTCAGGTCCTGGTGACTGACCCAAATTTGATTTTGTATCATTATCCTGGGACATATATATTTGCCTTCATTAGTGAGCAAACGTTTTCCCCAAAATATATATTTTGCATATTAGTAAAAGATACATTGGAACAGAGAACAATGGCTAGGTATATATTGACCAGAAAGCCTCAAGCAAGTGGAGCACCACAAACAAATAAGCTAACAAAGCAATGTGGCAAAAACATTTTGATAAAAGATTGGGTTTTCTTAATTTTTACAAGATATTATGCAACTTATGATGGCAACATTAAATAGGGATATTTTTTATATAGCATTCTTGAGTAAACATATAAAAAGATTGTATTTTATATTGAAAAATAATTCTCCATCAGTTTTCAAGATATTTCTGGTTTGGGCAATATGTTAATTTTATAGTAAAGGATTCATTAACTAGCTAAGGGATATTAATGTATTCTTTTTGCTTGATACTTTTATTTGTTGTTGTAATCAATATTTTATTGTCAGCATATATTTTCTGCTTCTGTTTATTTTACTAAATTCACTATTCTCTGATAATTAAGATATTTAAAACTTTTGCATGAAAAATATCGCCAGCTGAGGGTGATTTAAGATTAAGAACAAAATAAATTGTTGGAAGGATATTTGCCTGTAAGAAGAGTACACCCATTTCAATTGACTCCTGAAAATGTTCATTTCTAATAATGGGACAGTTCTACTCAGGTTTAGAATCCCTGAGATATCCAAGTTCCTGTCTTTGCCAAACCAAAATATTTCTCCTGTAAAGGGAGCCCCCTCCCCAGAATAAAATCTCCTACCCAGGATAAAATATTTCCCCAAGGACAATCCCTTGGGGAGAAGAAAAGAACATTCCCTTAAGAATAGGCAGAAAACCTCTCCATCTTCTCTCCACCCAAAATGGCCTGCAGGGATAGCTTAGGGAAATGTAGTCTCATTCAAACGGATATTGTTGTGTCCCGAGCCTGCAAAAGCAGGCTCGGGACGTTCCATTGGTCCTGGGCATTCCAAAAGCTGCGAGGGACCAGACAGAGCGGCGCCGGCCTTGTGCGCATGCGCAAGGCGTGAAAACGCTCTATTTCTATTGGTTGATACTGTCCAGGCTTCTGGCCATATAAAAAGGCCTGCGTGCCTTTTGCTTTTGCTTGGTTGTTGTAGAAGGAGAATAAAATGTTTGTTCAGCACCACCATGTATCTTCATCATTTGCACGTGAAGTATACAACAGATATGATGTTGCCCATTCAGAAAATTGGACTCCTATTCAGAAAATATTGTTATAACAAAGCGATCTCCAAAAGGACAGGCCAATTAGATAAAGGGCTGAAAGGAATTACCCAGGCTAGGGTCAAATTAGAAAAACAAAAACACTTACAACTACATTTCCCTCAGTCCCAGTGGGATTCACTGGCAACTACTCCATCCCCAAGCAGCACGGATAAAAAGATATTTAACCTTTGCAACCCTTTTGCTTCCCTCATAGAGGTGCCGATGGTAGATGAGCCACTAATTTCCCTTTTTTCCTCATCCGCCATCCCAGGAGACATAGCTGAGTCCATGAAGGCCGAGGACAAGAGATTTGAGTTCTCGCTCTGCAGGACTCACCACTCCTCGGCCTGGGCGATCAGGGCCGCCTCCTCAGCTTCCCTAGTGGCCAGGGCATCGATCCTGTGGCTGCAGGAACTACAGGCAAGTGTGCCACCAGACCAGGTACGTGCTCAGAAAACACTGAATAAGCTACTAATGGCGGCAGAGTACATGGCAGATTCCACCTTGTCTGCCACCAAATACTCATTCAGATCGATCGGGTCCACAATAGCCTCGCGAAGGCTTCTCTGGCTCAAGGCATGGAAGACGGACCTTAAGTCCAAGTGGCGACTAGCCACTTCCAAGTATTCAGGATCCAAGCTGTACGTAATTGAGGACAGGAACAAGAGAAAGATCCTCGCCCACCCCTCTAAAAGAGCGGATAAGCGGCCTCAAGAATTCCGTAGGCAGGGGCCCCGCCAGAGCGGCGCCGGGGCATGTAGACAGCCCTTTCGTGGGGGGCAGTCCTGGGATTGGCCCAGAAACCAGCGTTCCTTCCCTTCAGCTCAGGAGCGCTTCCAGGACTGCCCGGCCACAAATAGGGGCCAGTTCCCAAAACGCCCCGCTAGAGGAGCGGGGGGCCGACCCTATAGATGTTCCAAGTGACGCCTGGGACAGCCCCATAGGGGGACGCCTGGCGCTGTTCAACGCAGTGTGGCAAACAACCACAACAGACGCCTGGGTAAGGGAGACCATAACTCATGGCCTAGCCTTAGAGTTTTACGCCCCACCCCGAAGCCAATTCATAAGGTGCCCGGAGTCTCGCAACCCCTCCAAAGCAAAACTACTAAAACTGGCCATAGACCACCTAATAGAAATAAGAGCCATAGAACAGGTCCCTTTAGGTCAGGAAAGACAGGGATTCTACTCCATCCTGTTCGTCGTGCCCAAACCATCGGGGGGTTGGAGAGCAATCCTAGACCTCAAGAGACTAAATCACTATGTAATCTACAAAAAGTTCAAAATGCAGTCCCTCAAATCTATTCTGGCCAGCATCCGAAGAGGGGACCTGTTGTCATCCATAAACCTCACAGAAGCATATCTACACATACCAATAAGGCAGGAACATCGACGTTTTCTTCGTTTCTGCCACAAAAACAGGCACTATCAATACAGAGCTCTGCCGTTCAGCCTGTCATCGGCACCCAGGGTATTCACAAAGATACTGGCCGTGTTGGGTGTGCACCTGCGCATGAGACCGGTGCGCGTCCAATGCTATCTGGACGACATCCTGATTCTGTCAAGCTCCCTCCAAACTGCTCACGCAGACCTGCGGGTCACAATAAGTACGCTCCAGGAGCATGGCTTCTCCGTAAATTGCCAAAAAAGCCATCTCACACCATCAACACGCCTGCTTCATTTAGGGGCGGTCATAGACTCAGAAGCAAGCTTAGTGCACCTCTCCCAGGACAGGCGGGCAAGCGTACGAAGGCTTGCACACCTTATCCAAAGAAAGAAATCGGCCACCATAGTACAGCTGTCCCAACTCCTAGGAAAAATGGTATCATGCCTGGGCATCGTTCCACGGGCCAGGCTTCACTCCAGAAGACTCCAATGGTTCCTTCTTCCCTATCAAAGACAAAACCAAGGGGCATCACCCCGAAAGGTCAGAGTCCCACCCCAGGTCCTAGCATCCCTCCGATGGTGGACCTCTCCCACCACGGCCAAAGGAACACTGTTCAGGGAACCAGACAGACTAACGGTAACCACCGCCAGCCAGTTCGGCTGGGGAGCTCATTTCCAGGACCAGATAGCGCAGGGCAGATGGGTGGCCCAGGATCTGGCTCACAATATCAACTGGCTCGAACTAAGGGCTATCCACTTAGCCCTCTGCCATTTCTCCTCCAACCTAGCAGGAGGACACGTGCTAGTCCTAACGGACAACATGACAGCAAAGGCACATGTGAACAAGCAGGGAGGGACAAGATCAGCGGCTCTCATGCAGGAGGCCCAGGATCTGGGTCTGTGGGCAGAGTCACATCTAGGGTCAATCAGAGCAGAACACATATCAGGGGAGGCAAACTGTCAAGCGGATTCCCTAAGCAGGGTCATGGTGGATCACGCAGAGTGGAGACTGGACTCAACACAGTTCGAGGCAATCTTGAACAGGTTCGGTCGCCCCCTAGTGGACCTGTTCACCTCCTTCAGGTACCCTGTTCCCTTGCTCCTACTACTCCAGTTCCAGGAAGGCCTCATCAGAAATGAACTACACAATATGGGACAAGGAACTGCTGGCTGTAAAGATGGCCTTCAAGACCTGACGGTACCATTTGAAGTGACCAGCATCAAATTTAGGTTTGGACCAATCATTGCAATCTAGAGATTTGCCGATGATCCGGACTCTGAACCAGTGACAGGTGTGAAGGTCGCTATTCTTTACGCCTATGACTTTCGGGTGACATATGTGTCAAGTGCGCATAAGCAGCACACAGATG
Organism: Bothrops alternatus; assembly: GCA_034064705.1. Classification (NCBI taxonomy): domain Eukaryota; kingdom Metazoa; phylum Chordata; class Lepidosauria; order Squamata; family Viperidae; genus Bothrops; species Bothrops alternatus. The sequence goes on along the minus strand of JARGCV010000058.1, from coordinate 1,120,632 downwards.
GATTGAGACATGGACATCAGAATTTCTTGATTATAGCTGTAAAAATTTCAAAGTTAATTGTGATGACACCATCTGGTATGGAGAGGCATGGAGGCTCAATGGCTTAATAAATACTGGAATAAAGTCTATGCTAAGAATAAGGTCTGAGCCACATCCTTACTTATAAGAGGGTGTGCACACTTATGCAGTCACATTATTATAAGATTTTTGTTTACCTAAAACATTTCAGTTTGTTTTTCAGTTAAATTGTAAAACTTATTAATTAGAATTGGGAAAAAAATCTGAAGTAATTTATCTTGGTCTGATTTTTTTACATCTGAAAAACTTGGCATTTTAATAGGGATGTGTAGACTTTCTATATCCACTGTACATACAGAATATTTCTCCCATGCAGTACAAAGTACGAAGTAAGTTAATACTTCATAATTTAAATTCTAGGCTCAATGCTTCTATTTATATAGACAACATATGCATATATATTGACACTATATTTTAGGAGAGACAAAGTGTTATTTTGATCAAAGCTAGAAACTAAAACATTTGCATTCCAAACTAAAATGTTTGCATTCCAAAGCCTAACATGCCAATTCCATATATTTAGATGGATTAAAAAATGCATATAACTTGCATACTTCGATAGTTGCTTCCCAATAAGCAGGCAATGCTTCCCATAGCAGTTTACTGCATGGTTATTTATGCTTTCTTCTTTTATGTGATGACTTTTGATTTCAATTTTCTGTGATGACTTTTGATCTACAAAAAACTATGGTTGCATATTAGCTTTTCTCTTATGTGCATATCTTTAAATTGTTTTGTAACATCTGCAGCTGGTACACATGCAAGCCCTTCACATTTTTTTCTGCCAGTTCAAAAACAAATACTTCACAACTTTTTATGCTATTTAGATTCCACCCACACATTTCAGTTTATTGAAGAATGAACCCAGTAGAATGCCCAATATTTTTTCATTGGTGTAGAGCAATGAATCTTGGCAACTTCAAGAGATATAGATGTCAGCTCCTGGAATTCTGGAAGTTCTAGAAGTTGAAGTTTACATTTGCTAAGACTTAGAAACACTAATATAGAGAGTCAAGAAGATCTGGATGAAGATATAATGGAACTATGGTAAAATGGGCTGAAACATTTTTTTAAATCAAGAAAAAACGATAATCATTTTTAAGTTTGGAAAAACAGCAACATCCTTTACCCTGGAGTTTTGCCTTAATTCTACAGATTTCATTCCTGAAATGATATCTCTGCCTTATTTGTAAGACTGCCTATTGCAGACCTTCCATTTTTGTGAACATAAGAGAAAAATATCCAAGTATTTTTCTGAAGGTTTCTTAATTCCTCTAATCTCCATTTAACTCCATTTTTCTATTATACACTAGCCAACTTTTTTTAACTAATTTCCTTTTTCTGAACCTTTTCCAGGTGATCATTTTCATTTTATTTCTATACTCAATTTCTTTTTTCTTTTCTCATTTGGTTTTTTTTGTGTGTGTACACATTAAGTTTTATTGTAACAAAGCAACTTGTACACTTTTTTAACGTTTAAAACTGAGCATCTTTCTTTTTTCCAGTGAAACAAAAAAAAGTTGGAAAAAAAACAAACCAAAACAAGGAACGAAATTACAGAAGATTTACATTACATTTTGTTAGCCAAAACTGGAGAAACTGATCTTGGTTATTTGTGTAATGACATCATTATTGTATGCAAATTAAAACTTTCCTTGTTTATGCCATTTGTGCAATAACATTATCACATGAATGAGACAGATTATGTTGTTTATATCATTTGCATAATGACATCATTATACAAATGACATTGTCAGAGAAATTGGTCTATTCTTTGCATTGAGATACGATAAATCAGGGTTTCATTTTATTATATTCATAATGCATAGGACTGTCCAATAGAAAAAATGCCATGTAACATACAAAAAGCACCATGGATGTTCAGTCTCATATTGCTCCCAATGTGTGGTTGAACTGCTACAAAATCTTCTCAAATTGCTGATGAATTCAGGTTTTCATTTTGCACAGATACATCTGGCACCATGTAGCAAACAGCAAAATAACTTCAAGTTTCCCTAAATTGTACTTCTATGCCTTAATTACAGTATTGGCCAAAATTGTGGAAACCTTTTGGGAAAAGTGTATTTTTGACGTTTGATGGCTAATAACACCACTTTCTTTGGACTAATACCATAAAATTATATATCAATGGAAAGATAATTTAATCAATAATGTAATGCAATGAAGTTTGTTAAGTTATCTCTGTGTTATGTGATCGCTATCAAGTTGGTTAGGTTTTTTTGTGTTCTTTCATTTAGTGAACTTGTAAAACGTAATAAAATTAAAGTAATGGTGCAAAGAGTTGACTGGTTGCCCAGAAAGCAATGTAAAATAGTATTATTAAGTAAACAAGGCTACAGTTATAAAGAACTTAGAAGAAAAATTGGTGGAAACTTAACCAAAGGTGGCATTTCTACTGTACACTTTCCCCAAAAGATTTCGACAATTTTGGCCACTATTGTATAAAGAAAGCTCAAATATTTTCTGAAGCAAATCTGGTGTTCCTTTATATTTTGCCGGCCGGCAGTTTCTGGGAAGACAGCTGGAGGCTGTGGGTGACGGAGGGGGGCAGCATGGAGCTTGGACTGTGGTCTACGGTGAGGGAAACAGCGTTTCATGCCTCCCCCTCCTTGATGAAGCATGATTAACTATGAGGTCAAATGAAAGAATCGTAGTGGCCTCCCCCGTCCTGTCTGCTTATATACGGAATAGGAAAGTGGAATCACTTTTGGAACTCTGGAATTTTGGTCCTTACCTTACCTACCTGGTTCTCGCCGGACCCCATCAATGTATCTTATCTGACTGGCTCCCTATCAGAGATTAACTCTTCTTGCATTGCGAGATTTTCCCCTCTCGCAATCATGGCCCTCCACTCTATCAAGGGCCTATCTCGAGGATGGACTTTGGAGTCCTGAGAGATGGCATGCGTTAAATAAGGAAGGGTAGAGGTGGGGAAGGGGTGCTTAGGGCGGGGGAAGGAATTGTTGGAGGGGAGCTAGAAGATAGGCCCGACAACGGAAGGGGACGTAATCCTGTGGGTTCGGATGGGGAGCTGATTAAGACTGATTTAGTTCCAATTAGTACCGTAAGTGGGAGGGGCAGATATGATGGGAGCAGGGGGCCGTATCATAATAGGGGAGCACGTACCCACTGTTTATGAGTGGTCATGCGCTCCGACCCCCAAGGCTCTACCTGTTCTCGGGGTTATTCAGAACCACAGGGCCCTGGCTGTAGGCTGATGTGAAATGCCAGGTCTGTGGTAAACAAGGCCCCCCTCATCCAAGATTTAATTTCAGAGGGGGGAGCAGACCTGGCAGGTATTTCGGAGACCTGGTTAGGACCGGAGGGCGGTGTCCCTCTGGTGGAAATGTGCCCACTGGGTTTCCTTGCATTCCATCGGCCGAGAGCACAGGGCAGGGGTGGGGGAGTGGCGGTCGTGATTAGGGAAGATTACAGGCCGAGGGAGGTCACTGTTCCTCAGACGGCAGGCTGTGAATCTCTCCTGGTGAAGTGGGACCTTGGGGGTCCGAGGGCGGTGTTGATTACGTACGTGGCTCCCTGCCACGTGTCAACCGCCCTGCTCAAGCTCCTGGACGTTGTTGCCGCAGTGGCGGTTGAGGTTCCCAGGCTAATAGTCATGGGTGACTTCAACCTGCCATCTGTGGGCGGGACGTCCGGGGGAGCTCAAGAGTTCATGGCTTCCATGGCAGCCATGGACCTGACCCAGGTAATTCAAGGCCCCACACATACAGGGGGGAACATGCTTGACCTGGTTTTTGTCTCTCGACAGTGGCTGAGTGGTCAGAATATAGGGGATATAGTTATTGAGCCCCTGTCATGGTCTGACCACTCTCTCCTTCGCTTGGACTTTCTGACTGCTGCACCCCGCCGCAGGGAGGCGGAACCAGTGAGATGGTACCTCCCCAGGCGGCTGATGGAACCTGAGTGGTTCCAGATGGAGCTTGGGCCAATTCCTGAGGTTCGGATACATGACTCGGTTGAAGAGTTGGCGGCAGCCTGGGATAGGGCTGCGGCCGGTGCACTAGATCGGGTCGTGCCTTTGCGGCCTCTGATTCGACGTACGTATCGATCGGCCCCTTGGTTCACTGAGGGGCTGAGAGAGATGAAACGCCGGAAAAGACGCCTAGAGAGCAGTTGGAGATCGAGCCGTGCCAAATCTGACCGAACACTAGTAAGAGACCATATTAGGTCCTACCTAGCGGCGATAAAAGCAGAGAAGTGTTCTTACCTCACTGCTCTTATCACGTCATCAGATAACCGCCCAGCCTCCTTGTTTAGGGTGACCCGCTCCCTCCTTCATCAGGAGGTGAGAAGAGACCCCTTGGAGGGTAGAGCTGAGGATTTTGGAAAATATCTGCATGATAAAATCGCTCAGATATGGGAAGGCTTTGATTTGAACTGGGTATGTCTGGTGGGAGAGACGGAGTCTGGTCTTGAGACTGCTATCTGGGCTGAGGACATGGACAGGTTGCTCGGGGGACTTAGGGCGACCACTTGTTTATTGGACCCGTGCCCCTCCTGGCTGGTGTTGGCATCCCGGGAGGTGGTACGAGGCTGGTTCCAGGCAATTATTAATGCTTCGTTAAGTGAGGGTATCTTCCCTGCCACCTTGAAAGAGGCGGTAGTGAGGCCCCTCCTCAAGAAGCCTACCCTGGATCCAGCTGTTTTATCAAATTATCGTCCTGTCTCCAACCTTTGCTTTCTTCCAAAGGTTGTCGAGAGCATGGTTGCCCGACAGTTCCCGCGGCACCTGGAGGAATCGTTATACTTGGATCCATACCAGTCGGGCTTCAGGCCTGGTTACAGCACGGAAACAGCATTGGTTGCGTTGGTGGATGACCTCTGGCGGGCCCGGGACAGAGGTTTTTCCTCTGCTCTGGTGCTATTGGACCTCTCGGCGGCTTTTGATACCATCGATCATGGTATCATACTGCAACGGTTGGAGGGGCTAGGTATGGGGGGCACTGTTTTGCGGTGGTTCTCCTTCCTCTCCGGCCGGATGCAGTCTGTGTTGACAGGGGGCCAGAGGTCGACCCCAAGACCCCTCATATGTGGGGTACCTCAGGGATCGGTCCTCTCGCCCCTACTGTTCAATATTTATGTAAAACCGCTGGGTGAGATCATCCGTGGTTTTGGTGTGGAGTACCATCTGTACGCTGATGATGCTCAGCTGTACATTTCCACGCCGAACCACCCCAACGATGCTCTTGCCATGCTGACCCAGTGCCTGGAGGCCGTGCGGGTTTGGATGGGGAAGAACGGACTCAAGCTCAACCCTTCCAAGACCAAGTGGCTGTGGCTACTGTCATCCCGGTTTAGTCAATTGACTCCTTCGTTGTCCATTGGGGGCAAAACAGTGGCCCCCGTGGAAAGGGTTCGCAATTTGGGAGTCCTCCTGGATTCACGGCTGTCTTTAGAGGACCATTTGACGGCCGTGGCCGGGAGGATGTTCTATCAGGTTCGCCTTGTACGCCAGTTGCGTCCCTTCCTAGACCGGGACTCGCTATGCACAGTTACTCATGCCTTCGTCACTTCCAGGCTGGACTACTGTAATGCTCTCTACATGGGGCTCCCCTTGAGGTGCACCCGGAGGCTTCAGCTGGTCCAGAATGCGGCCGCGCGGGTAGTGACCGGAGCGCCATGGCGCTCCCATGTAACATCGCTCCTGCGTGAGCTGCACTGGTTGCCAGTGGTCTTCCGGGTGCGTTTCAAGGTGTTAGTGACCATCTTTAAAACGCTCCATGGCATCGGACCTGGATATCTACAGGACCGCCTTCTGCCAGCAAATACCTTCCACCGTCCGGTACGCTCCCCCAGAGAGGGTCTCCTCAGGGTGCCGTTGGCCAAACAATGTCGGCTGGCGACCCCCAGGGGGAGGGCCTTCTCTGTGGGAGCTCCAACGCTTTGGAACGAGCTCCCCCCGAACTCCGTACGCTGACGGAATTGCGTTCCTTCCGTCGAGAATTAAAAACATACTTATTCCGACAAGCCGGCCTGGGATAATAGCTCCAGCTCCAACAATGGCCATAATTGTTTTTAGGGGATTGTGTTTTTAGATTATGTATTGGGTTTTTAAATATCGGGCCAAATTATTTAATTTATTTTTAATAATTTTAATTTTTGTATGTTGTCGTTTTAATTGGGCTGTACACCGCCCCGAGTCCTTCGGGAGGGGGGCGGTATAAAAATCATAAAATAAAATAAAATAAATAAAAATATTTAGACTGTTTTAATGATCCCCATTAGGACCACTTTTTGAGTTGCTGCTATATTATTTTCATTATAGCTTCTGGCAAGGTATGTTGTGGTCTAGATGCCTTAGAATGAGCAGAGATAGCACTGTAGCAAAGATCAATATCCAGAGGGCCAATGCTGGATGCTAAAAATATCTTCAGATAGAGGAAATATTGAGAAATAACCCACTTGTTCTCTGGACAAGTGCTCCTTATAGCTAAAAGACAGGAGTAGAAGTTTTAGCAGTTTTCTTGTAAGTTGAGTATATGCTCACAGCCTCATAGCCTATATGGCCAAATTGACCTCATTTCTGATTCAGTTTTGTATTTAACTATTTTACAGATTAAGAGAGATTTTCTTTTGCTGCATGACAAGATTCTTCTGGGTGAGTTTCTTTTTTTTCTGGATTGCAAAACTAAAAGAACCTATCGGGATTTAAAGAATAGACAATATCTGGCAAAAAGCATAACAAAGAATTGATTTAAGAAAGCTTAAAATGCTTTCCTCTACCAAAGGACAGGAAGGCCTGGAGAAACATTGTCCATGGGATCACGATGGGTTGGACACAAGTTTGCAACTAACAACAACAAAATGCTTTCATTGTATCATAACAGGTAGCAGGACCAGGAAGAATCCACTCTAATCTGTGGCACATGTTATCTGAGGACTAAATTCACATCCCATACACACAGCATTGCTAGTGAGATTTAGATTTATCTGTATTTGTTAATTGTTATGTTCACCAGCAATTCAATATTGCTTATTTTGTATTTGGGTTCTTACTGTATGTATTTCTATTTTTCCCAGTTTCACCCATCCTCTTTTAATAAAGCATCCAGATCTACACACACAGTCTATTTTATTGGAAGATAGGTGGGTTTAGCTGCATGTCAAGCTGCACACAGAGTAACATGTAGTGAGGACAGAAGTCAAGAGTGTACTGAGCATTGCCCCCCAAATTGGGCTGGAATCTGCTATCCAGAGGTAGAAATCCTTCATATTTTTTTTACTAGAAAATAAAAAGGATAATGAAATACAAATCTCCTCATATAAGAAATAGAGGGAAAAATGGATATAATTAGAAGTCCAGAGTTGGAAGGGAGTATGGTCCACAAATAGAATAATAAAAGAATTACAAGCAGTAACTTGAAATTAGTGGACTATAGCAAGCTATCAAGAGCAACATACTTTGACCAATGATTATCTGGACCCTTGGCAGTCTGGGTTCAGGTCCGGTCACAGCACAGAAACTGTTTTGGTCGCGCTGACCGATGATCTCTGGCGGGCCCGGGATAGAGGTTATTCCACTATCCTGGTGCTTCTTGACCTCTCAGCGGCATTCAATACCATCGACCATGGTATCCTTCTGTGCCAGTTGGAGGGGTGTGGAGTGCGGGGCACCGTTTTACGGTGGTTCTCCTCCTACCTCTCTGGCCGGTCACAGTCGGTGTTTGCAGGAGGTCAGAGATCGGCTCCGAGGCTTCTTCCATGTGGGGTGCCTCAGGGGTCTGTTCTCTCACCTCTGCTTTTTAACATCTACATGAAGCCGTTGGGTGAGATCATCTGCTGACATGGGGTGAGTTGTCATCAGTATGCTGATGATACCCAGCTTTATATCTCTACCCCACGTCATTACAGCGAAGCAGTGGAAGTGATGAACCGGTGCCTGGAGGCTATTGAGGTCTGGATGGGTGCCAACAGGCTCAGACTCAATCCTGACAAGATGGAGTGGCTATGGGTTTTGCCTCCAAAGGACGATTCTAACTGTCCGTCCATTACCCTGGGGGGAGAAGTTTGGTCCCCCTCGGAGAGGGTTCGCAACTTGGGTGTCCTCCTTGATCCACAGCTAAGCTTAGAACACCATTTTTTGGCTGTGGCGAGAGGAGCATTTGCCCAGGTTCGCCTGGTGTGCCAGTTGCGACCCTATTTGGATCGGGAGTCACTCCTAATAGTCACTCATGCCCTTGTCACCTCGAGATTCGACTACTGTAATGCTCTCCACATGGGGCAACCTTTGAAGAATGTCCGGAGACTGCAGGTTGTCCAGAATGTGGCTGCACGAGCTGTCTTGGGTCTTCCAAGACATGCTCATATTACTCCAGCCCTTTGCGAGCTGCACTGGCTTCCAATTGGTCTCCGAACACAATTTAAAGTGTTGGTTATGACCTATAAAGCCCTTTATGGCAATGGACCAGGTTACTTGCGGGACCGTCTTCAGCCTCATGAATCCCAGCGACCGATCAGGGCGCATAGGGCTGGCCTCCTACAGGTCCCGTCCATCAGACAATGTCATCTGACGGGCCCTAGGACAAGGGCCTTCTCTGTTGTTGCCCCAGCCCTCTGGAACCAGCTTCCCTCAGAGGTTCATACTACCTCCTCCCTCCTAGCTTTCTGGAAACTTTTGAAGACCTATTTATGCCGAGAGGTTTGGGGGGTATGAACTCTGTTCTGCCCCCGGGCCGAGGAATGTGCTTCCATCGTTGATTGTGTATTTGATTGTGTTTGCATGTTGTATGTATGGATCTTTCGATTGGATGTTATTATTATTATTAATTTTTATATGTAGCTGTATTGTTGTTGTGAGCTGCCCCGAGTCTTGGGAGAGGGGCGGCATACAAATTTGATAAATAAATAAATAAAAATAAATAATAAGGTTACAAGCCATGGTAGAAATAATGGTCAATCAGATGGCTACAGTTTTAGAACTGCTAGCTACTGAGGTAGGACAAATCAGGGAAGCTGTAATACAAATAGATTACATACTAGTTTCTGAAGGAGGAGTATGTGGGAATTTCAATTTTACCCACTGTCATTTGCCGATAGATGACAATCATGAAGCGAGAATGGATACTGCAAAAGGAATCAGGAAAATGGCTAAGGCTTTTGAACAAAAATATGAAAATATACAGGGTGATTGGAGTTGGTAACTAATGGCCTCCCAACTTTGGATGGTTAAGACAAATGTTTCTTAGCCTGATATTTTTTACTGGTTATAGGCCTTATGTGTTGTGCATATCTGCAATGTATTCCTCTCTGTGCATCTGTTCTAACCAAAGCTGTAGGAAAAGCTTTTAGTAACGCCTTAGGAAAAGAAGAAATTATACATTTAATGGTTACAAGATTTTCCAAGCAGGATAATGAAGACCCTTCAGAGTAACAAGAAATAGAAGGGGGGACTGATAGGAGTAAATGAAAGGTCTTCAAAATTTAAAATTGTAAGAAGAATTAATTGAAGAAGAATTAGCTGTAAGAGGAACTATAGTAGCTACAAGAGGAAATAGCTGTTTTAAAGGTAAAACAACATGAATTGAAAAACAGGAGAGACACAACTAAATGAACTGAATAACAGGAAAACTAAAGCGAACTGAATAAGAGGAAAAGAACCTATTGTCTGGGAATGGGACAACATGCCACAGCCAATTTGCTGCAGTCAACGTGCCATGGCTAACTTTCCATGGCCAACTCGCCATGAGACTATTTTAAATAATTAAATAGAAATGTTAAATTAACAAAAAATATTTTAATTTTTGCCATTCACATTTCATTCTATCCCTCCTTTTGCATTCTTTCTTTAATGATTCTATTCCACCATTTATTTGATATTAATGTAACTCTTGAGAGTTGTTCTGTGGTGAGATAGCTGTGGCAAGTTAAATATCTGGAAGCTTCAACTGGTGCAGAATATGGCTATGCAAACTACGCTAGATTCCCCCAAAAGGGCACATGTAACATCTCTGCTCCATGATGCCGGTTTACTTCTGGGTGTAATTCAAGGCATTGATCATTACCTATAAAGCCCTACATGGCATAAAGCAAGGTGATTTACAGAATCAGTTTTGCCCCATCTCATCAGCCTGTTCCACTCATTCAGGCAGCAAAGACATGCTACAGATCCCATCAGTCAGAGAATTCCAATGAGGGGTCAAAGCAGGTACCCCTGCTTTGTGGAACATCTTGCTTTCAAAGGTGAGGAAAGCCCCTAATCTCTTGGCCTTCCAGAAAGGGGTCAAGATTGGGCTGTGTAGCCCTGCCAGAGGACACAGGGCTCACACAGTCATGAAGCTGTTGGTCCATTGACAACACCCCCCTTCCCTCTGTATTAACAATTTTTAGTTTTCCCATCTTAGATCTCTCCATTTCTTGCAATTTTATAATGTTGTTTTATATTTTATATTTTTAATTTCAAATTATTCAGTTTTAGTGTTTTATTGTATTAAGTTATATACTGTTCAAAGCCCTCTATCATGGCCCCATCAGATCCTGGTTCAGAGGAAGAGGAGGAGTTGGAACCAGGACCATCCAAGGGGATGGCATGTCTGCTCTGGAGAGTCCAGGGGCTGAGGGAATGTTGTCCCAGGGGCTGAGGGGATGCTGGCATAGGAGGGAGTGGCCAGCTAGATGAGGAACTATTTGTCTTCACAAACGCAGGTGTGGATTGGCTGCAGAGAGACAATGGTGATGAGGCAACAGGTCCCCTCTGTTGGTTATGACATCGTATAACATCTTCCAACAGAATGGATATCCATGCATTTGTAGAAGGAATGTTGTGTAATAGTGACAGAAAAGAGGAATGTGACAAGAAGTATAAAGAGGTTTTAGTTGATAGTGAGGATAATTTCATCATCCTACACAATAATCTCAGCCATCTCAAGTAAATTGTCCAATTTGAAAATGGAGAGTAGTTTAGCATCTTTTCATCCTGATTGCAAATATATTCCTAAGGACCTTTCCCAAAAATAATATCAGAAAAGGGGGGTGCTAAAAGGATGAATTGGAAACTTAATGAAGACCCAAATAAAATCATTTTATAGGATGCTACTCATAAAATTAAATAGAAAGAAGGCTAATGAATTATCCTTAAAGTAAACTAGAGTGAGACCGTCAATTGGACCAAAATTTTTTGTTTATATCCCATTCTCCATCTCTCTTGATGATTTATATAATTAGAAAAACTATGTCCAAACATAAAGACAAAATTTTGAAAAGAAACAGTTTGTTTGTATTTTTCCCCAAAAATATCTAATCCAAATTGAGTTAGATTTTTTTTACACACCTAGATCCAGAGGATTTAGCAAATATGCACCTGCTGAGTCTGCTGTTTTTAAATCAAAGTAACAAAAATATTATGAAGTTGAAAAGTTAAGCAAAGTGGTTAGGAGGTCCATCTCCTAGCTAATAGGAATTGCTTATAAAATATTTGTCAATAAAGAAGACAAAAAGTAGAATTGGATAAGTTCACTCTTGATAGTAAAACCAAGCAGCAGTAGATCTAGGAAGGGTGTGAAATCAAACTAGGACTGCTATCCAGTATCTGTTGGTGTGTGGGTCATATAAAGGCCAGGGAGGTTAGAGTTGGGGTATCTGTTGCTTCTGGTTTTGTAACAAGACATTGAATTGTATTAACTGCTTATCTGTGCTAATAGCAGAGCCCATAATGCAACATCTGGAATCTATAGCATTCCCTTGTATGCAACCAAATATGGATCCAGTACATCAATGACACCTCTACCATAATAAAAAAGGAGCAACAAGAGAACACACACAAAACAATCAACAATATCTTAAAAGGAATAAAGTTCATTGGGGGAAAAAAAAACAGCAACAAGTTGGCTTTCCTGCATTTCCTCATCAGGTGTTGAACACCAAAGTAACAACTCAATCTCCCATAAGAGACGCTGTGGAAGAACTCTATTTAAGCAAGCACAAACACAATATAGCAACCCTGAATATATATTAAAAAAGAAACATCAAGAAAAGAATCATCGTATAACATCTTCCAACAGAATAAATATCCATGCATTTGTAGAGTCAGCTGACTCAAAATAACAAAAATATTATGAAGTTGCAAAAGTTAAGCAAAGTGGCTAGGAGGCCCATCTCCCAGCTAATAGGAATTGCTTATAAAATATTTGTCAATAAAGAAGACAAAAAGTAGAATTGGAGAAGTTCACTCCTGATAGTAAAACCAAGCAGTAGTAGATCTAGGAAGGGTGTGGAATCAAACTAGGACTGCTATCCAGTATCTGTTGGTGTGTGGGCCATATAAAGGCCAGGGAGGTTAGAGTTGGAACCCAATGAATTGAGTATAAACCAAAGGATCCTGTGACAAAGTGGTGGAAGCCACAAAATATTCAATACATATTGGGATATCTAGGAAGGAAGATTCCAGAAAAAAATATCTAGGGAAACAAAGTCAACCCCACAAGTGGGAGTGATTGAATATTGCACGAAAAGAAAACAAACTGGTTGAAATGAATGCTGTGAAAGGAGGGAGTTTGGTCCTCACACAGCATAGACTTTGCAGGACTTAGCCACTATATGGGCTGAGGAAACCAGACCCTGTACCCAGGTTGATACTAAAAGCACTAATATGGATAGCACAAAAGAGACATTCTTTCAGTTGAAGAGACTTCCACCATGGTAGAAGCAGGAGTCCGCCCTAAGCAGGAGGGCTGCTTTGAAATGAGACCAGGCCCAGATACATATGTCAATATTGTTAAAGAATTGTTGTAGCAACAACAGGAGAAAAGGCAAAGGGTAGTTTGCTGATTCAGCAAAGAGCAGCCAAAAAAATCCTGCAGCAAAGCAGCTAGGCCTAGTATATTATGGCCGTGTATCAGAAAGGGCCATGTCTATGCCACCAGCCAATCAACATTGTTTCCAACATGGAGCCTGCGACAGAACTTTCCACTTAAGAGTTTGCCTCCTCCTTTTGGATGAAGAGAGGCTATCCAATCATCAACCAACACCAAATCAATGTCATGAACATCAAGGCAGTCTTCCAGAGCAATCAACCAGACTTAAAAAATGATTCTGTTACCCGACCAATTTTCATTCAGCAATAACAAGCCAGTGTTTCCTTTGAATTCATGCATTCATAATCTTCAGCAACAAGCCACAACTACCCACAATCCCAAGTTAACAAAAACAGTTTCTTCAGCAACTGATGCAGCAATTGCCAATGCAGCAACAATCCAACCATTTTCATTGTCATTACATGGGTAACAATTATTCATTAAAAGAAAAATGGAAAATGACCGCTTGCTAGCATTCAGTATCATGTTTCATGTCATCTTCCCCAACAAGCAAAGCGTTGGCTTTCCTGCATTTCCTCATCAGCAGAGGAAGGGCTGGCAAATTAGAAAAACACGTCTATCATACTAAGCCAATCAGGTGCTGAACACCAAAGTAACAACTCAATCCCCCATAAGAGAAGCTGTGGAAGAACTCTATTTAAGCAAGCACAAGCACAATATAGCAACCCTGAATATATATTAAAAAAGAAACATCAAGAAAAGAATCATCGTATAACATCTTCCAACAGAATAAATATCCATGCATTTGTAGAGTCAGCTGAGTCAAAGTAACAAAAATATTATGAAGTTGAAAAGTTAAGCAAAGTGGCTAGGAGGCCCATCTCCTAGCTAATAAGAATTGCTTATAAAATATTTGTCAATAAAGAAGACAAAAAGTAGAATTGGAGAAGTTCACTCCTGATAGTAAAACCAAGCAGCAGTAGATCTAGGAAGGGTGTGGAATCAAACTAGGACTGCTATCCAGTATCTGTTGGTGTGTGGGCCATATAAAGGCCAGGGAGGTTAGAGTTGGGGTATCTGTTGCTTCTGGTTTTGTAACAAGACATTGAATTGTATTAACTGCTTATCTGTGCTAATAGCAGAGCCCATAATGCAACATCTGGAATCTATAGCATTCCCTTGTATGCAACCAAATATGGATCCAGTACATCAATGACACCTCTACCATAATAAAAAAGGAGCAACAAGAGAACACACACAAAACAATCAACAATATCTTAAAAGGAATAAAGTTCATTAGGGAAAAAGAAAACATGTGTTGTGCATATCTGCAATGTATTCCTCTCTGTGCATCTCTTCTAACCAAAGCTGTAGGAAAAGCTTTTAGTAAAGTCTTAGGAAAAGAAGAAATTATACATTTAATGGTTACAAGATTTTCCAAGCAGGATAATGAAGACCCTTCAGAGTAACAAGAAATAGAAGGGGGGACTGATAGGAGTAAATGAAAGGTCTTCAAAATTTAAAATTGTAAGAAGAATTAATTGAAGAAGAATTAGCTGTAAGAGGAACTATAGTAGCTACAAGAGGAAATAGCTGTTTTAAAGGTAAAACAACATGAATTGAAAAACAGGAGAGACACAACTAAATGAACTGAATAACAGGAAAACTAAAGCGAACTGAATAAGAGGAAAAGAACCTATTGTCTGGGAATGGGACAACATGCCACAGCCAATTTGCTGCAGTCAACGTGCCATGGCTAACTTCCCATGGCCAACTCGCCATGAGACTATTTTAAATAATTAAATAGAAATGTTAAATTAACAAAAATTATTTTAATTTTTGCCATTCACATTTCATTCTACCCCTCCTTTTGCATTCTTTCTTTAATGATTCTATTCCACCATTTATTTGATATTAATGTAACTCTTGAGAGTTGTTCTGTAGTGAGATAGCTGTGGCAAGTTAAATATCTGGAAGCTTCAACTGGTGCAGAATATGGCTATGCAAACTACGCTAGATTCCCCCAAAAGGGCACATGTAACATCTCTGCTCCATGATGCCGGTTTACTTCTGGGTGTAATTCAAGGCATTGATCATTACCTATAAAGCCCTACATGGCATAAAGCAAGGTGATTTACAGAATCGGTTTTGCCCCATCTCATCAGCCTGTTCCACTCATTCAGGCAGCAAAGACATGCTACAGATCCCATCAGTCAGAGAATTCCAATGAGGGGTCAAAGCAGGTACCCCTGCTTTGTGGAACATCTTGCTTTCAAAGGTGAGGAAAGCCCCTAATCTCTTGGCCTTCCAGAAAGGGGTCAAGATTGGGCTGTGTAGCCCTGCCAGAGGACACAGGGCTCACAGTCATGAAACTGTTGGTCCAATGACAACACCCCCTTCCCTCTGTATTAACAATTTTTAGTTTTCCCATTTTGAATCTCTCCATCTCTTGCAATTTTATAATGTTGTTTTATATTTTATATTTTTAATTCAGATCTTGTTTCTGCCCTGTAGACTCTGAACTTTGTTTGTGGACTACCTTGTGGACTTTGAACTTTGGTTTTGGACTACGGATTTCCTCTTTGCCTGGTGACTATTAGATCTAGCTTGCGGGACTGGGTTTCCCTGACTGTGGGTGACTGCCTTTGGGAAAGTTTGGGGTGGAACATTACCAGCTGTTGTAGGGCCATTTGTTGTGGGATGGGAGTACAATAAAGGAGATGGGTGATTAAGAAGTTTGATATATTAGTAAATAAATGAGCCATGGCATTTATGACTCTCCCTATCCCTGCTCTCTCCAATGCATTTATTAAACAAGCTTTCAACTTCCCAAGGCCTCTTTCTACTCCCTGAGATTCCCCATATTCTCTTTTCACCCCTGAATACCAATATAGCCTCCTCTGCCTGTCACAATCACTCACTTAAGTTGTGAAGATCTGCAGAGCTCAGGAGGTGGGAGAAGGGAAGAACAGGCCTGTATTGCTGGGCCATATGGGAAAACAATGGTGTCTTTTTTTCCCAGTCCAGCCACCCCTGTTACATAGCAGCCCTTTTTTCCCCCCAGCATACATTTTGAAATCCGATCTAAAGGAGTTCTGGACAAAGCAGCCCTCCCCACGCCCCACCAGCTTAAATGTGGAGGAGGACTCCATGGAATATAGTGCAGGGCAAAGCAGGCCCAGCACCTTCGGAAACCTACCAGAGCAGGATGAGGAGAGGAAGTACATAGGTAAGTATGCTGCATCATGTCCATGGTTAGTCATAAGAATGAATGACAGGATGGGCTCTGCAGAATTTGCAGCTTTGAAACACAGTGGTATGTAACTTTTGGTAGTGGAGTCTTGGTAACTTTGAATTGATGTTAAATGAACTAGTGTATCTTGAGGACTATCTATATTTAAACATAAATATTAATTAAGTAAACATTACTTAAAAGAAGAAAATTGACCTTAAAAGGCTGTCATATATCACAGGCCACAAAATCCACAAAATAACAGGGCAGACAACAGGATGCTTTAGAAACAGCACAAGTAATAAGGAATGAAGAAAAAAAAAGCATATTTCTAATTTTTACCATTTTAGAAACAGAGGATGATTGGGGATAAAGAAAGCATTAAAAACTTTTTTTTTCTTCCTGTGAAACTCATGTCACTGTTGACTGGGGATATCTGTTGGGTGGGGTATCTGTTGCTTCTGGTTTTGTAACAAGACATTGAATTGTATTAACTGCTTATCTCTGCTAATAGCAGAGCCCATAATGCAACATCTGGAATCTATAGCATTCCCTTGTATGCAACAAAATATGGATTCAGTACATCAATGACACCTCTACCATAATGAAAAAGGAGCAACAAGAGAACACACACAAAACAATCAACAATATCTTAAAAGGAATAAAGCTCATTAGGGAAAAAGAAAACAGCAACACGTGGCCTTTCCTGCATTCCCTCATCAGCAGAGGCAGTGGTGGCAAATTAGAAAAAAAAAGTCTTATCATAAGTCTACTAAGCTAATCAGGTGTTCGATCACCAAAGTAACAACTCAATCTCCCATAAGAGAAGCTGTGGAAGAACTTTATTTAAGCAAACGCAAACACAATATAGCAACCCTGAATATATACAAAAAGAAACATCTAGAAAAGAATCATCGTGTAACATCTTCCAACAGAATGGATATCCATGCATTTGTAGAATGAATGTTGTGTAATAGTGACAGAAAAGAGGAATGTGACAAGAAGTATAAAGAAGTTTTAGTTGATAGTGAGGATAATATCATCATCCTACACAATAATCTCAGCCATCTCAAGTAAATAGAATTCAGGCATCCATAATCTTCAGCTACAAGCCACAACTACCCACAATGCCAAGTTAAAATGTACATTTAATAAAATTTGTATCAAAAAAAGGCAGTCTTCCAGAGCAATCAACCAGACTTAAAAAATGATTCTGTTACCCAAGACCAATTTTCATTCAGCAATAACAAGCCAGTGTTTCCTTTGAATTCATGCATTCATAATCTTCAGCAACAAGCCACAACTACCCACAATCCCAAGTTAACAAAAACAGTTTCTTCAGCAACTGATGCAGCAATTGCCAATGCAGCAACAATCCAACCATTTTCATTGTCATTACATGGGCAACAATTATTCATTAAAAGAAAAATGGAAAATGACCGCTTGCTAGCATTCAGTATCATGTTTCATGTCATCTTCCCCAAAAGCAACACGTTGCCTTTCCTGCATTTCCTCATCAGCAGAGGCAATGCTGGCAATTTAGAAAAACAGGTCTATCATACTAAGCCAATCAGGTGCTGAACACCAAAGTAACAACTCAATCTCCCATAAGAGAAGCTGTGGAAGAACTCTACTTAAGCAAACACAAACACAATATAGCATCCCTGAATATATACAAAAAGAAACATCTAGAAAAGAACCATCGTATAACATCTTCCAACAGAATAAATATCCATGCATTTGTAGAGTCTGCTGAGTCAAAATAACAAAAATATTATGAAGTTGCAAAAGTTAAGCAAAGTGGCTAGGAGGCCCATCTCCCAGCTAATAGGAATTGCTTATAAAATATTTGTCAATAAAGAAGACAAAAAGTAGAATTGGAGAAGTTCACTCCTGATAGTAAAACCAAGCAGTAGTAGATCTAGGAAGGGTGTGGAATCAAACTAGGACTGCTATCCAGTATCTGTTGGTGTGTGGGCCATATAAAGGCCAGGGAGGTTAGAGTTGGAACCCAATGAATTGAGTATAAACCAAAGGATCCTGTGACAAGCCACAAAATATTCAATACATACTGGAATATCCAGGAAGGAAGATTCCAGAAAAAAATATCTAGGGGAAAAAAGTCAATCCCACAAGTGGGAGTGATTGAATATTGCACGAAAAGAAAACAAACTGGTTGAAATAAAGGCTGTGAAAGGAGGGAGTTTGGTCCTCACACAGCATAGACTTTGCAGGAATTAGCCACTATTTGGGCTGAGGAAACCAGACCCTGTACCCAGGTTGATACTAAAAGCACTAATTGGATTGTTGATATGATGGCTTACGCCCTAGGATCGTGTACGAGCTGAACGGAGCGTAGGCGGGGAAAAAGAAACTGCTATAAGGAATGTGAGAAATCAGTCTTGAAGCAAAAGACCATGGAGTTTTGGAAGCAACAGGAAATGAGGGAGGAGACGAAGATAACAGTAAGGAGGGGCTGATAGGTGGAGGAAGGTTGTACCATGATTTTAAAACTACTGGCTACAAGTGTAACTTTGTTATTGGCTGTTTGTGAATCTTGCTATTGGCTGTTTGTGTATCCGATGTCTTGTGTAACCACCCACTGTGAAAGGTAATAAAAAGGGGAGGCGGCCTTTTGTCTTGGTCACTTCACCCCAAAGGAACCTGCATGCCCGCATACTTCCTTCATTAGGCTATCGTGATGGACCCGCCATGGATTGAGGCATAGTGAATTGCCTCAATGGATAACACAAAAGAGACATTCTTTCAGTTGAAGAGACTTCCACCATGGTAGAAGCAGGAGTCTGCCCTAAGCAGGAGGGCTGCTTTGAAATGAGACCAGGCCCAGATACATATGTCAATATTGTTAAAGAATTGTTGTAGCAACAACAGGAGAAAAGGCAAAGGGTAGTTTGCTGATTCAGCAAAGAGCAGCCATAAAAATCCTGCAGCAAAGCAGCTAGGCCTAGTATATTATGGCCGTGTATCAGAAAGGGCCATGTCTATGCCACCAGCCAATCAACATTGTTTCCAACATGGAGCCTGCGACAGAACTTTCCACTTAAGAGTTTGCCTCCTCCTTTTGGATGAAGAGAGGCTATCCAATCATCAACCAACACCAAATCAATGTCATGAACATCAAGGCAGTCTTCCAGAGCAATCAACAGTACTTAAAAAATGATTCTGTTACCCGACCAATTTTTATTCAGCAATAACAAGCCAGTGTTTCCTTTGAATTCATGCATTCATAATCTTCAGCAACAAGCCACAACTACCCACAATCCCAAGTTAACAAAAACAGTTTCTTCAGCAACTGATGCAGCAATTGCCAATGCAGCAACAATCCAACCATTTTCATTGTCATTACATGGGTAACAATTATTCATTAAAAGAAAAATGGAAAATGACCGCTTGCTAGCATTCAGTATCATATTTCATGTCATCTTCCCCAACAGCAATGCGTTGCCTTTCCTGCATTTCCTCATCAGCAGAGGAAGGGCTGGCAAATTAGAAAAACAGGTCTATCATACTAAGCCAATCAGGTGCTGAACACCAAAGTAACAACTCAATCTCCCATAAGAGAAGCTGTGGAAGAACTCTATTTAAGCAAGCACAAGCACAATATAGCAACCCTGAATATATATTAAAAAAGAAACATCAAGAAAAGAATCATCGTATAACATCTTCCAACAGAATAAATATCCATGCACTTGTAGAGTCTGCTGAGTCAAAGTAACAAAAATATTATGAAGTTGAAAAGTTAAGCAAAGTGGCTAGGAGGCCCATCTCCTAGCTAATAAGAATTGCTTATAAAATATTTGTCAATAAAGAAGACAAAAAGTAGAATTGGATAAGTTCACTCTTGATAGTAAAACCAAGCAGCAGTAGATCTAGGAAGGGTGTGAAATCAAACTAGGACTGCTATCCAGTATCTGTTGGTGTGTGGGTCATATAAAGGCCAGGGAGGTTAGAGTTGGGGTATCTGTTGCTTCTGGTTTTGTAACAAGACATTGAATTGTATTAACTGCTTATCTGTGCTAATAGCAGAGCCCATAATGCAACATCTGGAATCTATAGCATTCCCTTGTATGCAACCAAATATGGATCCAGTACATCAATGACACCTCTACCATAATAAAAAAGGAGCAACAAGAGAACACACACAAAACAATCAACAATATCTTAAAAGGAATAAAGTTCATTAGGGAAAAAGAAAACATGTGTTGTGCATATCTGCAATGTATTCCTCTCTGTGCATCTCTTCTAACCAAAGCTGTAGGAAAAGCTTTTAGTAAAGTCTTAGGAAAAGAAGAAATTATACATTTAATGGTTACAAGATTTTCCAAGCAGGATAATGAAGACCCTTCAGAGTAACAAGAAATAGAAGGGGGGACTGATAGGAGTAAATGAAAGGTCTTCAAAATTTAAAATTGTAAGAAGAATTAATTGAAGAAGAATTAGCTGTAAGAGGAACTATAGTAGCTACAAGAGGAAATAGCTGTTTTAAAGGTAAAACAACATGAATTGAAAAACAGGAGAGACACAACTAAATGAACTGAATAACAGGAAAACTAAAGCGAACTGAATAAAAGAACCTATTGTCTGGGAATGGGACAACATGCCACAGCCAATTTGCTGCAGTCAACGTGCCATGGCTAACTTTCCATGGCCAACTCGCCATGAGACTATTTTAAATAATTAAATAGAAATGTTAAATTAACAAAAATTATTTTAATTTTTGCCATTCACATTTCATTCTACCCCTCCTTTTGCATTCTTTCTTTAATGATTCTATTCCACCATTTATTTGATATTAATGTAACTCTTGAGAGTTGTTCTGTAGTGAGATAGCTGTGGCAAGTTAAATATCTGGAAGCTTCAACTGGTGCAGAATATGGCTATGCAAACTACGCTAGATTCCCCCCAAAGGGCACATGTAACATCTCTGCTCCATGATGCCGGTTTACTTCTGGGTGTAATTCAAGGCATTGATCATTACCTATAAAGCCCTACATGGCATAAAGCAAGGTGATTTACAGAATCGGTTTTGCCCCATCTCATCAGCCTGTTCCACTCATTCAGGCAGCAAAGACATGCTACAGATCCCATCAGTCAGAGAATTCCAATGAGGGGTCAAAGCAGGTACCCCTGCTTTGTGGAACATCTTGCTTTCAAAGGTGAGGAAAGCCCCTAATCTCTTGGCCTTCCAGAAAGGGGTCAAGATTGGGCTGTGTAGCCCTGCCAGAGGACACAGAGGACACAGGGCTCACAGTCATGAAACTGTTGGTCCAATGACAACACCCCCCTTCCCTCTGTATTAACAATTTTTAGTTTTCCCATTTTGGATCTCTCCATCTCTTGCAATTTTATAATGTTTTATATTTTATATTTTTTATTCAGATCTTGTTTCTGCCCTGTGGACTCTGAACTTTGTTTGTGGACTACCTTGTGGACTTTGAACTTTGGTTTTGGACTACGGATTTCCTCTTTGCCTGGTGACTATTAGATCTAGCTTGCGGGACTGGGTTTCCCTGACTGTGGGTGACTGCCTTTGGGAAAGTTTGGGGTGGAACATTACCAGCTGTTGTAGGGCCATTTGTTGTGGGATGGGAGTACAGTAAAGGAGATGGGTGATTAAGAAGTTTGATATATTAGTAAATAAATGAGCCATGGCATTTATGACTCTCCCTATCCCTGCTCTCTCCGCTGCATTTATTAAACAAGCTTTCAACTTCCCAAGGCCTCGTTCTACTCCCTGAGATTCCCCATATTCTCTTTTCACCCCTGAATACCAATATAGCCTCCTCTGCCTGTCACAATCACTCACTTAAGTTGTGAAGATCTGCAGAGCTCAGGAGGTGGGAGAAGGGAAGAACAGGCCTGTATTGCTGGGCCATATGGGAAAACAATGGTGTCTTTTTTTCCCAGTCCAGCCACCCCTGTTACCTAGCAGCCCCTTTTTCCCCCCAGCATACATTTTGAAATCCGATCTAAAGGAGTTCTGGACAAAGCAGCCCTCCCCACGCCCCACCAGCTTAAATGTGGAGGAGGACTCCATGGAATATAGTGCAGGGCAAAGCAGGCCCAGCACCTTCGGAAACCTACCAGAGCAGGATGAGGAGAGGAAGTACATAGGTAAGTATGCTGCATCATGTCCATGGTTAGTCATAAGAATGAATGACAGGATGGGCTCTGCAGAATTTGTAGCTTTGAAACACGGTGGTATGTAACTTTTGGTAGTGGAGTCTTGGTAACTTTGAATTGATGTTAAATGAACTAGTGTATCTTGAGGACTATCTATATTTAAACATAAATATTAATTAAGTAAACATTACTTAAAAGAAGAAAATTGACCTTAAAAGGCTGTCATATATCACAGGCCACAAAATCCACAAAATAACAGGGCAGACAACAGGATGCTTTAGAAACAGCACAAGTAATATGGAATGAAGAAAAAAAAAGCATATTTCTAATTTTTACCATTTTAGAAACAGAGGATGATTGGGGATAAAGAAAGCATTAAAAACTTTTTTTTTTCTTCCTGTGAAACTCATGTCACTGTTGACTGGGGATATCTGTTGGGTGGGGTATCTGTTGCTTCTGGTTTTGTAACAAGACATTGAATTGTATTAACTGCTTATCTCTGCTAATAGCAGAGCCCATAATGCAACATCTGGAATCTATAGCATTCCCTTGTATGCAACAAAATATGGATTCAGTACATCAATGACACCTCTACCATAATGAAAAAGGAGCAACAAGAGAACACACACAAAACAATCAACAATATCTTAAAAGGAATAAAGCTCATTAGGGAAAAAGAAAACAGCAACACGTTGCCTTTCCTGCATTCCCTCATCAGCAGAGGCAGTGGTGGCAAATTAGAAAAAAAAAGTCTTATCATAAGTCTACTAAGCTAATCAGGTGTTCGATCACCAAAGTAACAACTCAATCTCCCATAAGAGAAGCTGTGGAAGAACTTTATTTAAGCAAACGCAAACACAATATAGCAACCCTGAATATATACAAAAAGAAACATCTAGAAAAGAATCATCGTGTAACATCTTCCAACAGAATGGATATCCATGCATTTGTAGAATGAATGTTGTGTAATAGTGACAGAAAAGAGGAATGTGACAAGAAGTATAAAGAAGTTTTAGTTGATAGTGAGGATAATATCATCATCCTACACAATAATCTCAGCCATCTCAAGTAAATAGAATTCAGGCATCCATAATCTTCAGCTACAAGCCACAACTACCCACAATGCCAAGTTAAAATGTACATTTAATAAAATTTGTATCAAAAAAAGGCAGTCTTCCAGAGCAATCAACCAGACTTAAAAAATGATTCTGTTACCCAAGACCAATTTTCATTCAGCAATAACAAGCCAGTGTTTCCTTTGAATTCATGCATTCATAATCTTCAGCAACAAGCCACAACTACCCACAATCCCAAGTTAACAAAAACAGTTTCTTCAGCAACTGATGCAGCAATTGCCAATGCAGCAACAATCCAACCATTTTCATTGTCATTACATGGGCAACAATTATTCATTAAAAGAAAAATGGAAAATGACCGCTTGCTAGCATTCAGTATCATGTTTCATGTCATCTTCCCCAAAAGCAACACGTTGCCTTTCCTGCATTTCCTCATCAGCAGAGGCAATGCTGGCAAATTAGAAAAACAGGTCTATCATACTAAGCCAATCAGGTGCTGAACACCAAAGTAACAACTCAATCTCCCATAAGAGAAGCTGTGGAAGAACTCTACTTAAGCAAACACAAACACAATATAGCATCCCTGAATATATACAAAAAGAAACATCTAGAAAAGAACCATCGTATAACATCTTCCAACAGAATAAATATCCATGCATTTGTAGAGTCTGCTGAGTCAAAATAACAAAAATATTATGAAGTTGCAAAAGTTAAGCAAAGTGGCTAGGAGGCCCATCTCCCAGCTAATAGGAATTGCTTATAAAATATTTGTCAATAAAGAAGACAAAAAGTAGAATTGGAGAAGTTCACTCCTGATAGTAAAACCAAGCAGTAGTAGATCTAGGAAGGGTGTGGAATCAAACTAGGACTGCTATCCAGTATCTGTTGGTGTGTGGGCCATATAAAGGCCAGGGAGGTTAGAGTTGGAACCCAATGAATTGAGTATAAACCAAAGGATCCTGTGACAAGCCACAAAATATTCAATACATACTGGAATATCCAGGAAGGAAGATTCCAGAAAAAAATATCTAGGGGAAAAAAGTCAATCCCACAAGTGGGAGTGATTGAATATTGCACGAAAAGAAAACAAACTGGTTGAAATAAAGGCTGTGAAAGGAGGGAGTTTGGTCCTCACACAGCATAGACTTTGCAGGAATTAGCCACTATTTGGGCTGAGGAAACCAGACCCTGTACCCAGGTTGATACTAAAAGCACTAATTGGATTGTTGATATGATGGCTTATGCCCTAGGATCGTGTACGAGCTGAACGGAGCGTAGGCGGGGAAAAAGAAACTGCTATAAGGAATGTGAGAAATCAGTCTTTTGAAGCAAAAGGCCATGGAGTTTTGGAAGCAACAGGAAATGAGGGAGGAGACGAAGATAAGAGTAAGGAGGGGCTGATAGGTGGAGGAAGGTTGTACCATGATTTTAAAACTACTGGCTACAAGTGTAACTTTGTTATTGGCTGTTTGTGAATCTTGCTATTGGCTGTTTGTGTATCCGATGTCTTGTGTAACCACCCACTGTGAAAGGTAATAAAAAGGGGAGGCGGCCTTTTGTCTTGGTCACTTCACCCCAAAGGAACCTGCATGCCCGCATACTTCCTTCATTAGGCTATCGTGATGGACCCGCCATGGATTGAGGCATAGTGAATTGCCTCAATGGATAACACAAAAGAGACATTCTTTCAGTTGAAGAGACTTCCACCATGGTAGAAGCAGGAGTCTGCCCTAAGCAGGAGGGCTGCTTTGAAATGAGACCAGGCCCAGATACATATGTCAATATTGTTAAAGAATTGTTGTAGCAACAACAGGAGAAAAGGCAAAGGGTAGTTTGCTGATTCAGCAAAGAGCAGCCATAAAAATCCTGCAGCAAAGCAGCTAGGCCTAGTATATTATGGCCGTGTATCAGAAAGGGCCATGTCTATGCCACCAGCCAATCAACATTGTTTCCAACATGGAGCCTGCGACAGAACTTTCCACTTAAGAGTTTGCCACCAAATCAATGTCATGAACATCAAGGCAGTCTTCCAGAGCAATCAACAGTACTTAAAAAATGATTCTGTTACCCGACCAATTTTTATTCAGCAATAACAAGCCAGTGTTTCCTTTGAATTCATGCATTCATAATCTTCAGCAACAAGCCACAACTACCCACAATCCCAAGTTAACAAAAACAGTTTCTTCAGCAACTGATGCAGCAATTGCCAATGCAGCAACAATCCAACCATTTTCATTGTCATTACATGGGTAACAATTATTCATTAAAAGAAAAATGGAAAATGACCGCTTGCTAGCATTCAGTATCATGTTTCATGTCATCTTCCCCAACAGCAATGCGTTGCCTTTCCTGCATTTCCTCATCAGCAGAGGAAGGGCTGGCAAATTAGAAAAACAGGTCTATCATACTAAGCCAATCAGGTGCTGAACACCAAAGTAACAACTCAATCTCCCATAAGAGAAGCTGTGGAAGAACTCTATTTAAGCAAGCACAAGCACAATATAGCAACCCTGAATATATATTAAAAAAGAAACATCAAGAAAAGAATCATCGTATAACATCTTCCAACAGAATAAATATCCATGCACTTGTAGAGTCTGCTGAGTCAAAGTAACAAAAATATTATGAAGTTGAAAAGTTAAGCAAAGTGGCTAGGAGGCCCATCTCCTAGCTAATAAGAATTGCTTATTAAAATATTTGTCAATAAAGAAGACAAAAAGTAGAATTGGATAAGTTCACTCCTGATAGTAAAACCAAGCAGCAGTAGATCTAGGAAGGGTGTGAAATCAAACTAGGACTGCTATCCAGTATCTGTTGGTGTGTGGGTCATATAAAGGCCAGGGAGGTTAGAGTTGGGGTATCTGTTGCTTCTGGTTTTGTAACAAGACATTGAATTGTATTAACTGCTTATCTGTGCTAATAGCAGAGCCCATAATGCAACATCTGGAATCTATAGCATTCCCTTGTATGCAACCAAATATGGATCCAGTACATCAATGACACCTCTACCATAATAAAAAAAGGAGCAACAAGAGAACACACACAAAACAATCAACAATATCTTAAAAGGAATAAAGTTCATTAGGGAAAAAGAAAACATGTGTTGTGCATATCTGCAATGTATTCCTCTCTGTGCATCTGTTCTAACCAAAGCTGTAGGAAAAGCTTTTAGTAAAGTCTTAGGAAAAGAAGAAATTATACATTTAATGGTTACAAGATTTTCCAAGCAGGATAATGAAGACCCTTCAGAGTAACAAGAAATAGAAGGGGGGACTGATAGGAGTAAATGAAAGGTCTTCAAAATTTAAAATTGTAAGAAGAATTAATTGAAGAAGAATTAGCTGTAAGAGGAACTATAGTAGCTACAAGAGGAAATAGCTGTTTTAAAGGTAAAACAACATGAATTGAAAAACAGGAGAGACACAACTAAATGAACTGAATAACAGGAAAACTAAAGCGAACTGAATAAGAGGAAAAGAACCTATTGTCTGGGAATGGGACAACATGCCACAGCCAATTTGCTGCAGTCAACGTGCCATGGCTAACTTTCCATGGCCAACTCGCCATGAGACTATTTTAAATAATTAAATAGAAATGTTAAATTAACAAAAAATATTTTAATTTTTGCCATTCACATTTCATTCTACCCCTCCTTTTGCATTCTTTCTTTAATGATTCTATTCCACCATTTATTTGATATTAATGTAACTCTTGAGAGCTGTTCTGTGGTGAGATAGCTGTGGCAAGTTAAATATCTGGAAGCTTCAACTGGTGCAGAATATGGCTATGCAAACTACGCTAGATTCCCCCAAAAGGGCACATGTAACATCTCTGCTCCATGATGCCGGTTTACTTCTGGGTGTAATTCAAGGCATTGATCATTACCTATAAAGCCCTACATGGCATAAAGCAAGGTGATTTACAGAATCGGTTTTGCCCCATCTCATCAGCCTGTTCCACTCATTCAGGCAGCAAAGACATGCTACAGATCCCATCAGTCAGAGAATTCCAATGAGGGGTCAAAGCAGGTACCCCTGCTTTGTGGAACATCTTGCTTTCAAAGGTGAGGAAAGCCCCTAATCTCTTGGCCTTCCAGAAAGGGGTCAAGATTGGGCTGTGTAGCCCTGCCAGAGGACACAGAGGACACAGGGCTCACAGTCATGAAACTGTTGGTCCAATGACAACACCCCCCTTCCCTCTGTATTAACAATTTTTAGTTTTCCCATCTTGGATCTCTCCATCTCTTGCAATTTTATAATGTTGTTTTATATTTTATATTTTTAATTTCAAATTATTCAGTTTTAGTGTTTTATTGTATTAAATTATATACTGTTCAAAGCCCTCTATCATGGCCCCATCAGATCCTGGTTCAGAGGAAGAGGAGGAGTTGGAACCAGGACCATCCAAGGGGATGGCATGTCTGCTCTGGAGAGTCCAGGGGCTGAGGGAATGTTGTCCCAGGGACTGAGGGGATGCTGGCATAGGAGGGAGTGGCCAGCTAGATGAGGAACTATTTGTCTTCACAAACGCAGGTGTGGATTGGCTGCAGAGAGACAATGGTGATGAGGCAACAGGTCCCCTCTGTTGGTTATGACATCGTATAACATCTTCCAACAGAATGGATATCCATGCATTTGTAGAAGGAATGTTGTGTAATAGTGACAGAAAAGAGGAATGTGATAAGAAGTATAAAGAGGTTTTAGTTGATAGTGAGGATAATTTCATCATCCTACACAATAATCTCAGCCATCTCAAGTAAATTGTCCAATTTGAAAATGGAGAGTAGTTTAGCATCTTTTCATCCTGATTGCAAATATATTCCTAAGGACCTTTCCCAAAAATAATATCAGAAAAGGGGGGTGCTAAAAGGATGAATTGGAAACTTAATGAAGACCCAAATAAAATCATTTTATAGGATGCTACTCATAAAATTAAATAGAAAGAAGGCTAATGAATTATCCTTAAAGTAAACTAGAGTGAGACCGTCAATTGGACCAAAAATGTTTGTTTATATCCCATTCTCCATCTCTCTTGATGATTTATATAATTAGAAAAACTATGTCCAAACATAAAGACAAAATTTTGAAAAGAAACAGTTTGTTTGTATTTTTCCCCAAAAATATCTAATCCAAATTGAGTTAGATTTTTTTACACACCTAGATCCAGAGGATTTAGCAAATATGCACCTGCTGAGTCTGCTGTTTTTAAATCAAAGTAACAAAAATATTATGAAGTTGAAAAGTTAAGCAAAGTGGCTAGGAGGCCCATCTCCTAGCTAATGGGAATTGCTTATAAAATATTTGTCAATAAAGAAGACAAAAAGTAGAATTGGATAAGTTCACTCTTGATAGTAAAACCAAGCAGCAGTAGATCTAGGAAGGGTGTGAAATCAAACTAGGACTGCTATCCAGTATCTGTTGGTGTGTGGGTCATATAAAGGCCAGGGAGGTTAGAGTTGGGGTATCTGTTGCTTCTGGTTTTGTAACAAGACATTGAATTGTATTAACTGCTTATCTGTGCTAATAGCAGAGCCCATAATGCAACATCTGGAATATATAGCATTCCCTTGTATGCAACCAAATATGGATCCAGTACATCAATGACACCTCTACCATAATAAAAAAGGAGCAACAAGAGAACACACACAAAACAATCAACAATATCTTAAAAGGAATAAAGTTCATTGGGGAAAAAAAAAACAGCAACAAGTTGGCTTTCCTGCATTTCCTCATCAGGTGCTGAACACCAAAGTAACAACTCAATCTCCCATAAGAGAAGTTGTGGAAGAACTCTACTTAAGCAAACACAAACACAATATAGCAACCCTGAATATATATTAAAAAAAAATCAAGAAAAGAATCATCGTATAACATCTTCCAACAGAATAAATATCCATGCATTTGTAGAGTCAGCTGAGTCAAAATAACAAAAATATTATGAAGTTGCAAAAGTTAAGCAAAGTGGCTAGGAGGCCCATCTCCCAGCTAATAGGAATTGCTTATAAAATATTTGTCAATAAAGAAGACAAAAAGTAGAATTGGAGAAGTTCACTCCTGATAGTAAAACCAAGCAGTAGTAGATCTAGGAAGGGTGTGGAATCAAACTAGGACTGCTATCCAGTATCTGTTGGTGTGTGGGCCATATAAAGGCCA
Organism: Bothrops alternatus; assembly: GCA_034064705.1. Classification (NCBI taxonomy): domain Eukaryota; kingdom Metazoa; phylum Chordata; class Lepidosauria; order Squamata; family Viperidae; genus Bothrops; species Bothrops alternatus. Next base: position 1,091,159 of record JARGCV010000058.1, on the reverse strand, counting down.
GGGAGGTTAGAGTTGGAACCCAATGAATTGAGTATAAACCAAAGGATCCTGTGACAAGCCACAAAATATTCAATACATACTGGAATATCCAGGAAGGAAGATTCCAGAAAAAAATATCTAGGGGAAAAAAGTCAATCCCACAAGTGGGAGTGATTGAATATTGCACGAAAAGAAAACAAACTGGTTGAAATAAAGGCTGTGAAAGGAGGGAGTTTGGTCCTCACACAGCATAGACTTTGCAGGAATTAGCCACTATTTGGGCTGAGGAAACCAGACCCTGTACCCAGGTTGATACTAAAAGCACTAATTGGATTGTTGATATGATGGCTTATGCCCTAGGATCGTGTACGAGCTGAACGGAGCGTAGGCGGGGAAAAAGAAACTGCTATAAGGAATGTGAGAAATCAGTCTTGAAGCAAAAGACCATGGAGTTTTGGAAGCAACAGGAAATGAGGGAGGAGACGAAGATAAGAGTAAGGAGGGGCTGATAGGTGGAGGAAGGTTGTACCATGATTTTAAAACTACTGGCTACAAGTGTAACTTTTGTTATTGGCTGTTTGTGAATCTTGCTATTGGCTGTTTGTGTATCCGATGTCTTGTGTAACCACCCACTGTGAAAGGTAATAAAAAGGGGAGGCGGCCTTTTGTCTTGGTCACTTCACCCCAAAGGAACCTGCATGCCCGCATACTTCCTTCATTAGGCTATCGTGATGGACCCGCCATGGATTGAGGCATAGTGAATTGCCTCAATGGATAACACAAAAGAGACATTCTTTCAGTTGAAGAGACTTCCACCATGGTAGAAGCAGGAGTCTGCCCTAAGCAGGAGGGCTGCTTTGAAATGAGACCAGGCCCAGATACATATGTCAATATTGTTAAAGAATTGTTGTAGCAACAACAGGAGAAAAGGCAAAGGGTAGTTTGCTGATTCAGCAAAGAGCAGCCATAAAAATCCTGCAGCAAAGCAGCTAGGCCTAGTATATTATGGCCGTGTATCAGAAAGGGCCATGTCTATGCCACCAGCCAATCAACATTGTTTCCAACATGGAGCCTGCGACAGAACTTTCCACTTAAGAGTTTGCCTCCTCCTTTTGGATGAAGAGAGGCTATCCAATCATCAACCAACACCAAATCAATGTCATGAACATCAAGGCAGTCTTCCAGAGCAATCAACAGTACTTAAAAAATGATTCTGTTACCCGACCAATTTTTATTCAGCAATAACAAGCCAGTGTTTCCTTTGAATTCATGCATTCATAATCTTCAGCAACAAGCCACAACTACCCACAATCCCAAGTTAACAAAAACAGTTTCTTCAGCAACTGATGCAGCAATTGCCAATGCAGCAACAATCCAACCATTTTCATTGTCATTACATGGGTAACAATTATTCATTAAAAGAAAAATGGAAAATGACCGCTTGCTAGCATTCAGTATCATGTTTCATGTCATCTTCCCCAACAGCAATGCGTTGCCTTTCCTGCATTTCCTCATCAGCAGAGGAAGGGCTGGCAAATTAGAAAAACAGGTCTATCATACTAAGCCAATCAGGTGCTGAACACCAAAGTAACAACTCAATCTCCCATAAGAGAAGCTGTGGAAGAACTCTATTTAAGCAAGCACAAGCACAATATAGCAACCCTGAATATATATTAAAAAAGAAACATCAAGAAAAGAATCATCGTATAACATCTTCCAACAGAATAAATATCCATGCACTTGTAGAGTCTGCTGAGTCAAAGTAACAAAAATATTATGAAGTTATATTATGAAAAGTTAAGCAAAGTGGCTAGGAGGCCCATCTCCTAGCTAATAAGAATTGCTTATTAAAATATTTGTCAATAAAGAAGACAAAAAGTAGAATTGGATAAGTTCACTCCTGATAGTAAAACCAAGCAGCAGTAGATCTAGGAAGGGTGTGAAATCAAACTAGGACTGCTATCCAGTATCTGTTGGTGTGTGGGTCATATAAAGGCCAGGGAGGTTAGAGTTGGGGTATCTGTTGCTTCTGGTTTTGTAACAAGACATTGAATTGTATTAACTGCTTATCTGTGCTAATAGCAGAGCCCATAATGCAACATCTGGAATCTATAGCATTCCCTTGTATGCAACCAAATATGGATCCAGTACATCAATGACACCTCTACCATAATAAAAAAAGGAGCAACAAGAGAACACACACAAAACAATCAACAATATCTTAAAAGGAATAAAGTTCATTAGGGAAAAAGAAAACATGTGTTGTGCATATCTGCAATGTATTCCTCTCTGTGCATCTGTTCTAACCAAAGCTGTAGGAAAAGCTTTTAGTAAAGTCTTAGGAAAAGAAGAAATTATACATTTAATGGTTACAAGATTTTCCAAGCAGGATAATGAAGACCCTTCAGAGTAACAAGAAATAGAAGGGGGGACTGATAGGAGTAAATGAAAGGTCTTCAAAATTTAAAATTGTAAGAAGAATTAATTGAAGAAGAATTAGCTGTAAGAGGAACTATAGTAGCTACAAGAGGAAATAGCTGTTTTAAAGGTAAAACAACATGAATTGAAAAACAGGAGAGACTGAACTAAATGAACTGAATAACAGGAAAACTAAAGCGAACTGAATAAGAGGAAAAGAACCTATTGTCTGGGAATGGGACAACATGCCACAGCCAATTTGCTGCAGTCAACGTGCCATGGCTAACTTTCCATGGCCAACTCGCCATGAGACTATTTTAAATAATTAAATAGAAATGTTAAATTAACAAAAAATATTTTAATTTTTGCCATTCACATTTCATTCTATCCCTCCTTTTGCATTCTTTCTTTAATGATTCTATTCCACCATTTATTTGATATTAATGTAACTCTTGAGAGCTGTTCTGTGGTGAGATAGCTGTGGCAAGTTAAATATCTGGAAGCTTCAACTGGTGCAGAATATGGCTATGCAAACTACGCTAGATTCCCCCAAAAGGGCACATGTAACATCTCTGCTCCATGATGCCGGTTTACTTCTGGGTGTAATTCAAGGCATTGATCATTACCTATAAAGCCCTACATGGCATAAAGCAAGGTGATTTACAGAATCGGTTTTGCCCCATCTCATCAGCCTGTTCCACTCATTCAGGCAGCAAAGACATGCTACAGATCCCATCAGTCAGAGAATTCCAATGAGGGGTCAAAGCAGGTACCCCTGCTTTGTGGAACATCTTGCTTTCAAAGGTGAGGAAAGCCCCTAATCTCTTGGCCTTCCAGAAAGGGGTCAAGATTGGGCTGTGTAGCCCTGCCAGAGGACACAGAGGACACAGGGCTCACAGTCATGAAACTGTTGGTCCAATGACAACACCCCCCTTCCCTCTGTATTAACAATTTTTAGTTTTCCCATCTTGGATCTCTCCATCTCTTGCAATTTTATAATGTTGTTTTATATTTTATATTTTTAATTCAGATCTTGTTTCTGCACTGTGGACTCTGAACTTTGTTTGTGGACTACCTTGTGGACTTTGAACTCTGGTTTTGGACTACGGATTTCCTCTTTGCCTGGTGACTATTAGATCTAGCTTGCGGGACTGGGTTTCCCTGACTGTGGGTGACTGCCTTTGGGAAAGTTTGGGGTGGAACATTCCCAGCTGTTGTAGGGCCATTTGTTGTGGGATGGGAGTACAATAAAGGACTCCCTGGATCATAAGGGAGATGGGTGATTAAGAAGTTTGATATATTAGTAAATAAATGAGCCATGGCATTTATGACTCTCCCTATCCCTGCTCTCTCCAATGCATTTATTAAACAAGCTTTCAACTTCCCAAGGCCTCTTTCGACTCCCTGAGATTCCCCATATTCTCTTTTCACCCCTGAATACCAATATAGTCTCCTCTGCCTGTCACAATCACTCACTTAAGTTGTGAAGATCTGCAGAGCTCAGGAGGTGGGAGAAGGGAAGAACAGGCCTGTATTGCTGGGCCATATGGGAAAATAATGGTGTCTTTTTTTCCCAGTCCAGCCACCCCTGTTACCTAGCAGCCCTTTTTCCCCCCCAGCATACATTTTGAAATCTGATCTACAGGAGTTCTGGACAAAGCAGCCCTCCCCACGCCCCACCAGCTTAAATGTGGAGGAGGACTCCATGGAATATAGTGCAGGGCAAAGCAGGCCCAGCACCTTCGGAAACCTACCAGAGCAGGATGAGGAGAGGAAGTACATAGGTAAGTATGCTGCATCATGTCCATGGTTAGTCATAAGAATGAATGACAGGATGGGCTCTGCAGAATTTGCAGCTTTGAAACACAGTGGTATGTAACTTTTGGTAGTGGAGTCTTGGTAACTTTGAATTGATGTTAAATGACCTAGTGTATCTTGAAGACTATCTATATTTAAACATAAATAGTAATTAAGTAAACATTACTTAAAAGAAGAAAATTGACCTTAAAAGGCTGTCAGATATCACAGGCCACAAAATCCACAAAATAACAGGGCAGACAACAGGATGCTTTAGAAACAGCACAAGTAATATGGAATGAAGAAAAAAAAAGCATATTTCTAATTTTTACCATTTTGGAAACAGAGGATGATTGGGGATAAAGAAGGCACTAAAAACTTTTTTTTTCTTCCTGTGAAACTCATGTCACTGTTGACTGGGGATATCTGTTGGGTGGGGTATCTGTTGCTTCTGGTTTTGTAACAAGACATTGAATTGTATTAACTGCTTATCTCTAATAGCAGAGCCCATAATGCAATATCTGGAATATATAGCATTCCCTTGTATGCAACAAAATATGGATTCAGTACATCAATGACACCTCTACCATAATGAAAAAGGAGCAACAAGAGAACACACACAAAACAATCAACAATATCTTAAAAGGAATAAAGCTCATTAGGGAAAAAGAAAACAGCAACACGTGGCCTTTCCTGCATTCCCTCATCAGCAGAGGCAGTGGTGGCAAATTAGAAAAAAAAAGTCTTATCATAAGTCTACTAAGCTAATCAGGTGTTCGATCACCAAAGTAACAACTCAATCTCCCATAAGAGAAGCTGTGGAAGAACTTTATTTAAGCAAACGCAAACACAATATAGCAACCCTGAATATATAAAAAAGAAACATCTAGAAAAGAATCATCGTGTAACATCTTCCAACAGAATGGATATCCATGCATTTGTAGAACGAATGTTGTGTAATAGTGACAGAAAAGAGAAATGTGACAAGAAGTATAAAGAAGTTTTAGTTGATAGTGAGGATAATATCATCATCCTACACAATAATCTCAGCCATCTCAAGTAAATAGAATTCAGGCATCCATAATCTTCAGCTACAAGCCACAACTACCCACAATCCCAAGTTAAAATGTACATTTAATAAAATTTGTATCAAAAAAGGCAGTCTTCCAGAGCAATCAACCAGACTTAAAAAATGATTCTGTTACCCAAGACCAATTTTCATTCAGCAATAACAAGCCAGTGTTTCCTTTGAATTCATGCATTCATAATCTTCAGCAACAAGCCACAACTACCCACAATCCCAAGTTAACAAAAACAGTTTCTTCAGCAACTGATGCAGCAACAATCCAACCATTTTCATTGTCATTACATGGGCAACAATTATTCATTAAAAGAAAAATGGAAAATGACCGCTTGCTAGCATTCAATATCATGTTTCATGTCATCTTCCCCAAAAGCAACCCGTTGCCTTTCCTGCATTTCCTCATCAGCAGAGGCAGTGCTGGCAAATTAGAAAAACAGGTCTATCATACTAAGCCAATCAGGTGCTGAACACCAAAGTAACAACTCAATCTCCCATAAGAGAAGCTGTGGAAGAACTCTATTTAAGCAAACACAAACACAATATAGCAACCCTGAATATATATATAAAAGAAACATTTAGAAAAGAATCATCGTATAACATCTTCCAACAGAATAAATATCCATGCACTTGTAGAGTCTGCTGAGTCAAAGTAACAAAAATATTATGAAGTTGCAAAAGTTAAGCAAAGTGGCTAGGAGGCCCATCTCCCAGCTAATAGGAATTGCTTATAAAATATTTGTCAATAAAGAAGAGACAAAAAGTAGAATTGGAGAAGTTCACTCCTGATAGTAAAACCAAGCAGTAGTAGATCTAGGAAGGGTGTGGAATCAAACTAGGACTGCTATCCAGTATCTGTTGGTGTGTGGGCCATATAAAGGCCAGGGAGGTTAGAGTTGGAACCCAATGAATTGAGTATAAACCAAAGGATCCTGTGACAAAGTGGTGGAAGCCACAAAATATTCAATACATATTGGGATATCCAGGAAGGGTAATGGGATATCCAGGAAGGAAGATTCCAGAAAAAAATATCTAGGGAAAAAAAGTCAGCCCCACAAGTGGGAGTGATTGAATATTGCACGAAAAGAAAACAAACTGGTTGAAATAAAGGCTGTGAAAGGAGGGAGTTTGGTCCTCACACAGCATAGACTTTGCAGGAATTAGCCACTATATGGGCTGAGGAAACCAGACCCTGTACCCAGGTTGATACTAAAAGCACTAATATGGATAACACAAAAGAGACATTCTTTCAGTTGAAGAGACTTCCACCATGGTAGAAGCAGGAGTCCGCCCTAAGCAGGAGGGCTGCTTTGAAATGAGACTAGGCCCAGATACATATGTCAATATTGTTAAAGAATTGTTGTAGCAACAACAGGAGAAAAGGCAAAGGGTAGTTTGCTGATTCAGCAAAGAGCAGCCATAAAAATCCTGCAGCAAAGCAGCTAGGCCTAGTATATTATGGCCGTGTATCAGAAAGGGCCATGTCTATGCCACCAGCCAATCAACATTGTTTCCAACATGGAGCCTGCGACAGAACTTTCCACTTAAGAGTTTGCCTCCTCCTTTTGGATGAAGAGAGGCTATCCAATCATCAACCAACACCAAATCAATGTCATGAACATCAAGGCAGTCTTCCAGAGCAATCAACCAGACTTAAAAAATGATTCTGTTACCCAAAACCAATTTTCATTCAGCAATAACAAGCCAGTGTTTCCTTTGAATTCATGCATTCATAATCTTCAGCAACAAGCCACAACTACCCACAATCCCAAGTTAACAAAAACAGTTTCTTCAGCAACTGATGCAGCAACAATCCAACCATTTTCATTGTCATTACATGGGCAACAATTATTCATTAAAAGAAAAATGGAAAATGACCGCTTGCTAGCATTCAGTATCATGTTTCATGTCATCTTCGCCAAGCAAAAATATCATGGATCCTGGGAACTCATTCTATTTTATGCATTCTCAGTCAATCATAGAACCTCCTCTATGACTGGACATAGAATATTGCTTCAAAATAATCTGATCTTTCCCCCAATGAATTAGGTCCAGAAGAGCTGACCAAAGTAGTTGAACCTTCCCCCTATCCATTGCATTGGAAGTGAAGAGTTTTCTGTAATGAAACTTTAATCAAAAGTAATATTTAAGTTTTGATACTTATCTAGAACCTATGAACATGTCAAAAAAGGGGAGAGAAGGCCTGGAGTTTGGATATAGGTTCACAAAGGAGCTTCAATCAGAGCTATACTCCACAGTGAACTAATGTTAGATGCACAGAAGCTTGTCATGTACTAAGATTCAGCAACTTAGATCAGATAAACAGAAGCTTGAAGATAATAACAACAATAATAAAGTTGGAAGGGACCTTGGAGGTCATCAAGTCCAACCCCCTGCTCAGGCAGGAAACCCTATATCATCAATCTTGGTCAGATGTCTTCAAGGTATTGCCATTCAATATTATAAAAGACCCAGAGGCAGACCATTAGGGGCTGAAAATCCTTTTCAAACTAACAATTTGAATGAAAAGAACTGGCAGGGAAAATGGGATTTATGTTTTACTGCTTCTTATGTTTATTAACAATGTTTAGAGTTGAGGGGTTAATAGGGACCAACTTCCTCTCTAGTTTAGAGAAATCCCTCCCTAGCCAGGAAAATCCTGAACACCATTGATTTCTATCTCACAGGGGGAAAATCTGTCACAAGGGATGCTACACATTCTCGTATCATTCAAATCAAATCTATAAGATCCTGGGAAACTTTGATATTTGACACCATATTTGATTGGGGATTGGCCACCAGGGATGGGGATGAAATCATATTTATATTGAATATTGCCACAGTGACTGCAGCAGAGAGCCGTTTTACAATGTTCAATTTCTCCCAACCAGAATATAGAATTCAAACATAACCTTTACTTAACAACATTCCTACTGTAGTGCAATGACAGAGGAAATGTCATGCACCTTTTTCCATATCAAATTGCCCTTTGGGTGGTTTCTCCTTTGTGGGAAATAAGCATACTCGTATATCCCCACCAATTCTACTGGAGGCCCTTTCACCTTAGATAGGATAACTGCCATTCTCCCTCCCTCCAGAAGCAGCAACATGAAAAGGGGAGTCTCCAACTCATCATTCCAGACTATCTCTTATACAGACTTATGTTGAAAAATCCAATATGTCTCCCTCACTATTTCTTTGGTAGGTTTTCCAGGATTGGTACCCTAGAACATCAATAGTTCAGCTTACACAGCTGCTAAAAGCCTGAAACCAACTTCACAAGCCTTCACCACCGACAGTTCAACAGTTTGTGAACCTTTGGTAGAAAATGAAAATAATCTTCTGTCTGCTATAGCACAGGCAAGAATTGAAGAATTTAAAGGAATGTGTTGCTTCAACCTGTTTGAAGACACTAAGTAATAGAAGGGGGTGCTAATTTCTTAATTTGATATTGTTCCAAACATACTTTTTAGATGGTTGCAGTTGGAGCTAAACATGGGTGTTTGTTTGCTGGGCTAGAAAGAAAGAGAAAACAGCTTCTGTGTGGCCACATCCAATTATGATCTTCTTGAAGGTCAACAGAAGCCCTTAAATTAAATATGAAAATAAATTGAAAAGCAGCAAAGAGTATAATAATATACTGATGTAATATTTTGGAGTGCCAGTCACAAATTGCATAGTCATATATCTTTTGCTATAAGATATTATTCCCAAAGGCTGTCCAAAATGTAGTCATTTTGGAAAATTCATTAAAAAAATACTTCTGCTTTATAATAAAATAAAATCAATTTATGGAGGTGGAGGTGAAGCATTCTAAAAGTAAGCACTAACAGTAATGAATGTTTAATCATTAATACTGTCAAAGCTGAAAAAAAAATCAGCTTTCACCTAATGGACAGAAACAGAAAAAATAGAGTGTTGCACACTATCGTCCCTATTAAGGAAGACAAATAAAAAAGCTGGAAAAGTTGGCTTCATATACAAAACTACATTTACAACCATAAGTACTTTTAAAGTAGGCTTTTTATTAATAGATTTATTCATTCTTTATCAAAAGGTAATGATTTCTAGTGTTTTGAGAATGTTTGCTACAAAACCAGGAAAACTACTGAGTGGTGCTTAAAGAATGACATAATATTATGTATGTAAGAAATAAAGACACTTTAAAACTCTTTGAGATAAATTGTGTACCTGGAAGAGCATGAGGGAGAGTTTTGGTAACACTGAGCCAGAGAGAGGCCTGGATTAAGAAACTGTACAGTCCTGAACTGGACAGAGGAGGGGGAAAGAGGTTCAGGGTAGTCACACCAGGATCCAGTCCATGACTTTATGACTACAGTTGAGTCTAGAATTTCCATTACTAAGTAAGGCAGTTGTTAAATGAGTCACACCCAATTTTATGATCGTATTTTGCTGTAAGTTAACTGAACCATTGCAGTTGTTAAGTGAAACATGCAGTTGTTAAGTGAAACCAGCTTCCTCTACTGACATGTCATAAGCTGATTGGTAAGGTTGTGGACCCAGCAGCTGAGTCCGAGGAATAAGAGGAGGAGGAGGGGCTTGGATTGACATCAGAGTCAGAGGAAGACTCTGAGGAGCTCCAAGACTTACAGTCTGACAAGGAGCCTGGCCCCTCTACTGGCGCTCAGGCTGAGACACAGCTGTGCTGGGAGTCTGAATTGGACAATGATGAATCACAGCTGGGAGATATCCAGGATGCATGAAAATGGCAGCAAGAAAGAGAGTAGTACAGAGCAATGCAATGGGGCGGCTCCAAAGGCAAAGGAGGAGGCATTAGTAAGCCACACCTTGGCTATATAATAAAAGGAAAGGTGTGGGAGGTGCTGGTTGCCAAAGGCAACCGTTTGTGTTGAGGATCGAGTTTCTGTGAACTCTGTTTGCCTTGGACATTGACTCAGGTCTGTGAATAATAAAAGGGGATAGGTTTTTTTTCCCTGCAGAGGGGTTTCTCCTTGTGAGTTTAACAAGGACTCATGTAGGCTGGGACAGAACATTCGGCAACCCCCACCAGAGTGACAGCAGGGCCCATGCAAAGAGATTCTACCACCACACCAGGGGGTGGCAGAGGAGCAGGTACCGCAGAAGGAAGGCCCCACTACTAGCCTTTGAAGTTTGATGGGGATTCCCAGTAGCTGGAATTTTCCTGGCCCATGTCCTAACTTACATGCAGGAGTATGGGCCAGACATCTCCATTGAAAGGCACCAAAGTGAAGTGTGTCACCCTGGCATTGGATGGGGCAGCCGCTCACTGGATGGTGAACCTTCACAACACAAATGCTTCTGAGCTGAGAAACATTAATCATTTTATGATCATGCTCCACCGCCGGTTTAAGTAGATTCTACTTGACTCTACTGCAACCACTACCTCTCAGTAAAAGTCGTTGTGATTAATCACATGATGTCAAGAGTTGTGCTTTCTTGAGGGGGACAGTTGAGGTAGGTCCTTACAATAAGTACAAAACAATAAAGAATTCAACTTGGAAGAAATATTATGTATTATTCTTGGTTTTGAGCCTGAACAGTAGCATTGATTAATGTGGCTTCCCACATTTCTAATATCTAGAAATGATATTGTACTTTAACTGTGCGCAAATTTTGAGATTCAAGTAAATCCATGAATATTTTCTCCTGAAAGTCCAACTGAATTCTCTCCTAATCACACACATTTCATGTTTTGTTTCCAAATCATACTTCTCACCAAGTACAGATCATTGAAATGCTTTTGTAACCTCCTATCATGAATATTCTGAACTTTGGATATACCTTGTCTAGTAATCACTGGCACAATTATTTCTAATTTTTTCTAAAAAGGCTTTGAGGATGAAGAGAGGCCAGGAGGGAATGCAATGAAACAGGACCTTCTAAAACTGTATAAGGAAAGCAGTTAGTAAGATTTGCCAAATAAAAACTGAAGTACTGAGCTATAAAAATAGTAGAAAAAAATCAATTGTTGGATCCAGATAATTCAGCTAAATTTCAATTGATGGTTGGGATATATACATATATTTCTTTACAAATGCTTTTAAATAGGCTAAGAAGCATGCAAATATGGGCTATCTTTTGTTATTTGAAAACCAAAGAGTAGGCTGGTCAATTGGGAGACAATCTTCCTTTTTTCCCATTCCATCCAAGTTATTTATTGGTTTTGGAGAAGCAGAATATTGCTAGATCAAAATGACTGACTTAGGGCAGCAGATTTTATAATATCCAGAGTTTGCTTAATCCTCTGAAAATACCAGAATAGGAGTATTTGGTCATTTCTCTGCTAACAATTTATAGCATCCAGCTATAAATAACAGCAAATAACAGACTTTTATTTAAAAATGGCTGAGAAAGGCTATGAAAATGCTACAGATCTTTATTGAGGAAGTGACCTTGTTTGCTTTAGCTTCTCTGCTACTGGTATGATTAATATACTGTATAGCATGTATATTGAGCACAATTAGACTGTTTTATTATTTATTTATCTGTCATTTGTTATTATACTTATCTGTCATTTGTTATTATACTATTTACTTTCCACCTTTTTTCAAAACAGCTCAAGGGGATATATATGAAACAATCCTGGTTTTTACCCTGTGAAATCAACTACCGGTAGGAACTAAGAAAAATGACTGCTGCACTGGGTGTGTCAAATAACAAAATACCAATTTATAGGAGGTAAATTGGCAAACACAATCATTTTTAATGTTTTCATTAGACCAGGCTAAAGCCACCTAAATCCATTGGTTAGAAAAAGATCACTGATTTAGCATTTCATTTTGAACGGATGGCTCAACTGAAGCTTTATTTTATAAAAATGCTCCACTATGATCTTTATTCTAGAAAACTTTTCAATGACCATTTTATAAAATAAACAATTAAGGGTTTTAAATAAAAAGCCACTGCTGTTAATTGACTTTCATCTGCTAACTGAAGCTGAGAAAGTTAGAAGGGAATATCTAGTGAAGAACAACTCCTTCTGCTACCTAGAATCCCATGTACAAAATAACAGCAACATCAAATACAAATACAAAGTGAGTGCCAAGAATGAAGAAAGCATGAAGATCAGGGCTGTGCTCTGTGATAGATGCATGCCAATCCACCTAACATTGAAGTTATATAAAACAATGGTGCACCCAGGAGTTCTATATAGTTCAGAGTCCTGACCAGTCACCGAAGGTGTTGAGTGCACTTTGCATGCCTTGGAAATGCACATGCTTCATTGGTTGTTAGGCGTTTGCCTCACTGACCATGTCAGCAGTGGCACAGTTTGGAAGAAAATAGGCACCATGCCACCATGAGAGAAAATGTGGAATAAACACTTACAGTGGTATGGCCATGTTCTACAAGCTGTACCCCACATCATTGCCTACATAGCCCTTCACTTTCAATATAGAAGGCAAGTCCCCATGTGGAAGGCCAAAGCAAAGGTGGCGAGATACAATGAATGATTTGAAAAATTCCAGTTGGACCTTGATGCTGCCTTTGATCACTCAAGATGATGCTTGTTGACCCAAAAAGCAGACCTTGCTCCTCAGAAAAAAATACAGTGATGATGATGATGATGATTGACCAAGACCCTTTTCTGTATTGAAAGATGCAGGGAACATATTCAACAAATAGATTTAGTTGATATCAATTGCCAGGATAAAATGTAAACATGAGCCCAAATCAATATTCTGATGATTGCATCCATGTCATTATTATGGAAGTAGTTTATCACCAACTTCTTCTAGGACTTTTAATTCCTCAGTCTAGGCAATAGCCCTGGAATACCTAATCTAAGTATTAACCAGGGCCAAGTCTGTGGAAGTACCAACAACATGGACTTTGTAGTATTGTTGCACTTGCTAACATAATTATTTATAGACAACTATAATCTGTCTCATACTATCTATCTCTAACTGTATAATAGATAACAAGGTTATCAGACATATCCTAGTATATGTTTATAATCAGTGATAAGGTTTACATGTGGTTCAGAAGGGTTGACATTAATATATATTGTGCATTAAAATTTGACTGATTTTTGCATTTTAGTGTGGACTTCTCCTTAATAATGCATTTGAGGACATTCTAGTCAGGGGGAAAGTCCCATGAAGTTCTACACGCTTCTACTCAATGAAATTTAAGATTTAATACAGCATATGCATTTTGAACTACAAAGGAGGTGACGTTGTTGCTAAATGTGTGCTAAAATGGTTTTCTTTTTCCTTAAAGCCAAAGAAAAGAAGCTAAACTTTTATAAGAGATCCAATTTGGTCTAGTGGTTAAGGCACCAGGCTAGAAAACAGGAGACAGAGTTCAAATCCTGCCTTAGTCATCTCCCAGCCCTAGGAAAGACACTAGCAAGCCACTTCTGAAAATGTTGCCAAGCAAGCTGCAGGGTCCCTTCTAGGTAGTTGCTAGGAATCAAAATGGAATCAAAAGCATAAGAAAATTCTGGGGATGATCCCCACTTTATTTTGATCCCCAATTTACTTTTTTCCAAAAAATGTTATGAATGTTTTGAACATTTTCCTACCATTTTAAAGTATGAGGGTTGCTTTAGTGCTCTGAAAGCAAGAGTCCTGATTTTTTTTTTTTTAAGTCTGTCAGATTTGGAGGAGTTTGGGGGATACTTGCTTCTCACTCTAGTACAAAAGTGATTGTAGTGCATGAGCTGGACTTTAAGCTTCTTTCATTCTGAATCTAGGAATGTTTCTTGTGAATTTCCTTTCCTACAGTTAGGAAGAGATGGTTGTTTCTCCAAAAAGATTTAGCAGTGGAGAAGGGAAGGCATATCTTTTGTCTTCCCAGCTGTCCTACTGCTACCTGCTTGGCAACCCAATCCTTTGCCTTGCACAAAAATATTCCATACTTGTTGGCTCAATATTGTTTGGTTAGAAAAGGTTTTTAAAAGTGTGCGAAATTTTATCTATATTTTTTCAGTTTATACCCCTAAATAGATTGTGATAATCAGTTTACTGGGTATATCTCTGCCCTTTAACATGACATCCATTCATGCACTAAAAGGAATCTTTCTCATGTATCCGAAGGCTTGGACAGTGAAGGACAGATATGAATTCACTTTTTATTCTTCAAATAAATGGATTGAAATGAAATACCAGCTAATGAAGATGGATTCAAAGCATCTTCTAATTTATTATATCCATTTGCACTTCAAAGGTGAAGACAATTCCCCCAGGTAAGCCAAAAGATTGGGTACCCATGATATAGTCATTGCAGGCTTTTGAATATTGTACAAAATCCATAGGTTGATGCAGACAGCTAGTAATATGGCCTCGTAAAATTTGATAATATAAAAAAAATAATTGTTATTTGCATAAACTATATAATATTTTATACAGGGTGTGATGGCTCAGTGGTTAAAAGATGCTGAGCTTGTCAGCTAAAAAGCTGACAGCCCTGGTTCAAGACCCAAGCACCACACAAGGGGGTGAGTTCCCATTACTTCTCCAGACAATGTTGGCTTTCCTTGGTCAAAAAATAGAGATCGCACCCTAGAGTCAGAAATAAACAGGCAGGGGAAAACTTTAACTTTACTTTTATATTTTATATGTGGCCCAAGACAATCCTTTTCACTCAATGCAGCTCAAGCAAGCCAAAAGGTTGAACACTCACAATATAGTCACTGCAGGCTTTTGAACATTGTACAAATTGCCAGCCCAAAACAGAGAGGACCACAGGTTTGAAAGAGGGTTCCAAAAGCTCAACTATGCTAAAATTGAACAGACCTCTATCAATGGGGGGGGGAGAGGGAGAGGGTGGAATATGACACCCACTTATCTCCCATCTGCAATGCAGTCCTTTCACCAGTTCCAAGAAGGTTCTATACCCATTCGCACTGTGATTCATAATGACTCTGAGGAAACAAACTCCCAAATGGCCTCAACAACTTTCAGAATGCTAACAGCCAGATGACTGCATAGAATATTAAATGCTTCCATTTCCTAATATTCAGTCATTCCAGAAAAATTAACATGGGTGAGAAACAAAATGTTTTCCAGGAATTCCAGTTGCCTTTTAGAAAAGCGTCTCTGGGATAGCCCTCAGCCGTTTGCTAAGTATAGTCAATCCCAGCATTAGACTTGAAAGTATATGGAGTATGGCCTTTAATGTTAATTTGGGTTAATCCCAATGCTAATTTTTCTTTTTATCAACCAAGAGAGATGGAGGCAGAATGATATAGATTCTCATTTGAAGCCTGCAGGCAGAAGAATCAGCTTTATGAAACTTTGTGTGTCAAAATTGTACCATAGCAAGGAAAGTTCCTTGCTAAAACTGCATCATAGCAAGGAAGATCCATTGTTTCAGCCATGAATGTTCCCACTGCCTCCAGAGACCCATTTATGAGAATCCAATTTTTAAATTGCTGCAATCTATTTCAGATAGTTTTAATAATAGATCATCCAAATTATTTGTAGCGTGTGTGGAGTAGTCAAGTGGAATACTAGTCCACATTTATTATTTTCTGTACAGGGATGGGAAGAAGATTAGGAATTTCTTTATTTAAAGTATTTTATTTGATTTTAGTCCCCAAATAGTGTAAAAATACATATGTGGTGGTAGTGGGCAATTACCACTACCTACAAATAAATGACACGATAAAGAAAAGGGAGAATAAGGGAATAGGGGGAAAAGAACAAGCTTGGCCAAGTTGTTAAGAGTTTTTACCTAATAACTAATTAGATATAATTCAGAAAGAGAAGGACTTTGATAGACCTGCTGTTGAGAAGCCCATTTTATTGACTAACACACTATGAGGTAAACTAACCACAAGGGATGCCAAGATCTCTCCAACTGATCTGAGTACACTAATTGGACCATATTGAGGTAAGTGACCTTTTAAGTATTATTAGTCCTAAATGTTAATATCAATTCCTTTAATTAAGTCTAGCAACTCACATCTATAGTATTAATTGCTCATATTTACTATCTTTTTCATATCTGTGGTAAAGATTATTTGTTGCTCCAGGACCATCTTTAAGAATATTCCCAGTTCAGATACATTGCAGCCAAAAGACATTTCCTTGGTTTCACAGATAAATACTGAAAAATTACTGGAGTAAAAATGTTTCAGGAGGGAGGAAAGATATGCTATCTTTCACTTGGATGAATAAGATTTGTGACATTGTTTAATCTCACTTGGATGCCCTCCCATTTTCCCATCAGATTTCCCACTCCAGAGTTGGACTGAGCCTTTGAATGTCAAGATCTAGTCTTCTACAGCATATATCTGCAGACAAGATTGTCAGTATTTTGAGAAAGTATTGATATCACAGATTTGAATATTATATTGCCTGTCTTATGTGTGCAAAATAAACACCTGGATAAAAATGCTAGTAGTATTGTAAATGCTGGCAATTGCTTATTAGTTCCATTTCCCAAAACTGACTACAGAGTGTTGTGCATAGCATTGTGACAGCAATATAAATTTACCACTCATACAAACTGAGGCCTCAGGAATGCATGCATACCTAACCATTTATTGTGGCCCTCAAAGCCCTTCTAAACAGTGCTGAACTGTAACATTGTTACAATTAATTGAATTAATCGTAATTTAATTTAATTTACATTAAAAGACACTATAATTATATTTGCAGTTTGTGTCATCTAATTTATTTATTTCTCCTGGTGCCACTTCCTTTTTGGACAACAGCCCTCTACACTATTTTAAATGGGTCCCTTAGAGTAAAAAAAAAAAAGATATGTATTAATTCTGCATTACATGAACTGATAGCGATATACAGGCAGTTGTTCAGCAACCACAGTTGGGACTGGATGCATGGACACTATATAAAACCATTACTGTGCCTATTATTATTATTATTATTATTAATTTAATTTCTATGCCGCCCTATTCCGGAGAACTCAGGGCGGCTCACAGCATAATAGAAATTACATACATATAAAAAACCCTTAAGTTAAAAAACAAAAAAAAAAACCAATCATTCCACAAACATACACTGGCTAGGGGCAAGATGTTAGCTGCCCCAGGCCTACCGGCAAATGTGTGTTTTAAGCAATTTACGATGTTCTTACTTCACTGTTCCTTTCACTTTATAGTACTAGGAAAATCATAAATGTGAGGATTGGTCATACTTTTTCATCATTGTTGTAATTGCAAATGGATGTTAAAAAACAAAGGCTACCTGTATTGAATTTAGGGACTTTTCTCAGGGATTCTGGCAAACTAAATTAGATAAAGTTACTGGGATGCCTGCCTTCCAGCTAATAAGAATTACTTATAAAGTCTTAAAGTCTTTGTGAATTTGTAAGCTAAAAAGCTTTACAGTTAAACTCCCCCACCCCCACCCCCCAAAATTATGGCCTTATTACCAGACACTATCCTGCCGATCAAATCTCCTTAAACCAAGGAAGAAGACAACAAAGCTGAACAATGGGAGCCACCAAGTCAAAAGATGGCTAGTGGGAAATGTCAGAAGAAAAAGCTTTGATGCCTAAAGCTGTCATGAGTCAGGTTGTGAAAACACCACACTTTATATATAGACACATGCACAAAGAATACAGTGAAAATACTGGCATGTCTTGAAATATATGTAGAAGCTGCTAAAAACAAAGATATAACTACTTGTTTCTGGTCAACATGTTTACAGGATTGACAGTAGCTTTTCCTGCCAGAACAAACCAGGCCACAGAAGTAGTGAAAACCCTATTTAAAGAAATCATTCCTACCGTAGCTGTGGATTCTGCAATCTGGAATCAGACCTAACAATAGCCCACATTCTGTGACCAAGATTATGTAAAATGTGTCAGAAGTTTTAAGAATTTGAAAAAAATTGCATTCACCTTATCATCCTACTTCTATAGTCAAAGAAAGTGTAATAGTAGGCTGAAATGTCATCCTTGCTAATATAGGCTCAAGAAACTCAATTAGCCTGGTTGCAGGTGCTGCCAATCACCCTACTATATGAGAGTCACTCCCAATCTCTTCTATAGGAGCCACTCTCTTTTGAGTTCTTGTATAAGAAACCATTCTCTATAATGCAAATGCCTATTGCAGAAAACAATTTGGGAATGCAACGATTAAGCAATACTAGTTGTGGGTGTCTGTTGTTTTGCTTTTTCTTTCCCAGGTATGTCCAACATCAGCCAGTAAAATTGAACCAACCTGTTCATTTGTACAAAACCAGAGACTGGTTTTGGCTAAAATCCTGGAAAAATGAATCTCTTCAACCAAAGTGGAGATGACTATTCCAGGTGTTGCTAATAGCTCTCAGAGGGTCTAATAGAGTCAGTCATAGGTGTAACATGTATGTAAAAGACCAATCCCCATAAGAAGTTCAGTGGTTCATATGAAAAGCAGAACTGGTAAAGAGACTAATGATTTCTTTTTAACCTATATCTGTAGGAAGAGAAAAACCCTTTATACTCATTAATCAAAACAGAGACAGATTCAGCAAACTTGAAGAACCCATCAAAAAACTTCCCACTCACCACTTATCATGAAAAATAGCTTTAGGTCTTCTCTACAAGCCATACCCTTGGATAACTGTCTACCCAACAGATACTTTTCTCCTAGATGTAGAATAAGTGGTAGAGCCCTACATTTTACAGAATCAATTGTAACAGGCTATTCAAGTCCGTCTCAAATCAAGGCTATTATTTCATCCATTTCTTCTACTATGACCAACAAAGTCCAGACTCAAGCCCTCCACACTCCTAGGACTAATTGGTATGTCCAGCCACTGACCAAGCCCAAAGCCCTAATTGCCTGTAGGCAGGCAGGCAGGCAGGTAGGTAGGTAGGTAGGTATGGCCTTTCTAGCAATTCAATTCCCAAAATGTCATACTTTCCAACATGGAGCCTACCACAGATCTAACCACCCTAGAAGTTTCTCTTCTTTGGACCAAGACAAGCTTTTTAATCCAATCCTCAACCAATACCTGCCAAATCAAAGTCATGAATACCATTGTGATGTAGTTATCAGTGATCAGATTTGAAGAATGAAGGAGACAAGACCAATTGTCATTCAACAATAACAAGCCAGTATTTCTTTGCAATGCACTCATTCAAAATCATTAGCATTAAGTATCAACTATCCCACAGTCCCAACAGTTTCTTTAGCAATAACTATAGCAAATTCCAATGCAACAACAAATCTAATAATTTCCATTGTCTTCCCAAGAGCAACAATTATTTCTTAAGTGGAAAATGACAATTTGGCATTCTCTAATGCCAGCCCAGGCCTAATGTAATCTTCTCAAGTGAAAGTAAGAGACACTGTCTCAATGATATTACTCTTTCCATGCATCCTAGAACCCATTCTGATTTATATCCCAAAATGTAAAACTCCCATTCTCATAGAATGTTGCTTCAAAGTAACTATATGAACCTGAGTTGTGTTAGATTACGCCTAATGTTAAAGGTGCTCAGGAAGGGGGGGGTTACTCTAATGAAAAAGAGAGCAATATCCAAGCTGTAGTCCAAAAAATACAACATCTGTTGGAACAGTTGGCCAAAATGCCTGATTTTTCTCCAATTAGACCTTGAAAAGACCCTAGGAAGGAGAAAATCTTCATGTAAAAATCCATGGATAAAAATACAAGCAAACAATGGGGAAAAAAAGTCTTCTGTGCAATATACAAAAGTAATGTTTTAAATTTTGAAAGTTAATCTGTTAATGTGATAAAAGGAGGGAGGGTGAAAACCTTGTACTTTTAACTTTAGCTTATAAAAGAGATTCAGTCAGAGCTATGCCACAAGTTACCCCATGCCAAATCACCTATTTGTATTAAGGATCAGCAGCCTAGATCAGAATAACGTAGAAGCTTGCCATGTGCTAATATTCAGCATATTAAATTAGATAAACAGAGCTTGCCAGCAGAAACCACTGATGTTAAACTAATAATTAGCATTGTTTGCTAGAAAATTCTGAGGGCACATACAGTGGGCATTAGAAGTGGTCAAAAAACATTTCTAAGAAATTGTGTAAGGGAGCTGTTACTGAAATAAAGAAAGGTATATGACATTTAGTTTAAAACTATTGGCAAAGAGCCAGGAGTCCCAAGGTGAACAACATTCATCATTAGCATACTAAAAGCTTGACACTAAATATTTAGATCAGATATTATGAGATTATGTTAAGAATGTTATAGGATGAAACACATGTAACATACAATTGCACATACAGTAAGTAAACCTTGTAAGTAGTAAATAATCAATGAATGAAATTTTAACTATGTGCTTCCTTGTGTAAACCATATAAAAGCCCATTGGGATAGGCAATGGTCTTATTCTTCCTTTTCAAAGGTCTGGGAAAAGAACTATGCAACTCTTCTCAGTGTCAGAGTGGGACCTTCTGGATTTAAGGGGGAACCTCATTCTAAAAGCAAGTATAGAGGTGGTAAGCTCCCGAGGAATGCATTATTTAATCAAAGATACCTGGGGTGTAGTAACCCTGCAAGATTAAATCAATCAGGCAGAGACTATGGGAGACAGACTGTCCCTCAAGTGATCAGGAACTATGCCATCTAGGGCTTCATAGGTAACTACTTGAACCTTGAATTTTACCTGGAAGAAACAACCAGAGCAGCTTGTAAAGCATCAGTGTTACATTGGCAGATCAAGGTACAAAAGCATTATGACTTTTAATAAAAACATTAGTCTGAAAAGGTACTGACAGAGGTCTTATCAATTAATGTAAAAATAATTTTCTAACCTCCATCTTTCTTTTCTCTTTAGTTAACTGCTAGGAACCAGTTTGGTCTAGTGGTTAAGGAACTAGATAGATAGTAGGAGACCATGAGACTCATACCTAAGGAGTCTCACCTTAGATATGAAAAATGGCTGGATGGTTTATGGCATCCTCTCCATCCAATCACCTCAGAGGTTTGTCATTATGGGGAAAATCGGAGGTAATACTATTTGTTTACTCAAGACGGTGAAAAATAAAGGTGGAATATAAAATAAATAATCCATGATCATTTAACCAGGAATTCTTAACTTTGGCAAGTTTAAGTATAAATATATATAACCGTATCTGGCTGGAGAATTCTGAGAATTGAAATAAAAAATGACAAGTTTGAGAAACATACTTAAATTGTCAATAGTTAAATTGTTGTTATATTTTACTACCTGGACTTTTTCTGCAAGCAAGGAATTAAAGACCGGAATATCTTCAGTTGTGCCTGTTTATAGTTTCAAATTTATAAAAGCAAGTGGTCATAAGCTCATGTCATTATGTCTGATATAGCCATTATGGTCACTGAACCAAATTATCCAAGTGGATCAGAAAGGATCTGATGGGTAATTACTTGAAATGTTAGAAAGAAAAGTCATAAGAGTGAGCTGGCAGGCTATAGGATTCCAAGAGCAATGGCATGTTCCTGCTTCATTAATAACGTCAGTACATGAGATGAAGTTGTTCAGCAACTTGTTATAGGATTCTGTGAATGCAGAGTTCACTGTCAATTATAATCAATATGCCCGTCTCCCGTTCATGATGCAAGGAAATACTGGCAGTTTTCAGTGGGCAAGAGCTGTCTTTAAACACACTTGGTTCATGGAGGAATTCTGGACAAACTTCTCCAAAGTTGAAATTTTTCAATGAACAGATGGAAAAACACTGTTGTAAAAGATTGATTCCTTCTTCAGGAGGCAGCAATTTATAATGGGCAATTGGATGAGAGACCACAGCTCAGTGGGAGCCTTCATGCATTCTGTGCGCAAGGACATTTTACAAGTAGTTTAAGACAGAGATATTTAAAACCTTCTGGGACTTCTGACAATCAGTGGACTGCACAAATCAGAATTTAAAAGCAGGGTAAAAGAGACAGGCAGGCAATCTTCTGGGGCCTGAGGATACCCAAGGTGCTGAGTTTAGACTATTAGTTTCAAATGTCCAAATACTTATGAACACAAGCAAATCTGCATGCATGCTTCTTTTTCTCCCTGCCATAGACATGTATATCTACCATCTTCCTTTACTAGGCATCTTACTGGGAGAACAGAATAAGACGGATGTTTGTACCAAATTTCTCCTCTCCCTCCCAGTTCACCAGCCACTCTAACTGCAAGAGTTCAGTGGCCCTTTTTCTTCTGGCTTTTCTTCACCTCACTTCATGCCCTTGCTGCTTTATCCTTGTT
The DNA here is from genome assembly GCA_034064705.1 of Bothrops alternatus. Taxonomy (NCBI): domain Eukaryota; kingdom Metazoa; phylum Chordata; class Lepidosauria; order Squamata; family Viperidae; genus Bothrops; species Bothrops alternatus. Next base: position 1,068,769 of record JARGCV010000058.1, on the reverse strand, counting down.
CTCTGCCTAGGATCCATTGGGGTCCACTGGGGAGTATATGAATGCAACATGGCATAGAGGCCATGCCATGCATTAGACATCATGATGTGAGTGATCATCTCATCATGCACATATCATTTGGATGACCTTGAAGTCAACTCTGCCTGCAGATTGCTGGAAATATAAAAGGGCTTTTTAAACTTGTTTGTGCCTGTAGCAGCCCATAGAAGCCTGCTGCCAGAAGCTGAATATTGGTCTTTTCTGGCGTGCCTATATAATCTCTTTTTATGAAAAATTAATCTTATGTTATTTTCCCATAATCTTGCTTACTTTTTGAAATGTTCTCCTCCTTATGTTTCCAGTATGCTTAGTACAGCATATTTTAAGCACATGTGGTAGACCCAACTTTTTTCTTGAATAGTAGCTGGGTGAGTTATCTATTTTATTTTCCTTTCTCTTTCAATGAGTGTTTTGACATTACTTTAATGTATTGCTTCTATGTTTTATATTTTAATATTTTTATTGTAAATAAATTTGCATGCCAGGGTATATATGAAAACAAAACAAGCCAGGTAGATGCAAAGACCCACCTGAGGGTTTCTAATGCCATGACATCTCATGATTATGATAAGAAGAGCCATGCTGAATCAGGCCAAAGCCCATCGAGTCCAGCATTCTGTGCCACAGTGGCCCACCAATTGTACATCGGGATCTTGAGCATGATCTCCAGAAGCCTACCAAAGGGTTATTAAATGGTAACTTTGAATGTGAAAGGGAAGAACAAAGTTTAGCAGTGGTCAAATCAAATTAGATTATATAATTAATTTTAATTAGGCTTCTTTTTCCAGTCAATCCTGGGAAGTAAAAAAAAACATTGAACTGCCAACATGGATTAGACCGGCATGGATAACTAGGCATGTAACCTACAAGGAAGATGCCTTCGTTCTGAAGTGGATGGATTTGGGCTGATGATAGTAGCTGCATTTTGTAAAATTAATAGTGTTCATTAAATACAAACATGAAATAGTTGTGGATCTGTTATGACATGCATACTGTACATGCTGACCTATTGTAATAAAATTCTTATTTAGATATGTGACATTTCCTTCCATCATGTAAGACATTTATCTTATCAGACAAATAATGTCAGAAGTCTGATTTTAAAATTAGATTTATAAGATGAAAATATTGTTACAGTTAAATTTTTCAGTCTCCATTGTTTAATTGTAACTAGATCATAGCTATCATATCGTATACTGCAACACAATAGGAGTAAATCTCTGCCATGGTGTGCATAGTCATCAGAAAGAAGAGGAAAAGAGTGGAAGTGGGGCAAAGGCAGGAGCAGGAAACAGAATGAGAGTAAGATTGTGTTTCTATGGGTTGGTAAGCAAATTTTCAAAGCAATTACTAGTAGCCATTAAACATTTTGCAGAGATATTTATGGAACATATTTGGAGCTCTCAGGCCTTATTGGAAATAAAGTTGAGGGCGAGGTTAATTAAAAGTACCTTAGATGCAACTTTCATTTTACTTTAAAATAATCTTTAGAAACTGCTCCCCCCCACGAGCTTTACCAAGCTAGTCAGGAAGCAAGCGAGATAGTTGATTGAACACTTGTGCTCATCTTGCTTATCTCTGGCATTGACAATAAAAAATACACACATATTTTGTCATGGATGATATGTTTAGAAATATATTATGCATGTGCCTGCCAGGAATATAAACCAATTTATGCATTATGTAGAGATAATATGTACAGTAAGAATCATTCCGCAAATACATTTCAGCAAATACATATAGTTATGAGTAATGTCATCCCATGACAGAAAATCCTGTTATGAACCTTTCTCAATAAACATCTGGAATTCTTGTCTCTTTGGACAAAGCTTAGAATATTTTATACTGTATTCTGCATTTCTACACAGTTATAATTAAAGTTCAAAAGTATAATCTTGTATAGGTTTCCCTTGGAATAAGCTTTACTGAAGTCTTTGAGACTTACTCCTAAGTACATTTAATGGTCTTTGGGTGTCTGGTCTAAAAAGCTAATCCACAGAAGAAAAGGAGTTTTCATCAAACTTTTGCTTTTTAAGGAACAGGGATCAGTCAAGCAGATTGATCAAACAAGAATTTTAATCTTGGAGGCTTAGTTGACAGTTCATATTTTATGAGGATTTAGTTATTAAAGTTCATGCATGCTGATATGTGAATATTAAACTGCACTAATATTATTCAGTCACTATATCAAACTACTGACAAGCTTGGATACGCTGTCCCAGAATGTGAGGAGGTAATATATGAAACATATAAAGGAATGTTGATATTCCAATTTTGTCTGCACATCTTATATTTGGGCAAATTTCAAATTTTTATATATATATGGGTGTATATTAATTCAACTTATCTGCCTTCAGGAATTATCCAGGATGCTATGACTTAACATTTCCATTCTCAAATCAAAGTTTTTCCACATTATTGATGCAAATCCAAGGCATAACAATTTTTCTATCAACAAGAGCAGAGTCAATTCATAATCTGCCTTCCAAGGAGTGCTTCATCAGCACTTCCAGGTTCTGGTCTCAGCAGAGAAATATTGCTTGAAGTAAATGAATAGTTAAGGCATGCCGTTATTGATCAAATGCCTTCCATGGCCAAACAAAGCTGGATATTATTGAATTTGGCATACATATAACCTGACATGTAACTGTCTCCCCTTGTCCATAATATGATTTATTACCGATATCAAGGTCATAAAAAATACAAAATCTCTCCTCCTGCCTCCTATTTCATTTTTATAACACTTCTTTCAATAGTTCAAGAATCTTATAGGGATGCTGTACAACTGGTTATATAGATTTAATATTCTGTGCTCCAACTAAAGCAAATAAACCTTGTGGTATGGTGAACATATATATACAAAATATGTTATGTGATTGTAAATCTTTCTTTTACTGTCCCACGTTAGAATATGTACTTTTCCATGGGATGGTTGCAGTATTGCATCACAAGCTTGGTCCAACAATTCTGGATAACTTTTTCAGTTCAAGCAAAGTCATTCCAGATCTATTGTGCCATTTTCTTAGGAGTTAGCACAGTAGATTTTCTTTTTCAGTCTTCCAGTTCAATTTCATAATTCACTAACACAGTTCTCTTTAATATGTAGAGACCCTGGCACTTAGTCTGCAATATGCTTTGATTCTAAGCCCTTATCATAGTGTCTCTTTTGCCTTTCCCAGGCTGTCTTTAAATATTTTTTGGGCAATGTGCCTAAGGGCCTTTAACTTAACATATATTAATGTAATTTATAATTAATAAAAAACAGATATTAAGTCTGTAGGGCTTTCTAGGTTTTCATCCCTGCATTCCTTAACGTCTAAAACTCCTTAAGGTTGTCCCCCATAAACTAACTCAAAGGGTCTAAACCCTGTGGGAATTTTATGTATGCAAACAGAAAAGGCAGCCATGTATCCCAGTGTTTTGGATCTTGGTTTGTATATTTCTTAAGAGTATCTTTTGGCCATCATGGACTTCATGAACTTTCTTTAGGATACCAATTGCATAATCAGACAATTAGATTATATTCATTGCCTTTATTGGATTGTAACAGAGGGCCTTCAATGTCCATGGTTATTTTAGAAAAAAGATTAGGGATTACAGGCACTCTCTCTATTGGAACTTTATCATGTCCACGTTGGTTTCACTGACTAACAGGGCAGGTCTACAATAATGGAGCACATATTTACAGATCCCTTGCCAATAAAATCTATCCAATATTCTGAATGTGGTCCTATCTCCATGCATATGCACAGACCATGGATTTTCATGTGCTAGTTCCAACATAATGTTGCAATATTTCTGGAGAACTATTTGCTTGATTTGTTCCTTTGTATATAGGGATAAATTTAGAACTGCAGCCTTGATTTTTTTGGGAATCTGGGTGTTGTTTTTCCTTTTCTACTGCTAACCAACAATGTTTTAATGTTGTGTCTTCCTTTAATAAGGATCCTAAGTGAATTTTCCATTTAGGAATTGGCTATCTCTATGGGTTTACCTCTAATTTGTTAGCCTTTTTTTGCAAAGTTCTCTCCTTTCTAGGGCATCCTATTTCTCCTATTAAATTAGTATGTCTGGGAAGGATATCAGTTGCCATCTATTCCTGCTTCTGCTCTAGCCTTGTATTTGCCCTAGACTGGGCTCTCATGGTTACTCCTTCTATATTAGCTTCCTCCTTGAATACTTTTATCTGGGTCTAACCATCAAGTAAATGAAAAAAAAACTTGATTACGTGGTACATTAGAGATAACTTCTATTGTTACCTGGATAATGCCCTGTTTCTGTAGTCCGGATTTAACAAACTGGGATTATCTCAGTCTACCTAAACACTGGTAAGGGGTTCTTTCCCATAGATGCTGGCTTTTAAAAAAAACACTAAATGAGGATATACTAATGTTAGTCTATTTCCAATATCTACTAGGCCTCTACAGTGACATTAACTTTGTTGGAATCATAATTTTAATTCCCAGTGGTGCTTGCACCCCTGCAGACATTCCCTTTTTTCCATTGACTTTTACATTTTTTTTCCACAAATACCCACTTTTCTCACAGTTACAAAAACTAAGGATCTATCAATGTGTTCCTTTCCTTTGGGGAGGAGCTAAAGACTTTTTACATCTTTCTCCTTTAAACTTTCTAAATCTTCATGATCCCCATTTTCTTGAAGAGGCTTTGTTATTTTCTTTTCTCCTTCTGCATCTTCCTTTTAGCATCCTCCGATCTTTTTGGTGCTGTATAGTTCTCACCTCCCCTACCTATATGTTTTGAAAATTTTAAAGGTAAATGTGCCACTCGAGCTAATTCTTCTTGCCTCTATTTCACTCTTTTCTCTTCCAGCTTATCTTTCATCTCTGCTCCCCCAAAAGCCACTCTTTTAAAAAAGAAACCAAGTCTTTTACTTGCTATTGGTTCAACATTACTGTAAATATATTTGCCCAAATATCTGAGCTTACCCTCTTTTCTGGTTGGTTTACCTTTCTTTGGTTTTAGTACAGGCATAGGATGGATGCCAGACTCTACAAAGTAGTAGTTTCTTCTATATTTAAAGGAGAATCTGCCCCTTTTATTTTTTTCATCTCTGTTTGTTTAGTGTAGGCTCTAGTCAGTAATCTAGGTTTTGCAGCCAGGATGGTGGCTATTGCCCTAAAAATCAGAATTCTGCAAGGGCCAAACTCACTTCCTTTTGCAGAGAGGATTTTTTAAATTCTGTACAGAGAAACCTAATTCTTTATATCTGACCTAATCCCACATGTGTGAATACTACCTGGGAGGCTATGCTATCTTGTTTTGAATATCCCATTTTGTTTAGTATATTTCGCTACAGCCACGACTTTGTCACAGATTCTTTTTAAGTGCATCCCATTTTGTAGGCTCATATACCTAGAAGAGAGCCTAAATAACACACAGAAGCCCTTGCATACTCATATAGTATTACTCACTACTCACTCTTCTCCACAGCTACTACTACTTCAACTCCTTCTTGTGAATATTCTACTGTTGTTGTTTGAATAGTGCTAGAAAAACTTCCCTTTCTGCCTGCTTTACTTCTCTACACAAACACACCCTACATCGCCTCTTCTCTTTCCCCCACACAAACACGCCCATCCGCTTCACAGAGCCGCTTTTTATAGGCAGTTTTGCCGAGCTGGCTGAGTGGGCGGGCTTAAAGAGCCAGGATGAAAGCAGCACAGATGCTGACAATTTTCTGAGTAGCTGTTCTCTCACAGAGAGACCATGGTCTGTTATTCAAGCTTGTTCCCATATCTGAGCTTTTACTTGGGTTCATTATTTTCTTTTCTCCTTCTGCATCTTCCTTTCTAGCATCCTCCGATCTTTTTGGTGCTGTATAGTTCTCAGCCAATTCTATTGCCCTTTCACCCATTTCTGGTTAGTGTTTCTGCACCCCAAACCTCATTTTGGTAGAGTGTATGCACAGAAACTGTTCTAAAATTACTTTCTCTATCATTTTTTCTTTGCTCCTTTCATCTGGCCTCCACCATTTTCTACCTAAGTTTTCCTATCTTGCTGACAATTCACAAGTCCGCTTCATGCTTGTCATATGTGTAACTCCTAAATCTTTACTAGGTACAAAGGCTTATATTACACCTGTATAGGATTTCCTCCCTAACATGAGAGCAATCCATTATTTCCCTATCTGGAAGATTGCTATAAGCTCTTAGAATCTCTCCTGTTAAAGATGGGCTAATCACTCACCCATTTACAAGAGGGTAGCAACTATTTCAAACAGTAAAATAGTTTTCTATGTCTTCCTCTGATATCTTGGAAATTTGTCTTTGGGACCACCTCCCCTACCTATATGTTTTGAAAATTTTAAAGGTAAATGTGCCACTCAAGCTAATTCTTCTTGCCTCTATTTCACTCTTTTCTCTTCCAGCTTATCTTTTATCTCTGCTCCCCCCAAAAGCCACTCTTTTAAAAAAGAAACCAAGTCTTTTACTTGCTATTGGTTCAACATTACTGTAAAGATATTTGCCCAAATATCTGAGCTTACCCTCTTTTCTGGTTGGTTTACCTTTCTTTGGTTTTAGTACAGGCATAGGGTGGATGCCAGACTCTACAAAGTAGTAGTTTCTTCTATATTTAAAGTAGAATCTGCCCCTTTTATTTTTTTCATCTGTTTGTTTAGTGTAGGCTCTAGTAAGTAATCTAGGTTTTGCAGCCAGGATGGTGGCTATTGCCCTAAAAATCAGAATTCTGGAAGGGCCAAACTCACTTCCTTTTGCAGAGAGGATTTTTTAAATTCTGTACAGAGAAACCTAATTCTTTATATCTGACCTAATCCCACATGTGTGAATACTACCTGGGAGGCTATGCTATCTTGTTTTGAATATCCCATTTTGTTTAGTATATTTCGCTACAGCCACGACTTTGTCACAGATTCTTTTTAAGTGCATCCCATTTTGTAGGCTCATATACCTAGAAGAGAGCCTAAATAACACACAGAAGCCCTTGCATACTCATATAGTATTACTCACTACTCACTCTTCTCCACAGCTACTACTACTTCAACTCCTTCTTGTGAATATTCTACTGTTGTTGTTTGAATAGTGCTAGAAAAACTTCCCTTTCTGCCTGCTTTACTTCTCTACACAAACACACCCTACATCGCCTCTTCTCTTTCCCCCACACAAACACGCCCATCCGCTTCACAGAGCCGCTTTTTATAGGCAGTTTTGCCGAGCTGGCTGAGTGGGCGGGCTTAAAGAGCCAGGATGAAAGCAGCACAGATGCTGACAATTTTCTGAGTAGCTGTTCTCTCACAGAGAGACCATGGTCTGTTATTCAAGCTTGTTCCCATATCTGAGCTTTTACTTGGGTTCATTATTTTCTTTTCTCCTTCTGCATCTTCCTTTCTAGCATCCTCCGATCTTTTTGGTGCTGTATAGTTCTCAGCCAATTCTATTGCCCTTTCACCCATTTCTGGTTAGTGTTTCTGCACCCCAAACCTCATTTTGGTAGAGTGTATGCACAGAAACTGTTCTAAAATTACTTTCTCTTATCATTTTTTCTTTGCTCCTTTCATCTGGCCTCCACCATTTTCTACCTAAGTTTTCCTATCTTGCTGACAATTCACAAGTCCGCTTCATGCTTGTCATATGTGTAACTCCTAAATCTTTACTAGGTACAAAGGCTTATATTACACCTGTATAGGATTTCCTCCCTAACATGAGAGCAATCCATTATTTCCCTATCTGGAAGATTGCTATAAGCTCTTAGAATCTCTCCTTTTAAAGATGGGCTAATCACTCACCCATTTACAAGAGGGTAGCAACTATTTCAAACAGTAAAATAGTTTTCTATGTCTTCCTCTGATATCTTGGAAATTTGTCTTTGGGACCACCTCCCCTACCTATATGTTTTTAAAATTTTAAAGGTAAATGTGCCACTCAAGCTAATTCTTCTTGCCTCTATTTCACTCTTTTCTCTTCCAGCTTATCTTTTATCTCTGCTCCCCCCAAAAGCCACTCTTTTAAAAAAGAAACCAAGTCTTTTACTTGCTATTGGTTCAACATTACTGTAAAGATATTTGCCCAAATATCTGAGCTTACCCTCTTTTCTGGTTGGTTTACCTTTCTTTGGTTTTAGTACAGGCATAGGGTGGATGCCAGACTCTACAAAGTAGTAGTTTCTTCTATATTTAAAGGAGAATCTGCCCCTTTTATTTTTTTTCATCTCTGCTTGTTTAGTGTAGGCTCTAGTCAGTAATCTAGTTTTTGCAGCCAGGATGGTGGCTATTGCCCTAAAAATCAGAATTCTGCAAGGGCTAAACTCACTTCCTTTTGCAGAGAGGATTTTTTAAATTCTGTACAGAGAAACCTAATTCTTTATATCTGACCTAACCCCACATGTGTGAATACTACCTGGGAGGCTATGCTATCTTGTTTTGAATATCCCATTTTGTTTAGTATATTTCACTACAGCCACGACTTTGTCACAGATTCTTTTTAAGTGCATCCCATTTTGCAGGCTCATATAGAAGAGAGCCTAAATAACACACAGAAGCCCTTGCATACTCATATAGTATTACTCACTACTCACTCTTCTCCACAGCTACTACTACTCTAACTCCTTCTTGTGAATATTCTACTGTTGTTGTTTGAATAGTGCTAGAAAAACTTCCTTTTCTGGCTGCTTTACTTCTCTACACAAACACACCCTACATTGCCTCTTCTCTTTCCCCCACACAAACACGCCCATCCGCTTCACAGAGCCGCTTTTTATAGGCAGTTTTGCCGAGCTGGCTGAGTGGGCGGGCTTAAAGAGCCAGGATGAAAGCAGCACAGATGCTGACAATTTTCTGAGTAGCTGTTCTCTCACAGAGAGACCATGGTCTGTTATTCAAGCTTGTTCCCATATCTGAGCTTTTACTTGGGTTCATTATTTTCTTTTCTCCTTCTGCATCTTCCTTTCTAGCATCCTCCGATCTTTTTGGTCCTGTATAGTTCTCAGCCAATTCTATTGCCCTTTCACCCATTTCTGGTTAGTGTTTCTGCACCCCAAACCTCATTTTGGTAGAGTGTATGCACAGAAACTGTTCTAAAATTACTTTCTCTATCATTTTTTCTTTGCTCCTTTCATCTGGCCTCCACCATTTTCTACCTAAGTTTTCCTATCTTGCTGACAATTCACAAGTCCGCTTCATGCTTGTCATATGTGTAACTCCTAAATCTTTACTAGGTACAAAGGCTTATATTACACCTGTATAGGATTTCCTCCCTAACATGAGAGCAATCCATTATTTCCCTATCTGGAAGATTGCTATAAGCTCTTAGAATCTCTCCTGTTAAAGATGGGCTAATCACTCACCCATTTACAAGAGGGTAGCAACTATTTCAAACAGTAAAATAGTTTTCTATGTCTTCCTCTGATATCTTGGAAATTTGTCTTTGGGACCACCTCCCCTACCTATATGTTTTGAAAATTTTAAAGGTAAATGTGCCACTCAAGCTAATTCTTCTTGCCTCTATTTCACTCTTTTCTCTTCCAGCTTATCTTTTATCTCTGCTCCCCCCAAAAGCCACTCTTTTAAAAAAGAAACCAAGTCTTTTACTTGCTATTGGTTCAACATTACTGTAAAGATATTTGCCCAAATATCTGAGCTTACCCTCTTTTCTGGTTGGTTTACCTTTCTTTGGTTTTAGTACAGGCATAGGGTGGATGCCAGACTCTACAAAGTAGTAGTTTCTTCTATATTTAAAGTAGAATCTGCCCCTTTTATTTTTTTCATCTGTTTGTTTAGTGTAGGCTCTAGTAAGTAATCTAGGTTTTGCAGCCAGGATGGTGGCTATTGCCCTAAAAATCAGAATTCTGGAAGGGCCAAACTCACTTCCTTTTGCAGAGAGGATTTTTTAAATTCTGTACAGAGAAACCTAATTCTTTATATCTGACCTAATCCCACATGTGTGAATACTACCTGGGAGGCTATGCTATCTTGTTTTGAATATCCCATTTTGTTTAGTATATTTCGCTACAGCCACGACTTTGTCACAGATTCTTTTTAAGTGCATCCCATTTTGTAGGCTCATATACCTAGAAGAGAGCCTAAATAACACACAGAAGCCCTTGCATACTCATATAGTATTACTCACTACTCACTCTTCTCCACAGCTACTACTACTTCAACTCCTTCTTGTGAATATTCTACTGTTGTTGTTTGAATAGTGCTAGAAAAACTTCCCTTTCTGCCTGCTTTACTTCTCTACACAAACACACCCTACATCGCCTCTTCTCTTTCCCCCACACAAACACGCCCATCCGCTTCACAGAGCCGCTTTTTATAGGCAGTTTTGCCGAGCTGGCTGAGTGGGCGGGCTTAAAGAGCCAGGATGAAAGCAGCACAGATGCTGACAATTTTCTGAGTAGCTGTTCTCTCACAGAGAGACCATGGTCTATTATTCAAGCTTGTTCCCATATCTGAGCTTTTACTTGGGTTCATTATTTTCTTTTCTCCTTCTGCATCTTCCTTTCTAGCATCCTCCGATCTTTTTGGTGCTGTATAGTTCTCAGCCAATTCTATTGCCCTTTCACCCATTTCTGGTTAGTGTTTCTGCACCCCAAACCTCATTTTGGTAGAGTGTATGCACAGAAACTGTTCTAAAATTACTTTCTCTTATCATTTTTTCTTTGCTCCTTTCATCTGGCCTCCACCATTTTCTACCTAAGTTTTCCTATCTTGCTGACAATTCACAAGTCCGCTTCATGCTTGTCATATGTGTAACTCCTAAATCTTTACTAGGTACAAAGGCTTATATTACACCTGTATAGGATTTCCTCCCTAACATGAGAGCAATCCATTATTTCCCTATCTGGAAGATTGCTATAAGCTCTTAGAATCTCTCCTTTTAAAGATGGGCTAATCACTCACCCATTTACAAGAGGGTAGCAACTATTTCAAACAGTAAAATAGTTTTCTATGTCTTCCTCTGATATCTTGGAAATTTGTCTTTGGGACCACCTCCCCTACCTATATGTTTTTAAAATTTTAAAGGTAAATGTGCCACTCAAGCTAATTCTTCTTGCCTCTATTTCACTCTTTTCTCTTCCAGCTTATCTTTTATCTCTGCTCCCCCCAAAAGCCACTCTTTTAAAAAAGAAACCAAGTCTTTTACTTGCTATTGGTTCAACATTACTGTAAAGATATTTGCCCAAATATCTGAGCTTACCCTCTTTTCTGGTTGGTTTACCTTTCTTTGGTTTTAGTACAGGCATAGGGTGGATGCCAGACTCTACAAAGTAGTAGTTTCTTCTATATTTAAAGGAGAATCTGCCCCTTTTATTTTTTTTCATCTCTGCTTGTTTAGTGTAGGCTCTAGTCAGTAATCTAGTTTTTGCAGCCAGGATGGTGGCTATTGCCCTAAAAATCAGAATTCTGCAAGGGCTAAACTCACTTCCTTTTGCAGAGAGGATTTTTTAAATTCTGTACAGAGAAACCTAATTCTTTATATCTGACCTAACCCCACATGTGTGAATACTACCTGGGAGGCTATGCTATCTTGTTTTGAATATCCCATTTTGTTTAGTATATTTCACTACAGCCACGACTTTGTCACAGATTCTTTTTAAGTGCATCCCATTTTGCAGGCTCATATAGAAGAGAGCCTAAATAACACACAGAAGCCCTTGCATACTCATATAGTATTACTCACTACTCACTCTTCTCCACAGCTACTACTACTCTAACTCCTTCTTGTGAATATTCTACTGTTGTTGTTTGAATAGTGCTAGAAAAACTTCCTTTTCTGGCTGCTTTACTTCTCTACACAAACACACCCTACATTGCCTCTTCTCTTTCCCCCACACAAACACGCCCATCCGCTTCACAGAGCCGCTTTTTATAGGCAGTTTTGCCGAGCTGGCTGAGTGGGCGGGCTTAAAGAGCCAGGATGAAAGCAGCACAGATGCTGACAATTTTCTGAGTAGCTGTTCTCTCACAGAGAGACCATGGTCTGTTATTCAAGCTTGTTCCCATATCTGAGCTTTTACTTGGGTTCATTATTTTCTTTTCTCCTTCTGCATCTTCCTTTCTAGCATCCTCCGATCTTTTTGGTCCTGTATAGTTCTCAGCCAATTCTATTGCCCTTTCACCCATTTCTGGTTAGTGTTTCTGCACCCCAAACCTCATTTTGGTAGAGTGTATGCACAAAAACTGTTCTAAAATTACTTTCTCTATCATTTTTTCTTTGCTCCTTTCATCTGGCCTCCACCATTTTCTACCTAAGTTTTCCTATCTTGCTGACAATTCACAAGTCCGCTTCATGCTTGTCATATGTGTAACTCCTAAATCTTTACTAGGTACAAAGGCTTATATTACACCTGTATAGGATTTCCTCCCTAACATGAGAGCAATCCATTATTTCCCTATCTGGAAGATTGCTATAAGCTCTTAGAATCTCTCCTTTTAAAGATGGGCTAATCACTCACCCATTTACAAGAGGGTAGCAACTATTTCAAACAGTAAAATAGTTTTCTATGTCTTCCTCTGATATCTTGGAAATTTGTCTTTGGGACCACCTCCCCTACCTATATGTTTTGAAAATTTTAAAGGTAAATGTGCCACTCAAGCTAATTCTTCTTGCCTCTATTTCACTCTTTTCTCTTCCAGCTTATCTTTTATCTCTGCTCCCCCCAAAAGCCACTCTTTTAAAAAAGAAACCAAGTCTTTTACTTGCTATTGGTTCAACATTACTGTAAAGATATTTGCCCAAATATCTGAGCTTACCCTCTTTTCTGGTTGGTTTACCTTTCTTTGGTTTTAGTACAGGCATAGGGTGGATGCCAGACTCTACAAAGTAGTAGTTTCTTCTATATTTAAAGGAGAATCTGCCCCTTTTATTTTTTTTCATCTCTGCTTGTTTAGTGTAGGCTCTAGTCAGTAATCTAGTTTTTGCAGCCAGGATGGTGGCTATTGCCCTAAAAATCAGAATTCTGCAAGGGCTAAACTCACTTCCTTTTGCAGAGAGGATTTTTTAAATTCTGTACAGAGAAACCTAATTCTTTATATCTGACCTAACCCCACATGTGTGAATACTACCTGGGAGGCTATGCTATCTTGTTTTGAATATCCCATTTTGTTTAGTATATTTCACTACAGCCACGACTTTGTCACAGATTCTTTTTAAGTGCATCCCATTTTGCAGGCTCATATAGAAGAGAGCCTAAATAACACACAGAAGCCCTTGCATACTCATATAGTATTACTCACTACTCACTCTTCTCCACAGCTACTACTACTCTAACTCCTTCTTGTGAATATTCTACTGTTGTTGTTTGAATAGTGCTAGAAAAACTTCCCTTTCTGGCTGCTTTACTTCTCTACACAAACACACCCTACATTGCCTCTTCTCTTTCCCCCACACAAACACGCCCATCCGCTTCACAGAGCCGCTTTTTATAGGCAGTTTTGCCGTGCTGGCTGAGTGGGCGGGCTTAAAGAGCCAGGATAAAAGCAGCACAGATGCTGACAATTTTCTGAGTAGCTGTTCTCTCACAGAAAGACCATGGTCTGTTATTCAAGCTTGTTCCCATATCTGAGCTTTTACTTGGGTTCATTATCACCAGCGTTCTTGATTTTTTTTTTTTGGAATCCTATTTAAAACTATGATTTGAATCTTAGTAATAGGTAAGATTAATGCCCCAGGAACAAGATGTTTTCTGGGGAGACAGACACTCTTTTCTAGAAGTATTTAGATTTCTGTTTCTGCCTAAGTAGCCTTGTTTTCCTTCTTTCACCAGGTTTGTTATTGTAATTCAAATGGTTTCTTGCATAGTCATTTATATTTGGGGATGTATATATAACAAAAACAACAACAAAATCAAAACAAGAGAACTTTGGGAGCCCTACAGAGGCTTTTGTTAATATAGGAATTTTCATAAATAGAGGTCAGTCAAGCCAATCACAATTAAAGTACTGATGCTTGCTTACATACTTAGAATGAAGTATTTCCTAATAACGGATGAATTTTATCACCACATATTCATACAAAGCTTATTTAAATATACACAACTATGCTTACAACTTTTAGGTTTTGAAGAATATATTTAAAAACTCAAGAACTCTGTATTCCTATAAACCAAGGTTATAATTTGGTTTATTAGCCAGGTCCCCTGTAATAAAATTTAGAAAACTTACATATGACCATAAGTCCTTTTAAAGACCAGTGCCTTCTATTATAACAAACTATTAATTTGAGATTTATGCCAGATAAGAAAGAGAAACTGGAAAGGACATTCTATTTTATTTCACTTTTCTGGAGTCAGTATTTTAGGTAAGATCTACAAAGGCTATATTTTCACAATTCTAGAACAGATAAGCTAACCATGGTTTAATTTTTTTTAACCAGAAGTCAATATTATGCATCCCCCACTCCCCCATGGAGAAAAAAGATCAACATTTCTAGGTCTAATTAGCCACATGGTAACTTTTCATTCCCCACTGCTTTGGCTTTTCTATGTCTGCTTTCCCACTGTAACTTTCACTGAACTTTAAAAATGCATTGCTATCTAGGAAAACAATTTGATGAAGAAGATGCAAATTTTTAAACAAGTGTTTCTCTGACTATTTTCATTCCTGTATAATAAAGGATAATATTGCTTTAAGTGTGGCACTACTTATTAAGGTACTAATAGCAAATATATTAACATTAATGGCAATCTTTATAAAAATATTGTTTTATATTTCTTTTTCTATTTAATATTTTTCCACAACATAATTCAGTTCAAATAATAATAAAAAATCATATTGAGGGAATTCCTGATTTGAAAACATTCAAAGAAAATTCTGAGACACAATAATTCCCCTGTTTGGCTATATTAACAATTAACCATATAGCTTTTAAATTTGGCTAAATCCTTAAAGTTCCATTCAGAGTAATAGCTGGTTGGATCAGAATCTGTCCAAATTACGATTGCATGATACATTCATTAAGACAACGTAATAAGATATACATTCAGTAAGATAATAATTACTAGCCCAGATATCTTTGCCTTTATAATTTTCTATTCCATACCCATCTGAAGAGATATACAGTGTGGCTTAAGGAAAAATGTTGGCTCAGGGTTAGATGTTCAGTCTTTGATATATTTTAGTAGGGCTGGCAAATTGATGGCTTGAAATCTTGAAGAGCTGATCTTAGTCAATATGATCTTATGTTTTTATTAGTGGAAAATAACATTGCATTACAGTCTCAATATGCAATGAAATTCACATTATTTTGTCTAGGCTTATTGCATTTGTCTTGACTCAGGCTCAGGTCACACTCTAAAAGACAATATTAATTTGCTTTCACATCATTTAAATTAAAATATAATTAAAATTCAATAAAGTTAAGCTAATCATTTAATTTATATGAACATTGCCATCCTCAATATTGTGTATTAAATAAAGCCTTTAATACATTAGCTACTATGTCAAATTAAATATTATAATTTGGTAACAACTTCCAAAAGTTCTGATGTGGTACATCTAGGATTGAAGAGTTCCAGGTAACTGAAATGTTGATTTAGGCACCTCTGTCATTGACCTACAAATCTTTTTATTTATACATTACATTTTAGAAAACTATATGATGAAGGCTTATCATATTGAAAGTAAATTTAAAGAAGTATTTATGCTATATGTGTCCTGAGTAACACTAATAAACATGTAATAAACATTATGAAAGTGGCTAATTTTAAAAGAGTTTCCTATAATTTTAGTAAGCTTTTGCTCCATTAATATAAACAACATATCTAAGAATAATTATATATGCCATTGTATAGACCAGGAGTAATTATCTTTTTATCTGGGGGCATATCTGGAATTTTGAATACACATCCGGAATTTGGACTACTTAGTTGTAAAATGGGTGAGATAATTGCCTTTTGACAAAAGAGTTGTCATGATAGACATAGCAAGATATACCACATCCATTTACCAGAAGCTGAACAAACTTCCCAAGGACTAATAAAGAAAGGATGTGAACGTTAAACAATATATATTTATAATAATGGAACATCCCATTATAGTGTGTTATACTTTATAATACCAAAAACTCATCAACAAGAATTTAATTAAAAGGAATTAAATGTAACTGGCAAGTTGCTATACAATCAAAATGCTTCTAATACTGAAATGAGTGAAACATCACTTAAAGAGACATTAGAAAATGAATTTGAACAGTAAGCTTTTGGAAATGTACTATAATGAAAATAAGAAGATAATGAAAAATGCATGACTGTTATCATACTACTTGACCTTATCTCATGATTAAGTGGAAGTTTTAGTGCTGTAATTATACCTACAAGTGAAACTAGCCAAACTGTTACATGCTCATACATTAAAATAGGCAGATAGAAAAGTGGACTGTTTAATAATATTCAAGCAGCTGGAGCCAAACACTTTTTTTGTCAGCATTTGCATGTTGCAAGTATTAAACCAGGCGTCTACAACTTTATACTAATATTATATGCCAGCCCTATTTTTTTTACCTTCCTAGGAATGAAAAATAAGTAGTACAAGCAAACGAAAAGAAAACATGCAGGATTATGTAAATGACCATCTGTATCAGTGCATATTGGGGGGGGGGAACCGTAGTCTGGTATATAAGCTTTTTTCCTTAATATTTTACAATTATACAATGTTAGAATATCTATGCATTGGTTTAAGTAAAAGACATAAATAGGAAATGGGGCTGTACAATATTCAACAACAATTAATTCTTATAGAAAATATTCTGCTTGTTCTAAATTATACTGCTAAAGTGTTTACCAATACTTATTGAAACATTTAAAAACAACTTCAGATCTATGAGAATAAGAGGATAAATCATTAAATTATGGATTTGAAGTAGCTACTTAATAGATTGGCTGCCATAAAATAAACTCTGATGTTTTCTTGTCATTGCTAATAGACTGAAATGCAAGTTCAGAAGCAAACCAGCTAGTTCAATATGTAACTGCAGCAACACATACATTACTCGTGATCTAAAATGCTATCTGAATTAGGCAGCAACTGGTGCCAGAAATATATCATGTTAGTCCTTCAGAAAGAGAAATATCAAAAATTAATAATCAGGACATGCTATCTTATCTGTTAAAAAGCTGTATTTTGTCAACAAAGATTTTTTTTAAAAAAAAATAGTGAATCATAGCATTGACAGCTATGACCCCATAGGAATGTTTAATCTTTAGGTGCTTTGATTCCCTAAACTTTAAATAGCCTTGATTTTCCCAGGCATCTTGATATCCCAAATTCAGGAAGTTACACCAAAATTCTTAAGAAATGCTGCAGTTTTGGAATGTAAGACTGAAAAAAATCTCTTATTGTACTGAAGGCCAAATATGGTTCTTGCCTATTTTCCAATGAGACAAACTGAGAAAGGAATATCATTTTGTTACAATTTATCAGAATATTCAGATAAAAGGGATTCCTCTCATTCAAAGAGGGAATCCCAATCTTTAGCTTACAACACCTTTTATAATTAGAATAACAAACCAAAATCCAAGAGGAAAGTTGATTGGACAAGATAAAAGTAACCTCCCCTTTATATAGGAAATCAGTTACACATAGTCAAACATGTTACACATTTGCATGCCATAATATCACACATGTTCATTAAAATGAGGTCTGATGTCAGAAGGGACTTAACTGTAACAATAAGGTTGTTTGGAGAACAAAAAAGAGATAAAACAGACTCAAATTTGTACTAACAAACTTTTTTTTATCTTCAGATAATTTTCAGTCTGTTTACCTCTTCAATTTAGGAATGTTAAAAAGCTATTCCTAAATTCTTGTCTGTATTGTACCCAGTGCTTTTTTTCTAAAAAAAAAAAAAAGGTGTCGGAACTCACACACGACATACAACCTGCCTTGCCTACCCTACAAGGTTCCATCCAAAAAAGGTGCCAGAACTCTGTTCTGGGCATTCTATGAGAAAAAAAGCCCTGGTTGTACCTGAACAGAAAAATAATCAATCTGAAGATTTATCTTTTCATTTAGGAAGATTAAAAGCTATCTAATCAATCCATACCACTATCCTACATTCCAATCTGTAATGAACCAACCTTTTTTTAAAAGAGAAAATACATCAAATTAAAATTCAAAATAACTTAGTTAACAAATTACAAAAGCCATGTCATTTGCTCCTCATAATCTCCCCTTTGATGCTAAAGGGCAAATAAAAGATGCCCTTTCAACATCACCAAAACGAAGGAATTGTGGACCAACAAAATCAGGGACCAAATGCACAGAAGCATCAATTTGGAAAAGAAAGAATAGAAGCCTTATGGAAAATAGCTCACAAAAACGGCACAATACAGGGCTGGCATCCAAGTAAGAAGAAACAAAGCAAATATAGAAAACAAAATAACAAACACCAAAGAAATGGGGTCAACTATGTCAAGATAGACAACCAGGAATGAGTAAATTTCATTTTAAAAAATGAAGAAAAAAAGAGAGGCATTAACACTACAATTCAAAGCATAGCCTAAGTGAAAGTGGGAAAAACATGAACTCTGATAATGGACATAACTAGAAGTAGTGAATGCACACACACCTCCTATGTTTGCCCATAAAAATAATCTAGGACTGTGTGGGGCCAAATAGCAATTTGAAATTTCAGTTGGTATTATCCTATATGGCATTATCAATAAAATGGGCATAGAGTACAAGCAATGCAGAAATAAGGAGAAGGGCAATGCCTATTGAACAACCTCAAATCAGGCAAATTCCATGTATAAGGCAACACTATATAAGCAGCAGGTCCACACATCCAAAATTAACCATCCCTTGGAGTTAAGAACATAAGAACATAAGAAGAGCCATGCTGAATCAGGCCAAAGCCCATCGAGTCCAGCATTCTGTGTCACACAGTGGCCCACCAAATGTACATGGGGATCTTGAGCAGAAAGAGAAGGCAAAACCCTCCCTTTCCCTTGACCCCCAAACAAATGGTACTCAAGGGAATCCTGCCTGCCTCAACCAACATAGAGGCGGCACATGGACATCTGTTTTAATAACCACCAATACACTTTGCATCCATGAATCTATCTAGCCCTGCCTTGAAGCTGTCAAGGCTGACAGCTGTCACGACCCCTTCAGGAAGTGAATTCCATAAATCAACGACCCTCTGGGTGAAGAAATATTTCCCTTTATTTGTCCTCACTTTCTTAGCTATAAGCTTTAGGGAGTGTCCCCGTGTCCTGGTATTGTGTGATAGAGAAAAGAATTTTTCTCTATCCACATTTTCTATCCCATGCATGATTTTATACACTTCGATCAAGTCACCCCTTAAACGCCGTCTTTCAAGGCTGAAGAGACCAAGGCGTTGCAATCTGGTTTCATAAGGGAGGCGCTCCATTTCCTTGATCATTCTTGTTGCCCTTTTTTGCACCTTTTCCAGTTCCATTATATCCTTCTTGAGGTGCGGTGACCAGAACTGTACACAGTACTCCAAGTGTGGTCTCACCATCGATTTGTACAGAGGCAATACAACACTTGCTGACTTATTTTCGATTCCCTTCCTAATCATGCCAAGCATGGAATTTGCTTTTTTTACTGCTGCTGCGCATTGGGTTGACATCTTCATCGAGCTGTCCACCAAAACCCCAAGATCCCTTTCTTGGGTTGTCTCAGAGTTGGTCTGGTGTTTTCAATTTCAGTATGCACTGACTATTATGTGGGAGGACTTGCAATATATGCAAGAAGTATACATCTTCCTGAGTCATCCTAGTGACTAAATAAGACACATAACTGGGGCCATGAAGAATTAAGGAACTCCCAAGGGATGCCCTCCATGGAGGGATATACACACTCAGAAATCTGCTAGCTCTAAATATACAACAAGGGTAGGGGACATTTAAAGGAAAAGCCTTCAGTCAATAGGTGACCTAAGTGAAATATTGGCCATCTTGTTTAGCATATTCCATGCTATGCAGTCCCTCTATTCAATGGAGAAAGAAATCTTTTTGTAGAAAGAAAATGTAAATATAAGGCCAATTATTCCCACAAGTTATTACCCTCACCATCTCCTCCGCCCAGTCTTCCACAAGTATTTCCTGGAGGTTCACTTGATGGGGGTTTAAAATACATTTAAAATACACGGAACATGAACAAGAAATACACATAATAAATGAAAGCATATGAACAATTACATACATACAAATCAATACCCAAATGTTCACCATCCCACTGTTCCATTAAGCTAATATAGCATCAGTCCTAGTCATTATTCTATTAGCACTCACCACCCATCTATTGATATTTCAACTCAGGTTCCATATTGATGTTATCAGGCATTTTCTGTTCTGTAGCTATAACTCTCAGTTGTCTCTACCAGGTTCTTTCTTCCACACATGGGATATGCAAATCCTCTCCCCTCGGGTCTTCAGTTGCATAGACTAGGTGAGATGCTTGGTTTCCCTGACCCATTACCAGACAAGAGACAAATCAGCTGTTAAAAAAAAGACTTACAAAAAAATTATAAATGCCATAACTGACTTTGGGCTGTTTCCAGCTTCAGAATCTGATAAGACACCGGGACATCAGCCTGTTGCCACAAGTGCCAGAGAAGTCACAGGTACAGGAAGTACAAGCTCACCTGAAGTGTACACCTTCCTTTTGCCACCATTTCACATATTTCTTGCACCTGTCAATGGTTCAGTGTCAAAGTCCAGACAGATTAAAATTCACAATGTTAAGGGATGGCAAAAAAAATCCAAACTAAGTTGAACTTAACTAGCCATAGTTGCGCTTGAATCTTCTTATCTTAAGTATATAATTGTGCAATGTAAGACAAAGCTGCTAGGCAGACATCTCCTCTCCTCTTAGGAAGATAAGTCAGGAGAGATGAGCATATCAGCATAACTCTAGAGCAGAGGTCTCCAACCTTTTGGGCACCAGGGACCGGTTCCATGGAAAAATTTTTTTCCACAGACTGGAGAGTGTGTGGTTTTATGTGCTGCCTGCATACCACAGATGGGGCTTTGCTTGTTTGTTCAGACCGGTTTCTGGCATGCCATGGCCCAGTACTGGTCAACAGACCAGGGGTTGGGAACCCCTGCTCTGAAACATGCTCCCATACTATGATAGGACTATATGCAGCCACCTATAGACAAAGGCAAGACTGCGACCCACCATTACTTGGGTATTTAATACTTTCCAATTTCTTGATAATTGCCAGAATAAGATCCTATAAAGCTGAAAATGAGAATATTCATCATTTTCTGGATTGCTTCCACAGCTAAAGGTTGAAGAAAGGGGGAAAAATCATTTGTCTTGTGTTAGATAGACTATACCTGTCCATGGAGGTTCTATCACAGATAGTCAAAATTTACTTTCTCCTTTCCTCTTTCACCCTGAATTAAATGCCATGTTAAGGGATAGAAAATGTAACTCAATAAACTCGACACATTCAGGATTTTAAAAGATAAAGCACTCAGGCTTCACTGACAGTCAGCAGCCAGCCAACATTTCTGGAATGCCTTTGTCTCAGGCAGATGATAAACAAATCATTCCTGGGGACAGTATAACAAGAAAGCAATAGAATAGCTGAGACGACAAAATATTTCCCCCCCCCTTCCCCCACTGCACCAAATCATGCAGAGAAAAAAAATTGATACAAAGTTTTTGCTTTTAAGGAACTAAAATAGCCTTCAAAGCATAAAAATTAATCTGGGGCTTCCCCCGATGTAACATGTTGTAAGCAAACTGCCTAGGTCAGGGATAGGCAACCTTGGCTCTTTTATGACTCGTGGACTTCAACTCCCAGAATTCCTGAGCCAGCATAGCTAGGTGATACCCCCTGGCCTAGGTGATACCAACAGTTTTTCTTTGGCATCAGATACAGACATTGCTTACCAATACCTCCCTCCTAGGGCTGAGAGAAAAAAATAACCAGCCCCAAATCATCCAGAATCGTCCTCATGGCCAAATCAGGATTTGAACTTACAGTTCTCCAGCATTGTAGCCTGTGGCCATAACCATGAGATCAAATTGGTTCTCTATAAAAGTTTCCCTTCCTTGGCTCCAAGTAAAAGGAAAATAAATTGAGCATGCACCTTATACAGAAATTAATCATCTCTTTTGCAGTGGCAAAGAGTTCCAAAAACACATGCTGTAAAAAAATAATTTCATAGGATTGCTTCTTTGACAAGAATGCCTCAAATGCATTTATTAAACATAAATCCAGACTAAAATGCAAAGGAAAATCACTGAAGTTTAATCCACACCTAAAAACAGAATATCAGAGTTAAAGGTCATCTGGTCCAACCGCCTAGTGAAAAATGGTTGTCCAATTTTCTCTCAAAAATCTCCAATAATGAAGCACACACAGTTTCTGGAGATAATCATCCCATCAATTAACTATTTTCATAATAAGGAAATTTTCCTTGGCACCCAATAGATATTGGACAATGTTAACGATTCCTGTAGAATGGAGCAGGCAAAAAGAAACTGCATTTTTTAAAATTATTGTGAGAGAAAGTAGAGATACCGATGCCACAGTGTCCCTCCCTTTAAAGATAAAGGTTGTAAACAGAAAAAAAAATGGTTAAAAGAAACAGAAAAAAACGCACCCCTCCCCCTTTCCTACTCAGGTACAATTTCAAAGGCAGAATGAGATTTGCATTGCCTTGAACATTCTGTCCAGCAGTTAATCTTAACTACATCCCTTGGTATTTTGCAGAAAGAAAGAAATCACACCCAGACATTACCAATGTGAGGAGAAAAAAAATCTCCAAAACAATCATCCACAAACATAATACAGATGTTTCTTAATTTAAGAAAAGGATAAATAGGAAATAATTTCTTCAGAAAAGATCTCAAATACTACGTAACCAATAGAATTACAGACAGACATACAGAGAATTTTCAAAACAAAATCTTGCACTAATAACAGATTTCTTATATTGACTTTCATCCCTTCTCTTTGTCTCACACATCCCAGTTAGAAAAGATTGGGGACAGTGAATGCATTTTTTTCACAGGAGAGGGGGAAAAAATACATAACTTTCTATGAGTTTTCTATAAAACAGTTATCAACTTAACTTATTAAGTTCTCTCACAAAATAAAATATCAAAGTTATCATTTTTCATCCTGGCATAAAATTCCACACTTTTCCTCTCAATTTCTTTCTCTTGTGTTCCACTTACATATACCAACATATTTCCATTCTATGGATCATCCACATTCTGTTTGACACATTCTATTGTCCTTCTAATTACAAAGAAAAGGCTAACTAGTCCTCCTCCCCATGTCTTACAAATGACTTAACACAAATATTCACACAAACAGACACACACACCATTTAACATCATTCCCAAGCTTATGGAAGTTTTTGCCCCCTTTTAAATTTCCACTTTTTTCTTTCCTGGGACAACTTGTGGCTTGTTCTCCAGGCAGTGAAGAAAATGCAAGGAGTGGTTCCGATAAAAATATAATCAGGGGCCCTAACCACTGCCTATCTATTCTCCACTGTTTTAAGTCAAGCCAAGAAGCCCAATTTTTAATTTGTTGGCTGGCCAAACAGGTCAACAGTTTTGTTCTTTTCTTTCGTTATTGTTTGCTTTGAGCTGTAACTGCCCAGTTGGGATTATACATAGATAAAGCCTTGAATTAATTTAATTGTATTAATTTAATTTAATTTATTTTTAAATATTTATTATTATTATATGTTTTATTGGGTTGTAAACCGCCCCGAGTCCTACGGGAGAGGGGTGGTATAGAAATTTAATAAATATAATATAATAATATAAGGGATTTTTATGTAAACATATTCAAAGGTATCTTCAGATGTCCATATATGTGCACACAATTTTAACAAGCCCTTTCACTTTTCTATTCAATTTAATTTTAATTCAATTCCAATCCTGCTAGCTTCAAGAAAATTATTATAGAGACATATCAACAGAACAGAAGTCACATTCAAATTGAGTATTCAATATTCTAACTTCCCATTCAGACAGGCTAAACTTACCTGCTGAACCTCTGATGGGAAGAACAACAACACTTTTCTTTCTTCATGCTTTCCATGCTATGTGGACCCCAAATTGCTTTACCATCCAGGAGATTTCCATCTCTCCAGGATCAACTAATGAACTTTATTTAGCTCATTAGACTATCAACAGACTCAGAAGATTTAGCTCTCTTCAGAGTCATCTAGTAAACTTTCCATCACTCACTAGAAACTAAAAGAAAAGTTAATAACTCAACATTCACCAATTTTCTTTTGAATAAATTTCATCTGGATGGATTCCTGCTTGATGGTTTAGTGCCCTTTTATAATTCACGATCTTTCTTTTTTTTAAACACCTTTGAGGCAATGTGTCCAGTCAAAAACAAAAGAAAGGCCCTGCCAAAAATTCCAGGGGTACATCTTCCTATTCCTTACCTTTGACTGGAAATCATTGCTCCGAGGCAAAATTTTCCTGGCTGGTTCGCCAAATTGAAGGCCAAATATGGCTCTTTTAGGCTCCGTGCCTTGGCATGCATATTTTCAGTTTAGGAATGCTAAAAGCTATCTAATCAATCCATACAACTATCCTACATTCCAATCTGTAATGAACCAACATTATTTTAAGAGAAAATACATAAAATTAAAATACAAAATAACTGCGTTAGTTAACAAATTGCAGAACCCATGTCATTTGCCCCTCAGTATGTAAAAAGATTTCTTTGAGATGAATCTCTTTTATTGATATAAAAGAACAGAAAAGTTTGCCTTAGTTGTTTTCATCCTGTTATAATTAGCAAAATGGACTGTAATCATACCCAGGTAGAGTGGAGGAAAAATATTGCTCTGACTTTAACATCCAGTTTGTAGAACCAACCAACCGGCCAAATAACAACCCTGCTTGTAATGTTATTGTTTTTCTATGTTTGATATCCAGAAAAAGTCATTATATTACAATTAGACAGCTTGAATATTCTCTGTCCATATTACTTTTACTGTCACACTCACATTTTGAAGGTCCCTGGCCAAAATTTCCCTTTCACAAATGACCTATTTTTCTATTACTTGTCCATTGCTTATCATTAATTTGCCTCCTATTACCTACTACATGTTCTTTTTATTGTTTTATTTTCATGTTTTAAATAATTTGTAAGCTGCTTAAAGTCATTGGAAGTGGGTGATATATAAATTTAATAAGTAATAATAATTAATTAGAATGGCAGAATGAAATGATCAAAGTGTCTGGCTTTTTCACATACTTCTTTTTTATTTATTTAGAGGCAGAAAGTTAACAGTTGATGAAAGTAATTAGAGCAAGTCTGGGAAAAGATTTTAAAGTTGATTGTGTGGGCCTTTATAGATGTCTAATACAGCCAATATCAAATGACGCTCTAGACAGCTGCCAATAAATCTCAATAATTTAAAATAGATAGCTGGTTAAATAATGTAGGACATTAGAACATTCAGTTGTCAAATTCTGATCCAATTTTTATTGATTCCTGCAGTTAAAAATGGTTGGAATGGTAGACTGGAGAAAAGGTTATTACCATTTACCATTTAATCATTTGCATTTATTTTGATTTTTTTTGAAGCTTGAGGCTAAACAACCATAACTTAATGATACAAAATGTACTATTGGATTTAACTAACACAATAAAAACCCTGGTGTTATACAATTCAAGGAATACCTGAAGTTGTTTTTTATGATCTAGTACTGGACCCCATCATTCTGGTTTATAAAAATAATTGATGTATTCTCGAAAGTAGGATGTATGTCTCATATACAGTAAACAGGAATTCTTCAAACAATTCTTTTCAAAATGATGAAAGTCTCCTGAGATGGAAGAAAAACTCAGATGTATATGGAATATCCTGTTTCTTTTTAAAGTACAGGGGTAAGATAACAATTCTTACAATGTAATCTCATTTGGGAATAAATCTAATCACTGCATATACCAAAAATTAGCAAACTGGGAAATTAAAGGTAACATTTATATTTTATTTTCAATAGTTATTAAGCAAGGGATTTCAAATATAAAAAAGACTAACAATAAAATTAATATATTCATATACATATACATACACAATTTTCGTAAACCATATTTTCACAGTAGGATTTTCGGCTTACCAATTATTGAGATTTCAATTTCACCATCTGAGGGACATATCTTAAATATTCAGAGTATTTTGGGAAAATAAGGAAACAAGACCTAAGGTACATACATATATTATGTCTTCCTGGCAGATTTTTTTTTTGTTATTTTTCCTTTCAAAAAAATAGCTGTCCTTTCAGAGTACATAATATACTATTTCAAATGATCCATTTATGGCAGTTCAATTGTTGATTAATCTCAATATTCATGAACAAAAATAGAACAACTGGTCTTTTTCAATAAATAATAAACAAGGGTACCTTAGGACACATGTTTTATACCTGGCAGTTGCACCTGTCTAGCATATGTGTGATGTCAGTTGTCTTTCTGAAATTAACTACAGCCTACATGCTTCTAGACAGATTAATGCACAAAAAGGAAGAATATCATTTTGTATCTTTCTCAGAAAGAGCTGAAAGTGTTTTTCAGTTTTAGATGCAAATGAATGTACAATATCATAGTTCATCTATTGCTGCCATACATATGTTGCCCTGATTACATCTTATGTCTCCTAATACTTACTTCAGAAGGGAATATATAAAAAATATCCCTTAAAGTCTGCAATCATTTCAGGTGGAATCCTGAAATTCTGAGAAGATCCATTTATCCTGAACTGTTAATACTCTGATTGACTGTTAGTGGGGAAAAATATTTAGGTAAAATATGAGCTCCTATTTGGTAAAAAAATAATAATCTAAATACTACTGCAATTAAACAACTTGTTGCTCTTCTTCTGATAAAATGTTGAACCATGACTACGAGGGGAAAAGGAGTATTTTTCAGCCATCCAAATTGAGAGGGAATTTTAATATATTTAAGAAGCTACTTGTGCACAAAAATATATTAATTGTGCTCATTACAGAATACATAGATATTTCAGTATTGTAAGATTTCTTTCTGAATTGTTAAAATCCCTAAGGAAGAGTTTGGAGTTCTTCTTAATTTGCGTCTAATTATGGTATGAATAAAATCCTAGCACTCCCATCCCCCACTTTCATCTTAAACCCAACTGGGATAGGGCTTAAATCAATTACTGTTGTACTGTTGTATTGTTTTCCACTTTTAACTGGCAATGTCATGATTATTTTGCAATTAATGCAGTATTTCACTGACTATTTGGTTGGCATCTCACGTTATCTTCTAAATGATGAAATCAGCCAAGCATCCTTTGGATTTTTTAACCTACTGTATACATGGTTGGTCTCCCTTCCACTCCCTGGAGACTGTCTTCCAGAATTATTCTGCTTCAGGAGCAGAATAATCCATTTCTCTTCCTGAACCCACCAGATCAGTTGATTTTGATCCAAATTGGCCTGAATAGTGATGGAGTGGTGCTGGGAAGTCTACATGCTGAAATGCTACATAATGTGCTGGCTTATTCTTTGCAGGTTAACTTAAATGTGGGAAGAAGCCCTAAGTATCTGGCCTCCTACCTAGGGCTAATTTCTTGGTTCAAATTTAGTACATCTGGTGGCCCTGGAAGAGGTTAGATTTCACCATCAATTACCAATTGACAATCATCTGAACTTAGTGGATCAGTCAGTCAGGACTGGTGAATTGATGCATCAGAACCTCTGGATATTCACACATTAAGCTAAGACTTAAATTTGTAATCCAATTGTTTATTTGGTGCAGCAGAAAGTGAGAGTTATATTGAATCTTTTGTTGTGACAGTGTCAGTCCTAGCCGAGAAATGAGACAGACAGATCCAATCAAATCCAATACTTTGTTTGCTTATATCTAATAGACAGAATCTTGCCAAATAAAGTTATAACACTAATAGATATAATAAAACTTACAATCACCTCCCTATATTGACCCCTCCCTAAGTTGACCTAATTTTCATAGACCAGACGTACACTATATGTACACAACAGAAAGCCAACCTCTCTATATTGACCCCCCTCTGTAAGTTGTATCTTGATCGCCTGGACCTTGATACATGGTATTGATTTACTCTCTATAACTTGACCATTTGAGTCCAGTTTGCACCAAAGGCATGAAAAGTGAAATAGAGAATTGGTGGCAATGAATTTCTTTCAAGGAGAATATCAAAGAATATAATATTTTTTACTTTTATTCAGCAGAAAAGGTGATGACATCTTTAACATTGACAAATGTGGACTCTTTTTCAAGTCAATGTCTGACAGGAGCCTTGTTATAAATGTAAGTGTGGAAAACTTTCTAAAGAACATTTCACAGTTCTACTGTGTGCTAGCTTAACCAGAGAGAAGGTAAAACCTTTGGTGCTTGGTAATTCAAGAACTTGCAGATCAAAGATTTTTCTGTCACCTGGAAATCTGCATGGATGTCTGATACCCTATTTGAAGAGTGGATAAGAGGTATTGACTGAGAAATGAAGAAAAAGAAATGGTCCATTCTCCTTGTAGTGGACAATTATCTTAGCCATCCCCAAGTGAATCATCTTACAAATGTGAAACTGAAATTTTTTCCCCCAAACATTACATCAAATCTTCAATCTCTTGACCAAGGCATAATCAACACATTCAAAATGCACTTTCAAGCCCAGCTTTTGCAGTGGATCATTGCTAAAACGCAAACCATCTGCAGAAGCAAAAGCCTAATCCTAACCCTGACACAAAAGCAATTTTCCAAACCATCTGCAGAAGCAAAGGTCTAACCCTAACCCTGACCCAAAAGCAATTTTCCAAAAGTATTGATCGAGGTCCAACAGAATCCAGCAGAAAAGTTCTGGAAGCAACTGATAGGGTAGAAGAATTAAGTGAGGAGGACACAGAAATTGAAGTTATTTTGAAAGAAGAGGATGTCAGTCATTTGATAATGCAGTTAAAGTCATTTGCATGGGAAAACGCCTAAGTATACTGAGTGTTGAGAGTACTTTCTCTGCTTACCTTCATAAAAAGAATAAGAAACAGAATAAAATTTCTTTTTTTTAGAAAGAATGATCTAACCATGAGAGAACAATACATACTGTATGTATATGTATTGATTTTGTATTCCACAGTATTGCATGAGTGATTCTCCTGTGTTTTTACTATGTTTCTGTATGACATCAGTACAGTTGTTCCATAGGTTGACCACCTCCATAGTTTGACCACTTTCATTCAGTCCCTTGGGTGGTCAACGTTCAGAGGTTTTAATGTATATCCTGAAGACACTGAACAGTGAACTTCTTTCCCCACTTCCATCCAATTCAGGGCTGTGCAGTCTCTTATTCTTGGCCTCTTCCTGGGAAAGCTCTAGGTTGTTAAAACTCAGTCTCCACTCACCCCTCAGGTGCACATTCCATCACACAAATCTTCTGAAGCCTTTAGTTTACAAGGCTGATTTAATAGTACAACTATACTTTCTATAGCAGTTTGTTCTTTTACCGCTATCATGAAATGTTGATTCCCCCCCCCCCGTACTTTGTTTCATGTTTATAAGTACTTGTTTTCTGTCTCATGGAACTCTCTGATGAAATTTTTTATAATTAGGGCTGTCTTCTAATGCTGGGAAAGGGATTCTTTGCTTGTTCTGACTTCCTTGGTCCTAGTTTATTATGATTTATACAAAATAAATTAAAAATGCTTCTGATTTTTTTTTATTTGCTTAGCCCCTTAGTGCAAATGTTTATTGTCTTCCAGATACCTCATCTTATTAAGTGTGTCTTATTTAGGAAAAGAAAAATGATTGGACAATACATTGTTGGACTGCAGCTCCCTTAATCTTTTTGCAATAGTTGTATGGCTAGTAATGATGGCAATTGTAATTCTGCAGCAGATCATTTCTGCAGGAAATTATGCCAACTGACTAGTTTGCAATATATTATGTAGACAATTTGTGCCTGTCATATATATACATTTGTATATAAACATTTGTACATTTTTTATGTTTCTTATCTGTGTTAGCCACATGCCTATAAAGGGAAATAGCTTTTGAAACCTTATCATAATTTTTCCCACTAAGCCATTGTTCAGAATGAGTACATTTGTCAGTTTCAGCACCCTTTAAAAAACAAACAAATTATTCTGTTGCCTAACTTAGTCTAATTATCTTACTACCTGGTAAGTTTATTTTCTCCTTATGATTCTTTTGCTTCTCTACATAAACATTCTTGCTCAGATTTCTCTCTCTATTTCTCTCTCTGTGTGTGGTAAGATGATTAAAATAAACAAAGACAGAGTAAGGACTGGTTATTTTAGATACCCATTTAGTATCCTTGGTAATACCTTAAGAATTTACAATGTATTTGCAAATTATTCTGATACATTTCTTGCTTTCTAAACAATTGCCTGTGATTATTGCTGGAATAAGAATCCCGATTAACCATCCACCACAGAAAAGAACTCACATTTATTTTTTTGTCTGCCTTTTAAATTTGCACTGCAGTTCATTTAAGACTTACATGGATATTTCCTGATAATTACTCAATTATAATACCTAATTACTACAAATGCCTTGTCTTCCTTGGAATCCATGCAGTTAGACCAGAAAACAGAAAAGAAGTTCTGACAACTATGATTTTTCAGCTAATAGTGATGGCACAAATGGTTTAGTTTAATTATGTTCTGAAAAGATTGGCTACGTGGTTTTCGTGAATCATAGATTGCATTTAAACACATTGTGAACGTTTATTCCCATATATGAACTTCTTAATGCTACTGCTTTCAAGATTAATAAGTAATTATCTTAATCCAAATTAATAATAAATGCCCCAAAAAATGTATTATAGATAATGAACACCTTGGAAAAAAGGAAAGAAAGATAAAAAATTATCCGTCATCTCAACTTTGAAAGAAAGAACTAGCCTGCTGCTATGTGCATAAAGCATATTCTATTGGAGGGCGATATACTCCATATTGTATTCAAGGATTCCTTTATATATTTTGTATTCCTATACGTGAGGGGAGGAGCAAAAATCATAGCACAAGATGGGAAGGTTTGTGGGATTGGAACGGAGAAGAAAAAGGGGAAAATTATCAATATTTAATGTTATATACATGAAGAAATGAAAATACTAACCTATGTTTTTAGACAGCTAGATAGCTTAAAATTTTCCACGCAGCTTCACAATGGAATTCAGCAAAAGGCAGTGAAAAAGCTTCTCTGTGACTGGACAAAAACAGTTTCCTATGTTCACTCCACATATGGATATGCAGTCTCCTCATTCAGGGATACTCACATAGTGTGGTCAAAGAAGTTAAGACAGTGGCTGCAACATTGCCACTGACAATCCACCCTTTTAATATATATGTTTTAACATTTTTTAACCATAGTTGATGGATTAACTTGAATGCATAAAAGAATGGAAAGCTTGATAGAGGCAAGTTGTTTTGAATCACAATTACTCTTTGAATCACTCTAAGAACCTACCCAGGATTTGACAGTTGTGTTGGTTATAAACAGGAAAAATTGTTGATAGTCTAACTGCACTTTAAATGTTTTGAATTTATTGTTACATATCACATTGAAAGACTATCTAAGAAACACACACACACACACACAATATATACATATACATATACATATACATATATGTATATATGTATATATGTATATATGTATATATATATATATGAAATAAACAATAAAATAATATTCTGGTATACAAATAGAATATACAGGCCATTCCAGTGAATCTATTTTCCATAGCATTTGACTTAATTTGAATAATTTAAAGAATTAACAGTATTGCTATATATCATGCTAACACAATTTATAAACATGAAACTAAAAATGAAAGCAAAGAAGTATTTTGTTTTAGTGAACAACATTTGCTTTGATAAACAATATAAACTATGGAATAATTTTACATATGTGTATTTTGGTTTGTGTGTATTTTTTTCTTGTCTGTTTCTCTTTGTACAGTATATGTACTCTGTATGTATGTGTACATATTTTGTGTATGTAGATATTGATGTATGTTTTGATACATTATTTTCATTTATTTTTCTTTCCGAGAAAAAAAATTCCAAATGACAACACAAAATTGTGTTCCATTACAGGTTTGCTTTAAGATTCTTCAATTTACAGTTTTTTTTCTAATACTAATAGCCTTGAGCCCTGCTATTTATTTATTAAATTTCTATGCCACCCTTCTCCTGGGACCCAGGGTGGCTTACAGCAATAATGCAATAACAGGTAAGAAATTTAACAATGACAATTAACCATTTAATCTAAAACACATTCATTTAATCTAAAACACATTCATACAGCATACAATCACAGTCAACATACAGTCAGTGATGGAGACACATTCCTAGGCCCAGGGGCAGAGTACAGTTCATACGCCCCAAGCCTGTTGGCATAAATGAGTCTTCAGTAATTTCCGAAAAACTAGGAGGGAGGAAGCAGTGCGAACCTCTGTGGGAAGCTGGTTCCAGAGGGCTGGGGCAGCTGGAGAAGGCCCTTGCCCTAGGTCCCACCAGATGACATTGCCTAGTAGACGGGACTCGTAGGAGGCCAACCCTGTGTGCCCTAATCGGTCGCTGAGATTCATGAGGCAGAAGACGGTCCCGCAAATAACCTGGTCCATTGCCATAAAGGGCTTTATAGGTCATAGCCAACACTTTGAATTGTATTCGGAGACCAATTGGTAACCAGTGCAGCTCACGGAGGGCTGGAGTAATATGAGCATGTCTTGGGAGACCCAAGACAGCTTGCGCGGCCGCATTCTGGACTACCTGCAGTCTCCGGACATTCTTCAAAGGTTGCCCCATGTAGAGAGCATTACAGTAGTCGAATCTCGAGGTGACAAGGGTATGAGTGACTGTGAGGAGTGACTCCCGGTCCAACTAGGGCCGCAACTGGCACACCAGGTGAACCTGGGTGAATGCCCCCCTCGCCACAGCTGAAAAATGATGTTCTAAACTTAGCTGTGGATCGAGGAGGACACCCAAGTTGCGAACCCTCTCTGAGGGGGACAGGACTTCTCCCCCCAGGGTAATGGATGGACAGTTGGAATTGTCCTTGGGAGGCAGAGCCCATAGCCACTCCGACTTGTCAGGATTGAGTCTGAGCCTGTGAGCACCCATCCAGACCTCAACAGCCTCCAGGTACCGGTTCATCACTTCCACTGCTTCACTGTGATTATACGTGGTAGAGATATAAAGCTGAGTATCATCAGGATATTGATGATAACTCATCCCGTGTTGACGGATGATCTCACCCAACGGCTTCATGTAGATGTTAAAAAGCAGAGGTGAGAGAACAGACCCCTGAGGCACTCCACATGGAAGAGGCCTCGGAGCTGATCTCTGACCTCCTATGAACACCGACTGTGACCGGCCAGAGAGGTAGGAAATGAACCACCGTAAAATGGTGCCCCGCACTCCAAGCCCCTCCAACCGGCACAGAAGGATACCATGGTCGATGGTATCGAATGCCGCTGAGAGGTCAAGAAGCACCAGGATAGTGGAGTACCCTCTATCCCGGGCCCACCAGAGATCATCGGTCGGCGCGACCAAAGCAGTTTCGGTGCTGTAACCGGACCTGAACCCAGACTGCTGAGGGCCCGGATAATCAGCTTCATCCAAGGACCATTGGAGTTGGAGTGCCACCACCTTCTCAACAACCTTCCCTAAGAAGGGAAGGTTGGAGACTGGCCGGGAATTATTTAAGACTGCCGGGTCCAGGGAAGGCTTCTTGAGGAGAGGCCGCACGAGTGCCTCCTTTAAGGGAGCCAGGAAAGACCCCTCCCTCAATGAAGCATTAGTAACAGCCTGGACCCAGCTCCGTGTCACCTCCCTGCTAGCCGACACCAGCCAGGAGGGGCACGGGTCCAATAAGCAGGTGGCAGAACTCACAGCTCCAATGGCCTTGTCCACATCATCAGGAGTTACCAGGTCAAACTCATCCCATTCAACAGGACTAAGATGGGCCTCTGTCATCTCGACTGACTCATTGTCAGCCAACACTGCAATCCAATTGGAGTCCAAGTCAGCCCGGATCCGAGCGACCTTGTCTGCGAAAAAGATGTTAAATTCCTCGGCACTGCCCTGCAAAGGATCCTCTTTCCTCCCCATATCAAGGAGAGAATGAGTCACCTTAAACAGGGCAGCCGGGCGGGATTCCGCAGACGCGATCAATGCGGAAATATACTGAGATCTTGCCGTAGTGATTACTTCCAAATAGGTCTTAATATAAGCTCTCAATTTGGTTCGATCAGATTCGGATCTGCTTTCCCTCCATTGCTTCTCTAAATGTCTCTTCTGGCGCTTCATCCCCCTAAGTTCATCGGTAAACCAAGGAGATCTCCTGGGTCTGCCACCACAGAGAGGTCGCAACGGCTCAATCCAGTCTAGAGCCCCCGTAGTGGCCATATTCCAGGCCATCACTAGGGACTCCGCCGAACTGTGTACGAGCAAATCCGGCAATTTCCCAAGTGCACTTTGAAAGCCCATAGGGTCCATCAGGCGTCTGGGGCGGAACCATTTAATTGGTTCCGCCTCCCTGCGGGAGAGGATAGGTGTCATAAACTCAAGCTATAGCAGAAAATGATCTGTCCATGACATAGGCAACACTTCTAAGCCCCTTAACTCCAGATCATACCTCAACTGCTCCGAGAGGAAGACCATGTCAGGTGTTTGTCCCCTTTTGTGGGTCAGGCCCTCAATTACTTGTGTCAGGTCCATGGTGGCCATGAACTCCCGTGCCAACCCAGAGGACTCACTGAGTGATGGCACATTAAAGTCCCCAAGACTATAAGTCTGGGGAACTCAACTGCCAACCCGGCTCCTCCTCGAGTAGCATGGGCAGGGCTGTTGAAACGCACCTGGGAGGCAGGTACGTAAGCAACAAGCCCACCTGTACACCTAGGTCCAACCTCATAAGGAGGGACTCACAACCTGATATCTCAGTAGCAGCGAGTCTGCGCAGCCCGAGTGACTCCTTAACTATAATCGCCACTCTTCCCCCCCCTTCCCTGGGGTCGCGGCTGATGCTATACCTGAAACCCAGCTGGGCACATCTCAGAGAGGGGAACTCCTCCCTCTGGGATCAGCCAGGTCTCAGTCACACATGCCAGGTCGGTCTCCTCATCCAGAATTAAGTCCCGGATGAGGAGAGCTTTATTTACCACCGACCTGGCATTGAGCAGCAGCAGCCTGAGTCCAGGGTCCAGATTTCACTCATTACCAGTACCCTGGGAGAGGTTCATGGGGCCAGAACAAGATATCGCTTTCAGGCAGCGAGGCCTTGTTCCCTGAGAGCAGCCTACCCCAGGCCTCCTACCGTATCTGCCTCTTCCCCATAAGACCGGTATAGACTGGCCCTCTGATCCCTCAGAGCAAGGCTCCTCCACTTCTCTAGCTTCCGTAGGTGCAGACAGGTCGGCCCTTCCATTTATCTCAGGTCCATAATCCATACAATTTATACAATCATCCATCCATTCAACCCAATTCATTCCATAATCAATTCTTCTTATATCATCCATAAACTTAATAAAAATTAAAACAGTATTAAAACATTTAAATTAATTAAAATTTAAATAGTTCCCTTTGCTTTCTGTTTGCCCCGAACTCACACAAGGTTCAGGAGGAGTGCCACTCATATCTACATGCACAAAAACATCTTCAGCCATAGAGCAACTTCCACTACTGGATTTGGCTGAGTTCAGCACCAGTGATTCTGGCTTCTCCAACACTCTAGCAATGACTGAGGTGGGTACTGCATCAGATGGAGCCAAGGTGTGCAGTTCCTCCTGGCCAGGGCCTACAGAATCCTGAGTGTTTTGCAGGTGCTTGTTGACCATATCTTGCAGCTCAGATGGAAGATCAGCAAATTTGTGGTTCCGAAAATGAGATTTGTTGCACTTCAGGAGCTGCACTGCTAAGTTACAGTCTAGCCGATACCGCTCATTAAGCTCTTCCAGTTTATTGATAGTTGTTTTGGCATCCAGAAGCTTATTAGTGAGCTCCACAATTTCCCAATCAAGAGTTTTCCAATCCATTTCAGCTTTTTTAATCAGGGCATGCAGCTTCTCCTCCAAATCCTGATTTGTTCTTTGTGAAGCTGTGTAACTATTTTGCAATCTACGGAATTTGAAATCCGTAGCAGCAAAATCTATAACCTATAGGATTCCAAACTATGGAACAAGCATATTCTTTCTCATCTGCTAACTAGCATGCAAAATTCTGTAGTTCTGAACACGGCAGTTCCACATAATCAATTATCATTATTAAGCTTGTCTGCTATGAATTTCTCTCTCTCTTCTTGAAGGCATCTTGAAGGCTAGTTGAAGTTATGGGGTTATTGTATCTGTATAAGCTGAAATTTGCAAAAGGGATAATAAAAGGTGTTTATATTATATAATTTTTGGTTATTGACAATCCTTATATATAAATAAAATATCTGTATATTGTGTGTGTGATAAACTGCCATTCTTGTTGCTTCCAGTCACAGTAATGCATTTTTCTATCTCTCAACATGCAAGTCAAATATAAAATCCAGTTTTTCATTATTCACCCAATTTGTAGATCTTATTACCTTGGAAATTGAGAAATCTGTACAGTTTAGCACTGGGAAAATTTCATTATGCAGGAGCAAGAGCTAAATTACGATCTGGAAGAACTTGTGGGCTATGAACAGATAGTGAATTATGGGGTTGGCTGCTTTTTTTTATTATTTCAGACCTCCCAATATCCTTGCCAAACTAGCGCTGCCCAGATAGTTTGTATTTCAGCTTTCATAATTTCCAGATGGTACAACTAAAGGCTGTTCTAGATGTAGATTTAGTTGTTGAAATTTAATACCAGCAGACCATGCCAAATTGGAATAGGCTAGTATATGCAAGAGATAATTCAGATTATAAAGAAAGCGTATAGCTATGGCCTAGTAACAAGTGAAATGTTGACAAGGATGGTCTCAGACTATGGTCAAAAAAAGACAAGATTCTTTTTTCAAAGCTTCACCCATTTTATATCCATACCATTTTTTATTCACACTGCAGAAAAACCAAAAATTCCCCAGTGTCATCTTTTTTTCGGCTTTAAGTTGGAAAGTAAATACAGAGGACCCGGGATTGAAAATATTAAAGAATAAACATTACATATGAAAATAAGCCCCATTTTACGATTTTAAAACTAATAAATTGGAAAAGTATCCATGCCTATGTTCTGCACTTGTATTGGGCTAATCTCCTTTTATTCAGTTAGCTTGAGGTTGTCTATTTTTTTAATTATGCTGTTAAAATAATAATAAAAAACACTAAAATAAATTGCAATAGAAATAGATTTATTGTCAAAGAAAAATGCATAATATAATATATATATATATATAATATATAAGAAAAAGTACAACAGAAAAAACCAGTATAATAGCAAATAGTAACAATTCTATGTATTCTTATTTCATACAAATATTGCATTATTACTTAAATGAATTTACTATTTAACATTACAGGTGTTCTTTAAATAAGAACATCTTATTTGAACTAGTAAAACCAATGTTTTTAAATTTATCAATGCCAGCCACACATATTTCGGTGTTAGTTAAAAATTAAAATTGAGACATTCACTGTCACTTTTGCTTCTCACAATTGTTTGATCGGATTTTAATATTGTATGTATGTATGTATACATGCATGCATTTATGACATTTATACATAGTGATTCATCTTACATAGTGATTCCTATTATTTTACAACATAGTCTGGCAAATAATTTTGAGTTTCATAGAATCCTTAGAGGGTTTTGTGGCATCCAGGGGATACTCAGACCATACTTTGAAGAACACTGCTCTAAAATATACAAATATGAAGATGATTTTAAAACTCTGGTAGTTTAATATAGCTTGTAAAATTTACATCAACAGCCACAGACTTCAGAAATTGCTTGATATTTATTTTTTATGTAGGTCTTTCACATAATTCTATTCTTTTACTTTATTGTCCTTGCTGAACTTTCTTTTTTAAATGAGTGATACAGGTACATGAGTAAAACCATACAGAAGCTAGGTGGCTTTGAAATAAAGTCTGTTTAGCCATTCTGAGAACTGCTAATTTTGGGAAACTTGCTGGTCTCCACTTCCAAAACTACATGTTAGTTCCAGTTATAAGCTTAATTCTTACTTTTTACCTAGAGCAGACAGCTATATAGGTTATGTAAAGTAGTATGAGTTTAATCATATTCTGAGAGCTTTGAGCAAAATGTGCTTCCTGCCCATTTTCTTATTTTATACTTTAACAAGATAATATGTTTGTTCTGCCTTGGCTTTTGTCCATTAATGTCAATGTCCTAAGTACATATGGAGAAACCATATTATATTTAACCACCCAATAACTGAAATTATCCGGACAGTTTACAACAAAATTTTTCTTTAAAAAAGCAATTTGAATAAAAACATAAAGTACAAAATGCAAATTCAGAATACCACATAAACTAGGTTTTCAGTAAAAACAATATATAATAAAGTGCAATTCTTAGAATATTAGTATAATAAAGATGGAAGGTCTTCTAGTCCAACCCGCTGCTTAGGAGGAAACCCTATACTATTTCAGACAAACGGTTGTCCAGTCTTTCCTTAAAAACTTCCAGTGTTTAATTAAAATTAAAAATCAGTTTAAAAGCTTTTATTTTATTTGAGATTTTAAAAATCCTATTCTTTGTATAGAGCCTGCTCCCTTTGAGGATTTGGGTAATTATCCATTGTTGTGGTACTTACAAGAGAAAAATGGTCATAAAAACACATATATGATGTAGCTTCAGGATACATAATTCAGCACATATGTGACTGGATGTATGTCATTATTCTGGCATCAACATGGTTTTCTGTGGCCCACTGCTTCTAGTTCCCAAAATAACCCTGAATGTAATCTAGCAGCTTATGAATTATGTAGAATTTAGATATATCTAATAATAACTGGTTTTTCAGAAGTGTCCAGTTTGCATACCATACAAGATTTCCCGTAAAGGATTGACTTGGGGGTTCCCAAGATTAATCATCAGAACTGAAAATGTTCTGTTTTTAAAATTCTTAAAGAAGTTTCTATTATCACCCCCTAGTTTGAGCATATCATTAACCATTCAGATGCAAGGGCCGATAATTTGGATAAGATTTTTAATTAACTTTCTTCCCAACTAGCTTAAATGCAGTCCTAATCATCTTTGTTGCTCTTCTCTGTACTCTTTCTAGAGTCTCAGCATCTTTTTTACATCGTGGTGACCAAAACTGGATGCAATATTCCAAGTGTGGCCTTACCAAGGCATTGTAAAGTGGTATTAATACTTCACGTGATCTTGATTCTATCCCTCTGTTAATGCAGCCCAGCACTGTGTTGGCTTTTTTGGCAGCTGCAGCACACTGCTGGCTCATATTTAAGTGATTGTCCACTAGGACTCCGAGATCCCTCTCACAGTTACTACTATTGAGCAAGGTACCCCATATACTATACCTGTACATTTGGTTTTTCTTACCTAAATGTAGAACATTACTTTTTTCACCATTGAATTTCATTTTGTTAGATAGCGCCCAGTGTTGAAGTCTGTCCAGGTCCTCCTGTATCTTAAGCCTATCTTCTGGAATGTTGAATATTCCTGCCAGCTTGATGTCATCCGTAAATTTGATGAGTTCCCCATCTATCCCCTCATCCAAATCATTGATGAAGATGTTGAAGAGCACTGGGCCTAGAACAGAGCCCTGGGGCACCCTACTACACACTTCCCTCCATGTAGATGTGGTTCCATTGAGGACCACATGCTGAGTACGGCCGGTCAGCCAGCTACAAATCTATCTGGTGGTGATGCTGTCTAACCCACATTTTTCTATCTTATCGAGTAGTAGGTTGTGATCTACTTTATCAAATGCCTTACTGAAGTCCAAGTAAATTATATCCATAGCATTCCTCTGATCCACTAATTTTATGCAACTTATGAAATTGGTTCCAGTGTCTGATGAATTGCTAAAATATAATAAAATTGCTTGTTTTAATGTTTGCCTTTGTCCTCTTCAGGGATGGAACGATTTGTAGTAGCCATCTAGCATAATACTGCCTATTTGGAAAAGAATGCTTTTCATACAGTTGAACAAAGATTTCCATTCTATACTACCTAGTCCAGGAGTATTATTTTGATTCACTTTGACAGTTTGAAAGTTATTGTTCCTTATATGCTATTTATTTCTGGAAAGTATCAAAAAGGTAAAGCCATCTCTTATTCACCCTCTCTTCATTCTTTTGCCATGTAAAGATGCAAATTTTCATTCACTGAACATTTTTTTTGTGATTTTACACCTGATCAACCAGGTGATGGTGATAATATTATGTCTTTAGGTGATTTGTAGTTCAGGTTTAAGGATCTTTAAATTTGCACATCAGTAGTCTTATGGCTGGGTTTTCTTACTTCCATTATTTCATTAAGCTGATTAGATAATTAAGGCAAACTATTCAGAGGTTAAACCCCAGAGAATCTATTGACATTTTTGAATAGTGTTGAAGCTATTTCTCAGATTAAATTAAAATTGAAAATGACTTGTGAGAATAACAGGAGCTTGGTTTTAAAAATCCGCTTAGTGTCTAGTTTTTCTAAAAGAGAAATTCAGCTGTATCTTTTTAAAAATATCAGTTGGTCCCAAGATTTTCCTTTTCAATTTTCCTCCATGAAGCATTTTTCTGTCCCTCTTATTGTCTGCTCTAGAGGAATGGGACCTGGACAGTGAAACATAGATAAAAGGAATTACTGAAAATCATTCCTCTACCATATGGATTCACAGAAACATCCTTTAGTTCCCAGCCCATTCTACAAATAGAAAGGTCCATTGAGATCCATTTGTTGTCTCTCCTTTCTTCTGTAACTTCTAGTTGCTCCTTATTGATTTGAACATATTGGACAATCAATATGGATACATTTATTTGCTCTTAGGTAAGATTGACAATATGATAATTATTGCTGGCCCACTGTATAATTGAGAAAGCCAAATAATACCCAAAAGAAATCACTATCTAGTTCATTGAGTATAAAAAAGCCTTTGATTATGTTGATCATGACAAGCTATTGAATATGTTCAGAAAAATAGAAATCTCAGAATATCTTATTATCTTCATGAGAAATCTATATACAGATCAATAAGCCACAGTATAGACATTTCATGGCAAAACAGACTGGCTTCAAATTGGAATAGGGGTGGAACAAGGCTGTA
This sequence comes from Bothrops alternatus, assembly GCA_034064705.1. Classification (NCBI taxonomy): domain Eukaryota; kingdom Metazoa; phylum Chordata; class Lepidosauria; order Squamata; family Viperidae; genus Bothrops; species Bothrops alternatus. The sequence continues at coordinate 1,027,538 of JARGCV010000058.1, read as the reverse complement.
TATGCTCCCCTTATTTATTTAACCTGTATGATGGATATTGGTTCAATTTATATCATGGAAGCTAAGTTGGAAGAAGATGAGTATGGTTTTAAAATTGGAGCAAGAAATTTGAATAACCTGTGCTATGCTAATAACACTATTCGGATAAATAAAAATGTAAAGTATTGGTAAATTTTAAGAAAAAGTCAAGGAGAACAATGGGAAAAAATGGGGCTACAATTAAATATAAAGACAAACTATTGACTAACCTGCTAGCCTTAGAACTGATAATGTAGGCATTAAAGTGATGGATAGCTTCTGTCTTTTAAGATCAAATTACATTATGGAAGTTAATGTGGTGCTGAATTCTAAACGCAGTTATTTACTTGTTATCCAAATGATGGATAACATGTATTTCAAAACATGACATACTGTATATTAGTGATAGGCATTACCAAAAAGCCTTTGGCACAATGCAGTATGATTCAGAACAAAACATGCATGCATAGACATTATCTTCTGCATTCAAAGGTATGAAAGTGAAGATTTTCACTTGCTTTTTTCTGTATGTATACAGCATAGATATTTCATCCTTGCAAATTATGAAGACCAAGTTACACCAGGTTACATAATATCTAAGAATGAATATGGTAGAAATACGCATTAGAAATTATTTTTGGATTGAAAGCAAAAGGAATATTTGTACTTCATTTTTTAGTGGATTCCCATTTGCATTTCCTTTGGAAGTAAAATTGGGGGGAAATGCGATTTTAAAAGCTACAGCTTTTGGATGCATTTACAGTAGTGCAATATAGCTATTTATTTAATTGCCTGAGTATTCATCCTTTCATTCAAGTGCATAAAATTTGAGTCCAACTTGGCAGAAAACAGTCATGCCTTTCTTCCTATCCTTATTGTAACAATAATAACAATTATTAGTTTGCTATCTTTTTGTGGAATTCAAAATCAACTGTCTATAGCCGACTGTGCTAACTACAGGGTAAGCCTTGAAATTACATTTTGCTGTAGCCCAACCTCAGCAGTTAATTGTCTATGTTGCAGAGGAAAGCCCACCTCTTTAACTGAGTCGGTGCTTAGCATTAGTGTAGTACCTTTTAGAATTCCCTTTTATCCTGGATATTAAAATAGAGCATAGTAATGAATATAATTTTGTCTTGTAACCCAAATGCTGCTGGTTTAAAGCAGAAACCTTTAAATTGTTTTTAATGACTGTTTTTCCCCAAGCTTTCTTTTGTTTCCATTTGCATTTATTTTTAATAGTGCAGCTCCAGCATTTCACCAATTTTCCTTTCATTTGAGATGGAATACTTCAAGTTTAGCCTTCAAATAGCTTAGATAACTTATGGGAAGTTTGGAGACTGTAATGAGAGGAAAGCATCTTCCTCTGAGGTTTGAAGGTTACAAGCATCTTGTAAATATACTTTTAATTTAGCTATATGTGTCTGTTGGGGGGGGTGGAGGTATCATAGCAGTAGGATAATGTTCCATGGGAGAACATGGTAGCACATTGTCTGGACTGAATACTTGCAAGCTGTTTCTAACAGTGTCACTCCAGGTTTTACTTAAATCATTGTTAAGTCAAGCCAGCATACATGCAGGACACAAGCAGCTTAAATGATAAATGCCCTTAGGTCTGCAGGTGAAAGTAAACTGCCTTGCATGATAACTGGACCAGCAACAAAGACCAACTTCTAATACTGTTAGTAATATAAGGAATATCTGCTGTGGCACACATATAGTAATCAAGGCAAAAGATAATTATAACTTACTGGTTTAAAGCCATTTCAGGTGTGATTTTTAAAATATTCTTTCAGTGCTCAGTGCTTGATGGAATTATAATACCAATCTATTCACACTAACCTGAGAATAGGATCCTATTGTTAAGAAGAGAAAGAGGGAGAGAGACAGATGCCATAAAATAGTTTCTTCTTTTTATTTTTAAGAAGTGGAAGTGTTATAGTACCATATTTTGAACTAATTTTATAAAAAACATTAATAGGCACAATCTTCAATATTTTGCACAAAATTGTATTATAATTATTTAGTTCCAATTTCTCTAATTAGATATTGTATTATATGTGTTTGGTTATATTTTTCATCTTTTCTTTATGGTTGATGGCTCAATATAAATGGAGGACACAAGATGTTGCATATTGCATTTAGATTCTTAAAGTTTCTTAATGCAACTGAGCCATAATTCTAAACCATGGTTTATAGTGTTATGAGCAATGTCTATACAGTAATTATCTTTACACTCATTATCTCGCTTATCCATTCCTCTGATACTAAATCAGAAGCTTCTAATCCAGATTTACAATCAATCATTACCTTGACTAAAAGTCAAGATAGGGACAACCTACCTTAATTGCAGATCTTCTCTGCAAACAGTGACTTCCTTGAGAATATACTATGTAATTTTGCATGAGAAGCTGCTACAATTAATCACATAATTCTGTTTACAAATAAATTAGAAAATTTACAAATAGTTTTAATAAACAGTTCCACTCCCAGTGAAAACAAATGGAAAAGACTTTGGTATTTTAAAACAAAGTTTTGCTTTCGGATTATATCTAAGTTTCAGTTTGTTTAAATGAAATATAATATTCAAAAACAGTTAAATTGGATTCATTGTATGTAAATATGCATATATAAGTACTTAGGCTAATATACAGTTCAAAAAGACTAAGTATTCAAAAATCTTGACTACCAAAAGGGAAGATGCATTTTAACAATATTTGACTACAACTAAGTATGCCACTATGAAGTCTAAATATAGTGAATGCATATTAAAGGAGATCAATACAGAAATGTATTCAGAAAGCTGGCTTAGTCATTCTAAACTTGTTCTATTTTAACTTGTTAAATACAAGAATTTTTGAACTAGCAGGATGTTCTCCAATTAACAGATCAGAAAGTCTTTTTGTGCAAATATATTTTAAATCAATATACCTGAAGCTAGTTGTATTAGGTTTTCTAACTAAACAATATCCTTCTGGTATATATTCCTTTTACACTATTTTTAGCAAATCCAGTGTACAAAATCCAGGCTACTTCCTATCCTCTACTGCGGGGGTTCTCAACCTTTTTAACGCCGCGACCCCAACCGGTCGTAAGTTGAGGACTTCCCAACTGGTCGTAAGTCGAGGACTTCCCAGCCAGTTGTAAGTCGAGGACTTCCCAGCCAGTTGTAAGTCGAGGACTTTCCCTGCCCAGGAGAGCCACACATGCCTGGTGCCGCCCCCTGCGCCGGCCGAGTGGTAGCTGGCAAGGGGCAGCAACAGCGCAGGGCGACCACCGACTGGGCCACCAGCTGGCCCAGCCCAAGGGAGGTAAGGCACCTGCCAGGCCCCACGCATGCCAGCAACCCTCCCTGCGCCCTTCTGCCTCTCACCTCCCACCCCTGGCCCTCTTTTACTTACATTTTTAGTAGTTGCTCAGCAGGGAGGGGTGGAAACTTCTAAACAGCTCACCTTCACTGCCGACAACTTGCAGCACCATTTGCAGACTGGGACTTTTGGCAGTCTCAGCAGGGCAGAGACAGTCTGGACAATTCCTATTGGCTTTCGAAAGCCAATAGAATAAGAAGGAGTAGCACAGCTAAGGAAAAGGGGGGAAAATGGCAGACTGCGTTGTTTGGCGACCCCCGTGAAATGGTCTTTTGACCCCAAATGGGGTCGTGACCCACAGGTTGAGAACCGCTGCTCTACTGCAATATTGATGTAATCCAAATAATTTACTGACGGTGGCAAACCAATCATATTGCAACATAACACAAGATAGTATTCAAATTTGTTGATTAGAACAAAGTAGATGCTAATTAAAAAGTTCATGAATTTTCAGTATCATATTCTATGTTCATGATTGTCCTATACTTTATAATGTCTTCATTTTCATATCCATCTCATATCTATCATGTAATTGTCAACAGTGATAAGTTATGATTATGGTTATATTAGTCTAGTCACAAAAGCAAATTCAGTAGGTATGATAGAAATTTTATGACTGTGCCAAGGATAAATAGGTTTTGTTACATAATGCCCCATCCATTTTGTGTCAAATTATTTATCAGACTATGATCTTCTGTAGTGGCATTAGAGACCATTCTGTTTGTTTCTAGGAAAAAAACTTCACTTGATATTAACTCAGTTGTAAGTTGTAGGAAGACCTTACTTTGTTTATAATGTATTCCAATTTATTATATGGCATCTAACATTTATGCACAGTCTGGGAAAAAATGGAAGTATTCATTATTTTCATTATTAAATGCCTTACTAATTTTTGTATTAACATTTCATAACCCATTATTTTATTTTGGATTATATGCTTAAGTAGTTAAAATACATTTTTATGTTCCTTTGATGTATTAAATCTGCTGATTTTTATGAATGTGTAGTTTTATAGCATTGCTTATAGTTTGGTATTTTTACATATGGATAAAGAACAGTAAAGCAGCAATAGTTACTGGCTCTAGATCAGTGTCTCCTTCAAGAGAAGGACAGTCTAGAGAGGGCAAAGAAATATGTTTCTAGTTCATTCCATTCCACAGATTCATTTTATTTCAATTCTACTATGTTGAAATGAAAAATTGCTATTATCTTAGCATTAGCAATAATCTAGTATAAAATTACATTGACTCTAAAATATTTTTTTTATTTTAAGACAAATAAAATGAATTGCTTTGAATTTATCATATTCACTTATATCATATTTCATTTTTCATTGCATGATTTTTGGGTTATTTAAGGAATGATAGTCCTTAAAGTTTTCCTTTCTTGACTACTTAGTTCAGTACAAATGATTTATCACCAATGTAACATCTCTAAATATAGTTTTTGCTTTTAGATGTCTGATATGATTAATCTTATAATAGCAGATTCATTACATTTTAGACAGAAAAAGATTGTGATATATATATATATAGAAAGATATTTTACACTTTGTGCCGCTATCATCCTCCTAGACATTTTTCCTCTACATAATCCGTATATGATGTACTTGAAAAAAGTCTGTAAATCTTGTTCCAAATATGGAGAGCTCAAGTTGAAAGCTGGAAAAGCTTGGATTGCTTTGGGCATAAATCATATGGTGCTGTAACTAGCAACAGATACCATACTGTGATATTTTATGGCACTATGTGGCAGATGGGACTAAAGTGACATGCCATCTATTCATCTCCCTACCAACTTGTGACCACTGCAGGTCCCTCTGCTTTACATATGTAGTGACTAAAATGCAAGGAAACTACCGTAGAAGTTCTCAAATTCACAATAGCATTTGGCTGTTTTAAATGCCTTCAAACCAGAAGCATAACTTGGTAGCCCTACTTACTCTGAAGCAACAGGAAGGTATTTTTTTTTCTTGTTCATTATACAAAAAGTAATGAGGAATGTTGTATGAACTTACTTTGTATGAGGAACCAATCAGAATTTCTGCAGAAAGAATTTTTAAAAAATCAAGATGTTAGTTGCTGCAATGATACCACAGTATAGTTCAGTCCTACATTACAACTACCACAGTTGCTTTTTGTATCATTTTAACTATGTACAATGTGTGCTTGTTTTGAGTGTTTTTACCTTAAAAGGCATTTTAAACATATTGCACCTACTGCACTGAATAATCCAACAAATTATTTTTACTATTTAGAAAATGTTTTCTCTGCTTTGGAGTTAATTTCCTATCTTTCTTACAAGTCTGGATAAAAAGTAGGCTGATCATGTAAGAAGAGATCTAATAAGAAAGCCAAATATAGTTGAATGTTAGCAGCTAGTGTGATAAAATCTGAGTGCTTTGGGGGAAATGCTGCACCTTAAATATGTGCATTTTCTAAACACTATGTTAAAGTAAAGGCTAGACAGCAACTAGAATGCAATTTGGTGAAATTGCTTTGATTTGATTCCAGGAGAGAACAGGAAGTTGGACTTCATAGCTTCCATGGTCTTTCCAAATCTGATGCTACTTCTTCATAACAGCAATCAAGATTCAGCTTTCTGCATCTTTTATAAATAATTAGTCAGTGGCACTATTGGTAGAAGGAAGGACAGCAATGAGATTTTCTTTGCTCAATGATTTGATTCTAGTTTACTAGTTTCGTATTGCTGTGATAAATGGGAAACCACAGATCAACGTATCCCTCATTATTTTAATATATGGGACACCATTACTTCATGGTTATTTAATTTAGCATGGTTAAAATTGCTTTTTGGTTTTTTTAAAATAAAATTGCTTATAAATCAGGGATCTTTATGAGGCAAATGAACCAGACCGCATAGCTCCTGCTGGCCGGCCTTCTTCAGAACTGGGACAATGGTAGCTGCTTTCAAACATGATGGTACACAGGCCATTTGCAAGAAGATGTTAAAAATCCTTGTCAGGACCCCTGCTAATTGATCGGCACAATTCTTTACCATAATCCCCAGTGCCCCATCTGGGCCTGCAGCTTTGCTGGGATTCACAGTCTTCAAAACAGCTCTCACTTGGTGTTCGTACAAATGAGTGGCTGAGAATCAGAAGGCCAGCCAGCAGGGGCTATGCAGTCTGGTTTGTTCATCTCATAACGAGCAAAGAAGATATTCAGCTCCTCTGTCAGTAAGGCATCAGTATTAACTGTGTTCCTCGTATTGCCCTTATGGTTGGTTAAATGCTGCAGTCCCTGCCACACTTGCTTCAGGTTGTTATCTGCTAGGTGGTTCTCCACCTTATGTTTATATTGTTGTTTCACCATCCTAATGCTTCTTCTGAGATTTGTCCTGGCCTCTCTATATGGGTCCCTGTCCCTCACCTTAAAGGCAGAGTCCCAGGGTCTCAGTCCCAGATTGTACCTCTGCAGTCATCCAGGGTTTGCAATTCCCGTAAACTTGGATGCACTTATCCGTTGTCACACTATCAGTGCACACTTTGATGTAAAAGAGTACGGCATCCACGTATACATTCAGATCTTGATGTTTGAATACGCTTCAGTCAGTGATTTCAAAGCAGTCCTGCAACTGACTGAGAGCACCCTCTGGCCAGGTTTTAACCATTTTCGTGACTGTCTGAATTCTTTTCCTGAGAAGGACATACTTCGGGACCAACAGAAGTGAGAGATGGTTGGATGTACCCAGGTGGGGGAGGGGGAATGCTCTGTATGCCTGTTTCAGATTAGAGTACACATGGTCTAAAGTGTTCTTCCTTCTGGTGGAAAATTGCACATACTACACAAACTTGGGGAGAACAGTCTTTAGACAGGCTTGATTGAAGTCCGCAGCCACGACAAGAGCGCCCTATGGGTGAGTTTGCTGCTGCCTGGAGATGACGTCATATAGCTTGGACAGTGCTGCACTGTCATTGGCATCAGGTGGAAAATAGACAGCTATAATAATTACCACAGTAATTTCTCTGGGTAGACAAAATGGCCTGCATGTTACAGTTATCAGTTCCACATCTGGGGAGCAATACGTGTAAACTACTCTACTGTTAGCACACCAATCGCTATGTATATAAACACAGAGTCCTCCTCCCTTGCTCTTACCGGAGTCGCCATTTCTATCGGAGCAATGAATGACACGGCTTGTCAGTTCCACTGCCGCATCAGGTACGGCTGGATGTAGCCAGGTCTCCGTAACAATCATCACACAACTTTATGGACAAGCCTGCTTGCTGCCATCTGCAGCTATAACTCGTCGATTTTGTGGATGAGGGATCTTACATTGCTCAGGAAAACACTTGGCAGTGCTGGTCTGTGAGGTTGCTTCCCAAGCTGAGCCAACAGACCAGTTCTGCAGCAACACTTTTGTTTCCACTCCTTTCATTTTCACTTGCATCGGTACCTCCCTAACCCCATGACAATCCATGGAGATCCTGGAGGCCTCGCTATGCAGTGAGACTACTGGAAATCACTGGTAAGCCCGGATTGCCTTGCGAGCCCGATGTTTAGTAGCTCTATGCATGTATAGGGAAGTCTAGCCCCTTGCACAACACTGTGCACACCCATCCATACACATATTATTCCAATCACCATACACCAATACAGGGAACTCGGGGCCACTGCGTGTGAACATGCCTCCATCTTAAAACAAATGTACAAGGCAATGTATGGAAAAGTGTCCAAATTTATTTTAACTTAACTAGCCACATTGGCTCTTGAGTCTTGTAAAACTTAATTACATAATCATGCAATGTAAGATAAAGCCAGTAGGCAGATTTTTTTTTCCCCTCTCTCCTTAGGAAGACAAATTAGGAGAAATTGGCATATCAGCATAATTGCAGAGCAGGCTTCCTTACTGTGAGCTCACCCCTTCTCCAGCATGGTGGATGTAGAATCCACTTGATTGGGACATACCAAAGCTTCCCATGTCCCTAAGGGAGGCAAGGTCTAGGCTGGTGTTCCCCTAGAGGAAACAACCTGTTGAAGAACCCGTCTGCCAAACGTGGCATCCGCCGTGGCAAACCTGTCAATCTTATAGTGAGTGATGAAGGAAGATGGAGACGACCAAGATGCTGCCCTGCAAATCTCCTCTACGGAAGCCTGGGTAGACCAAGCCGCAGATGTTGCTGCGCTGCATGTGGAGTGAGCCGTGATATGTGCAGGGACTGGAAGTGACTGGGAAACGTAGGCCCTAGCAATGCAAGCCCTAATCCATCTACCAATGGTGGAAGAAGATACTTTCTTCCCCATGGCTAAGGGCTGAAAAGAGACAAACAAGGCCTCCGACTTGCGAAAGGACGAAGTATGCTTGATGCAGAGACGAAGGGCCCTGCGCATGTCTAGCTTGTGCTGCTGACATTCTAAACGATGAGAAGGATTGGGACAGAAACTAGATAGAACTAAATCCAATGATCTATGAAACCTTGGGAATGAATGAGGGGTCTAATCTAAGGACCACTCTGTCCTCATGGAAAGTGCAGAGATCGTCTCTGTCTGAGAGTGCAGCCAATTCGGAAATCCTCCTGGCCAATATGATTGCAACTAAAAAGACTACCTTCAAGGAAAGAAAATGCAGAGAACAAGACTTGAGAGGCTCGAATGGGGAAATGGTTAAGGCTTGCAACACAGTAGGTAAATCCCAAGACGGATACCGATGTGCAGTAGGAGGTCCAGAATTGGCCACCCCTTTGAGAAAAGCGGTGATAGCTGGGTGATGAGAAAGCGGACTCTGGTTATCACAGGTGAGAACTGTGGACAAAGCCGCAACCTGTCTACGTATGGTGTTGGTTGATAACCCCTTAGAAATGCCCTCCAGCAGATAATTCAAAATATTGGGAACAGTAACAGAAAGAGGGTCCAATTTGTGAGTGATGCACCACTGACAGAAGTTTCTCCACGTGGCATCATAAATTCGATTTGTCGAAGGGCGTCTATTTTTTTTAAATTTTTTATTATTTTTTATTAATTTAATACATAAAACAGTGCACTGTGGATAGTGCCCTCCACCGAACAAGTTACAAAAATATAAACATTAATCCCACCACCAATAGGGAAGATTCAATTTCTATTACATATATACTTCTCAACTCTGGATTACATTATTCATACTTTATAGAGTGACTGAATTTTATTCTTTATTTTTGCATCACCTATTAAGTTTAACATAATTTTTTACCTTTTCCCACCGCTTCATCGTTGCTACCAATTTACCTTCATTATAATTGTGTAATCTAATTTCCATTATTTGATAGTGAATGTGGTCTACCATGTACTTACACCAATTTTGTATGTTCCATTTCTTCGTATCTTTCCACCCAAGCACTATAGTTGCCTGGGCGCTTTCTATTGCTGCAGTTTTAATTTCCGCGTATTCCTTTACCTCACTATTTTTTATTAATAGCGCCACCTCCTTAGTTATTCTCCAATTAATATTTAGCATCTTATTTACCTCAATTTGTATTTGCTTCCAAAATTTTTGAACTTCAGCACATTCCCAAAACATATGCATAAATACTCCCTTTTCTTTACATCCATGCCAACTATTCCCTTTCTTCTCCCTTTGGAAGTGCGCTAATTGTAATGGTGTGTAATACCATTTATGTAAAATTTTTCTTCTCATCTCTCTTATCCTTGTATTTTTAATCTTCCTGATGTCTTCTACTACGCTTTCCATTTCCCATTCATTAATTTCTAATTCGTCCTGCCAATACCTTGTCAATCCTTTTACAACTTCCTCCTCCACTTGTAATAAAACCCTATATATATTACCTACTTGCGCTTTTGTGCTCTTATTCTTTTCTTTTAATATCTTTTCTAAAATTGTTTCTTGTCTGAGGAATGTTTCTTTATTTTCACTTCTACTTAATTATGTGCATGTTGCGTTAACTTGTAACCATCTTTCTTGGCCAAGACATTGCTCTAATTTACTTCTAATAATCTTTCCATCTTTTTCATATAATTGCTCAATTCTCATTATTCCTTTACTCCTTAATTCCCTTATTATCTTTGTGAGATTACCTTCCTTATTTGTATTTATTACCTGCAGCGTCACTAGTTTAGAATTCGTCATTTTCAATTTACTTTGCCATTTCGTCCAACTCTCTATAACTGCCTTAGCGGGGTCTATTAAACTGTTTATATCTATCCTATTCCATTTCCTAAATAATAATTCTTCATCCTTTATATCATTAATTTCTTTTTCTAATCTTACCCAGAATTTCTCTTCAAATAGTTGTAAATCCATTAGTCTATCTATTTGATAAGCATCCCTATAATATTCCAAGCATGGGTTTCCCCACCCTCCTTCACTCTCCGTGGCTACTAACCACCTTTTTTAATTCTTGGTCTCTTATTACCTTCAATCCAAAGGTTCAATTTATTATCCCACTCTTTTAATTTTCTTTAGGGAAGGTCCCCAGCATTACTTGTAATATATATAACATTTTTGGAATTATCATCATTTTTAATGCCCTAATCTTTGCCATTCTTCTCAAATTTTTATTTTTCCAGTTTTTGATCTGCTTCTGAATCTTTTTCCATACTAAATTATAATTAAACTCAGCCATTCTTTCTGGATTTTTTAGTAACCATATTCCTAGGTATTTCATCTTTTTACTTCCCAATTTTAAACCTGATACTTTACGTATCTCAATCTGTTCTCTGGGTCCAGTATTTAAACAAATAATTTCTGATTTTTTCATATTTACTCTTAACCCTGATTGCTCTTTAAATTCTTGAAGTAAAATAGTCATTCTATTTACCATATCTATTGGTGTTTCTGTAACTATTATGGCATCGTCGGCAAAGAGATTTAATTTTAATTCTAAGTTTCCAATTCGGTATCCCTTCCACTGTTTATCTTTTCTAATTTTATTAGCTAATGTTTCAATTGCCATTACGAAGAGCATCGGAGATAGGGGGCACCCCTGTTTAGTTCCATTATTTATTTCTATCTCATCCGTTCTATACTCATTTACTCTAATATAAGCTGTATTTTTATATATTTCTTTTATTATATGACTGAACCTATTTCCCATATCTAAAGTTTTACATAGTCGGAATAAATAATCATGATTTATTTTGTCAAAAGCTTTATAAACGTCTAACTTCAACAATCCTAATTTCCGTTTAGTTCTTGTAGCATGGTGTAGCACATTCACTATGTTTCTAATTGGTTCATAAATTCTTCTTCCTTTTATAAACCCATATTGATCTTTCCCTATTATTCTGGGTAATATTTTTTCTAATCTATTTGCTAGAATTTTCATAAAAATCTTATAATCTTGGTTTAGCAAACTGATTGGGCGGTAGGAACCAGGTTCTTTTAAATCTCGTTCTGGTTTTGGGATTGTTACAATTTCAGAATTTCTCCACGTTTGTGGAATATCCATGTTTAATAAAATATTATTATATAATTTCTCCAAATGTGGTAATAAAACCTCCATATACATTTTATAATATTCTCCTGTAAACCCATCAGGGCCTGGGGCCTTCCCAGGTTTCAAATTTCTAATGACGCTAGTTATTTCTTCCTTTGTTATATTTGCATTCAACAGTTGTCTTTCTTCTTCGTTTAACTCTTCATTAACCTCTATATCTTGTACAATGACATGTTCTTTCTCATATAGTTTTTCATAAAATTCTTTCATTACAACTTCTAACTCTCTATTATCATATTTTAATAAACCATTTTTGTCTCTTAAAACATTAATAGTTGATTTTTCTTTCCTTCTTTTCAAATAATTTGCCATTTGTTTTGCTGACTTTTTTCCCATATTTCAATTCTCTGCTTTACCGCCATCCTCATGTTATTTCATTGTTGTTCTTCTATATCCTTTAATTGCCTTTGCTTAATTTTTAATAAATTATTCCATTCCCTATTCCTTGTTATCCTTAATCTTTCACGTATTGTCTCTATCTCTCTAATTTTTTCCTCTCTTTCCCATCCCCAACTTTTTTAAATAAAAGACTCCAGGCTAATACAATTTCCTCTAATAACTGCCTTTTTAGTATCCCAAATTACTGATTGCTTTATTTCCTCATCCTCATTTGTTTTAAAAAAATCCTGAATGTCTTTCTGTATTTTTTCTTTATTTTTTTCATTCATTGAGACAACCTGATTATATCTCCAAATTCTTTGTTTCCTACTAAAATGTATTTTCAATACCGCCATTATAGGAGCATGATCTGAGATCCAATTACCTTTTATTTCTGCTTTTTTAATTTGAATACTTCCTAATTTATTCACTAGTATATAATCAATACAACTAAACTTATTGTGTCTTGCAGAGTAAAACGTTCCCCTATTTAGTTTATCAGCATGAGTATCTATCATATTTAATTTATTTAAATTCAATTGTTTCTTTTCTTTCTTATTAACCATTATTTCCACGTTGAAATCCCCTGCGAATACCACAGTCCCTTCTGAGAAAGCGTCTAGCTTACGTTTTGCATTCAATATAAATTGTTTAGCATTTACATTTGGAGCGTATATTACTGCTAAAGTTATGACATGTCAAACTCGCAACATCATGTGATGTCACGCAACATATCGTGTGGTTTTGCCATTGCCGGCAATGGGTGGGTATGGCTTCTGGATGATGCGTCTGCCCACAGGCTAGCAGTTTGACACCCCTACTTTAGATGAAGCTATATTATTTGGTTGTATCAGTGTGGCAGATGTATATTGACCATACTGTGTTATTTAATTAGCATGGGCAATGAAATTTAATGTTACAGAGATATGCAGGCAATAGAGCAAAAAGCTGCATGGAATAAATGGCAATTATAACCTTAGTCCTCCTCCTCCAATGTTTAAAAGTAGCATATTACATTGACAGACTGTTGAGAAAATTGGCAACTGGAGGATCAATGTACCTTGAAGAAAAAAATAGCATAGGTTGCCTAACCTGGCATACTAGGCCTGAGAGTATAATAAGCTAATTAGTTATTTTGTATACTCTGATTTGTAACAGCTGATAGCACGCCTGTAAAACAGATGATTTCATTTAATTGGAATGTGCTTGCTTCAAGTACCTTCTATAATTCTTTTCCCTGAATGCTTTTCAGATTTTAATGAGGTTTTACCTAGAAGCTTTTTGGTAAAGTTTTTTTTAACTGTACATGTAAAGATCAGTCATGCAAAGAAGGATACAATAAAATTATAATAATTTAAAAATTATATTTATTATGAGAATAAATGTGGGTTCACATTTCAGAGATATTTCGTTACTTAAATAGTAAGACAGAATGACCACAAGCAAAATAGTGAGAGCAGCTGCAGAGTACCTGCCAGTTTCCCCATTAACATTCCCTGTAAGAAGCTGACAGGGACTGTTAGAAATGTTGATTATGTGATGACAGCTCACCAGGGCAGCAGTGAAGTAGCCATAAATTGTCAAAATTTCAACCCCTTGGATCCCATATTTTGGATCTGTCCACATGTTAGGCCAACTGAGATAGTTTGGTTCAAAAATACTTGTCCTATTAATATACTATTTCACCCAATTGAAGGTTACAAAGAGTCAAAATAGCTTTAGAATTAGTTATTCTTTTACCTGCTCTCTAATCTAACATTTATTCTTTTGTGTCTCACAGATATTTTTGTGAAAATTTCCTCTTCTAATGTGTAGTATTTTCTTCTACCAAATATCATTGTCCATACCAGAAACAGATGCTGGGAACACAATATTTTCTTATATATGCAGTAATCTAGTCTATTTTATTGTTATTAGTTTTTAAAATATTAAATGAAGATAACTCTCGCATACAAATCTAAGTAATTAAACAAATAAGTGAATTTCTTTAAGCTATAATCTATTTCTAATTTATATAATTATAATTATAGATTTACTTTAATGCACTATTGGCAGTATTTTTTTTCCTTGATAGTCTATTTGGCTCATTCACTCTTTATGATTCTTTCACTGACAAATTTACTTATCAATACAGAAGTGTAATTGGATTTTTGAATGTCAAGAAAACTTTTAGTATGTAAATATAGGCAATCACCTTTTATCTGCCATGTGCAGGAATATGCCCAGAATTGCTAAAAGAAAATAAAGATTAGTGGTCTTAGGGCTGGCTGCTCTTTTTACTAATACTAATAGCCAGCAGATTTTCCATCTGAGCAGAATGAGCCATAGTTATCACTCTTTATCAGAATATAAAAAAATAGCGTGCTTAATATAAGAAGCAAACTATATGTAAAGTAGCTTTATTTAAACTGTTGGATTGGATCTAAGGTGAAATATTCCTGTTGAGGAATAGGCAGGATTTAGAGCGGACTATTCACTTTTAGATCACTGTTTTGTCTTGCATCCTATAGCTCAGTGGTGGCGAACTTATGGCATGCGTGTCAGAGGTGACACTCAGAGCCCTCTCTGTGGGCATGCGCACCATGCCTCAGAGATGGCAACCATCCATCTTCAACCAGCCACCTGCTAATTCACTGAGGTCCCATGTGGCCAGATGCATCCTAGCATGGTTGGTTTTCCTCCCTCCCATCCCATCCCTCCTAGCCTCACATGCTCTCCTTTTCCCGAGCACGACCCACTGCATTGCCTCCTCAGTTGTTGGCCAGCTGTCCAGCTTAGAGGTGACTTCTCTGAACTGCTGGCAGTGGGCTGCAAAGCCCCAGAGTATGCCAGTCTAGGGGCCAGTAGGCTGTGACTGCTGATGGACACTGTCTGCCCCCATGCCTCACTGACCTCTGTATGCGGGAACCAATGGTGTCAGGCAGCAGCCACCCCAACCCCTGCCTCACCTTGCCCTGCGACAATGGCACCCCCGCCCTGCCTTGCCTCACTTCACCTCACCCTGCAGGCGAGCCTCCTGCCCACTGCCCCATCTGCCAGAGACCCCCTGGATCTCCCCCCAACCCTGCCTGCCCCCCACAGGCATCCCTCCCCACGAGCAACATCAAGGTGACCATGCCCACCTTGGCCACACCCGCCCAGTCTGCCATGACCACCATAGTCACGCCCACCCAGTGGGCCACGCCCACTTGGCACCCAGCGATAAATAAGTGGGTTTTGGGTTGCAGTTTGGACACTCGGTCTTTAAAAGGTTCACCATCACTGCTATAACTTAAAAGTACATTTCACTGTACAAAGGTACCCCTTTTGTAGCTTCTGAGGATTTCAAATCAATTTATGATCTGATTCAAAGGAAGAGACTATGGCAAAAACTTTTGGAATCCTTAGTAGATCATAAAATTAGAGAATCATAGGGCTGGAAGAAACCCTGATGTAGGAAGCAGGTGGGAGTCCTTATACTATTCCGAACAAATGGTGTTCAATCTTTTCTTGAAAACTTCCAGCAGTGGAGCATTCACTACTGAGGGAGGCAAGTTGTTCCATTAATTGTTTTTACTGTCAGCAATATTCTCCTTATTTACAGGTTGGATCTCCCTCTGATAAGCTTTTACTCATTGCTTTGTTGAAAAAAAATCTTCATCAGGGTCCAGTCCAAACTGGGAATCAACAAAATGGAGACTGCTTTAGAAAGAAGGTTGTGGTTTATTGAAGAGGGGAGCCAGACAGAAAGATGGCTCTGGGAAAGCTGAACACATGTAGCTGGGAGTGATGGATTTTTATACCTTCTTGAGCTTTTGTTTGGAGCTCTTCCTGGTTGAGGGTTTATATTTCCTGTGTCATGTACTTTGACGTGAGTCTGAGGGTGCCCTTTTGGTATTGGTGGGTTAATTCTATTATGTTTCCTGTCCTTAGAATTTGGTTGGAGGTATATAGATTTTAGGGGTCTTTGTCTTCCTAATTTTTTTCAGTTTCTAGTTGGAAGGCTCAAACCTTTCTGGAAGGATTATTGAATTTGCATTTCTAAAACCTGGCCTCTGCTGAGTTTTCTGCTTGGGGGAGAGGGGCTGGTTCTGGTTTTTGTCTTTTTAAAAAGATATTCTCCATTATTCATTTGGGGAAATATATTCTGCCTTTTTAATATTTCCCAAAATATTCTTTCTCTGAATTCTTCCCATAGCTTCTTATGCTGCTGTCAGGTGCTTGGGACAATAAATTCCTTTAGATATTGGAAGACTGCTATCATGTCTCCCCTAAGCCTTCTCTTTGTTAGGCTAAACATACATATGAACATAATTGTTCATTGTACAATTTAGCCTCTTGATCATCTTGATCATCTTTGTTGCTCTTCTCTGCATTCTTTCTAGGACCTCAGCATCTTTTTTGTATTGTTGTGACTATAAGAAAGATTGCTCCTTCTTGTCCTAACATCTCATTGAAAATCAGATGTTTCCCTTGGTGACATCTTTCTGGAACTGTTTCCATCAAAAGAAGAGTAAGGCAAGGGTATATCCTAACCTTCCTAGTTTTAGTTTGTCCATCTGCTCAATAATTCAGTCTCTCTTATTTTCTAATCATCACTCTCTGATGTTGGCAGATTGTGCAATTCCAACCTTGCTGTTTTCTGATGTAGTAATTTTATCTTTCACCTAGGTGGGGATGAGAAGTTCATAGAGGGTGCTGGCTTCCTTTTGCCTAAAAGAACAGCTTATAGTAAAGTATAAAAAGTATTTAAAAAATGAAAGTGCTACTGTTTGCAGATTATGTAAATGGCAAATTAATGGAACCCCAATAGAGGAGATATTTAAATCTTGAAATGCAGTTCTAAGGTTCCTTCATTTGGGGTGCACATTTCTCTTATCAGGCAAGTGTGGCCCAGCGCAGCTCTACAGTTGTCTTAAGATTATTTTATTTTAAGAAAAGCACACTTTATTTCTGCAGCTTGCAAGGTTTTTCTTGCAATGGTCATTCTCAGCTTCTTTATGGTGTTCCAATTTGCAATTTTACAAAGTTTAATAACCTGGAAACTGCCCAGTTCAAATTTATATGAGCAATACCCACGGTTATAAGATGCATCAAGAATAATGTTTTACAGTTAGAGACAGGTCTGTTTCTGCGAGTGCCAGAGTCTGATTCTATCTCCTTAATTTCTGGTTAAAATTGATTTTTTCCCCCCTGTGGTTCACTGGTTCTCAGAGACCATTTTAAATCATCTAACAAAAGCTAATAGCAAATTCCAGTTCTTAGAACTTTCTTTGGAAAGTATGTATCCATTAGGATTTGAAAATTCCAGGAGTCATCTTAAACAATATATCTGGGATATTGATTTTCAAACCAGTTTAAGCTTAGTATCCAGCCTTAGAGTTCATGAATTTTTCTCACATGGCTATGTGGATTTTTATTACATTATCTTATATCTCTTAATTCTAATACTGAAATTTTGTCAGGCTTTCACCTTGGCCAGGTTGAATATTCTATCTATGCAGTTTTGTGAAAGTAATATAAAATCAACCTTTTTCAGCAGTGCTTATGTCTATATGAAGATGGCTTTGTAGAATCCCTAAGCCATATATTCCATTGTTGTTCTACCTATAAAATTCAAAGAAAATATATATTTATCTAATTTTAAAGAATTACCTTGATAGAGAGCACAATGTTTATTTGTCACTGTTTCTATCTGACCAGGACTTTGATATGTCAATCTTTCCAGGTTATCCAATTTTTTGCTATCATTTGCTATAACTGTCCTATCTATAGTGAAATTTAGCACAAATGTTGATGACAGTCATTGCTATTTGTACTAAAGTTACTATGATATTGCCCTTTTTTATTTTAAAAGGTTTTATAATAATTACCCAGCTATGTATTTTATTGATGTGGTTTCTGATTCCAAGGCGGTAATAAAGATTTGATTTTATTTGATTTGTTTTTGCCAGTTTACTAAAACAAGAACAAAAGAAAATAAATATTTATGGAAATTAAACTAGCCATTGCTCGGTGAAAAGCCTTTGTGTGCTCAAAAATATCTACTCAGATCTCAAAGATAAAAATATGAAAAATGTTTTATTTACTTTCAACCATAATTTTGAGAGTGGGAAGTTTATAGCCTTCTCTAGCATCATGTCCTCAGTGGAAATTGATGTTTTCTAAAATATAAGGAAACTGGATATCTGAATCTCTATAAATTTGTTTCTGTATTGATGAAGACATTCTACAAACATAACTATTCTTGTGACATTTCATACAAACAGGAAATTTATTAATGGCAGAGTCATTAGCTAATGAATTAGCATTACCCCAAGATGTGATTTCCAGCTTGACTGCTCTGCCAGTTCTGAGAAGTCATCTGGTCATGAGCACATTGACTGTGTGTCATTGAGTTAGTCTAATTCTATCCATGTTGCAGGTGTTTTTCTGTGTTCACATCTCAAGATTGATTGCGTAGGAATCTTACACAAGATTTCAGTTTAGCCTGAATACTTAATGTTATTTGTTTTTTCATAGGCCATGGAATTCAGCATAATAAATTCTCATGCTAAAGTCTTTAAAAGAAATTGTTGTATTATTCTCCCCATATATAATATTTGGGAAGATAAATATAACTATTGAATTAAACTAGCTATTTACTGACAAATAACTCACTGCTATGTGAAACATTTGAGATGAATAAACATTTACTATAGCTTAAATAGAGAAGTTCAAAGTAGTGGCTAGAAATCAGGTAACTATGACTTCTAGTCCTGTCTTGGTCACAAATAAAGCTTTCTCTCAGCCTTAGAAAGAAAGAAACCATTCTAAAAGAAAGAACACTGAAGGGACTTGTCCAGGAAGTCTCTGACATGATTGAAAGAAAGAAAGAAAATAGTTTTAAAATGTGTAAATATAAACATTAAATTACAAATGTGTAAATATAAACATTAAATTACTTCTGTAATCCTTAGAAGTCACATAACATCTGAAGGAATTAATTTAATAGTTCCCCACTAATAATCTGAACATAATAGTTTGTTTAAGCCAAAAATCTTCACAACTATCATATGTAGCTAGGCATATAAATAATATAGGATTTCACCACTAATACTAATAGCTTTCTTAACAAATGTCTGCCTAATGTAAGCAACAATTATTGTACAAAGAGTAATCTCACATTACTATATCATTATCCTTCAGAAAGACAAGTACTCCCAATGCTACTTTTTGAAAACATCCGGTAACTTTTCCAGAAACACACATACATGGCAGAAGTATATGTGAACTTCAGAGCACAACACTCCAAACACAAGACTACATGCTTTATTCCCAAACATTTTGTACTCAATGCTCATTTCACAGAAGTGAAACTAATAAGATTCAGGACAATTAATCTGTGTGCAAACTGTACTATGGGATGTCCAGTTATGATAGGATTACACTGCTTCCTGACATAATTAGAAAGCAAAGGAACTTCTAATGCCTGATTCCTAACTAGAGGTTATCTAAATCATATATTTCACCTTTGTAATAATTAAATTCAGATCACTAAAGGAATCCTGGCATCATTCTGTATGGTACATGCAGCTATAATACTTCTTTGACAAATTGGTTTGAAGTTCAGATATACATGCCTATGTTTAAGTAGCGCAAATGGTGCCAGAGCACATATAAAATATAGCACTAATTGCTTTAGTAGAGCCCCTAGGTTAGTAGTAGGTAAATCTTTTGAACCTACAACCATAGTTGTCTTTTTGTTTGTTTGTTCATTCAATTTGTATAGCTTTCCATCTGAACTAGTGACTGGGCAGCTATACAAATTGGGACCATAGAAAGTATGGCAGGTGATATTGTGATGGTGACAAGTGAGTGAAGCTTTTTTACCCCCATTGTAGGAAAAGTTAGGTTTGTTTTGAAGTTTCAGGCATGCTGTTGTTGTTGTCGTTGTTGTAACCTTCCAAATGAGAAAAATGGCATGGAGAACTTTGGGCTTTAAAAAAAGATGATTTAAATGCTTTATTTGGGTATCATCTCTTTGTGCAATCCCTAATGCCTTTGTGCATCCCTAATGCCTTTGCACATATTGTTTCATTGGCATATGGCTTTGGGTACGTTCCATTAGTAAAGTTAATTATAGATACCTGAAGTTACTAATAGCATTGATGGCATTTGAAACCTTTAATTTCAACATCACAGGTTTTCTGTATGGAACATACGTACAATAGAATGCAATTCATTCATGCATATATCTCTACATTTATGTTGTTTAACATACAGTTAAATCTCCTAAATCATAGAGTCATTACACATGTATAGTAACAATTTCATTTTCATTAATTCATACATTCTTTAAGGCTATCATCCTTTTTAATTATTTCTTGCAAATTAGGAAAACAATAAAATTGTTTCAGTACAGTAGGTCTTGTTTCTGTGATTACCCCAGTCACTTGCCAGTGCAACCAAACCTTATTTATGCTCTCTGGTGCTCTGGTGAGCACTCTCACCAACCACCATAATCCCTATCCTCAGCCATTTCCTAGAAGAATTGTCCTAAGAGGCATCACTATATCATGTGATGTATATGTACATGTGGCTATATGTACATGTGGAGACTTTAGCTTTGTATATGAACATTTCATTTAAGGTTGTGTATATTTAAAAATATTGTCTGATAAGACATGCTCACAAAAGGAAAATATTTTCCCAGCCCAGAAATTTGGGGGGAACCATAGCAGAGAAATTGTTTAAGAGAAGTAAAGGACAGAGTAGCTAGCAGTCCCAACTGAAGTACCAGTAGAACAATTGCCATTTTTATATTGTTCTAATGAAAAGTAGAATTGCAAAGTAAGTAAATCAAAAGAATTATGTTGAAATGCTGCAACAGAAAATCTTCTTCAGTCTTTATCACTTGAGAATGAGATTCTCTCCCACAGTTTCCTTTCCCACCCAAGTTCAGAAGATTTATGATGGAATGTTAATGAGATGTGCTTTGTTTTGGAAGAGCCACAGAAGAATAGTGAATTAATTTGAACTATTTGCTAGAAATAACCAAATTTAAGAGCCTTCAAAAAAAGGAATAGTTTCAGCAAGGAAAGTTTCGTTAATTTTGGTAATGATAATGTTAGAGCATAAATATTAGACTTTTAAACTCTGATTTTCCTTGATTTACAAATTATTTGGCATATTGCTTTTAATTATTTGGTAAGATATCTGCTAGTGAATTCTCAGTGGAAAATAAGTTGATTTAAATGAGTAAACTCAAAGATACTGCAAAGAAAGAGAGATCAGTTGAATCATCTTTTTATTTGGTCTCAGTTGTATAACTACAATGCATTCTCTTAGTATTCTTTGTCAGTAAAATGCATGTCAGTTGAGATTTATTTATGTGTATGTATTCGCAGATAATCATAGCTATAATAGTAATTTTAAAGGCTGCATATACAGCATCAAACTGAAGTCTACTTAAACAAAGTCAGAGTTATAATTCTGATTTTATAATTTTAGTTGATATTTTGGAGTTTAATGGTTTCCACTGCAAATTGTGTAGTGACAACTAGAATTGTAGAAAGGCACACTGACACTGATACATGTCTTTTCTTTGATGCCATATCACTGGAGGACTGTGGTTCATTATCCAATCATTCTTTGAGTGAATGGATGGATGGATGGATGGATGCTACTTTGAGTAGGCTATTTTGTACATTGGAACTACCTATCTCTTATAATCTCTGGTATTTTTAGTGAGATTATGTAATTACATTTTTGAGAAATCTGAATTATTTTATTCTGATAAATGGAGTTTCTCCCAGCCCAATGAATTGTGTTATGACTGAATAAATAGTAATTATTCATATAACTCACATGGGTAGTAATACACTGTTTATTTAGTGCTAAAGAGAAATGAGAGCTTCATTATATTACCATTTCTTTTCTCGTTCTGCTTTAAAACTTCTTCTTTCTATGTTTCTTCCATTAGGAGTTGCTGGCAGTAATTTTCAAGTCCTAAATTCACTTAATTAGTTCAATCTCTGTTCTTAAAAAAGTGAATAATATTAATGGAACAATTTTTGTCCAGAATTCAGTGGTGTCTTCTCCCTTTCCTTGTTGTTCCTTGGTCAGAGGAATTGGTTAGTTTCTATGCACACGTTTGAGAGAAGTAGTTTCATCTATCCATCCATTTATTCATTCATTGAAATGGTTTGCCATTGCCTACGACTGAGAGAAAGTGAATAGCCCAATGACACACAGCTGGCTTCATGCCTAAGGCAGCATTCTATCCCAGCCTACGAGAGTCCTTGTTATGCTCACAAGGAGAAACCCCTCTTCCAACAAACAAGCAGAAACTGCAAGAAAAAAACAACCCCATTTATTCTCATACACCTGAGTCAATGTCCAAGGCAAACCAATACAGTTCACAGAAACTTAATCCACAACACGAAGGGTTGCCTTCAGCAACCAGCACCTCCCACACCTACCTTTTATAATTCAGCCAACGCGTGGCTTCCTAATGCCTTTTCCTTTGCCTTTGGAGCTGCCCCATTGTCAATCCTCCCCAAAAATTATCCAACAACGGACCAAGCTGGGCTAGCAGCGGTGTGCCCCAATGAGCTGCACCAGCAGAGAGGAGGCTGATCATAAACCCACTTTATCACGGTGAGGGGGGAAGTCAGCCATTCTCAGCTGATAAACAACTGGTATTGGCCCAAAAAAGCTGGAAACATCTCCATCGAATTTGTCAGGCACTGCAACTGGAGACTTCCTTCGGGGTTGTGGAGCAGCAGGAGCAGAGGTTTGAAGCTGAGCAACTTGACCTTCCAGCAAAGCCAGCTGCTGGGAGAGCTGAGCATTCTCCGCACAAAACTGCTCCATAGTAGTAGGTGGTAGGAGGCCGAAGGCAAACTCTTCTGTCCCAGCCTACAAGAGTCCTTGTTATGCTAACAAGAAGAAACTCCTCTTCCAACAAGCAGGCAGAAACCACAAGAATAAAAACAACCCCTTTTATTCTCAGAGACCTGAGTCAATGTCCAAGGCAAACCAATACAGTTCACAGAAACTTGATCCTCAACATGAACAGTTGCCTCCCACACCTTCCCTTTTATAATTCAGCCAAGGCGTGGCTTCCTAATGCCTTTTCCTTTGCCTTTGGAGCTGCCCCATTGCACTCCTCTGTTCTACTCACTTCTCATGCCTGCGCCTTCGTGCATCCTGGATGTTTCCCAACTGTTCTTCATCACTGTCCAACTCAGGCTCCCAGCACAGCTGTGTCTCAGCCTGAGTGTGAGTAGAGGGGCCAGGCTCCTCGTCTGACTGTAAGTCTTGGAGCTCCTCAGTACCCTCCTCTGACTCTAATGTCACTTTGATGGCCAGTAGCTCCTTCTCCCAGATGGTGTAGTTGTGCTTGGCCATATTCAGTTTCCACAAGTAATATACACAAGGGAAGGAGGTGCCACCGGGCGCAGTAGCCTGGAGTAACACCAGTCCAATGGCAATGTTGGAGGCATCCACCTCCATGACAAATGGCGGTTGCGGGTCAGGATGTTTCAAGATGGGTTCCTTCATGAAGGCTTCCTTTACAGCCTGGAAAGCCTGTTGCTCCGGGGTATCCCAATGAAACTGGATCTTTTTCTGCAGGAGGTGAGTGAGGGGCGCAGTCATGGAAGCAAAACCGGGGATGAAAGTTCTATAGTATTTGGCAAACCCAGGGAGTCACTGGACATCTTTAACGTGATGTGGGGTTGCCAACTATGCAGAGACTCAACCTTGTTTGGCTCCATGGCGATGCCCTCAGGAGAAATGCGATGATCTAGGAAATCAATGGTCATTTGATAAGAATTGGCATTTCTCCAGTTTGGCATACAAACAATGATCTCAAAGCCATTGCAGGACCTGACAGAGATGCCAATGGTGCGTCTCCTGCGAAGAGGAGTAGATCAGAATGTTGTCCAAATAGATCACGACAATCTGATCTAGCAGATCCTAAAATATGTCGTTGATGAAGTATAGAAAAACTGCAGGGGCGTTGGTCAGGCCAAACGGCATCATTGTATACTTGAAGTGCCAGTACTGGGTACCAAACGCTGTCTTCCACTCATCACCTGACCAAATCCTGATGATATTGTAGGCTTCTCTAAGTGCAATTTGGTGAAGTTTTTTTTTTGCCTTCCGGAGCTGTTCCAGAGGTCCAGGGATGAGGGGCAATGGGTATCGATTACGTACTGTAATGGCATTTAATTTTCGATCCACGAACAGAGATGGATCAACCCATTGAGGTCTGGGGGAATATCCACATGGGCCAGCTTGTCCAACAGCTCCTCTGACAAACCATCCTGGAAAGCATTCATGAGTACAGCTTTGTTACAAGCTGAATCCTGGCTAAGCAGCTGAAACTCATTGATATATCCCTGTAAAGGGTGTTGGCCCTGCCTCAGAACTTTTCAGGTAGCGGTTTGTATCTCAATGGGGTCCTCATACATAAGACGTATATAGTCACAAAACTCCCCAAAATTATCCAACAACTGACTAGGCTGGGGTGTGCCCCAATGAGCTGCAGCACCAGAGAGGAGGCTGATCATACACCCCACTTTATCACAGTCAGTGGGGAAGTCAGCCACTCTCAGGTTGATAAAGAGCTGGCATTGGCTCCCAAAAGCTGGAAACCTCTCTGGAATGCCATTGAATTTGTCAGGCACTGCGACTGGACACTTCTTTTGGGTTTGTGGAGCAGCAGGAGCAGAGGCTTGAAGCTGAGCAACTTGAGCTGCCAGCAAAGCCAGCTGCTGGGAGAACTGAGCATTCTCCGCATGAAACTGCTCCATAATAGTAGGAGATGGGAGACCAAAGGCAAACTGTTTTGTCCCAGCCTACGATAGTCCTTGTTATGCTCACAAAGAGAAATCCCTTTTCCAACAAGCAGCCAGAAACGACAAGAAAAAAACAACCCCTTTTATTCTCACAGACCTGAGTCAATGTCCAAGGCAAACCAACACAGTTCACAGAAACATGATCCTCAACACGAACAGTTGTCTCCCACACCTTCCCTTTTATAATTCAGCCAAGACGTGGCTTCCTAATGCCTTTTCCTTTGCCTTTGGAGCTGCCCCATTGCACTCCTCTGTTCTACTCACTTCTCATGCCTGCGCCTTCGTGCATCCTGGATGTTTCCCAACTGTTCTTCATCACTGTTCAACTCAGGCTCCCAGCACAGCTGTGCCTCAGCCTGAGTGCGAGTAGAGGGGCCAGGCTCCTCGTCTGACTGTAAGCCTTGGAGCTCCTCAGTGCCTTCCTCTGACTCTGATGTCACTTTGATGACAGTAGCTCCTTCTCCCAGATGGTGTAGTTGCCCTTGGCCAGATTTAGTTTCCGCGAGTAGTACGCGCAAGGGAAGAGGGCACCACTGGGTGCAGTAGCCTGGAGTAACACTGCTCCAATGGCAATGTTGGAGGCATCCACCTCCACGACAAATGGCGGTTGCGGGTCAGGATGTTTCAAGATGGGTTCCTTCATGAAGGCTTCCTTTAATGCTTGGACAGCCTGTTGCTCTGGGGTATCCCAATGAAACTAAGTCTTTTTGTGCAGGCTGAATCCTGGCTAAGCAGCCGAAACTCACTGATATATCCCTGTAAAGGGCATCAGCCCTGCCTCAGAGCTTTCAGGCATCGGGTAGCAGTCTGTGTATATAGTCACAAAACTCCCCAAAATTATCCAACAACAGACTAGGCTGGGCTAGCAGGGGTGTGCCCCAACGAGCTGCAGCATCAAAGAGGAGGCTGATCATACACTCCACTTTATCATGGTCAGTGGGGAAGTCAGCCGCTCTCAGGCTGATAAAGAGCTGGCATTGGCCCCCAAAAGCTGGAAACATCTCTGGAATGCCATTGAATTTGTCAGGCATTGTGACTGGACACTTCTTGTGGAGCAGCAGGAGCAGAGACTTGAAGCTGAGCAACTTGAGCTGCCAGCAAAGCCAGCTGCTGGTAGAGCTGGGCATTCTCCCCATGTAACTGTTTCATAGTAGTAGGGGGTAGGAGGCCAAAGGCAAAGTATTCTGTCCCAGCCTACAAGAGTACTTGTTATGCTCACAAGGAGAAACCCCTCTTCCAACAAGCAGGCAGAAACCACAAGAAAAAAACCCTTTTATTCTCACTGACTTGAGACCAACACAGTTCACAGAAACTTGATCCTCAACACAAACAGCTGCCTCCCACACCTTCCCTTGAATTGAGCCAAGGCTTGGCTTCCTAATGCCTTTTCCTTTTCCTTTGGAGCCACCCCATTTCATTCCTCTGTTCTACTCGTTTCTCTTGCCTGCGCTTTCATGCATCTTGGATGTTTCCCAACTGTTCTTCATCACTGTCCAACTCAGGCTCCCAGCATAGCTGCGCCTCAGCCTGAGTGCGAGTAGAGGGGCGAGGCTCCTTGTCCGACTATAAGTCTTGGAGCTCCTCAGAGCCTTCCTCTAATGTCACTCTAGGCCCCTCCTCCTCCTCGGATTCCTTGGACTCAGCTGCCAGATCCACAGGCTGGTGAGGAATTACAACAGATAGGATTAAAACTCACTTTCCAGCCTGATGCTTAATCACTACACCAAACTAGATTTCTGGAAACAGAAGGATGGAAGGATGGATGTATGGACAGATAATGAAATGAGTGAAACTAAAAGAACAGAAATTATTATGGGATTAATCTTATTTTACAGGCATTGACTTCAGCTAAGGCCTATATAATTTCTGATTCATTGAATATGCCCTATTATTGATACTGAGATACACAGTACACATAACCCTACCCAACCTGTTCAAGCACCCACACCATTTAATGCTGCTTTACTTTGAAGAATTTCCTTCTGTAAATCTTGCCTTTACTCCAATGAGCTGGCATAGCATATTTGAGGAACTAACACACAACAGGGTGCCTGTGGGTGAGTGAAAATCATGATGATTTTATAGCTTCCTATGCATTTCAGAAGTAAACTTGGGACTTTGAAGCAGGTCTCATTGCAAACCCAAGTTCTTTTTTTCTTCCTCTTTCTTCTCTCTTCTTGAAAGGAATGGATGATACTTTGTGAGAGCACTGAAGCTAAAAAACAAAGTGTGCATAGATAATGTGCATAAAACTTTCATTACGAATAATAAATATTCTCTTGTCAAATTGATGATTGGAAGAAGGTTGTTATGTCTTCTGATGATTGTTGCCACATATAGTATGGCATATACACTATGAATTAGTAAGCTGAGGATTTAGTTCAGTTCAGTTTCAGTTTATTCAACTTATATGCCGCCCTTCTCCGAAGACCCAGGGCGGCTCACAACAGGAATACAATAACAATTTTAAAATTAACCACATTCATACCACATACAAACACAATCAGTTCGCAGTCGCTGATGGCGGGACACTCTTAGGGCCGAGGGGCAGAGCACAGCTCATATGCCCCAAGCCTGTCGGCATAGATGCATCTTCAGCACTTTCCGGAAAGCTAGGAGGGAGGAAGCAGTACAAACCTCTGAGGGAAGCTGGTTCCAGAGGGCTGGGGCAGCAACAGAGAATGCCCTTGCCCTAGGCCCCGCCAGATGACATTGTTTAACAGACGGGACTCGTAGGAGGCCAATCCTATGTGCCCTGACCGGTCGCTGGGATTCATGAGGTAGGAGACGGTCCCGCAAGTATCCTGGTCCGTTGCCATAAAGGGCTTTATAGGTCATAACCAACACTTTGAATTGTGTTTGGAGAACAATTGGTAGCCAGTGCAGCTCACGGAGAGCTGGAGTGATATGAGCATGTCTTGGGAGACCCAAGATAGCTCGTGCGGCCGCATTCTGGACTACTTGCAGTCTCCGGACATTCTTCAAAGGTTGCCCCATGTAGAGAGGAAATGTTCCTAAACAATCAAGTTCATTTGAGAATAATGTTCCTAAAAAATCTCCACATCTATACATATACGGTATGCATGCTAATTTTATAGGCTGCAAATCTTTTTGATCCTTACTATTCAAGCATCTTAAAATATTTAAAAAAGTAGTCTATTATATTTTTTTTCATGGAATAAAATATTTTCCTCACTGTAATGTGTTTATGATGATGCTTTAGAGAGGAATATGGTAACTATGTACGCATAATTCTTTAGTAGGACTTCAATTGGTGTAGCGTCAAATTAATGATAATATATTCAAATGCAATGAAGATTGTAAATAGTACTAAGGAGTGTTTCTCTTAACAGTATTTCAGTTTGCCCTGTCTCCCTCTTTCAGTATAGTAATCTGTTTCTACATATGAATCTTTTATAACATATATTGGTTAATGTGGGTACCATTTCTTCACTGAATGTAATTGCTTGAAGCTCTAGACATGCCACAAAATGCATAACATAATGTTTATATCTTAGTCAGAATATTTTCTAGCAGTATATTTTCCCCAAGGTAATTGGGGGGAGGGGGAGTTTAATCAGAAAAGAAAATATTTGCTTCTTCACGTCTCAAAGGTGTTTTTTCATGAGGCAATTGGACTTTCAAGATGTTTCACTTCTCATCCAAGAATCTTCTTCAGCTCTGACTTGGATGGTGGGTAATGGCAGGATTTATACTCCTTGCAGACAGCTGGTCATTTGTATTCTTTTTTCTTTCTTTTAGAGAGTTATTGATGCCACCTGGAGGCTTATTTGTGTCCTCAGGGTCACCTGAGTCATGCAAATGGGTGGGGAACCTTCTTGGAACTGTTGAAAGGACCGTGTTGTAGCCTGGAGATAGATGATGTCAGATCCTTCCCCTTCTGTTGAGAGAAGGCTGTTCAGTTTTGACATAGATGGCCTCTTTGACCCATATTTCAAACCAGCGGTCCTCTCTGTCCAAAAAATTACAGCCCTCTCTCAACAGTCTACAGCACAGTCTTTTCAATAGATCCAAGAAGGCTCCACACCCATTTGCACTACTCAGGTGACCCTGATGACACAGATAAGCCTCCAAATGGCATCAAAGACTCTCTAAAACAGTGGTTCTCAACCTTCCTAATGCCGCGACCCTTTAATACAGTTCCTCATGTTGTGGGGACTTCCAACCATAAAATTATTTTCATTGCTACTTCATAACTGTAATTTTGCTACTGTTATGAATCGTAATGTAAATATTTGATATGCAGGATGTATTTTCATTGTTACAAACTGAACATAATTAAAGCATTATATGCAATTATATATTGTGAAATATTTATTTCTAATTACAAATAAATGAAATTTTGTCTTGAAGCATGGTGTAGCATGGGTAACAGTCTTAATATAACAACAGTAAACTACATTGCTACATTTTGCGACAATATGCGTAAAAAGCCAACGTCAGTGCGAAGGTTGAGATTGCTTCTTTCTCACCAGATCAGAAATTCTCGGGGCAGTCTTTGCAAGAGCACAACAAAAATGGCATGAATGAGAAGTATACAAATCTGTATACTAGGTCAGAATATCAGCAAATAGCTCGAGCCTGCAAAGATGAAGTGAGGAAAGCTAAGGCTCAAAGTGAATTAAGGCTTGCAACCAAAGTCAAAAATAACAAAAAAGGCTTCTTTCAACATGTAAAAAACAAGAAAAATGTGAAGAAAATAACTGGTCCATTAGGCAGGGCTTTTCAACCTTTTCACCAATTGTACCACTTTTAGAATATGGCAACATTCGAGTATCACCAGTCACCTAGCGAGGTGTCAAAAACTTGATGACCCCAAAAAATGGAAAAAAGTGATAAAGTACAGCTGTTTGCTTAGTGACTGTTCAAAGTTATAATGGCACTGAAAAAAGTGACTTATGACCTTTCTTTCTCTCCCCCCCTCTTTCTCTTTCTCTCTCTCCCTCTCCCTCCCTCTCCCTTTCTTTCTCTCCCTCATTCTCTCCCTCTCTTTCTCTCTTTTTCTCTCCCTCTCTCCCTCCCTCTCTCCCTTTTTCTCACTCTCCCTCCCTCTCTCTTCCTCCCTCTCTCTTCCTCTATTTCTCTCTCCCTCCCTCTCTCCCTTTCTTTCTCTCTTCCTCTCCCTCCCTCTCTCTCTTCCTCTCTTTCTCTCCCTCTGTCTCCCTTTCTTTCTCTCTCCCTTTCTCCCTCTTTCTCTTTCTCTCTCTCCCTGTCACTCTCTCTTTCTCTCTCTCCCTCTCTCTATTTGTCTTTCCCTTTTTCTCTCCCTATCTCTATTTCTCTCTCCCTCTCTTCCTCTCAAAGATCCTTAAAATCCTTAAAAGTTATGCTTGGGTGGAAGACTTTTTCTTTTACATATGGGGTTGGTTGGCAGACAAGTACTCAAAAAAAAAAGGAAAAAAAGTGTGAATAGGCATTCAGTAGCTAGCTTGAAGTTTGAACAACTTCTTTCTCTTGCCACCAGCTTCTAGGAAGAGCAAAAGACATCCAGCACTGCAACCAAGTGCCCTGGACTGGCCATTCCAGGGCTTCCTGCAGCGGCTGACTTAGTTGTCTGCAACCTCCTGTTGTTGCTTGAGGGGGGGAAGGGACTCGTGCGGGAGAGAATTCCTTCTTTCTCATCCGAGGAGGGAAGTTATGTTGGACCATTGACTCTGTATCGAGCCTCATGGGCCCGACATTCGTGGGCAGGCGGGAACCTGCCCGCCAAGCCGCCACCTTCCCATCGCCCTCCACGCCAGCCGGCTCCATTGCCACACCTCCCAGCTGACAAGCGCACATTCAGGGGGTCGACAGCTGACGGGCGCAGAAGATCAGCACCGTGGCGGCCTCCCAGCCATCCGCTTCTTCAGCTGGAGCAATTGCCAGGGCTTGCATGGCCGCCGCCGGCGGGGAACACGTCAGCAGCCATTGGGGACCACGTCAGCGGTTCTGTGCCATGGAGGCTTGAAGCACAGGATGCAGAGCAGCGTGGTGCCATGGGAGGCAGCAGGACGGGGGGAGGGGTTACCTGCATCCTGCCGGCCGAACTCTGGAAGCCTACCTGAATGAAGAATTTTAGGGGGAGTTCAAAGCAGAAATATGTGTTTTCCGATGGTCTTAGGCGACCCCTGTGAAAGGGTCATTCAACCCCCAAAGGGATCGCAACCCACAGGTTGAGAACCGCTGCTCTAAAAGAAAATAAAGAATGCAAATGACAAAATTTTATTTAAATTTACTGAATCATAAGCTATTTGTGGTTTTGGAGAAACTCA
The DNA here is from genome assembly GCA_034064705.1 of Bothrops alternatus. NCBI lineage: Eukaryota > Metazoa > Chordata > Lepidosauria > Squamata > Viperidae > Bothrops > Bothrops alternatus. The sequence continues at coordinate 996,217 of JARGCV010000058.1, read as the reverse complement.
GAAAATAGAATCCCTAGCAACAAGTCTTGTTTAGCTGAGGCTTAATGTCTATAAAATGGATCTTTGTGTTGCCTCTGTTTATGAATTTTATTTTATTTTTAAGAATTTTATATATAAAAAACAAGATACTACATTTAATGGTATTCCTAACTAAGGAGCAAAATAAAATTCAACTTCCCTTTGTTTCCTGGGATTAGAGATCAAATAAATGATCTGTACATGGGACACACAAAAGGGGGACTCTCTGCTAATGCAACAAATGTGTTATCAGGTGTGTATTTGATTAGCTTCTGAACTTTGTTTTCTCTCAAAACAATAGCAAAGAAAACCTCTTCCCTTTATTTTTAAATTTGAATTACCAGCAAAAACCTAATTTTATATTTTTAACAAGAAAGATGCTGGAAATGAAGAACTGGAAAAAATACAGATAGTCCTCAATTTACAACCACAATTTTAAAGGAGTGGGGTTGTTAAATGAGGCATCACATGACCACACCGAGATGTGTCCTCCTTTTTTTGCTATGGTTTTTAAGCAAGATATCACATGATTGCCATTTTTAACATTCTCTGCTGGTTTTCCCATTGACTTTATTGTCAGAAGCTAGATGGAAAGGTTGTAAAATGGCAATCCTGTAACCCTGCAATCATCATAAATGCAAGCCAGTTGCCCATAATCACAAGACTCTGAGAATGTGGCGATGGTTGTAAATGCAGGAACCAATTGTAATTCATTTTTTTTCCAATATCATTTGCTGGAAATAAAATCTGGTCTGGTTCTTATTCCACGCCAGAAGAAAGATGCAGGAATTGAAGATAGGCTGCAGTTGGAAAGGAGGTCTCCATTTATTTGGTAGCCAGAAACAATAGTGACAACAGCATGTTTCTGGGGTGGCTGACAAATTGGGGTTGAGAGTTGATGGGCTTTTATACAGTTTTGGGAGCTTTGTGATTGAGATGGCTGTTCCCATGCAAGAATATATCCTTTAATATTCTAATGGCTGTTGCCAGATTCCTATGGAATCATGTAGGGATCATGACTGGCTCTATAGGCAAAAGAGGAAATGAAAATCCTAGGTGTTTTGTTTGTCTGAGCTAATCTTGTCAGTTTCAGCTGCTTGCCTATTGTGCTGCTTATTCAGAGCTGCTGACTGCCCTTTGTTTATGAATAGAATGGCCTGGCTTTTATGAATGAATACAAAACATCCATTCATAAAGCCTAGCCTCTTTAGGTTTCTGCTGGTTTCATATAGCAGAAAACTTGGGCTGCTTCCTCCTTTTGTTAAGGAGATTTTTCTTCTATGGGAAATATTCTATTTTGCCTCTTTTAATGTTCTGTAGCATATTTTATTCTGGGGAGGGAGCTCCCCACACATTATAACTCCAAACCACCACTAAACAAATGCTTGTAAGTCAAGGACTCCTTATAGGTTCCTATATAGGCCCATGGATGGGCCTGTTTCCAACTCCAGACTAAAATAGGATTGAAATAAATGCAGCTAGAATTCAGGTCTTTGTAGAATGAATTCGCAGGATGTCTTTTTTTATCATATTTTTTTTGCTTCTCTTTTTTAATTGCAGGATGCTTTGGAGATGCTTGCATCTCCTGAGAAAATTGTTTTTCTTCTTCTTTTAAAACCTACAAAGTAGCACTGTTGCTCTCAAATTGGAGAACGTGACCTAAGCAAGATACTTTTGTACTACATTGCACAGAATTCTGTTTCTTTGATACATTTGAGAAAATCAGATCAAAGAAGTTGTGTTCAGAATGTAAAAATCAGCGTGTACAGCAAGAATAATTACTGCAAGGATATAGTTTGTATTTCTCTTTCTTCCAGCAGGAGACTCCCTTCATATTGTATATGTATTTATAAAGCTTTGTATTTATATATGAGCACATATTACCATTCTTTCTTTATCCATTCACATTGCTTAGTATTTCAGAAGTTCAATTCTGGATTTGATAAAGCTCAAAGAAATATGCAGACAAATCTGGTGGTCATAGGATTTTTTCTTTCTTTCTTTTTTTCTTATTATTTTTCTTAAAATATTTTTGTTAGCTAGAAAAAATATTGAAACCAAATTGCGGCTTGGAGTCTGAAACTTGATCTTGTAAGATATGGCCAAAAAATTAATGAATTTGTTAGAATAATCAGTATAATCAGAATGACAGTTGGTAGGGACTTTGTAGATCATCTAGTCCAACCTGCCACCAAGCAGGAAACTGTACACCATTTCTGACAGATGGCAGTCCAGTCTCTTCTTGAAAGCTTCCAGTGATGAAACTTGTTGTAGCAATTAAATTACAAAAATACATATTTTGCCATAATTTTGTCTGCAAAGTTATTTTTCTCAAACATTTAAAAACTTTAAATTTGTTTTCCCTAATTGTTAGATCAACATGATAGTTTGAATGACAGTATTGTCCCATTAGAGGAAGATATATGCCCACTTGGATTTTAAAAATCCAGGAGTTAAAAAAGAAAATTGAAGAAAAGTAGAACTTTTAGTAAAACTTTAAAAATGATTAAATGGAATATCATGGAATCTAACATTGCTGAATGTTTGGAAATTGAAAGACTAAAATTCAGTTCTATAACATAATTTTGAAACCAGTGATTATTTTAAACGATCAAAATTTTAATTCTGGTCTTTAGGTAAACCACATGCTGTTCTTGATCTCTATTTTAGATTAACTGTATTGATAAAGAGCATTTAGTGCAAGAAAAGGGCATAAAGCAGATTAATGCATTATCAATTGTGAGAATACCACTGACCTATGCTATTTTCCATAATATTCAATTGTGAATAGTTGCACAAAACCATTTGAGATTTTTCTCTATTTTTGCCATCCTGTATCTCAATCATGATCCATATAATCAATTTTATCTTCCATGATCTTAGAGATCTTGTGTCAGATATTTTGATTCATTAGAATGAATTGTTGTTGTTGTTAGTTGCGAAGTCATGTCCGACCCATCGAGACCCATGGACAACGTTCCTCCAGGCCTTCCTGTCCTCTACCATCTTCTGGTGTCCATTTAAGCTCACGCCTACTGCTTCAGTGACTCCATCCAGCCACCTCATTCTCTGTCTTCCCCTTCTTCTATTGACCTCAATCTTTTCCAGTATTAGGCTCTTCTCCAGTGAGTCCTTCCTTCTCATTAGGTGGCCAAAATACTTGAGTTTCCACTTCAGGATCTGGCCTTCTAAAGAACAGTCAGAGTTGATCTCTTCTAGGACTGACCGGTTTCAACACCTTGCAGTCCAAGGGACTCGCAGGACTTTTCTCCAGCACCATAGTTCAAAGGCCTCCATTCTTTGGCGCTTAGCCTTTCTTATGGTCCAATTTTCACAACCATACATTACAACTGGGAAAACCATGGTCTTGACTAGATGCACTTTTGTTGACAGGGTGATGTCTCTGCTTTTTAGTATGCTGCCTAGATTTGCCATAGCTTTCCTCCCCAGGAGCAAGCGTCTTTTAATTTCTTGGCTGCAGTCATCTGCGGTGATCTTGGAGCCCAGGAAAATAAAATCTGTCACTACCTCCATTTCTTCCCATCTATTTTCCAGTAATTGAGAGGGCCAGATGCTGTTATCTTGGTTTTCTTGATGTTGAGTTTCAAGACAACTTTTGCACTCTCCTTCTTCACCTGCATCAAGAGGCTCTTTAGTTCGTCTTCCCTTCTGTCACTTTCTATCATCTGCATATCTTAGGTTGTTTATATTTCTCCTGGCAATCTTAATTCCAACTGTTGATTCATCTAGCCCTGCTAGACGAATCATGAGAATTTTTGCAACACATTTATATAATCACACAGTCAAGGATATTTAAGTATGAAATACTGGGAATCAGATGGATTGCAAAATCTATTATCTTAATAGGAATATAGTCTTGAAAGAATCTTGTGAATTGTTCATATACAAAAAATACATTTATGGTGCAATAAATGTAAAATGTGGATAATTCCTTAGGTATTCAGTGAAACCTCTGCTGCAAAATATGCTTTGGAATTGGATTTTATATTTACAAGTACTTACAAAATAACTTACCTTTTCAAATCAATTTGATAGATAATGGTGAATATTTGAAAATAATCTGCATATAATTTCTGCATTTACAGTACTGATTTCTTATCTTTACGTAGAAATAGAATTGAAAAAAACTGGATTGATTTAGACCATTTTTTAAAAAATGTCCACATAACACAAGTGTTCCTAAAATTATTTTAAAGCACTCTGTGCACTACTCTGAATTCATCTCTAGTGGCTATGTAAAGTTTTAAAGGAGTATTTGACTCAATAAAACTTTGAACAAATTACCCTATTGTTTAAAGCACTTTCTGTCTGTCTGAGCTCAAATAGGGTGTGGGAGCAGTTCTAACACTGCTTTGGATTTCATTCACCTTCCCAGCTCTCAGCATCTTTTATGTGCCCATTCAAAACCTTACTTTGCTTTTAGAGGTATTTCTGGATTCTGGCATTTCTGAGCTGGGATTGCCAACAGCACTGGGAATTCAACTCAATAATCAGCCTCTGGATATGGATTCAAGGTATATCAGTCAGGCTGTACAACTACTATAGGCATTATGGGCTCAGACTTTGGTTGTAAATCAGGGTTTATAATCCCTGGACCAAATATTAACACTTTAAAGGATAGCGATAAGGTTATAAATCCATTTTTTCTGTGCTAGCCACTTTCTCTGTGGCCTATATCAATTTCATTATAATTTCCTATGTCAGACTTTTTTCTGTCTCTTCTCAATCAATATGAAGCATTCTCCATAAATCACAAATGAGTTTCACCACTGATGTGGGAGTCTTTTGCAAGAGAGGCCAAGCTTATCAACCAGTTACATCAGCCTATCAGGCACCTCAGAAAATCCAGTGATTAGTTTCTCAAAACCACATATTGGTTTTGCAACATTTGCAACTTATTGGTGCAAAAGGGACTTTTAAACATTTCAAATTAATTTAGATGGTTTGAAAAGGTTGCTGTTGTAGCTTTTCCCATCCTTGCTACCTCTGTTTTAAGAGATAAGCTGGAGTAATATTTAAAATATCGTTATGGTGGAGTCTTTCAAAAGAATGAAGCCTAAACTTAACAGAATTAATGTTCTTTACGTATCAACCATCCCTGCCACTTTCATTGCATTCAGCTAAAAACATGTTTTTGCAGACATTTTATGATTCTCTTTTGGATCTTTTTTCAAGTCTCAAATCTTGAGATAGAGATCAATAAGTTGAACTGATTTTCCTCAAATTGCAAACTTCAGTCAAATCATAACCTGCTAAATCTTCAATTTCTGATATAAATTGAATGAATGCTGATTCAAACAGCTGTGCCATTCATTTTCACTAGCCAATTCTGTCTATGAAGAAAAAGATTTTATCAGACTTCACAATTTTTTAGAAAAAACATTACAGACTTTTGGAAGGAAGTTCGCAGATTCCCAAATTGATATTATGTCAAAATGACAACAAATGTGCAGTGAGGTGATGATGCAAGCTCCATCTGCAGTATATTTATCTGCATTTTATGTCTGCCTACATATTTTATTACTTGCTCTCCATAATACTACACTCCTCAAGAAGAAGAAGGAAGAAGATTGGATTTTTAAATTAGAAGATATTGAAATACCTTTTATGTTTTCCTTTAACATACATTTGTGAAAATGAATTCCTGGCATTTATTGCAATCAAGATTAAATATTGAAATAGACTGAATTAAGAAATTGTTAAAAGTAGTACCACTAAAACAGGTTTTATTTCAACATTTGTTTTATTTTTTTCAAACTAGTGCTTAACTAGTTTTAAATAAACTTTCAATTCAAACAAATAATTTTAAGTGGTATTTCTGCAAAATGCAGAATTGCATAGGAAACTACAGCATAGGCTTAAAACTTTAGAAATCTAAAACATTGACTTCTCTCTTTGCTCCAGTAAAGAAGGAATTATGGTAATAAACAGCAAATCAACATCTACAACAAAGAAGGTCAAGCTTTCGATAACATTCATTCACAGAATCATTGAAGCATTAAAACACTCTAAGAGTGTTTTAGATCGAATAAGGAAATTGTGCAGCATTGTATCTTCCTATTTTTTCTTCATAAGCCCTCCTGTCATTAGAGAGAAAAGTGAATAAATACATTCTTGGCTTCCCATGAAAAAGTTCCATGGGTAAACAAAAGTAAGCTGATGAATATCACCACTTAAAAAAATAAATTCTGAATGAGATAGATATATCAAATACAGATTTTCTATAGTTTACAAGCATGTGAGGATGTCTTCAAATATGCCCCCAGCTTACCTTTCATATACCCAGTGCTTTTTTTTTTAAAGGTGCTGGAACTCACACATATCATACAACCCGCCTTGCCTACCCTACAAGGTTCCATCTAAAAAAAGGTGCCAGAACTCCATTCTGGGTGTTCTATGACAAAAAAAGCCCTGCATATACCTACCAAACCTGCAAACCCCTGTTTGACACACCTGCATACATCCTTGGCTGTAATAGCTGGTTAGTGAACCATCAGCTTAAAGAACTAAACCTGGTACCATCTGTTAGAACTAAGATAGTAATTAAGGTTATACCTTATATATTGACATAGCAATAAGACCAATTGCCAATAACATAATGTATTTCAAAGTGAATATGCATAGCACTGTATTGTACAGAAAATAATACTGTTGCTTTATAATGGGTTGAATGAGTCTGATTTCAGTTATTTATAATTCATAGCATTAAGGACAGTTTAGACTAATAAGAATAGATTCGGAAATTGGTAATAAGGACAATTACAAACTTGAAACTAAGTTCAGTGAAGAGAAGTTAAAGGAAAGGAGAATGGATAGTTTTGAGAAGTGGATGGGAAAGAAAGGCAAACTGCACTCTTTAAATATCTAAAATATGTTATATACTAAAAATAAATACCTGTTCTCGATCACCCAAGGGCAGAGGGTCTCAAATAATGGAATTACCTCACAGGATGTCAGATTAAAACTTCATAATAATAAGATAAGTTTGACAATGGAATTAATTACCACACAGTGGATGTGATCCAGCAGAGTCCAGCCAAGCATGTGTTGCAGGTGGTTTAATTTAAATTACAATCACTTTATTAATTGATTGGTTGATTGATTTTTAATTTATTATGACTGCCCAGTCCAAAAACATTTTCTTAATTATCAAATTTTATGTCACTCATGTCACTGATACAGTGACTTTGATTTCATAGAATAAATGCTATGATTCTATGAAATTTTAATAATGCAAGTCTAGATGCATCTGTTCAGAAGTAGTTTGCATTGAGTTTAATGATATGCAAAGTAGTGGCCATTAACAGCACTACTGTATTTTATTGCTGAGAACCAGTTTGGTCTAGTGGTTAAGGCACAGGCTAGAAAGTGGGAGACCATGAATTCAAATCCCTTCTTAGCCATAAAAGCCAGTTGGGTGATTTTAGGCTAGTCACTGTCTCTCAGGATTGTGAACAAAATAGGAGAAGGAAAGTATACTGAATATATTATCTGCCCGAGTTATTTGTAAAAATAATAAAAGCAGGATACAAAAAAATAAAATAAAAAAATGATCTCTACTGCTGGCTTCTGTGTTAAGTATGTGCAAAAGCCTTTACTGTCCAAGTGAAGTGGCTTGTTGAAGCATGTTTCTGATGAGGCAGAAACTATATTTCTCTATGGGAAAGGAACATATTCTGGTGGATCACAGCCAGCCTATACAAGCCCAAAACACTGCACTTGCACTTTATTACTAGTGTTTTTTGCGCTAGCTCTTTATATTTTTATCCTACTTTTGGTATTTCTATTGTTATGACATCTTAACATTTTTAGGGGAAAATAATTGCTTCTATAGATATTTTCTGTATTTGCTTTTCAGGGAAGATTTACAAGTGCTGGTATAACATAGTTGATAGTTAATTATTGTCATTGTTTCTGCTTCTTTTATAAAATTCTTGACTCTTTCATTGACAAGATGAAATCCAATGCTGATAAAGCATTTATATGGTTTTATTTTACTCTATATGAGTCATGCATTCTTCATGCATTCCAATTAGAAGACCAAAAAAAAGAAAAAGAAAAAAATCAACCAAAATGTTATAGAGCTGATCTATTATACATTCCAGCAATATTTTATTCATTTAAATATTTCTATTTCCTACAGATTATTTTTCCATTGTAAAGAAATCTGTTTGTGATTTGCCTTTAAATGAAGTTTCATGAAAGAATAATTTTATATGAATATTACACAGACAGAAAAAAATAGATTTCAGGAATATCTCATTGATCTAATGTAAGCTAGGCTGCATTAACAAAGGGATAGAATCAAGTCTATGCCATGTTTTAGTATCCCTTTATAATGTCTTGGTAATATTTTATCCAGTTTTGGTCACAACAATATAAAAAAAGATTCTAGAAAAAATGCAAAGAGCAACAAAGATCATTAGGGGACTGGAGGTTAAATGTGATGAATGGTTTCAGGAATTGGGTATGTCTAGTTTAATGAAAAGAAGGGGAGACATAATAGCAGTGTTCCAATGTCTAAGGGGCTGTCACAAAGAAGAGGGAGTCACACCTCAAGGCAGAACAAGAAGCAATTGATGTAAATTAATCAAGGAGAGAAACAACCTAGAAGTAAGCAGAAATTTCCTGACAGTTAGAATAATTAATCTGGAGGAATGACTTGCCTCCAGAAGCTGTGGATGCTCCAACACTTGAAGCTTTTAAGAAGAGATTGGACAACCATTTGTCTGAAAAGATATTGTATTGTATTCAGCAGCACAGTATAAGGCATATATTACAATTATATATTTATAGAGAGAAATATTGTAAAGGGACTCATAACTTTGAATAGACTAAACTTCTTTAGATTAATTTCATGACTGCATAGTGATGCCATTCACATTAGAGAGATACATTTTATGACATTTTTTTCATAGCATAATAATTTCCAGTCTGTGGGAAAGCATAAAAATGACAATAAAGCCCAAGATCTTCTAATATTATAAACTCTCACATGCTGGTATTTGTGCCAAAAATCACAGACTATTTCAAGGGGAGAAGACAAGTAATGGATTTCATAGCCTTGCAATATATTGACCATTATAAATTAACAATCAATTAATCTTTATTAAATTTTGGGGTTCTATTATATGCTGGAATGTTTACCCTGATATTCAGTAATAATGTAGTGCCTGCACAAAGGAAATGTCTGGGAACTGCTGACATAATGAACATCTGTCATAACTTGTGTGTTCGTGGCGTCCCGGCAACCATGATTAATGACAGAAACCTGCTTGTCTCTCTGGGATGGAAGCCTCTGCCGAAGCCCGGCACCTCCTTTTATTGCACATCAAAGGTCTTTACCCACAAATTGTCACCCTACTGATTTACAGCCAATTACATTACACAGATAGTTAAAACATACACTTTGAAAGCATGATGTCTTTTTCAAGAAACGAAACTTTTCCCTGCTTTCTCCTCCACCCCCTTAGTACAGCTGTCAGCTGACAGCCTGTAAGGGAGGGAGAGAGAAGCCCATCCAGGCAGAGAAGGATTTCTTAAAGGAGAAATGGACATTTATCACAACAAACATCCATGCTATTTAGTATGCAACCCTAATATGGAATTTGGGGCTGATATATGTAGCAATGACTTGTTGGAGAACATTAGTAGAGATGGCTATCACTGTCCTGTTCATGTGTATGAATTTTCCAAATAAAACTGGTTGATCAGAGTGGAACTCAGGATACTGGACTAGATGAGAATTTAGCAAGGTTCTTTTTATTTCATGTTATATAATTAAAGACAATTATGAGATAAGGTGAAATAATAAAACAAAAAAAGTCATAAAAATATCTGTATTTCAAGATTTACATGATAATCTGGCTGTCAAGAGTGACTTAGACTTGGATACTGCTCCTTTAGTGTCCTCACTCCTTTAGTATTTTCACAACCACCTAATAAGAGTTCTACTAAGAAAATAGTCATAAATGGAATTGGAAGGAACTAAGGATCATTTTTCTTGCTTGCTGTCCCCTATCCTTTTATATTAGACATTTTCAAAGTTAGTTTTGGGATGGTGGAACTGCTTTGGTTAAGACTGCTTAGGACTATAAGTCTATTTCAGTTTCTGACTGGTCCAATACATAACGTAGATCATACTGTGGCTCAGGCTCTTACCCACTTTTATTTCCTGGCCAAAAAAAAATGTTTGAAAGTGTGAACATTTATATTTTTATATGCCCTAGTCAGATCACTTTTTCTTTAGATTTAGGCTTGCAGCAACTATTCCTCTCTGGGTTAGGTCTGGATGGGTAGCCTTCAGGAAATGATATGTGGATTCAATCCATAATTTCCAGAGATGGGAGATATCTTCTTCATTTCAAATTTATTTTATATACCATGAGTGATGGAATAAAAAGAAAACAGCAGTATTATTGATGTTGAAGGTTGAAGGAAATTTAAAAAAGGAAAACATTGATGGATGGGATCAAGGAAATCACTAGAATATTCTTGGTTGAACTATGATTATTACCAGGGAAAGTCAAAAGATATTGAGATCAGGGTCCACTTTGATAGCATCTAACATCAGGATAGTAACCCTTTTGGACTGATTATTACATTTGCATCTTTGAGACGTGTTGTGGCACGTTGTATGCTAGTCTATCAAGATCACTGGTATAGGTATGAGGTCAGTTCCAATACTCATTTACAGAATGCAAACTGGTGAGATTTCCCAACCCTTCATTCTTCAGCCCCTCAGAATATACTCTGTCTTTGCAGTTCTGTACTTTTTTCTTTTTGCAGTTAGTTCCACTTAAGAAACATAGCACTAGGAAACAATTCCCACCATCTCATTTCAAATAAATGATCATGGATCATCTGTGAGACCTAGAGGCATTCTTGTACATAAAGATTATGGTAAAAGTTTGTACTTTGCTTTGTAACATGCCTGTTCACCATTTAATGTTTGGAATCAAAACTGTTTAAAAATAATTAAAGAGAGCTGACAGCTGCTTTGCTAATATCACCATATTATGTACATTAGATATGTCTAGTTGTATCGAAGTACTGGTATTTATATTAATAATGTTTTGCCCTGAATAGATTATTTATAGGATAAAATACAGTCTCAATTATGTGGAAAACATGTGTAATGGATGATATTTTGCTCCTTTTGTTGACTCAAGACAAACAAGCAATTTTGGAGAATTTACATATATCAATCAAGGAAGCAAACAAAAGATGGGTCCGCCAGGAGTGGAACTGATGACCATGGCAGAAAAAGGAACTGGTGGATGCATCAGCTCTTGAACTCTCTTTAGATAAAAGAAAGGACTTGAAATTGTCCATAGAACTCCATACAGATGTTCCCCGTGATGAAACTACAAATTCAGTAGCCTGATTCGATCTGAGGGCCACCTGAGCCAAAGCTGTGTTTCAGAGCCTTCAAAAGGGATCCTCATTTCATTTACTCATTTCATTACTTAATTGCTTTTGATATAAATGACTTGTACGTGGCTTTTTTGATATTACAATCAAGTTTTATTACACTTGAAGTGATTTTCCTTCAACCACTTCAATGATGAAGTTTTAAATATTTATTTATAGATATAAGACATGGTGAGAAGAGGAAATCGTATATATAGAAAAAATGACAAAGTATGGTATAAAGGAAAGGAAAGAAATATGAAATTGATTTACTTTTTAAACGTTTCTTGTAGCTCTTAGTGGATTTTTGCTAGTTAAAATTTAATGATGAGATATGGAATGAGAGAATATAAGGAAGGTATATAAATGTACTTCATCAATATAAGTACAAAATTATCAGAATTTACTGATAATTGTGGAATTTATTTTGTAAAAATAAAGTCAGACACACACATACACATTCCTTTTGACTTCTCCCCTTTATTTCTTTTTCTATTTACAATTTTTATCTTTTATTTTTAATATTTTTCTTAGTTTGTATTAGTTTTTTATCTCTGTATTTTTAACTTCAATAAACTTTATTATTAAAAAAAATACTGCTTGTAAAGAATTAACTTTTTTGATTAACCAATTGGACAAGAGATCAAACATTTGCAGAAATATTTTTTCTGTCTGAAGTAGATAGAATTAATTAATTATCTACTTCAATAAGTATTCTTCTATATAGTATTCTTCTATTCTTCGGTATAGTAATACTGAATTAATTAATTCAATAGCACCATTATTACAAAGGTTTCAGAAAGTTACAGCTTTTTGATGAAAAGGGGATGTTGTTTTTGTTGTTGGCATCATTATTTTTTATTGTTATTTTTTAACAAGGAAATTTCTGATTCTTCTCAATTTTTTTGGCAGAATTGAATGAAATTTTCAGATTAAATTAACTATTTTGACAGATTAAGATTTAAAAAACTTTAATGTGTATCAATGTATCAATTTAAATCAATTTTTCAGTCTGGGAGATTTCAAAATGCAGTATTTAGCAATGCTAGAATAATTGTTCTACAAACATCCCACAACATGGAGATAATCCTTATGAAGAAATCTGCAACATTTTATAAGAAATGTTTTGGATTTAATGAAAGGAGTTTTCCAAAATTGGGCAGTACAGGGATTCATTTCATTTTAGACCCTGGTGGGTTTGGTGGGATTTTGGCCCAGGAATCATGGAATATTTATGGATGAAAACAGGAGCAAATAATGAGAGGGCAAAGGAATAGAAGATTCAGCTTTTTCTTGCTCCCCAAAATTGTCTGTCTCTCAAGTTATATTGTTCCCATCAGATCTGCTCAAAAGAGAGATAACACAACATTGAAAGTTGACATAGTTGAATTATATTATTTCAACATTACTCTTCTAAAGTATTGTGATAAGAAAACCTAATAGACATTAGATGTAATAAGGAGCTAACATTGCTAATCACAATGTTATTATGATATTATATTCCTTCTCTTCATTTGCATCCATTTCCTACTAATAGTATTTTCCTTGTAAAGAGAGTTTGGGGGAAAACATTTTTTTATATCAGAGTTATATCCCATAATCTCTGAATCATTTAAGGCAAAATCAGATGGACTCATTATGAATCCATTTCTAATAGAAAAATACACTAGCATAAGTTATTTTGCCCACATTGTTCCTTGTTATAAGAATAAGGGTAGCGTTCTCTTTTACTGATTTAATGTGTGACATATTAAAGAAAGTGACATGCTTTATTTCTCTTCCCAAAAGCATTACCTTCCAATGGGAAACCAACCACTGATCACTCTCCTAGAGGGGATGGGAAAAGATTGGGTGAGTGTAGATGGTGCTTGAAACAACAAATCTAGCCACTGGTCTAAGACACAGAAGATTTGCAAATGTTCTCTGCCTGCAACCTGTCAATGAAACTATTTCTCGATATAGACCTAGTGCTCTTCTAAAAGAACATTAAACTTGTATTCAAAAGAGACAAATTGAAGGCATGAGGGGGAAGTGTAGTGTGACATGAAAGGGAACAATTGATAGGAAGCAACTAGTATTGCAAGTAAATGACCAGTGAGCTAAATTCTAGCTTCATAACTGGTAGCACCCAGAAGTTGGCTAATAAACAGCTACAGAGAACATACAATTAAGATTAGCTCACATGTAATAGCAACAATCATTGTCAAGGCATCTCACTGTGTTAAAGTAGATTTAGAATTAGAAAAATAATGACCACCCTCCCTACTAATACAAATAGAAAAAATACAGTTGTATTAAACATCTGGTCAGCAAAGCCATCTGAAATATATCCACTGGCATTACAGTTAGTAAGATACAGTAGGCAAAAACTACGTCTCTTTCTCATTTCTCATGAAACAAAGAAACACTAAATCCATGTTAAATAAGAAGCCTGAACAAGACCTGACCTGTGCTATGGAACAGAAATGGTTAGTCACTACATAGGTAGATGCCTCTAAATAAGCCAGCCCCTCCTGTACCCAAGACAGAGTGATAGGAAAGGGCAGTTCCCACTGGCTGAAGAAGACAAGCATGCCTGCAGAGCTCAAAGTGCCTCAGAGTGGACAAGACCAGTCCGTCACTTCATCAGCAATCACATCATTGGAAGAGCATGCTAGAACATTTCTATGGCCACAATTGTTTTGGGAAAAGAGGGAGAGCAATATCAGAGTATCTAAGAACAACTTCAGGTTACTTCAGTTGTGAAAAGGAAATAAAGTTAAGGCAACATTATAAGAATATGGCATATATAAATGATTACCAGATCCTGTTTGTATTGTGGTTAGGAGATCATGAGGAAGAGCCTCGATTAATCTTTAGAATAGTTCAAATCAAATTTGATCCAATTTAAGAATTCCTGTTGGATTTAAATAGGTCTCAAATTAGTCCAATTCTTTCCAGTTTGACTTGGTAGTTGACAAAATCTAACAAATTTTCTTACTTTTAAGAATACTCACATCTACTTTCATGCTAACATATAATATTTTGAATTTAGATGAAATGAGCTTATATTCACTTATTAAGAGGCATTTTAATATGTTTATTAAGACAAAACCTTTGTCACAATTTTCAAAAATCCATTAGATAAATATGATTTGATTCATATATTGTAATAATAAATACTGGATCAAAGCAGTTACTCCTGAAATTTGCAAAGATCATACAGCTATATTGTTAATGTTCCACTATTTAAACATTTTATTTCAGTTTTAAGGGTGTCCTTATTTTAGAAAATAAAAATATGAAATTGAGTTTATATATTCATAGAAATGTAGACTGCCTTGAAGCAAGCTAATAAACTATTTATTGCACCTTATGCTTGACCACAAGCTGCTTCCAACTAGTTAAAAATAAATAAATAAATTGTACTTTCCTACATTTGTAGTTCACTCCAGTGGCCAAGATTTAAATGAGCAAATAATATGATCCATGCATTTTTAAAATAACTTTTAAAAGGTGAAATATCTTGGAAATAATATTATATGAAATAGCACTGTGATAAAAAAATAACATTAAAATAGAAAAGCAATGTTAAAAATTGAATTCTTTTGAAAAGAATTATTGATCCCAGGATTGTTAATTATATTAAATTTTTAAGAAGGAAAAATAAAATACCAGAGATGGACCAAAAATCTCACCTGTAGGCCAAAGGGACCTACAAGATCCATTTGGTGCATATTATTATGTAGAATGTGTTATAATATGATATGTCCAACTGCAGAACAATGAAGCAGAATTGTGGCAATAAGATTAATGAGAACATACAATGCCAACACAGAGAATATGTTCATCTTTAAAACAGATATTTTAAGACTTTAAGACAGATATGGCCACCAGTGTGCCTATAATCACTGGGACCACTATGGCTGGTTTATGCAATTATCTTTTAATTTCAGTTTTGAGGGCTCTTTGTGGTGTCTATGACAGGGGCTGGAATAAACATCAAGAATTCTTTAAAACAGAATGGTTGACTTTTGTTAATTTTCTTGTTATGAGCTTGAGTTTAGGGCCAAAATTGTTTGTGTGTCAAGCCTCGACACTAACGAGCAGGGGGAGGAGGCGAGAACAGTGTCTGGGCAGCGGAGGAGACCAGCAACCTGTGCCGACAGACTTTCCCTCTTCTTGCACCTGGTCTGTCGACTGGCAGAGCATGGCAGCGTGGACGTTGGCTCCATGGTCATCCCACCAAATAGCTGACCAGCTCCATGGCCAGGATGCCAAAAAGCTGTTCGGCATGGGGAAGCAGCAGGACAGCAGAAGCCTGCAGCATAGCCTGATGAGCAGCTGATGGAGATGTTCATGGAGCTGGGAGACTGCAGTGCGTCCTGCCTAGCTGTTTTTATCACCTTGCCTACTAGATGCTGGTTAGCTGTGTGGGGGCTGGGGCCTGGCTGGAGAATGTATATGTAAGGCGCTAGGAGGTGATTGCTACCAGCACTTTGTTTGTTAGTTATGTAACTAAACACATGCCAGAAGTTGATTAAATCCAGCCATCTGTGAACTCATCAACTGGTATCCTCTTGGAGCCAGGGGTGTGGTAAAGATTTCTGACAGAAAGTCAGCACTCTCCTCTTTTTTTATATACTTCTTGTCCCTACCCATTACTCCTAGTGGGCTGACAACATTCTGTTCAGGTGCAGGGGGAATGGAGAAGGGCCTGTGGGTGAAGGGGCAGAAGCAGCCGAGGCTGGGATGGCAGTGCCAGCTCCAGAGAACAATTCCCAGCCAGTAGTGCAACCCAAAGTGTGTGAGGCCCGACCAGCAGACCAGGCAAGTGATATACGGGTGGTCCCGGGGTCGATCCTGGAGGCAGGAGCCTCAGGAGAGTGATGGCATAGTTTGGCTGCTACCAGCCCAGCAGCCAGCCAACTACACATACTGAGAGCTTCGAGCTACTCATTGATGGAGTGGAGGGAGAGATGCCTAATAGGGTGGACAACAATGGACGTTCTGCGGAAGAAGTTTGGAGAGGCAGGGTTACAAGATCCCTTCCTCATGGCCACATTGGGAGATGGGCCCTGAGATGACATCATGGCCATGAACGGGACCATCGCCAACCCAGCCAGGGCAGACCCGGTTTCGGATGGCCAATCTGAAACTGAAACTGGATGCCAGCCATGGTTTCGACATGCCACAGGTGAGAGGCCCCCACACAGAGTGTATTCTTGTCCATACCAGTGAGACATATGCAGGTTGTGTGGGGAAGCAGGCTGCTGTTGGACCCAAACGAGATGTCCACCAGGCGTCTAGTTCCAATGGCTGGAACATCGACACGGAGGGGTGTAGGCGCTGGGGAGCAATGCCCTCTGCCTGCTGCTGATGCCATGCAAGGTCCATGATGGGCCATGGGGTCATGGCCCCAGGGATGGCTTGGGGTCCTCCACCAATACAGGCAGCATTTGATGGGAACACAGACCATTTGGTGTTATTCCTCAGCCAGGTCATTAGCCACCTGGACCGATACGTCCACTTTTACCCATCCCAGTGGGCTATGGTGGTGGCGGTAACAGCAATATTGCAGGGTGAGGCCACAGAATGGGTGGTGGATCTGCATAGCGACCATACAAAGGAGTTAGCAGATGCTGGATTGTTTCTGGAGGCTCTACAATCCCACCTTGAGGATGTCTCTCAGATCCAACATGCAGAGGGGAAACTGTTGGCACTCAAGCAGCGAGGCTGGCCAGTGGCTGAATATGTATGAGAGTTCCAGTGAGTGGCCAGCAGGCTGTGATCATGGCCAGAACATCTACTGGTCCACCAGTTCTGGGAGGTTTGGACCATGACCTATACCAAGCATGTGTGTACTGTGGTATCCCGAGCAGGTTACAGGACTGGTTCTGTGTGGTGGTGGATCTGGACGCAGGGCTGCAGGAATTCTGATCCAAGGGGGATGGCCATCAGGACTGCCCAAGTCTATGGAGAATTCAAGGACCCCAGGGCCAGGGCCAGGTCCTTCCACAGGTACCCCAGGGCCAGGGCCAGGGCCAGGTCCTTCCACAGGTACGCCTCGTCTGCTGCTTTGACATTGTGTTGCGGAGTATCCAGTTCCTGTTCCTCAGGGGAAACCAGGAACTCCCGGGAGAGCCGGGGCACACTCAAGAAGACCCCAGAGAAGTCTAGGGCTGTGCACCAGGGAGAGGGTCCCACCCCTAGAGGAGGGGGTCTGAAGGAAGAGGAAGCAACTGCAACGAGATACCAGCTGGTCACCTATGATAGCAAGGAAGAGGCAGTGGAGGACCCAATCGTAAGTGAGCCCATACAGCCATTTGCCATCCCCATTGTGTTGACAGGTCCACAGACAAGTCACCGTGGGGAGTATAGGGCCCTGATCAATTCTGGATGTACCTATTGCCTGATCAGTAGAGCCGTAGTGACGGAGATGGGGATCAGAGTGAGGCAGTTGGTTCGAGCAGATGGATGGCTCCCTCAGCAGAGATGGAGATGGGGGACCATTGGAAGGTCCTTCGATTTATAGTGGTCCCTACTATGACAAAGGCCATCATCTTGGGGCTAGCATGGCTGGACAAGTGGGGCCCTACGATTTGGTGGGAGAGGGGATACCAGAAGATATGTATAGGTGTTGGTCCTTAGTCGCCTCCTCACAAGCATGCGCAATTGGGCGTAGAGAGTAATAAGGGGGATGTGGTGGGAGATTTCCCCTTCCCGTTGTTGTACACTGACCTTGCTGAGGTATTCAGCGAACGTGAGTGCGATGTGTTACCCCCACATCATCCGACCGATTGCGCAGTTGATATTCTACCAGATGCCAAACTTCCGAAGCCCCAGATCTATGCGATGATGCCCAAGGAAATGGCAGAGTTGCGGCAGTATATCGATAAGAACTTGGCATGGGGATTCATCCAGCCTGCACAGTCACAGGTCGCAGTCTGGTGCTCTTCAAGGAGAAGAAGGATGGAACCCTGTTCCTCTGCATGGACTTTTGTGGTATCAATGGGTTGTGCATTGAGAACCTGTACCCCCTACCACTTATGAAGGATTTATTGGCCCATTTGGCAAAGGTTAGGGTGTTCACTAAGCTTGTTCTACACGAGGCATATTATAGGGTCCGAGTAAAATGAGAGGATGAGTGGAAGGTAGCGTTCAATTGCCCATTAGGAAGTTACCAATCTGGATGATGCCGTTCAGGTTGCAGGGAACCCCTGCAATGTTCATGCAGCTGATCAACAAGGTGTTACATGAACATTTATATTACAGGGTACTCGTGTACATAGATGACATCTTGATCTACTCCACCAATATGACAGAACATGTCCACCTGGTAAGACAGGTGCTGAAAAAACTACTGCGGACGCACCTGTACATGAAGTTGTCCATTGTGAATTCCACCAAGCCCGGTTGGACTATCTAGGTTATCGGATCTTGGGGGAAGGTTTGGAGATGGACCCTGCCAAGATCAAAGCCGTGCTCGAGTGGCAGGCACCCACAGACCTGTGGTCAGCTTCCAAACTTCTTGGGGTTCGCAAACCTCTACCAGCAGTTCATCCCCTCATTTGCTAAGGTGGCCCTACCCTTAATGGATCTGCTCCATATGAGACATTCAGTGAATAAACCAAGCCCTGGTCAACTACTGACATGGACTCTAGCCTGCCAGAGGGCCTTTGAGGACCTAAAACCCCCGCCCTACTACATCCCAGTCCCAACAAACAGTTTATCATATAGGCGGATGCAGCGACGTAGCAGTTGGGGCGGTTCTGCTCCAGAAGAATGAGCAAGGAGCCCTACAGCCTTGTGTATACATGTCCTGTAAACTTACAGACACAGAACAATATGGGAGAAGGAGGTGTTCGCTGTACGGTGAGCACTGGTGGCTCAGTCCTGCTCTGAACTGCCCAGACCCTTGTCGAGTGCGTGTCTCAGGGGCAGTGGAGCCCCTGATAGAATGGAGGGAGAGGCGCCTGCCAGGGGAAGAGGAGGAGGAGTGGAGCTATTCCAGAGCGCCTGGACAACAGACAATGGAATCTTTCGGGACCAGTTTGGCGAGGTGGGTTATTTGGAGCCGCCATCATGGCTAAGAGGGGCCCTAGCCCTGGGATGATGCGGGACCCTTAGCTGATATGCTGGGTCCTATGGAGCCATCACGTTCCACTTGGCTAGTCCAAGGTTCCAGGTGCCTCCCAGGTGTGGTATTCCCCAGGTGGGGTCTCCTGTTTTGAGCATCCTGCTAGCACAATCTCAGCCATGGCAGGATGAATGGTCAGCAGCAGAGCCACCTGTGGTATCTACCAGGTTAGCAGTAGGGTAGTCTGGGACCCCAGGTTTGTGGACGACAGACCCCAGCGACCGCCGGTCTTTCTCTACAGATGACAGAAATGAGGAGCAGGACAGGCAATGGGGCTCAGGGCTGGTTGGGACCTGCTGCCTATTGTGGTGACATTTGAGAGTAACGCAGACCACCTGGCTATGTTCATGAGCCATATCATAAGCCACCTGGACCAGTTTGCCCCGCTCTATCTGTCCAACTGGGCAATGGTGGTGGCAGTGACAGCAAGCCTGCAAGATGAGGCGTCGGCCTGGGCGGCAGACCTATATAGTGAACCATGCCTGGGAATTGGCTGATGCTGGCTTATTCTTGGACGCATTATGGGCCAGGTTCGAAGATCCATCCCGGGTCCAGCGGGCCAAAGCGGAGATATTGGGGTTGAAGCAGCGGGGTCGGCCCACCAGGGAGTATGTCCAGGACTTCCAACAGGCAGCTGGACATTGCATTCATGGCCAGAACGCCTCTTGGTCCACCATTTCCATGCTGGTATGGACTGGGAGTTACATCAGAGGCATTCCATGTCGGCTCCAGGAGTGGTTCCGGTTGGTGACCAAACTGGACACAGGCCTGCAGGAGTTCTGGAGGAGGGGGAGGATCTGTCCACACCCTGAAGCAACCCAAAGATGGAGCAACCCAAAGATGATGGTTGTAGGTCCCAAACCCCTACATTGGGGTTCTCTGGTCCTACTCTTCAGGCCATATTCCAATGTTTTCAGTGCAATCAACCAGGGCAACGGGCAGCATCGATAAAAACCTGGCAAGGGGATTTATCCAGCCAGCCTGCTCATGGATAGCGGTGCCAGTCTTATTCAAGGAGTAAAAGGACAGGTCCCTCCAGTTTTGTGTGGACTTCTGAGGCATCAATGGAGTCTACGTCAAGCACATATACCCCCTTCCCTTGATGAAGGACCTCTTGGCTCATCTTGCACAGGGTAGGATATTCACGAAACTGGACCTCCATGAAGCATACTACCAGGTTCGGATCAAGAGGGGCGACAAATGGAAGACAGCTTTTACCTGCCCGTTGGGTAGTTACCAGTTTCAGGTGATGCCATTTGTGCTACAGGGGGCCCCCGCAGTGTTCATGCAGCTCATTAATGAGGTTTTGCATGAACACTTGTACCACGGGGTGCTTGTGTATCTCAATGACATTTATACCAACTCCATGGAGGACCACATCAGGTTGATGCAGGAGGTGTTGAAGAAACTGTTTCAGGCTCAGTTATATGTAAAACTTTCTAAATGCGAGTTCCATCAGTCTCACCTAGATTACCTAGGGTACCGGAGTGGAAATGGACCCTGGTAAAGTCAAGAGCATTCTGGAATGGCAGGCAACGAAGATCCACTGCCAACTACAGAGCTTCCTGGGGTTTACCAATTTTTATAGGCAGTTTATCCCCTCCTTTGCTATAGTTGCTCTGCCCCAACAGACCTACTGTGCACCTGGCAGGCTGCGACAAAACTATGTCCCAGACAGCCATTGGCGTGAACACTGGCATGCCAGAAAGCGTTCTATTCACAAGGGAGCCAGTCCTGCTCCACCTGGATCTGGAAAAGGCATTCGGGGTACAGGCTGACACCAGTGACGTGGCAGTGGGGGCAGTATTACTCCAACAGAACAGCTAAGGGTCCCGCAACCCTGCACCTATACCTCCCGGAAACTGACAGAGACTGAACAAGCATGAGTAATATGAAAGAAGGAGGCGTCCGCAGTACGGTGGGCACTGTCAACATAGCGGCACCTGCTGGAAGGGGCGAAGGGACCATTCGAGGTCTGGACCAATCATAAGAACCTGGAGGTTCTTCAGACCCCAAGACGGTTGTCCCCTAAACACATCCGGTGGTTGCAATACTTCCGACAGTTTCGGTTCCAGCTCAAATATGTACCGGGGGAAGGAACTTTCTGGCGGACACCTTGTCATGGTTCCCCAACATAACAGCAAGCAGGAGGAGGTAGTGCAGGCGATCATGCCCCCTACGCCAAGCTGCGGCAAGAGTGGTGCCCCATAGGATAGCAAGCAGCCTGGAGAACGAGCTAAGAACAGCACTCCAGTATGACCCTTTGTTACGGGATAATCCTGGCTTGCTGACGAGACAGGATGGCTTAGCTTTGTGGGGCTATAGGCTTTACATTCCACAGGCATTGAGGCAGGGGGTGCTCCAAAGTTGCCAAAACATGAAACAGGGTGGGCACTTTGGGTTCTTCAAGACCCTGCATCTGGCAAGGGGCCAGTTCTGGTGGCCCAGGATGAGAATAGACATTGAGACATATGTCTGGAGGTGTCATGTTTGTGCCACTACCAAGATCCCTATGGGGAAACCCCTAGGGTTGCTGCAGCCAGTGGCTGACCCAACCAAACCATGGGAAGACATCACGATGAATTTTATTGTTGAATTGCTGGAGAGTTGGGGCTGCACAGTGCTTTGG
Source organism: Bothrops alternatus (assembly GCA_034064705.1). Lineage (NCBI taxonomy): Eukaryota > Metazoa > Chordata > Lepidosauria > Squamata > Viperidae > Bothrops > Bothrops alternatus. The sequence goes on along the minus strand of JARGCV010000058.1, from coordinate 974,018 downwards.
ACCATGGTGGACCTGTTCTCCAAGCTGGCCCATTTCATTCCATGCAAGGGGTTGCCATCAGCTTAGAGGCTGGCCCGACTGTTCCTGACACACATCTACTACCTACACGGAGCGCCCCGACGGATCAACTCGGACTGGGAGGTTCAATTCATGGCTCATATTTGGCACGAGTTTGTCCATTTCATTGGTTCATCCCAGGGGCTCAGCTCAACATACCATCCCAGTACCAATGGGGCTGCAGAACAGGCAAACGCCGCGGTAGAGTGATACCTGTGGAGCTGTTTCCCACCAACAAACGAACTGGGTGGACCTGGTGATATTCGCAAAGGTGACCTATAACAACACGGTGCACAGTAGCACTAGTTTCACCCCCTTTTGGATGGTACACTTTGTCACTATACCGGAGTACAGCCAAGGGGATCCCTTGCCTTGCCAGCCCAGTGAGTAGATGGCACGTGTGGGGGGATATGGGGGATAGTCAAGGAAGTCCTAGTGAAAGCAAGGGACACCGCTAAGGTACAGGCCAATAAAAAGCGGAAGGCCCAAAAACCATTCAGAGTAGGCAACCTGGTCTATTTGTCCACAAAATACCTACGGCTACAGGTCCCATGTAGGAAACTGGCACCAAAGCTTCTTGGCCCTTTCTTGGTCATTCAGGTCATCAACCCGGTGGCCATGCATCTATGCCTACCTAAGCTCCTGGGGAAAATACACTCAATATTCCACAGTAGCCTCTTAAAGCTGGAGGAGTAGTCCTCCCATAGGCAAGTGAAAAGAACCCCAGGACCCGTCACGCAGGACCAATACAAGGTTAAGGAGATCCTCAACTCCCGAATTAGACAGGGAACCCTGTGCTCCCTGCTCCACTGGAAAGGATATCCCCTTGCAGAGGCATCATGGGTAAGGGAGGCAGACATCCATGCATCCCGCTTAGTACGAAGATTCCATTGCCAATACCCTGGGAAGCTGGGAGGAGGGTCAGCCGAGTCATCCATGGCGGCCCATGATCACGTATGCGATTCTCCTTGCCTTCTGGGTGGGGCTCTGGTAGAGGAGCCGCCTGTCGAGCCCCGCGGGGCCGACATGCATGGGCAGACAGGAACCCATCTGCTGCACTATCGCTGCCCCGCAGCCCCTCATCATGGTCAGAGCCGCCGCTGGACACCCCACATGGCCGTCATTCATGTGCAGATGGCGACCCGTCTGCTGCGCCGTCACCACCCCGCAGCTCTTCACCGTGGTGGGCACTGCCACTGGACACCCTGTGGGGCCAACATTCATGGGCAGGTGGGGCACCACCTGCCACACCGCTGCTTCCTCACCTGCTCTCCAGCCAACGGGCGTGGGCCAATGTTCACAGGCAGGCGGTAGGCCGCCTGCCACACCACTGCCCCCTCGCCTGCTCTCCAGCTGATGGGAGCCAGGGTTCGGCGCTGCAGCCACCCCTGGTAGCAGGCTGCACAGCCAGTGACACAGGGGCTGTTGCCTGCAGTCTGGAGTCTTGGCAGCTCATGGGGAGGACGCCAATGGGGACAATGCCTGAGGACCAGCAGCTTGCTGGTCCGGAGCCTTGGCAGCTCATGGGGAGGATGCCAATGGGGATGATGCCCAAATACCAGCACCCCGCTGGTCTGGAAGGAGGAGTGCCCACGATGGCCTGAGCAGCAGCCATGGCGTGGGCATGGAGGAGTGCGCGACAGCAGACAGTAGAATGGGGGAAGGGTTACGTGCATCTGGGAATGGCAGTCCAGAGGCTTGATTATACACCAGCTGGGATGGGGGAAGGGATATGGCCCTGCTGATTGCCTTTGAATCTTGCAGGCCATATGCTGGCTTGTGGGCTGGGAGGTGGGGCTTGTGTGCATAGGCTATATAAAACACTCCCAGTGCTAACTTTATTTCTGTGTGGATTAAACCGTTTGTCGACCGTACCTGCTTGCCGGCTCTTTCTTGGGCATCGGGGAGGACGTCTTGACAGCAACATGGTGACATTTCCTGGATGGGGCCAAAAAACTGTTCGAGGTTTGGACGGACCATAAGAATCTTGAGGCCCTTCAGACACCTCGATGCCCATCTCCGAAACACGTTCGCTGGGCACAATACTTCCAGCGGCTTCGCTTTTGGCTTAAATACGTGCCAGGATGTAAGAATTTCCTGGCAGATGCTCTATCACATATACTCCAGTATAATAGCAGGAGGGGGGAGGTGGTACAGGCTGTCATGCCTTCCTTTCTCACCTGGTGCCTTAACCACTAGACCAAACTGGCTTTTCAAAATTTATAATTTTTTCAAAGATTTGCAAATTTTTCAAGACTCATTTTTACCTGGTTGTTTCTTAATGTTATTTTTTTACACAACAATATAGATAAAACAATGTATTAAAAACATATTTTTAAAAATGGAAACTATCTGTATTGAGCAAGTGAGACTTTATCTGTCAGTAATGATTGATTGAGTCATTGATGCAAGCTGTTTTCTTCCAATGTGCTGTTTTCATGTGAATCAACAAGTTTTGTCTCCCAATGTTATTAAGCTTTTATCCTACTTTTAAAAAACCTTCATGCACTTTGTTTTCTATTAAAATATTGACAAAACAAACATTGTAAAATATTAATTTGCTTTCCTGAAGTCTCCAAACTATTTTCTTCATTAAACTTGATAGTTCGCAAAATACTTTTATGAATTTAGATCTCCCTAGCTATAAAACAAAAAACCTAATTGTCCCAAAGATGCTTTTTCAAGAGGCAATTGGACTTTATTGTTTTTTTTTTAAGGCTTTTTGCTTCTCATCCAAGAAGCTTCTTCAGCTCTGACTGGAGGGTGGAAAATGAAAGGATTTATATTCCTTGCAGACAGCTGGCCATTTGTATTCTTTTAGAGAGTTGTTGAGGTCACTTGGAGGTTTATCAGGGTCACCTGAGTAGTACAAATTGGTGTGGAGCCTTCTTGGAACTGTTGAAAGGAATGTGTTGTAGACTGGAGATAGATGATGTCAGATCCCTCTCCCTCTGTTGAGAGAGAGGGCTGTTCAGTTTTGACATAGATCGCCTCTTTGACCCCTCTTTCAAACCAGCGGTCCTCTCTGTCCAAAATGTGAACTTTGCTGTCTTCAAAAGAGTGGCCTTTGTCTTCTAAATGCAGATGGACTTTTCAATATTGTCCTGATGAGTTTGGTCTCTTATGTTGTGCTATGCATTTATGAAGTGGTTCCTTTGTTTCCCCAATGTACAGATCTGCACATGTCTCACTGCATTGTACAGCATATACCATGTTGCTCAGTTTGTGTCTGGGTATTTTATCCTTGGGATGGACAGGCCTTAAAATTCACCTAATATAAAATGACATTACATTGTTCTTCAGATTTTTGCTCTGAGTAATTGTCTCTATAATATAGTAGTAAAAGCACTAAGCACTAAACATTAACAACCTAAGGTATTTTTAAAACATTTTGCTAGTTATTTCAGTGATTTATATCTATGTCCATCTTATGCATTATATATAATATATGGTATTTAATATTGTAAATAACCAGAATTATCATGTGCTAAGATAGGTGGCTAATACATTTTATAAATACATTTTACAAATAAATAAATTTTACAAATAATAAATAAATATTTAAGTAGGCCCCTCCAGTCACATGAGCACATTAATGGACACTTGCAGCATCCCATCATCCCATCATCACATTACCACAATTTACAATTTTTTGTCAGAAACTGGAATTTACTTTGGGGTTTTAGCAAAAACCTGCCTATTGCAAACAATTGGTTCAACAGTCACTTAACAACTTAATAACTGGCATTTGCTTTATGACTATATATTCATTTAATATTCACTGCAAAAAAGGCGCTAAAATCCACTCAGTCATGTAATGTCCCACTTTACAAATGCCAGGCTCAAATATAGTCATAAGTTGAGGACTACCTTTAAGCTGTTGTATCTTGAGGGGTTAATAATAATAAAGTTGGAAGGGACCTTGGAGGTCATCAAGTCCAATCCCCTGCTCAGGTTCTTAGAACTTATTATGGATTGTATTTTATTTTGTGAAGTGTTTAAGTTTCATAGATATTATCAGTTTCCAAGTCCTGCTAATGACAAATTAATATGTGCATGCACACATGTATATGCAAATATAAAATATAGATATAGATATAAATACTAGCTTCCACATCTATAAGATAATATTATAGATTGTGCTGGGAAATTAATGAAAAGGCAAATGGACATAAACATATAGTAGGTAAATTTGTTGACATTATATCTCAGTGTTTCTCAAACTTGGTGACTTTATGATATGTGGACTTCAACTCCCAGAATTCCCTAGCTACCTCTGGGAATCTATGGAAGTTATGATCTGACTCTAGCATTCAAAAATAAAATTACACTGGATCGAAGGTTAGGGGTATTTTGGGAGAAAGGGATTATGATAATGTATTTCAGTTAGATATTATGGAGAATATTGTTATGTAATTTTAAAAATGGTTCACTAATTTAAAAATTCCTTGATATTTTTTGCTAGCAACCTTTTATGGTTTTGCACCAGCCATCCGGTAAACAAACTTTTTACATTTTGAGAATATGGAATATATGCATTCTAATGATACCAGTTAGGCATTTAACATTCTTATTTTAAAATTTAAATATATTCAATTTTAGTAGGATGTTTGTGTGAGGTTGTGCCTGCAAATATGTGCACACACACAATCTCTTTCCTTCAGTTGCCAAGACAAGCAGCCAGAATTTCTGTTGGTTTAATAAGCAGAAGAAAGAATAAAAACTGCAAGATAAGCATTGAAATATCTAGCATAAGTGGCAGACTTTTCTACAAATTATTGTGTCTACAGTAATCTAAAATAACAGAAAAAAATTCTGAGTCTTGACAGGGATGCACAAATATCCACAGGGAGCTTATACACTGTGTACATGAGAAATGAACTCCCATTAATTCTAAAATTAATTAATTACAAATATAAAGTCCTTTTGGATGCCATAAACAAAATTGGAAGTGTAAACAATAACCTTTTGCAAGCATTCAAACACACGGCATCTCGAGCCATTTTTATACTGCATTTTTGATCATAAAAATAAGTGATGAGTTAGTAACTGACCTTTCCCCTTAGATATATAAATGACTTTCTGAGCAAATCATTTGCTTATCCTTGGAAACTGGTATGTTGGTATAAATTGGTATTTTGGTGCAGTTCTTCTTTTTTTCCCAATAGACAAACCTGATATCCCCATCGTAGCTTTCAACCTGTGGTTAAACACTCAGGACTGAAATTCAAGGAAGTTAAATGGAGCTTGACTCCAGTCATAAATTAAATGACATAAATATATAGGGTAGACAGAAATGCTCATAGGCAATCAAAACACTGATCAAGAAATTGCTAATTTTCAGACTATTATTCTAGAGCAATGTTTGGCAACTTTAAGCTCTCAGAATTCACTATCCAACCATGATTGTTTGGAAATTCTGGGAGTTGAAGTCCACATGTCTTAAAATTGCCATGTTTGAGAAACTGTGTTCTGGAGAACAAAAATGAATATAAATCTACAAACTTTTTTTCCTAGCTTCCATCAATTAGGCAGTACCACTTGATGTAGCTTGCAGCCCATTTCTATTCTCTTTTCTCTAGGTAACACCTGTAAGAAGACTATCCTCACATATTTTTTGCAACGAATAAAAAATACTAAATTTTCAGCAGTCAAGTTTCTTCAGTATATATCTTAACTTGTGTTTCTATTCTGTTTTTTATGGCATTATTTTTGATAGGTTGGTCTGTTTTTTCCCTTTGTGTAAAGACTATGCAAAAAACGAGTTAAATAGTTCTGCTTTCTCCCTGTTGCTTGTCACCTTCTTGCCACTTTCCCCCACCAATGGACCAATCATTTCCTTTACTTTTTTCTTGTTTTTTACATGTTGAAAGAAGCTTTTTTGTTATTTTTTTACTTTGGTCGCAAGCCTTAGTTCATTTTGAGCCTTAGCTTTCCTCAGCCCATCTTGGCAGGCTCGGGCTATTTGCTGATATTCTGACTTAGTTATGTGCCCTTCTTTCCACTTTCTATATTTGTCCTTTTTATCTTTCAATTTATCAGAGTTCTTTATGCAGCCATGCTGGTTTCTTTTGAGTGCTGTTATTTTTCCTCTTTGTTGATATTGTGTTGGACTGGGCTTTTATTATCTCACTTTTCAAAATTTCCCAAGCTTTTTGAGTTGTATGATTCTCATCCATGGAATCCTTCCCAAGCCCTCTCTAAGTTTATTGAAATTAGCTCTCTTAAAGTCCAAGACTCTAGTTTGACTGTGTTCTATTGCTTGTGCTTCCATAATGTTGAATTCCAATATTGCATGATCACTTCCTCCCAAGGTTCCTGTGGCTTCAACACCTTCTATCATTTCATCTCTGTTAGTGAGAATTAGATCCAAAATGGCTAATCCCCTAGTTCCCTTCTCTACTTTTGGGAGACAAAATTATCTGTTAGGTTTGCAAAGAATCTGTTTGATCTTCCACTTGGTGCAGAGTTTGTCTCCCAGTTAATGTTAGGGTAGTTAAAGTCCCCCATTACTATTGTGATGTGCTTCAAGACAGACTTGAATTTATACTAAATTTAATAAGGACTTTAAGTCTTTATGTTAAAGTTGCTTTGGCCACTATGTTCCCAATAAAAGAAAATCTGGAACACATTTATTAAACATTATCAGACATAAATGACAGGAGTCATAATCCAGTAGAACACAGGAAAACTGGACTCAGGAAAAGTGGAAAAATCTGGCATACTTAGAGTAAATAGAGAGACCATTACTGTCCACTTTCTACTGTGTCTTCTCTCATTTTGGATATAACTTTGCTTTTATTTGTAAATTTAACATATTAATATATGCATCTCATCAACATTATTACAGGGAAGTTTATATTTTTTTAAAAAAGAAAACATGGGATTAAATTATATATACTCTGAAGCAGAGCTCCCCAACCTTTCCAGCTTGGCAGCCTGGAAGGAAATGGAGAAGCAGGGAAATGTGTGTGCGCAGCCCGCTCACAGCAGCAGTGCTAGCAGGCGCAAGCACAAGCAGGCTGCACACACCTGCAGTGGTGTGCAGGCACCTGCGTTCATGTGCAAATGGACCATTGGCATCTGCGTGACTCTGTGGCAGTGCCAGCACCCCCACACATGCACAACCAGGGCCACTAGCACCCGCGCGGCAGCACTACCACGAATGGGGGGGTGTTGCCAGCCATTTCTGCGGCCCAGTATCCCACAGGCCATGGTCCAGTACTGGGCCTTAGACCATAGGTTGGGGACCCCTGCTCTAAAGTGAGTAAATGATTTAGACAGCAAGTAATAAAAATGCTTGGGAACAATTATTTATACTATTCTAAGTATGAATGTGCAAGTAGAAACTTTCTTTTTTTTCTCTTTTTCTTTCTTTTTTTTTGTAGAATGGCACAGCCAAAAGGCAGATAAAATCAGAAAAGATCTGGACCTGACCAAATCTATAACCAAAGCTAGGACTCTGACAACAGTGCTCATGGTCATTAGGTCACATTCCAGGGTAAAGAAAAATATAAGGGAGAAGAATTCATATTGAAGCAATGAATTATTTTTAATGAATTTGATAATTATCCAGACCTCTATGGCTTAGATATTACATTTTTGCATGCTATGTCCGTTCATAATACAGCTGCAGGTATAAATATACCATGTGCTTTATTTCATACCTAAAGATTAATGGAATTTAATGTGAGACTCTTCAAAAGCCTCTCTTTAAAATCATCTTTTAAAATTTTCTTGCAATCACACTTTCTGACAGCATGGTACTTGTGCAAGTTCAAATATTTGTATTTTATACAGATAGCGACAGTTTAAAGTTATAACAGCACTAAAAAAGTGACTTACAACTGATCCTCATATTTGTGCTCATTGCAACATTGTAGTAGTCAAGTGATCAAAATTTGGGTGCTTGGCAACAGTTGTATACTCAGACAGTTGCAGCATGCTGGGTCATGTAATTGTGATTTGCAACCTTCCCAGCCACTTCTGACAAGCAAAGTCAATGGGGAAAGCTGGATTCGTTTAACAACCAGATGGATTCATTTAACAACCTAACAACTGCAGTGATTTGCTTAACAGTTAAAACTCATTAAACAGAATGCATTTGTTTTGTCAAAAGGAAAAATGCCCATTGACCACAGAACTTGATGGGCTATAGCATCAATGCCAACTGAATATTTCACCTGAAAAGATTAATATGACCTACAAATCATGCTGTGGGCAGCTTTATCCAAATATTTATTTGAAAACCTGGCCGTTATGTTTACAATCATCCAACCTATATAGATGCTTAAGTTTTGTTGTATCATTTTTCAATTATCTCTTCCTCCAGGCTGCATTTTGCCAGGAGAATTTGTTTTCAGACATCTCTAGTATTTAAGATGTATAAAAAAAATGTATAAGTAAATGAAATACATGGACTAGTTTTAAAGCATTAGACAGTTATTAAAAATATTCAGTAGAATTAATATCTATACCTTGGAAATTATATTTATATTCAGTATAACTGGAAGGAGAGAAAGAGTTGAATTGATCCATATATTAAACAATAATTGCATTGCTGTATTCAACTACTGTAGCTAGACCTAGAATTGCTCTTTATTTCTTTTTCTCCCATTCCATCAGTTGAAGCTTAGGGCAGTAGTAGAACTATTACTCTGTTTCATATATTGAGAATCACAGATTTTTATTCTCTGCATATACGAATTTTCATTGGATTTTTTGCTTATACAAAATTGCCTAGTCCAAAACCTGAAACTTTATCAATTTCTTTCATAAGTATCTTCTAGTTCTTGATGTATTTGGTCATGCAGATTTGAACCCAAAAGCATATTTTCATTTCTGAAAGCACTTTTTGTGATCAAAATAAATGTGGGCCTCTAAATATAGCAATAGCACTTAGACTTATATCCTGCTCCATAATGCTTTAAGCATTCTCTGAGCAGTTTACAAATGTCAGCATATTTTCCCCAACAATCAGGATCTCATTTTACCAACCTCAGAAGGATGGAGGGCTGAGTCAACCTTGACCCAGTCTGGACAGAACTCCTGGCTGTGGGCAGAGTTAGCTTGCAAGACTGCATTATAATGACTGTACCATCAGGGCTTCTTAAGATTCTGGAAGTAGGTGAAGAAATTGCAAAAAAGGGAGATGATAATGCCCCATAGGCTGGATTCTTCTCCCAATATTTCCTACATCTATTCTGAAAGAGGATTTTAAAAGATTGTATGCTATTGATGCTCTCAATAACTAGTTAAAAATTAAGTAGTATTTTTTAATCTGTTTAGTTACTAGTATTTCTATGCTGTCATGGTGCTTAGATTAATATTTGGAAGATATGATATAAAAATAGAAAGAAGATTGGACCAATCCCAACAACTGATGGAGAATGTGGATTGTTCCTGACTAGTCTGCTGCACAATCTGTCCAAAGCCTTGGTTGCAACTTGGAATAAGGAAGTGACTGACGCATTAGACTGGATTGTGCCCATATGACTTCTCTCTGTCTTATAGAGGAATTGAGGGTGATAAAATGAAATACGAAACATCTAGTACATCTCTAGTTCTGAATAAAAGATAAAGTTGATCAAGCTGATCCACCTGATAAGGCTGACACAAAATTTTAAATTATATTGTCAAGTACTCCATAAATAGAAAAAAACAATCTTCCCAAAGCTTACTAGAAATTCAGATTAAGCCACTTTCCTCTCCAGCATTCAAAGGGGCATTTAACATGAAAAGCAATCTCTGAGGTGATTCATCATTTCCATTTCAGAATACTCTTGGATAAGCATTATTGTGTGTATTGTGCATAAATATATATTAAGACTTTATTTCATGTTCTGTCTTGAACAGTATGGAAGACAACTAGCAACATGAAATAAAAATCACAGCAGGGGGCAATGTTATTCCTGTTAGGTTGTCTTTTTCTAAATATAAAGCAGGTGGAACTGAGGGATGGATAAGAATAGAAAAGAAGGTCTGTGCTAGGGTTATACAGTGCTTCAGACTCAGTTCCACACAGAGATTTGACCAGAACACTTTTTTTTACATCTTACATCTATGTAATATTTAATGAGATTATTGAAATCACAAGTGGTTCACAATGATGTTAAATAATATGGAAAAAATTACAGTATAGCTATTTTTTTACCTAATACCACAACAGAGTTTGGAATTGCAGTTGTAAGTTATTGCAGTCATGAGCTGAGGCACAAAGTGACTGGACTCAATTTTATGACCGTTTTTACAATACTCATTAAGTGAGTCATTATGAATGTTAAGTAAACCACATAATCATGAGTGCAAATTCATTCTCTTGAATGGGTGTTTTTTGCTGGAGATCACCAATCATAGTGGGGTACAATCAGTTACAAATAAATTGCCAAATGCCCCAAAGGTGACCACATGATTGTGCAGAGGAGACAGTAGTCATACATTTAAGGATGGGTCATAAGTAATTTTTTTAAAAAGTCTGTCATAACTTCAAACAGTCGTTATACAACTGATCATAAGTTGAGGACTACCTATGCAGCTAATATACAATAAAATTAAAATATATTATACAATAAAACCAGTAAAACAATACAAGAGGGTCAATCAAATTAGCTGTCATAAAATTATTGGTCATGGCAAGAGAAAATCAGTGCACAAACTATAGTCTATTTCATTAGGTGATGAAGTAAATAAATAGTAAAAGAGTAAACCTGGACAGAGATCTATAGTCAGTACAGAAACTGCTGTACAGTCATTCTGATGGCGGTCCTGCCACCTGGAGGACGGAATCAAAGGAAGTTCTCAAAGAATAGGATGGATCCATGTGTCCAAATGACCTTAGAGTTGTGTTAAGAATAAAAGAGGTTGCCACTAATTCTGTTTTAAAAAATGAAAAATATACATTTGATAACTATGAAAGGCTTTTTTTAATTTTCAAATATTAGATGACTATTGTTATGTTCTTCAAGATACTTGTAAAAGAATGATTGTCAATATGGATTCAAATAGGCATTTGTCTTCAAAATATAAACACTCAATCTATTATAATGCTTTGTTTTATCCCGACAACAATTTTTGAAATGTTTGTTAATTTGCTTCTATAAATGAATTTTCTAATTGGTAAATGCCAAGAATTAATTGTTTCTGATTTGAAGATCTTCTGCTTGTTGATTTAACATAGCTTTGCCTTTCATCCAATTTCTCAAGCCCTTTCCTTTCATCTATTTTTTTCACTGATTCTCTTCTTACTCTCTGAACATTTTAACTTTCTACAATCTATACCATTTCAAGAGCTTATTTCTAAATAGCTGCACATTTAAGTCTGTTAAAGTCGCTGTAAAAGAGTGGTTTGCTTTTGTTCTATTCTATGTGCTGACAAGATGTACTTGTGATTCTTGGTATATTTTCTAAATGAATGGAGGCATAGAAGAGCCAGATGCTGGCACTGTGTTTGTTGAAAGATTTTGTGCCAAGGTTGGAAAGACAAACAATAACAGAAAGAGCTTTGCAAGCCCCAGAATGTTATATTATAGTTGTCAGAAGCTAATGAAATGTGTTAAGTTGCTTTATTTGCAGGTCAAGAACCTTTGCCTTGAGAAACTTGAGTTTTGCTATGCCTTGCAGCCTGGAGAACAATCTATTTTGTGGAAGGGAAGGGACTTTTGAAATCAGGTAGAAAAGTCTAACCCTAATCCTACTGACCACTAACATTGTTGTTAAATATCAAGGCTATCAACAGAAATCCATGCAGCTATTTCCTACCCCAGCAATAGATGTCCAAGCAGACAGTTCAGTTCCTTGTGAGATTCACCAATCTGAATGGAAGCCCAGATTTCTTAAGATATTGATTCATAGGAACCCATAGCCTCAAGAAACCTCCAAATCTGGCAGGGAAGAGGGAGAACGCTTATGTGTTTGAATGCCAGCCTGATCCTGCACAAGAATGACAGCCAGTTCTTTGGCACTGGCTGGTAAGAGAAACATTTTTTTTTATTAGTGCTTGTTGCATTCCTCCTTTATTTTCTTCAGATATGGTAAGGTGCCCCTTGATCAGTGGTGGGATTCAGCTGGTTTGCACTACTTTGGCAGAACAAGTACCTAATTTTTTGTTGCCCAGGTCCAGAATGGACTTCCGGAAGTGGCATCCACACAAAACCGGTTGTTCACATATTTGAATCCCACCACTGCCCTTGATGAAGAGAATTTATCCCAATGCATAAAGAATTTCTAGCCTATTTGGGAGAACACCCATCTGCTTCAACAAGATCTTTATGAGGTGGTTCTGCCTCTTTGAGGCTCTGGCTTAACTCTTTTTGAGTCCCAAATTCTTATCTCATCCTTATTCCAGCACTAATTGCAAATTGCAGATTTAGACTGCAATTATAAGTAAGATCCATACCCCTACCTTAGCAGAATTCTTATGTTTGAAGAAGCCTTGATATTCCTTGCATTTTGTTAGTATCTGAGCTTTAAAACAATTATCATTATAGGATGTTTTATTTATGTCTAAATCTTAAAAATTGGGTTTTGATCATTTGCATTTCATTAAAAACTATAGTGTTTTGGATTTTATATATTTTTTACTTCCTGTATAATTTCATTTAAATATATCTCACCATCTTTCTCTTCATCTGAGTCCTCCAAGCATCTCAACATTTCAGATTGCTGGGTAGGTGTTTATCTTCCAATTTATGTTCTATATATCTACTTACAAATTTCTTCCTACTGTGTCAACTATTGCTGCTCTTATGGACTTTCTGTCTCACAACCTAAATCAAATGTTGATAGCAAAATTTTCTGTGTGTGTCTGGGTGTGCTGTTTTCAGACAAAGCTATTATAATTTATTCTGCTATTTCTTGGTTGGACACTAATTGGTTACAAAAAAGTAGATAGTGCCTTTCTTTTGTTTCACTTGTATTTCTATGATTCCTCATGCACCCCTTCAGAACATTAGCTATAGTTAATGCTTGCAGAGACACTTGACTTTATAATATTACAAGATATGTCGAGAAAGAATTGAGTACATGATAAAAGCTAACTAGAAGCCAGAAAGAATCATAAATTCCCTCATGATAACACAGACAAGATAGTGGGAAGAGGTTCAAGAGATGTTTTGAGGATCATACATGTTAACTGCATTTTAAATGTTATCATATATTGCTTTACCCCAAGGAATGGCAGCCTTGTGTCCACAATAGACCAAATAATGGGGAATGGTATTACCCAGTGAGGCTTGTTAGTGAATGCAGACATGTTATTTCCTTCAGATTTTACAGTTTGTGAATTGACACAATTAATTCAGATTGCTGAAACCCACCCAGAATGTTATGGTAAATCTTAAATGTTATCTTTAATCAAGCATAAAAACTAATAATGCAGAAGTAGGCAATAATTGTGCCAATCTATATTTCAGTCTTTACTAACAATTATTTTAGAAAGCTTATTCTCTGGCACAGCTTTCCAGGTTTGAATTCTTAGTCTTTTTAATGATGGTGGAGCACATGTGAAAATGGTTTAGACACCACTAAGATTCCAAAGTAGCAATATTACACCCATCATTATTTTTCAACTTGAAACTTGAAGATACTTTTTAGCTGTGTGGGAAGACTACTCTCAAAGGTTTACCAGGGAATTTCCTTTCAGGACATCTTCACTCTTTGTTTCTCCCTCATTTAACAGCCCCAAAAATTTAACTGCTGTCATTATCATCACATCTCTATTCAAAGCAAACTGGAAGAAATGGGATTTATTCTTTAATTAAGCAGTTAGTCTTAGAATTATTTTCTTTAACTAGGGAGAATTTGAAAACTCACAAATTTATCTATTTGTATATGGATTAATGTCCTTGGAAATATAGGACATAATCTTCATATCATTCATCAATAAGCTTCATTATTTCATCAGGGTTCCGAAGATAATTCCAGATGACTTTGAACATCCTAATCCATTTTTTTCTTTTTCAACCTGTCTTTATGGATAAAGAAGCTTTGATTTTCCAGACTTGCTAATAGATAGATAGATAGATAGATAGATAGATAGATAGATAGATAGATAGATAGATAGATAGATAGATAGATAGATAGATAACCTTTATTGTCATTTTTTACTGTGGGCACAATGGCACACATTAAAAAGGAAATTTAGTTACTGTGGGCACATAACACATTTAAACATACTATATGCAACGTATGTATAGACCTACAGCCTTACATATAAGTAACATATAAATATTAATCACTATCCATCTTTTTTTTATAACAATATTTTGTTAGGTTTTAAAAGGGGAGGAGAGGAGTGGGGTCAATAAGGATATTGGGGTTCAGGGTACAGTTGGGGAATGGGGTTGGGATAGGAGTAGGTACTACAGTGGGGTTACTCCCAGTAACAATTCCACGCTTAGCAAGCAGACTATTGTATGAATACAAATATTCAATAATAATAATTAATATAATAGTAAATAGCTATAATCAATAAACATAACAGTGGTCATAAAAAGAATCAATTAGTCAGTAAATATCATTCATCTTATTAAGTTTCACAATCATTTCTTGGTATTGCGTTTTGCTAACCATTGGTAAAAATTTTCCCATGTTTTAAAATAAACTGAGTCTTCTTTCTCTTTAATCTCTAGGGTTAGTCTGTCCATTTCTGCACATTCTAAAACTTTCTAATCACTGTCCATCTTGAATACATAGTGGAAAGAGGAAGCTTTAGAGTTCACAAGGTTAATACTGTATGGAACAAAACTGTGACTGAATCTGGATGTTCTGCTTCAGATACCACGGAGCCTCCTCCCAGAAGGTAACAAGGAAAACAGGTCATGAAGAGGATGTCACAGACAATTTTGCGTACCCTCCACAAGCAATGCTTACATACTATGTCCTGAATGGAAGGGAGGGAACTGCCAATAATCTGTTCAGCCATCCTCACCACTCTCTGCACCGCCTTCCTGTCTGAAGCAGTGATGCTTCCAAACCAGACTGTGATGCTGTATGACAGGATGCTCTCTTGTCCCTCTATATAAAATGGTAAGGATAGGAGAAGGAAGATGTGCTTTTCTCAAGTGATGCAGAAAATGCAGGCGCTGCTGTGCCCACTTTGTCTGATTTACATTGCATTTATATAATATTATAAACTTTCTGTTTTAAATCAGATCAACTGTAAAATGATTTATGTCCCTTAAAAGTTATTTATGCTCCTTAAAAGTCTCTATCTATGACAGTGATGGCGAACCTTTTAGAGACCAAGTGCCCAAACTGCAACCCAAATCCACTTATTTATCAATGGGTGCCAGCTGGGCGTGGCTTTGGAGGTCATGGCAGACTGGGTGGCCGGGGCCAGGGCAGCGGGGGCCAGTCCCTCGCCATCTCCGGGACATGGCTCTGAGTGCGCCTCTGGCACGTGTGTCATAGGTTCGCCACCACTGGTCTATGATATTAATGTACTACTCTTTAAAAAAATAGTAGAATGTTAGAATAATAGAAGAACAATAGAATAGAACAATAACCTTAACAAGAATTTTAAACTATATAATATATGCCTTCTCTAAATCAAATCAATCTCTTACACAAAACACAAAAAAAAGGAAAAAAAACTCATCTTATTAAAATTAAACAAATAATATTAACAATAACAATATCAATAAATCCCTCAATTCAAAATAATAATAATAATAATAATAATTATATTCTTACTCAATTTAATTTGTCATAATATATCTTAATATATATCTTCATATAAACATCCTCTTCTAAACCTTACTTATAATATAAACAATCAACTCATCTTGTTAAGGATAATATTTATCATTAACATCTAAACTGTCAATCTAGGTCAAATCTACTAAATTTAATTTGTAGTAATATATCTTAAAGTATCATTTAAACATCCTATCTTACAACTTACTTATAATCTTAATCTTTAAATCAACCCATAATCTTAGATTAACCTTAGTTCTCTCATTTAGTTATAAATTTCTTTTAATCAATCAACTTCTGGACTCTCTCACTTGACAAATAAACCTCCATAATAAAAACAAACTATTTATAGCATTTCTAACTTACATTCCAATCTAATGTCAAACCTAGATCACCAAAACAAATACATCCTTCATCAATTTAATTATATCAACCTTTAGTCATCTTACTCATAATCTTAGTCCTTAATTCAATCCATAATTTTAAATTACCCATAATTCCTTACCTACAATTTTAAATTTCATTACTTCAAGCGAATTCTAGGTTTTTTTTTAACCAAATAAAACGCCATAACAAGGCCACCCTTCCAAATAATAAGTCTCTCTTCTGTATTTCTTCAGCCCCGTAAATAAATTGCTTCTTAAATTGAGTCTTCCTTTCTTGAATCAAATCCTCTTGCTTTCCATAATTAAACTGTTCATCAAACAGGATCCATTTCGCTTTATAGTCTAATTGCTTCATAAAGTAAAACAATGTCTCTCTTTTGTCAATTAAATCCTCTTCTTGCTGTCCAGCTAGACAGAATTCCCCTTCTTGAAACAAAACCTCTTGCTCTCCATAAACAAACTTTTCATCTAACAAAATCCAGTTATAGTCTTCATTCTCAAAACTTTCCTCTTCCCTTCCCTGTTGATCTTCTAATTTCTCTTGTGTTGTGTAGTAATCAGCAGACAATTGTAAATCAGTTTCATTTGAGGAAAAGATTTCAGTTAATTGATCTAACTCTTCTCCATGTTCAGATTGTAAAATAAATTGTTCAGCAGTCGGTTGTACATCAACTTCATTTGGAGGAAAGAATTTAGCTAATTTAAATAATACTTCTGTAAAAGCCTCTTTCAAAAATGCTTTAAACTCTTTAACCTCTTGCGCAAGAATCTTCTGTGTATCAGACCTTTTTACATAAAATTCATCAGTACAATCCAACTTAGGTTTAGCATTTGGCTGTAAATTCCACTCCATTTTAAATTTCAAATCACAGCCGTCTCTCTAGCTGCGCTTGAGAAAGCAGGAAGAGAGAAAAAAGTAACAAATTCCACTTTCACTTTCCAGCACTTTCCCTAACAATGAAAACAGTGAAAGCTAAACGCCATTTTGAAACATTGTTGATTGTAGACGTTAGAAATGTATAACCAAAAAAAAACAACAATAAAAATACTTGCAAACCATTTAAAACTCCTGTAGTCATTCAGCCTGCTTACAGTCTCTCCAGTGTTGAATTTTAAAAAAGCAGAGGTGGTCGCGGCGTCTTTCTCTGCCTGAAGACAGAAGCGTCTCTGGATAGGAGCGTCCTCCGGAGCTATAGGGAGCTCACTCTTAATCCCTGAAAACTTATTTTCCAGGGATTTAAGAAGGCTCAACCTTGCTCCCGATGCTCTTCACCTCTCCTTTGCCCGGAGAGGGGATTTTTCACCGCGAAAAAACAGCTGATGTGCGCTGTTTTTCGCGGCTTTACAGATCCAGATGACGGAGTCTCACATAGGATAATTTTGTTTGAGGTAGTGGGGCTTTCTTTTGTTATACCCTGTAATCATTCTGGGAAGCCGTATAATTTTAGATATGATGTTTTCTTAACTGTATTTGGGGTTGGTGGAAGAATAATTAATTATTGTTACTAATGGGTTGTTCGGGTGGCCTTTGGTGGATTGAAGGCTGATTTAAGTGGAAGTTGATAAGAGGGGGAAGAATAGGATTGAGTTAGAGAAGGATGATGGTTAATTGTTTGAGATGTTTATTTTCAGTTGAGTTATTATTATTAGAAGTATTGGAAATTGTATTTATGTTTTGTTGTTGATTGTTTATTTGTATATTAAGAGTTGATATGATTAGCTTTTTTTTCTGTTAAAATTAGAAAAAAAATCAATAAAAAATATTTTAAAAAAAAAAGAATAGAACAATAACTTTATTGTCACTTTGAGTGTACACTGATCAGTATACATTAAAATGAAATTTTGTTGCATTGAGCTCAAGGTCACCACCTCTGATATACATTACATAAATATGACAAAAATAAATAAATACATATAGAATTATGCATATACCCACATATCTTATATGACCCAGAGAAACAACAGTCTAGTTTGGGTTATGTATACATGTGCATGGCGAGCAAAACGAATCTTGTGAGTTTATCAGATGGACGGCATAGGGAACAAAGCTATTACAAAATTTGGTAGTCCTGCTAGAAATACTTCGAAACCTCCTATCAGATGGGAGCAACAGAAACAGACCATAAAGGGGTGTGTGGGGTCTCTAACAATGCTTTGAGCTCTATCATCTTTATTTGTTGACATATTTTTAAATGAGTGAATTTAATCATTTTTTCCACAACACAACAATCCATTCTTTGTTGCTATGTTTTTGGCAAGTCCGAATTTCCAAGCACTTCCAAACTTTTCTTTCTATTCTATTCAATGAATTACTTTTATCATTTCATACCCAGATAACCTTAATTACAATTCTGTCAAAACAATGCAACATGCATCATGACAGCATGACACAGTCTCTTTCCTTCCATTCTTATATTGTGCAAATAGCTGGAATATGCTGCCAGGATGATCATGGCATACAATTGTAATTTGATCTCCATAGTCTATCTAAGTCCACATTTCGTAATTGTTGAAGATTCTAAGAGTTCGAGTTAACACATCTAGAAACCACAGACTAGAAAGACTGTAGGACAGTTCTTAGATGGTCCTTTGGAATTCCTCTCTTCCTGCTTCACATTCACAGGCCACTGGCTTAGTATGCAGAAAGTTTTCTGCTACTAGCTTATCCCTTTCAATTTCACAACAGCTTTTCCCGTAGACCAAGGCTTCTAAAATCTTCTTAACCCATACACAAAGATATATTAATAAATTTTGATCTAGTTTGACTATTTTGCATACTTATTTTCCCTAGGTATGAGGGATTGGGGAGACTGGGAAAGCTGGTTAAAGTGATGAGATGTGCTCCCTTAAATAAAGAGACAAAGTATTTTCTTTAATGGCTGTCTAGAGGATACCCAGGAACCAAAGGTCCAATTGTGAATACCACTGTAATCTGGAAGTTTGAGATTCTTTCTTTTCTGTCCTTTAAATATATTGAAATCACATTTTCTCATCCAAGGAAACAATTGGGAGACAGAAAGTGAATTGCAAGTCCCAAGATTCAATATCGTTTGATGATGAATAGATTCATCTGAATCAAAAACTGCAGCTACACCTTCATTCAATATGCCTTTAAGAAATAATCTAGCTGCAGTTTTTAGTTTCCTGATCCAGAATGCTGATTGACCTGATATGGTAAAAGTTTAAGTGCCTAACTTTGGCACTACAAAACAATTCATAGTTGGCCTGCTCCTACTTTAAGACCAACATCAGTAACAAGGTATAGTGATATCAAAATAGACAATATATATGTCATTATTATAATGATACAAATAACATTTGTGGTGGTATCATAAAATTTGATGCAAGTACAAAGAATGTGTCACTTGTGATCATTTTTCTCCTTAACTACCTTTGATGTACTTGATGCTGAATCCTTTGACTTAGTGCTTCAAAGTTACTTAGGCTGTAGATCATTGCCTGTAAAGAAGCATCTACCTCAGAGGAAAATGTTTAACATTGCCTAGAAGCAATGGATGAAAAATGTTTCTTAACATATCCTCTATTATGGAACAATTTTCATCACCTGTTTACATATTTAGGACTTGTCCTGTGGAATATGATGACATATTTTTAATTCTGTATGGTGAAATTCTCTAAATTACAACCTACCATTTCCATTTCCAAGTCTGTGATGTTTCAGTGCTAGTTTCCATAGTTCATTCAAAGTTATTTGAATTCTGCTGCCACAAAAGCCATTTTCAAAAAATGAAGGAGGTCGCATACATGCTCTTGTCAGCATTAGTTATAGCAGCGGTTCTCAACCTTTTTCAGGCCACAACCCCGACCTGCACCGCGCATGCGCGGCACGACGGCCCGCATGCGCGGTGCTGCCCCCTGCGCCGGCCGAGGGGAAAAGGGGAAAAAATGGAGGACTGTGGTGTTTGGCGACCCCCGTGAAATGGCCGTTCGACCCCAAATGGGGTCGCGACCCACAGGTTGAGAACCGCTGAGTTATAGCCATCTTCTATACTGCAGTTTCATTCTAGTATATATCTCTTACCTTTGAGACTTTCCAAATAACTATATAAGAAAAAGCCTTGGAAATACACTAAAAAGAAACAGTAGAAAATTCAGATTGCTACTGCAATGTAACCTGACTCCTGGTGACTTTCAAGGAAAGGAGAAAGATGAAAACTGATTTTATTAAAATGACATTTTGATTTATGAGCACCAGACAATTGTCATTATATATTGAATGCTTCATTAAGAGAAACCATAACCTACATTTCTATTTTCCTCAGAAAACTTCTAACTACAAAACTATAATTTTTGGCAGACTGGTGTGTTTGACACCCTCATGCCAAGCTACACATCTGGCTGAAGTTTTTTGTCAGGAGTGTCTTCTTCTGACAAGATGGTTTTTAAAACATTTTTTAAATCTAACCATATAAGCCTGAATTCCTTTCATGATTTCCCATCCATATAGAGTCAATCTTGTTTAATCTCCAAACCCATATGGGTTCATCATATGTTCCTACCTGTTGAGGCTGGAAAATTTATCATCATTTAATTGCTGACATTTTAAATCTATAAATGGTTGATTTCAAGATATATTATAGGAAACTCTAGAATGGTTAGTCAAGTGACTACTAAGAATTTGGAGTCAAAGCTCAATATATCTTAGTGCTTAGGAGAAGAATAGCAATTACCTGATTATATTTAACAGTAGTAGAACCACCATATTGGACAATATTACTGAGATCCCCAATCAGTCATGGATTGTAGCTTAGTTTATTGTGTGAATCCAGCTAATCATAGTTCATTGAATAATCATAATTAAACTGTGGCTTGATGTGATGTGTATTCAGTATGGCAGTGAAGTTGGAGGACAAATTTAGTGAAAGTGTCTGCTTCACATCCAAATGGAGATAATTTGACTATTCCAGTTCCTTCCATCAGTAAAAACAGTTATAGTTTCCAATATAGAAAATTTAAACACACAGGCTGAAGTGATTGCAGTGTTACACATTGAGCAGAACTTATTCTAATTGCATTCATATATAACCTATTCTATATATTCAAGTGACTATGATAAATGAAATTTTGAAATAAGTATAACAATCATTGGTTTTAATTTGCAGCTACATTTCACTGGAGCTATGCCAGTTTTTCTTGATATATATTTATGATTGTACTTTCATTGTACACTTCTGCACATATCAATTGAGAAGTACAATATATCCTGTTGAGTTTCATTGGTCTCAGTCTGTAGTAGCGTGTATATGAATTCAGCCATAAATTGCTTAAATTAGATCCAGCATGTTGAAGTTTGGAAGCAAATATTTTGACCTCCATAACAATCTTCTTTTAATAATCATGGGAAGGTGGGGGGGCTCTCAGTTTTTACTTCCTAGGCTTTTCCTAATAATAATAAATTAAATCACATTTCTTAACATATTTATGAAGAATTTGGTTTCCATTCTACAGTTTGTTTTGAGTCAGAAGTGTTCCAAGAGACTATTTCCTGTCAATTAATTTTAGAAATAGGTCAGATTCAAACCATTACAGCTTAGAGACCCAACAATTGCTATACGCTACAAACAGTTCACAGGCTTTATAATTTATTTTAGTAATGAACACAATGGCAACAGCCAAGGAAAGGAAAAAAACATTGGAAACCTGTTATAAACTATTGGAAGGGACAGTATTTCCTACTGTAAAGTATGACCCAAATGAATGGTACAATATTTGACTGGATAGGTCAAATGATATCATCTGATGAGAATTTTCCTTGTGGTTTGTTTTAATCTAATGGCACTCCAAAAGGGCATAAAATTAATGATTAAATCTGTTATTTCCATGATATTTACACTGTAGCCACTAAAGCTAGCTGATTTTTGCTGCTCACAGATTATATTGCAGTGCTTTATAAACTTTGCTATTTTTTATAATTCTACTAAGGAAACTGTTTCATATCTAATCTAAAATCCTCATTACTGGCAAAAATAAACAAACAAACAAAGAAGCAAAAAGCTCTCAGTCAATTCATGTTAGATATGTCATACCCAAGCTGAAAAATCCAGAGGACCATGATTGTCAGTAGAATCCCAGAAGGTTGACTCTGTTGCTATTTAGGTCACCCAGAGTTTTGCAATCCAGATCTGCTGTGCCTAGATAATGGGAGGGGTTGCCCAGGATTCTGCATACTCTACAACCTTGGATCGCCCATGTAATTTTCCACAATGGGCATTTCTGTGGGAAGAAATGTTAAAGCAGGTATTAATGCAGATGATATGTTGGGAAAGCCTGGCTTACAGTATATGAGACATGGTGCTTTCCAGGGCTTTTTTTGTCATAGAACACACAGAACAGAGTTCCGGCATCTTTTTTGGATGGAACCTTGTTTGGTAGGCAAAGCGGGTTGTATGACATGTGTGAGTTCCGGCACCTTTTTTTTCTTTTTAACAAAAAAGCACTGGTGCTTTCTAAATTAATCAGTATATGATTGTGATCTGGAGGAAGATTTCTAAATTTGATGCATACAGTATATACATACAATCCTATAAGCTTTTATTTGACTTCTAAGAATTCCACCTTTCAATATTTACAGTAATATTCTATTTCTGATTAATTCTTGATTGATTGATTGATTGATTGATTGATACATGAGCATTATTCTCTTTATTGTGGAATGAGATGTACTACTTTTTCTTGGTACTTATAAATAATAATATATTGTAAGTTCTTGTGACAAAACAAGAAAAAGAATATTTTATAAATTATTAAACCATGATTATTAATTATATTTTATTCTGTGATACCTTGAAGTTTGTTTGCTTGCTTTTGTACCCTTAATTTGTGAACAGAGAATTATATGAGCCGTGGTAGTACAGTATATAGAATGCAGTACTGCAAGCTACTTCTGCTGACTGCCAGCTGCCTGCAGTTCGGCAGTTTGATTCTGACTGGCTCGGGGTTGATTCAGCCTTCCATCCTTTTGAGGTCAGTAAATGAAGACCCAGATTGTTAGGGGCAATATGCTGACTCTGTAAGATGCTTAGAGAGGGCTATAAAGCATTGTGAAATGGTACATAAGTCTGAGAGCTATTGCTATTGCCATTGTATAAAACCTGAAAGGTCGTGTAGCACTATTAATTCTCTTTGTTAGTGATGAAGAGAAACAGAAGAATACATAAGCTGATGATATTTTGAAGTAGTTTGGTCCCAACATATTTGAATTTTTTGTCAATATATTTTTTTCCCTTGGAAAAAAAGGAAAATGCCCATCTAATGGAGAATTCATTCACTTACTTTGAGAACTTTGAAGGGAATCTTCTTTCATTTCCTGTATCATGCTTAAATTGTGCATTTGGATATGTTGGGGTGGAAGAATCTGATAATTTTCTGATAGAGCTTGTTTTAGCTAGAAGAATCATCTGGAATTAAGCATTTTGCAAAAAGTTTCTTGATTTAAAAAGGGCATGTTGTCTTGGCTATTAAGGTAGCTATTTCCAAGTGCATGGTTATCCAGTCACATGCAAAAAATAATTTTATTTTTAGAAACAATTTGCAGGATCCAGTGTCTTAAAGCTAAATGTACTAATCACTAAAAATGGTTATTCTATAACTTCCTGATGCATTTTTGTTGCCTCTTTGTTCTCTTTTAATGTACTTCTTATTAAAATTTTAAACGATAAATCTAAAACAAATAGAATATAAAGAAGAGAAAAGAAATAAATAAAAAAGAACAGGAAAAGAAAAAAATGTTGAAGAAAAAAGAAAAGGAAGAAAATATAAAGTAGTGGCTTCCAGTATTTTTCGCATCCATGAAAACTAAAAATATATTTTAACCTCCTTGTCTAAAATTTCATCAATAAATGTACATAATGTCTTTTTCCTATCAAAGAAGTCAATTTATCCATGTTAGCAAAATCTATGAATTGCACTAACCTTTCTTTGGTAGTGGGTAATATTGAGTCTTTCCATCCCTACATACAATAATCTTGCTGCAGAGAATATATATTAAAATAATCTTCCATGACTTTTCTCTGTTTACTCAATTGATCCTAAAAAGAAAAGTTCAAGCTTCAATTTATTATTGATCAATTGAATATTGATCTTTAAAATACTCTGTATTAAAATATACATTTGGCTCCAAAAAATTTTTTAGCTTTTTAAAATTTTCACCAAGCATGAAAAAATATCCCTTCATATTATTCACATTTCCACATACAATTGAAGTGCCTTGATACAGTCTAAATTAGTTGTCTGGCATTGTGTACCAATGAAACATTTTATAAAAATTCTCCTTGAGATCGTAATACAATGTAAATTCTAAATGTTTTAACTACATATCTTCCTGTTGATCATCTGAATGGATACCAAAATTCTTATAACCAAAATTCTTAGTCTACTTTCTCATACATCCTTTAACCTGTTCTTCCTCTCTTTCAAATTTTAATAAAAGTTTATAGCAATTACATGTTCATTATTGGTATCCAACTTTATTCAAATTCTTACTTTACTCCATTCTATAAGTCTTTTTACCCATTTTTAAATCTTCCAATAAACATAAATGGGGTAACAATTTCATCCTCCTTCCACTATTAACTGTTGATTAGATTTTAAATTCTGCTTGATAATTTTTCCAATAAGTCCTGGTATGTTAACTATTTATCTTAATCTGTCATTTATCTTCTATAATATGCTTCTTGAGCTGAGTTCCATAAAGATTTTCTTGGTTTATGTCTATTCTAATAAATCTAATAAAATGATTTTTAAAGCCCACATTAAGTTTAACTTTATCATATCATAAATATCCATGCCATTGAAACCTCAGGTCATGACTTTGCAGTATAAAAGTTTTTTTAAAAAAATATCTTTATTGAATATTTACATATTTATAAAAAGACAGGGTAGACAATATACAAAACATAAACATAAAACATCGGACACACATTAACAAGATAAGTATCTTAAATTAATATCTGTATTCTATAAACATTCAACACTTAACATTTATATCAACTATCTGTTGATTCTTATTTAAATACAGTCTCTTTCTTATATCCATATAAATATAGTTACGTTGTATAGATTAGATTATTATATAGTTCAATAATTATCCATACCTTGTATTTCCTTTTTCAATTATTTGGACAAAGTTATCGCTTATATTTCTAATTTGGGTGATATATAGCTTTACTTTCGGCAATTGTATAAGTGTATGTAAATATATATTTGGATCAGAGGATGAGTAAGGTTATTATCTATTTCTTGTTTGTTGTTACTCTTTTAGTTTTATTTACTTTTTTTGAGTTCCAAGTATTTTTTTCCCCCTAGCCATTCGTATCATTTGTTCCAGGTCTGGTTTATGTCTATTCTAATAAATCTAATAAAATGATTTTTAAAGCCCACATTAAGTTTAACTTTATCATATCATAAATATCCATGCCATTGAAACCTCAGGTCATGACTTTGCAGTATAAAAGTTTTTTTAAAAAATATCTTTATTGAATATTTACATATTTATAAAAAGACAGGGTAGACAATATACAAAACATAAACATAAAACGTCGGACACACATTAACAAGACAAGTATCTTAAATTAATATCTGTATTCTATAAACATTCAACACTTAACATTTATATCAACTATCTGTTGATTCTTATTTAAATACAGTCTCTTTCTTATATCCATATAAATATAGTTACGTTGTATAGATTAGATTATTATATAGTTCAATAATTATCCATACCTTGTGTATTTCCTTTTTCAATTATTTGGACAAAGTTATCGCTTATATTTCTAATTTGGGTGATATATATCTTTACTTTCGGCAATTGTATAAGTGTATTTAAATATATATTTGGATCAGAGGATGAGTAAGGTTATTATCTATTTCTTGTTTGTTGTTACTCTTTTAGTTTTATTTACTTTTTTTGAGTTCCAAGTATTTTTTTTCCCCTAGCCATTCATACCATTTGTTCCAGGTCTGGTAGAATAATGTATCTTCCTTGTCCTGTATTTTAAGAGTTAATTTGTTCATTTCAGCTATTCATTTATTTTACTAATCAAATTTAAAGTTGATGGAGTCGTTTCCAGTTTCCAATTCTGAGCATAAATTAATCTGGCGGCTGTGGTTACATGTATTATTAAATATCTATCTTCCTTTGTTGTTTTATGTCTTATTATTCCTAGTAAAAATAACTCTGGTTTCATTGGGATGGTTTTAGCTATGATTTGTTCTAAATATTTTTTGACTTTGTTCCAGAAATTTTTAGCCGATGGACAAGTCCACCAAAGATGGTAGTACGTTCCAATTTTACATTTACACTTCCAGCATTTGGAAGATGTGTTAAAGAACATTTTAGCCAGTCGTGCTGGGGGGAGATGCCATCGATAAAACATTTTGAGAATGTTTTCCTTATAAGCAGATGAGATGGTTAGTTTGTAGTTGACATTCCAAATTTTTTCCCATTCTTCCAGGTTAATTGTATTTCCTATATTTTGAGCCCATGCAATCATATTGCCCTTAACTTCTCCTTCTATCATTTCGTTTTGTAGTAGAAGCTTGTATATTTTAGAAATGGATTTTTGATCTGTTCCAAATAGTATCTTATCTAATTTATTTGCTTTTTGAAATCCATATTTATTTTGGTCTTCTATATATTTTGAATTAATTTGAAAGTGTTGCATCCAATCTAATATGATTCCTTTTTCTTTTAAACTTTGAATGGAGAGTAATTGATTGTCTTCTGTTAGAATTTGATGATATGTTATTATTTTTTTCGGATTTAATACATTAGGATAAGTTATGGATTCATTGGGGGAGGACCATTTAGGTATTTTCATATAAAATTGTCTTTTAATTTGGAACCAAATCTCTAATAAATTTTTCCTTATATAATGTTGTTTAAAATGTGCATATGATTTGTTTTTTGTCCCAAATAAGAATGAATGCCAACCGAATCCAAGGTTGAAACCTTCCAAAAGTAATGTTCTCCTGTCTCTAAGTTGCATCCAATCTTTTATCCAAGCTAATGCGGCTGCGGTATAATACAGTTTCCAATTTGGAAGCCCCATTCCTCCCCTTGATTTATGATCTTGTAGATGCTTAAGTTTAATTCTTGCTTTCCTTTTGACCCATATAAATGTATGTACAATTTTATTTAACCTGTCAAAAAAACTTTGTTTAATTTAATTGGAGCGGTTTGGAATAGGTACAATAACTTTGGGAGCACGTTCATTTTTATTATTGCAACCTTACCTAATAATGATATCTGAAGCTTGGACCATTTGTCCAAATCTGCACTTATCTTTTGTATTGCTGTATCATAGTTGTCTTTTTTGATCTTACTGCATTTAGCTGAGAGTGTTAATCCTAGATATTTGGCTTTCTTTACCGTTTTTATTCCTAAAACATTTTCTAGTTCTTGGTTTAAATTAATATTCATATTTTAGTTATTATTTTAGTTTTGTTTTTGTTGATTTTTAGACCTGCCACACGACCAAATCTTTCAATTTCTTCTAGTAGAATTATGCCTGTTTTTAGGGGGTCCTCTACTATAAAAGCCATATCATCAGCATATGCTTGTACCTTGTACTCCTCTTTTTTTATCTTTAATCCTTTAATTTCTTCCTTTCTCCTTATATTTATTAATAGAGCTTCTAAGGCAAGAATGAATATCAATGGGGCTAAGGGGCATCCTTGTCGAACCCCTTTTTCTATTCTAATTTTATTTGTTAAGTCTGAATTTATGATAATTTTAGCGAATTGTTGACTATATATTGCTTTAATTAGGGTTATAAATTTACTTCCAAATTCCATTTTATTTAATTGTATAATAAAAAAAGACCAATTTATTTTATCAAATGCTTTTTCTGCATCTACAAAGATAAGTGCAACTTGTTTCTCAATGTGTAAATCGTAGTACTCTATTCCATTTAAAATCATTATTGTATTGTTTTTAATATGTCAATGGGGTAGGAAACCATTTTGATCAGGGTGAATTAATATATTTAGTATTCTTTTAAGCCTCCCTGCCATAATTGCAGCCAGTATTTTGTAATCTGTGTTTAGGGGTGAAATTGGATGATAATTTTGAATTTGATGTTTATTGATTGTATCTTTGGGTATTAAACTGATATATGCTTCTTTCCATGATTCCGGTATTTTACTTTTATCTAACACATGGTTAAATAATTCCAAGATTGTTGGTTCCAGGGAGTCTAATAAAGCTTTATATAATTCCGATGGAATACCATCTGGACAAGGAGTTTTGTTATTTTTCTGAGTCTGTATCACATTTTTTAGCTCTTCTGGAGTTATTTTTTTGTTTAACATTACTCTTTCTTCTTCTGTAATTTTTGGTAGATCAGTTTGTTCTAAATATTCAATAATTTTTCTTTGTTCAATATCTTCTTTTTAAATTTATAATTTAAATTTATATAAATTTAAGTAAAAGTCAATTATTATATCTTTCTTTTTTTGAGCATTATTTTGCCTTGCGCCCTTATGATCCATTAAGATTTCTATATTTCTTTCTGTTTTTTGTTTTGCTATTTTATGAGCCAGCCATCTGCCCGGTTTATTTGCATTTTCAAAGAAATTTTGTTTTGTAATTTTTAGGTTTTTCATCATTTCATTTTGTGTAATGAGGTTTATTTTATGTTTACTTGTATTTAGTTCTTCTAGTATTTTCACATTGGAAGGGTCTCTATGTAATTCTTTTTCCAGGTTGTTTATTTTTACTGTTAATTCTTCTATATTTTTCCGGGTTTTTTATTGTGAAAGGATAGATATGCGATTGAAAGCCGTCGTATATATGCTTTCGTAGTATCCCATAAATTTAATATTGTGGTATTTTCATTATTATTTATCTCTAAGAAACTTTTAAGTTCTTTTCACATCATTATAATGTAATCTTTTTCTTTAATTATCATCTGATTGAGTGTCCATCTTTTATTAGTATTTTTTATTTGTTCTTTCCATTTTATCAATAGCGGGTTGTGGTCAGCCCATGTATTCGGTAGTATTTCTGATTCTGTTAAGTTTTTCATAAATTCTGGGTTGGACCAAGCCATATCTATTCTTGACCATGACTTAAATGGATGTGAAAAGAATGTATAGTATATGTTATCTGGATGTAGAGCTCTCCAAGTGTCTTTTAATTGAAGCTCTTCTGCCATTTGCACAAAAGAGATAGGTAATGTTTTCCTTATTTTTTTCTTATTCATACTTTTATAATCGTTTTTCCTATCCACTACTGCATTGTAATCACCAGTAATTATTAATTTTTGGATTTCTGTTTCTTGAAGTTTTTTATGAATTTTTGTAAAAAATTTTACTTGTTGTATACTCGGAGCATATATTGCTACTATCGTTGTGGGGTTATTCCCCTGATCTATTTGAACAATTAAAATCCTCCCTTCTTCATCTGTATATATCATTTTTTGATTTAACCATGGCTTAATGTATAAAACAATTCCACGTTTTTTGACTGGAGCTAAAGATACGAATGTTTTGCCTAATTTTGGACATTCCAATACATGTTGTTGACTTTTTTTAACATGTGTCTCTTGGAGACATATAATTTCTAAATTTTGTTTAATTAGATTATGAAATATTTTATTTCTTTTCTTAGGTGCATTTAATCTGTTGATGTTTATAGATAAGAGTCTTATTTCATCCTCTGCCTTCTGTGATTGTTTGAACTTTCTATTTTCTTCCCTTTTGTGCCTGCTTGCGCTCTTGTGGTTGCCCCTTCTCTTTCCTCATTGCCATGTTTGTTTTTCAATTTCAGATCAAATAGGTTTTCCTCTGAGCTTGTTTCTTCTCTATTGTTTCGTTCTCTTCCCCTATTTTCTTTGAGTTCTAATTCTTCTATTTCCTTAATATTCTGGTCATAAAAGTCCCCAGCTTCCTCTATACTATTTATTTTATATTTCTTGTCGAATAAAGTAATCAATAGGCCTTCTGGAATTAACCATCTGAATGGGATCCTATGTTTATTTAATTTAGAAGATAAAAATTGAAAGGGTCTTCTTTTTTCCCTAATACGTCTTGGTATTTGTTAGTATAAAAGTTTTTTATTGATTATCAACATAGAGAAAACAACAAACAATAAAATATAATATTAAATCTGTAAATCTAATCCCTCTCTTTTCTTTGCATCTTGTAATACTTTATATTTAACTCTTGGGGGGTTTCCCCCTTGCCATATAAAGTTAAATACATCTTTTTACTACTGTTTAAAGGTACATCTGTTATTAATCCACTGTTCAGATATTGTCTGAAACAAAATTATCATTCATGGATAAATGATAAATTATTGTTTATGACAGAAACTCTCTCTATTAGATCTTAATATTAATAAATATTAATAAAATCAACATTAAATCATCCACAAATGTATGTTGCTTCTTTGTTCCCAATTTCTTACAGTACTTAGCTTGTCTCACTCATAGCAGATTCTATACAATTGTTCATCTCTTGCTTTCCTTTGGCTTATATCCAGGTTTTTTACATTCTTTCCCGGTACTTTTTAATTCCAAAAAATAATAATTTTGAAGTTGATAAAAAGATATAAGCTACTAAACAAGAAGCTTTGTTCAATTGTGTCAAAATAATTGAGCAAAATGTGGTATGAAAGGAAAAATTATTGGTATCAGAAAAAGCTAGTAAGGATTTCAGAAAAAGTAAGCAGCTTTCAAGCTGTATTTGTTCTGTTTTTTATGATGATGCATAGCTTCAAAGGGGTCTCTACAGCCAAGAATCTTTTTGAAATGTCTTCCTGTTGTTAATATTATTATTATTATTAATAATAATAATAATAATAATAATAATAAAGTTGGAAGGTACCTTGGAGGTCATCTAGTCCAACTCCCTGTTCAGGCAGGAAACCCTATACCATTTCGGACAA
Organism: Bothrops alternatus; assembly: GCA_034064705.1. Taxonomy (NCBI): domain Eukaryota; kingdom Metazoa; phylum Chordata; class Lepidosauria; order Squamata; family Viperidae; genus Bothrops; species Bothrops alternatus. The sequence goes on along the minus strand of JARGCV010000058.1, from coordinate 942,974 downwards.
ACGGCTGTCCAGTCTCTTCTTAACAACTTCCAGTGTTGGAGCATTCATTGCTTCTGGAGGCAGGTTGTTCACCGCTTCTAGAGGCAGAAGCCCAACTTATAGATAAGGTCAGTTCTAGATATTTTAGGGGCCCATGTGAAGCCACATTTGGTTTAGCTCAGGGGTCCCCAACCCCCAGTCTATGGACCAGTAACAGACCATGGCATGCCAGCAACCGGTCCAGACAAACAAACAAAGCCCCATCGATGAGATGCAGGCAGCACACAAAACCACACACTCTCCAGTCCGTGGAAAAACCTTTCTCCATGGAACCGGTCCCTGGTGTCCAAAAGATTAGGGACCTCTGGTTTAGTTCATCTTTCTTTTCTTTGAATTGCTGAGTTTTGCAGTTACGATTTTTAGCCTGTGACCATTTATTTTATTTTCTTGTATACTTTCACCCTAATTTTACAGTAAATGGAGGTAGTCCTTTAGTGACCATAATTGGATTGCTGAGTGAAAACAAACTGTGCTTATGATTTTACTTCAGCTTTCCTTTGCTTTACAAATGTAGTTATAAATGCAAGGATTGGACACAAAGTTACATTTTTATCACTGACATAACTGCAAATTATCATTAAAGGAAGTGAATCAGACATTAACAGAGACTACCTGTATATCAAGCACTCTGGTGATGCATTGTTTTTTCTTGGATGTTCTTGTGCTTGATTTTAATTATGGAAAGTTTTCTCAGTGGACGAAAGGGTGAAGAACTATATCTGAAAAATTCTAGGTGAATAGGGTAGAATTTTTAGGGTTCCTAAGGTTACTCTCCCTGCCTCTCCTCAAAAAAAAAACCCTCCAGGAGTACATACATGGGTTATTCTTAAGGTTTTACACTTCCCTGTCCTCTTGGGATGATTATTTTCTACTTCTAATGTTTGAATAGGGCCTTTGGAGCACAGTATCAAACAAATGTTAACATATTTTCATAAAACAGATGTACAAATATTATCCATAATCTAGTCTTTCATTTTCATCCTTTAAATCTGTGAATTTTAATAGACTGAGTTCAAGATTTGGTTTTTTATTTACATGGAAACTGTTAGAGATTTTGCTGAGAATGAGAAAGGAGGAGAAAACCAGCAGATGAGAGAGATCATTACTGAATTATCTAGGAAATAGATTTGCAATTTGTGGTATAAACAGCTTGGGAAAAATAGATTTAAAAGCTTTAAAGAGATTGTGCCTTAATGCACTTACTGAGATAAGAAGGCTGAAGGGTTTCTCTCACCACTCTCAAGATTTTGTACTATAATTTCTGATCATTCGCATTAAAACTCATTAAAGGAAATCTTTGTGAATATTGTTATCTTGGGACAGGAGAACATTACGCTTGTTTTGAACATTTATGGAAACAGAAGCATCGGCAACAGTCATTCATGCCCTTATTATCTTCAAATGATGTGCTTAGGGTTCTATATGGGATTACCCTTGAAAACACCAAGGAATATCATCTGGTGCAGAAAGTAGCTTCTTATGTAATAACAGGAATATCCCAGTATTGTCATATAATACTTTTTTAGCTATAGTACTCTCTCTCTCTCTCTCTCTCTCTCTCTCTCTCTCTCTCTCTCTCTCTCTCTCTCTCTCTCTCTCTCTCTCTCTCTCTCTCTCTCTCTCTCTCTCTCTCTCTCTCTCTCTCTGTGTGTGTGTGTGTGTGTGTGTCCCTCTTTCACAATTCAAGATTACAAATTATTAGCCTAATTTTGGGGTTGGTTATTTGAAGTACAATATGCCCATTCAAATGCTGGGGTGTTTTTTTTAATGAAGCAGCATAATTCACTTATAGTAAATAAACACAAATGTATCTGAAAGGTATGTACTGAAGAATGCTGATTATACAATATTTCATCTGTAATTGCAAAATAACTTAGAATTTGCATTTGTTTGTTTGTTTGGTCTCATAAAGTGAGATTGAGGAGATGAAAGCATAGTAATCTTGGGCAACATAGATAATTGAAGCAATAAAAAGCAAATTCCTATGCTCTTGCATAAAAAATCATCAAGGAAGTACATATTTGCATTATAAAATTTATTTGGTTTGGAATTGAGGGTTGTGAAAACCATCCAATTGTGTTTTGCTTAAAAAAAATCCTGGCTTAGCATGGTGCATAAAAGCCAACAAAACGTCATCTAAAAATGCATGAGACTCTAAATGGCATGCGCTCTGCAGTAATTCAGTTTAGGAATAGAATTTGAAATTGAACACAAATGATGGTCACAACTATAATGTGGTGGCAATAGTTGCTTTTTCATAACTTTTTCTTGCCTCAACATGAAGCAGAACAAACCAAGATACAAGATACAAACACCCCATTCACAGAAGCTCAGTCAGGAACCTTAAACTGTGACTGCAAAACAAAATTGGGTGCTGGATCAAAATACTCCATTGAGAGTTATTTTCTCTTTTCCTTTCCTTTCCTTTCCTTTCCTTTCCTTTCCTTTCCTTTCCTTTCCTTTCCTTTCCTTTCCTTTCCTTTCCTTTCCTTTCCTTCCTTCTTTCCTTCCTTCCTTCCTTCCTTCCTTCTTTCTTTCTTTCTTTCTTTCTTTCTTTCTTTCTTTCTTTCTTTCTTTCTTTCTTTCTTTCTTTCTTTCCTTAAAGTAACAAATAAGTGCAATTGTTTCTTTTTTATACCTTTCATATTAGCAAAAGGTTAGTTTTGTGTTTGATCCCCTGTTGGTTAAATGCTCTATGTAACTGCATTTTTGCAGTTGTAACAACTGTCATCTGAAAATGTTCAGCAACAACTTAAATAAATAAAAAATGAGACATTTAATATTTATTTATTTATTTTTCTCTCTTAGCATTCTTGGTTTTTAGTCATTGAGCTATGACTCTTCACATAATTAATTGTCTATATTTTTTTTACCAACATTTTGTAATAGCCAGCTGGCTTGTTTATTGTGGAATAACCATCTGTTGATAGTGATGAGCTAGACATCATTACTTTCATGAAAAAATAACACTATATGTTGAAAGATGTTCTCTTACAAATTACTATTAAGTTTGAAGTTATGCTGGAAATAATTCAGAGACCTGAAAAATAAATGAATTTGTTAATATTTATGTCCTGAAAAAGTAGTGGCAGACATTTGTAAAACCTGCAACATTCAAATCACTGGCCGACTAATTATTCTGTTTAATAGATTCTTATAAGAATTGTATGTCAGTTCTAGAACTCTCACATTTATTAATCACATCATGGGGTGATAAATGTCTAGCCTGATTGATATATTTCCAGAAAATGTGTATTAAATTTATTCAGCCATGTGAATAGGAAAGTTAATAATAAGTTTGCTAAGAAAAGCTTGGTATTTGCTATAGCCACTTTAAATATGCTTTTAAATATTCAGGCTTGTTGTAAAATAAATACTTGTAATCCTATTTATTTATTGCTACTTTTCAACTTATGACATAATATTCTCAGAAGATGAGTATTATAGCCATTGTTTTCCACAATTGTGATGACTTTGTAAAAATAATGCTTAGGAGGTGTAGCTATTTCCTTAAAAATAATGATTATGATTTTCACTATATATAATAATACAGGTTCCTGCATCTTATTAAGCCATAGTTTATTTAACCACAATTTGTTAAAAAAGAAAAACTTGGCTGGGGACATACAATTTGCTAAATTATAAATGAGATTCTAAAGCATAATAACTAGGTTTTCATATCATGTTAATCCAAAGCAAATACATAATGTTAATGTAATTATGATTTCAGCCATAGGTGAAATGCTATGCATTTTTAGTCTATATTTATATTGTGTATTTATCTAAAACATTTCTTAATGAACAGAGAAATGTTGTGATTTTTATTCTTGGCAGCAACCATTTTCCCAGGAGTACTCAGTTTCTGAACAAAGCATAAATTTTGGCCACTGTCTAAGCAACATAGAAGGCTCCAAAATGCCTTCATAAAAAAGCAAGTATATCTGAGATCGTTTATTGGAAATGGATAAACAATTGTGCCTTAAGAAAAAGAAAAGGGAATTTAGTGGTATTCAGGAAAGAGCCAGCAAAGTCTTACTTCATCCTGGATGTTGTGTAAAGTCTGGTTTATTTTCTGGAGGTACCATCTCTGGCTGCTAATATTTAAATATACTATCCAATGTTTGCAAAGAGAATTTTATTCTTTGTCCAGATTTTTACAAGTCACCTCTCTGACTTTAATTTTCTGCTACATACAAACTTTGAAAGATATCAAATAAACCTGTCACATTTATAAAAATGTAAAAATAGAGCCTGCTCTATCCAGAGTTGGGATCATTCTTGTCATGGAGCCACTTTCATATCCCCCAACATTGGGATAAGGTCACTGGCGCTTCTGAATAGATGACTATGACTTGTATATTCTGATATTTCAACAGGAAGAATTTCAACTTGGTTTCTGTTGGGTTTTATGGCTTGATTGTGTTTTTTATTTTGTTTACCACCCAATTGCACTGGATAAATGGGGAATATATACATTTCATTGATTAATTTCCATTCATTCAGTATATCACTTCTGTCTCCTAGGCATAAAGATTTATATTTAAATCCAATGTATATAAGCACAAATCCAATTCCTTGAAGTCATCTAGATTGTTAATCTCTAAATCTGAATATATGAATACAGGAATCAATGTTTTCAAATATATGGATATCTGCAGGGTAATCTGCAAGTGTTGTCATCCATGTCATGATATCATAATATAAATTATATGAGGACACCTCTGACATGATTATGGCTTGTACAGATAACTATGGGGATATCTCATATATAGTATCATATCTCAAATAATGCCCACAGATGAACTGGATGAACTCTCTATTAATCTAATCCTCTGTCAACCCACGTGGGTTTTTTAATTAATTAAAACGAATAAAAAGTGTTTTTCTCAGTTCTGTCTCTCTTCTTCCTTTCCACTTGTAGAATGCTTTCAAAGCAACAAACCAATATCCAAACCTGCTAAAACATTAGATTTTCTTTCACAGGAAAGGTTTGTGGTTACAGTATTTTTACATCCATCAGGGAAATATAGGCTGAGAATTGTAAAATAAGAGGAGGAAGGACTATGGTATATTGGTGGCATTGAATTGTTTAGAAAAAAAATAAAAAGGTGGAATATAAATAAATAATAAAAAATAAAACATATACTGATTTATTGGTAAGCCTGCTTGGAAATATTCAGTGTGTACTGGAAAGGAATATATATTTTCAGTCCCCTAGAATGCAGAGGTAAGCTTTAAGAAATCAGTTTTAATTTCTGACATGGAAGCTGAAAGCTCTTGGATTTCTCCTGCCCTTTGACTGATCACAATTTTCAGGTCACAGTATTATGTAATTTTCACCACTCTAGGTAAATTATTTGGCAATTTATTTATTTATGTATTTATTTATTTTATAAATTTCTATACCGCCCCTCTCCCGTAGGACTCGGGGCGGTTTACAACCCAATAAAAACATATAACAATAAATATTTAAAAATAAATTAAATTAAATTACTACAAGGCTGTTACTAAAACCTGTTCAGCCTTGTTTAAAAATTTAAAACCCGAGGAGATCTAGGCCAGGCTGGCTTGATTGAAGAGATGAGTCTTCAATTCTCTTCTGAAGGTGCGGAGATCATGACACGTCCGGAGTTCTGGGGGGAGCTCGTTCCACATCGTCGGTGCCCCCACAGAAAAGGCTCTCCCCCTGGGTGCCACCAGCCAACACTGCTTAGCCGATGGCACCCTGAGGAGGCCCTCTCTGTGGGAGCGAACTGGTCGATGGGAGGTATTTACTGGCAAAAGGTGGTCTTGTAAATAACTGGCAATACAGTATTAAAAATATATTTGATGAAGCCTTGTTTTCAATTTTCTGAGATAGTTGTGTAACATAGATGCAACAGTCAATTTCTCCAAAACATGTTCATTGACCAACAGTACACATTTGTTATACAGTAACTTGGTTGTTTTCACCAAATGATATACAGATGCAAACCATATAAAATTAAGGGGGGGAGCATCATAACAATTGGCCTTACCTGTGGCACATTTATTTGATATTTATTCATATGCTAGATTTATATCATGCTGTATGGGGAAATTTTGAGAGTTAAAATCCATGCATCTTAAAGCCACCAAGGTTGAGAAATCTATATAAATAAAAATGTAAATGTTCGTTTGTTCAAAATATTAAATCTCTGAAAGTTCTTCACCGATTGCTTTCAAATTTTGATACAATGTTGCATTCGAATACGTGCATGTTTTTATATACCTATATTATATAGATGTCACACTGTGACAGGTAAAAACATGCTTTTTTGAAAAACAGCACCATCTGTTAGACATAAAAGCAACACACGCTATGATTTCAGACAATCTCTATATCTGCACAGACAATGGAACAACAAAAAATATTTATACCCACAAGCATTGTGAAATTAAATATATTACAAACGTGCACTTTCTCTTTTCTTTCTTTTCCATTTAACCAGACTGAGCCACAGCAACGCATGGCTGGGTACAGCTAGGTACTATGATAATAATAATAAAGTTGGAAGGGACCTCAGAGGTCATCAAGTCCAAGCCCCTGCTCAGGCAGGTAACCCTATACCATTTCGGACAAATGGATGTCCAATTTCTTCTTTAAAACTTCCAGTGTTGGAGCATTCACCACTTCTGGAGGCAGGTTGTTCCACTGGTTAATTATTCTAACTGTCAGGAAGTTTCTCCTTAGTTCTAGGTTGCTTCTCTCTTTGGTTAGTTTCCACCCGTTGCTTCTTGTCCTGCCTTCAGGCGCTTTGGAAAATAGCTTGACTCCCTCTTATTTGTGGCAGCCCCTGAGATACTGCTATCATGTCCCCCCTCGTCCTTCTCTTCATTAAACTAGTCATACCCAATTCCAGCAACCGTTCTTTATATGTTTTAGCCTCCAGTCCCCTAATCATCTTTGTTGCTCTTCTCTGTACTGTACTAGTCTAACAATGCATTTCTGAATCTCAGATGCAGAGATCTTCCCATTTGATCAGATATCACCAGCTATCCAAGTTGTTGTCTATTTCCATTAATATAAGGGAGAATAAAAACAACATATAGTCCATTTCCTTAGTCTAGACAAGGGTCCCCAACTCCTAGTCTGTGGATCAGCACCGGTCCACAGCATGCCAGAAACAAATAAGCAAAGCCAGGATACAGGCAACATGTGAAACCATACCCCCTCTGGTCCCTGGAAAAACCTCTCTAAGGAACCAGTCCCTAGTGCCCCAAAGATTGGGGGCCACTGATCTAGACCAGTGTTTCTCAACTTTGGCAACTCTCCCAAAATTCTGTGAGTTGAAGTTCACAAATCTTAAAGTTCTCAAGGTTGAGAAATAGTGGTCACATCTAATTGTTACTAGCATGCAAACCTCTAAATTGCTCTGATAAATCCAACAATTTATAGTTCTTTCTACAAAACAAAGCCATATCTACAACTGGGGGTACCTTCAGTCTTTGCAAAATCCAGTTATGCTCAGCAAATATGGTTTTAATGCGGTCAAAATCCCAAAAGTATAATGGTATGAAACAGTTCTTTAGATGCTGGCTATTAATAACATTATATTATTGGAATACAGATTTTTCCCAAGACATGGTGTATCTTGAGCAGCAAAAGAGTAAAATTCTTCTACATTTGGATTAGAATTATAGTCGGAGATATATTCATTTTTGAAACATACATAAGAGTTTACCATCTGTTTTAGGGAACAGAGAATAATCATGTTAGCCATGTCTAATTTATCTAAAGTAATTGTATGGGGGGAAAGGAGATTTAATTGTCATCAACAGTATTTATTTCAGCGAGGAATTTTTGATAAATTTGATTTGGAGGATGAGTACAGATGGGCCTGGTTAACACCTAGTTAGGAGACCACATGGGGATCCTGGAGTTACAGGCTACATTGGGTAGAAAACAACAGCAAATTTTGTGCTGTTGTTAAGAAAACTGCATCAATTTGACTACAATGTTGCCAGAAGTTGAATATGACTTAACAAAGTCACCAGAAGTTGACTTGTTTAAAAAAGACTTCACTTTTATATCTTTGATTCCTGTGGACAATGGTGTTAGAAATAATTCACAATAGTAATTGAAACTTGAGGTACAATTGAAAATCCTCTAATTTAAGAGATCTATGAAGTCTGGGGAAGCTGTTTTATAATATGACTGAAGAGCATTTTTAGAAAATGAGAAATGATGTTAGTTTCATTGCAGGTAAATTATTGCAAAAGAGTCTCAGACTTTGCTTAAAAGGCACAGTTTAAACATGCATTCAAAACTGAATTGCCTTGGAATATAGGCCACAGGTTGTTGTTTTTTTAAAAAAATGTGTGATAAGTGAATTCAGATAGATTTAATAGCAGGGCAAACCTGTGATTTTCATGGACAAATTTAAAATTAAAGAGAAAAAATAATGAGTACTGAATACAGCATTTGGAAGGAGGCTTTTTATTTTTTGTTTTGAGAAGTAGATCAACTTTCTCCCAAATGGTGTGCCTGATTTAACATTTCAATTCTGTTTTTTTCTGTTTGTGATATTCTAGCAAGACAATGTAAATGAAAAGCCTGTATTCTGATTGCAATTCATTAGTTCTAGCTGTATACGCTACTTTATACTGTTCTCTTTTTCCATTCCATTTATATTTCTCTAGATTTTTTTTAATCCATGGATAAATTAGATTTAAATAACATTCAGAATCGTTTTCCAACTCAGATATGGCTACAAGATTATTTCCTCACATCTAGCCATGAACAGACAGAAATCTAAAATCCATTTCTACAAGTCTTCTTTTCCATTATGTGTGCTCAAAAGCTGAATTTCAGCTTTTTCTGAGATCCTACAAAAAAGTTCCATATGTCAAGGATTACTTCAATATCTACATAAGCATCACATAAAAACCGATTGTTTTGCTAGTTGTTTACAGGGATGATACTGGCTTCAACATGGCATGTGTGACCAGAGGCCCCACCCCTTTTCATGTGCAAGAAATGGTTGGACCCATTTTAAGTCTATCTGCCATTTGGAAACCAGTAACAGTTGTTGGAACACTTCTGCCTGCAATTATTACTGTAGTCTTCATCTAGGTACTGACACTTTCCTTAATCTTCCAGGCACCAAGGTCTACTCTGATCTATTTCTTTCTTGCCTTTTCTCTGAATTCTAAACACAACTTATAAAAGCAGCCAACTTTGTTTCCCTCAATACCTCAATACTCCTAATCACTACTTTTTTTCAAAAAAAAAAAAAAAAAAGGTGCCAGAACTCACACATGTCATACAATCCGCCTTGCCTACCCTACAAGGTTCCATCCAAAAAAGATGCCGGAACTCCATTCTGGGCGTTCTATGAGAAAAAAAAGTCCTTCTCCTAATATAATGTAAGTCTAAACTGAGGAAGCAAGCTTGATGAAACAGAAACTAGCTCTGGTTGCAGGAAATCTCTTCCTTTTAATCTTTGTTTAGATTAATTTCCAGACTATTCTAGGAATTGAAATCTATACATCGTAAAATTCTTGAAGTTGGGAAAATCAGAATTGAGCTGGTCTATTTCTCCCATCCCTCCTGCATATCATCTAGCAGTGAGTCAGTAGTAAGCAGATAGAACCATCTCAGCAATGAATTTATTTCAACATGGATCCAAACATATGACATCTCCAAGGTAATTTTAATTAACTGGAAGAAGCAAAGAACAAATAATCCTGTGTGAATCCTGAGGAAGTATAGGGAGTCCTGGACTTACTACCACAACTAAGCCCAACATTTCTGTTGTTAAGCCTGATTTGATTACTTTTTTGCCTCAGTGGTTAAGTGACTCTGGTAGTAACACAGTTGTTAAGAAAATCTGGCTCCCCCATTTGACTTGGCTTGTCAGAAGATTGCAAAACACAATCACACTGCAACCATCATAAATATGAGCCAGTTGCTAAGAGTTTAATTTTGTTCACATGACCTTGGGGATGTTACAAAGGCTGTAAGTGTGAAAAATAGTCATAAGCTGCATTTTTCCAATGTCATTGTAACTTTGAATAGTCACTAAACAAATGGTTGCAAGCTCAAGGACTATCTGTAGATAGGATTATGGTTAGATTAACATTTGTGAGGCACCTGTCTATTTCTTCAGGAGTTACATGTTGCAATTTCCCCCAGATTAAAGGATAAGACCATATCCTGGCCAACTCAACAGTCTAACTGGAGCAGAACTGAGTGATTTTATTTTTATTCCTCCCAGGGGTTCTGTAGATAAATTTTAAACCTTCTATTCACAGGAAGGATATCCAATTCAAAGGGAATTATTTATATGGAAGTATTTTTCCCCTATCATTCTTACATTCAAAAACATTCCATTTTTTTTAAAAAAAAATCAGTTTTACTTCACTTCTGTTTTTTTTAGAACATAATCCTGAATATCTGTTATCAAAGTAATGAGAAAACTCATAACCACAGAACTGGAAATCCTTGTCTTCTGAACAATATCATAACTTTCTATTGTAACACAAATAACATTCCAGCAAGGAAGGTTGTTCCCCTTCCTGATGCTCAGGTTTGATACAACTGCTGTTCAGAAGATCCTGAAGAAAGTCAACACTCAGAAAGCTGAGGGTCCTAATATCTCTGGGTGAGTACTTAAGGAGTGTGCTGACCAGTTGGCCACTGTTCCCACAGACATCTTCAATCTCTCATTGCATCAGGCCATGGTTCCATCATGTTTTAAGACTGCAATTATTGTACCAGTGCCCTCCAAAACTAAAATATGTGTCTTAATGCTTACCGTCCAGTTGCACTCACTTCCATTATGATGAAGTGTTTTGAGAGATTGGTAAAGGACTACATGGTTTCATGCCGTCCCCCTACATTAGACTCATTACAGTTTGATTATTGGAAGAACCGCTTTGTAGAAGATGCACTTTCCTGTTGCTTCATCTTAGCTTGGCGCACCTAAAGGGGAAGAATACTCATGTGTGGATGCTGCTTGTGGATTTTAGTTCAGCATTCAACACAATTATCCCTCAGCATCTGGTGAGCAAACTGGGCCTATTAGGTTTTAATACTCCTTTATGTAATTGGATACTTGATTTCCTTATCTATAGGCCCCAGGTTGTGTGAGTTGGAAAGAAAGTTTCCAATTCCAACTCCTTGAGTACAGATTCTCCACAGGGCTGTGTCCTGAGTCCGCTACTGTTCACTTAATGACCCATGACTGCTGTGCCAAATCTGCTACAAATTATATTGTGAATTATGCAGGCGACATGGCAGTGGTGGGTCTTATCCAGGAAGACAGTGAAGGAAAGAGGTGAAGTCTCTGGTGGACTGGTGCAATAAAAGTAACCTGGTTCTAAATGTTGATAAAACAAAGGATATCATTGTAGATTTCAGAAAGAGCCAGCATAGTCATATTCCACTTCATATCAAGGATGTAGGGGTAGAGGCGGTCAACAGTATTAAGTATCTGGGAGTGCAGATAGCTAACAATCTAAATTGGTCTCTCCACATGTCATTTCACGTTAGTGAAACATGCAAACCAGTGTCTGCATTTCCTGATCGGATGAGGAGAGCACATCTTTCTCCTTCTGTCCTAGCCACTTTTTACAGAAGTATGATTGAAAACATTTTAACAAACTTCATCACTATCTGATTTGTGTGTCTCAGATAGAAAGTCCATACAGAGAATGGTAAGGACAGCCGAGAAGATCATAGGAAGCTCGCTCCCTGGTATTCAGGATGCTGCTTATAAGCACTATATGCTTAGAACTCAAAGTATTGTTAGAGACCACACGAACCCACTTTATGGTCTGTTTCTGTTGCTTCCCTCTGGGAGGAGGTTTCAAAGTATTTCTAGCAGGACTGCCCAATTCTGTAATAGCTTTGTTCCCTGTGCCACCTGTCTGGTAAACTTGCAAGATTTGTTTTTCTCACCATGCACATATATACATAACCCGAACTAGACTGCTGTTTCTCTGTGTTGTATAATATATGTGGGTATATGCATAATTCTGTATTTATTTATTTATTTTTGCCATATTTATGTAGTGTATATCGGAAGTGGTGACTCTTTGAGAACTGAATGCAATGAAATCTCATTTTTAATGTATGCCGATAAGTGTACATTCAAAGTGACAATAAAATAATTCTATTCTATATTGTTATCTATTTTTTTAAATAATACAAATCTTTTTAAAGATCCATTGGTACATTCTGATTCTAAACCATCCTGATATCTCATTTTGAAGGGCTAATTTAGGTAGCACTCTGCTTTAGAGAATATTATGAACCATATAAAAGGCATACTGGGGTATTTAATGTTTTCAAGACTTCATTCAAGACTGAGGCCTATTGAGTCTAGTAGCTTTCTCTTCCTCTCATCCCACCCCTATTTCTACACCTCTGTCTCTCATCTCTCATTGCTTTCTCTTCCCATCCTGACACCAATATCATACCAATGGCCATCTCAGCTACTCGAGTCTACTAAACAATTAAATCCATTACCAGCTCTGTGTAGAAGTGATGAAGAAATGTTTTGGAATTTGCTATTGTGGAAGTGCTCTCAGAATGACATGTACAGTCCATCTTTCCTTAAGATTTCACAGAAAGCAAATACAAGTGTCACCTTGTGGCCTGCCCCAATGACCACTACATATCCTTTTCAGAAGTCAGGGGAGAAATTCCTCTACAAGTATTTTTACACAAGCTGTCTCCTGTGCAGTGATGTGATTCCAATATGTGAACAATGGGTTCTCTGTGTGGATGCCACTTCCGGAAGTCCATTCTGGGCCTGGGCAACAAAAAATTAGCTACCAGTTCTGTTGAAGTGGTGTGAACTGACTGAATCCCATCACTACTCCTGTGTGTCATTTCTAATAATTCTGATCATGGAGGCACTTTATTGGGACTTTTCAGATCTGGGTAGCTAAATATTATTCTTCCATTATTGCTGTCCTTCACATTTTCTAACTGATGTCTACTATACTTATGCAGAGGATCTAGGAGAAGAATTCCCTTCATCCTTAGTGGTTTATAGGTTAAACATTTTTTAATTCTCAGCTTTTCACTTCCTACCTGGACTTTTTTTCCCCAGTTAATGATCAGGATTTGATCAATATCAATATCAATGACAACTGAAATTGTCTCAATGACAGCAAATGCTATAAATATAAATAAAAAGTTAGGGACTACATAGATTTGCAGGAGGTAAAAATTGCTTGGAAACTTTATGTACTATTGGAAACAATACAGCAGAACAGTTGTGAAAGAACACTACTGCTATCAGTCTGGAATTTGTGGAGCTCAGAATGAAACTAAAGCATCTTGTAGTTTTTAGGCCATTTGTTTAGGCATGTGTTTATCATATCTCTTTGGCAGCTAAAATATTAGCTGTTTACTGAGGCAGAGCAATATAAAGCTGGTTTGCCATCTGTCAAATTAACACGTAGTTTATTTTTAAATTTTATTAGTTCTTCCTCTGAACCCTTTCCTGATACTTTCATCTGATCAATATGATTTAGCTTTTTTACCTTTTCCAATATGTGATCTTTTTGCTCAATGATAGAGTAACTATTGGTTCCATCCTGTTACCAAATAGAAGTTTGTCATGCAACTAAGAAATATCCATGTTTCTGTGCTGAGAAACTAATTTCATTGATCAGTGAGCAGAAAAATCCTTGTTATTCAGTACTTCATACTATTTGTCATACAGTATTTGAAAAATTTCTCTTCATATAGCCTTGCAGTTATGACAGTCTGCTCCAGGTACTGTATGTTATGGAAGTAGGACATTTATTATCTAAAAAAGAAACTAGTCTTAACTTTTTCTTTAATTTTAGAGATCATTTAGACTCTTGCTAGATACCCAATTGAACTTTTAATGAACTAGAAAATATATACAATGAGTAACAATTGATATCAACTTAGCCATGAATTGTATCTGACTTGTTAATTAATGTATTTTTAAAAATACAAAATATTCCTTTGAAATCATATATAGTATTAAAATGAATAAAGTGGTTAAGGACTATATGTTATTTTCTCTCTTTATTTTCTCCCTCGATAAAGTTGGTTGATTGCAAGGAATTTGAGATAAGGGCAGGGAAGGGTAGAAAGGAAAGTAAATTTGTTTAATAATAATGCACACTACAATATTTGACTTGTTTATAGAGGATATGTTTAGTCATGCAAGCTGTAGTTTACATCTAGTTTACATCTAGGCCAATAATTTTATCTTGATCAATGTCAGGGGCAAATACAGGAGATGGTGGTCAAAAAAGCCAATATGGTGATTGTTATGTCAGGGTCATGTCCACCATCTTGATTACTTAATGTGCACAAAAACACAATACATAGATATTGTTGCCAATGACATGCAGAGGTTCACACTTGGCAATTTTGATTAATTCAGTACACAAGCCTTTGCAAATTTCTTTAAAGAAAATGCAAAGCAGAGGTTGAATTTCTAGGATTCTTCAGAAGCAACCCATTATGCATTATGTTTTTCAGTTAAGCATGGAAGGCTTTCCATTTTTATCCCTACAAAATGTGTTCAGAGTTCTAGTTTCAATGAATTTTACTGGAGCTAATGCCTAAATAAATCAATGGTGAATTATTTGTATTTGTATATCCTTCCTGATAAGTAGCATGTAACTTGCCCTTGATGGATCTTTTTTTTTAAAATAAAAATTCCTTTATTTAAACAATCAGCATTGTACATAAAATCTTTGTATGCATCGAACATCATAGCGTCTGATATACGTATTATTCTTTGTAAACGTCTGGTTTGGTAAACATTTTTCATTCCTCACTTCAATCCTCTATTATACACCTGTTACATTTTTTATTCTCTATGATCCCTAACAATAGGTCCTGAGGTAGTAGTTAAACATTAAATATAAGATCATATTAATAATCAATCATCATAGAACACAACATATAACACTAGGTATTAATCTTTGTAGACATCTGGTTTGGTAAATATTCTTTACTTCTCACTTCCAGCCTCAACTATATGTCTGTTGTGTTTTATCTTTTATGATCCCTAGCAAAAGATCCTGAGGTAGGGATTCAATAACCTGGGGTAAAAATTCAGTCTGTTTTTTCATTATTAAAGTAATCAACATCAAGCATAAGATCATATTAAAAAGCGATCATCGTAGAACATAACATACAACATTAGGTAAACATTCTTCACTCCTCACTTCAAGCCTCTACTATACACCTGTTTCATTTTTTAACCTGTATGATCCCTAACAATAAGTCTTGAGGTAGTAATTCAATAACCTGAGGTAGAAATTCAGTCCACTTTTTCAATATGAACGTATTCAACATTAAACATAAGATCATATTAATAAGCAATCATCATAGAACACAACAGATAACACTAGGTATTAATCTTTGTAAACGTCTGGTTTGGTAAATATTCTTTACTCCTCCCTTCCAGCCTCAACTATATATCTGTTGCTTTAATGGATAGCTATGATATTAGAGAAGTTCAGTTGTTAAACAATTGGCAACGATGTTAAATTCTAGTTTGATTTTCTCTTAAGTGAGCCATGAGAACAAAAAGCACCTGGATATACAAGGAAGATTACTTCTAATTAGTTATTAAATTTATTTTCCACTTTGTAAATACATTGCCAAGATCATAGGCTTAGCCCTGTATTTACATGAAAACACAGGATTAAAAAAAAACCTGACTGAAGTATTGAAATGAGGAGCTGAGCTAAATTTTATAAAATTCTCTTGAAAATTAAGAGCCCATACTTTTTCCTTACAGTTGTTGGTACTCCTTGTTTTGATTTCAACCTCTTTTTTAAAGCAGGCACTCCAGAATATCACAGTTTTCCTGCCATCTCTCTGTCTCTGAAATCTACAGCTCTATTATTCCAGATTTTTATTGCCACTTAAAGTTCACAATGCTGGAGAGGAACAGCAACACTTAAAAGGGATTGGAAAAAAAAAAGAGTAGCAAATCTTCCCCTTAAATGTATTACTACTTTAGGAAGTAGTGAATCAGACAAATTCAGTGTTGTCCAGTTTTTTGTTTGACTAACCTTGCCCATTTTAATAGTTCAAACTATTGGATGCTATTGATTTTTACAGTCTTCCTGCCCCACTCTAAACAACAATGGAAGAATGTAAAATGTAAAATATTGCAAATTTTTCAGTCCTATAAAAAAATCCCCAGAGTTTTTTTTTAATTTAATTTATATGCCGCCCCTCTCACAAGACTCGGGGCAGCTCACAACAACAACACAATTAAAAAAACACAATTAATTAAAAATTTAAAAATTAATATCATTCACCCAACATACAAACACATTCAAATCACAATCGTTGATGGCGGGACACTCTTAGGGCCGAGGGGCAGAGCACAGCTCATATGCCCCAAGCCTGTCAGCATAGATGTGTCTTTAGTGCTTTCCGGAAGGCCAGGAGGGAGGAAGCAGTATGAACCTCTGAGGGAAGCTGGTTCCAGAGGGCTGGGGCAGCAACGGAGAAGGCCCTTGCCCTAGGCCCTGCCAGACAACACTTTCTAACAGACGGGACCCATAGGAGGCCAACCCTATGCGCCCTAACTGGTCGCTGGGATTCATGAGGCAGAAGACGGTCCCGCAGGTATCCTGGTCCATTGCCATAAAGGGCTTTATAGGTCATAACCAGCACTTTGAATTGTGTTCGCAGACCAATAGGTAGCCAGTGCAGCTCGCGGAGTGCTGCAGTAATATGAGCATGTCTTGGGAGACCCAAGACAGCTCGCGTGGCCGCATTCTGGACTACTTGCAGTCTCAGGACATTCTTCAAAGGCTGCCCCATGTAGAGAGCATTACAGTAGTCGAATCTCGAGGTGACAAGGGCGTGGGTGACTGTGAGGAGTGACTCCCGGTCCAAATAGGGCCGCAACTGGTGCACCAGGTGAACCTGGGCGAATGCTCCCCTCGCCACAGCCGAAAGATCGTGTTCCAAACTTAGCTGTGGATTGAGGAGGACACCCAAGTTGCGAACCCTCTCTGAGGGGGACAAAACTTCTCCTCCCAGGGTAATGGACGGACAGTTAGAATTGTCCTTGGGAGGCAGAGCCCATAGCCACTCCATCTTGTTGGGATTGAGTCTGAGCCTGTTGGCACCCATCCAGACCTCAACAGTCTCCAGGCACCGGTTCATCACTTCCACTGCTTCGCTGTAGTGACACGGGGTAGAGATATAAAGCTGGGTATCATCAGCATATTGGTGATAACTTACCCCGTGTCGACGGATGATCTCACCCAATGGCTTCATGTAGATGTTAAAAAGCAGAGGTGAGAGAACAGACCCCTGAGGGACTCCACATGGAAGAGGCCTCGGAGCCAATCTCTGACCTCCTGCAAACACCGACTGCGACCGGCCAGAGAGGTAGGAAGTGAACCACCGCAGAACGGTGCCCTGCACTCCAAGCCCCTCCAACCAGCGCAGAAGGATACCATGGTCGATGGTATCAAATGCCTCTGGGAGGTCAAGAAGCACCAGGATGGTGGAATAACCTCTATCCCGGGCCCACCAGAGATCATCGATCAGCGCGACCAAAGCAGTTTCCATGCTGTAACCGGACCTGAAACCAGACTGCCGAGGGCCCAGATAATCAGTTTCATTCAAGGACCGTTGGAGTTGGAGTGCCACCACCTTTTCAACAACCTTCCCCAAAAAGGGAAGGTTGGAGACTGGACGATAATTATTTAAAACTGCCGGGTCCAGGGAAGGCTTCTTGAGGAGGGGGTGCACAAGTGCCTCCTTTAAAGGAGCTGGGAAGGACCCCTCCCTCAATGAAGCGATAACAACCACCTGGACCCAGCTCCGTGTCACCTCCCTGCTAGCCGAAACCAGCCAGGAGGGGCACGGGTCCAGAGTTGAAAACAGTGATCACAACCTGAATCCAGTTATACTTTATATCAAGAGGAATTGAAAAGTATTGATCTAGACCTTTCCATTCCTGTTGAACTGCAGGCTTTCTTAATTCTTTGGTTCTTAGATTTGCATGTAGAGGGAAGAAACAGATACAGACTGAGGTCAGTTCAACAGGCAGATGAGAATCTGTTTTGATAGGAACATAGCAATGCCTCTAATCCCTTAGCAAAGTGAAACAATCAAGAAAAAGGGAACCTTTTTGTTAT
The DNA here is from genome assembly GCA_034064705.1 of Bothrops alternatus. Taxonomy (NCBI): domain Eukaryota; kingdom Metazoa; phylum Chordata; class Lepidosauria; order Squamata; family Viperidae; genus Bothrops; species Bothrops alternatus. The sequence goes on along the minus strand of JARGCV010000058.1, from coordinate 924,794 downwards.
ACACCAGATGTCACTTTGGAGATCCATCTGTTACACTTCAGGACACATTAAAGCTGTACTGACTAATGGAAGCCCCAAGGGTTTTGGGTGAATTGTATATGATTTCTTTACTATAAATGTACCAGCTTCCTTGCCTTCCCTTCCCTTGCCTTCTTCCTCCCCTCCCCTCCCCTCCCCTCTTTCCTTCCTTCCTTCCCTCCCCCTGGAAAATATTAGCAGAAAGACAAGCTAGGTTTTCACAAAGTAATTCCTCTTTTCCCTGCATATTACAGTGTGGCTGAAGCAAGAATATCCAAAAGGAGAGTGGAAATACATATGGCACCTATGAAAATACCTCTGTGTTTCTAGTTTATGTGTGTTTTATCTGTGTAGTTTTTTTAAACAATTTTTTAAACAAAATTTCCTCACAAAATCCACTTTTGTGCACTAGGTACAACTGTATTCCTATAAAACTCAAATATATTTAGGGAGCTTTTCCACAAAATATACATTGTGTATCTATCCTTCTCTAAATTTTAAATAATTATTTTAGTCATACTTTTGGATAACAATTTAAATATTCTGAACAATGACAGAGTTCTCATCCATACAGTCCAGATGGTTGCCAATTCCATAAGAATGCCAAAACTATTTTTAACTTGGGCTATATCTACTGAGATTGGGTATAATCAGTGCTTTTTTTTGTCATAGAACACACCGGAACAGTGTTCTGGCACCTTTTTTCAACGGATTTTCCAAGTTTTAAAAATAACTTTTGAAAATTTGATGTTTGGTCCATGTGCCTTGAATCACCCTGTCAAGCGTAGCAGGTTTGCGGCAAAATCATTAAAACAGTGCATGTGGGCTGCTTGTGTGTTGAGTCCGATGCATGCGTACTTCATCCATGCTGGTCGTGATGGCGCTGCTCGGCTTGTGGCATTGCTTGGCTTGTGATTGGTCATGTGGTCATGCACTGAGTGATTACTGTGGGCAGCAACCATTATGTTTTGCTACACAACAGACATTTGTGGGTGGGTGTACAGTGATTGACTACATGAGAAAGGTAAATAATTTCTTTATTTTAAAAAATTGTTGGTGAATTGAAAATCTTTTTTTAATTTTTAGTGTAAAAGTGTGGCCCCAAATTTAAAAATGAAAAAAATTACTAATTACTTCTCAACCACTGGTCCTGCTAATAAAAAGGCCAGACTATTAACAGACATAATAAAAGATTAACAAGATGTGAGTTCCGCCACCTTTTTTCTTACAAAAAAGCACTGGGTATAATCATAGATTTTTGAAAATCTAATTGTTGTGAACTACTTCCTCCTTCTTATTGCACTGCTTCTGAATGTTATCTACCTGTTCTAGACTTAAAAGATACTTTACCTCTTGTTGCCATGGCATATCTCTATCAATGTCATTTTCCTTACAGTGGGTAAAATCTGTCCCTTTCGAAAGACAGATCAAGCAAAAATCTTCAAATGCTAATAGTAGGATCTATAAATATATGCAACAAACACTAGAGTTAAAAAAAAGCAGTATCTGCAGATACTTTATATGTTTAAGGAAAATGGTACAATTAAAGTTCTATGGAAATTATTGCATAAGAAGCCTTTTAATTCTCAGTCTGTATTTTTGCATACAACTAAGAGTCATAGTCTGTTAAATTGGGCATAATTTTATTGGGGATGGCTGGAATCAATGAATTCATGTTTCATGTTTTTCCCCTACCATTTTTGCCAGAAGAAAGAGTAGATCCATTGAGCTCATGGTCAGACCAGGATTTTCATTTTGAATCTGGCATCCTCTCTGGATCTGGATGCTACAAGCAAAAGACAGGAAAGATGCCAGAGCAGTTTAGAGAAAAGAAAATTATAATTAAGTTTAGTTCATAATAGAGTCTATGTTTCTGAATCACCTGCTTTGTAACAATGAGCCATGATTCAGTTCCAAATCCAATTTCCTTCTGAGAAGCAACATTTCTTTTCTATGAGAATAATAAATCAATTGGCTCTTGATCTAACCTTAGTACAAATCAATAGATTTGTAGAAGATGAAGGATTATAAAGATTTCTCATATCAGCAATGTATTTTATTGCTGTATGGAATGTATGTTCCAAATCCAGACTGAGTTTTTCTTTTAAGTAAACAGGGTACTGAGGTAAATGTGGGTAATAACACTAGGAAAGTTTTAACTGTACTGAGTAATTGTCGTCTCAACACATGGGGGAAAATAAGAATAATTTCAGGTTCAGATTAAGGATCAGTGGAAAAGAGATAATTGTGAAGCTAGTTTTATCTACTCTTACAGCTGGTGCTTGTCTTAAAAAACAAAAACAATACGTCAGATGAAGGTTTTTCTCTTCTTGGTCTGGTGATGCAATCTTTTTCTTTGTGGTTAGAATGTAGAATGTCTCTGTGGGATAAGGATTCAGATCTTTGAATTATGGAACTAGCTTCCTAACTTTATGTCATGTTTCTTATGCATAAAACACTGCAGCTCATGGCAAGGCAGAGTTCTCTAAACAAGAGATGTTTAAGGAGACTCCTTCAAAGGCATCCCAGGATGCAATGGTACATAGTCCAGGAATGGGATATTAGATGCTTAGGATTCTTTCAGCTTGGTTTTTCATTTGCAGATGTTTCATTACCTGCCTGGGCAACATTTTCCCTGTTATGACATTGAAGGTTTGTTGGTTAGTTGTGAAATATAACATTACCTGTCCTAACAACCTTGCATGTGGTCAAATGGGTCATGTTGTTGCCTGTTGTTATTTTCTGTGTGTTTGACTTGTACTTATCTGGTGATTGTTATGCTGAAGTAATGCCATCTCTTGTTTAATCATGGAAGCCTGACACTATGACAAATTTAGCATTCAACAGATACATAAAATTGGGCTTCATGGATAGTCTATCAAAAAAAAAAAAAACAGCCAAAGGCAAAGAAGAGAAAAAACAGCACAGATGTAAAAGGTAATAAAATGGAGCATATTAAATGGAACACGCAAACATTAGAAGGCATAAATCATATATTATGTAGATATTATGTATGATAATGGATTATTGTTCTTCTGTCATAAAAAGTGTTATAACTTACTTACCTAGTATCAATGTTTGATAAATTAAATTTCTTATCAGTCTATATATCTCTAATTATTCATTATTAACTCAATGTCATTAGTACAGAGTTTTAGCTACAGTGACTATTGCAGCTATATTTCTCTGTGGTCTGCGAGAAAGAAAGAAAGATGACTTAGAAACCTCTTCCTATTTTTTTTTTTGCCTCTTAAATATCAAGCTATTTTTGCTTTTGTAATTAAAGTAGTTGACCTGCAAAATACAGATCTATTTAAACCAGTGTTCTCACTTCATGAATTGCAAATTGGATGTCTCTCCTGGCCAATAAATCTTCTGAGAATGGTGATCTTGGAGACTAGAAGTTGTTGTTTGTCCCTTATTTCTGCTGAAGAAAACCATGCAAAATAAGAAATAAAAGAATAAACTGCTGCATGGCACACAAACTGTGCCTTGACATATAGGCTAGATTTATACTTCACTTAAAGCCATAATGTGGTTGACTGAATATAACCTAGTCTTTTCTGTTAATTCAACCACTGTGCTTTGTAAACCATTGTCATAACAGGTGAAAGAAACCTTTTGGTGGTGAAGAGCAATACTTTACATTTGAGACCACCCACATGAGATACTCAAAAACATAAAAAAAATTGGAAATTGGATTGGAGAGAATTAATGGGCTTTCATGTTTTTATAACTGCTCGATTTCATCTGTTTCCACCTAAGAATGGATGTAAACTCTGCTTCTGTTTATATCAGTGATTAAGAGTGGACTTTTAAGAGAGATTAAGAAAGCCTTAAAAATGACTTGAGAACTACAGATTGCATACCCCTATTTTATGGCTAAATACAATACAGAAGCTTAGACATTTAACTTTTAATCCTGAACGTTTAAAACACTGTAACGCCTTGAAATGTGTCAGGTCTGTTTGCGTTTAATTCAACAAGTTTAGCAATCTGTAACTCTTCCATGAGCAAATTTTTGTAGTTGGATAACATGAAGGACTTTTACATTTAATACTGAACATTCATTCCATGTTTCTGAGCAAATGAAATTAATTGTGTAGCAATTAGCAAATATAGCAGTGATTCAGGCTGGTTTTGTGCCCTATTGACTTGTTCTATCTCACCACCCAGCAGCAGAAACCACATGAAGGATGGATGCCCACATGCTTGAGTAGGTGAAGATTAAGCATAACAGGAGGAGACCTAGCAATGATATTGCAGGCAATTTGTTATGGCAAAATAACAAAGAGTAATGTCATCGTTGAACATTACTAATTGATGCTAACTTTTAACATGTGGGTGGTAGCAAACAGGAGACCATTTAGAGAACAAGATTCCAACTTATGGGGAAACCCATTCCATTAGACAGGTAGAGGTACTTTTTAATTCTGCTAGGTTTCAAATGAATTTTAAATTTCAGGCCCAGCTTTAATCAATCAATAGGTGTGTTTGTCTGTGGGGAAGGAGTGTGATTATAAAAGGTGAAGGACAACGCCTTCCTTAATAGTGCCTTCTGTTTTAGAATACACCCCCAAGAGAATAGTAAATACTTACTCTGTTGCCTCTTTAAACCAAATAGATATCCGGTTTCATTTTCCTAATCTTTCTAATTTCCTATCACAATTATTTTATGACAGCTCTACTCCCACAGACACCCTGCCTCACGATTGCTTGATGCTGAACCTTGTATTAAGTTGAATAGCAGTTAACTTGAATTTTTTCTTGGTTTACATGTACAAATATATATCGAATAATAAAAAATGTTATAAAAAAACCAATCAATTTCTAACATTTAAAAACCTTCGGTTCTTTCCCACCCTCACAAAAGCAGATGGCTTCCCTCCCCATTCTTTTCACACTTTTGCTATAGAGGAAATATGCATCTAAGGAAGGTCATCCTTTATTTGTGGACACTTTCTTCCTCATGGCACAGCTTGCCTGCCATATTTACCAACTATTCCTTCATTCTACTCTTCCCAGCTTGGTGGAAAAGCCTCAGATGCAATTTTGGAGCTGTTTGCTTTGCTTTTAGGATCTGCAGGAGTCAAACGCTTCATGGGCTTTGCACTGGTAAATAGGTGGGTGTGGATGATAAAATTAAGAAGGAAGGTGGGCCATGGATGACAAAGATAAAGTGAAGAAAAGGTGGACTGGGAATGATTTGCATATGGAATGGATTGTGGCACTGTACAGCACAATACTGTAAATGGGCAATATTTGTTCTACATTTTGTTATAATCTATTTGAAAAATACAGATATCTAAATAATGTATATTATATGGTATAATTAAATTTATCAAATAATAGACTTGGTACTGCAATTTATATCACCCAGAATAAAAACATTACTGAAACATTTGGTATTACTTTAATTCTTTGAATCCTTGATGGAGAAAGATTCTGTATATGAAGCTTCTGTAAAGACATTGATGGCAATGCTATTACCACTGACATTTTCAGCAAGGCAGTCCAGGGAATTTGGTATAAGATCATTTGTGCGTGCATGAAAGATTTTTCCATTAATATCTACAATGTCATTCTCAGATAGAGAAAGATGCCAAAGTTCATTGATTTGTTACAGAGCTGCAGGGTACCTGAATAAAGATCTGAATAAAGGTTGTGTGAGAGAGAAAGAGAGATCTACCTCACAATTGATTATTACACAAATTCTTTAGTAGAAAGTTCTGCTCTTCATCAGTTATTAGGAATTAAGTTTAAACTAGGATATCAAATACAGGATATGGCAAACTACTTGAATGCTAGCATTGTACATAATGACATTTTTGGAAGCAATTGTACATTTACAGTCCCCATTTCATTGACCCCACCCCAAATATTTCACTAAATGGGAGAAAGCTTGGTCATACATGCTGACAACGACTAATAATCCATGCAACTGAGATTCCATAGCATTGGCATTTTTTACAATAATTCTTACAATAGTTTGCTGTGGTTATGCTGAATGATGTACAATTAAGTTCAAAATATGAGAAGGGCATCCCATAGCAGAGAAAGAGATACTTCTCCACCAAAAAAAGATAGTGGAGAAGAAGCAGCAAATAGAGAAAGCAGTGACATTGAATATTATTACATAGAATTTAGGAAAACATTATATTAATTTTCTGTTCAACCCAATAGCAGTCCAATTAGTTCTCTTTTCAATCCAAACTAATTAAAAATGCATAAATATGCCACTAAGCTGAACAAATCTACACAAATTATTATACTCCAGATCATTTAAAGAACAAAGCTACTTCTGGCTTGTTATTAAAGCAGCATACTTGTCTTCCTACCAAGGTGATGAGATCACATTTGAAGGACAGTCTTCTTTTTCTGTTGTGTCTCCTACCAGAATGCAGTTGTTTTCCCAGTTTGTATAAAAAGATGTTAATGAAAAGATGTTAATGAAAAGAACATTGTATAATGATGTGAATGAAAAGAACATTGCTTATGAGCGTTTGAAAAATTGCCCCTAATTAATTTTCTCCCTCCCTTCCATTAAGATAGTAATTGGTAAAAAAAAAGTTCTGAATTGAATCTTTATTTCATTTGGGTAAGACATGGAGACATGCACATTAACCTTGCTAGTAAAAAATGGCTCAATTCATTCTGAATAGATCAAGCGCCTTATGAAGTGTCTGTTAAAAGTATCTCTTAAAAATGTCCTATAGAGTAGACTTATAACATGTACCTTTCTTAAGATGCAATTGATGTGAAAAAGGTTGATAATTATGGGCTATTCTGGAAGAGACATTGAAATGATCATATCCAAAGCTTTCTCAGATATATTCCGTAGGGAGAGTAAATTCAGCTAATTCTGAATGTGATTTCCTTTTACCTTGAAAAAAATTCCTAACAATATATATGTCTCTTCTTTTCCAGATTTGGGCCAGGAAGACATTAAATATCTTTAGTGTATTTTCAGGGGCATAACATTCTAAAATGAAAGAGATACATTCCATTCACCTACCCTACTTTAGTTTTGTCCAGCAGCTTGCAGCATTCAATCACAGTAGTGTGAAATTATGTGGAACTCATGGGAAGCCTCTGCCTTAAATTCTGAATTCTTTAATTTCCTTTTCTGTGAAATTTTAGCCAGAGCAAAAGAACATCTTGAGTTCTGCAGCATTCATCAGAAGGGTAGAATTAATGAGACTCCTACTAAAGTAACTGAAGGCTTTAATGTATTCTAATATATTCTAAAATTTGCTACGCTTTTTCCTTCTCATTTATATAAATGCTGCTTGATAGCAGTGTTAAAAGTATCATACAAAAACCTGAATTTTTAAATGGTATAGTGACCTGATGTAAGATAGAAATAATGGTTAGATCTGAATCATTAAAGCATTCACATGACTTGTGAAAGTTTTGAAAAGTAAATGTTTTTTACACATTTTGAACTGATTTGTAATATTGGTAAGCTCAGAGATAAATCCAAAGCAATAGCATGAATGCTTTTAGAAAAAGAAGATATTGTGGATATCTTATAAATGAAATCTTTGAAAATTTATTTTTGTTTCAGTGCAATTCACATCACATTTTCAGAATTCAAACTTTCATCTAGAACTAGTGATTTTTTTTAAAAATCATAAACTCATAGGATGTGTCCATTATTAACCCTGAAGCCGAGAAAGAAAGTTGCTTAAGAACTCATTTCCAGTAACAAAAGAGGCTTCAGTTCCAAGTGACACTCTTAACATCTGGTTTGGCTTTTATTAGCCTTTATAATTTCCAGCTAGGTGGCAGCACTTAGCTGACTTTGGGGGGGGGGGCTTGAAAGCTAAACAAAACTAATTCTAACTAGTACAGGAATCATGGAATTTCTCTGCTGTAAGCTAGAATGAGAATCTCCCCCGCCCCTCTTCCATTTTTTGTTTGGCAAGAAAACTACATGGCTTTGTCAGCCAAAAGCTGAGATTGACTGAGGAGTAAATATATATACTTTCACCAGCTACTTTGATGGTCTACCTAAATTTCAGCACCTAATAATGCTAAACATTTGAGAAATATAAATGTTTTTTTTAAGTTTCAAATGATTTTATTGACATGGATTTTTTTAAAAAAGAAAATCAAATCAACCTTTGAATAACTTTTGTCAAAAAGAAATAAAAGATCAGAAAGTCACGAAGTTTAACTTTATATTGAGTTGAATGAGGAGTTTTGAATTACCCAGATACGCTCATTCAAATAACAGTTCAAAATAGACAGGTCACTGGCATTATAAAAGTTACCGAGCCTTGGTGGCGCAGTGATTAAAAAGCAATATTGCAGACAAACTCTACTCACAGCCGGAGTTAAATCCTGAGTGGGTCAACATAGACTCAGCCTTTCATCTTTCCAAGGTCAGTAAAAGGAGGACTCAGATTGTTGGGAGCAATATGCAAATAATGCTTCTACACAGTAAACCACCTAGAGCAGTATCATAATTACTTTCTTATTTATTCCCATGGAACAATAAAAATTGTTATAACAATAAGCGTGCTCTGATTTATTATATCCTCTGGCAGCAGTGTTAGTTTTGTGGTAGGTAGTCTAGTTTTATTTTCCATATGATGTTTTACAGTATATCTATCACTCTTCTGCTATCTTACTTCATTTCATTTCATTCTTTAATTATATTTTATGCTATGTTCTATTGTTATGACCTAGGAATCCAAGAATTAATTTATTTAGGTTCTGTATTAGTTCTGTGGAACACAAAATTTATAGAAGAATTTTTATTTAGGAAAATAGAATTTCTATGAGTAGAAATGTTTTACTTTGTAGGGAGGGGGTTGAACAAAGCTCCAAATATAAATCAAATGTGTTATAGACTGTGACTCACTTCAGAGCATTTGGGACATAGTAAGAATACTCAGAAATATTTTTCACACCTTCGGTTTACTTTTTAAAATTATTGTTATTATTGTGAAAAATATCAATTTTCAACCTCCTTAAAGAATAACCTCATAAAAATGTAAAGACTCAACAATCTAGTTAATGCAGCTTAATTTTTGTTAATGTCTATTCTGGGTGATGGATTTCTTAAAATGAAATAGCAACTTCCTTCTTTAGGTAGTAAAGAGAAAGTATTTTCCTGAAACTTCTTAACCAACTCCTAACAAATTATTATTTTTTAAACCTGTTACGAAACATCTATTTTCTTCCCTTGATGTAACAATTAATCTGAATGGTTTAAATGAAAAATGAAAGGAAGTGAAATTTGCACGATTAAATGTTTTGCTTATGCATTTTGTTTAATATATAATAATTCTACATGTGTATGAACTCTAGCATATTTGCAACCTTGTATATATATGCTCATGTTAATGTTACAGGAATTATAAGTGAAACAGCTTAATAGTAAATGAATCCCATGGGAGAATTGATTTCTGATGTGGAATTTGATCATTATACTCTAAAGTAATTATTTGTGGTATTAACTGTTTAAAAAAGGATTAAAAATAAATAAATAAATTACATAATATCAAATAAATATGACATGTAGCACTATCCCGTGTTTATTTAGAGCAAAGTCTAATGAAGCTCAGTAAGACTTAGACTGCAAAATGTTTGCCTGGAATTTGGATATTTTCACTTTAGGAGGAAATAAATATGTAGAAATAATGGAATGTTTTACTTAATGCCACCAGAGAGTGTATGATCTTTCTCTTTAAAATTTAGACCATATTGACTGATGACATAGATTAAACAGTGCCATTTTTTTTAAAAAAAATGATAGTTTTTACTTGTTGGATATTTGGAATTAGGTCCAACAATCTTGCAACAAATGGCAGCTGCAGTAATTTATATTCCACCACAACCAATTAGTATACCAACATATTATGATAGAAACAAAGAAATAATATATGTTGGTGCACATATTGCTACTGATTCAAGTAAGTCACATATGCCCTGTTTTAATATCAGTACATACAATATGTCAATAGTTAGTTAGATTAACTTAGAGTTAGCCTATAGTATTTGTTGCAGAAAGTGCTTTTTGTAAATTCCGTGCCTTCCATAAACAGTGGTTTCTTTAGCAATGGAACTGTTTAAATATATAATTAGAGTGCAAATAAATATGGGGAAAGATGTCTTATTGGGATTTGACACGGTCACTTTATCTTCTACACTGAAAACGGAGAGAGGACATGTAAATGCTTAAGTTTTACTCCAATTATGCCCACATTTCTTTCAAGATAATTTACAGAGAGGGTCGAAAAAGTAGCAGACATGCCCATGTGATAGAGCAGCAGTTTAATCACATGGCTATACTAGTCATCTTAACTTTTTAATCTTCCTCTCTGGGTTCCCCTTTGTTAATCTTTTTATGTTCAATATGTAAATGGTTATGTAAATGTACATGCTCACATGACATATTGGATTTCTGTGTTGAGAATACAGCAGAAAGAAGCTCAGCTGAAGCCATTTCCAGACCTTTCTGGTGAATGTGCAAAAGGGTCCAAGACAACCAGTTGACAGGGAAATTGGGGCAAAATTTATCTATGTCACATCCTCATATTCTTTGCTACTTTTCAGAGAGATGCCCATATAGATCTTACATACAAATTGCCAAACATTACTGCTGTAAATTGCTCTCTGATTGGGCGATGTACTCTAGTGAAACAGTTAGAGATGCACCCAAGTGTAGTGAATTACTTTTTCAGATTTATTAACATTTGAAATTTTAGCCTTAGAATGCCATGCAAATTTGTATTCGGTTCAAAACAAAGAGCTCATTTTCAAGTGTTTAGAACAATGATAAATTCTCTTCCATGAGGAACTTGACTCACTCTAATTTTCTTGACAACAATACAACAATGATTTGCCATTATCTTTTTTCCTTTTTTAACTTTTTTATTTTATTTTTACTTTTATTTTTATTCCTTCCTTCCTCTTTACTTTTTCTAAATAATACTCAGTTTTTAACCTGTTCTAGAGGTGATAATGACTCTGGCATTTCACTGTTATGCTTTTTCAATCTTTTCTTTCCTATCTATACTACTAATAGGTCATGCGATGCAGTTGCCAGCTTTGGGGAGAGAGAATAGCAGAATATCAGTGAAAAAAACTGACTGGGCAACGGTCTGTGGCTCTTTTCCTGCATCAGCTTGGGATATCAAATAGATTACTCTTGCATCAAGCTTCCTCCTGCCTTTCTGTTAATCCCTTAATTGCCAAGCATAATAAGGAAGCATGATTCACACAGATTTTCTTCAATGGAAGTTTAATGCCAAGGATTAGGACTTCGAGTGCAGAATTTTGAGAACTAGATAGGCCCCCACCCCAACAGTGATCTTATATCTGAGTTCATTGATTAAACAATTTCTTACTGAAGTTTTTTTCTTTATTCCAAGACTTTTTGCCTGATGAATTAAATATCTATATGTTAAATAAATATTAGATAAACTTAAAATGAGATCATGCATCTGCTGATAGTTTAGAGACATTCCTTTTTCTTTCTCAGCCTCAGCTCAATCATTTATACCTCCAAAGTCAGAGGTTGGGAACTCTTACAGATTTTGTTTCCCATGAGACTTCAAATAGATGGTGTTAGAATAAAGGGGACTATACACTGCAAACAGAAGAGTGAAAATTATTCTTGACAAGGAACAATTCTGTCCTGGTAAAAGTAATAAAAAACATGGTCATGGAATAACACAATAAAGAAAAAAGTCAAAACATGCTACTTTGTTATGATCACATTTAAACTTGCGTATAAGGTGATTTAGGTACAGCCTCACAATTAAGTAGCAGCAAAAATGTCCACTGTGAGAAATGGACCTATAAACAGACAGGTATATTTAGTGTGATTTAGACTTAAACAACACATTTACCAAAGTCAGTTGAAATGCTAGCAGGCTTATATGCAACATAAACAAAACTTATTTCAATCTCCTTCTTGTTTTTTCTGTTGTTACTCAGAAGCTACAACTTGTTTGATTAATTTATGGTTCAAGTTATTGTGAGAAAACAGAAAATGTGTTAATTATCTAACCTGAGATGGTTATATATTTTTATGGCTCTCTCAATATTAAGAATATATTGGATTTTTCTTTTAAAGGTCTTGCAGCACTTTAAAGACTAATGTTTTTATTAGAGTATAAGCTTTTATGGCTTCTAAACCACTTCATCAGTAGCATCTACTATTCTCATTTGACAGATTTATACATACAGAGAAAATGTTAGCTAATGCTGGTTGCTTTATGGCAAAGTGTGGCATCTCTGCTTTGTAAATTGTTTACTGTAGGCACTGTTAGCCATTTTTAGGTAACCTCCAATTCAGGGGGAAAACTGTAGTGCCTGGAGACCAAGCATGCCTGTCATTTTATTCAATGCATTTTTTTTTTTTTTGGTGCTTGGGGAAGGGAGCATAAACAAAAAATTGTGAAGAATGATGATATTCCACTACGTAAACTAAGATGACTTTTTTATTCTTGGAAATAAATATAAATTGGATTTAGAAATGTCAGTAAATAATTCAGTCCAAATTGTTTACCAAAGGAAAACAACTTTCTAATACAACTCAACTAGTTTGCAGAGAAAAACAAAACAGAAGAGGGAATGATTATTGTGTGTTGGTCATCCTATCTTGGGATGAAATAGATTGGTGATTAAAATTTCTAGAGCAGGGGTCCCCAACCCCCGATCCATGGACTGGCAGTGGCATGCCAGAAACTGGTTCATGCAAATAAGCGAAGCCCCATCCACGGGATGCAAGCAGCATGCAAAACCACACCCTTTCCGGTTCACAGAAAAACCTCTCTCTCAGTCCCTGGTGCCCAAAAGGTTGGGGATGACTGGGTATAGAATCCATAAAATCATAAAATTGTGGAGTGGAAATAATAATAAGAATCATCTAGTCCAACCCAATGCCATATGCAGGGAAACCAGGTAATGTATCCTTGAAAAATAATTGTCTGGTTTCTTCTTAAAAACCTCTAAGGATTGAAAACCACAACTTTGGCTGACAGATAAGGTTTCACATTGAACAGATCTTGAGTATAATTCATTCAACTTAGATATCAACCAACTCTGGGCGATTCATAATAAAATAATCTTACTGCATTCCATATTTCTGGAGATAGTTTCTGTAGTAATAGAAAATAATTTCTGATCATCTTCCTTCTAGCCACCAGTCATGATATCATCTAGACCTTCAGATTGAATATGCCCATTTCTTCACTCTTTCCTCAGAGAGCATATCCTTCAAGTTCCAGAATCATCTTTGTCACCTTATTATGAACCTCTTTTAACACATCAATATCCTTTTGGAAATGGGATGGCAATAACTCCTAGTGTATTCTCGCCGTAGCAAATAAAGAAGAATAATTATTTCCTGTGCCATTTGATAAAATGCTTCTGCAATGGCTTTTCTAGCAGCTGTCTCATTCAGCTTATTGTCAATGACCACACTCAAGTACTTCTCTAATTTGAGAATAATTTCTTTTCTATACAGACAGGAGCTAAAAGAAGTGTCTCTGTCAGCTAAATCTATTTTGAAGTTATTGATTTTATGATGAGAAAGGAAGGGTGTGAAACAATGTTTCTTTTGCTGCTTTGATTTCAGTTTTGTTGCTTGGTGTAGTACTAACTTTTTTTCTTTATGAAGTAACGCTACAAAATTTTATTTGCTGTGTCTGTCCTGCTTTTGGTGTGTGCATTAAAATTCCTTTATATATTTTTAAATCTTTAAATTAATGTTGAAGTTTAATGTTAGGAAGATATGTGCAATAAAAATTAAAATAAAGTATTGGATAAATAAACCATATCATCATTAAGCATCTCTTTATTTTTATCCCAAATTTTTTCCAAGAACTGTGGAGTAGTTTATAAAATCCTTGTTCTTGCTCATCAATTGTCCTTGCAACAATTCTGCATGGTTTTGGGTGACTTAAAGAGAATGACTAACTCTAATCACCCAGAGTCACTGGGAGTCAGATGGCATGTAAATGAAATAAAAGGTAAAGTCCCTGTCAGTCAAGTCCGATTTTAGGGCATGGTGCTTATCTCCATTTCTTGGCTGAGGTACTCAGCACTGTACATAGAATACTGTTGTCTTCCCACCTAAGTGGTACCTATTAATCTATTTGCATTTGCATGCTTTTAAACTGCTAGGTGAGCAGGACCTGGGGCAAGTAATGGGAGCTCAACTGTTGCACAGAGATTGGATCTCAAGCTTTCAAAATGCTAGGTGGGCAGGACCTGGGGCAAGTAACTGGAGCTCATCTGTGGCACAGAGCTTGGGCATCAAACCTGGGCTGTCAGCTCTTAAGCTGACAAAGCTCAGCATCTTTAATCACTGAGCCATTATTGTAAAAGTATTTAGTGAATGACAGAATAGGAATTTAAAGGTTTTAATCTAGGGAGTCTCTATCATGAATGACTATTGTCATTCCCTTAGACCATAGGTTGGCAACCTGTGACTTCGGAGCCGCATGCGGCTCTTTGAGCCTTCTCCTGCGGTTCCCAGCCTCCTCTGCCATTTGCAGAGAGAGAGACACAGAGAGAGGCACTTGCGCTTCCCTGCTTCCCTTCTCTCTCTCTCTCTCTCTCTCTCTCTCTCTCTCTCTCTCTCTCTCTCTCTCTCTCTCTCTCTCTCTCTCTCTCTCTCTCTCTCTCTCTCTCTGTGTGTGTGTGTAAAACATAAAGTGGCCTCACCCTGTTCCAATGAGTCGACAAGCTTATTGGGCAGAGCTCCTCCCTTTGCTGTGTCTCTGCAGGAAGCAGGAAGGGCAGGAGAGAGCAACCCAATAATGTGTGTCAACTTGTTGCAGAACAGCCTGAAGCCAGCTTGCCAGGTGAGCAGAAGATCAGAGAGAGGGGTAGAGGGGGAGGGAGAGAGAGAGGGAGAGGAGAGAGAAAGAGAAAGAGAGGGAGGGAGGGAGAGGGAGAGAAAGAAGGAGAGGAAAGAGAGAGAGAGAAAGAGAGGGAGAGGAAAGAGAGAAAGAAAGAGAAAGGGAGAGATAGAGAAAGAGGGAGAGGAAAGAGAAAGAGGGAGAGGAAAGAAAGGGGGAGAAGAAAGAGAGAGAGGGAGAGAGAGAGGAAGGAGAGAAAGAAAGAGAGGAAATAGAGAAAGAGAGAGAGAAAAAAAGAGAGAGAAAGAGGGGGAGAAGTGCAAGTGCCTCTCTCTTTCACTCTATTTCTCTCTCTCTCTCTCTCTCTCTCTCTCTCTCTCTCTCACACACACACACACACACACACACACACACACACACACACACACACACTGAGTGGGGGAAGAGGACTGGCAGACCAAGGGCAGAAAGAGGGAGGGAGAGGGAGACAGAGAGATATCTAAAATGAAGATAACACTGCATAGATCCTTTTTATTATTATTATATATATATATATATATATATATATATATATATATATATATATATATATATATATATATATATATATATATATATATATATATATATATATATATACATACATACATACATACATACATACATACATACATACATACATACATACACACACACAGAGAGAGAGAAACATCTATAATAAAGGTAAAAAAGGATCTATGCAGTGTTATCTTCATTTTAGATATCAAAAGGGTTTTGCGGCTTCCAGTGTTTTGTTTTCGGTGGGAAACAGGTCCAAGTGGAGTGTTTTGAGTGTTTTGGGTTGCCTACCTCTGCCTTAGAGAAACACTGAAAGAAATAAAGGATAGTCAGAGTTATTCACCAGCAGAGGAAAAATAGATTTGATACAATAGCCTGTCGTCCATGAGCTTCTGATATACCCATGGAAAGATCTGGATAAATAGTTCCACCAGTTGCAGAGAAATCCATCATGGACATTGCCAGAATTTGATGTGGCAATCCATAAGATTTGAAGCCCTTTGTGTCCTCCAAAAGATAGAGGATGGGGGGGGTGTCTTGCCTATATCACTCTCAAACTGGTGTGGCTTATAATTAATTTTAGTGGGAAAAAATTATGAGAAAAGAAGATCTGATGGACTGAAAAGTGGGATCTCTTTTTTTCTGTAACTCCTGGTTTGGCAATATAATTGTTCCCTTTGCATTTATAGTCTTTTCTGTATTTGTCATTTGTGTGAATCCAACTATCCCTGCCTATGATTATCACTATCAAAATTCATAGTAAAAAACAACTTTTTACCATGGATGCTGATCTTTATATGTATTACAGATAGACATACTTTTTTTAAACCTACTCAAAATACTTGTATAAATACAGGTACATATGTACATGTGCATATTCTTTCTTTGAAAAAAAATATAGACTGGAGTCACACTAAAAAAAAGGGATATAATTTTTGTTGTTAAAACCAATTCCATGGAAATCTTTCAAAGAGAATTCCAGAGATGTAGGATATTTCTGCTTTAAAGTTTTCTCTGTATTTGATGTTTTATTGAGCATTTATGAATTTTCTATTTGCAAAGCTATGTAGTGTGCTGACTATGGATGCTTTTTATAAATCAAGAAATGGATTTGTTGGCAAGATTTTGCAACTATCAGTTATGTATATTATATATATTGATGACTCATTGATACATAAAAACTCCTTAATTTTTTCCAAGTCATAAACATTAGCGGCCTATTTGTCATGAGACAAAGTTTATTTGACACTTTGTCTAAAAGTTAATAGCCATAATGAGACATTCACTTTGTAGCAATAAATATTTAAATGGATATTTTTCCCATTTTAATTTCCCACAATGAATTTCCATTTCAATTAAATGCCCTGATTAATTCCCTGATCGATCAATCATTAGTGCTTTTCTCTTATTAAAAATAATCAGGGTTTTCTTATTAACAATCTTCTGAGGTACAGTTTGTCACAATAAAGAGATTTCAAAGGCACACCGCATGTATGTACATAGACAGCTCAAGGATTAGATGCAATAAGTAGCTGGATTAGGAATATCTGCACCAACACTGTGCAAAGGTTTCATGGGTTGCTTTGATTCTATGAAGCTTTGATCAAATTACCCTTACAAGATATTTTGCAAATACAATATGAGTTCAGGTTTACAATAACAAATACTTTGAAGCATTATGTACCATTTTGAAGAGCTTCATAGATTCATTTTTCTATTGTTTTTGGAATTATTACAAAGTACAAGTACAAATACAACTTCATTATCATCTACAGAGAAAACTAAAATCTTAATGGTATGCTTTTTTCATATTGTTAAACTCTGCTTATTATAGTTGGGGATGGCAAGATAACATAATATATCTTAGGGTTTCATTCACTTACTTAAGTCTCTGTTCTTTTCATCTGGCCAGCCTCAAGCCCTCTTTTGCTCTTTCTTCTAGAAATGGAATGTTCCACTTGTGTGATAGGCCTGGCAACATGACTTATTTCCTAGCTGTGAGCATGAGCTTAAGACTGAGTATTTTAGTAGGTCTTCCTGTGTTGATCAGGATTCTGATAACTGTGATGTTTGGTCTAGAGATTCTTATGTGCTTTTCATTTCTTAACCATTTTTAAGGACTATTAGATCAAACTATTAATCTTTATTAAACAAAAAGAGGCTCTCTCTAGCTACAGCTTATTATTCCTTTTTGAAGATCTGTACTATTTTGGGATTTCTTCTTATTAAACAACAAGGAAGAAGGAAGCTAAGACAAGTTAAAATAAGGAAGTGTGCATTATCACTAAAAAAATTGATGAGGAAATGTAAGGACATAAAGTTGCATTTTTGTTTATTATTTTTAGTATTTTGTAGCTTGGTTTACTTTGTTTTGGTGGCTAAAACTAAAACTTTCTGATTTTTATGATTCCTGATTGGTCTGCAATTCTTAAGCAACTTACAAAAAAGCTATTCTTTGATTAAAGAGGGAGTTAAGAAAATGGAGGAGCAAATAATTAGAGATGTATTTGAAAAATCTTTAAATAAAATATATCACTTTATAGATCAACTATGCTCCAAGGACGTTAAAAAGAGACTACACAAACTACTTCAGAGATGCAAATATGTTTAGAAAATCACCAAACCACTGAGGCAATTTCACAAGTAGCTGACAATGCAGAGGAATGAAATGTAATTTTGGAGTATAAAGCTGACATCTATTTTTATTATGATGGCTTAAATAGAAGACTCCCAACATAATTGAAAAAAGAGCTCCAAGAAATTTTGCTTTTAAAAGGACAAGTTTAGAGTTTTTCCTCATGGATATTAACAAGATTGAGAAATCCTTGAGAAAAAGAGAAGCTTATAACTATGTGACAAACATTCCAGAGAAGGAAAATATTTTATTTCATGAAATAAAATAATGCTTAAGTAATTCCTAAAATATGTAAAATATTATTGAAAGTATATTTGAAAATATGTTAAGAGTTAACAAGATGTATTAGCTTACCAAAAAAAGAAAAAAATATTCTATGAGGTTAACTTGGAGGGAGTGCTCTAAATTTAATGAGTTAATTGGAGTTAGTTGGAATTTTATCGGTCTGAAAGTGAATTCAAAAGTATGTTTGCTAAGAGGAAGTTTTAAAAATGATGCATTAGAATGTTTAAATTTTAGAAATGTTTTAAAGAAAAGCTTAGTGGATGAAAAAATATTTTCCCTTTAAGGTTAAAGAATCTGAAAGAATATAACGAATTTTGTTAATATAAATGGAAATAGTTTATAAAGATTAAGTGCAAACAGAAATACATATTATTTCAACAGCAAGGAAGAGAAAGCAGTAATGATTAAATTGGAGAGTATTGAATATATTTATGTTTTTTATTGGATATCATTTCTGGATTTTGAGCTTGTGATGAAATTTTAACTTTGGTTTTGCCAATTAGATAGATTTGTTGTTATAGAAAGGGCTAGTTATATACTAATGTGTAAAAGTAAAAAGTTGAGGTTGTAATGTTATCTTATATTGTGCTAAAAAGAGTATGCCTTTTTGTTTCTCCCCTTGGACCTCATATCTTCTTTCTCCCTTTCTTTTTTCTTCCCTTAATCTCCTATTTTTATTTTTATTTGTATTTTATGCATTGATAAAACAATAAAAGTTATTATCATGAAGCCTTATGGGAAGACCCATCTTTGTCCAGCACTGAATAAATATGTTGTCTAGACTCTAGAGAGCAACCTGGACTTTTGTTTTTGTTTGCACTGAGCCACATCTGGTTTCCTGCTCAATACCTGAATCAGACTTTATATGAAACTCTACCTGAATGAGGCAGGTTTCACTCTCATTCAATAGTGAGTGAATGAGAGTAGCTTAACACAAATAGTTGCTAAATGTTTATCTTTTTTATAATAATGGGTCATCAAAACAATGCATACCACTTTCGTAAGGCCAACATCTCTTTTTGGTATAGCTCTCAGAGACCTTTCATTGTATTGTCACCAAAACACAACTGTGTCTTTCCTTTGATGAGAGGGTCATTTCCAAGAGGGCCCATGTGTGTCAACCAGTAATGTTAACTCTTTGGCATCCTTCAAAAATCTGTAAAATCCTTCAATATTCGGTGTTAAGATTCAACTAAACTATTAAATGGCAAATCAATGAACCTTCTTCCAAGTTATGCACAAAAGCAGCTAAGCCAACATGCCCAGCCCAAATGGCATCCCATCAAACCAGTGATTTAAAAAACCCTTCACCAACTATGCCAACCATGTTGGCATTCCAGAAAAGTGAGGAATAAGAGGTGGGAAAGAACTCTGTCCCATAATAGAAAGTAAATAATTATTCTTCAGTATCCTGCCAAGTCTGACAAAACCACAGAAAAGTAAGAAATTGGGGTTGGTTTGTTTTGGAAATAGGATGCTTTCTGCAATGGTTTAATTCCTAGGCTTTTTACTGAAAAATGTGGAGGCTACCGTGATGTCCTTTCCTCATTCTTGGAAGAGAATAATTCAAACATTTATCATGGTGATTTCCTTGATTTCCAGTTGAAATTTGACTAGTTAGGTCAAAAAAGTGCTGTACCAATTCTGCTCCTTATATCCCATTTTCTATGGAATAAGAGGAGCTGCAAGTATTAAGATGCTTTCTTGTTATAGCAATTTCTTTTTATATCCATTTGGATTATCAGACAAAATATTGTCTCTGGGCAATACAAAATATTTGATTTATTGATCTTACAAAACCCAGGAAGGACTACTTTGGGCAGAGTAATTTTTAATGAAATAATAACATCTGCTGATTTAACCAGTTGTATGATTTCAAGACTGGAAAAAAAATAACTGATAAAGCATTCTGAAAAGGCTTTTGAAGTTGCATCACAAAAATGCAAAACAAATTAATGTATCAGCAATTGAAACCTTCTCCTGGCATCCTTAGAAACTGTCATTCATATTATTAAGCAAATTATTCATTGAAAAATTAGTAGGTTATGCTTCAATAATCCTCTGAGTTCATTAATCAGAGACTAATACAAGGAGCTAAACCTACCAACCAAAGGTATTTAATTGAAGAATAAGCCACTGTAACTATCTTACCAGTACTGTGCCTTATTAAATACACATACATTCAAGATCTGAAAATAACTTGGGACAATAGCCCGATAAACATTGGAATACAATGGACTTTGGAGTAAATAATATCTGAAAGCAAATGAATTGTAGAAAAATATCTGATCATTTCAATGAAAGGAACCAGTATGAAAGCAAGTTAAGATACAAAGTTGGAATGAAACTCTTATTATTGAGCTATGACCTAAAGAATATTTGGCATGACAGTCTAATAAGTCTAATAAGAAAGATGGACTTCATCCCAAGCACTGATTAGCCTAACCAATAAAAGTAACATCTTAGAATCTGATGTAAGTCATACCCCTCTTTCCCATCTAATGCTTCAAAAGCAAGATATTGCCTCTTGCCAGGCACCATAAATTGTTGATTAAGTTAATTAATAAACTGATTTGGTTTGACACCACCTGACTCCATAGCAATTTTGTGCACCTCATAATACGACATACAGAATAAAATCAAGACAAAATCAAAGCAAACATCCAGAAAAACCAAGCTAGAAAAGAAGGAAAATAACAAGATAGCAAATTCAGCAGACAGCATACCTCATCAGCATTTTTGGAGTCCCTATCCCAAGGCTTGGAAAAACAACTCAAATAATTCTCAAGCAAATTGACTATTTGCTAGTAACGTTTATAAAGGAAATAAAACTCTCACAATTATATTCCTAAATTCATAGCAGTCCACTGCTTCCATTTAAACATGTTATATTTAATAATAATAATAATAATAATAACTTTATTGTCATTTACATGACATCCAAAGACCAGGTCCCACACATAATCCCCAAACACACTCCCACCCACCACAATTCCCCACCCCCAAACCATCCAGCATCCACCCAACAGACCAAGTAGTACTATCCAACAGTTCACTGATGGTGGCCCTTTAGTTCATTATTAAGTGCAATTATAGCTCTGGGATAAAAGCTATTCAGAAAACGGGTGGTCTGAGTTTTAAATGTGGGAAGAATCTCTGAGAATGTTACGCAACTTCCTCAAACAACGAGATTCGAAGATGTTGTCCAGGGCTGGTAGCTGGAATCCAATAATATTCTGGGCAATTTTAATAATTCTCTGTAGAGCTTTTTTGTCCACTACAGAGCTATTCCCATAACATGCAAGAATGCCGTATGTCAGGACACTCTCAATGGTGCTGTGATAGTAGGACAGAAGTAGAAGTCGAGATAGATTTATCTTCCTGAGCATTCTCAAGAAGTACATCCTCTTCTGTACCTTCTTCACAAGCATATTAACGTTTATAGACCATGAGAGGTCCTCCGAGATATAAGTGACCAAAAATTTAAAACTACTCACCCTCTCCACCTCCACACCATTTATGTTCAATGGTAGATGCACATTTCTCTTCCTCCTAAAGTCGATTATAAGTTCTTTAGTTTTTGTGGTGTTAAGTGTAAGATTATTTTCATTACATCACAATGTCAGCCCTTGTACCTCCTTCCTGTAAGCAGACTCATTGTTCTTATTAATGAGCCCCACCACTGTTGTATCATCCGCAAATTTAATAATTACGTTGGTGTTATACAGTGGGGTGCAGTCATGCGTATACAAGGAATAAAGGAAAGGGCTTAACAGACAACCCGGAGGGGGGGGGCTCCTGTGTTTAATACCAGAGTAGAGAAATGGTGAGATCCCATCCTTACTGACTGTGGCCTTCCTGTCAGAAAATCCCTTATCCACAAACAAATCCTCTGATTTATTCCCAAATTGGACATTTTAAAGAACAGCCTATTGGGTAAAATGGTGTTAAAAGCAGAGCTATAATCCACAAACAACAACCTTGCATATGTCCAGGTATTTCCCTATTATTGTATCTTATATCAAGACTATATATGTGTATGTGTGTATGAGAGAGACTTAATATTATTGAACATCATTTGGTTCTCATCTTCTGGAACTGCTGATATCTGTTTAACTTTTGTTTCACTAGTCATTAAATAGCATACAGTATGTAGAAAGTACTGCATATCTTCCTTATTGTTGTAAAATTGCTCAAACTTTATTTACCTTTGTTCAATTATATAGTACCCTGCTCTTATATATTTAATATATTTGCCTGAGGAAATAGTGCTTAGCATTATACTATGATAATTGATTTAGAGATTATGACAGTTTGACAAATTTACAGTCACAATCTCTTTGAGCCAACTGCTCTTTGATTTTTTTCAGGACTCACATTTCTAACATGTAACACCTTCAGACAGAATTCCATAAGAGTCGGTGTTATTTGTTAAATCTGTTCTATGTTAGAACTGCTATACATCTTTAGATTACACTTGGCCTTCTGCATGACACATGTGGCTGAATGAAATTCCCCAAAGTTTTTAAAAGGAAAGTGCACCTCATTTGATATGATTTCTGGCTCTTGCCTGAGGATATACTTTGTCTAACATTTCTCAGAGACAACTCCCTTGGCCATAAAAACTATTGATGAATATACTGATAGTGTGGTGTTGAGAATCTCCTAGAATTTGGCAAAACCCAGTAATGTGAAAAATGCTGAAAATTAACTTATCTAAAGTATTTATGGAATGCTATTCTTAAGATAAAACTATACTGTAGATCATATAACTTTATATACAACTGAACCCATACGGCAGTGGTCTTAGGTTAACTCTTCCCCACCTTTACAACTTCTCTGGACACTTATCAGATCTTTTTTTAGATGCAAAGGAAGAAGAAAAAGTAGACCTCCATGTTGAATGGAATCCATGCTGATTCACAATATTTGAATCAGTATGTATACTGAATCATAATATCATGTATTCTCTGGCAAACTATACAATTTCTGTTGGGTTATTCTGTTGTTTTTCTGTGTGAAAGATTTTTTTTAATACAAGCAAAATTATTAAATTTGGAACCTATCTTTAGTGTCATTCAACATTTGTGTAGCTATTGTTTTTTTCAGACCATTACAAGTTATCCAGACCTTGCTCATCAGTAGTATATTATGAATGCAGAAAGCTTGGCAAGGGATTGATGGGATAAATTAAAAAAACAAACTAATTGAAAAATTGAAAAATCCAAGAAGACAGCAAAAATCAATATAAAAATAGAAATGCAGTGCCATAAACAGATGTGATTTATTATATAAATGTCATATAAAATGCCAAATGTCAAATAAAAATCCTAATACATGATGGTTATCATATATTCTGAAAACACTATGTCATAATAATTACAAAATGTTTTTGTAAAGCATAAAAAGAAGGATCAAACTCTTTGCAGGATCTACCCAGCCCTTTGCAATTAAACAAAGATATTCATACTATGGGGAAATAATGTTTTAACTCTCCTATGTTATTTTGACATACAAGTAGATCTTTATTTTGTTTTTAAAAACTGCAACAGTCAAACGATATTGGGGTTGCTTTTTGTTGTCAGTTTTTGTTTTTGTTTTTTGCTAAACTAGTTCATAAAATATAATTTTGTAGAAATGTAATTTCTATTACATCTCTGCTGGCTTAGCAAATGATTTTTTTAAAAAAAATGGAGAAAAGAATTATACAGATAGTGCTCAGCTTATGACTACAATTAAGCCCAAAATTTCCATTGCTAATCAAAAGAGTTATTATGTGAACTCTGCCTCCTTTTATGACCTTGCTTGCCATAGTTGTTAGATGAATCAGTGCAGTTGTTCAGTTAGTATCAGAATTGTTAAGAGAATCTGGCTTCCCCATTAACTATGCTTCTCAGAAAATCACAAAAGATGACTACTTGACCCAGGATATTGTAACTGTCATAAATACATGCCAGTTTCCAAGTGTCCAAATTTTGATCACTTGACTGTGGGGATGCTATAATGGTTATAAGCATGAAAATAATCATAAGTCACTTTGTTCAGTGCCATTCATCACTAAATAAATGGTTGAAATCAAGGACTTCCTGTAATTCTAAAAAAAAGACTGCTCAATTATTCTGATTCATTTCTATGAATTCTTTTTGAAGTTAAAAAGCAGGTCTAGTATTGCCTACTAAGTTTTAAGGCTAACAAAGATATTATTTCATTAAAAACTGTAGCATCATCCTGTCAACGAAACAATGTCATCTGGCAGGCCCTAGGGGGAGGGCTTTCTCTGTTGCGGCGCCCACCCTCTGGAACCAACTACCTCCTGAAGTCCGCGTTTCTCCGACCCTCCTGGCCTTCCGAAAGAATTTAAAAACCTACCTCTGCCGGCAGGCCTGGGGATGATTGTTGATTGTGGTGTGATTGATGAGTATGTATGGGGTTTGTATTTTTAATGTTGTTCGGATTTGTTGCAATTGTTTTTATATATATGTTGTGAGCCGCTCCGAGTCTTCGGAGAGGAGTGGCATACAAATCCGAATAAATAAAATAAATAAATAAATTATTCTGTTACCTTTATTTCAAAAGACAATGACGGAGTGGTTGCTGATGATACCAAAACTTGTTTGTGCTTGAATGATGTGTGTATTGAATTTTACTATGCAATTTGTGTAGTGCAATATTGCAAGGGACACACTACAGAATCATAATCAATAAACATATTGAGATTAGGTCAACTGGCCAAGCTGGATACAAGCAGAAAGAAAGAAAGAAAGAAAGAAAGAAAGAAAGAAAGAAAGAAAGAAAGAAAGAAAGAAAGAAAGAAAGAAAGAAAGAAAGAAAGAAAGAAAATAGAGTACACTTAGAAAGGATTGTTTGGTTCAAGAATATTTTGCGATCTTCTACAGAAAGCCACAATGTTTTCAGTCTATAATCTTTACACTATTTCTGTAAATTTATTACAAATATTAGATCAAAATTATTTGGCATAGATAAGAATCAACCAATAAAGACATTCATGCTTGACCCAATAAACTGTTATGCATGGGACACATTCTTAGAAATGTATTAATTTTATAAATTTTCCTTAAAATAGAGATTGAGACTGAAAATCACAGCTTTAGATTCTAGTAATTTCGGACTGGTGGTTTGCCATCGCGGTGCCTGCGGACATAGGAAGGCGAGCTCCACCTTCCGTGTCCAAATTTGTTCTGCTGGGGGACCCTGGAATGGGTTGAAAGTTGCCCTGTAGGGACGATGATCAGGGGAGGAACCCTTGTTTGATCACAGGAAGGTGGTGGCCCTTCTGTTTGTTCCGGCGAAGCCCAAACCGGCAGGGGAAAGACCAGCCATACCAATATGGCTTGTCACTAAGCTGCTGACAGCCGAAGTCAAAATTACCACCAAGCAACTTTAAAGCAACGTGGATGAAACTGAGTGAGACCTGATCCTCTCTTTAAGACTTTAACTATTTTTTCCTGTAAAAGCTGCCCAAAGTATTTTTCTCTCTGTGAGGAGAGAGGGAAGGGAATTCTTACCTCACCTCTAAGAAAAGCGGTGACTAACTACCCAGGGGAAACAGAGGAACTATAAGAACAATTTTAATCTA
Source organism: Bothrops alternatus (assembly GCA_034064705.1). Taxonomy (NCBI): domain Eukaryota; kingdom Metazoa; phylum Chordata; class Lepidosauria; order Squamata; family Viperidae; genus Bothrops; species Bothrops alternatus. The sequence continues at coordinate 898,876 of JARGCV010000058.1, read as the reverse complement.
ATTGGATGTATATGCTTTTGAAACTTGGGGACTAAAAGTGTTCCTTTTCTCATTGGAGACATTTGTTTTTATTTTTAAAAAAAAAATAAGACTTGAAAAACCACCATATAAATTTTGGATTTAAAAAGCTTAATATGGCATCGGTGACATCTTCTGGTGATGTATGGTATTACAATTTGTTATTGCTTAAAAGAGACTTGGCTTGAAGCCCAGACTAAATTTTCTTTGACCTTGACAGCTACTACCTGTGAAATACCCAGCTGCAAAGAAGGAACTTCTGAGCGGCATATCTAGCCTGCTGGAACTATGAATGTAAACTTCTACTGACTCTCAGAGCTATACTTGGGGAATTGCTTTCCTATTTCTTTACATGAGAAGCATATGTTATTATATAAGATGATGAAACACTTGGACTATAAACTTTTACTTGACAAATAATTTCTACTATAAAGACCACCTATAGCATGTGAAATAATGTCCCATATCGAGTTACAAAAGACAAAAAACTATTTTAATATTTGATTCTAAAGTCTGCAACTTAACATACTATTAAGAGAATATGGATGAAGACCAGGAAAAAATCATTTCCATGTTGAAATCAATACATGAAACCATCCATTCAGTTTGTGACAAAATAAGAAGCATAAAGGAACAAGATGCCAGCTTAAATATACAAACCCAGATCTTGACTACAACCAAAGAACTAACAATGCAGGAAAATTGGAACAACTAAACACCAAGACAGAGGGCCCAATTGATCAACAGACCTAGCCAATGGAAAAATCAGAAAAAGGAGTGACAACACTGAAACTAGAAAAAACTTCTTACAAAAATCAGAAGAAATTTGAGAAAAAGGAAGAAGAAGGCTGAATGGAAGATAAACCTATCAGGACAATTGTGGGAAATTGGAGTAATAGAGGGATGATCTAATGAATAAATACAAATGAACTCGTTCTTCCAAAAAAACTTCAATTAAATGGTCTTTCTTATTCCAAATAATATATATAATAATAGAGGGAGTACTATTTGATGATTCAAAGGCACTGAAATGGAAGGTTATCTGGCAAAGGAAGAAAGCCAGAGTAAGGCTGAAGAAAATAATGGCTTTGATTTATTAGAGGAGATATTATATTACTAATTAGAGGGTTGAATATGGTGGAAAATAGATAACCTTTAGAAAATAAAGTAACATTATAATTGAATAGCTAAGATGTGTAACAAGACTATTAGGCTTTCGTATGAAAAGGGAAAAAGAGAGAAGTTGAGATAAGGGAAATATTGATCACTTAACAGAAAATATTTGAAATCATAAATAACAGTATATTTTTGTTTTTTCTTTTTCTTTTTCTTTGAATATTGATGGAAAATTAATGTTATGTATAGGCTAAAATATTGATAAATGTAACAAGAATGTTTTTACTTAGTTGAAAATTAGAATTTTGTTTGCCCAATATGAGATATTTATGTAAATTACTGAATTATTGGTTAACCCAGAAACACCTATAATGGTTTTGACTTATTAGAGGGGATATAGTATTATTAATTAGATGGTTTAACATGGGGGGGAAAAGATAACTTTTAGAAAACAGAACAAGACGATAATCAAATAGATAAGATGTGTATTTAGAATATTAGACTTTGTTATGAAAAGGAAAAAGTTGAGATGAGAGAAACTTTGGTCACCTAAATATAAAACCCTTGGAAATGATAAATAACAAATGTTAATTTGAATATTGATGGGAAATTAAAGCTTGGGGAAAAAAAGCAATAACAGGACATTGATTGTATATAAGGATCGAATGCAAACGCAATTAAGATATGTATAAGCTAAACACTATTGATAATTGTAACAAAGATCTTTTTATTCAGTTGATAATAATAATAACTGTATTAGCTTAATATGAGATAGTAGATATTAAGGGAAAAAGAGAGGAAATATCTGATGTTGTAACATGAAGTTTATACTAAAGATTTATGTATGCGATTGAACTATTGATTAACCCAGTCATCATGTTGCTTTTTAAAATACTCAATTGTAAAATGAGAAAATTAATAAAATATTATATATAAAAAAGAATCTAGTAATTTCATTCCACTTATTCTCTATGCAGTGAAAAGCATCTGCTCTAGAGAGTCCCAACTGATTGGGACACAAATCACTTGGGACACAAGTCTTAAAGGTGAAGCAGCAGGAGGAGCCCCACTATCTGTACACTTGCAGAAATCTTCTGCAAGCATAGTCTTCTAAGTATACTTTGATAATTCATTTTGATCTGATATTCAAAAATAAGTTTAATGGCTCAAATATGATGTGATCAAATTTAGCACCATTGTCTGTCCATTTCATGAGCTTCACTTTCAAGGCATTTCTCATCAGCTTCCCATGTTTAACTAGTATGCACTCTGAAAACCAAAGTCAGTAAAAATAAAACCCACAGGAGACAGATCAGAACTATTCTTTTTTTTAAATGTTTTATTAGTTTTTACAAGTTTTTTACAAGAAGAAAAAAAAATAATAACTCAACTGAGAACAAACATATAACACTTACCAAACAATCAAAGTAGCTGCTCGGTACCCCCACCACCACCACATCCTCCTAACCCTACACTATCCCCCTCCTCTTACCATCTAACTACTTACTTTCTCCTTTCTCTACTTTAACTCCACCCACCTCTATCCCCTATCTCCTACCTCTCTCTCTCCCTCTTCCTACTTGCCTTTACCTTCACTCCTCCTTCCTCCTTCCATCCGATGTGGTGCCCGGAGGCCATCCGAACAACCCCTTAGCTATAGATACATAAACTCATATCAACCCCAAGTACAGTTGAGAAAACATAATATAGCAATTACAAACACCCTCCCACCTCCCCCCCCCGGCTTCCCAGAGTGAATACAGGGTAAGAACGCTAGAAACCACTAAACTACTTATTATATAACTATTTAACTATATACCAGATATAATTCCTTCAATTGATATTTCCTTTGTATATAATCTATCCATTTTTTCCAGTCCATCATAAATTTTTCATTTGAATGGTTCTTCAAATATGCGGAAATCTTATCCATTTCTGCCATATTTATAACTTTTAATGTCCATTCTTCAATAGATGGTAGTTCAGACATCTTCCAATATTGTCCCACCAATAGTCTTGCTGCAGTAATCAAGTTCAAAATCAACTTAGTCTCTATGGTGGTACAGTCTTTGATAATGCCCAGCAAGAATAACTGTGGTGAAAATTCAATACGCTTTTTCAATATATTTTGAAGAATCCACCATATTTTTATCCAAAAAGCCTTAATTTTTTTACAAGTCCACCAAATGTGAAAATAAGTAGCGTCCATCGAACTATTCTTTGATTACAAATTTAATGTCAGGTTTCCGATAGGCAAGACAAAACAAACCAGAATTCTTAGGCCTGAAATTTCCTCAAAGAACATGTTTATTGGTTACATAGTATTGGCACAGTCAAAAGTGAAACCAAGTCTGAAATCCCTTCAAAGAGAGACAATCTTACAAAGTTGAACTTCCCACCCCAATGCTATGCAATCAACTACATTCCCCAATAGAAGAGTTTGTACAGGCTTTCTAATCAGATGCTCATGCCCCCCCTCCATCTAACTGACAGAAATGACCTTGGTTCCTACGGGACAGTAAAATATTAGACTAGTAGAAATTTTCCATCCCCCCTCTAATTCTTGTGGCAACCTAGAACGAGCAAAATGGCTGCAGCCAGGTTCGTTGTAGCATTGACATTTATTGTACTGAGATTTTTGCAGTTCACAATGAGCTTGCCATGCCTCCATATCATCTGTCAGAAAGCCAATGGTTTTTTTCCATCGATGCTGCTGATAATGATAACACCACAATGGCTCTTTATGACACATTTATTCACAAAAGATTCTGGGACCATTCCCTGAATTTAATTCTATTTTCTCTCGGCTTTTACACCAATAATAATAGCACAGGGAGCCTTGAATATTTTCTGTCATGCTTGTTCTGGTTTTCTGAGTCTTATTTTATGATACCAGACCATTTATCATGTCTTTTGTATTTAGGATCAATTCAATTCAATGTGTAATAGATTTAAATTTTGTTTTATCATTGTTTCCTCTGTCTACCCTGCCCCTTTTATTATCACATCAGTGTTTTACTCTGAATTCAGAGTCTACTGCAAATTATGTATCATAACAACCCTATGAAAAGACCTGCCAATTTTTTGCAGATGGGTTTGCACAATAAAGCAACTGAGACTGGAATTTATATCCACTCTCACTCTTTTTCTAAATATTTTAATTGACTATGTTTACGTGCAATTAGGAAGCTAGCTTTCCTGTTAAAAATAAATAAAAAGACTTTGCCTTTTCTCCCTCTGGCTTAATCAACCATCAATTGCAAAGAAAAGGAGTTCAAAATGGAGGGAATGTGCTGACTTGCTCACACTGCAGAACCCAACAGTTTGCTATTTTACAGTATTGCAAAAGGCATACTGAATGCCCTAAATTAGCTGCTTATTATGAAAGTAATGCTACTTTGTGGGAAATGACACAAAATCCATCTTAGCTTCATATGTTGTGCTAAGAGATAAATCAGGCAGGTTTTGATGAGAAAGAAATGTTTTTTAATCTTTTAAAAAGGTCTAAGGACTATAGTGGTGGGGTGCAATGTAGGCTGGATTACATACTTCTAAGGTCAGTAAAATGAGGACCCAGATTATTGGGGGCAATATGCTGATTCTGTAAACCACTTAGAGAAAACTGTAACGCATTATGAAGTGGTATAAAAGTCTAAGTGCTATTGCTATTGCTGTTTAGTTGTGTTCAAGGAGATTGAATCATACTGTTCTGATAATAACTGAACGCTGGCAAAATAGAGTGGTTGTGGGGGGGTGAGCCTCAAGATATGGAGCCTTATCATTTTTAGTGGTCAGCTTGGTTTTATCTGCAAGTTTGATTAGTGTTCTTTCTATCCCCTCATTTAAATCATTTATGAAGATGTTAAAGAGTTTCAGGCCCAAGACCAAGCCTTGAGCTATCCCATTGCATGCTTTCCTCCATGTAGATGTACTTCCATTGAAGACAACCCGCTGATATGTTTGGCTAGCCAGTTATAGGTGGTGGTACTGTCTATCAGATGCCTTATTGAAGGCCAAATATATTATGCACACAGCATTTCATTATGCACCCAGTACTAATTAAAGGCAATATGGTTTGTCTGGTATGATCTGTTTTTAACAAACCCATGCTGACTTGTAATAATCATCTTGTTTCTAGGTGCTCACAAATCCTCCACTCGATCAATACATTTTCCATGTATTGACATCAAGCTGATTGACTTATAATTTCTTGGATCCATTTTTCCCCTTCGTGTAGATTGGAACTACATCAACTCTTTTCCAATCCTCTGGTGCTTCCCTGTGCTACATGAGCTTTGAAATATTACATTCAGTTGCTCCAAAATTACATCTGCCAGTTCCTTCAAAACCCTGGAATGTAAACCATCTAGCTCAGGTGATTTGTATTCATCCAGGGTAAATAGATAGTCTTTTACTAATTCCTTGCCTATTTTGACTTGTATACCTATTCTATCTCCCTCAGTGCTGCTTTTGATAGGTTGAGCTGTTTCTTCCTTTTGTGTAAAAACAGATGTAAAGAAGGAATTAAGCAATTCTGCTTTCTCTCTGCTGCCAGTTCTTGCTATCTGCTCCCTATTGTTTTCTTGACTTTCTTTTTGTTCCTTACATACTGAAAAAAAAACTTTTTTATTGCTTTTGACATTAGTTACTACTTTTAGCCCGTTCTGGGTCTCAGTTTTCCTGATTCCCTCCTTTAAGTTTCAGACTGTTAGTTAGTATTCTGCTTTAGTTAGGTGTACTTTTTTTCAATTTTTACATTTGACCTTTTAGTCCCTCAATTTGTCAAAGAGCTCTTTATGCAAGTATGCTGGTTTCATCTGATGTCTTTTGTATTTCTTTCTTTGTGGTAATTTTTTTGTTTGTTTGGGTCTTCATTATCTCATCTTTCAGAGTTTCCCAAGCAAACTGTTTTTCTAGAGCAGACTGGTCAGCTGTGAAAGATCAGGTCCACATGTTAAGGTCCAATTAAACTGATAAATTTCCCAAGCGTTTTGAACTTATATGGCAGGTCATCCACTCTATCTATAGGGGAAAACATAGTGGGACATTGGCTATATTTTAGTTAGTTTAGTTTCAATAGTCCTATACCCATAGGTGCACAATTTCAGTTCATAGGAAACTTTTTTATATCAGCACTCTGAAACTCCTATGGGGAAAACATTGAATCATGCTAAAGTTAGTGCTTTTCAGAAACTGGAGACAGTTATGAGATGTAAATATCTCACTGATTTGTAAAAAAAATATGGCTTGACTGCTTAGAAAAATATTTCATTGTGTCAGGTGCCCCATGTGTAGATTCAATTAAATTCATGTTATGGACAGGAATGTTCTCATCTAATGGTCAATACCTGCTAGATAAAAGTTAATGGAATTCAAGGGAGAAGGGTGTTGGGCATAACCCACTTGTGGCTACATAGAGATTCCAGGCTGATATTTCTTTTAACCCTATCCCTAGTTTATAATTTAACCCCATCCCTAGTTTCTTTCCTCCACTTGTTGGTCTTCTAGGTCTTTAATACAGGCACTCATAATCTATCATTGAGAACATCTTTTTGGAAATGCTGAGATGTTGAAGTTTTTGTGAGATTATCCTGAAACATTTTTATTTGTAATTGTTCTCAAAAAGGAAAGAATTTAAATTTGTGTATAAGAACAATAACTTCAACCCAGTGGTGGGATTTAAATATGTGTACAGCTGGTTCTCTGTGTGGATGCCACTTCTAGAAGTCCATTCTGGGCCTGGACAACAAAAAATTAGCTACTGGTTCTGCCGAAGTGGTGCGAACTGGCTGAATCCCACCACTGCTTCAACTATTGTGATACAATAAAACTCCATTCATCTGTTTACACTTTATATAGCCCCACCTCTCTCCTTAATATTACATTTGGAATGCACAGTTTATTCAATAAACTATTATTCTACTTTTGCTCTAGTATACTTACATGAAATTTTACAAATGTTCTCTCAAAAGACTCTAGACTCTAGAAAGAGTACAGAGAAGAGCAACAAAGATGATTATGGGACTGGAAGCTAAAGCATATAAGGAACGGCTGCTGAAATTGGGTATGTCTAATTTAATGAAGAGAAGGATGAGGGGGGACATGATAGCAGTGTTCCAATATCTCAGGGGCTGCCACAAAGAAGAGGGAGTCAAGCTATTTTCCAAAGCGCCTGAAGGCAGGACAAGAAGCAATGGGTGGAAAATGATCAAGGAGAGAAGCAACCTAGAACTAAGGAGAAACTTCCTGACAGTTAGAACAATTAACCAGTGGAACAACCTGCTTCCAGAAACGGTGAATGCTCCAATACTGGAAGTTTTAAAGAAGAGACTGGACAGCCATTTGTCCGAAATGGTATAGGGTTTCCTGCCTGAATAGGGGGTTGGACTAGATGATCTCCAAGGTCCCTTCCAACATTATTATTATTATTATTATTATTATTATTATTATTATTATTATTATTATTATTATTATTATGTGGCCAGTTATAACACATTATTATCAGAACATGAAAGAAGCATCAGATTGTAAGATTCTAAAATTAAATTTTATCAGAATTCATCTGGGTTCATGTGGTGTCCAGAGGCAGTGATAGAAGTAAATATTATCTCCGAATATAGTGTTTTGCTTCACACCATGCAATGTTCACATACACTTAAAAATATATTTTAAAAACAAGTTAAGTAGTTTGACAGATACCAAGAAATGTTTCAGCAACTGCATTATGGAAAACTCATCACTCTCCACCAAGTTATAAGCTATAAGTTATAGATTAGTGCAATGTAGAAGTCAAGACCAAGGAACAAGGCTAGGTACATTTGTACTAAGATTCCTGCATTCAATTTATTGCTTCATTAAATTTACTCTGGAGATTAATAAACAAATGACCCAGAAATGAAATTCCAATCTGCCCAAAGTTTCTCCTGTCTAATCACACCATATCAGAAATACAAGAATCGGAGCAGGTAAAACCCATAATTAAAAATGAGTTTATTGAATAATATCTGCTGGAAGCAATAAATCACAAATATGATAGGTGTATAATAGCTGAACAAATAAAAGAGCATTTCTTGATTTAATGTATGCATTGATTTAGCTCTCCTGTTGGTTTCAATTGAAGGATTTGATCTCTCTTCAGTTCTTCTTTGTCTCATTGCACAGGCTTTTTCAAGGCTTTGACAAGCCTCTTTTATAAATCCAGTAAAAAGATACTATCCAGTTCAATCTCTTCGTTTACCATTTGCATTTCCCCTTTAACTTTTAAAATTTCAACCAGCTTCTTTTGTAAAGAGAAAAGAGATTTTATTCAGATCAATATCTTAGTTTGCCATTTATATTTCTACTTTAAATACCTTCTCTATCTTCTAATACACACTTTTTTATTCTATATTTCTGATTCCATCATTTCTGCATCAACTAAAATTAGTTCCACATCTGTCCTTCCTTTATTAGTATCTTTTAAGTATTGTCTATTCATACAACTAGACATTGTTCTTGATTTTGTTGATATTATGGCTGTTAATTTCTAACTCCATTCTTTTAAAATATCCTTTAATATTTCAAATGTAAATCCTAATCCTAATGGAAACTAAATGCAGGGTTTTGTTTTGTTTTTTGGTAGGGATGAAACATTTAGTAGTCTCTAGCATCCAATTTAAATAAAAGGATCCTAATATTTGTTATGATTTACTATAGACAAAATAATTCTGATTCCCACAAGCTAATATAGTTTACATAGTTAACTCAAAAATCTTATAGTAAAAGTTTGAATGTTCCACTTTTTTGGTACCAAGTCTTATTTAGCTTTTTGTCATTTATTTCAAAGTCTTAATTAATTAATTTTACTTTTGCTCCAAAATGAAGATAGACTCACCAAGAGGCTTTTTAAACTTGTAGTTGTGAAGATCTCTAATAGTAGCCAGTTTTGAAAGTGATTAAAAATCAATAGTGCTTAGACTTATATACACCTCCATAGTGCTTTTACCACACTTTCTGAATGGGTTACAATGTGGGTTACTATGGGTTACTGAGTGGGTTACTATTGGCCTCAACAATCTGAGTCTTCATTTTACTGATGTTAGAAGAATAGAAGGCTGAATCAATCTTGAGCTATCAGGATTGAATTGCAGTCAATCAGCAGAAATAGGCTCAATACTGCAGTCTAACCAGTATGCCACCAGGGCTGCTAGAAGCTGAGGTTGGCAATTTTCATGTCTTTTAAAAGGCTCCACCCTGGTTGTGAGTTTGATGACTGATCTCTTTATCTTCCAGCATTGAGTCCCATGGGGAAACTCTGTTTTATGGTATCCTTATGGTCTCCTTGTGTTTAGTTCATACCTATACCCAAAATTCCATTTGTGTTCATTTGTATACCTGTGGTATATATTGTATAACTTCCATGTTGTTGTCAAGAAATAAGCCCATGAGGTCTTATTCAGGAAAGAATGATGCTAAATATGCTTCATCTTCAAGCCTCCCCCCCACACTTTTAATTCCCTTTTTCTGTGAGTGGGTTTTTTATATACTCAAGTATATTGCTACTTTAAAGAAGAACTGTGAATACAAGATGAATCTAAATCCACATTCTTAAATTTGTTGTTCTATTTCAACACCAAGGTCACAAAATGGGGAAAGAATAGATTGTCTTTTATTGCTTCATTAATCAACTGTTTCATGTTCAATCCAATCCATCTCATGTTTATTCAAAGAAGGTTTCCAGACATAACTGTACTGTACCTAGATTTGATGTTTCTCTCTCTGTGTGTGTATACATGTATATTGGATTGTTCAAGAGAAGAAATTTATGAAATAGAACAGATGGCTACTTTAAGAGAAGTGTTGAATCTGAAAGTAGCTGTCTATGAACAAATGCGACAATTTTTCATTACAATATAACTGGCTTAGTCTTTACATGACCTCACTATGGATGTGCAACAGTGTTTTTGGTTGTTTTAAGTCAGAGATAAGCATTTGTAACTGTTTCTGCCTGTGATATGTTTTGATCATGATTCAGATTAGAACTGGATGGAATTCTTTCCTTTTCTTAGGAACATTTATTCTCATGGAGCTGTAAGGTTATTTATTTATTTATGGATTTTTATATACATTTTATTATAAATGTTAAAGAGAACATAAAAACTAACAAAAACTAAAGGAAAATAAGGAGAACAAAAAGAGAAAAAATGCAGAAAGAAACGATAAAAAGAAATGTAAGTTTTCAGTTTTCTTTGCAGCAAATACAAGTATATCAAAATTATCTTTTACTCTTTGATTATAAAATGGCTTACTTTTTTCCTTTGAAAATCATAAATCTAATCATTGAAACCACAAATCATAGGAGCTTATTTTTCTGTCTTATACAAAAAAAGTTTATAAAAGGTTTCCAGTCAGTCATAAATGTAGTTATTTCCTTTTTTTAATAAAGAAGTTAATTTAGCCATCTTTGCAAATTCCATCATCTTCATCAATCATTTTTTCATTGTGAGTAGTGTTGAACTTTAAGATTGTTTATTTATTTATGAATGAACAAATAACATTTAAAAGCAAATCATAAGGGAAAAAATTTGTGGTTTTTGAAGAGAATACCAAAAATTATAATGCATTTGAGGAAGTGGACTTTATTTTCAATGAGGTTTCCAATCTTTCTTTTTTTGTATAAATTTTATTAGTTTTTGTAGGCTTAGGAATGAGGTAGGATCAGGATTGGAGTTGGGATTTGGGTTAGGGTTAGGATTAGGATTGAGGTTGGGGTTAGGATTTTTCCAAATAACATTCTCAATATTTAGCAAACAGCACAATGCCTGTTTGTGTTTAACAAGAAATACTAGATCATAGTTAATTATCATAAACAATGTTAATTAATCGCTTGATAGTCTTCTTCTTACTAATATATATTCAAAGTTACATATCACATTCTCTCTAACTCATGTTTCTAGTCATTGATAGATGTAGTTTCCAATCTTTCTTAATGTTGACTTTGTATGTTGTATTATAGATAACTAAATTGGTGTGTTGTGTGAACCTAGCCAATAAGCTACAGGCAAGAAAGTTGAGCTTAGGGAATTTGTGCAACAATTTTAAAAGTATAATGGAGAGAAACTATTTACAGTTAAATTTTCTAGCAATCTAAGGAAGTCACCCTTTTTTTGTACTAGACTGGAATTTAGCAAAGTATCGGGAGCAAAGCTTTTGTCTTTAATAGCAAATTTAATCCTCTTCCTCCATCATAATATATGTTATTAATCTATGATCAGTAAAGAGGAACTACTGCCTCATTATAAATAATAATGAGACAATCAATGCCATTGCTCTATACACACTTTTTTATTAATCACAAAACCACAGCTGAGATATTTTACTGGACTGAAAATTCTCTAATTTGCTCATGTTTGGTATATAAACAATATGTTTTCTCAAGTTTCTAATGAAACACTTGATGATAAACAAGGTTTCATAGACAGCTCAGTTTAGTTAGTTTGTTTCAGTTTATTTATTTTATTTTGTTTAAAATAAAACTAGTATTCACAACACAGAAACAGATATAAAGCTAACATTCTTTGGTATATATTAAAATAAATGTTTATTTCTGTGAATCAAAAGTCATAGGCTACTTTAGCTCAAACTTATGACCTCAATTAAGCCCAAAATTTCTGTTGTTTAATGAGACATTTGTTAAATGAATGTTGCTTCATTTTACTACCACAGTTGTTAAGTTAGTAACACAGTTGTTAAGCAAATCTGGTTTTCCCATTGACTTTGCTTGTCACAAAAAAGTGATCACGTTGCCTCAAGACACTGCAACCATCATAAATATGAGTCAGTTGCCAAGTGTCTGATTTTGATCACATGACTATGGGGATGCTGCAATGGTCATAAGTGTGAAAAATGGTGATAAGTCACTTTTTTCAATGCTGTTGTAACTTTGAACGGTTACTAAATGAACTGTTGTAAGTCGAGGGCCACCTGTATAAGCTGCCTGTATAAATAGATGAATTTTCTATGTGACACAATGCTATATTCTTTGCTATGTTTTTCACTCTTTTTTTGGTTATAAAAATGGATATGACTTAGAAAAATCTAAATTATCTAGGCTAAATTTAATAAAATATTTTTGGTCAGCTCTGCTGAGATCTCAATCTTTTTAATGCCACAAGTATGATCTAATCAACACTGAATATTCAACACATTATGATAAACAGGCTGCTGCCAGATGTAATGATAACATATGCGGGAAAAGAAATTATGGAGTAATCATCAAAAAGAAAGTATTCCACATGGAAAGATTCCTTAGCAAACAATAAAGAACATGATTTATTTCATAAAGCTGTTACGGGACAACCAGATGTCCCACATGGTTTTTAAAAGATATTCCCTAAAGGGTTATTGATAGCATTGGCTTTCAGGTTTTTTATTCAGATAAATAGTCATATACATCATCAGCATCAGCCTTTCTTAAACCACCAATTTTGTAACAATGTATGAAATATTTCCACAGAGAAGGAAAAAGAATTGTTGAAGTAGATGTCAGAAGCTGAAGGCAATGTCCATTCTTTTGGTTTAAAAGAAAACTGAGAATTGGATGCACAGTAATGGATGCATCCTCTTCCTCTGTGCCGTGGACCTCTGGAGCACCTTGAGCTAATCTGGTAATATTTATCCTGATCTAGTGGAAAGGTTATGAATCTGTATAATTTACTGCCGTCTTCAGGAGGAACATGGAAGCAAATGGAGATGAGATGATATTGCAACACGGTATAACTTTGCCTTGAAGATACCAGAAATCCTTTGAACACCATCTTACAAGCACAACTCACCCAATTCTCATCCAATTCCTGCTAAGGCACACCCACGTTTGATTTCAGAAAAATGTCTTATTCATCTATATAGCCATGTATTGTGCTTTATCTGCATTTAATAACCATCCTCTTCCCTTTGATCTGTACTTTAATTTTTGCATTGTATGAGAGCTAATTAATTTCTATTAAATGGCAGTATTATTTCCAAAAATAGACATTTGAATACTTTGATACTTGTGTTATGATGAATGATGCACAAATTATTTTTCCTTCTATAGAAAAGTCTATTAGGCAAAATTGTTGAGATACACTGTTACTAGTAACAAGGATCCTATGACTGAACTAGGTTTGAGAGCAGAGATAACAAACTGTACTGATATGGGAAAAATTACATGCACTTTCTCTCAACTGACTTCAATTATGCATGGTTTTTATTAATAGCAGGCCTTAGTGTTGATGGACTATCTAGCCAAATACCTTGGCATATTGAAGAAAAAGCAATTTTAGAGACAAATGGAAGAGTTCTTCACATGTAAATAGATCTAATTTAAATCAAGAGAGGGAGCATAAGAAGCTGCAAACAAGCAGCTAACTTCAGCAATTCTACACATCCTTGATAAAAATCTTAAACATTTATTGTAAACAGTATCAAATGCCTTATACTCTTATGGTAATTTATTTCTATAAATCGATCTGTTCAGTAATAATTATTTTGTGGCTCAGGAACAAAGCCAATATTAAGCCTTTTAAAGTATTATCTGTTTCAGTAGAAAAGGTCCTAAAAAATAGCTGTTTTGATTTATTGCTGCAAACATTGCTATGCAGTACTTAGAAAAGAAATTCATTCCATCATGCTTTTTGACAGGAATTATCTTTCTGCACTGTGTAACACTTGAATGCTTTAACAGCATATCGCCATACATGTCTATTCAAAGGAAAGCACCAATGGAGCACCAATTCTATAAGAGTATAGGATTGCATAATGTCAGATCAACCATCCCGTGAGTCTGACAGTAATTCAAAAGTGAAGCAGTTCTATATTTAATCCTAGAAATTGACCCCACAGACATGATATTGGAGAGCTGTTTGGCAAATAATTGTTTTGAATATTCAATTTCATCATTGTGTAATTTTCAAATGTTTACATGAAATTAGTTTAATCTAATAACATTTAATATTTTTATTATTCAAAATGATCCGGTCTTTTCTATGGGTTAGTGCCAGATCAGATTACGATCATACAGCCCAACAACAGGGGCCCTTGACCCTTCCATTGCTTAACTGACAAAACTTTAAGACTTAATAAGTGCTGACAACTAAAATCAAGGTAGCAATGAAAGAGTCAAAAATACCATAGGTAGGAGAAAAACCTCTGGTGACCCACTTCTCTAAATATGTGTTTGTTTTGCTTCATGGTTAACTCATGTCTGGGTTGATATCAAGTCAAGAACAGGTTGATTCTCTTACTCCTTCATTCATCTTTTGGTTGTGTTAAAGAAGGATTGGATAGAAATGGGGAAAGTTGATTCATCAAGAAATTCAGCCATGTACTTTAGCTACAAGTATAATAACTTGGGCATCATGGTGACTTGTTATAGATGCTTACGGTGAAACAAAATTCTGTGCAGTTCAATTTGATTAGTTGCTTGCATAAAAACTTACCCTGAGGTCAGAATTATGTAGAGTATGTATGTATGTATGTATGTATGTATGTATGTATGTATGTATGTATGTATGTGAGTGAGTGAGTGAAACGTAATTTATGACCATTCATTCAATGATGTTTCAGTCACAGGATTGCAGTTCTGATACTTGACAACTGGCTTGCATTTATGATGGTTGCAGTGATTTGCCCTCATATGATCATGATTTGTGACTTTCCAAGACAGCTTTGCACAAGCAAAGTCAATTGAGAAGGCCATATTTGCTTTTTACATGACCATGTGATTTGTTAATAACCATGGTGATTCATTCAATAACTGCAATAAAATTAGTCATAAAATTGATGTGATGACTTGCTTAATGACCATGTTCCTTTCTGAGTAAAACTCCAATGTCAACTGTGGTCATATGTCAAGGACTACCTGTATATTACATACTACACCTGCACTTACTGGCATACCATTTTGAACCAATATATAGCAAAATGTTTCCAATAAGTGTTTTATAGTGGAGTTACAACACCTGAATTTCACATTCATTTTTCAAGAATAAATTATCAGAACCCAGGCTTCAAATGTTAATCTGCTGAACACTCACCTGCACTCTCTGGCAATAGGAAATTTGATGGACAGCTGACTAATATGTATGAAGATGGCCTGCTTTCTCTTCAGTAATTGGAAACTTGCATCTTGATTTCCTGATGCAGATAAAATAGGATTTCTTTTTTCTTTGTCTGTTTACTGCTTGCTTATTTTTTTCTCTCTCAATCTCTCCCTCCTTCTGTCCACAAACTTTAGTCTCTCTGTTGTGATTACCTGCAATGACTAATCTGCATCCATTTTCTTCACACAGCCTTACCCAGTCTCAACTATACTATTCACCAAAAATGATACTGTAGCATTTGGTACATTGGGAGTAGTTTTAGCAAGTTACACAAGCAATTATTGTACTTTATGGTTTGGCATTGTCTTGGTTTGCTAAATAAATCTCTCCTTCTATGGAACAGCTAGAGTGTTCTCTTATATTTTTTTGGTTGTTGAGGTTACTAGAATAAATTCTGCATTTTGGTTGAATGAATGAATGAATGAATGAATGAATGAATGAATGAATGAATGAATGAATGAATGAATGAATTCACATACTTATTTGATTTACTTCATGCAGGCAAAGCTTTGAACCAGAAATTTTCTTTCAGGGTTGCAGTGGTGAGAAAAAAAGAAAAGGGGAAAGGAGAAGGGAATTGTGTGTACTCTGCCTTTTACTAATGAAGAAAAGGTGGGATGTAACTCTAACAAGCAAACAGACAAATCTGGTTATATTACAATAATTTCTAGAAATTCCCATTAAAACAACAGTTTGTCTCCCAATTTTTCATGTGATATTATTGGGTGACTGCGTTTGGATTGGTTGGCTGGCTGGTGTTTGTCTCTCAGTGGGTTTGCTTTAAATACCAGCTTATGTATTTTCCTCACTATTGTCCTAAACAACTAATATTTCTCTCCTGTGCTTATGCAAGGTATGGGGCTATCTTAATGAGCATCAAAATGTACATGAATTATATTGTTACTTGTATTGCTATTTATATCCTATTTATATCGCCTGAATGATAAGACAGGCAGCACATAAATTTGATAAATAAAATAATTAAGTTGCTTTTAGAAGACTGCATTTTTAGACTTTTCAGTCACTCTGAAAAGAAATTGAGCAGCAGTATGGAAACATATACTGAAGAGCCAGTTTGGTGTAGTGGTTATGCTATCGAATTATAAACCAGGAGATTGTGAGTTCTAGTTCTGCCTTGGGTACAAATTTAGCTGGGTGACCTTGGGACAGTCACTCTCTTAGCTCTAGGAAGGAGACAATGGGAAACAACTTCTGAAAAACCTTGCCAAGAAAACTGCAAGGACTTGACCAGACACTGTCAGAGAATCGAACAGAACTGAATGGAAAAAGAAAGTAGAAATCTATCTATAGTAAAACCTCAGTTTAATGTACCAAGGTAGGGAAGGGATGTTGTTAAAAGCCAAAAGTCTTTTAAGTGATTAATGGAATTTGAGTCACCAGTGACAGATTTTGTTCCTCCTATTGCTACAGAAAAAGAGGAGAGTGTGAAGAAGAAAATAGAGGAAAGGGGGAGTATTTATTATGAAGATTCCACTGCTGGAGTGATTAGGGAGATGGACTAAGCCAGACATGTCAAACACAAGGCCCAGGGGCCATATGCGGCCCACGATGTGGTTTCAGGTGGCCCGCGAAGCCATCCTGGAAACAGTGAGGGAATGGCCCTGCTGCCTTGGCCCCGGCCCAGGCCAGCCAGGATCCAATGTACAATTTTGTGGTGGCCATCTATGCTGAAACACATTCAGTTTTAGCTCCACAAGGCCATCTGGAAGCAGCAAGGGACCGGCCCCTGTTGCATTGGCCCTACCCCCTAGGTGTGCACTGGGGAGGTGTCACCCTTTGTGAGGAATGAAGAAATGCATCATCACCTGGAAATGGCCAGCAAATGGCCCTCGCATACTTCACATATCTGGCTTGATGTGCTATGGGGGAGGGTGGATCATGCCTTGGTGCTTGCCCTGGTCCCACCCTCTTCTGCCAGAGACCCTCAGATCTGTCCCACTCCTGCCCAGGCCCCCACAGGCACCTTTGATGCAAACGATGTAGAGTTGGCCATGCCCACCTAGTAGGCCATGCCCACCCTGGCCACACCTACCCCCCCCCGAGGACAACCGCAGTGCTGATGCTGCCCTCAGTGAAATTGAGTTTGATACCCCTGGACTAAGCAATGACAGAAATGGGTCACATGAACCCAGTAAAGGGAGAAAGATTCTAACTGGGCTTTCTGGTTGTGTTGGATGATGCTTCTATCAACCTCAGCCACTTTGCTCGGGTAAAGTCTGATGCTGCCTGAAATTTGGACAACATTCTGCTTGATCAGATTTTGTCCATTAAATTTAAAGTCTGTTCATCCATTAAATCTAGTTTTCAGGGAAGGACAGAAGAAAAGGAGAAAAGTTTCAAAACTCATTATTGTTTTGGGAAACTATACTGCAATTTTAAAATAGGTCAACTGGAGTGTATACTGTTTAATTGGATATCTAAGGGTGATTTCAGCTGGCACATGGAGACCCAGCTGTCATAGAATAAGGCCATCAAATACCAAATAATGTGGCTTCTTTCCTAGCTATTTTAAGGACATGATTGAAAGCATTATTCTTCAAACAAATACTTTCAAGCTAGTGTTGAGGGAATCAAAGTCAATAGTGGACATGAAGTCAATTCTGAAGGCAAGTATAGTATACTAAGAAAATGCCATCTATTGGCATCAAAAGCCAATAGAGGGGGGGAAAGCTGGAGAAATATTTTCTTTTCTGGAATAATAATAATACAAAAAGTAAATGAGGTTATAAAAGACCAAGAAAAGCCAGGAAATAATTTACTGAAAGCTGACTCTGCTAAAAGTTGAATGCTGCCAGGCAGGATTTATTCTGATTATTCCTGATTCTCTCTTGTGCCTCAGTAGATTTGCTTATCTCTTAAGATGAACTGCTAATAAATGTAAAGATACTGATTAATCTAGATCAATTTTAAAAGAAAAATTAGCCTTATTCTGATAACTTAAGTCAGGTTCAGTAGATTTGCTACTATATTATTTAAAGTAGTGTTCACAACTTTTCCTCTTCTAGATCTTACTTTGCTGAAGAATTTAGAAGAGCAAGTATTGTAACTCTATAATTCAGTTGTTTGTAATCATTGTATAATAGTATTTTTAAAACGTCATTGTATAATAGTATTTTTAAAACGTCCTAATCCCTAGAGAATAATTAGGAATGAATAAATCTGTGTATTTGCAGTCCCTGTAAGTTCTGAATATGTTTGGGCCATAATTCCTTCAATTTCTGTTTCAAATATATTGACATTCTCAATTACTTTCAGACAGAATCCCAACAGAAAAACTAACATTGTAGAAAAACGGGGGGGGGGAGTGTGAAATATTTTTTTCTTTTAAAATGCATAGAATATTTCCTTTTGTTAAAAAAATGTTCATAATTTATAGATCAGGAATGGGATTTGTAGACATTTCCTGCCTCTCCTAAATTTCAGATTAGCAGAATATTGCAATGTCGCTTTCTGTCTTATTAAAAAATAAATCTCTTTGATGACTTTATACAATATTGGCATATAATATAGTTCATTATCTATCTTTTAATGGGCAGCCAAATTTTTAGAAAGCTTGACCACTCCTTCCTTCCTTCCTTCCTTATTTATTTATGTCTTATCTTTATTATTTTTATAAATATCTCAAAGCAGAGAACATACTAATACCCCTTCTTCCTCCTATTTTCTCCATAACTCACTTATGAGGTGAGTTGGGTTGAGAGAGTGACTAGCCCACTCAGCTGGCTTTCCTGGCTAAACTGAGACTAGAACTCATAATCTCCTAGTTTTTGGCATGATACCTTAACTACTAAACCAAACTGGCTTTCTGTGTTTTATGATTTTTTGTCAATTATATACAACATAATAATATGAAATGTTTAAAGTTGTAAAATAGTTTAACGTCATTCTGAAATATTGTACACCATAAATGAGAAACTATGAAGGAATATGGAGATGGTCTTCAAGAAGGAATTAAAATCCCATTATGGAAAAACTTGCTTAGTTTGCATAGATAGTAGGCAACAAGGGGGGAAAAAATGATTGCCCCTTTTTGATTCTCTTTAATATAGGAGGGGAGAAACAGAATATTAGTTAGACTTTCAAAATACTGTTATTATATTCTATAACAATAAAATACAATTCCAATCCCTTTGTGTCCTTTAACTGATTGGGGCCCAATATATGCCATCTATTTAATTCACTTTATTAGCTTACCAAAATCTTGGTGAATTCTATAGTTAGGTTTTCTTTTTCTAATTCAGTGGCTCTTACATATATTTAGGATCTTCTCTTTTTTTCTCATCTGTAGATGTTGCTTGTCCCATAATTTCTGGAGGACACAAACACACATTATGCCTTAACCAGCATGCAACACATACAAAAATGGGACATTCATGGCTGCTATCTTTTCATACCTGCATTTTTAGAAAAACTTTAAACTTTCCCCCAGTCATTATTGAAATGTCAGCAAAGGATTGAAAAGAATTAAAGATTTACCTGAGCAAGATGGCCTAATTTTTCAAGATTTTCACATACATTTTCCCCAGCCTTGAAACCTATTAGATATAATCAGCTAAGAAATGAAAAAATCCAAATTGCATACAACTGCAGGTTAAAGCAAATGCCGTCATTTTTTGCAGTCACTTATGAATTTATAACCTCAATCCATTTGTGTCAGATTCTTTAAACAATGAAGTACTAGATCCCCATGACACACAGAGTTATTTCCGTCAAGTTTGTTTTTGTTTTCAATACTGTAAATGTTGATTTGTCCTGCAAGAATTGCTATTTGAAGGAGGTGCTAATAACATACTCTGCTAGCTCGAACTCTTGTCTGATGTTCTCTAATAAATATGATCTATTAATTATTTCCCCACATTGTTGTCAAATATTTAACACCTGATCTTCATTTCATTCAAATGAATGATATAATGAAATATACCACTGAAGTAACAGAATATGTATTCTGTACAGGACATGTCGAGGATATGTTATTTAGATAGATAAGCATAAGAAAAAGGCTATAGTGAGTTTTTTTTAATAATGTTCCTAAAACATTTTCTAACAAATAGATAATTATAGAAGAATTTCATCAAGTGGTAATTTGCCCAATCTCATTGGTCTTGAAATTAAGCAGGGTTTAGTAGATCAGTACTAACATGGGATAAGAAGTTGTACACATTCAAGAAGAAAGCAGAAGTAATAAGTGATACCATGAAATTAACAAAAGTTCAGTGCTACTTGGCAACTTTATTTTTAATGTGCTAAAATATTTAAAAAATTAAAAAGCCTAATATTTTAAGGTAGGTCTAGTTCATTACCATAGTCTGAATTTTTTTTCATACCGCAGTAAAACATTATTTTGGAAACACTAACTTTAACCCTGATGAATCAAGTCAACATGCTCAGATGTAATTTTCAATAGACGTTCCTTAGGAGATGGCAAAAGTTGCCACCAGAGGTTAAAGGTTGGCAGTCCGATTCACTTATGTCTGGCTGCAGGGAGGTTTATAAGTAAAGGTTCAGTCATGTTATTTTAAGTTTTTTGCAATTTGACTCCAACAGTGATACAATGTGCAAATTTTAATGTATGAGGATTTTGTTTTTCTTGCTTCAGACTCAAAAACATGACATGCAGACATGTGACTACATGAATAATTACTAATATTCTGTGGTTACAGTCATACAGACAACATTCTGCAGACATCCTGGTGGCATAAAATGTAAAACATGCAGCGATACATAGAGAACAATCCCAAACGAAATAAAACCTGAACATATTTTTTTTTCTTCCATTCATTTGTTTGTCCCATTCTGCCTGGATAAGACCTTGCAGTTTCCTTGGGAAGGTTTTCAGAAGTGGCTTGTCATTGTCTGTTTCCTGCGGCTGAAAAATTGTGCCTGAGCCAAGGTCATCTAGCTGGTTTTATGTCTCAGGTAAGACTGCAATTCACAGTCTACTGATTTCTGGTATAATACCCAACCACTACATCAAACTAGCTCTTGAACATACATACATAATCCCAATTCATCGAGAAGCACACATTGAAATATTGATTGCCACTATTAAAAATGCACAACTTCTTTCCAGAGATGGGACTGGAGTGATAAGTAGGGCCATATTACAAAAAAAGGGAATTTTGCTAGAACCAAAAGCTTAATGCAATTTCATTTCTTTCCTATTTGAAATTAAATTAAACTGTTTCAACTGCTTCCCTCGGGATGCTGCTATAAGGCATTACATGCCAAAATAACTGACACAGGGACAGTTTTTCCCCCTGTACCATCACTCTGCTGAACATCTAATTCTTATTTTTGATGATGTCTTATTCATACCAGGCTACATATCAAGATGTATGTAATTCTATAGAGAGAAGGATATTCTTGCAAATTAACTTATATAAGGATGTCCACAAGAGTAGAGTCAAAAACAAAATCATAATGATGCCTGCAACCAACCCTCTCCCCTTTTTAACATATAACAGAACAGTTGTTAAAAAGAGGGAAAGGCTTTGTTTGCACATTTGTTACTTTTTGACTCCTCCCCCTTAGACATTGTTGCCATTGTTAAATTTAAATAATGTTACTGTTAGATTTGCAGCAGTATATAAACATGCATGCATGAGAGCTGGTTTTGGCATTAAACAGAATGGAATAAACCAGAAGCTTTGAAAGTTGTTTGGAGCAGATGCCAAAATCAACTCAAATCCTCAATGCCCTCCCCATCCACCACTTTATTATGATTAAGGTTTACCAATCTCCAGAGTGGCTTGAGTTGCTGTCTGCATTATATGCATCTTTCTAAGAAGACTTTCTGAGTGACTCGTGACTTGATTGTATAGCTGACTGAAAGGGCAATGCATTGACATCTCATAATCATTTTTGTTTTCTCCAAAGAGATGCTTAATTGGCCAGAGAATGATGGGGATGGATTATATGAGAGCCAGTGCATAGGAAGGACAAATCCTACTTCCAATTTAGGGAATAAATCTTGGACAACCTTTGACTGTATGGCTGCATACAGTTTTACTCCCCTAAGATATTTAGGAAGCCATTCACTTCTGATATTGCATTGATTTTTTATATTGTGAAAAGAAAATGAGCATGGAGCAACTCCAGGAGCAGAGAAATGGAGAAGGAAACAGAAGCTTCCATCATGTACTTTTCATAGTTCCTCTCTTTACTTGGCTAAAAGCCTTTAGGAAGATAAACTGTGGACAATCAGGTACTTTGTGCTGCTCTGTAGCTTAAACTCTCTGTGTTTCTGCCTTGTATTTTATTTGAGAGCTGCACTTTCTATAGATAGAACGGATGTTATTTTATCTAGTTTGGACCCTTTGGAAAATTTCATAAAATAGAAAAGCTATTCTCCTACACAGGTGATATGATGATCCTTATTGTGTGAATCAAATATGTGAAAGTTACTCCATGATTTAACCATGTATATTTATCAAGAATATTTTTCTGTGTTTATGCAATTGGCAATAAGCACATGGCAACAGTTATGGTTAAATGAAAAATGTCAATATTGCAGAAGACTATACTGATTAATAATTTCCCACTATTTGCTAATCTAATTATGACCTCCAAATGCCTAATGTATGTGTCTTCAATGAGTTGTCTAACACTATATTAAAAATAATACCTCATAATTGTCAACTATGATAAAAATGCATTACATGGAAAATATATAGCATACTAATTTGTATTTCAAATGGCTGGGATGCCATACAATCTGATATTTATAAAAATGTATGTAGAAATATTATTTAAGATAAATTAATCACAGTGACACAATTAACATGCGTAGCAACACCCTTTATATTGCTACAATTTTGGACCATCCTCTTGTGCTGCTGATAATTAACCGTCACTTTGACATATGTGGAATTAAAGCTAAAAGGTATTAAATCCTTTTGGTTTGGGGAAGAGATACTTAAGCATGTGTTTAGCTCAATTCAAACAGACATTCTGGGTCTCAAAAGAGTTGTTAATAGACCAGACAGAGGAATTTAGAAGATGTTAGTCTGCCAGGTCTAATAGTCTTATAAATCCAAGTTGAATGCATTTTTTGATTTTTTTTTTCTTTAAAAAATGTCTGAAACAATAGCAATACTAGCAAAATCTACTGCATTTCCTAGAAAGGTGGGAAAAACTAACTCACTGCCATTCATTTCATGCAGTCACAGCAAGTTGTCAATAAATCACCATTTACCATTCAATTCAATATGCAGATTGGGCATGTTACAGGTTCTGTCAGCTAAAGAATGCTGGCTGGTAGGGGCCAGGGGAGGTGTCTTCTCTGCTGTAGCTCCTGTTCTTTGGAACTTTTTCTTTCAGAGATCAGGATGACCCCAGCACTGCTTGTCTTTCATACATCTGGGAATATTTGTTTGTGTGTATGGGCCTGAATGTCAGGGGCCAATTTCTTGGCTTTCTTTACTTTTACCTAATCATTTTTAATTTGGTTTTATGTTATGTGATGTACACCACTCAGAATCATTTGCTGTAAAAATCAAATAAATGGATAAAATAAATAAAATATAGATGGTTTACAAACCTACAAGATTTCTGAATTATCAATTGCGGTTGAATAGCGCTCATGGCTCCCAGTGTAAATCACGCTATCAGCATTATCAGGACACAGATGGAAAAATCTACCTTTGTAATAGAGTTGGGATTACAGTATGTAAATATAGACAGAAAATATATCCTGTACAAGGATAGTGTGCAATTTAATAAAGGAGCATTTTCCAACCTAAGCTCCTGTTGTGTTAAACTTTGAAAGATGAGTTGACTTTTAGCTTAATGCAGATAGATGACTGTAGTGTAGAGAAGGCTAATAGGAATTTTCATTAACCCTGAATAATATAGAAATTACATGTTTTCATATAGAAAATACATGTTTGTATTTTATATATATTTGTGTGTTTGTAATATAACTTATTAAATGTAATGAAACTATCTCACTATATATTTATATATATATGCATTGATATTTATTGAAATTTTCATTGTTTTGTGCTATGAAATGCACAGTTATTTATAAAGATAAGCAGTGATATTAATTTCATAAATAAATAAATGTAAGTGGAAAGTCACCACGAGATATTGAGCCTATAAACTAAACCACAATATAAAAAGCATCCTAGAAGAAGTCATGCTTCCATACTGATCCTTCCCAAAATATCTTTGTGGACATATCCATGGAATACTAGATACTAGTTGATTTGAGTGAGTTTATATCAATGCCATTCATAGAATACTATAACTACCCTCACTGATTACAAATTGACATAAAGAACTTCCATCAGTCATTGTCTGCAATGCTTTTGTTTCTATTGCACTGTTTTTAAAGTATGCACCAAGGATCTGCTTATTCTTTTCACAGAAACTTCATTTTTCATGTTATCTGTACCTGTTGAAGTGCCTCCAACGTGTCTATTGTTTTTGCTTGATTACCTTCACTTAGTCACAATTTTTCTTCATCTTCTTCTAACATATATAGTTCTACAGCTTTTCAGCTCAAGAGAAAGGAATAATACAAGCTCATGTTTTTTTCTGTACAGTAATGATCTCATCTATTAACAAAAACGTTGCTCCTGCAGTCTGTTTTCCTCTTTTTCTGCATTATTACTTCTCCAGCCTTATTTTAATTACTTTAGGTTTCCCAGGGCAACATGTTCGGAACTGAACCAATCATACTTCAGTAAGATAGTCCCTCCAAGCAAAAAGATAGGATAGGCTTCTTAACTTTATCAACAGTTTTCATGTTTTCTTAGACAGAAAGACTTCATTAAATGAAAGAACTTTACTAGAATTGTTAGATAGCTGTGACAAAATAAGTTTCACTTTTTCAGAAAAATCAAATGTATAGTAACATTTTATCATTTCTTACTAAAAGATTGAGTATTCTCATCAATAGATATATAAGATTATTGTTCTCATTGTGCATTTTGATATTAGTAGCTCAGACAAGAAATTGTATATTTGCAATCATACTATTGAGTAGTATTTCTTTATCCTTGTGTCTGCTTTGTTGCATTTCATTGTAGGAATTTTTTCTAAAATGTCAGCTTTTGCAGTGTTTTAGCAATTATGTGGTTTCTAGTTCTGTTTTTCTTTTTTAAAAAGAAGATAAATAAATACAGATTGCTATGTTCATTCTACTTTCTTTGGTACAACCCTCAAGTCCTCAGTTACTTTTATGGTTGGAGAAAAAAGGTTTGGCAACACAATACTAACAATCCAAACTGCAGTTCTTCCTTTATTTTTTCAAAACCTCACTGGATCTATTGCGATGCCAAACTGCAATGTATAGAACCTAGGGGATTGTATAAGCTTTGGATAATCATTATTTGAAAAGTGTGTTTTTAAAGAAAGTTGAATGGTAGGTGGGAGGTTTAGTTTAATCCACATAGCAAATCCAATAAGCCTTGTGAAATTCAATTACAAGATAAAGTAAAATTTTATTTCTAGAATATACACACATACACATAAACCTAATTTAGGGTATGTAAAAATGATCAGTCCAGGTTTAACACTGTCTGAAGAAATATGCTCATTTGCAATTCTCAATATTAGACTTGGGTAACCTTAACTAACAGTAACATTTGGAGCAGGAGCATCTAATTACTTCGGCATCTCCTAGAATACCTTCAGGACATTGTTACTTTGGAAAATCATGAACATTAAATGAGAAGTAAACTCAGTTTCCAGTAGTGCTTGGAGTAACATAACAGAAATAACTTCTTAAGATTGGCATAACCAGTGAGTCCTACAAAGCATGAGAATTCTAGTAGCCCCCAGTGATTTCTAGCTCTTTTGCTGGTCATGAAACTATTTTTATTCTCTTCTCTCCCTGCAACAGAGTTGAGGTAAAACTTAGATACTAAGATTCTGCTATTACAAGACCAATATAAGGCTTCTTGAATGGAATAGTGAATCACTTGTTTTTGTTTTAAAACTGTTCCATTCCCTGACCTAATTTTTACACTCCAGAATGCAGCAAAATTGTATTGACCAATTCTATCATGCATCCAAGGAATGGATGGCCAGCATAGTCCTCCTGGAATCAGGCAAGAGGCTGTCAAGCTTTATAACAATCTTTCTGTTGTGGTATAGTTTAACTTGTCACAAAGGTAACTTTGTTTCAGGAATGCAATCTAGTGGGAGATAGAATTTCAGAATCTTTTAACAGAGAGAGGGACTGACTTCTGAGCATTTGGTACTATACTGTGAATCAAATAATGCTTCCGGATTCATCAAGCTCTAATGTTTCAAGAGCAGATGGCCTCTTGAATAGATTAGAACAAGATTATTGACTGCCTTATAGCCTTATAGACTAAAGTAAGAGTTTGAGCACTCATTTTCTGAATTATAGGCATCAGGAATCAATTAATGCTTTGATGAGTTCTCATGATAATTCACATCTATGTCAGGAAGCCAATAAACACTGAAAGTTTGGCTTTGCAAATGTTGTACTAATCCTCAAGTATGATACTTGTCCTTGCAAAGGTTTTCTTTTTCTTTTTCTGCTGCACATAAAGGCCATGTGGAATGCTAATATTTTCTCTATTGCTTCAGATTTTTCAAATTCCAGAGAAAAGCTTTACATATAATTTCAGTTTTTCAGCTTTTCAGAGGAGCATTTTTTTTCCACAACTGCATTTTACTCAATAGTGTAAGCTGTATAATTGAATAAAGATAAAAAAAAATTGTAGAACCACAAACTTTGATCAGGATTAAAATCAAGATATAATAAATAATTCTAGACATTGTAGTAGGAGACTATACTAAATATGCTAGTCAAAAATGAGCGTCTATTGAAACAAACCATAGCTATAAAAGCAAAGGCCATTTAATAAAAATTATTAGTCTGACAAGGGTCTACCAGATGTCTTCTTATTTTTAATAGATAGCTGAGAATTCACAACTTGTTTGACACCATTTGTAAAGCTAAAATTTCAGTGCTCTTCATCAGTTATCTGTGGATCAGAAAAAAGCAGAAAATTTCAAATGTATTTTGAATTTCAAAATTAAACTGCTTATTTTTGAAAGAATGTTCTGAAGATTTCAGTAATAATGATCAGGGCAAGCTTTCAAAAAACAATTCCTTAATTCTTCATGGAATTTTAATTATTCAGAGTTTTAGGAGGATCACCAGATACTTTTAACTTTTTATTTTTAACCACTAAATACTTTTAATTTTTTCCCATATTGGAGAACAGCCTCTACAACAGCCTCTAGATGTCTAACATCTAGTAAAAATCCTGTAAAGCAGGGGTGTCAAACTGCTGGCCTGTGGGCATCATAGCAAAATCGCACCCACCCCATTGATGGCAATGGCAAAAAAGTCGTAATACGTTGCGACACGTCATGTGACATTGGGAGTTTGATGCTCCTGCTGTAGAGAAATGGAATAAACAAATGAAATATTCTACTCCAAATTCAAAATATTTTTCAACAATTGTTTTAATATACACATTTGCATAACTGTTTTTTAAAAAACTGTTATCCTTTCATTCACTTTTCTAAAATACCATAGACTTATTTTTTTGTGTCTAATCTATGGGTTTTCTTGGGTGCCAGGGGAACTGTTACTGTTGATTAGCAAGCTTGTTTCATCATCTCAACACCATTCACAGGATTTATTTTTTTTTGAAAGTTTGATCTTTTCTGTTCAGAACTTTTAGGAATGAAAACTGTCTTGCCCAGTGCTTTTTTTGTAAAAAAAAAAAAAAAAAGTGCTGGAACTCACACACATCATACAACCTGCCTTGCCTACCTTACAAGGTTCCATCTAAAAATGGTGCCAGAACTCCATTCTGAGTGTTCTATGACAAAAAAAAGCCCTGGTCTTGCCCTTAAAGTGATGTAACTTTGCCATCTCTGATCTCCAGGGTAGTTTTTTTTGTTGCTGTTGTTGTTTTTTGAGTGCCAGAAAAGCTGGCATAGTTACTAAATGCTACTTTAAAAGTATATATTCATTTGTTCAGAGATCGTATTTGTTGTTCAAATAATTGTCCTATAGCATTTATTCATCTTTATATATATATATATATATATATATATATATATATATATATATATATATATATATATATATATATATATATATATATATATATATATATATATATATATGTGTGTGTGTGTGTGTGTGTGTGTGTGTGTGTGTGTGTGTGTGTGTGTGTGTGTGTGTGTGTGTGTGTGTGTGTGTGTGTGTGTGTGTGTGTGTGTGTGTGTGTGTGTGTGTGTGCTACTGAAACAACTGAATGTAATGGCAAAAGGCCATCCTCTTGATCTATTATCATCTGTAACCATGGCTCTTTGAAGGACATTCCAATGGTGTCCTTGATCACATTCATCAATGTATCCATTGTCTTTCCTTTGTATTTTTCAACTTTACATAGAATTTTTTCTGATTCATCATCCACTAACTTTATATGCCTATAGTATGTGAATTCCTTCTTGTTATTTACCTCTTTAATCTATTTTTGTGTGTTACTGGATCAACTGATTAGTTTTTGCAGTCCACAGAACTCTTAGTAATTGTTTTAAGGTCCAAATTGAAAGCATTTGTCTCCTTTCTCTAGATTTATCCAGATTTAACAGGGATGTATTACTATTATAAAATCATTCCATTAGTACAGTACCCAGTAAATATAGTACTGTACACAGTATTCAGAAATAGCTTTATCCTTTATGATTTTACCTAAATTTTCTTTTTTCTTTGGCTCCTCTTGACTTACTGTCATTTTTATCTATTCTTGAACCCAGGAAAACAAGGTACTGCCTTCACATTTTTACTGTTAAATATACTTAATAAAGCACATTAATTAACATTACCTTAATGTCAATAACCCTTTTTTGCAGTCTTTTACTTTTATTATGAGCTCTTCCTAGTTTTCTTCACTTTCAATTGACAAAGTTGGTTGTATGTTATTTGGTTGTATGTTAACACTCATTTTCAATTTTAGCTGTCACTTCTTCAAATCTTACCCTTATTATAATAGATCTGCTTACTTTAAAAATGAGGACAATATTCATCCTTGACTCACTCTGAACTATTTGGTTTAACCAAAATGAGTTATTATTTTAATGGTTCTTCAAAAAAAATTAAGAAGGTGTTTTGGAAAGATCTACCCTACCAAAGGTCTTGTTATAGTCAGTAAAAGTATTAACTTCTTTCTCCATTACACAACTTACATGAGTCAGCTAAGCTCTATCTTGATCTGGTGGCAGTATTCACTGGCTTCAAAGACTCCAAGAGTAATGCTGGTGGGAATTCCTGGTATAGACATATTTGCTTTTAACAAAAGGCAATAGATAAAGCTTACAAGTGAGGCTCAGCAACCATTCTATCTAGCAAAAGGAACAGCCTAATTAAATCTAGAAGATCATTTCTTCTAAATTTGTCATTGAAATAATACTGGACAAGGGTGAAATATTTGAATATGCTTTGATGGAGTGGGGAGGACTTTCATGAGTTAAAATGAAGGTGCTGATGTGGCCAGGCCAACACATTAAGGAAGTCAGATCACCGGGAGAACCCCAAGCTGTGGACAGGATCTGTCTGGGATGGTGCCATCCAATGGTGGGATTCAGCCAGTTTGCACCATTTTGGCCGAACAGGTAGCTAATTTTTTCTTGCCCAGGCCCAGAGAACTGATTGTTCATATATTTGAATCCTACCACTGGTGCCATCCCATCCAGTGTCAAAGATGATGAAGTCCTGGATCATGGAGCCCCATGTATCCAAAGCCATTCAGTCTTGGCAGCGTTCAGTTGAAGTCTATTATTCCCCCATCCAATATAAAATCAATCTGACTACATAATAAGAATAGAAGATATAGAGTTATAATCCAACCATCAATGCATTTTAGGTGAATATCACAGAATAATTTAATAATTTTTCAATTATTGGTATTAAATATCTGAATTAAACTTAGAAAATTAAAAAGAGAAAAGAGTAAGTCTGCCAGTAAGATTTGAGATGAGAATATACAGTCAGAATACAAGATGAATGAAATATATTTAATAATTAACTTATATGAAGGAATATCTAAAGACTTATGGGAAGAGATAAAAGACATTGTAAAAATCAAAGCAGACAAAGGACAGAAGCCTTGATCTACAAGAAGGTTATAGAACCTCTGAAAGAGAACTTTCTATGTGAAGCCAGGAAGAATACGGAAAGTTCTCAGTCAAAAAATGCCAGCAAGTAGGTAAAAACAGAAAGAAAATTGAAAAGTAGGGAGTTTTATTAGGAAAAGCAGGCAGCATGTAGATAAGGTAGTATAATGAATTTTCTACAGCCTGGGAAAGGAAATGATGGTTTACAAATATTATATAGACAGATCATTGCACATTTTTCCTTTATCAGAAAAATAGGTACCATTTTCAAGTGATTAGTAACAGAATTTTAAAAACCCTGTGCACAAATGAACTTAGAGACACCTAAAATAAATGTACCCATTAATTAAGTTTTCTTAAGATAATCACTTTCCCCTTTCAATAAATCTGCTTAAAGAAGACTGTGGGAACCTTCTCTTTTAATTGCAAGTAACTACTAAGAGCTTAACAGACAGACTCATCATGATCTAATAGTTAGCAGAAGAAAAGTAGAAAAACAGTAAAAAAGATCCAACAAAGGCAAAAGAGGTTAAAGAAAGATACAAAGCAATTACTGAGAGAAATACTTTTAGAGAAAATATTCAAGAACTGATTAAAATGAGTCCAAGAGCCAATAAACTAGCTGTCAAATAGAAAAGCAATGGGCACAGATGATATGCCCAATGAACGATTTCAAACTGCTGAAAAAGAGACAGTTAAAGTCCTAACAAGCAAACATAGAACAATAAGGGAATCCATGTGAAATATGTAGTATATAACTATCAAAATACTAAATAAAGAAAAAAGAATGGAAATAATAGCACATAGCTAAAATCTATATGAAAATGTAAAGGAATATACAAATTATAGAAACACTACATTCATGTAACCATAATTATGAATTTATGTAGATGAATACGACATGCCTGAAAAGAAACTTTGCAAATTAAAGAGACAGGTTTTAGAACTAGCAGTAGATAAAATCAGATAATAAACATGGATAGTAGAGAGAACAAGGGAATATATATAGAGATCTGAATTTGTGAATTACAGCACAGCTTTTCATTATGTGGATCAACATTTGAATATATAATACACTTCTTTGCTCTGATGTCATATAAAAGGAATGTAATAATAATTTAGCAAATCAACCTTGGCTAATTATAGAAACTAAGCCAGGTCAGTTCTTTTTGGATAGGATGCTTGATTAAATTGGTAAATTAAATAGCTTCCTGGAAGAAAATGATGGCAAGCCATTTTTATAACCTTGCTAAGGAAATTGAATGGATGAAGTCACTAGGGATCAAGCTCATTTTCAGCTCAAGTTCAGCTCAAGGCAGTCTTAATCTTACTTGGTAGACATGTAAACTGAAATAAAGTTGATCTGAAAACAATTGCTTAGTTTGAACTAAAATTTTACCTATTCATGCTTTGAGGGAAAAGTACCATTCCTACCTGGAAAACAATCCTTGTGTTAGAAGACAACAGCTGAGAAATCATTAGAAAGTAGTCAGGACTGACAGTAATGTCGTACTTAGCAGTCTTTCAGACGGTGATTGTTCACCTGAAAGGTTATATCTAAACAAATGTAATTTTCCCAGTATTGGAAAAGCCTTGGGATCAAATTAAAGTTTAGATCAGATATGTTAAACACAAGGCCCACGGGCCGGATGTGGCCCGTGAAGTGGTTTCATTTGGCTCGTGAAGCCATCCTGGAAACAAGCCGGCCGGGGACCAATGTACAATTTTGTGGTGCCCATCTATGCTGAAACGCATTCAGTCTTAGCTCCACAAGGCTGTCTGGAAACAGCAGGAACCAGCCCCTGCCACGTTGGCCCCTCCCCCTGGGCATGCTGGGGAGCTGTCACCCTTTGTGAGGAATGAAGAAATGCAACATTGCCTGGAAGTGGCCAGCAAATGGCCCTCGCCTACTTCACATATCTGTCTTGATGGGCTCTGGGGGAGGGGTTTTGGCAGGCAGTGGGGCACTCTCCTCACAGTGCCGAGAGACTGAGCCAGGTGGTGCGAATCCAAAAAGAAGTGCGATGCCACCCAGGCCCCAGCTTGCCCGGTTTCAGCAGGCAGCAGCGAGCTCTCAAAGCGCCAAGAACTGAGCCAGGTGGCGCGAATCTGATGAGAAGTGCAATGTTGCCTAGCCCCCAGCCTGCACAGTTTCAGCAGGCAGAAAGGTGCAAAGCTGGCAAGCTTTGCACTGCCCGGTTCAGCCTCTTGGCGTTGTGAAGAGAGTGCCCTGCTGCCTGTCAAAACCAGGCAGGCTGGGGGCTGGGCGACATTGCACAGGTAACATTGACTCTCATGTTGTTCATGGTATCCCCTCCCCCAGAGCCCACCAAGCCAGATATGTGAAGTAGGTGAGGGCCATGTGCTGGCCACTTCCAGGCGATGGTGCATTTCTTCATTCCTCATGAAAGGTGACACCTCCCCAGCTGCATTTATTGCCTGTTTTTCTCCCTCCCTCATTTCAAATATTTTTCCACCACTCTGTACTTAGGAAGGAAATAAGGAAAGAAGGAGAAGGAGGGTCTGAGGGAAGTCCTGCCTTAGTCCTGCCCTGCTGCCCTTTCACCATCCCCTTGCCCCCTCCTCCAGGCCTATTCTGGGGGTCTCTCATCCTATTGCTAAGTAAGCTTTGGATACAAAGCCGGGTCTCCTCCCATGGAGAAGGAATGGGCCTCCCTCTGACTTTGCCCTTGTACCCATCATGAGCAACTTGGCTCAGGAGAGCAAGCACAGCAGCAGCAGCCTTGAGGAGGAGGAAGTGCAGCTGGGTGCCCCCTTGGGGAAGTGGGGCTGGGCTTGGAGCTGTGGATGCTCAAGGGCCAGGCTGAGCGTTTGATCTCTGTTACCCAGGGCTCCAAGCAGCCCGCACCACGATCCAGCCCCCCCGCTGGCATGGCCTGAGAGGAACAGTGAGGCTCATCCAGTGGACCATGCCTTGGCAGTTGCCCTGGTCCCACCCCCTTCTGCCAGAGACCCTCAGATCTGTCCCATTCTGCCCAGGCCCCCACAGACACCCTGACACGAACAATGTAGAGCTGGCCATGCCCACCCAATAGGCCCCACCCACTCAATCCATGCTCACCCAGTAGGCTGCACCCACCCTGGTCACACACACCCGTCCCCCCCGAGGGAAACTGCAATGCTGATGCGGCCCTCAATGAAATTGAGTTTAGATCATTCCAGTCTAATACAAAATTCCATTGCTTAAATGTTGGTAAATTGTTATCAGTTAGAAAGTATGTTTACTTTCGAGAATTGTAACTCACCATTACTGCAAATGAAACCTTATATTTGAATGCTATAGTAGCTCTCAGTATTAAATCCAGTATTTATCTGTTTTTTTAGAAATATACCAATAAACACTCAGAGATGACATATACTGTATTAACAATCACTTTTATAAATGAGTAAAGTATTATGAAATCATGCCAATTCCTAATATACAATAAAATCTCAGTATAATGGATCATTTAGGGAAGAGGCAACTGATACATTTGATTAATATTATTTATGTTGATGTACATATTTTGCATCAGTCATGTCATTTGTATAATTATGGAATTGACTTCAATAAAATGATTTGTGATGTCAGAGGTCAAGAAGGTTCCAGACATAAATATAAAATTTTACTCATGAATGAGATCAGGTAGGTATATAGTGCTAATTTGTACTAAATTATATGTTACAAGGCTTGCACACAAAATTTGCTGATTACTCTTAATGTGGAATAATGAAAAATCATTAGAATAATGATGTGTCTCCATAATTACTGGAACAGTGCTGTGTTAATAGTATGCAACTAACTTAATGCGCATTGCACTTGGATACAATGTATGTAGCAAACTCTCCATTGTATACCCGTGAGAAACGAACCTAATGTATTACAATGTGTATTTCAATGAGTATTCCTTTGTTCTTGAGAAAAGAAGAAGAAGATATAAAACTGAAGTCTGAACCCACCCTCGGGGTTCAGAATTGCTTGTTGCTATTGCTTCTGAATCTGCGCAATAAATCTCTCTGTTAAAACCCTCTGTAATTCGTAAGAGTCCTTTCGTTTTCCACAAGACTCTGAGCTTCCTTCATTCTTTCATTCCTTTTAATATTTCATATAAGTTAGTGCTGAAGACTGAGTTATTTGGTTGATTTTTAAACAATGAAGGGCCAGAAATTGGGACTATCATATCAGGCCTCAACGTTCCAGATAACCATAAGACAAGCAAGAAATAAAAAAACAAAATTACCCTTGGTGCCATATGGATTCTTTGCTGGATGTGGTACTCATAAATAAGAAATTATTTTCAAACTTTTCCAAATCATGCAAGAACCAGCAACAACTTCTCCTTTTTCTCCTCCTCGTCCTCCTCCTCCTCGTCGTCCTCCTCCTCCTCCTCCTTCTCCTCCTCCTCCTGTTCCTACCTTTTGTTCAAGGCTGCAAATATATCTAATACTCCTGCCTGCTAAGTTAGTCCTGTGAGATGGCCAAAAGACTTTGGTCCAGTCACCCATCTGGCTTTCATGTTTCATGTCTATAGGAGGTGTACAATTCAGTTTCATGGTTTCTACACCAGCATTTTCACCCGCCCACCAATTTTATATATATATATATAAATTGGGTGCCAAAAGTATATATACCTGTTTGGCATCCAATGGAAACATAAAATATGCTTAATCCAATTGACATTAATGGGACATTAGTAAGGTGACCAACTTTTTTACAATGAAAAGGAGGACACAAATAAATTGAAGAAAAAATATCGTAAATAAAAGAAACATTTTATTCATTGCAACAATAATACAGAATACACTATAATATGATAAATGCAGAGTGGGCCCCGCGGCTCCCAAAGCACCAGCCGCACCAGCTCCGGCCCCGGGGGGCAGCCCGCCGTCAACACACCCCACCTGCAGCCACCCTGCCAGCACCACCGTCCACCATGCGCAGCCCTGGGTAGAGCGGGCCCCATGGCTCCCACAGCACGAGGGGCAGCCGGCCACCACCACCTCTCACATCCCCGCCCACAGCAGCCCCGCTGCCCCTGCCTTTTGTGCTTGCAGCTATTATTGCCCAAGCAGGGCCGAAGATCAAGAGAAACTTACCGTGGTGTCACCGCTCCAGTCTCCTCCAGATATCTTCAGGACTAACTAGGAGATGGTATAGTAAGGTAGCAGGGAGGAGTGCAAAGTTCCTGCCAATTTGCCTTCACTGCAAACAACTTGCATGTGCAAAGTTTGCCAGCCGCACTCAGCAGCAATTCCTATTGGCTTTCAAAAGCCAATAGGGGGAGTAGCACAATTCATGCAAAAGCTGAAAAAAAAACCCATCAAAAAAAGGTGCCGGAATGCCATCCTGAGAGTTCTATGAGGAAAAAAGCCCTGCAGATTAGTCTTCAAATATCGAAAAGGAGGACATGTAGGAGGACACTTATCGAGGGAGGACAGAACTTACAAAAGGAGGACTGTCCTCCTTAAGGAGGACGGTTGGTCACCTTAACATTAGAATATATATGTTGTGAGTGTCCCTAGACCAGCTTGGGAAGTATCAGAGGATGAGGATGAGCAGCCAGGTCCCTCTGGGTGTTTTCCCCTCCCGGCAGCCGAGGAAGAGCAGCCAGGCCCCTCTGGGTGTTTTCCCCTCCCGGCAGCCGAGGAAGAGCAGCCAGGCCCCTCTGGGTATTTTCCCCTCCCGGCAGCTGAGACAGACAGGGAGGAGATTTACAGGCAGTCTGGGTCAGATTCGCAAAGTGAGGGGTCAGATTTGGAGCAAGAAGATAGATGGCTTGATCCGAGATTCCGAAGGTTTGATAAGCGAAGGTGTCAGTTAAGTGGGAAAAGGAAGTAATGGGGGGAAGTGACGTATCGGAAACTATATTAGAAGGGGACAGAGAGACTACGCCTTTGTCACGAGCAACGTTAATCAAGGAGTAGCCTGATATCTGGAGCAGTGCGTTTGAATTCAGTCTTCTGATGTTTTGGAAATCTACGGGAGAATAATGAGGTCTTGGACAATGTGATAAAGAAAGAGTGAGTTAATTGGAAGGTGTGGGAAGAGCATGTTTTAATCTAAATGTAAATAAATGAGACTTGGCTGTTTCTGCCAGCAAAATGCCAGCAGCGTGCTTTGAAGTGAATTCTTTTGAAATGTGTTAAATAAACCTCTTAAAGACATATTTATGTGGATTTTAATGAGCTGAGAGGGGCCAGACAGAACAGATTGCTCGTGACCCAAAAGCAGAAAAGACGGAAAATTAGTCCGAGCTTTCAGTGACGTCATGGAGCAGCTGCTCGCAGATAATCCGGTTTTGTATCAATTAGTTCAAGCTCTCCAGCAACAAATTGGCGATTTGCAACAGCAGATTCAGCAAGGTGCAGGAGTCCCAGCCCCAGCTCCACCCCCCCCCACCCAGACAAAGCAGATGCTATTTAGCATTGCCTGATAAGTTTACTGGAGAGCGTAGTAAATTTCCAGCGTTTTTAAACCAATATACTTCTGGGAAATCATGCACAGGGCATTCCGGCACACGCCTTGTTGGATTCCGGAGCCACCACTAATTTCATGGATGAAGCTTTCGCTTGTCAGCATGCCATACCTTTGTGCTCTGTGAAGCCGCCTATGTTGGTTGAGACAATCGATGGTCGTGAGTTGTTGTCTGGACCGATCAAGTTCATGACCCAGCCCATACGCCTGGTCATAGGACAACATGAAGAAGCCATCCAATTCTATATTACCAAGGGACTTCATTTCCCCGTAGTTCTCAGCCAAGCCTGGTTGAGAACCCATGATCCTTGTGTGGTGTGGTCCCAGAACTTTGTTTCATTTCCCAGTTTGCAATGCGTAGACCACGTACGCCAAGTGTGCGCAGCCCAGCTATCATCCCACCTTGACATCACCTTGCCGGCCGACCTAGCGGACTTTGCAGATATATTCAGTGAGAAAGAAGCAGACCAATTGCCTCCGCATAGACCATATGACTGTGCCATTGATTTGCTGCCACATGCCAAACTTCCAGGGGGACGCCTTTACTCCATGTCAGAACCCGAGTTGGCCGCATTAAAAGACTTTGTGGACAAAAACCTGGCCAGGGGTTTCATTTGTCCCTCTTCCTCGCCTTTGTCAGCTCCTGTGTTATTCGTGAAGAAGAAAACCGGAGATTTACGCCTATGCTGTGACTATCGCAAGCTCAATGCCATCACGGTGCGCAACCGGTACCCTCTGCCTTTGATTCCTGATCTCATGGATCGTCTCCGATCAGCGACCATCTTCACCAAGATAGATCTACGGGGTGCTTACAACCTGGTTCGCATCAGAGAGGGGGACGAGTGGAAAACCGCGTTTGGGACCAGGTATGGTCATTTTGAGTATACCGTCATGCCCTTTGGACTCACCAATGCTCCGGCCGTCTTTCAACATTTTATGAATGACATCTTCCGGGATTTATTAGATCAATTTGTGGTGGTTTACCTCGATGACATCCTGATTTACTCCCCGTCACGAGCAACTCATCTCCAGCATCTCCGTCAAGTTCTGCAACGCTTGAGAGAGCATCACCTTTACGCCAAGTTAGAGAAATGTCAATTCTATCAAACCACCATTGAGTTTCTGGGACATGTGATTTCTCCACAAGGCATCGCCATGGATCCTGGCAAGGTTGAGGCCTTGCAAACCTGGCAACCACCGTGTAAAGCAAAAGATGTCCAAAGACTTTTGGGATTTGCGAACTATTACAGGATATTCATTCCGAGATTTTCTGCCTTGACTGCGCCCCTTACTAGACTGTTACGGAAAGGCATTAAGTTCCGGTGGGGCGATGCCGAGCAACAGGCATTTCAGACCCTCAAGAAGGCGTTTGTTCAGGAACCCATTCTCAAGTATCCAGATCCTTGTCGTCCCTTTGTAGTAGAGGCCGACACCTCAGATGTTGCTGTAGGGGCCGTGCTTCTTTAAACACGTCAAGATGGCGGCACCCTGTTCCCGTGTGCTTATTATTCCAGGAAACTGAGTCCCTCCGAACGCCATTATACCATTTGGGAAAAGGAGCTATTGGCCATCAAGACTGCTTTTGAGACCTGGAGACACCACCTGGAAGGAGCCCGTTACCAAGTTGAAGTTCGGACTGACCATAAAAACTTGGAATATCTGCAATCTGCCAGGAAATTGAATCAACGTCAGATCCATTGGTCTTTGTTCTTCGCTCGATTCAACTTCAAAGTCACCTACATTCCGAAAGGGTACAACAAAAGAGCAGATGCCTTGTCCCGTAAACCTGAGTATCTACAGATCAAGGAACCCTTGCCGCTTCGAACCATTCTGCCTATCGAATCGATCGCAGACGTGCGCGATCCGGTAGATCTACGACGACAGATTCGGGAAGCGCAACAACTAGATGACTTTGCGGCACAGAAGAGGCAAGAGGTGGGTCCCGACTCACCTTGGACCTTGTCCGAGGGTCTATTACGCTTCCTCAACCTGTTATATGTTCCAGCAGGCCCACTCCGTGGTCTCATCCTGAATCAATGCCATGATAACCCTGCGGCAGGTCATTTTGGGTTCTTTAAGACTCTCCACTTAGTGTCTCGGACTTTTTGGTGGCCCAGATTTCGCCATGATGTTCAGTCTTATGTGAATTCCTGTGTACGGTGCCGTCAGGCAAAACATGCCACAGGAGCCCCTCCGGGATTATTACAGCCTTTGCCCACGCCGGAGAGACCCTGGGGGGCTATTTCCATGGACTTCTTGACTTGTCTACCTGTTTCTGCCAGCTACACCGTTGTCTTTGTAGTGGTGGACATGCTGACCAAGATGGCACATTTCATTCCTTGCCGAAGAATACCGACAGCCAAGGTCACTGCTCAGCTGTTCATTCAACATATCTTCCGGCTACATGGTCTGCCTGACAAAATAGTGTCCGACCGAGGAACCCAGTTCACCTCGGAGTTCTGGAGAGAACTCATGTCTGCGCTTCAAGTCCAACTCAATCTAGCCTCCACGCATCACCCAGAGACTGATGGGGGTACAGAGAAAGTGATTGGCATCCTGGAGCAGTATTTGCGTTGTTTCATCAACGACCAACAGAACGATTGGTCCAAATATCTCTCCGTGGCCGAATTCGCTTTCAACAACTCTCAGCACACTTCCACTCAGACCACTCCGTTTTTTGCCAACTACGGCTATCATCCCAGATTTTTCCCGCTCACGCTCCTCGATTCTCCAGTTCCAGTTGCAGAGGACTATTTAACCGAACTCCAGTCTGTCCAAGAGATGGTTAAGCACCATTTGACTAAGGCCAAGGAAGACTACAAGAGGGTTGCAGACCGCTCTCGTCGCGACACGCCGCCGTTAGCTATTGGAGATCGGGTTTGGCTCCCCACCAAGTACTTGTTTCCAGGGCGAATTCACCGCAAGCTTGATCAACGTTTCCTGGGTCCTTTTCCTGTGGAGACGGTCATCAATCCGGTGACCTATCGTTTGACTTTACCTAGGTCTCTTCGTGTACATCCCGTGTTTCATCGCTCCTTGCTTGTTCCTGTTAACCCTGATTCTCCGCTTCGACCTCCTGATCCGGGCCCGACAGCTCGCCGTGCTCACGTTCCCGTTTCCCGGTTGGATGTGTCCGGCATCCGAGATTCCCGATGGCTCAACGACCGCTTCCAATATTTGGTTGATTGGACCGGGGGTGGGCCAGCCGCTGGCTGTTGGGTCGATGCTCGTGATATTGAGGCTCCTCAGTTAATTTGGGATTTTCATTCTGCGTTTCCCTACGAACCACATCCCCTGCGACGGCCCCAAGGGGAGGGGCCTGCGGGGGGGGATAGTGTTGTGAGTGTCCCTGGACCAGCTTGGGAAGTATCAGAGGATGAGGATGAGCAGCCAGGTCCCTCTGGGTGTTTTCCCCTCCCGGCAGCCGAGGAAGAGCAGCCAGGCCCCTCTGGGTGTTTTCCCCTCCCGGCAGCCGAGGAAGAGCAGCCAGGCCCCTCTGGGTATTTTCCCCTCCCGGCAGCTGAGACAGACAGGGAGGAGATTTACAGGCAGTCTGGGTCAGATTCGCAAAGTGAGGGGTCAGATTTGGAGCAAGAAGATAGATGGCTTGATCCGAGATTCCGAAGGTTTGATAAGCGAAGGTGTCAGTTAAGTGGGAAAAGGAAGTAATGGGGGGAAGTGACGTATCGGAAACTATATTAGAAGGGGACAGAGAGACTACGCCTTTGTCACGAGCAACGTTAATCAAGGAGTAGCCTGATATCTGGAGCAGTGCATTTGAATTCAGTCTTCTGATGTTTTGGAAATCTACGGGAGAATAATGAGGTCTTGGACAATGTGATAAAGAAAGAGTGAGTTAATTGGAAGGTGTGGGAAGAGCATGTTTTAATCTAAATGTAAATAAATGAGACTTGGCTGTTTCTGCCAGCAAAATGCCAGCAGCGTGCTTTGAAGTGAATTCTTTTGAAATGTGTTAAATAAACCTCTTAAAGACATATTTATGTGGATTTTAATGAGCTGAGAGGGGCCAGACAGAACAATATAGAGCACTATTCCTATTAAAGTT
The DNA here is from genome assembly GCA_034064705.1 of Bothrops alternatus. NCBI lineage: Eukaryota > Metazoa > Chordata > Lepidosauria > Squamata > Viperidae > Bothrops > Bothrops alternatus. The sequence continues at coordinate 857,943 of JARGCV010000058.1, read as the reverse complement.
TTGGCCTACTGCATTTTCCCTGGATATGGCTTTTCTGTTTTAACTCTATAGCTTGTTCCATTACAGAGAAACTCTTTTGTGACCCAGAGATGTAGTGTTTTTATGACAACTGGCATAGTGCAGTCATGGTTAGCCAAGAAACAAGAAAGGTGAAGTTTAACCTCCCTTCAATCATTTGGTTCGCTAAGTGATGTTCTTTTACTCTTTTCAGCTTGAACAACTTCACAGGATTGAAGGTTACATTGCCCTGAAGCAGTTTGTCTTTATCTTCCTTGGGGGTGTTGTTTGACTTCTAAAACTGGACTGCAGCTCTGCTTTTTCCTGGAAGTATCCCATCCAAGAAGAAGCCAGACCAAACCAGACTTTTTAGCCCTGAGAAGCTATAGTACTTAGAACAGCCAATTACGTCTAGCTGGGTAAGGGAAATAAGAGCTGGCGTTGGAGTTGATGAATAGATATGCTGTTTTGGGCTAATATTCTAAAATGAAATATTTTTAGTTAAAGTATGATAAATGCAGAGTGGGCCCCGCGGCTCCCAAAGCACCAGCCGCACCATATTCTTCCATCTGCAGAAAAATTATCATCTCCTGTAATAATTAAATATATTCCATACATTTTCTAAACTGAAACATTTCATTTGTGCTACTATGTATGTTTATTGCTTCTTCTGCATGCAAGAGACTGAATGATAGTCTAGTATGCATCTGAGTCAGCTTAAGAGATGTAATAAATTGCAGATAACTTTTAATGCTAAGAAAAATACTGAATCATTAATATTAATAGCACATTATAATGAAAAGTGCATGCAATAAAAATGTGGGCTTTTATTGTTAATTGTTTACTAGTTGGCAATTCACCATTGCTTTATACTAAAGGGTCTAGAAAGTGTTTTGTAATTCTAAGAATATTCCCACTGATTCAGGATATTTAAAGTGTAATCAAATTAATGAACATAAAAAAATTGATGAAACATTACCTAGGACCACTATTTTTTTCATTTAAGCATATTAATCCCAAAAAAATATTGTGATATGCTTCTGTTGATTTTTTTCTGAAATCGCTTCTAAATAAAGTTGCTATTTGGGCAAATCTTGTTAAAACACAAGATGCTACGGATATCACTGGCTGTTTGATTCACAGACTTGATTGTTCTATATGTTGACTTCTGATAATCATCTTTTCCAACAAGTGAGGTGTCAGTGAGTCATAAATACTGAGGTTGTAATTCTCCCAAGGTTTTGAAGACTTTTCATTATAAAAGATAATGAATTTGAATTTCTTTTTTTCTCTCCCCCCTCCATTTTAGAACTAAAAATATTACTGCAACTAGTGCCAGTATAAAGGGACTTTAGGTTGAATTCTAAATATTCTTTGTAAATAAGCTCTACTGAAGCAGTAGCAATGATTTCTGAATAGATTTATGTAGAATTGTAGTACCCAGAGCTTCATGGAATCGGTTTATTATAAAAATAATCAAATTGCACAAGATAGCTAAATTTTACAATACTGTTGTTTCCATTTCTTGATATTTTTACATTTTTTTAATAAAACATGGTTTTAACAAATATATCTATTGTTCCATCTCCAACATTCCATGAAATCATGTAAACCAAAGAAATTGATGAAATAGCATATTCTGTTGGGAAATCCACAGTAGATTATTTAACTCTTTTCAAGAAAGTTATTCCTCTGATGTGATGATGTATAGATTCAAAAATAATAATAATAAACATTGATCTAGGTCACATTATCTATTTCAGATCACATTTTTTAAAGTTCACTGTATACAAAACTGGAATCACATAACATTGCATTCTTAAAAATTCATGCAGCTTGATAGAGATTAATGGTACGCAGAGACCATCAAAGACTATAGATTTGGATATGAACTCTGTAACACCACAGAAAAATACCACATGTTTAAAAACCCTACAAAAATATATTCATAAGATGTCTGTTCCTAACCACAATATTGACAAAATAATAAAATGTGCATCTGCAGACAGTGGGGTATCTGAAAATCAAGGTATTGATCACAACTTAGCAAATGTTCGGTTATCATATATCTGCAACACAAAAAAAAATGTGCAGGATTTTGATCATTTAGTTGTGACTGATGTCTTGACTGTCTTGACACATGAATAGATATCCCTGTCATGATGCAAGCACATCCCTTTCATGTATGCATCACAACAGTATACATAATATGATGAGAGATTATAGTGATCAACTCCTGTCATGTGGTCTTTTCAGTTTACTTTGGAGGAGTTAGGGCACATTTTAAAAAGTATGAATATGGCCAGGACAAAATAAGCATTGTCTGTTTTGCAATGTTTTTACTTGCAATGTTCAAAATGCTAATACTGAATGAGGATTAGCAAGATTATTTATATTTCTATATGATTATGTATGATTTTCAAAACCATGTTATAATTTGTGGTTATTTTTTATATTTTAGAATTTCTACTTACATTATGTGGACTTTTAAAAAGTGGGCAATGGCATTTAGGAGCACTCTTTCGTTTTTTATTAAGGCTTTAGTCTAGAAACCAGGAGACTGTTAGTTCTGGTCCCACCTTAGGGATGAAAGCCAGCTGGGTGATCTTGGTCCAGTTTCTCTCAGCCTAACCTACCTCACAGGGTTATTTTGTGGGGAAAATATGAGGAGGGAAGATGGTATGTCCACCACCTAGAGTTATCTATAAAAATGAGATAAGAATAAATAAGAATCCTGCAAGTCAATCAACTTCTTCTCTTAATGTTGAATCTTGAAAGTGAAAACACTTTCCCCAGAAAATAAGCTGAGAAAAAATAAGTTCTGTAAAAATAGAAAAATAAATCCAGAATGAAAAATGAAGCAATCAGAAAATCAATCCTTTATATATTTGGGAAGCTTAATATCTAACACTATTGCCATCACACTATTCTTGGCATTCCAATTTAAAAATTTATCTGCACAGGAAGTTTCTAGCAAAACCTAATAATAAGACATATACTTTGATGTTGTATGATAGTTATGAAAATGATGAATTTTGTTTCCTGCTCTATCTTTGAGAAACATGAAATTACTATATATTATCACAAATCTGCACTAACCTAATCTTTCTATCATTCCATATGCTAGTAACGAGGATCTATTGTTAGTTGTTTATTTTAAAAATGCATAATTTGGAAAATAACCCAAAAACATCCTCTATCCCAAATATAATGCTTGTATTATTTATTTATTTATCAGACTTATATGCCGCCCTTCTCCGAAGACCCAGGGCAGCTCACAACAAGAATACATTAAAAAACTTTAAAAATTAGCCACACTCACATCACAAACAAACACAATCAGCTCGCAGTCGCTGATGGAGGGACACTCCTAGGGCCGAGGGGCAGAGCACAGCTCATATGCCCCAAGCCTGTCGGCATAGATGCGTCTTCAGCACTTTCCAGAAAGCTAGGAGGGAGGAAGCAGTACGAACCTCTGAGGGAAGCTGGTTCCAGAGGGCTGGGGCAGCAACAGAGAAGGCCCTTGCCCTAGGCCCCGCCAGATGACATTGTTTAAAAGACGGGACTCGTAGGAGGCCAACTCTATGCACCCTAACCGGTCGCTGGGATTCATGAGGCAGAAGACGGTCCCGCAAGTATCCTGGTCCATTGCCATAAAGGGCTTTATAGGTCATAACCAACACTTTGAATTGTGTTCGGAGACCAATTGGTAGCCAGTGCAGCTCACAGAGAGCTGGAGTAATATGAGCATGTCTTGGGAGACCCAAGACAGCTCGCGCGGCCGCATTCTGGACTACTTGTAGTCTCCGGACATTCTTCAAAGGCTGCCCCATGTAGAGAGCATTACAGTAGTCAAATCTTGAGGTGACAAGGGCATGGGTGACTGTGAGGAGTGACTCCCGGTCCAAATAGGGCCGCAACTGGCGCACCAGGCGAACCTGGGCGAATGCTCCCCTCGCCACAGCCGAAAAATGATGTTCTAAACTTAGCTGTGGATCGAGGAGGACACCCAAGTTGCGAACCCTCTCCGACAGGGACAAGACTTCCCCGCCCAGGGTAATGGACGGACAGTTGGAATTGTCCTTGGGAGGCAGAGCCCATAGCCACTCCGTCTTGTCGGGATTGAGTCTGAGCCTGTTGGCACCCATCCAGACCTCAACAGCCTCCAGGCACCGGTTCATCACTTCCACTGTATAGCTGGTATACTTGTCCCAGCTACAGGTGAGAAATTATTTTTCTATCTTTTATTCTACAATCCAAAGAAACTGAATTCTAGTAAACCCAGAAAGAAATATAATAGTAAGGAATGAAAATTTGTTCCCTCTATGATACAAGTAAGGATAAGCCTATCTGGAAAAAGGTCTTTAGCATTTCTGATTGTACATATATTTAATGTCAGCATCATGGAACAAAGATTAATATTAATTATCTCTCACAAATATCTCTCTCAGTTTTAATTATTGAGACCTGGCTGCATGCAATATTCATTAACAATAAAGCAATAAATCAATTTAAGGGTCAAGCATTAAAACTCAAGTTATAGATAAACCCTTTGCCAACAGTTTAAGTATAAGTAGAAATTCTTGAATATTCTTCTAGTAAATTACTTACGGCCACAGTTGGAACCTGAATTTCTGTCACTAAGTAATGTAGTTTTTAAGTGAGTCATACTGATTTTGTAACTTCTTTTGCAAAGACAGAAATTCTGGTTCCAATTGTGGACATAAATTGAGGATCTCTTGAATTTACATAGAGGAAACCCAGCTGATTTTGCTTGTTGGAAGCCCCTTAGGAAAGTCACAAATAGTGTTCATGTGACCTTGGACAACCATCAAAAATACATGGCAGTTGTCAAGCAACCAAATTTTGATAGCAATAGCCATAGCACTTAGACTTATATAACTCTTCACAGTGCTTTACAGCCTTCTCTAAGCCATTTACAGGTCAGCATATTGCCCCCACCAATCTGGGTCCTCATTTTACTGACCTCGGAAGGTTGGAAGGCGGAGTCAACCTTGAGTCGGTGAGAAGTGAAATGCTGAACTGCAGGCAGCCAGCAGGCAGCAGAAGTAGCTTGCAGTACTGCATTCTAACCAGTGCACCACAACGGCTGTGTTGATAATGTGACAGTGAGGAAACTGCAACAGCTGTAACTTCAAATGGTTGTTAAACAAATGGTTGTAAGATGAGGACTACCTGTATTCAAACAGAGGAAGTTTTTTTCTGTACATAGAACAGTTGTATCAAAAATTTGCAGGATTACAAGGCAGTAAATGCTATTGTGACTGTTATAAGACGTCATTGCTTATGTAATTGCATAATTTGGCATGCATATAATTTGCATATATGAATTCACATTATTTGCATGATAACAAATCTAAGATTATTTTTTTAAAAAAATCCTCATCTCTCACAACTGGTACTTTTTGTTCAATTGCTACATAATTCCATATTGGTAATGCACGGTACACTGAAGTATGAGATTCAAAACTATATTGTTGGAAACATGAGTGAAGAACACTTGAATATACTTGATTTTTTTGTTGTTGTTCATGTTAATATGTCATTTTAGATCAAACATTCTAAATGTGACTTTTTAAAAAAAGACATTGATCAAAGTAAGTCATCCATAACTCCTTAAACAATGTTGAAAAAATAATATTCTAGGACATGATTATTGCTTTGATAGTTAAAATCAGCTTCTAATGATTTGTGATTAAATTGTTTGAAAGACTGGAGTTGAATTAAATAAAATAACAGTGTATTCACATACAGTGAATTTAGCCATTTAGGAGACTTCGTATGTAACAGACCAAATTTCACCCAGACATTGTCCCCAAATTAGAATTAAGCTCGCTGCATTTTGAGTAGTCCAGCTAAGGCACTTAAAATAATGTTAAGTTTATCATAAATAAATTAATGTTATGTACCTCATGACATAATTTAAATTGTATAAATTGTTCCATTGATATATTTTTCATTTACTGGATATTCAGGAAGTATAAACACACCCTTACCAAGCAGATCAATAACTGTCATGGCCCTATTGGAGCCCCTTCAGGAGGAAAAGGAAGAAGAAGAAAAGGAGGAGGAGGAGGAGGAGGAGGAGGAGGAGGAGGAAGAAGAAGAACTGGAACCAGGACCATCCAACAGGGATGCACATCACTCTTGGGAAGTGTGGAGAGGCCAGAGGCTGAAGATGATACTGTCCCACACCCTTTGGGCATTGGAGGAGGTAGTCAACCAGAAGGACAGCTACCTGCCCTCATAGACACAGGGGAGAATTGGCGACTGGCAGGCAGTGGTGCTGATAGGCAGCAGATTCCTTCTGATGAGGAACAACTGCCTCCCCCATTCAATCCAAGGACATGGAGAGCAGGGCATAGGAAACCTCAGAGAAGGGCTGTGAGGTTACTGGGGAGAAGATAATCTCCTCCCTCCTCCCAAGGAACAGTAGAGTAGATTAATTTACGGAGGAATTGTGGGAAGTTAGTCTTTGCCAGGAACAATTGTTTGATTTGGCTTACACTCCCCTGGACTGCCTTGAAGACTGCTTTTCATCTTTTGCCTTGCCTAGCCTGGAGGACTGTGCCTTGAGAACTGCCTTTTGTCTTGTGCCTTGACTTTGCCTTGTGGACCACAGCTTGCCTCATGGACTCACTTGACCAGGTAGAATGGACTTGGGACCTTGGGCCATGTCCTTTGAGCATGTTCCTACTCTGTAGACTTTCTTTGTTATATATGGGCTGTTGTTTGGGTGGCTGCCTTCAGAGTGGGGCCTTACAGGTCATTGTAGGGCTGTTTATTGGAACATTTACTTAGAGCAATAAAGGACTCTCTAGACACCTGCCTTGCCTTGACGATAACTTGCCTCAGATTATAACGGTAAGTATGTGAATGCTATATTTATGCTTACATTGTTTAAGTTGTAAATATAATATAGTTTGTTTACAATATAGGAAGGGGTATTTTAGATGTTTTTTTTTTCCTTTTGTTCAATTGCCCAATTCTTAGAAACTGCTTGGACAAGTAAGTCCCTACATTTTTTTTTTTTTGCCAAGGTTTTTCAGAAATGGTTTGCTTCCTTCCTAAGGTTGAGAGAAGCAGACAGACAGACTAATCCAAGGGCATCCAGCTGCTTTATACCAAAGTAAGGGACTAGAGCTCACAGACTGTTGTTTCCTAAAATCACTACACCAAACTGGCTCTCATTTTAGGATAGTCAGTAACTAATACCATGATAAATATTCCTTATTATTTGATTACTGAGCAATTTAATAAAATTGCTTTGCTTTGCATTTCTGTGTCTTAATTGTTAACACAGCTTTGTACTTCCATTTTTTAAAGGACATAATCAAATAATCTATAAGACACTAAGCTACTACAAGCTAACTGAGCATTAGTATACCAAATCACAATCTTATCTGTTAATTAAAAGAATGCTCATGCTCCACACTGATATGTTTGCCAATTAAGCATTAAACAATGACTTGTGTAAGGGAAACATAGGTCCAGATATATTTCAAGTATGCTATTTGTTTTGTTTTTTAAAGGAGCCTTAAATCAGCAAATCTATAGAAAGTATTCACATCCTGAATTATCAGATTATAAGAATGGAGTAGTTTACTATAGAACAGTATGTGGTTGGAGCTTGGCTGTTTCCTTAAAGCAGCGGTTCTCAACCTATGGGTCGCGACCCCATTTGGGGTCGAATGACTGTTTCGCGGGGGTCGCCGGACACCGCAGTCCGCCATTTTTTTTATTTATTTTTTTGCCCGTCGCGCACGTGCCGCGCATGCGTGGACCGGCCAGTCATGCCGTGCATGCGCAGTTCGGCCCATCGCGCGTGCGCCACACATGCGCGGATCGGCCCGTCGTGCGCGCATGGGCAGCGCAAGTGGGGTCTCAACCTGAAAAAGGTTGAGAACCACTGCCTTAAAGACATTTCATTACCCATCTATGTAAACTCATCAGCATGGATTAGTTTTCATAGGTAATTTTGGGGCTTCATTGGAAAATGTTGATTCTCTATGAGAAATACTTCCATATGCAATCAGGTTAAGTAGAGGGTTTTTTTATAGGTACCAATGATAATGGAAAGGAGGCTAGATCAAAATAAACAATGTGTCATGAGTTCATCATGCAAAAACCAAACATACTACATGCATTAAATCAAAATTGTGTATGTGTGTGATGATGCACTTGTCATTTTGACAGCACTGTAACTTGTCACAAATGTGGTTGCTGCTTTCACATCTAACCATGGATTCATTTGGTCAAAACACAGTGGACCACACCTTAAGGTAAATTCAGAAAAAAAAACATTTTTATATATGTATACATAGTATATATGAAAAGTGCAACTGTATATTGTATTGCAATGTTTCATCATTAAGTACTAATAAGAATCTCTAATCATCTCATTTGCTTCTTTCATTTCGCTATAACACATTGCTTCAGTTGCAACTATTGACATATAGTTCTATTCCAGTTTCTCAGCACTGAGATGGTAACAGAGATTGCATTGATTTTGCTCCTGATGGAGCTAGCTGCTCTAGTATTTGGTTTAGATTTAGTCCAAGTTTCATTTTTAAAACTACAAATATTTCTATTTAGCTTGAAACAATCTATATTAAATATATATGCTTCATATAACAAGAACACATTTGAATTTTCCTAAGATAGAACATATATATGATCTCTACCGTTTTCAAGAGGGAAAGAATGAGAGACAGCAAGGAAATGTTATTCTCTGCTAGATGAAACTTGATTTAAATATGCAATGCTATACTACAGCAGGCAACTTTAAAGTCATTGTAAACTTGGCATTTTTATTATTAATATTATCATCTGTTCACAAACAATATGAAGTCATAGTTGCTAGTTCTTAATTGGTGCTGAACTTCATATGCATCAAGTTCTTTCCAAGAACTTAGGATTTCATAATGTATTAGCATAATATATGTGTGTGTGTAAGCAATGTGCCTTTTGCAATTGTCAGATGGAAATTTTGTCAACGTGCAAATTTTATAAGCACAGTCAAAGATCTCTTAGTTATGGCATATAGTGATCTGATAACCACTGGGCCTCTTTACTTCCTACAATTTTATCTACCATTCTTTCATCTCAAATACTGAATTGTCTGAATTGCAACAGGGTTTGAAATAATTGGTCATCTGTCAGCTCTAGCAGTAGATCATTAGAGTTATCTCCTCTTCTATTGCACTCTTGGCTTTTCTGCTGCTTTCCTGCCTGATTTGTCTTTTTTTTTTAAAAAAAAGATGCCATTTAGCAAGTGCACTGCAAAAGAAACAGACACTTCTGCTTTTGTTTCACCATTTCTTTCCAGGCAGTAAGCTATCAAAGTGTACGGAGCAAAGGAATAAAGAAAAAATCAAAGTTCTTCTTCACAAGCCTGAAGATAGCAGATGTGAGGATTTGCTTCAGTAAATTAGTCAAAATCCATCTCAGTGTGATATTTTGGGGAGGGTATTTTGTTTTATGAAGAAAATGTGAATGAAAGGGTGTAGAAGAGAAAAAGATTCGGAAAACGCATAGTGCAATGTTAGCAATGCAATCAATCACTACAGTTTGGGGTAACAGTTAAAGCACCAGATACAAACCAGAGAGATATGAGCTCTAGTCCACCTTCTTTATGAAGACAGCTGGATGACCTTGGGCCAGTCACCTAGGAAGAAAGCAATGCCAAACCACTTCTGAAAAAGAAAAAAGCTACAGGAACTAATCCAGGCAATCACTAGAAGTCAGCATTGACTCTAAGGCACACATGCACACATACATGGATGTAGGACAGCATACTGGCAATTGGGAGGTTGGTAAATATGTTTAAAAATATAATTGTGTCTTTCTGTTCGTACACATTTATGTATATCAGTACAGTATGGCCAATATTTATGGGATATTATCCTCTACACTGCTTAGTTTTAGGATCATGTATTTTCTTATAGGAAAACATCTCAGTAAGAGTTTTTGTAAATGTTTTCTAGTTTAGGGGTGTCCTTGGTGCTCTCTGAGCTTTTTTTGTAGATTATTTTTAACTGATTTTATTAATTTTTTAATAGCGCATACATATAAAGACTAACTAACATGAATATTCAGAAATAGGAATAGATAAAAAGAATGGTTGAGGACAGAAATACAGAAAACCAAAACTATAGAAAAAAGTATAAAAAGATAGTGATTTCCTACTTTTTTTACAAAGATATAAATGAAATTTAAATTCAACCTTTAGTTTAGGGCAATACTTAACATCCATTTTTCAAATAGTCAATAGTTTTTACTAAATGTCAAATCCATATGTCATAATTGGGTTTTTTCTATTTCTTGCAAAAAATCCATAAAAGGCTTCCATTTAGAGTTAAATATCTTTTTTCTAATGCAAATGGTAAATTTTGTCATCTCTGCCATCTTTTACTAATCATTCTATTCTATTAACAGTATACCAGAATCTGTCCAGCATTGACCATAGGAATATGCTATTATTACCAAATATGACATTAAACTACTATGATTTTTTTCCTAGAGTTTTGGCCATCAACCCCAATAAGAAAACTTCTGATTTAAACTATATCTTAAGTTTCAATACTTTTTGAATTAATATATGTATTTCTGACTTAAATTGTTTAGCTTTTTTACAAGTTCACCAGATATAACAGAATGTTCCTCCCTGATTCTTATATTTCCAATAAATATTTATACAATTTTGACAATTTATCTGGTAAATTATATCTGTACATCATTTTATAAAAGTTCTCCTAAAGATTATGACATTTCAATTCACTTTTCTACATAGTTTCCCATTGATTAATTTGTAGCATTTGCTAAATAGTTCTGACATTTAGTGGAAAAACAGAAGTATATGCTCTGGGGAAGCTGTTCCTATGTATTAGTAAGCTATGTCATTGTGTTGTTCTTTTTTTTTAGAGCGCAAGTTAAACCCAGCCAATATTCCGATTCTTTCAGAAGACTCATATATTCCTCCTGTTTGAATACTAAAACCTGTGGATAAATGCTTACAAGAGGTTTTGGAGTGAAATCAGGTATACATAAGAGTGATGCCAAAGGAGGCACAACAAAAGAGAAGCTTAAGATTATTTTGCTCAGAATTCAAAAACTAAAGGAAATGGAAAAACCAAATCAATGTGCGTTGTTTTCTACATAGAATAAAAAAGCATAGCTATGCTTTATATGTGTCCAATGTCTTACAAAGTACCCCATTCAAAACCTTGTAAAATTTATGTTTTATTTCATACTTGTAGTAGTTTGTAATAGTCTGCCAGGCAAACAAACCACCTAAAATCAACTCAGTGCTGCATGGCAAGGTTCAGTCCTGAATGCTAGGCTCAACACTCAACATCCTGTCACAAATGATCAAAGCACAGGTCAGTTAAACAGAGAAAGAAACAATAAAATATCGCTGCTTTCCATATCTCAAAATACATAGAATTATGCAGTCTAATTTTCTATAATTGCTTGTATCAAAATTTGCTTTAATGACATGATTTTGAGGTGAAAAAAATACTTGAAGAGCAAATAAGAAATGACTAAATATAGAGTCCTATTGAGCTGCCCCACAAAGACCCTGCAGGAGAAGGGCAGTGTGACAATTGTGGGATCTGTCAAGAGTGAGAGCTGTGGATCATAAATATGAAGCTGTTGGTGTGTCCCTGAATAATAGATATAGTGTTCTTGCTGAACATAATAGAGATAATAAGGTAACAGGTTCCGCTGTTTGTGGTGACAATGATGACTCAGCTAAGCAAGGGATTATGGTCCATGAGGAAGAAATTGTTTTGAATAAGGCAAGATGTGAATCAAGCATTGCAAATCAGGCATTTGAGGTAAATAAAGTATCTAAAAAGAGAAGCTTAATTCTTATTTAATTCTTACTAGCAGAGAGAAATAATAGAAGGTGTTGAAGTTACAGGAACCTCAGTGGAGAATGACCAGGCAATATTGATATTTCAACCTTATGCAAGCACCAAGAATAGAAAAAAGTCAAACTAGAGTCTTAGAGACTTTAAGAGACTAATTTCAACAAGCTTAGAGAGAGCTTGGGAAGCTACTACTTGATGGATGAAAATTCTCAAGGGGAAAACAATCCAAGAAAATGAGATTATAAAAACCAGTCTGTTACAGTACCAATGAAGAAAAAAAATATGAGATCTCAAAAGAAACCAGCAGGTTGCACAAAGAAGACTCTTATAAATTGAAAGTATAAAAAGTGAAAAGAGGGACACATAACTAAGGCAAGTAGCCTGAACCTGCAAAGTCAGAAAAACTAAGGCTCAAAATCAGCAAAGGTTTGCCACAAATGTCAAAAATAACAAAAAAAGTTTATTTCAACATGTGAAAAATAAGAAAAAAAGTCAAGGAAACTATTGGTCTAAACAAAAATAATGTGCAGATTAGGAATGCAAGTCAAAGTAAGCAAGAAAATGGTAAGAGAACACCTATCCACTGTGGATGAGTTCAAATCACCAGGACCAGATGGATTATACCCAAGATTCTAAAGGAGCTGACAGATGTGATGTCAGAACCATATCCAAAGAATGGTTGCAGGAACTGGGTGTGTCTAGTTTAATGAAAAGAACCAGGAATGACATGTTAGTAATATTCCAATATCTAAGGGGCTGCCACAAAGAAGAGGGGATTAACCTCTTTTCAAAAGCACCTGAAGGCACAGCAAGAAGCAATATATGAAAATTAATTAACAACTAACCTACAAATAAGGAGACATTTCCTAACAGTTAATCAGTGGAACAGCTTGTCTTCAAAAGTTGTGGGTGTCCATCACTGGAGGTTTTAAGAAAAGATTGGAGAACCATTTGTCTGAAATGCTATGGGGTCTTTTGCTTGAGCAGTGGGTTGGACTAGAAGACCTCCCAGATCCTTCTAACCCTTCCAACCAATATTCTGTTAATTTAAATAGTTAATGTGAGAGTGTACATGTGAATTCCAACTCATATGTTTAAATATTTCAATCCAATTTAAATTCCACATTAGAAAATTAAGTATGGATGTAATATTTAGAAACATATCATATTATGTGCAACTTTCTGAGGTTGGGCATGCAAAATGTTTGAAGACTGTACACAGACACATAAACACACTTTTTTTTAATCTTTCTACCATTGCAAAAGTAGAAGGAACACATTATTAATTTGAAGGAGTTAAAGTTCTTGGCTCTCCTTAATATATTAGGTAAAGTCTGCATAATATTGATACAAAATGTGTTTTGAATTTCAGTGCAAAAGCAGGTCTGTAATTTCTTGGGGTTTTTTTACATTAAGAGAATTTGCATGGCTTCAGAAGATGTAAACATCTAATACTGTATCTTACCTAACTCACAATGCAGCATCTAGTATTTTAGTGCTATCTTTATGATTTATGTGCTGGCTGTTACAAAAATATAATATTTGTAATAAACTATAATAGTCAAGAGAAAATTAGTACTGATATCATGCTACACGCTATTTTAATAAAACATCCATCAGAACAGCAATAAACCATTGCATAATAATCATACTATGCAGTTTAATTGTGGTTATTATTTAAGATTAAGCTTATAAAATCTTAATAGATTTTTTTATCCACATTTACCTTAGAATTACAAAATCATATCATTTAAAAAGAGTGCTTGGCCCTCAGCCAGTTTGCAACAGTTCAGCAGAACCGGTAGTTAATTTTTTGTTGTCCATGCCCAGAATGGGTATCCACACAGAGAATTAGTTGTTCACATATTTGAATCCCACCACTGGCCCTCAGACACTGGCATCTGCAGGAGGAATAAAAAATGGCAGTCTCAGCAGTATAATTGAAGAAGCCTGACTCTATAAATCCTTTCTTAGGATCTCTTTCTATAACTGTTTGCTGCTGTGGGAGTAGGAGAGAAAGCAGTATCATCTAGAAACTGAATGTTTTCAGACTGATCCCTGGAAAAGATCAGTGAAGTTCTGCATGGAAGGAGAATAAGTGTCAGAAGATGGGTGAAGCTGGTGTCAAGAGATTATAAAAATGGGTGACTCAATCATAGCAGAAGAAGCAAAACAAAATGTTTTAAAATATATGCAAATACCCTATGTGCCACATATGGATATAGCTGCATGACAATTCCCACTGACATCCTTTGGATGAAGTGCAAGACCCTGATTGGATAGAGGGCAAAACATGAATAAAATCATGTTTTGTTTTGTTTTTTGGAGTTTCTGAAATTCCTTCTAACTTATTCTCTATGCACACTGAAATTAGACACGGGAAAAGTTAAATGAAGAGTGTTAGAGAGTGGGCAATTACTTTTTCAAAAGGGCCACATGAGATACTGGGATTGTTGTGGAGGGCTGAACCAATAGGATCAATACATTACTGTGAAGATGCGCAGGTCCACATTCATGTGTATGTGTATGTGTGTGTGTGTGTGTGTGTGTCGATAGTACTCACCATTAAAACTATGTACAAAATTGCAGACTCAAGAAATATGAGACATAAACCCTGTACAACTATGCAAGTTGCACATTTTTGTGCAAATAATCCCTGTAAAATTATTGGAATATATTTTAAATATATTCTGATGTATTTGCTGTATTTGATAATACTGTTAATTTTAACAGATAGGATGGAACATTAACAGTGTTAAATATCAGTACAATTTATTTTATAGTATACTTAGGAATGTAATAATACCTAACAGCAGATACTCATGAAATACATTTTAGTAGTCATTTCATGTAATCACATTTTTAGAAAGTCTACAACAAGTTCATTGAATGAATTCAAACAATGATTAAATTTTGAGAAAGCTATAATTCTCTTTCCAACTTATGATTAATAAAAGAGTACACTTCTTGAATAAATATTAAGCTCTGAACGTATTTATTCTTTTGTACTTATTTGAAAGGGCTTTTTTTTAAAAAAAATAATTGGTAGATGGAAAAATCAATAGCAGTTTTCAAACTTATGATTACTCTCATTAATCCTTCTCCCATTAGGAGTAGAAATCTGAACAGAGCTGCACATTTGGTCAACACTTGGTCAACATATATGGAAGATCATTGACCATATAAGTCAACTCAGACATTGTGCTATGACCCAGATATGGTACTTACAGTTTCAAGCATTGCTTCTTCACTATTGAAGTGTTTTGCTATTTGGGTGGTGGTGCTGAGTTTCTTAACCTCTGAAGTAGTTTCAGAGTCAATTCCAGTACTGATTATAGCATTGGGCATTTTTTTCTTTTAAGGTTTTTGAAGCTGGAAGAGGCATTGGCCTCTTTTCAGAAAGTAACCATAGCAGCACATTCTAAATGTTTCTTTAAGTGCTTCTGCTTGTATTTTATCAGTTCGGTTAGATTATGCTGTATCAGAGCCAGTTATTTTTAGCATCTGATCCAGTGGTGGGAATTCAGCCAGTTCGCACCACTTCGGCAGAACCGATAGCTAACTTTTTGTTGCCCAGGCCCAGAATGGATTTCCAGAAGCAGCATCCATACAGAGATGGATTGTTCACATATTTGAATCGCACCACTGATCTGATCCAAATAATTGAATCCTTAATGCAAAAGTAGTGCAATGCTGTTTAACAAGGAGAAGAAAAATTAGAGACCGGAAGTGAGAGTGAGGAAAATACTTGAGGAGGGATATATCTTGCAAGGCTGAGGTTTACAAATCATTTTATAAGACTTTTTAGGTGGGCTGCCTCTGGGCTTGGGTACTGAAAGCAAAACATAATCTCTTGATAAACACCTGCAATTTTACTTGGAATTTCACTAACTGAAATTGAAACCAAACAAGCCAATTCTACTCTAAAAGGTGGGTAGGCTTCTTCTAAAAGAAGACAGAAGTTACAAGGAAATCTATAAAAGCATAGGTCTGCCTTAAAAGTGTCGTTTTTAGGGGCATTCTCCTAAATCTCCCTGAATTTAAGTGTGGTGGAAAGGATACTGCACTGGGTCTACTGAGTTTTTACTGTAATGATCGGTGATGTTCAAAAGAGAGTTATTACAACTTGAGAAGAACAAAGGCCAAATATGAGAAAGAGATTATTTTATATGGCAGAGTGGCTGCTCACACACAGGGAGTGGGAGAAGACAGATTCATTATTTAAGACAATTCATTTAGTCCAACAACGAATGATTGTGGAAGGAGATGTTTTAAAATATCAGGACAGAACAGAGGTCCCAGGGTTTGGGTGATAGTTTGCATTTTTGAAATTTTAAGAATAATATTGTGAGCATAGTTGAGAAATAATGCTGGGGACATACTGCTAAATAAAAACATCCACTCCTACATAGTTTTGATATTCATCCTACTTTTCTGGGCCTTAATTTTTAATCCTAAACAAACAAGCTAACTTACAAGCAGAACATTGAGCTGCTATTCCCCTTCATTTTATTTTTAAAGAAAAGATAAGGAATCCTTGTTTTCTTAAGATTTTAAAATGCAGTGTGGCAGGCAGATTGGCAGGTCCCAAGGAAGGAGTTTGTGGTTTGATACCCCTGGGATTGCCTATTGACAGTCAGGACTAGGAATCCTGGATGGAAGGCCATCAAAAACACATGCTTGTAGAGATGGACAGATTAACTATGAGGTTGAAAGACAAAGAAGATACAGACTACTATCAAATTTGGAATTTATTTTATTCTTGGTTAGAGAAAAGAGTGAAGAATTAGGAATTGAACATGTATTAGCATAGCAAACTCCAGACAACTTGTTGATTGGAAAAATTAACATATGTTGATGAAAAAAATTAATAAAAATATATTTAAAAAAAACAAAAACACAAAAACACATGCTTATATAGAAGAAGAAATTCAAACTGGGAATTTGGAACTAAACCTGTCATCCTTCCCAGGTGTAACAGAGAAGAAACAGTCCAGATGAGCTACTTCTACTTTAACAGAGTCTTGCAAGTCTGAAAGTACAAATCTCCCACTGTTTCCTTTTTAGCCTGAAAAAATTAGGGAGGTTCCATGCTGAGCCTTTTATTCTACCTCTTAGGCAGATCTTTTATCTCGTCATTCTCTAGGCAGTATCTCTTTGTTCATTTCTCACATACCATTACAAACACAGCTAATGTGATAACCAAATATGGATCATTTTGCTTTATTTAATCATTCTGCCATTTATTTCAATTTCCTGTTTGTTTTTTATCCTTACATTTATCTGCCATCTATCATATTTGTGAGCAGAAACATTGATAATTTTGAAGAACAAGTCAGTAAAGAATAGAATCTTATCTGGAGTTTCTGATTTGAATGTATATTAATAATACAGGTCACCAATATCAGAAAAACAGTTGTGGAATGCAATTAGGCCTTTCATTCTCAAAATGTTCAATGTCCCAGTGAAGAACACGAAATTGGCAGAAGGGGAAAATAAATAACAATGTGTAGCTGGCAACCATAGCCATCCCTTTAAAAAAATCATTCACTAATTTATAATGGTCTTACTGGATTCAAGTATTAAAGGTTACTTAAAGGTGCAAAGGTTTCTTCCGTCCAGTTATGATGAACTCAAGGAGTGGTGCTCATCTTCAGCTGAGGGAGCCTGCATTATCTGGAAGACATTTCAATCTTGATGTGGCAGCATAAAAATATAGGATGTAATAACCTTTCCACTGAAGCACTACCTATTTATCCATTCACATTTGCATGCTTTTGAAATGCAAGGTTGGCAGGAACTGGGGCAAGTAACAGAAACTTATTCCATTGTGCAGTGCTCAAGTCTTGAGCCTGGACTGACAGCTTTCCAGCTGAGAAGCCCAGTGTCTTAACCACTGAATCATTGTGCCACTTTCAAAGGAATGAAATAACGGTTTCGGTTAGAATGTCATGAGATCAACACAGAACTCTTTATGGCTAAAATGCCAGGACAAAATGTTCATCTGGAAGATTTATATTTGTATGAATGTATTTCTCAAATACCAGAAAATATACTGTAAATGTGCTCACTTCTTTTGCTTATTCAGATGAACAAGTTGCTCTTATCTAATTAAGTGGAAACAATTTTGATGTATGAAAATGACTAATGTTGCCAGTAGTTAAAACTATTGCTGTTAACTCTATACTGATGTTTTCACTGTGTTCCCCTCCTATAATTGTTTAACTAATAAACATATACCATTTGACTTCTTCTTACTTCTTTCTCTTTAGATGTAAATTTCTTTAAATTCAATAAAGAAGAAAAGAGGCAGGAGCTGCATGTTTTGTTTTATTAATTCTAGTATTGTCCTTTGGAAAGAACCACAGGAAATACACTGTTGCAAAAGCACAAATTATTTTCTATACAATGACTTTCATATCCACTACTCTGAAAAAAAAGGCATAAGTATACAAACCGTTCAGAGTGTAAGTCAAAAAAGGTGGCCAGGACTGTGTAATCTAGCCCTGCCCCTGTTATATGCACAGAGTATGTGCAACAAAGGCACAAGAGAAGAGTGATTTCAATTATACAGTCAAGATAGTCAATTTGATGGGTTTTTTTTTTGTTTTAATCATGTTTTAAGACTGCAATCATTGTACCAATGCCCCAAAAAACTATAATCACATGCCTTAATGATTACTGTCCAGTTGCATTCACTTCCATTATGATGAAATGTTTTGAGAGATTGGTAAAGGACTACATGGTTTCATGCCTTCCTCCTACATTTGACCCATTACAGTTTGCCTGTCGGAAGAACCAGTCCGTAGACGATGCACTTTCCTTTGTACTTTACCTTAGCTTGGCGCACCTTTACCTTAGCTTGGCGTACTCATGTGCAAATGCTGTTTGTGGACTTTAGTTCAGCATTCAACGCAATCATTCCTCAGCAGCTAGTGAACAAACTGAGCCTATTAGGTTTTAATACTCCTTTATGTAATTGGATACTTGATTTCCTTATTGATAGGCCCCAGTTTGTGTGAGTTGGGTTCCTTGAGTATGGGTTCCCCATAGGGCTGTGTTCTGAGTCCATTACTGTTCACCTTGATGACCCACGACTGCTGTGCCAAATCTGTATGAATCACATTGTGAAGTATGCAGATGACACCGCAGTGGTAGATCTTATCTGCGATGACAATGAAGATGCTTATAAAGAAGAGGTGAAGACTCTACTTGGCTGGTGCAATAAAAGTAACCTGGTTCTAAATAAAACAAAGGACATCATTGTAGATTTTAGAAAGAGCCGGCATAGTCACACTCCACTCAATATCAAGGATGCAGCTGTAGAGGTGGTCAACAGTATTAAGTATCTGGAGGTGCATATAACTAAAAATCTGAATTGGTCTTGCCACACCTCATCCTTACTGAAGCATGAAAACCATGTCTGCATTTCCTGCATCAGATGAGGAGAGAACATCTCTCTCCTTTTTTTCTGGGCCACTTTTTAAAGAGGCACAATTGAGAGCATTTTAACAAACTGCATCACTGTCTCGTTTGGTGGCAGCAGTGCCTCAGATAGAAAATCCATACAGAGAATGGTAAAGATAGCCGAGAAGATCATAGAAAGCTCACTCCCTGGTATTCAGGATGCTGCTTATAAGCACTATGTACTTAGAACTCAAAGCATTGTTAGAGATCCCACACACCTACTTCACAGTCTGTTTCTGTTGCTCCCCTCTGGGAGGAGGTTTCAAAGTATTTCTAGCAGGACCATTCAGTTCTGTAATAGCTTTGTTCCGTATGCCATCCATCTGGTAAACTCGCAAGGTTTGTTTTTCTCGCCATGCACATGTATACATAACCCAAACTAAACCTGTGTTGTTTCTCTATGTCATATAATATATGTGGGTGTGTGTATAATTCTGTATTTATTTATGTATTTATTTTATTTTGTCATATTTATGTAGTGTATGTTGGAGGTGGTGACCCTTTGAGAGCTGTATGCAATGAAATTTCATTTTAATGTATGCTGATCAATGTACATTCAAAGTGACAATAAAGTTATTATTCTATTCTATTCTATTCTATTCTATTCTATTCTATTCTATTCTATTCTATTCTATTCTATTCTATTCTATTCTATTCTATTCTATTCTATTCTATTCTATTCCGTAATTCTCTCATCTACCCAATGGATATCCCTGCTTACATGTACCTGTTTTCATTTATGAAGCCAATCAACATTGAAAGTCTACAGACAGGCCAAATTAATTAGATTTTATTCACTGAGCATTTGGATATGCTTAAATATCACTATAATGGATCCCATGCACTAACATACTTCACTCCTAAAATATCAATAAGATCTACGTTTGTGGCACTTTTTCTGATTATTTTTAGTGCATAGAGATACGTGATAATTTTATAAATATGCAATTCTAGAAATTTGTATAGTATTGAAAATATGTTTATAATTGGACTTTATGTTTGCATGCTTCCCCAAGTCAGAATTGTTTTTCCTCTTCAATTTTGAGATTCTTAGATTTTTGAAAATACTAACTATAGATTTTGTTATTGTTTCTTTAACATGAATTTTAGAATGTTTGTAGCAACCCTGCTTGCTGCACAAGTTCAAGATCATTACACAAATGAGCAAATTTACAGAAAGGTGTTGATTTATGCATTTAGTTCTTAAAGTAATTGTATATCTCTTTTTGCAGGCAGACTGAATAGCCCTGGTTATTTTTTTATAGAGTCAGTTACTAGAGGGAGGAAAAAGTAAGAATTTGCACCAAGCAAGAAATGTATTATCTTCCCTCTTACTAGGGTTGAAAGAGAATTACTGAGCCAAAGTCAGCTAACTGTTGGGACTAAAATTCAGGTTTTTCAACACAACCTTTAAACTAAACTGGCCCTCTAGTAATATCTTTGCCACTGACATTTTAGAGGTTGAGATTTTTCATGCAAACAAAAGTATATGTTACTCTACAATGGTATTGTGAACCAGTACAATTAGTCCAATCATTAATTTGTTTACAGTTAGCTTCATTATACCAGATGTCAAAACAAAGCACTACCTAAATTGTACTTTTGTTTTTAATAATGAGCTGTACTGAAATAGCTATTAAAATTATACTACAGCAGATACCTTTGTTAGACCAAACAAATCTATATAGTTTTTCTCAGAGATTTACCGGTAATTGCTCAACCTCAAAGTGAAATTCCATAGCTTGAGATTTGAAAATTGACCTTAATTCAAAAGTTCAGCAAGATTCCTAAAAAATGTTAAGATCCAAAACAATCTACAGGATCAGATTAAATTGTTTGGTTAGGACACTAGTGGAGAATATAAAATTCTTATTATGTAGTTTTGCTGCCAGAAAGATTTTGTTCTACAAAAAGAGAGTTCTAAAGATAAAATAATAGTAACCTTGCACTGTCAGCTGATGGGTAGGATCATGATATGTGTTTGGGCTGAATTTGAGTAATATATGCTAAATGAGTAAATGTGTAAAATGTGTAAAAACAATTGCTTCTCCCAATATCACACATTGCTTTGTAATGAGCTAATCTGGAAGCCTGTAAGACAGGGGTCCCCAGCCTCAGACCTTGGCCCACTATCGGGTCTTGACCCATTCAAAACTGGAGCGCAGAAGTGGTGGGTGAGCGTGCGCCTACGCATCTCCAGTTGCGCAAGCAGCTGGCAAGTGCATGTGCATGCACTCCATTCATGCGGAACCATCTCCGCCCCCGCCCACCAGTCCACAAAGCCAGAAAGGTTGGGGAACTCTATGAAGGCTGTTGTGATGTGAAAAGATTCCAGATTGTTCCAAAAACGAAATGGATCATTTCAAAGTATACAAATGAATTTCCTTTTTTCTTCTCATTAAACAAATTTCTTTGAACACATGAATGTATGTTCTATTAGCCCTTCAAAGTTCAATAAGTTGTACTGAATTGATCAATAAATAAATTGTTGAAAGTGGTCCTGAATTGATTTTGTATTTTGGGAAAGGGAGTAAAGGAAACCAGTTAAGAGCACGGATTTGAGTAGAAATGGGGCCAAAAGAGAAAGTGTCAGGAAATGTTGCCACTTGTTATTCTTCAAATGGCAAAATGAAGTATTATTCTTCCATATCATTTTGCTATCTGATAAGAATGCTTTTGATTTTGTTTAAAAAAATGAGTAAACTTTGCACTTGAGTGTTACATCCCTTGTAGCTTTAATCTCAGAAAGCAGCCTAGATACAGTTTTTGTCCCAGTGGACATTCATGCTTCCTTCTCAGGATTTAGGACATTGGAATGTTGACTTTAGTATTAATTGTGGATTGTGGACTACATTCTTTAGGCCTCATTGTTTATTATGGAATGCAAACATTCAGGAGACTACATGATACAATAGCTACAAAGTAGATAGTCATATTATGATAAACCCACATTTGCTGCTGAACTTTTATTTACCAGCACTTCATTCAAAGATGGCAAAAAATTACAAAGAAAAATGTTCATCATTCAGAGTTCTGGATTTTTCATTCACACACTTCATACTCACCCATTCCCGATTCCATATGTAAATTCTATTAAAAAAGTAAATAAAACCTTTTTGAATTAAGAACTGTCCTTGAATCTATATTACTTTGGAATTCACTAAGTGGGATGAAAGCATATAGCTTATGTTTAAAACTTTATGTAAAGAGTTAAAGTGTTAAAGAGTTAAAGTGTTATGTAAAGAGTTAAAGTGTTAAAGTGCTGCCCCATGAATCCCAGCGGCCGGTTAGGGCCCACAGAGTCGGCCTTCTCCAGGTCCCGTCAGCCAGACAGTGTCGCCTGGTGGGGCCTAGGAGAAGAGCCTTCTCTGTTGCGGCCCCGGCCCTCTGGAACCAACTTCCCCCGGAGATCCGTGTCGCCCCCACCCTCTCCGCCTTTCGTAAACTGCTTAAAACACACCTCTGCCGGCAGGCCTGGGGCAGTTAACATCTTGCCCCTAGCCAATGTATGTTTGTGTGTATGTTTGTTGAATGATTGGTTTTCTCTTAACTTAGGGGTTTTTATATATGTATTTTAACTTGTGATTTCTATTTATGTTGTGAGCCGCCCTGAGTTCTCCGGAATAGGGCGGCATAGAAGTCAAATCAAATCAAATAAATAAACATTTATCTCAAAATAAAATTCCAGTTTTAAAAGTGGGGCTCAAATTAAGTGTTTTAATTATAAGGCATATGACTTGTTCATAGTCTCCAGTCAACATTCTTGGATATTAGCTTATTTGTAGCTGTAGCAGTTTGAAGACAGGAGTTAATGCAAAAAAAAAATAAAGGCTAAGCAAAATTTATTTTATTCAAAAAATGAGCTGTGCCTTTTGCAGAAGTCATGGCCAGAAAATCATAAAACATTCATTACCATCTTTTTATTATTTGTGATTAACAAAAAAATGTGGTTGCCCTTTTTTTCAGTGCAATTACAGGTTTATTATAAAGAATTTGTCATTATGATTTAAATTCTTTAAACAAATCAGGGTTCAGAAAAGTTCATGAGAAAACCACAATATTTTACAAATAGTTTTCCTAAACGGGTGAATTCTCTGCCACCTTAACAAGGTAAAGTATTGTGGAGGAAGGAGCAAAGTTAAAATGGGAAAGGATTATTGTAACATTAATTACATACATCAAGAACTGAAGACATTTAGTTCCAGTCAATTTGCAATATAGCTTCCTCCATGAAATGTTCTAGAGCACATATTTTTCAGTACAATGAGATATTCCCAAAGCAATCTTTTCTGTTGCTACTTCTTCTTTTCCTGCTTCTTTTCCCTCCTCTCCTTTCCTTTATCTTCCTTTTCTCTTTCCCACAGTTCTGTATCACTCAGATTTAATCCATCTCCCCTTCTTTCTTACCCATCATATTCTCTCATTTTAGACACTGAGAAAGAAATTGCCCTGGAGCATAGCAAGGAATGGAAGCAATCTTACAAGTGAAGGAGAATAAATTTCTGAATTAACTGATCACAGCAGAAGATGTGAAAGCACAACATGATGGCCTGGAAGGCAGAGAGCTTCTGGCTTACAGGTTTTTATAAGCAGTTCTTTAAAAAATTATGTAAAATACTTGGAGCTCTAGAAAAACATTTTTGTAACAAATGGAGCACTTGTAATTCTTGAGCCCTGCCAGTTGCATCCAATTGCAAATGATTCTCAACATGTTTTACATCCAATTTGTGATTTCTTTTGCTTGGCCTTCACTATTCTTGGACCCCAAAGAGGTTTAGCATAGCCACTGAACCACATCAGATTTGAAAAGAAAAATTTCCTTTAGAATTCTCCTTTAGCACCAGTCTGCAATGTCCTGGATTCATGCAGCTGTCTTCTGTAGCTGCTACACAGTCTTGGGAAAAGACTTCTCAAATGTAAGGAGTTGCCAGTGGGCATTATGTGTACATCCCCATGTGCTCTGAATCACATCTTTCCCTTCAAATCTAAAGTGCTAATTACTAATTAAGAGCTGAGCTCTGAGAATGCCAGCAAATCAGTGCTCAATCCTTTTGCTCCTAAGTTGCCAGCTGCCAAGCTTATAACTCCTCTCTCTTTTCTTCACAAAAAGAAAAGAAAAAAGAAAAGAAAAACTTTTGATTCACTATTCCACTAAGCTCTGTAAATTGTGTTATCCCACAAAGACTTTTACCAGATTTAGTAAAACTGGGGTGGGGAAGGGGCATACGACAACCAGCCTGTTGAAGAAGCAATTGAATAACTGCAAACACCGTATCACCTCTTAGAAGGTGAATTTCTGTCAAAGCTACATCTGGATTTTTAGGACTGTTTTTCCTGTTGGTCCTCTCCCCAAAATGATTCTCATGCAGTATTATAGAAAATGGCCATTTTGGCTCAATGATTCATTTTTCTCCCCCCCCCTTCCCGGTTTCCCAGAGTAAAGTGCTTTAATAGAAATGATATCCATTCAAAAGAGAACTTCAACACATTCATACACAGAATTGTATGTAAAGGTCCAATAATAATCTTAGAAAAACCAGAGTGCTTTCCTTCTGTTAGGCATTATAATACCTGAAGAACGAATCTTTTAATTTCTGCATGCTGGCAACAAAAGAACAATATAAAGGATTCACATATCTTTCTGCTCTTATTTTAAAATGTCCATCACCTGCACCATATTGCAAGCTGCTTTGGAGAAGCTAATGTGCTTGAAAAGCAGTTTCTTCAATCCACAGTATGAGTATAGGGCGGGTAGTCTACTGTTCAAAGGAAAAACAATAAATAAATTTAATTATTTAGCTACCTATGCTCCAAAAAAAAAAAAAAGAAGTTATGGGGGATTTTAAAAAATATTATTTTATAACTAAGTTCCATTTTGGTTTTTTGGATTGTATTTCTAATTTATGTATGCTTCTCTTATCTAGGATATGCTCATGTATTACTAATTCCCAGAATATTTGTATTCTTCTATTTCTAGAGTTCCAGCATGATTGTGTATGATGTGTTCCATTACATTAAAATAAGCAGAAAAAAATGTTGTCTTGATGTGGAAGATATTTGCAACACAAAACTGCCATTTGGTCTGCTTAAGAAGACTGTGGTGGAACATTTATTAGCAACTTATATTCTAACTATGTCTAAAGCATAGTATTATTTCTCTCTCTTCCTATTACAAATCTCAGAGTAGTTCACATTCAACAATTAAAATATGCAAGATCCTGAGACATGTATATTTGCCTTCATTTGTAATTAAAATATGAATTGAAATTGAATAAAATTATTCAGTTAGAGTAACGAAGGAAAGATAAAAAAAGTGAAAAGCATTATTATAAGCATTTCACAATACCTAAGAGATGCAATCACAGGTATCAGAAGAATTTGAAGAAAAATAGAAATATCAATAGAAGGCAATATTTGTAGCTCAGGGTTGAAATGTGAGGTCCTTGCTGCTCTCTGAGCTCCATGGTTTTCTTGCAGATGTTTTATTACTAGGTAACATCATCAGTGCTAGAAAGAAGTCATATGCTCTCTTTTTAATATACTAGTGCCGGGGTCTTCAAACTTGGCAACTTTAAGACTTGTGGACTTCAACTCCCAGAATTCCTCAGCCAGCCAGGACTGGATGAGGAATTCTGGGAGTTGAAGTCCACAAGTCTTAAAGTTGCCAAGTTTGAAGACCCTTGTACTAGTGCAGGGGTGTCAAACTGCCTGCCCGCGGGCCGGATGCATCATAGCAAAACCGCGCCCATTGCCAGCAATGGCAAAAAAGTTGCAGTATGTGACATGTTTGACATGTCACATCATGTTGTGAGTTTGACACCCCTGTACTAGTGGCTTGTCCTATCAGTGTTGATGGGTCTTGGTGGCTCTTTGTCTGAATTGGTAGTTTCTTGATTAGAGTATTGTTTACTTCTTAATTGTCAGTCTAGTATTAATTTTGGTGTTAATCTCTACTTATCTGGGTGCTGATTGCTAATGAGGAAGTTTCAGTCTTTTTGTTTCCTTGTTGGCTTTTTGATTCTCTTTTGAGTGGTCTGTATATGTTAATTTCTACTTATCTGGGTGCTGATTGCTAATGAGGAAGTTTCAGTCTTTTTGTTTCCTTGTTGGCTTTTTGATTCTCTCTTTTGAGTGGTCTGTATATGCTGTTTACCTCTGTGTCTGTTAATAGCTGATACGTCTGAGTGCCAGGCTTCCATAAATTCTCTAGCATTTATCACTTTGTTGTTTTCACCACACAGAGAGAAAACCATTATTAGATGACCACAACCTGGTCTCTAATGTCAAAAAAAACACTATTAAATGTCTTTCTCCCAAGCTACTACCGTAGAATCTTATATGTTAAAAACAAATCTTAAATCTGGCTCATTAGCTGATTGGCAGCCCTGAAGTTGCTTCAAAAGATGTTAACCTTTGCAGATGTTAACTTTGTTCAGGGATCCCACATGGATCAACAGTCTTGCTCTGACTTTTACACCAGCTGCAGATTCCAATCCAGATAATTTCTAGCTATAGTTGTCTAAAAGTGAGGTTATCGTGCAAGCCTTTTTGTAGCTGAAAATCACCATCCAAGAAAAGGCATAGCTGATGATAGGCACTGTTCACCACAGAGATGACCTAGGCCACCTTATTGACAATGATGATTCTAGGATTATGCACTTATTTTTTATGAGGAATCTCATTCAGAACAGGCAAGTTCTCCACTTGCATTATCTTTTAATATCAAAAAGCAGATAGTACTTTTCTGCCCAAATATAATCCATTTACATTTAAAAACTTTTTTCATTTCTATTCTTAAAAACCTGCACTACTAAAGCTTTTCCCTCCTCTTTCTCCAGCATTTAAAACTTCTCATCTGGAGCTGCTTTGTATAACTCCAAACCTGGGATGTGGAGCTTCTCCAGTTGTTTCTATGTAGATGATGATCAGGCTTTTGGCTTTATAGATATAAGTGACATTTTAACCCGAGAAGAACCACCTTAGTATCCAGAAGAGGATAAAACAACTTATCCAAACACTGTGTCCTCATAGTTAAATGCCTTTATAATCTGACTGCACTTCTACCCTTTAAGAAAACTGAAGAGAATCAGTAGAGTTTGCCTTTGATTTCAATGGAACAGAACTTTGTTCTGACAAAGCAAACTAGTACAGGTAGTTCTTGACTTATGACCATTCATTTAGTGACCATTCAAAGTTATAACAACGCTGAAGAAAGCAACTTGCAACTGGTGTCCACATTTAACAACTTAATCCCTAAAATCATGGGATCGTAATTCAAGCACTTGGCAACTGACCCTCACTCATGATAGTTGCAGTATTTACTGTTTGTCTCTGGATTATTAATTTGGCCTTTCCATAATGAAAGAGCATTTGACATAGAATGAAAATGGCCCAGCTCTTTTGTAATGTTTCTGATGCCCTAATTTTGCAACTATTCACATAAAATATCTGGACATCTCTGAAAAGGATGAGCTAATTTGATTGTCTCTTTTGAATGGTATGTAAATATTCTTTATCTATATGTGCCTCTTGATGCCTACCAGTATTATGCACATCCAGCTTCAGGGTCTGGAGGAAGTAAGAATGTGCTTCAAATTGCAATGAATCTATCCCCTCTAGTCTGTCTAGTGATTTTGCTGAATCAAGTCTTTCTCCACAAATAATAATTTAAAAGAGAATGTTTATAGCTCATGATTGAACCACAGTTCAATCCTTGATGTTCTCTGAACTTGATTGTTTTATTGCAGATGTTTTATTACTCAAGTAGGTAACATCATCAATGCTAGAAGGGAGTGCAGTTTGCTTTTTGTTAATATACAAGTGGTTTGTCCTGTCAGTGAGAGTGGGAAAGTTCTTGAGGGTTCTTTGATTAGGTTTTTTATTTTTGATTTTTTTTGTCTGAGTTGGTAGTTCCTTGATTGTTTGAGGTATTGTTTACTGTTGGATTGTTGGTCTAGTATTAATCTCTGCTTACCTGGATATTGATTGCTAGTAAGGAAGTGTTTCAGTTTTTTAGTTTTCTTTTCAATTTTTTGATTATCTCTTTTGAATGGTATGTAAATATTCTTTATCTATATGTTCCTCTTGATGCCTAATGCACAAATATGGACAGTCTCTTCCATAGTTTCATCTAGGAAACTATAAGTGTTGTGTAGTGGGAACAGCAAGACATTGAAGACACGGAGTTGAAATAACAGCTCTTTATTAGGTTCTCACAGAAGCAAGCTCTAGCAGCTGCTTGACTTATATTTATATGGACTGCCACTAGGTGGCAGCCAATCAGTTTAAAGTACTCATTCCCACCTAAAACTAAGGCTTAAAGTTATGCAGACAGACAACTATCATTCAAATAAAGCAATCAGTTAATCATTCTTTATAACAGACCCTTTGAATTGCTTAATACATAACACCCTTTCCCTTTAAATCTATACATATCCATAAATTGTACATAGTCATTTAGATAAGTAGGCAGCTTCCGCAATCGTGTCGATCACCGCATCTCTGCCAGAGGCTCCTGGTCTACCCTCGGTTGACTGGGTAGACCGGAGTCTTTTTGACAGCTTGGGTCAGGTAGACAAGTCTCTGTTTGCCTTGTCTGGCTGGGTAGACCAGTCCCTGCTTGGCTGGTCTGGCTGGGTAGACCAGTACACATGTCTGTGAGCGGAGCACTTCCGGAAGGGCTGGGGAATAAGTCTTCCAGCATACTCTGGTCTGGGGGCACTGTTCCTTCTGTTGGTAATGACTCAATCACAATTGAGTCATCCAGCATGTCTCCTTGAGTCGTGCAGGACTCCGGTGGCTCTAACATGCTGCAGCTATCAGGCAGCCCTCAGCTCACCTCTTGGTCGGCGGTGAGGGTTTGTCTTGCCTGCCGCCAATGCAGCTGATCAATGTGGCAGCTTACAAACCACAGCTACCACCCACAGTGCCCCTTGACCATAGTTCCTTGCCCAAACTCGGTCACCAACTTGCAAGTTCCTCAGTGGCTTGGGCTGCGCTGTCTCTATTGTGATCCGGTCTGGATAGAGATGGTCCAGCTTCATGGTCAGCCGACGTCCCCATCTCAGCTCTGCTGGGCTATGACCCGTTGAAGTGCATGAAATTGTGTGTTGGCAGAGCAAAAAGTCTGTCAACCTGTGATGCCAATTGTCCCTGGTTATTCTTTTAGATGCTTCTTTGGCCCTCCTGACCATCCTTTCTGCTTGACCATTAGAGGGCAGAGTTGGCGTGTCTAATCATATTAGACCTTAGAAATGATTGAAATTTTGCAGCAGTACATTGTGCCCCATTATCTTACATCGGGTAAGCTGTGTGTGGCAAAGATTCTGCATAGTTCCTGGATGGTCCTGGAAGTAGTCATAGAAGGGACAGGTGCTATCTCAAGCCACTTTGAGTGGCTGTCCACTACAATGAGGAACACCTGTCCTTGGAAGGGTCCTGTATAGTCTATGTGAATCCAAGACCAGGGAGTTTGCGTAGTCTCCAGCAATGTACTAGGGCTTGAGCATTTCAGGTCTGGACTGTTGGCAAACCTGGCATCCTTTAACTTGAGCTTCAATATCCCTATCCAGCCCTGGCCACCACAGGTAGCTTCTCATGAGTGCCTTCATCCTGACTATTCCAGGATGTCTCTCATGCAGAGATTCTAAGACTCTTTCCCTTAGTTTGTGTGGGACTACAACTCTACTCCCCCATAGAATACATCCTTTGTGTGCAGAAAGTTCATCTTGTCTTCTAATAAAACTCTGAAACTCTGTTCCAGGACTGGTTCCTGGCCACCCCCTCAGCACCCAGTCCAAAACTCAGCTGAGAGTTTTGTCAGAGGCTGTCTCAGCAGCCACATGCCTGGCGTGAAGGGGAGATTCTGGCAAGTCCTGAATTGACAGGATGCATGCAGCAGGTGCGGGGTCTGGTTCAAAATTAGGCAGGGGCAATCTGCTGAGTGCATTAGTATGACCCATTTCCTTACCAGGCTTATGGACTAGTCTGTAATTGTAGGCTGCCATAAAGATTGACCACCTCAGCATCCTCGGAGACAGGATCTGAGAGGTTTGCTTGTCTGCAGTAAACAGACCTAGAAGAGGCTTGTGGTCTGTAAAGACCATAAATGGCAACCATAAGGGAAATCGTGGAATTTCTTTATTCCTGCAACTATGGCTAAAGCCTCCTTAACAATTTGAGCATAATTTCTTTCCACGGGGGAAAGCGTCCTTGAATAATAAGCTATGCCAGCTTGTTGCCCATTTGCTATTATGTGGCTCAAAACTGCTCCTATCCTGTATGATGATGCATCACATGCAATACTATAGGCAGCTTTTCGTTAAAGTATGTTAACACAGAGTCTGACAACAGCAGTGATTTGACTGCTTTGAAACTGTTTTTGTGGGCGCCATTGCCAAGGTGCCCTTTTATCTAAGAGCCTGTGTAGAGGCTCTGCTAATGCAGCCTTGTGAGGGAGAAAGGCATGATAAAAGTTAAATAACCCCAGGAATGCCTGCAACTTTCCCTTTGACTTTGGTCTGGGAGTCTGCAAAATAACTTTGAGCTTTGAATCAGCTGGGTGTATTCTGGCAGTGTCGATCCGGAAACCCAGGAATTCTGTGGAGTTGACTCCTATTTGACATTTTTCTCTTTTGAGCTTCAGCCTTGCTTCTCGGAAGCACTGAAGAACAGCCCTTAAATGTTCTGCAAGTATCTCTGCTGACTCCCCAGCAATTAAAATGTCATCGAAATAAGGACACACACCTGGAATGTTTTTTTTAACATGTGTTCCATCACACTCTGAAAGAGCCCTGGAGCTACACTGACCCCAAACTTTAGGTGAGAAAACTTGAATGCCCCTCTATGAGTAATTATTATTTGAGCCTCAGCAGAGGTGTCATCCACAGGCAGTTGCTGATAAGCCTGTGCCAGGTCCAGCTCTGCAAATAAGCGACTCCTTGTAAAGATGCCAGAATGTGGCTAACTACAAGTACTGGATACGAATGCTGCTGCAGTGCCTTATTAATAGTGCACTTATAATCAGCGCAAATGTGCCCCTCTCCATTAGGCTTGACTAGTATAATATGGGGGTTTCCCACGCACAGCTGTCAATGGGTTGCAAGACTCCCTGTTGAATGAGCTTATCTAACTCTGCATCAATCTTGGGCCTAAGGGCAAAAGGCATTCTACGAGGCTTTACTCTGACTGGGGCTACAGTTGGATCAAGGTGGAGAGCAATTGATACTCCTTTGTACTTCCCTAAATTGGGACTGAATACGTCCGCAAACTCCTGGCAGACAGCTGCCAGATCCGCTGTTTGGGTTCTGTTGATGCCAGTCACATGGATGCCCAGGGCATCAAACCAGTCTAAGCTGATCAGGCTTGTTTGCTGGCCTTCCACCACCATGACACGGAAGGGACCCTCAAACTCTTTGAATGTCATTTTCATGGTAGCTTCTCCTTTAACCGCTACGCAGGAATTTTGAAAATCTATCAAAACTAAATCTGATGGCTTGAGTCTAACTCGTTTTCCGCCATGTCTGCAGATGAAGTTAAAAGTCTTATAGGAAATTATAGACACAGCTGATCCAGTGTCCAGTTCCATGGAGCATGGAACTCCTTGCAGGTTGACTTTTAGTCTAAGCTTTTCTTTTAGGGGGCCACAGGCTCCAGTTCTGAGGATGCTCCTTCTTCCAGAGGAAAATCCTACTTTATTCTGTCATTACCTCTCCTGGGGAAGTCTTCGTGTGGAGATTCCCTCTGGTGACCTTTATAGACGGTAGCGATGTGGCCTTGTTTGTCACATGCTCGACACACAGCTGCGCGAAACTAGCATTCTGAGTGCTGGTGTTGTCCACCACAGCCAAGACAGCTAGGAAAGGGAACTGCCTTGTCAAGTGGCCACTGCCTTCTTTCTGGGATCTTCTGTACCCGGTCGATCTCAATGTCTACATCTGGATCTTCTGTTCTCTCTGATTCTTCATGATGCACAGCCGTCTGGCTGGGAAGATGCTTTGAGGGATGTAAAGCCTTGACGGCTCCACCTGCAGCCTCTTCTGCCATCACTTCTTTCAGTGCATCCTGGAATGTCAGGGTCTCTTTAGCGAACAGCTTTTGCTGCTGAGTTTTATGCATAGACTAGTGTATATGCATCGAGCTGTATACCCATTGAATTTTTCTTTACTTGTTAGATTTATATTCCTCCTTTTATTTTAGGAGCTCAAGGCAGTATGCACAGCAACATCTTCCATTCTTTTTCCCCTTTATCAACAAATCTTGAATTGTGCTAAGAGAAAATAGAAAATAACAAAAGAAAAGATATGTGAAGAGAACTCTTACTTATCCAACCCCTTTTGGGGGATTCCTTGAAACTGGCTCCTGTCCTGAAGCTACAAGATCACTGGATCACATTTTTACCCCTTACATGACAGCATTCAGGCATTTTAATAGTTTGCCAATAATCACCTTACATTTGAACACAAATGTTGCAAATCCAATTTGCAGAATAACTGCAAATTAGTGACAGGGTTAGATCTATTTTACCTCAGCAGACCATTATTAAAAGATGTTGATTGAATCAAATACAATACTTTATTAGAATAAACCCACTGAATTAAAGGAGATTTCATATCCTTGTAATTGTAGCATGAACATGCTTCAGTAACAAATCTGATTTTTTTTATGCCATGTTCTGATGTTGCCTTCTTGTCATCTCTCAAACAGTGTGGCTTAAAATCAAACTTAGGTGTTCCAAATTTCAAAAGAGTGTTTTCTATCCTCCATTACAATCTGCTATCAATCTAACTATGTTTCATTGACTATGTGATTGCTGCTAGCTCCCTATTGGCTTTGTTAGGCTGCTGTGGGTATCCCTTCTTTCTTCCAGTCACTGGAATCTTTCTTCCATGGTTATTTTAATTTCAAGAAAGACCAGACTCTGTCTTGGCATTTGACCAGATAATGCTTGATTGATACTTCCCAAAGGTCTGACTTCATTCTTCCTCCCTCCTATTGCCAATAAATGTAAAATTCAATTCTAAATTACACAAAAAAGGAAGATAAGCTTTACTTTGTCTTCTGTTTTATCCCAAGCAAAAGCAGTATCATAGGCTATTGTGTTATGTTGTCTTCTGCAGGAGTAGAGGAATTTATATTTGCAGAGAATAACAACATGATTTATTCTTTCCAATATACACAGCAATCTACTTGCCAGCCATAATGTCCTGTGCTGGCAGGATGCATGGGAAGCAGAGAATTTCAGGTGATAAAAATACCAAGCTAGGAAACACAGAAAGAAGGGAGGGAGGAAAAGCATAGAATTTCATCACAACATTGGTTTTAGGAGAAGTGTGGCAAAATGCATACAATGAAAGAGCTTTCTTTTTGAAGCCTATAAAATAACTGTTGAATTTTATCCCAGCTTTGCAGTCATCCACAGGAGAGATGATCACAAGGTAACTAATGTTGGGAACCAGATCCATGACTGAAATAAATTATCTTTTTCAGCTTTCCAGAATCCTTTTTACAGATATGGCAGGGCTTAAATAACGAAGCATCCTATCTGCTATCTGCTTTGCTAGTAACCAGCCACATGACACATGATACTTGGCAAACCAATAAGTATAAGTTAACAAATTTAAATAAAATTGCAACCTGAGAAATAGCTACTTCTAAATCGAGCTAAAATAAAGGGCAATTATGTGTTATAACTAAAATCACTAATGAGAACTTGACACAGAATGAAACCAAGAGTGAAGCTATAGTCTACATGGGACATCATTAAGTACAACTTTTGCTGACCAAGAGGAGTAAGTGGGTAGCTAAGTCGGGTGGAAGCAAGCAGCTATCTATCTCTCCTCATTACTTGCATGACTATACTGGTTTTTAATAACAAGAACATGGCAGCTTGATAAATTAATAAGTTATTTCCTGGCAACTTCAGACTATGTAGGGGATTGGAGCAATTGACAACAATAGAGAAGTTACTCAACTTCATTAGATTTTCTTCTCAAACTAGCCTTGAGCATTTAATTAGATAAGGAAGACTGAAATTTCAGGTCTGAAGGCAAGACTAGAATGTTGAAAAAAATATATACTTGGCTTTCTGAATGATTCAGTATGAAATTCACTACCTATTCCCAATTTGGTAACAACTCTCTGTTTCTGTATTTGGCCCCAGGGAGAGTTACCTGATGGCAGCTATAGGGGTCTCAGAGGATTATGAAGACATCCTAGCTATCACATCAGCTAGAACCATACTGGCTAAAGGACCAAATGTAATACAAATACAAAGCCTATTAAATAGGATCCTCCTCTATTTTCAGCACTTAAATAGCTTACATGACTACTGTTGCTAATTTTGATCTGTTTATCATCAGCTTCAATTCCTGCACAAGGCAAGATTATAAAAATATTGTGTAAGGTTATGTAATCAAAACCCTAATATTACTTAATCAAATTTGCATAGCTGCCCATTTTACAAAAAAAGAACTTGTTGTACAATCCAATAAAAACACACATATAAAACAATATAAATATAAATGTATATATATTTACAAACTCTAGGCAACAACAGAATAAAAACAGCTGCTCCAGAAGTTCAGCTATTGAAGCATATCTCCAGTTCCTCCCGGCCTTGAGAGTCTTCCAGAATATCAAAACTTTCTTTACCAGGTCTTGAGGGACTTCCAGAATATCAAAATAGATGAAGCTAATCTAATTTTGGAAATAAGAATGTTCCATATGGCAGGTGCACAACAGAGTAATGCCTGTCTCCTGGGTCTCCCATCATATGTACAGCTCTAGCTGACGGGTACCACAGCATGCCTTCTTTGCCAGATCTGAAAGGGTGGTCTGATGTAACCAGGAGCTGGTGAACATATGACTGACAGGGTCAGTAACAAGAACAAATGATCTGGCAACAATTGCCTTTATAAATTAACAGTCACTTGCTTCCTGGACATCATCCTAAGCACTGTGTTACTTTACAACCTGGATTCTATTGACTTTGTGGTAAATGTGCCTATAAAACATTTGTCTTGTAATTTTGAAAAGACTTAGGTCATGTGATTGGAATAAAAAAAGAAATCATGAATTTCTCAATTGAAGTGGAATTGGCTTTCTGTGACCTTAGAGTGTTAATGAAATGGTGTGAAAGGGGGAAGTACGCTGATATAATAATCACTATGATTTACAGAGCAGATTGATAATATCTAACAGGATAGCATCCTTATAGTGTGAAAGAATGCAGAGGTGCCATAATAAGTCACACACATATATCACACACACACCAGTGATTCCTTTAGTTTACCAATAAATGTATAGTTTATTGCATCTATTCTAAGCACTTTGATCCTTCATTTAAAGTGTGTTTTTCCTAAACAAACAAACAAACAATGTTTACATTTATTGGGAAGAAATAAGTGCTTAACATTATTGCAAATTTCTTCATTTGTCTACCTGGTGTATTCTGGGAGTAGCAATATAAAAAATATCTGGAGGGCTCTAATTCATGAAGGCTGTTCTACCTTAAAGTCATTACAGCCACTGAAAAATGTGCTTTTTGTAATTTTGTGACATTTATTTATTCATTCATTCATTTAACATTAGCATTTTAATTGTTTCAGCCTTGTTTGTGATTTGGTTTTGTGATGTATTCTATATTTTACATTTCTTAATAGTTTGGGACTTAAGAGATTTATGCTTTTCTTTTAAATTATCAGTCTCACTAGTCTTTTAAAAATGGTCTTGAGCAGTCATGTGGTAGGTTGAAAACTTTTTCCATGATAATTAAGGGACTTATTTCATAATGACTGACTTTAAACATTTCTTCAAGAAGTCATATTTTTTTCTATGACAGTTTTATTAGCACAGACTACTGTGGTTGCATGCAGATCTTTATTCCCATTATGTTTATGTTTCTGTAAACAGAAGCTGCAACTTTAAAATCCCAGGGAATTTATGAGACTTTGTGGGGAGCAACATTTTGCCAAGATGTATACTTGGAAACATATTGCACAAAATCCTTCCTTGGGCTTATACATTGAAGATCATCTTTCAAATGTTCATTGGCAATGTACACTCTTTGTCATCCTGTTTATCCAGTCTGCTTGCTTTTTACTTCTCTTTCCTATTTAATCAGTTCATTGCAAATAATTTTAGGCTGCCCTCCCAAGATCTTCTGGGGTGAATTACACAAAGGCTAAAACAAATCAAATGCTAATATTGCATAAATGAATATCACAAAATTATAAAAATAAGCATATGGACATTCCCTTTAAAATCCTCAGGAAGATAAATATGCCAAAAAAGAAAATCCATTTAGTGACAGCCAGGAAAATAGTCCTGGGCAAAACATTTTCATGATTCTGTTGACACCACCAAGAAGATCCTGTTTATAGTAGCCACTTGCAAAGAGGCCCCCTTTTTAAGATTTCATTGTTCAAGTAATGGGAGCCTTTATTCCTTGTATCTTATAACAAAATCACCATTTTGTTTTGTCCTGTTAAATGGACTGGAAATAGTAACATTATTGTGAAAATGACTTGTTATGATAACAATACTTGGCCCAGTCAGTAATCTAATCTTGCTAGTTTTAAAAAAAATTCAAAGCAGCCTCATGTCTAGGATGAGTTAACTACTTCTCTGCAAATTCCATTAAAATAGTTTGTTACATTATAGATAGCATAATGATAAGAAGCATCACTTGACAAGCATCAGTTAACAATGGTTGAGGCTCCCAGAAAAGCGAGAACCAGCAATTTTACTTCTCTTGATACCTGAAGGGGTAAAATAAGAATGAAGAAAAAGATAATGATAAAAATGTTCCAATAGCTAGTTTTTCTTTCATCTATCATGGCCTTGTTGAAATGTCTTTTGGACATAGAAATATTTATCATAACTCTTGTTCAAGTAGCTAGAGATCCTTGTGAACTATCTGTAGCAGTAACTCATATCCATATCTCTGTGTATTTAGTGCTCTACATGGACCTGCTTCGGAAAGTCTTAAAAACTACAGGATCATCACATTGCAGTGGCCTTGCTACTAGCAGGCATCAATCATTTTAGCAGCATAACACCAATACTAGACATATGAATTGACTGCCAATAGTTTTCAAGTCAAAATCAAAGGGCTATTTTAACCAGTAAAGCTCTGCAAGACTCAACTCCTGGTGGCCTTCAAGGCTGATTTTGCCAAATTAGTTCTACCCATGTAGTATAGTGATCAAGGCAGGGGATAGAAATAGACCTACCCTAATAAAGAAATTGGCAGCCTTTTGGCTTGTAGCCGTAATCTTGTGTTGAAAGAAAAATCTTCATCAGGGTCCAGTCTAAACTGGGAATAAACAAAATGGAGACTGCTTTAGAAAGAAGATTGTAGTTTATTAAAGAGGAGAGCCAGGCAGAAAGATGGCTCTGGAAAAGCTGACCACATATAGTAGGGAGTGGTGGGTTTTTATACCTTCTTGGGCTTTTGTTTGAAGTTGTTCCTGTGGCATGAACTTTGATCTGAGTCTAAGGGTGCCTTTCTGGTATTCTGATGGTGGTGGGTTAATCTTATTATGTCCCAAAAGTCATATCCTGCTTCCCTGGGGCTGTGGCTGATGACTGTTGGATTTTTTGGTGTGAGAGATTGTTGATTCTAGGGATTTTTGTCTTTCTAATCCAAGTTTCCTGGCTCCAATCTTTCTGACAAGATTATCACATCTGATTTCTGCAGACCTGGTTTCTGTTTTGGGTAGAAAGACTTGGGGGGAGGAATAGGGCAGCATAGAAATTTAACAAATAAATAAATAAATAAATAAATAAATAAATAAATAAATAAATAAATAAATAAATAAATAAATAAATAAATAAATAAGTAAGTAAGTAAATAAATAAATAAATAAATAAATAAATAAATAAATAAATAAATATTCTGCCTTTTTAATATTTCCCAAAATATTTCTTTCTCTGGATTCTTCCCATACTTGTGAATATTGTTGAATCCTTCGTTCGCATACAAAATAATGAAGACACATGGTAACAGTTAACTATTTTTTATTCTCCTTCTCCAACAACCAAGCAAAAAGCAAAAGGCATGCAGGCCTTTTTATATGGCCAGAAACCCGGACAATGTCAACCAATAGGAATAGAGCGTTTTTGTGCCTTACGCATGTGCGCAAGGCTGGCGCCACTCTGTCTGGTCCCGGGCAGCTTTTGGAATGCCCGGGACCAATGCAACATCCCGAGCCTGCTTTTGCAGGCTCAGGACACAACACCCCTTCCCCCTAGATGTAACATACTTTGCATATGCACAGGTATGTTGTGCACTGGGAAGAATGACAAACAAATGCATTCTTCAAATGCAAAGAGTGTGGAACTCTCGAGTCTGCACAGAGGCAAACCCTTTTCAATCTTTATTAACACAAATAAATGTATCCGAAATCAAAATAATGCAAAATAATCTAACCACGAGTTACTCCCTTCATTCAGGGGTCTCATAAGAAGGTCCCTCATGATTTGACAGCAACCTCACAAAGTCTTTCAGATGTTTGGTTGGGCACTTGGCCCGCTGCGACCTTCTAAGGGCCGGTGATATTGCCTGGCTGACCTGCTCGCCTACCAAACTAGACAGGACAGAGCCTTGCTGCCCCAAATATCTAGGTGGCCCTGGTGAGGGTACCTGGCCTACCTGCTCGCCTAACAGGCTAGGCAGGCCAGGGCTTTGGTGTACCAGATACCTGGTTGACCCTCCCAGCTCCTGACTGGCTGGACCCTCTGAGTCCAGACCAGAATACCTTGTGGGGGGAGACTTCCGGTTCTGGAATGCGGCAACGCCAGTCGCGCCTGGAAACTTCTCTCCAGGCCATCCAGAGTTTCCTTCGCCAGTAGACCCCCTAGGGGGTCGAAAGTCACCCTGGAGGGGCGACAACCAAGGAGGAGGCCATCTGGTAGATAGGGGAGGGCAGCAGCTTCCCCCGAGTTTCCAGCTTCTCCTTAGGGCTGACGGAGCAAAGATCGGCTTGCCGATCACCCTGCTGCACCAGCCGAAGTCACATTGTCATCTAAACGTTAACGACCCACTGCAGATGATCCGGGTGAGATCCTCTTTGTTCCTCTTCACACCCCTGCTGTTTTTGCCTGTAGAAGCTGTTTGTGCTATTATTTCCCCGTCTGGAGAAAGCGGCTTTAGTAATCGTGGGAACAAATGTGTTTTACAAAAAGGACAGAAAAAATAAATAAATATTCATTTAAAGACTATATTCTATTCCTATTTACATTGTGAGGTAGAAAAAACGTTTGGGGCTTTTTGGAGCGGTATTATATCGGCAGAGTATTTCTTTTTCTATTCTCCCTTTAAAGATAGAAAAAAGGAAAAATGGTGTTTGAAGAAGTCTTTGTAGCTCACTGAGGTCACCTACTGGTCAAAATTTAATATTGGATTGTTTACTTGGAGATGAGACAGCTCTGGCCTTCAAACTGTTTATCAAGAAAAAAGATAACTTGAGCCAGCTGTGTGATCTGTGGGAGTGGATAATGTTCAACTGTTCAACTGTAATCTTCACTAAAAAGGAAAAGGATTTTTCTTCAACTATTGCTAAAATGGAGAAGCCTCAATCACATTTAAACTGTAAACTTATACTGGAAAAGATCTGTGAGGCTAAAGAAGAAATATATACTACTATAAAAGAGGCTACTACAGAATTAAGAGCCAGAATTTCTACTTTAAAACTTAAAACTGACTCCCTGATTACACTTGACTACTCTACAAAACAGATTATACAAGAAGAGGTTTTAACTGAGGATAAGGAGAATCTTATTTTGCCTTACAAGCAAGATCAGAAAAAGCAAAGACCGAACTTTGGACTTCTGAAGCAACGAGGCTTTACAGACAAGAGAAAAAGAGGATTAAATTGGAGATCAAGATGGTTTATATCAAATCAAGTGATACTACAAGCAATAAAAAGAGACCTATTATCTGGAAAGGAAGTCCTGTTATGGAAACCTACTTGGCAAAAGAGAAAAGCTAGAATAAGATTTAAAAATGGAAATTAAAATTTCTTAAATTGGACTAAAGGCAACCTAGAACTATGGACTGATTTAAGGACTGAAATTATGAGATTGAAGTAAAAAGATGTCTTACAGTTGGTCTGAATTAATAATTAATTGAATGTTAATTACATATTGAAATGATTTAAGATCTGATATTAATTTGTTAACTTAAAGAGATTGATTAAGTGAAGGATTAGATATTTAGAGAACAGTTTGATAAATATATACATTTAGATGTGTCTAGGATAGACTAATATGTTTGTTTAATGATGAGATATTTTTCTGTATAAGGGATTAAAGACAATTTAGAATACTAGGAATGTTCCTTTTAGAATGTTAGGTTTATTTCTATGAAAATTATGATGTAATGGAATGATAAAACTGAAGAGAGGCTTCAGATTTGAAGTATTAATAGTTAATTGAAATTTAATATGATATGGTTTTCTGATGATATGGATGTTATTAGTTATGATAATTAACTGGAGACTTAAACTTTGCTTAATGGAATGACATGATTTAAGGTATGATATTATTTTTTTCTTTAGCTTGAAGAAATGGATCAGCTGATAGACTTGATAGGTATAGGATAGATTAATATTTTACTCTAAATAAGGGAGATTAATGGAAGAAGAAGCAAATAAGATTTTGATAAAATTAAAAAAGTAGAACATATGTGGAAGGGATATTTGAACTGAAAATGTTTTTATTTAAAGTTAATTTGATTATAGTAGAAATTGATGAAGCTTAAAAACAGGCTCAGGTTAAATACAAATAAGCTAGAATTGGATATTCTAAATATACTATGCTATTTGAGGGGAAAAGAGAGGGAATATTTGACGTATTGATTATATTATGTATATATGTCTTGTTTTAAGATTTTTGATTACCCCAGCACCACGGTGTGTCCTGAATATGTTTCTTTAAGAATTTTTTAAAAACCAATAAAAATTGTTTTTTAAAAAAAGAATACCTTGGGGGTGGAAGTCCCAAGTCCACAATGGACTCCTCTTGGGAATACTGTCCCTTGAGCCCAAGGCCAGCAGATGGAGAGGCCTGGGTAGCAGAAGTGCCCCAGTACTCTGTGCCCCCCAAGCATGTGCCAGAGGTGCTAGAGTCAGGAGCCACCTCCATGGCAACCCCCTTTGCTGGTGACTTCCTCTTGGGAGCAATTGCTGAATTATGCAAGCGCC
The DNA here is from genome assembly GCA_034064705.1 of Bothrops alternatus. NCBI lineage: Eukaryota > Metazoa > Chordata > Lepidosauria > Squamata > Viperidae > Bothrops > Bothrops alternatus. Next base: position 816,377 of record JARGCV010000058.1, on the reverse strand, counting down.
CTTGATGGAATTCCTTTTCTCTTGCTGTTTGTGATTTATGTGGATACCTCCAGTCAATCTCCCTGTCTGGAGCACTATCTGTCATATGTGAATACTATGGATACCCCTGGTGTGACTCCCTGTCTGGAGTAATTGTGGATGTGTGGGATGACACCCTATCCAGTGAATTCCTGTCTCGAGCACTTGCTGAATCTTGGGATGATGCCCCGACAGCCTCATCAGCTAGTGAGGGCCTGGTAGACCTGGGAACCTGTGACCCAGAATGCATATTATGGTCCTCCTCCCCCTCAGAGCAGAGCCAGGAGTGGAAGAGTGGCAGTCCAGTCTCCAATGCAGTTGGTCTATGTGTCTGCGAAGAACGCGGCCGTCACCCAAAGCAACTTCATATGACAATGGCCCAGAGACCTTGCAGACCACAGCTGCAACCCAGAGATGTCCAGGCCCATAGTTCCATGCCCAAACCGCCCACCTGGAGTCTCCTAGGTGCCCACGGTTGTGACACCTGTGGAGCCACCCGGTCAGGATGCAGCCTGTCCAGTTTGATGACGAGGCGGTGACCCCAGCGGACTTCAGCAGGGCTCTTCCCTGTGGATGTACATGGTGTGGTGTGGTGTGCAAGAAGGAAATCTGCTAACCTGTGATGCCAGTTACCGTAAATCAGTTTCTTGAGAGCATCTTTGGTGGTGCGCACCATTCTCTCTGCTAATCTGTTGGAGGAGCTGACTTTTGTGTGCCATATCAGGTTGGCTTGAAGGAAAGCCTGGAACTCAAAAGATGTAAATTGAGGGCATTATCTGAAACCAGGACATCTGGAAGTCCATGTGATGCAAAAATTCCTCTCAACACCTGGATGGTCCTGGCAGTAGTAGTGGAGGAAACAGGAACAACCTCTAGCCACTTGGAATGGCTATCAACAACAACCAGGAAGAATTGCCCCTGAAAGGGCCCAGCATAATCTATATGCACCCTAGACCATGGGATTTGAGTTTCCTCCCACCGATGTACTGGGGCCTGAGGCATTTCAGGCCGTGACTGTTGGCACAGCTGGTACCTGTGCACCTGAGCCTCGATAGCTTTATCGAGCCCAGGCCACCAAAGGGCTGCTTGCAAGCGCTTTCATCCTGACAATTCCAGGATGTCCCTCATGCAGAGAGATCAAGATTCTAGACCTCAATGAGGTTGGGATAACTACCCTGCTACCCCATAACAGGCAACCCTTAAAAGTGGAAAACTCATGCTTCTTGTGCCAGAAGCTTTGGAACTCAGTAGCTGGGCACTTGTCAGGCCATCTGACAACACCCATGTCAGCACGCGTGTAAGCATGTGATCAGTGGCAGTTTCTGCAGCCACGTCCCTAGCATTGAGGGGAGATTCAGGCAACTCCTGAATGGAGAGAATATTGATGGCAGGAGCAGGGTCTGCTTCTACCTGTTTTAGAGGTAATCTGCTTAGGCCATCTGCATGGCCCATTTCTTTTCCAGGTTTGTGAACTAAAGTGTAGTCATATGCTGACAGGAAAATGGACCATCTCAGCATATGAGGAGAAATGATATGCGGTGTCTGTTTGTTGGTGGTAAACAAACCCAGCAGAGGCTTATGGTCTATATAGACTGTGAAGTGGCAGCCATATAAGAAATCATGGAATTTCTTTATGCCAGCCACTATGGCCAAGGGTTTTCTGTCAATCTGAGCATAATTCCGCTCTGCAGATGACAGAATCCTTGAGTAATAGGCCACAGGAACTTGTGTCCCATCAGCCTTCAGATGACTAAGTACAGCTCCCACCCCACAAGGAGATGCATCACATGCAATGCATACAAGCAATTGCTCATTGAAATGTGCTAACACAGCATTTGAAGTGAGCAAGGCCTTAACCTCATTGAAACTCCTGTCATGAACTTTAGTCCACTGCCATGGAGCCTGCTTGTCTAAGAGCCTATGTAACGGCTCTGCCACTGCAGCCTTATTTGGGAGAAATGCATGGTAAAAATTTAACAGCCCCAAGAAGGCTTGCAGCTCACTCTTGGACTTGGGGCTTGGGGCCTGTTGAATAGCTTGTAGTTTAGCTTCAGCAGGGTGAATGCCTTGGGCATCAATCCTGAAACCTAAGAAATCAGTGGAAGTGACTCCTATCTTACATTTATCCTGCTTCAGCTTAAGGCCTGCTTTTTGAAAACGAAGCAAGACAGCTCTTAATCTTTCTGCTAAATTTCGAGATGATTCCCCAGTGATTAGGACGTCATTGAAGTAGGGACAGACCCCAGGAATACCTCGAAGTGTGCACTCCATGACACTTTGGAATATGCCAGGGGCTACATTTACCCCAAATTGCAGTCTTTTGACCTTGAAGTCTCCCCTGTGAGTTACAATAGTCTGGGCCTCTGCAGCTGCCTCATCAACAGGTAGCTGTTGATAAGCCTGTGCCAGGTCAAGCTTCGCAAAAATGTGCCCTCCCTTGAGGGAGGCCAGGATGTGGCTTACAACAGGGACTGGATAAGCATGCTGTTGCAATGCCTTATTCAGTGTACACTTGTAGTCTGCACATATACGTATTTCCCCATTAGCCTTTAGAGGCGTTACTATGGGGGTTTCCCCATGAACTAGAATCCACAGGTTCTAAAATGCCTTGCTGGAGCAATTTGTCCAACTCAGCATCTATTTTACCTTTGAGGGCAAAAGGTACCCTCCTAGGCTTGACCCTGATGGGTGTGATAGTAGGATCTAACCGTAGCGCAATGGGGGGCTCTTGTAGGATCCTAGTTCTGAACTAAACACATCTGCAAACTCCTTGCAGACTTCTGCAAGGCTCAATGTTTGCAAATGGTGCAGCCCAGTTACCTGGATTCCCAGAGCCTCGAACCAATCGAGTCCAATAAGACTCGTTCGTTCACCCACAACTACCACCACATCTAGGGGACCTTCAAAATCCTTATGCTGTACTCTAAGGGTGGCCTCCCCTTAACACACACCACAGAATTCTAAAAATCAGTATTAGATTTGATGGCCTGAGTTTAACTCGAAGGCCACTGCTGCTACATATCCTTTTGAATGTGTTAATTGAAATAATTGAGAGAGAGGACCCAGTGTCCAACTCCATTGATAAGGGAACCCCTTGCAACCTTACGTTAATGGAAAGTTTCTTCTTAAGGGGCTTGTGTGTCCCTGTCCTCAGAATACTCCTGCGCGATGCACAGAAACCGACCCTATGTTGGCTGGGGACCCTGGTACCTTTCAGAAGCAATTCTTCACAAGGTTGGACCTTCTGATGACCCAAACAGATGGATGTGATGTGGCCTTGCCTGCTACATGCCCTGCAAATGGCAGAGTGGAACCTGTAATCAGCTCGCTTGGGGCGTCCTCTGCACCCGAAGCATTGAAGAGATGCTGGGGCCTTGTCCGGACATCCCTTCTGCCTCCTTTCAGCTGGCTGGAGAAGTCTTCAGGATCCTCCTCTTCAGGATCAGCTTCTGATCCTTCTCGAGCGTCCTCTTGATGGACGGTAGCTGTGTCTGGAGGGTTTCTGGCGAGCCGTAAGGCCTTCACAGTCCCACCTGCTGCTTCCTCAGCTGCCACCTCTCGTAGCATGTCTTGGAAGGAGACATCTTCTTTTGCAAAAATCTTTTGCTGTGAGTCTCTGCTCCTCAAACCGCATACGAAGCGATCTCGCAGCCTCTCTTCCAGATCCTTGAACTCACAAGGCCTGTCTGCTTGCCTTAAAGCAGCAATAAAGTCCGCAGCAGATTCACTCAGCCTCTGGTCTCTCTGCTCAAACGCGTGCCTCCAAGCAATGATGGATTACTTTGCTGGAAGTGCTCCTTCAACATCTTTTTCAAGTCAGTATATGTTACTGACTCTAGAGGTACAGGGGCTACCAGATTTTCTATGATGTCAAAAGCTTCTTGTCCACAGGCACACAAAAGAGTTGCTGCCTTCAGGCTGTCTTCTCTTAACTGATTTACTCTGAAGTAGTTCTCCACCCATGCTATGTAGGAATTCCATCTCTCTGGGTGGGAGACATCGAAATTAGACAAGCGGCCAATCTTCGACTTCATAAACTTTACGATCTTCACCAATCGCTTCCTCTGCAAGCTGTTGTTTGGGAAAGGGTCCTTTAGCCGAGCTCACCCTCTAGCGATGCTGTATTGGCAGGCTGAGACGCTGATTCAGATGCTGTTTTTCCCTCCGTCGGACTTCCTGGGTGAGTCCTTAAATCTTTTGTTTCAGCTTGCAAAGGATACCACCTCTGTCGCCAATGTTGAATCCTTTGTTCGCATGCGAATGATGAAGACACATGGTAACAGTTAACTACTCTTTATTCTCCTTCTCCAACAACCAAGCAAACAGCAAAAGGTACGCAGGCCTTTTTATATGGCCAAAAACCCGGACAATGTCAACCAATAGGAACAGAGTGTTTTTGCGTCTTGCGCATGCGCACGCGCACAAGGCTGGCACCGCTCTGTCTGGTCCCAGGCAGCTTTTGGAATGCCTGGGACCAATGCAACATCCCGAGCCTGCTTTTGCAAGCTCAGGATACAACAAATATCTTAATTCCTGAAGTAATATTGGACCCCACCATGACAGGGAACTCGAAGGCTGTAAAACCAATTTTCTTTAAGTGGTCATTTGTATAGTAACCATAAATGGTGAGAGAGGAGAATACATTTTTTTTGTTTTTGTTGGTCCAAATGTTTAGATTTTGTTACTGAATCTGTGAGTCAGCAATTTATATGGTTGTATGATTTTATGTGTTATTGTTGTAAATGTTGAAGTTTATGGAGTAACAATTATAAAAAATACAAAAAAACCCCTGTTTTAGATTACAAGTGGATGGCACTGATACTGTAAAATAGTTATATAAACTGCATGGTTGCTACTGCAGTTAGAAAGCAACTAATCCAGGCAAATTAATTAATAGTATTTAATGAGGAAATTTGAGAGCTTTGTGGCCTGAGGGATTTCTCTGAGAACTTTTGACAATAACCAGCCTTCAGAATAAATTGGATGCTGAGAGCAAGGCTTATTAAGGAACTTTCCCTTTTTTTTCTCCCTGCATAATGTTAAAAGGGACATGCTTGATCATCTGCTTAGTTCTTTATAATATTTATGTGCTATCGGACTCATACCTAAAAAATACAACACAACAACAACATCTGGGTGGTGGTAACAAACTTTCATTTTTGGATGGAAGAGTTTTTAAACATTGACCAATCATGACAAGGGAAGGAAATGTAAGTTGTTGAACTGATTGCTCAACAGTTATATTGTAAAATCATTAAACCAGCACTAAACGCAGAGCAACTGTCATTTTAGTCTGCAGCTCTACACAGATCAAACAAATGTCACATATTTATCATGTCTGTGTCAATTGCATTCTAAAATAACCTATGTCCATTTCCACATATATGAAGAAACAAATAAGGTAGTATAATAACCAAAAAGAGAACAAAGCTGGGGGATCTTAGGGAGTAGGAAGATTCTTTAAAAATGTGACGTGAAATATCATTTTTTTAAAAAAAACATTGCCTGTAGAATTATCCCTTCTCTTTTTCTGCCAATAGGCTATTTGTACACATTTAAATAAATTAAATATCTCAAAGAAATTCTAGATATAAAATGAACTTTCTTGCAAAGGAAGGTAATATTCTGGAAGGATTTTTTTTATTATTGCTTGGAAAGACAAGGAATATGTAACAATGTTTTCTAATAATTCAATGTCATGATCTTTATTTAAGGGGTGCAGCTGAGGTCTGAATTAATTAAACTCCTATTTCCTTCCTTCATTTCTACCTCCCTTCCATTTGTTTCTGCTTTTTTTAAATTTAAAGATAATAATTTCATATTGCTGTCTGTTTGGACAATTTATTCACGAATAGCAAGTGTGTGTGTGTTTTCTTCCGCCCTCTCAAAATACCACCCACCTCATTCATATTTTCTCTTTTTTCCCCATTGTTTTCTCTTAGCATCTGCCTTTTCTTACTCTGCCCTTCCTGTAATTCTTTTCCTGATTCATCACTGTTCCACCCAGTCTCCTGAGACACTGTTTCTTTGCTTTTCTTGCCAATTTCCAGAAATGCACTTTTGTCGTTTTCTGCTTGCTTAATCTTTAATCCATTCAGCCATATCTTCTGCATTCTAAAACATTCTTTTTATGCTTTGCAGGAAAATACATAATAATGGAATTGTCTTGGTACTGAAAAAAATGGTTTGACTATAACTGAGTTTGTTATTACACAGGAATCAACCTTTTGTATAGAGAGATAACATTAGGGTGGGGGGACAACTGGAAGCAAGAGGTCAAAATCCTTAAACAAAGAAATGAGAAATGTCTTGGGGTTTTTTCTAGTTCATTTCCTAAATTCCCCTATGATAAATGTTATTATATTGAAAAATAAAATCCAAAATTCGAGATGTTTTTCTCCTGAAATATAAGATGATTACTATTGTTTTTTAGTCAGTTGCTTTTTTTCTTTATTCAATACATTATTAGCATTATTCTATTTACTTCTTTTTAAGATGAATCTGAAGACATCCCCTTTGGGAATTGAGCTAAAGCATAACTAGCCATTGCGGCAATACAAACCAAGAGGTCACAAGTAGCAGGCTCATGGTCTGAAAAAGGGAGGGGCTTATGTCACATGGTAATAGCTGTCATCATAACTATTTTCATCTCTTTGTGGATGCTCCCAGTTTGCAATGATTGCTCCAAGAGGTTTGACTTCTTGCTGGCCTACATCAATAGTCATTATTATTTTTTCCAAAAATAACCTGTTAAATATGAGTAAGGTACAAGTTATAATTCAAGAATGATAAATGGAAATAAATAGGACATCAAATTAAAATTTGACAATATTGAAAAATACTTTCTCTACTCCTATGCTAGTCAAAAATATATTTGCCACAATATTTGTAATACATAACAAGTCATGTAATATGTATGTCACACAATTCCTGAAGCATCTAAAGCAACAAACAAAGTATCTTTGACCAAGAAAGTCTACAATTACAAAACAGTATGCATTTGATACTGAAGAGGCATTTAAGATAAATATAGCTTCTATATAGCAGGCCTATGCTGAAGACCTTGTGATATGATGTCATCCCAAACAAATTTCAAACATCATTTGGCTGGTGTAAAAAAATCTAAGTAGGATGAAATCTGATTCAAACTTGGATGAGAAATTATCAAAAGTGGAAGGTATTCCCAAGAAAATATGAGTGCAATGAAATTAGTAAACTAACTTTTGGCATTTTTGTTGAAATGTTTGTTTGCTTTCACTCTTTGACTTGTATCTGCAAGTTCTTGGACTGGATTTGTGACCTGATTAATTGTGTTAATTGAAATTGCAATGACTATCCTTTCAAAAAAGAAATTGCCAAGAACACAAGTTAAAACCTAGTACTGTGTACAATCTAGCTCTAGAATGGAAGAAAACAAAGAGAAAATGGCTTATTTACTTGGTTCTGTTTTTAAATCTCATTATCAACAAGAAGCAAATGAAAAAGGTTTCAATCCTATATTAATTTACATGGAAATAAACATCCGAATATAGGAAGCTGCATCTGGAGGGCTAAAGACAATCTGTCATATGAAAAACATTACACACAAAACCCAACATCAGTAAAAAATCAGTGATTCAGGGAAGAGCTGTAGTTTTTAACAAAACCTTTAAAAGGGGAAAATGTATACCAGCTTACATAGGTATCTCTGTACACTTTTTAACATTACTGTCAGCAAAATTGAGTACAAAAATACAAAAAATATTTAATATTTAAAATCCTATATTTTTAAAAAAAAATTGATTCCCAGATGCCAATGGAGTCTATCTCTGAATTTGGCTTTTTCTTTTTAAATGATTTTGCATGATGTATAAAAGCAGTGGATGCCACTGTGTGGATGCCGCTTCCAGAAGTCCATTCTGGGCTTGGGAAACAAAAAAATAGCTACTGGTTCTGCCAAAATGGTATGGACTGGCTGAATCCCACCACTGGATAAGGTGTATAGAAGTCATAACATATATAAAATCTGCAAGTCTTCAAATATAATAAAATTCTCAGAGCTTCATATCCACATTTGCTATCCTATTCTACATATAATCTTTTTTCAAAGGCCATCTTCAATATTTTAACCAAATATAGTAATTAAAATACACCAAAAGAAAAGGCCTTCTCAGTTTTGTGGCCATATCTGGATAGAAAAAGACAAGGACAACTATTATGAGAAGCAGCAGTCAAAGTGTTCTGTATTTCTTTGCTTCCATGCCATCAAGAATCATCCAGATTTTTCCAGCCATTATATGATGTTGCATAACCACCATGTTAATGTCTTTTTAGCTCCAAGTCATTAGTCATTAGTCATTATTTTTTTCTCAAGCATTTTATTCTCAATTTTGTACTATGTGGCTGCTCTACAATGGGCTAGAGGATGTGTATATGTTTTAAAGTATTCTCTACTATTTTTAATTTGCTTTGATAGTTTGATTTTTTTTCTGTTTTCCAATCACTTTCAATGATTTGCACATTGCTCCAGGAAATGTTGAATATCAAACTGATAAGAGATATAATAAAATCTAAGTAAGACATAACAATGCATTCAATACATTATCAAAAAAAAAATAACAGTATCTGCACATTCCTGACACATCAGATAACAAATCTTAAGCATACATAAAATGGAAGTATAGAACTTGTGGGAAAGTTGATTTTTAGGATCAGTGTTTATTCAGAGTTATTCCACATATGGAAGTCCTTGTTCCCAATCCAAATAAGCAGTTTATCATCACCACCATTTTCTTACCATCCTTGCTGCAATTTGTTGAAGTTATTTACACTGACCTACTCTGACCTACAACTTCGTGGTTTGGTAACCTCTCCTTACATTGTGTAAATTTGTACAAGGTCTTATACTCTTTATAAAAATGGCAGGAAAAAACATGCCTCTTTCACAGGAAGTATTGGATGTCATGAATGTTGTGGAGGGCAAGACTCAGCCAGGTTTTAGCTTAACCTTGCAGTATTGATGAAACTTGGTAATTGAGGAATGACCCAGAAATGACAAAGAGGATAAATTTTAGTTTTGTATCTAGCCCATGGTTTTACTCATTCAAGTACTGCTGATTTGAATGCCAAATATTTTTAATATCATGGCCAACAGTTTTGCTTCCTAAAAAGTTCCACATGTTTATACTGTGGTATTTCAGGCAATCATCTGGAAAAGTCATTTGCATGACTGGAACTCTTTCTGGAAAGAAGGTGATATAGCTCAACTATGCACAACCATGTGACTTGGCAAGGAAAAATCTGTTTGCTATTATGTAAAGCAGAGTATTAACAAAGCAATTGTCCCAATGGATCCTATGGCATCTTCATGACATTTAAACTTCAGAAGTTTCGTTTGGGAGAAAAAAAACTAAAAATTGCCAGCAGCCAACAGCACCTGTTCCTTTCTTTCCCTGGTGATTGCCTTTTTGACTGACAGAGGCAAAGGCTCTGACTTTCTGCTGATTGTTATGTAGAAAGAAAATATTTATGATCATCCTGGTCTGATCTGACCTGAGGGTTGAATTCTATCTTAATAATCCAAAACAAATATATTTTACTCAGTTTAAGAGTAGAGATATATGGAACTACAGTATATCTCTACTGAACGAGTTTTTAAATATGGATAATATGGCTTTACATCCCAATGATTAAATTCCTTTTCTAAACTTAGCCTAATCTACTTGACCCAGCTGTTGAGAAAACAAAATGTGTTGGATAAAATCTTTTCTTTATATCACTTTGGGTAAGTCATAAAGTGCAAGAAGATTCTCTTGGAAGAAAGGGAGATCACACTGCATACATGTCAAAAGATGTACCTTTTTCATAATCAGTGTTGTCATCCAGATAGAATTATTTAATAGCATCTACAGAGTTATTTCCTCTAATCTGAGCAAAAAGGGGCACATTACATATTTTAAAAGCTCTGGTTCCTTTCAGTAGTAGTATTTGTCTCTGCTTGGAATAAATGCCCAGTATAACTGTGTTCTAAATTGTGTTTTGTAATGTTAGTATTGTAGATCCTGAAGTGTCCTATTTGAAGAAATTAATTCAGGAGATACAGATTTTCTATGAAAGGATTTACTTGTAATAGGTTTTTTGATATAGATAAAACATTTCATTCATTATAGTTCATATGTACCATTTACCCTCTGAAAGCTCCATTTCTTGTGCTTTTCTGTGCACACATATATATGCACAGAAACACAAACAGACAGACAGACACACATGCACACAACCTACAGAATTCCCAGAATTATAGGGTGGACTTGTAATAAGGAAGTGATGCCTTTCAATGAGTCAAAACTTGTCCTATCAAATTCATTTTTACTGGCAGGGGTCTCCAAACTTTCAGAAGGGAGAGCAGTCTTTTCCCCATATTATCACTAAGCTTAATAATTTATCATGGGGATCCTGAATGTAAGAGATGTAAGGAAGAAAAAGGAAAATTTATATCTACATCATCCCATTTAGTTAATCTGAAATAAGTATTAACTTATTTTTATATATCAGCAGTCCATCTTTAAAGATGTTATGAAGCATTCCCATTCCCCACTAAATTTCATGGTCACAACAGAACTGTGCAATTCATCAGAGATGAAAATAATCTAATGAACCTCCTTATTCAACATGGATTGAATTCTTTATTTTCATAGTCATACATCCAACTATTACAACATACTGATAATTTCAGCATAAATATATTCTTCATTTGATTTTCTTTGAAGATCCAAAACTATTAATTTGTTTCTTCTCCACCCAGTAGTGTTTTTGATTACGCTTGAGGTAGAAAGCTGAGCTCTTTCACTAAACATTTTATTTTGTCTGGAAATCCTGGCACTTTTTTATGTCCACTCAACTGTCAAATATGGAGGCCAGCTTCTCACATTACTGTTCTGCAACTTCAGCCTATTTCAGTTTAATAGACAAAGTAGGATCATATGAGTGCAACATTTTGGCCTGTCTTTTGATTATTTTGGACAATCTGCAAACAGCAGATTGGAGTACTTCTTGCTATCAACTGGCAAAACAACTTCCTGCTTATTGTGAGAGGTTTCAAAGACTGCACTGCTGATTGCTTTAACAATCAGCTATCATTTTATGTAAGTGTGATTTCTCGGTTATGCCAGACAACACACAGACATTACATAAATGACATTACCAAAACAGGAATCTATTTGTTAGATTTGTTGGAAAGGAAAGGAAAGGAAAGGAAAGGAAAGGAAAGGAAAGGAAAGGAAAGGAAAGGAAAGGAAAGGAAAGGAAAGGAAAGGAAAGGAAAGGAAAGGAAAGGAAAGGAAAGGAAAGGAAAGGAAAGGAAAGGAAAGGAAAGGAAAGGAAAGGAAAGGAAAGGAAAGGAAAGGAAATCTAATCAGTAGCCTGTGAATGGAAACCAAGCCATAAAGTAGGCAAGTAATTGAACAGAAATGCAGAAATAACTCTTCTGAAAGTTCAAACTACTTCTCAGCGTAAGCATTTGTGGGAAGTCAGCCCCCCAGAGAAAGAAATATTAAAAGGGCAGAAAAATATATTTTCTCAAAGGATCTTAAAGAGTCAGAAAAGCATGCCCAGTTTTCTTAATAGTCCCAAGTCTCCCTCCCCCAAGCAGAAACCAGCTCTGTAGAAATGCAGATGTAAATAATCCAGGAAGGTTGGAGGCCCCCAGCTAGAAGATTAAGAAGAGAAAGAGACCTAAAATCTGAACACCCCACACAAACTCTAAGATAGGATATAATAGGATTAACCCACCACCATCAGAATACCAGAAAGGCATACTCAGACTCAGGTCAAAGCTCATGTTACAGGAACAACTCCAAACAAAAGGCTCCAGAGGGTATAAAAACCCACTCCCTACATGTGCTCACTCTCTCTTCTTCCAGAGCCATCTTTCTGTCTAACTCTCCTCTTCAATAAACTGCAACCTTCTTTCTAAAGCAGTCGCCATGTTGTTTATTCCTGGCTTGGATTGCACCACAATGAAGACTTTTCCTTCAACAGTTTTGTAGCTCAGTCCTTTCCAAAATATTAAGTATAACCCCAAACCATCCATTCAGTGTCATTTGGAAGAGAGAATTGGCTCCTCCTTTCATAATTGCTGACCTGCTGGTTAGAATTAGAGTATCACAGATGAGTGTAGCATTATCCATAATTGAACAAGGCAATAATCAGTCTCTCCAAAATGGATTTTACTTTTCTTCCATTTTCTATAAAATTCAGAAGAGCTCAGAAAAAAAAAAGTAATAACAAAGCAGAAGGAAGAAGGATCTGAAGGGCCTAAGCCAAGGCCCTGACATTTTTCTCCAAGGAACAAATCCTGCAGAAGATAATAACTACCAAGTTTAGATTAAACTAATTTTATCAGGAATTTTATGTATGTGTTTGCTTTCTTTGTTTTCCCTTTATTTTTATTTTCCTAACAAAATCCTTTTCCCAGTTACATATTTTGTTTTATTAGTTTTAGAAGGGAATTTCTCATTTAATTTGTTTTGATAACCAAGGGGAATATAATACTTACTTCTTAGATTTCAAGACTGACTAAAATTTGTAAATTTTGTAATTCTGTGTTCCTATCTTCCTATAAGTGAATTTAAGTCCTAAGGTTAAGAATTCCCCAGACTAAGGAATGCCTGAGTGGTAGCAGACTAGAGAATTTGTATTATTATTATTATTATTATTATTTATAATTATCTTTGTTGGGAAACTCTTGAAGGAAGGAATCTGCTAGGGAGATGTTATTCTCATTTTCATTTGTAACCCAGCTGTGATATAATTACTTACGTCCATATAGTTTTCTTGGCAACAATATGGAAGAAGTTATTGCTTCTTTAAAGTTTTTTTTGCTTCCTAGACTAGCCTTCAGACCTAACATTGCCTTCTTGTTTATCATCAAAATAATAATTAGGTCCATGTCAGGGTTCTTTGCTTTCCAAGGACTGAACGTATCAAGATGTGGGAAATCTTTTAACGTTTTCTTACAACACACGCTTTCCCCAACATTAGTCTGTTCTCTCCACTTTTCCAGGACTTGCAAGGTGATGTTGCCATGTGTAAGTGCTATATATCTTTAACACTCAGTTCTTTAACTAAGTTCAACCAAAAGTCTCAAAGCTTTCAAAGTGGCATACAACTTTTGCCTTCTTCTAAATGTTCTTTTTCTAGTTGGTTAGAGATGCTGTCTTGTTTGGTTTTTCCTTTTTTAGTTACTACCAAGTTCTCACCAAAGTTCCACTCTGCCTATCATGATTTGTGGTCCTTGCAGTTGACTAATAGTCCTCTTGCCTGCTTGTAATAACTGCAATTCCCAACTATCACTTCTGCTTCTGCATGACAATTGTCATCTCCTTTCTTCATGTATACATCAGGGGTCTTCAAATTCGGCCCTTTTATGGCTCATGGACTTCAACTCCCAGAATTCCACAGCCAGTGCGTCTGGCTGAGGAATTCTGGGAGTTGAAGTCCATGAGCCATAAAAGGGCCGAGTTTGAAGACCCCTGATGTATACCCTTCTTTACTCTATCTTAATGTTTACTTTTATAAGCAAACATTTCAGAAGCTGCCTCTGAATGTCAGCACACCGTTGAAAAACCCTTCAGTTCTTACAGGCAGCTTGAATGCCAGGTTGGATGCTTGTGAGTAAAGTTGTGAATGAATGACTATACGAGAGAAATGGGATGGGAAGAGTTTCTGCCTGACTCCAGCTACTCTTCCCAAATGCAGACAGCAACCTCATCTTGATTCCCTCACAGTCCAATTCTGCCTAACACATTTAAATTTGTATCTCAAACTGCACAATTGCATATAATTGTATTCTCAAGAAACTGGACAGCAACTTATTATGCAGGATATTGCTTTCCTAACTCTAATACAGCTTCCAAGTACATTTCATAAGACCTGGACAATAGATGCCTTAAGACAGGAAAGTTAATTTCTCTGTGGATCCTCAACCATAATCTATAATATTTGCCTCTATTTTTTTCTCTTGTGGTAATGAAATGGCAGCTTAGTTCTGGCTTCCTTCCATCACCTTCTCCATCCATGCAGTATTTCAGGGCTCAGGCTAACTCTGCTGACTGCAAGGAGTTCAGTCCTGACCAGCTCAAGGTTGATTCAGCCTTACATCCTTCTGAGGTCAGTAAAATGAGGATCCAGATTGTTGGGGGCAATAGGCTGACTCTGTAAACCACTTAGAGAAGGTTGTAAAGCATTGTGAAGCAGTGTATAAGTCTAAGTGCTATTGCTATTGCTACTCTAAAAAAGGTTTTATAGAAAAATACTGCCACAGGATCCAAGGTAGTCATTGTATATTTATTTATTTGATTTTTATCCTGTCTTTATTACTTTATAAGTAACTCAAGGCAGCAAATATACATAATACTCATTCCTTCTCCTATTTTTTCCACAATTCTGTTAGATGAGTTGGTCTGAGAAAGAGAGTGACTGTCCCAAAGTCACAAGCTGGTTTTCATGCTGAGGGTGGTATTAGGATTTACCACCTCCTGGTTTCTAGGCCAGCACCTTAACCACTACACCAAACTGGCTCTCTTTATAGTACTATCAATAATTTTCCAACCCAGAGCCCACAGATACATTGTCTATGCAAGGGTTCCCCAACTCCTGGTCCGCAGCCCATTGGGAACCAGATCACACAAGTGGCAGGGGAGCATGCAAGTATGAAAACTGTATTTGTGAAAGCGGCATACATGTGCATGAAGCCATTTCATCTTCTCTCCCCACCACTGCTTTCCAGCTCTGCTGCTGTCCATCTGCTGAGCTGGAAAGATTAGAGATTGCTGGTCTATGGGGCCTGAATATAATCAGAATCATGATATAACCTATGCTGTTGTGCTCTTGGTCAGCTAGAAACAAATGCAAGACAAATGCAAGCTATATACATGCTCTCCCCAATCTAGCACGTACAATGTATGTTAGAAATGCAGTTCCCAGAATATTCAAACTTCAGGACATCATTGGGTTGGAAAAAAACTAAAGTATATATTAGTATATCTGAAAAATTCATACATGAATCTTTTGCATGGATAGTAGTTTAAAACAGAATCTTAGTGGTTTGCTTTCAAAATAATCCTACTCTGTTTCATTGAATTAACTCTTCTGTAAATATGCATAAAAGCCTGATATAAGACTAGATGATAAGGTGAAATACAGGGATTACTTTTTCATTGCTATTAATGGAGAATAAAGTTGACTAGCTTAGCAGATGAAAAGATTCTTAAGGTCAATGGGACAACTCTGGGATTTGTGGTTTTAGAATTCTAACTCTGTAATTAAATTTCTAAAGTAACTTTAACAGTAACTATTTATTGCAACCACAATGTTAAAACAAGCAAGCAATTTCTGCACACAATTGAAGGTTTCTAACAATACATGGATATTTATTACAGTTCGAAATGGATAGTTTTGACAATAAAGCTGATTTGTAAATGGGCTTGAGGATTGATCTTAAATTACATCCATTGCAATATTGGCAAGTAAGGTTTTATTTTTCCTCCCAATACCTAACAGTGCTTAAGAGATAAACAGGACTTTGACAAGAGAATCCTCAGATTAAGTCTTTCTAAATTCAAAAGGATTAATTCCCTTAATACAATGAGTGAATTTATGAATATGCATGATCAAATGTGGTGGGGAGATTTAAAAAACCCAAAGAAAGGATGAGAGAAGTAATACTTTATAAATAAAAAATGGCAAAATTTCCACAAATAGAGGATTGTTAACAAAAAAAAATCTGAGTCCCAAAAAAAATCATTTCTATACAACTGAAATAGAGCTTTCTTGCTTACTATGCCCTATTATTTCAAAATTACAGATTTTAGTTTTGTCAAAAAAATTGATCATGTATATAGCTTGTTATGTATATGAGCATGAATGCAAAAAATAAAAGAAGTTATCACATTCTTACTAGCAAGTAAAAGATTTCTGATTCACTTTTTTCTTACTAAGAAATCAGCTAGGTGCTAACAATGTCTGTACTACCATCATAAGATGGCAATTCTATTGTTTTCTGAAATAATGCAGCCCAACTGATTTTGAAATCATGGTTTGGTATGAATCTTAGATCTTTCCTTCCCAAAATGGATAAAGTAGTGTTCTATGTCAATAGCAGATTATAAAATCATTGATAGAATATGCTTTTTTCACTGTCCTGGAATATCAGAAAAGAAAAAAGGGATAGCTGAAAGTTCATTGGTCAACTTTATGCCCCACCCCCAATATCTGTTCAGTAGAAATAATAAAATACATATCAATTAAGTTCTTCATTCAACCAATGATTTTGAAACAAGCAATAGGTTTGCAATTGTTTCCTGAGAGAAATCTAAAACAACTAATCAAAAAACAGTTTGAAATCAAGAAACAAATTAAACCTATTGCAGCTCTCTGGGCTTTCTGTTCCAAAGATTATTTCAGTGCTAGGTTGCAGCGGCACATAACATTTGCTTTATCTGTCCATGAATATGTGATAAGACATCATCGGCTCTTAAATAAAATTAACCATGACATGTCATTTACTTTCAGTAATAGGCCCCTCGTGTTGGATTTGGGATCAGATTCATTCACTGCAATTTTAATGCTTTGTTTGAAGAAGCCTGTTCTTCTGTGTTTCCATATGTTAGTCCACAGGTGCAGACCTGACTTCTTTAAAAAGAAAATTGTAGAAGAAAAACAAAATAGTTTTGGAACCATTTTTTTCTTTCTCCATGCTTAAATTAAAGTAGACTATAGGCCCATTTTGCTAACATAGCCTGCCAAGGTTTCAGCTTTTTGTTAGAACTACTGTATCCTGCCCACTCATTGGCCTGGGATGATTTACTAGCTGTCTTCTAAAAAGCTTTTTTTCCCCCTCCAAATTTTTTTCCCTCTCTCCAAACTATAATGTTTTTGGGTCAATAATGATAGCTAGTTGTTGTTATTTTGTTCACTGTTAAACAAAGAAAGAGAATATTATTCTACGATTTGTCTTTTTTGTAATCTATAGAATATACAGCTTCACTGGGACTTCATATACTGTTTCTCTGCGACAGCCACAGCTGGAGGTATGTGTAAATTACACTCTTTTTAAATGACTTTCATGATGATTTCTTACTCTGGAGTGAATGGCTGAAATTATTCTATTCCACTATTACACAGTCAGAATGCATTTATTATTTAAACACAGGTTTTTTTTATATAATTTCTATTTCAGGAATATTAAGTAGCTAATAACTGCTTAATTAAGAAAGGGGCAAATAAGATTAAGCTTGAACAAAGAATCTTATTTCAGTAGGATAACAAAAACTAGAATCATGTTTTGATTCTGCTATAGTAGCACCACAGATTTTTTTTTTGCTTTGCAGGCAGCAAATTTAGTTAGTTGAATCTGGACTGGACTGGATTTGGGATAATCCAAGTTCCAAAGCTTGTTTTTTGACCTTCAAAATAAGCACAAAGTGTCCTTAATAAATTGTCACTTTGTCCAATGCTGTCTTGACACAGACAGGTATTGCATCAAGGATTTCAAACATTGTAGATTAATTGTGGATTAGATTTTAGAACTGTCCAAATCTTTATTTGTCTTTTAGTAAAAGTTTAAGCAATTCAGCTTTCACATTTTTAAGAGCAAAGATAGATTCACTCATGTTGTTTTGCTTCACCTTGCAGTATTTTGCAACACTTCGGCATCCAAAGCCTTCTCCAGTTTTTGTCAATGCTGGAGAACCCTTGGGAAGGGGCTGCAAGACAGTGTTCTCTTCATAGCCTCTGCTTCCTTCTTCTGTTGAAGTTCTCCAGCACTTACGAAAAGTAAAAAGATTTGTGCACATGTGTGTCCCATTCACAGAAGCCTTTTCCAGCTCTTACAAATGACAGAGGAAGCTAAGAGAAGGTGAGTTGACACCAAGTACTTCATTAAGACAGCTACAGCACCTATACAGATCTATGGTCTATAACAGTGTTTCTCAAACTTAGTAACTTTAAGATGTGTGTAACTCAGCTCTCAGAATTCCCCAGCCAGGAGAGAATTCTGGAAGTTGAAGTCCACACAATTTAAAGTTGCCAAGTATAAGAAATATTGTTTTTAAAAGGTAACTCAACTCACTCAAAATAAAAAAGATTATGAAAATCCTGTCCTTATTCCAAGTACAAGGCTTTCTTCAAGTAGATTTGACAATACCAAAATATATTTCAAATGTGTATCTTAAAACCAAATTCTATTCATAAGAGAATCCACATTCATGTGTAGGTACAAGATTATTTGGTATTAAAAGTAATGAAAAAGCTGTTGCATGTGAAATGTTTTTTGTGTGTTCATAACCCCTTTCAATTTTGTTCTGTCTCAGACAAACTAATACAAACTATGAAAGGATTGGGTGGTCCATTAAAAAAAAAAGAATCCAAATTCCAAAAGCAATAGAGGTTTAAAAACTAGTGAAATGGGAGTCAGTAATGCTCAGTTCAGGCAAAACCAGAACACTCTTTGTTTAACTCTGGCAGATCATAATTGCCCAAGTATGGTTTTTATAGTTTCTGAACTGGACATATTTCTATGGCATTCCTAGATGTCAGCTTCTCTGATTTTTATCTCATATTTGTGAAAACCTAATTTTTAGCCTTTAGCCTTTTTTGGGGTTTAATAGAGTTTTTTTTTAATTATTGTTTCTGCATTGAAATATGTCTCCTATTGGATGGGATGATTTTGTTGAATCATACTTTAAAATCAATGCTTTGCACTGACTCTTTGATTTTTAAAAAAAATCTATCCAGATCAGTTTATCTAGTTTTTTCTGAGAAATGTGAGCTGTGTTTTACCTTACTGAAGTAATATTTATTTTCTTTTGAAATAATATCTTATTCCTACCTGACATTTTATTCCACTCATCTTTTTTGGAACAGATGCTGTAATACTTGCTTCTCTTGCCAAATCTTTTTCAGGCCCATTTATAAGAAAACTGGTGATATTATGAGAAATTTCAGTGGAAATAGGGATAAAAGAAGAAGATGCTTTATGAAGTTTCATCTAGTGTGATGTTTTTGGTTTCTAAAATTGAACTGAATAATGAAATAGTATTAGTAGCTTGAATGAAAATGAATTTATTTTCATATTAACATAATTATATTGTCCAAATAACTTCATTAAAATTAGCATCCATCCATATGGGAAAGCAAAATCTTACATGATATTTATGTTGGCAAAGAACATTCTTGGTAACTAGTTTGGAATTGACTAAATAGCTACACAGTTCAAATTCCACTGTCTTCCTATAACAAAATTTCATTTAATCAAAAGCAGGATTTGGAGTTTCTTGGCATTGCAATTTTACTGCTTTTTCTGAAAAAATGATGACTTAAAATATACATAGTTCTAAACTCTGCAATATGAATATGCGTTTAAAACAAAAGAAGAATTCATTCTTCATAAGAGTTCATTAATGCAATAATTTTATTTTAACTCACTAATGCATACTTGAGGTGAATTAATTCTCATCCCTTTTATTTTGCTTTGTCAGACTATATCCAAGTGTCAGGACAACTGTAATTAGAATGGACACATAATCCTTGATTTCACTGTTGTGAAGAGCTATCCTGGATTGATTTTGGATTTTTTTTTTATGGAACACATGATGTGACTCTGGTTGAAATTTCAGTGCTTCTTGAAATAGCAAGCAATTTAAGATTATGTATTGTCCTATATCAGATTAAGACACTCAGCTTCATATAGTTTCTTAGACATGAAATTCACCAGATGACTTTGAGCCTTTGCTAACTTGTGTTTGCTGTGAGAAAGAGATTGGAACAGATTATGGAGTTTAAACAATTTAAATTTTCTTGAGAAAACATGGTTTTTATCAAGCCTAATTAATCCATCTTCCCATAAATGAATATTTCCACAAATGTACACAGAAACAATATGAATCCTATTTACATTCCAATTTCACAGAGAAATTAAATTTTGCTTAATGCTATTTTAATTATTTGGGAAGGGTAGTGTTGTTATGTTCTAGACTACTCCTATAGCAAAGTAAGACTTTTATTTAAAATCTCCTGAAGAGTTTGCATTTATATAGCATTTTAAAAAAGATATATTCCCCTATCCATCTCTCCCATCCTGAAAATCTTCTTTGATAATTTATAGCATAAAAAATAAAAAAAATCATTTATATTTTCCAAAATACAATTGCATTTTGACTGACATAGTCATCTCCTTAAGAGGGATAGGAATGGTATCTGAGACAACCAATTAAGATTCTTTCATGGAGAAACAACCAATAGATCATGGGCCACATAGAGCTCCAGGAGAATTTAATATGGCCTTTAATACCCTCTGAGTCTTTAGTATCTTTGTCAATATTTCCCTTTCCAATTTTTTAAAGTTCCACCAATAGGAGAGACACAACTATGTGAAAAGACATTCTGTTAACCAAAGAAGCTTGATGACTACTCATTTGAGACAACTAACAAGACTAATCTATTTTTTCCCATGTGGCCTCCTGTTGGGCAGGGGGAGAAGCAAGTGTCACAAAGTCTTCAACTATATTGCGGTTCCTACTTAATTGCATCCTGTTTACCATTTACATTCAGGTTCCAAGAGATTACCATGGGGGAATATGACCTACAACAGAAAAAAATATATCCCTATCTGAAATGGTTGAATGTATGCTGGTAAGTTTGCTTTTCCTCTTTACAGAGTTGAATCTGAATACATGGTGTTTTAGGAATTTATAGCTCTGGGAAAAGCCGAAGGAAAGAGAAAAAGAAGAGCAAGCAGCATTGTGAATGGATTTAATTACAGAGACAAGGAGTGCACCACCAGAAGATCTGAAGAGCCAAGCTAGAGAAAGATCATCTTGGAGAAGATTTATCTATGAGTTGACACTGAATTGATGGCACATAATCAATTTTAAAAAATGTGATTATTGCTTGATAACAAAACAAACCTTCAAGCATCCTTTCCCTGCTTCTTCCCTGGAAGGCCTTTTCTGCTTATATTACAAACCAACTGCTGTATTTTTGCTTTGTTTCCCCATGATAGCCATTACTCTGACACAAGTTGTTTTTTCGTACTTCCATCATATGATTTTTTTTAAAAAAATCTTTTTTTTCTATAAATCTTTTATTATTTTTCTTCTTCTACATGATGCTATGTGGTCATGCAGATATCCCAAGAAGTTTTCTGAGAAAAAGAAGAAAATAAACCTCTGGAAAAAAACCTCCTGTCCTTGACCACTAGCCATTCATTCTGCCCTGAGTCCACTGGAAGAGAAACCCACTCCCAGTTGATCCAGGTTGAAATAAGTAAAGTAAGATTAAGTTCAAAATTCAGATTTTGTATTAGGATATAAACATACAAAAAACAATCTCAAAACAAAATCCTGTCTGATCATCAAACAAATATTTTTAACACGAAGGACTAAGTGATGAATACAGGAATATCCAGTTTTAATCTCTTACGTGTCATGAGCACCACTTTAACTTAAGTTTCAGCACTGGCAATGCTCAGTTATAATGTCTGCAAGAAAATAATGCACACGAAACACTTTGTGTGAAAGTAGCATATACAGGATTTAGCTATTACTATTGAGAAAATACTACAGATGGTTCTCCCTTATTTTTTCCCCCTCACGATTCTGATTTCCTTTATCCTTTATTCTCCGCAAGTAAAACTTTATGTTACAAACTATACTGTTCCTTTCAAATGTGAATTACCTGCTGTAATTCTCAGTCTGCCTTGCCATGAAAAAAAATCATTATGTATTCAGGTTTGAAAACTGACATGCACCATAGTTTAGAAAATTAGAAGATATCATTTATACAACCATCTCACTTTGCTATTTAATCCTGAAATATTATTAAGACATTTAGGTGGCAACTTAAATCCTGATCCAATTTTCTTCTGTAATTAATGAAATGATGTCAAGCAAATTGAACAAGGTTCCTGCTAGATTTAAGGCCTTTGGGCAGCCATTGCTTTATAGGCTTCTGCCTATCACAGAGGAAATGTATTTCTGCTTCACACTAGTAAAATAGTTATTAAATAACTAATAAAGCCCATATAAGAAAGTTAAGGGAAGTCTGCATAAGGCTAGCCTGAGGCTTGGATCATACTTTTACTAAAACATTATTTTGTTAACTATCATTTGTTGAATAAGCTGCAAGATGGGGTAGGCAAGCTTTCTCATCAGGAGCACATTTGAAAGCACACAAAAAAATGGTTAGCAGAGCAGATAAAAATAGCTAGGGTACCATGATGATCAGAGCCAAAAGGCAATTCTAGTAATGGAAGGTGCTCTGTAGATCCCTTGGTGAGACCCAAAGGAGATTAGCAAAGCAATAAAAGGATGCCTGTGTGTAGAGATAAAGAAATAGACTAACAGATATGATCATTTAAAAATTTAGGTGGATGGGAACATCTTGCTACCAAAGGAGATGCCTTGGTTAAATTTTTAAGCAGATGTCACATTCCTAAGGGGCTTGGACACATAGCACATTGATCCAAAACCAGACTGATTTGTTTAAATCATGTATTTGATAGGACATTTTTCTAACAAATACCAATCATCATTTCCATGCATTACTTGTTCTCTGAATAGTCCAGTCCCTCTTCTGATTACATTCTTTTTCTTCGCTTTAGTTATACTGTAAAAACTCCGAAAATACCCATTTTTATTTCTTTTATTTCATTTCTTAATTCACCATCTTTACCTTGTATTCTTCTTCCTAGACACAATCTTCCATATGCTAGGATTGTCCCCAGACAGAAATAATGCCTCTTGTAACAAAAGAAAGTAGACTAAATTAACAGCCTTAGTTTTTACTGGACCACATGCAGCATGCCCTGCTAACAATCTATCAGTCATTTTTGACACTTTTGTATTAATCAAAGTTGTATTCCAAGTATAGATTTATGCTTACCCTTTTCTGTGCAAGCTGGGATCCTAAACTAGAGACCACCTTGCAAGCCAAGATATTGCTTACTTCTTGTAATCTAAGAAGTACATAAAACTTCTGAACCGTATAGCTCTATGTAACCTCATATAGCTGTATGTAACGCTAACTAGTAAGCATGCATCAGTATGTTAGAATATCTAGCAGTTATTGGATTAAATGATTTGTTAATAGGTCAGTGGGAGGAGTCTCTAAAGGGCATTGGGAGACTTCCTGGACACAAGCCAGATTGGAATGTTTTTGTCTGAAAGAAGCATGGGCCATCAGATGTCACCCAATGAGCCTGAGCCGTTATAAAGATGGTATGGAAGAGAGCATCATCCTTTTACCTATAGGAATGGACAAAAGATGTATTTTCCAGAAGTAACAGCCACATGAATGCAAGTAATCTTCTTTCTGATTAAAATATATTTTTGTTATGAAATCATTTCTATTGAGTTATCTATCTGACTTGATTTAAAAGAAGGCGTTTTAACTCAGAGTCAGAATAGTTATGCAAAGAGGAGTGACAATACTCATCATCTTGCCTACATGTGGTACCTATAACAAGGGAATGGTTACTTTTTTTAGCACTTTTTCTAGCACATCTTGCCCATAGGCAGCATTTTCGTGAGCTTTATCTCTGCAAAACATTGTATAATCTTTTATGTTTGGACAGAGCTGAGGGGGAGAGGGTACAAGAAAGGAAAAACAATTAAGATTGCTACAATCAAAACAGCATCATTTAAAGTACACCCACACAGATATACACACACATTTCCTCTCTCTATCTGTGTGTCTCTTTTAATGGAACAGTCTAAAAAAACATTGTGTACACTATTACTTCTGCAGGAGGAATGACTTGGAAAGTTTTTATTCTTCTTTCATGGATATTTAAATTCAAATATCGTGATTTCTCTTCTAGCAGGTTAAGTTTATGTCTTCCAAGTTCTATTATGTTCCCAATTTGTTCTGGACATAAAGAGGGAAAAGTATAAGTAGACTTCATTTACTTACTGCCTTCAGTGACAATTAAACTGAAAAAATAAATTTATGTGCTGAAACAATTTTATGATCAAGACACACATTTATAATCCTTGTAGTATTGTCTTTCAGTCATGTAGTCATTATTTTAATCAGTATACATTGTCCTGTGCCTAATTTGTTGTTTTCCTTATTTTTTTCTTGTCTTGCAGAGGAGAGAGATTGAAGAGGAAGGGATTACAAGAGTACACAAGGTGAATGGAAAGGAATGTAGTCACACCAGAAGTTCCAAGAATGCTGTACAAGCAACCTAGT
Source organism: Bothrops alternatus (assembly GCA_034064705.1). Taxonomy (NCBI): domain Eukaryota; kingdom Metazoa; phylum Chordata; class Lepidosauria; order Squamata; family Viperidae; genus Bothrops; species Bothrops alternatus. Next base: position 792,131 of record JARGCV010000058.1, on the reverse strand, counting down.
ATATCCCCTAATATGTGCCTGGTGACTGTTTCATAATCCTTTTTTCTTCAGTGAATGTAAATATAAACATCCATTCATCTCTTACTATTTTTTCCAGTACTGTGGTAAGCATTCCAAGGGAAAAGGAAAACACACTTATGTCATGTGATTTCTCACTTAGCAATTGCTTCACCTAACAATAGTGTTTCCATTGCCAACTGTGGTTCTTAAATGAGGACCACATGTGGGCAATGCTAAGTTTGCTTATTTCACAAATATAATACTTATTGTTATTAGGCATGCATATATGTATATTGATGGTTGAAAAAAGCTAATTTGAAAATAAAAATATTAGGAACCTTTGGCAATGCTTGCATAAAAAGGACAGTAGATCGTAGTCAAATATTCAATGACATGTTTAATGCTATTGGTCATGGTTCCAATAGATGAAACCAGTAAAAGAACTTCAAGGCAAGATTTCTTCCTTAAAGAACATTTTATTAGTAAACTAAGTATTGGCACTTACCTAGTTGAATCCAAAAATGAGATTCTCTCCTCCCAGATACAAAATAACAAATTGCAATTCCCACCCCACAAAAGCTGTCATAAATCACATCCACCAATTAGCACAAAACATGGGCTTTCCTCTCAGGGCTTTCCTCTCCGGCCCCTCAGCCTGCCAAAAGCTTATCAGAACACGTCCTTAAGTTCCCACACTTCTACATTGTTATGGCTAGCTAAACCTTCAGGCATTTACCCCATCCCTCCTTCTACATTTGAACTCTGAAAGAATAGAAAAGGCATGTTAAAAGCAAGAGAAAAAATGGCTGCTGGTTTTTCAGTTGTCAGAGTGACGACATCCATTGTCACAGTGCTGACACTATCTATCTATAAAAATTGTTTACATTTGAATAAGGAAGATGAAAAGTAGAAGTTGCTAATGACATTGAACGCTTGAAAAAACTTCTCTTTCTCCAACTATATTTTAAGGACAGCCCAATGCTCTTCTTGTTGTAGTTGTCAATCAAAGAGCAATTTGAACAGAAGGAACAAATAAACCAAAAAAACCCACATGCAGTCATATGCCTGTCAACTCTCTCAGATTTGCTGAGATAATAATAGGTTTCAGCAGGTCATCCCACCTGAAAAAAAAATTCCTGTGAAATCTTGAGCTGACACCTTGATCCTGGCCTTGATATGTGCAATGCTTTGGATTCCATTTGAAAGAGGTACTTCAGATTGTGCCGTGCTAGCAGTACAAAAACAGCATTTCCCTGTAAATCTCAGGTTTTTTTTAAAAAAAATCCAAGTTATTGTTGCACAGCCCCAGAAAAAAACATCACAACTGCTTTCATGAATTAGAGATAAGAATCGCATTTGCATTTCCCAAACATTCTGAAGGATCTGTTATAATTTAAATGTAAGCGTTGTACAGCCCTACAATAAAGGTGCTGGTCACCACCTGCTAAACAGTGTTGGTCAATCTGACATTTGGCAAATTGAAGGCTTATTGTTTATCAGAACCATTTACCCCTCACAAAAAATATCTAATTATTGCACTGTGCCAAAAATATGAAAATTCCATACAAAACATTATGAGACTATGCACAGTCAATTTCTTGTGTTCTGAAGACAGTAGAAAATTTACTAAACAATTCAGATAAAAAAAACTTGTATAGTTTTTGTGATACCTTTACTGGGTCTTCCTAATATCCCAGAGTGGGAGTACAGGATTCAAAGGAGCATATAGATATTATCAGATATTGGGCGCATATAGAAAATCAATAGTTTTAAATCTCCTGAATGCTGATGAATTCTCGAGTCAATGAATGAAGTCCAGTGTTAAAAAGAACAATGAATATATTATCCTCCTTTTCTTTATATACTGCAAGAGTTTTATATATCCCTGTAACGACTGGGGGCATGTTTTATTTTTGTAAAACCAAACATAAAAGTGATATATGAATAACTCATTTATTTTATTCTATTGCTATCTCTATATTATTCTTACTACCATTATTATTGATAGTCCTTACAACCATAAATGAGTCCAGAATTTCAGTCATAAGTCATTGCGATCAATAATAAAGATGCCTACCTTATTGCTTTACTCAAAAACCACTATCCCATCTCTTTCAATTGCAGTTATTAAGTGATTGCATAGACCATTCATTAAATGGAGGGCATGCATCTCCCTCTGTGTGTTAAGAAGGGAACTCTTGAGGACTTCCGGTTTCCGGTCGTGCTGTACGGAGCCATCTCTAGGGAGCTCCGATACGGCGACCGGATTTTCGGCGGCTTTTAAGCCACCCGAAGCGTCAGAAAAGAGGAGGACGACCAGCAGAAGATAGCGGAACCCCCGGCGACCCGAAAAATGCCTAATTGGAAGTAGGATCGCCGAAGGGGACGTGAGAAGAAGAGGACGGAGAGGCCGGTGGTGGCCGGCCCGACAGCACGAGGGCGGAAACAATAGAAGCGAGGGGAGAAGGCAGACGAGCGCAGCAAAGAAGGAGACAGGAGGAAGAGAAGATCAGGAAGAAGCGGTACGAGGGAAGAAGAGCCCCGGACCAGCTGGAGGCCTGAAGATGCTGCGAAGCCGCCCAGCCGCAGCTGAGGAGAGCCAGCCAGCCGACGCAGGGAAAGGACGGGTTACAACGTTGGGAGAAGACTGCGGAAAAACGGTGAGCCCGGCGGGGGTGGAATCGCGCGCCGAGGGACATTGAGCAGAGAGAGAGGCCGGCAGCGGGAGGAGGAGGCCCCCACAGGACTCACAGAAGACCCCCCCAGGTCCCCAAATAAGCCTATGCAAAGCAGCAACTTGGCAAGACCGAGAGAGCGGAGGTGAGAGACGGACGCAGGACTCGGAGGCGGAGAGGGCCGGGGCAGCCGGACAAAAGGAAGAGGCCTCGGGCGGCGGGGAAAGGGTGAGAAGAGAGGTGAGAGCGACACCGGCAAGAGAGGAGAGGGCAACTGGGGGGGCCCAAATCAGACAGAGCCCCCAGAAGAGCCGAGGAGGGTGGTGCAGCCGAGAGGACAGCGGAGCGGCCTGAAGCGGCGGATAGGGATGGACGCAGCCAATGGAGCTGGAATCAGGCAAGCCAGAACAATAGAGGGGAGGAGAAAAGAGCTAAGAGGGAAGAGGCAAGAAACCAGATGGTGGGAGAGGACACAAGAAAAGGGTTCCCTGGGTTGCAGGGGGACGGGGAGAGATACCCCACAAGCTGTGCCCAGACCCCCCAGAACGGGAGCCCCAGGGATACTGAAGAGAGCAGAACCCACCAGGGAGAAAGGTGGGCATAGGAGGAAGACAAAAAGGCATCCTGGGCTGCTGTGGAGGGAAGGCAGAAGGGGCCTGGATTCCCAGACAGGCAGAGGCACTGAATAGACTCCCTGAACACGGACAGACCTTCCTGCCCACAGGCCCCTAGACCTGCATTGCCTGAACCCTGAAGCCTCCCCTCCCACTGAAAGGTCAGACTACTGGACCAGCACCAGATCACAGTCTAGTTCCTGACCTGGTCCAAGCTAGAAACCAAAACAGTACCAGAACAACAGGAGGACACGCTCAAGATGGCCTCCAAACAGACCACACTGACACAAACGAAGGGAGTTGTCTCCTCCCCAGCTCAGCGTACCAAACCATCAGGACTTACCTTACCCGCCCCCACACCCTCCCATCCAAATACAGGCCCCCAGACCCATTTACCTCCACAGGCCAGCTCAACAACACACATGTTACAAAAATTACAAGAGGTAATAGAAATGCTGGTTGAAAGGTTGGATGGAATGGATAAAAAGTTAATGGAAATGGACGCAAAGATGGAGAGGAGGGGTGTAGAGGCAGACAAAAGACGGAGAAAAGATACAACGATTTAAAACGAATGCTGAAAGAACAAGGTAAAGAGCTAGAGAGGAAATGGGAGGAGCAACGCAAGGCGATGGCCACAGACCTGGAACAAATGAAAGAGGCGATGCAAGCACATTACAAAGAAATAGGGGAGGAAATGGAGAAAAACTTCCAGGAGATCAGAGAGGAGGTGGACAAGCGGATGGAAAAAGTGGAGAATCAAGTAGAGGGACAGATAGCAGAGATGGCAGAGATGAAAGGAGTAGCCCAAGACCAAACTTCCATGATACAGTACTGGCAACTGGCATCCGCAATCAGGTTTAGAGGTTTGAAAGAGACGTCAAACGAGACCCAAGGGGGCCTGCTCAGAACCTTCATAGAGGCCCTGGCAACATTTCTGGGAAAGCCAATCCCAGACGTCGCATGGCAACTCGACAGAATCTATAGAGTGGGCACACGGACGACAACAAACAGGCGCCAACCAAGGGACGTGGTCATCCACTTCGCGACGCAGGGATTCCGGAACCTCATCTCGGCCACATCGTACAACAAGAGTTTATACATAGAGGGGCAAGAAGTGAAAGTACTGAAAGAGATCCCCCAGACGATGCTGCGAGACAGGAAGGAATACAGGTTCCTGGTCGACGAACTGAGATCCCGCGCTCTGCGATACAGATGGGAAGCCCCTACGGTGATGACACTTTACTATAAAAATAAAAGACACTGCCTGGACTCGGTCCAAAAAGCCAGAGAATTCCTTGAAAAGGAACTGACATCGGATGGACTTCAATACGCCACAAGAGAAGACGCAGGAGGGCCACCAGAATGACAGACCGATGCAGGAGCAAGAGAAAGGGAAGGACCAACTCGAGCCACGACAACACAGAGAACAGGAAGCAACAACAACAAGGGAACAGGACAGACTGCAGAGGGCAGGATAACAAGATCCACCGCCAAACGCACAGAACAACACGATATGATCACTCTAAGCAACTTGAGCACCAACTTGGATACCATGGGAACGAGACCAAAGAAGAACACAAGAGATAGAACAGAAGCGGTCTCGGAAGAGTATCCTGAAACCGACAATGACAACTAAATACTTGACATGGAACGTCAACGGACTAAATTCCCCACAGAAAAGGAGAAAGACATTTCATTATCTGCTTCAAGAAAGAAACGACATAATTTGCCTACAAGAAACACACATCAGAGCAGCAGACCAGAAATACTTAATCAACAACAGACTAGGTACACACTTTGTTGCAGCAGCGCCACGAAAAAAGAACGGGATTGTTATATACATGAAGAAACACATAATAGCCAAGCTAATAGAATCAGACTCCCAGGGTAGATACCTAGCAATCGAAGTGACACAGGAAGACAAGAAAATTCTAGTGATGGGCATATACGCACCAAATCAACAACAAGGAAAATTCTACAAAAAGATACACAAGAAGTTAACACAACTCAACTACAAATCATGTATTATTCTGGGAGACTGGAACGGGGTCATAGAGATTGCCCTAGACAAGAAGAAAACAAAACCTAACCCACAGAAGCACTCCAAGCTGCCTAAATCTTTCTTCGACATGAAGGAAGACCTTGTACTGACAGACGTCTGGAGGGAACGGCACGGCAAAGAGCAAGAATTCACCTTTTTCTCCGACAGACATCAGTCATTCTCCAGAATTGACTTTATACTAACATCAAGCGACCTGTTAGTTTGTCTAAACGAGGTGAAAATCCTGCCCAAAGTGCTAACAGATCACAATCCGGTGAAGATGGAACTAAGACACGGCGTGAGACAGAAGAGATCCTGGAGAATTAATGAAAACCTGTTTAGACATGGAGAAAAGGTAGCAGAATGCAAAAATGCTACGAAAGAGTTCTTCAACATAAATATGAACAATGAAACACCGATAGAAATTATCTGGGACGCCAGCAAGGCATACATGCGTGGGATTCTTATGGACATGAATAAAAGGCACCGCCGCCAACAAGAACGAAAAAGAAAAGAGCTAGAAGAGGAGATAAGCAAGAAAGAGAGGCTATTAATAAAAAGACCAGAAGACAAAATCACCAAAGAAGGAATTAAAATCTTAAGAAAGCAGTTTGACATGTTGATGGCAGACCAAGTTGCGAGGAACATACAATATGCAAAACACAAGACATTCTGCAAGGCCAACAAACTGGGTCGATGGCTGGCCTACATCCTAAGAAAGAAACAGAAATCCCACATAATTGAAAAGATAGAATATAAAGGCAAGGAGGAATTTCGACAAGTAACCATTAAGAAAGCCTTCACAGAGTTCTACTCGAAGCTATACGCCAAGGAGAAGACACAGGACAAAGAGACAGAAACTTTTCTACAAAACGAAAAGATACGGGCAATCACCGATACACAGAGAGAGGCCCTGAATGCCGCAATTACAAAGGAGGAAATACACTCAGCGATCAAACAGCTGAAACCAGGAAAATCGCCAGGGACGGATGGGATAACAGCGACTTACTACAAATGTCTCCAGGAAGAGATGTTAGAACCCCTTAGACAGCTATTTGTCAATATACAAGAAGGAGGCCAAGTTCCACCATCCTGGAAAACAGCCTATATTTCATTAATCCCCAAGGAGGGGAAAGATACTACACAACCCGCAAACTACAGACCCATCTCACTACTTAACACGGACTACAAAATCTTCACAAAAATTCTGGCCGATAGACTAATGACTGTACTACAAAAAATAATACACCGACCAAAGGGGATTTATACAAGGACACCAGATGAAAACAAATGTGAGACAGCTGTTGAACATTATAGAGTACTTGGACAGGCACAAACAGGTACCAGCCGCCCTTATGTTTGTGGACGCAGAAAAAGCCTTCGACAGACTGAATTGGCCATTCTGACGAACCTGATCCAGAAGATGAAAATGGGAGCACAGTTTCTCAACTCCATAAGGGCAATTTACCAGAAACAAACAGGCCAGATCATTGTGAACGGAGACCTAACAGACCCATTCAACATAGAGAGAGGCACGAGACAGGGGTGCCCGCTGGCACCCCTGCTATTCGTCCTAACACTGGAAATTTTACTGAACAGGATAAGAGCGGCAGAAGATGTACAGGGCATACAGATTAAACAGCAAGACTACAAACTATGTGCCTTTGCGGATGACCTGCTGGTGACAATGTCGCAACCAGCACACTCAGCAAGGAAATTGATGGAGATAATGGAAGACTATGGTAGGGTGTCAGGCTTCAAAGTAAATATATGAAAAACAAAGATGCTAGTCAAAAACCTAGACAACAAAGCAAAACGGAACCTGGACAAAAAGGCAGACAGGAACTTCAAGGAGAACCCACTACGAATTCCATTGTTATGGGTCTGGAAGAAATATAAGCACCTCCTACATGACAAGATTCCCATCTGGGAATGCCCTACAGTGAACTTGTACTGGGAGAAGAAAATAGGTTCCTCTTGCTACCCCAAGCAACGCTAGCAAACAAAGGAATAGGAGGTACCTGGCTATCATATATACAACTGCAATCAAGGTGGCGTAAAGATAAGAAGAAGGGCTTCTCCCAGACCGACGAGAATCTAATTAAACAGATCAGAGAACAGGGGATCAGACACATCAAACGAGTGTACAGCATTCTGATAGAAATGGACTCTGAAACCGAGCTAGTCAAGAACTGTATGATAAAGTGGGCACAAGACTTCGGACACCCAATCGCCATGGACACGTGGGAGAAAATCTGGGTGAGGAATGTAGAATTCACGAAATCGCAACACTTAAGGGAAAACTTTTACAAGATGTTCTATAGATGGCACCTAGACCCGAAAAAAATATCACTCATCTACCCGGACTCCCAGCCCAAATGCTGGAGGTGCGGGGACGGGGAGGCTACTTACTTTCACATATGGTGGACATGCAGAAAAATCAAAGCATTCTGGAGGAAGATATGGTGGACACTCCAAACCATTTTCAAAAAGCGTATAGAATTTCTACCTCAGGCTTTTCTGTTAGGGATCACAAAGGATTTCACTACCTCAGAGACAAATTTATTTTTGAACTTAATTACAGCAGCAAGATTGTTGGTGGGACAATACTGGAAGAGTCTGGAAATACCGCCTATTGAAGAATGGACTGTGAAAGTAACAAATTTGGCGGAAATGGCGAAAATATCAGCATACTTGAAAAACCGCTCCAATGAACAATTTTTGACAGACTGGAAACAGTGGATAGACTATATCCAAGAGAGACACCAATCAAACAGAATGCAGCTGGCATTTAGCTGAGGCTCGATGAGAGGAGGGAAGAAGGGTTAACAAATCAAATGTTTACAAAAACTAACACCCAATGTTGAATGTATATGTTATATAACTAATGCCTCTTAACATAACCTTATGACTAATGTTGTTTGCTTTAATACTGTTAAAGCAGACTGAATCTCTACCTCAGGATATGAAACTTCTACCTCAGGATCTCTGGTTAGGGACTATAAAAGATTGCACTAGTAATGGGATGAAGTCAATTCAGAAGCGCAAACGAACAATATGCGATAGACTAGATACAGTAGATAGACCATATATAAGAGAAACACCAATCAAACAGAATGTATTCGGAGTATACTTGAAGATGTAAGGGAGGAGAGAAGAACGTTTACTAAGGCAGATGTTTACAAAGATTAATACCTAATGTTGTATGCTATGTTCTAGGATGATTGCTTAGCAATAGGATCTTATGTTTAATGTTGATCACATTAATATTGAACCAGATAAGAGAAACACCAATCAAATAAAATGTAACAGGAGTTTAGTTGAGGCTAGACGCGAGGAGTGGGAAAAGGCTTACTAATTCAGACGTTTTCAAAGACTAATACTTAGTATTGTATACCAGGTGTCATGATGATTGCTGCATAATATGTTTTTGTGTTCAATGTTGATTGTTTTAATAAAAGTCTGATTATACCTTAAAAAAAAGAAGAAGAAGAAGGGAACTCTTAAGAAGCGGGGATTGGAGAAAGGCAGCTCAGGTCATGAAGATCTGAACTTCTTTTCTCCACTTTGCTACAGGAATTCCCCTTCACTCCATGCACAGAAGGGAAATCCAGTGGCAAGCTGGAGAAAAATGACTTGGATCATGAAGATCCAACCTTTCTTTTTACAGTCCCTCCCCCCCCCATGTGCAGAAGAAAATCCAGCACTGGATTGGAGGAAAAGAAGCTCTCAGATAAGATTAGGTGACTGCACATCAGAAGTTTGACTTCACATCAGGTTTTGCTTGTTTTTAACGTGTTTGTTTTATAGTTTTAATATGGCTTTTATGCTGTTTTAACTTTTGATTGGAAGCTGCCCAGAGTTGGCTGTGAGTGGGAAACAAACAAACAAACAAACAAATAAATAAATAACATCACCACCACACTACATCACATCACATCACACTCCTACCCAGGGCAAATGCTCTATGCTCTCTAAAGTTGGTTAAGGATTGGCAATAGTCAACTGGCATGGTACTAAAGTTAATGCTCCAAATACAATGTGCATTGTACTATTACAAACTCAGGTTGCAAAAAAAAAATCATTATGTGTACACATACAAATATACTCAAATTTAGTACATTTTATACATCAATTTAAAAGACAAAATTATTCCATTTACCTACTGTGAAGATTATTTGTCGCATTGCCAGGCAGTTTTTTTTTTCATTCAAATCCTAAAATTGGCACTTACTGAATACATTGTTAAAAGTCCAGTGGTTTTTATTTTATAAAGCTAATTTGGAAATGCAATTTGTGGAAATTACTTTGTATATGATCCAGAAAAATGCTTCTGCTTTCATTGGGAAGCAATATTCTGCCCACAATTTCATCAGTGAAATGTTAAAAGATGTGAGGGCCACATAGCTATTACACTGATTGTCATTTCACAAATCTTCTCACCTTTATATTTAGCAAAAGTACCGGTTGATGTTTTTCTGGTTTAGTTTTCTAGCCTCTTCTATAGTTAAAAAAAGTCACCGAGTTTGCCTTTGAAATATCACATAAAAATAAAGAATAATTATTATTCAGTACATGCATACTTAACATAAGGGTGCAGAAGATAAATTTCTGCTAAAAGCTTAGGATGCTAAAAATTAATCAAATAAAGACTAAGACAAATAAATCCTTCTCAACACTGACAAGATGTTATTAGATGTTATTCAAAGAAACAGAATAACTACTGAACAGGCCCAAAACACTATTTTAAATTTATGTTTGCACAAAGCAGCTCTTCAAATAATCTAAGTCCAAACAAAGTTCTCAGGTCTGACACTAGCACATAATGCATCCAAACCGCCCTAACATTGTCCAGCCCTTCAGGAGATTTGGAAAGGTCTGTGAAAGATGTCTGTTTTCCATGTTTTATTGCAGGATTTTTGGTCCAGATTGGCTGAATCTTAACCTGAAGAACAGGTAGTCCTCAATATATGACTGTAATGGAGCCTACCCATCAGAGTGGCAAGTGGTGATAGTGGCCACCTATGTGCTGATGCAATTTTATAACTGTTTTTACAACAGTTATTAAGTGAATGCTTACTTAAAAAGCAAATCAATTATTTGCTATGGGCAAGTTTTGCTGAAAACCCAAAAGAAATGTCAGTTTTTGCTAACAAATGTAATGTGAGACGATTGCCACACTATACAAATATGTCCAGGGGGGACAGCCATCAGACCTTGGAACAACGTTGTAAGATGTCCTGCTTATTTCTGAATGATCACTAACTGACCAGTCATAAATCAAGGACTACCTGTTCTGCTGTAAGAAGCAAAAAATGAATTCTAATATTTTGTTTGTTGCAGTACTCCACTTCCAACTGACCAAGGCAAAATGCCATTAAGTCATTTTCAATTCCTAGTGACCACAAGACAAGCAGCCTTAACTGAAACTTTGCTAATTCTAAAAACTACAAAAGTGTGAATTGTATTTGGGTATGACACCTCCAGAAATTGTCTACTACACTGTGAGATAAAAGCCAACAAGCCTGAAGACAATCCACTCCCACACTGTTGCCAAGGTAATCATATGGTCAGGTCCTTCAGTTAACACCAGCAGCAGCAGGAGGAGGAGGAGGAGGGGGAGGGAGGGAGGGAGGAAGGAAGGGGAAGGAAGGAAGGAACACCTCAACGGATACTTTGCTGGGATGTATTTGAGCCTTATGCAGCTATCAAATTGGTAAAGCCATTAACAATCCATTTTAATGACTAAAATATTGCAACTGTTTTTGAAGCATTTCTGACAGAGTTATAAGGAGTGGACTGTGAAAATAAGCATTCCACTCCTTGAAGTATTCTTCACAAGGCAGCAAATATATACAAAACAACAGAAGTAAATAATGAAAGAAGAAATGGGAAACATTTGGTAAAAAGGATAAACTTTTTCATGTATCTTTCTGTAGTGTGGCTTTAGAAAAAAGGTGCAAAGTATTAATATAATTTCTTCATTATTAGAATGCATAATATCCTTTGCTGCTGCTCCTCCAGTTTAACTACCAATCTCACCATGAGGGAACTCTGGGCAGCTTTCAACATTTCAATGCCCATTTACAGATAGAACAATGCAATATAAGAGGTCAGCAGAAACATACACAGATTCAGATCCATTTTACTCTACTGTATGGGGAAAAAACAGATGTTATAGTCAAAAGAAGCACCATCGCGGCACATGTCCAAAAGGAATGGGATTTTGACAGCAATTGCCATCTTCACTGCATTTTGTTTCAGATGCAGTGGCTCTGTATAGGTGCCTCTTGTGACCACTGCTGATAAACATATTAAGAATTAAAAAAACACTACACTTTCCCTACTTTCTTCATGATAGCTCCTTCTGTATAATGAAAATTACATTTTTTTTATGTGTTGAAGAGACTCTAGAGTTCTTTGGAATTTACAAATAAACTTCCCAAACTTTTTGTGATGGTGAAATAGATAAATTTGTATTGTGATTTCAGATTTGAAATTTTAGGTTTGGCAATTAATTATTTTATGTATGAACAAGTCACTGATTGAAATAAATAAAAGTAGTGATAAACTAAGTATCCCAAGTTAAAAAATGACATATTCTGAGAAGCAATCTTCTTTTTTCTGTCTCCCCTTCTTTCTATATTGCTTGATAAGAATATCAGGTTTTATATTATTGAGATGTAGTTGATTGAAGTAAAAAGATCCACTTTTAGCTGTTGCTTTGTTTGCCTTTAGTAACAAGGGATATGGACCCTTGCTTGCCAGAGAAGCAGTGAAATAACTCAACAATGGTAATGTTGATAAAGTTGCACAACTTAAAAAAAGGACAAGCTCTTTATATTTGACAAACATTTTGAAGAAGAGTCAACTAAATTAGGAAGTGCTAATGAAACCCTATGAGCTTTTGATTTACCTTGCTGATGCCAAAATCAATATTCAAGAGAATGGAGAAATGTGTAGTGATGTAATTCCATTTGGGAACAAGCAGTGTAATAATTATAGATTTTCTATCAGATTGAGTAAAGCAATTAATAAAATGCATGGCTAAACTGTAAGAACATGAAGAATCAATTTCTGATTTCTTGTTTTAATCTGCATTGTAATGGCAGACTTCTTACTCACCTGGTCTGTACATTGCCAAGATGACAACTGTGTGATGAAACCCTGCCCCTTTGAGCTTGTGGTCATGGCTGACATCTTGATTTTTTTTTTCTTGCTGATGGACTTGCTTTGACTTCAAGTTGGAGATTTTGCCATCATTTGTTCTTTTGCTGTCCTGTGCATATGCACACAAAGCAGAAATCAAATTTGTCTGCATACAAAGCAGAAATCAAATCTTTGGACAAAGTATTTTTTAAAATTTCAATCATCCAGGGGTAATTTATTTATGCATATTATTGATTTTTTATATTTAATAAGTTCAACTATGTTTTTAGTAAGTTCATGTTTTTTTTAAAAAAAATCAAAAATTTGTATGCTCCATTTAAATGCTATGGCGCTTATTTTAAACTGAGATCACATTAACAAAAAGTGTTACTGTGGGGTAAGGCTATTAGTGTAACCCACTTAAACAAACTATTCTGGAGATGTTGTGAAAAAAACTACAGACTCTGAAGACATATTCTGATTGATGATCTCTGTGTCATGATTCCAATAGATGAAACCAGTAAAAGAACTTCAAGGCAAGAATTCTTCCTTAAAGAACATTTTATTTAGGAAACAAAGTAGGTGGCTTAGGAGATTCCATGGCTGTAGTTCTGGTGTTCTCCATGGTGGCATCCGTCTAGTTTGTTCCGGCTTTGGCTCGGTTTCTGGAGGAGTTGGCTTCTTATAGCAAGCAAGCTCGATGTCTAGCTTCACTGCCACTTGGTACCACTCTTGTAGTTGATCAGGAACTCCCTGAGTGATACAGGCCTGGGATAGATGGTCATCTAGTCCCTCTTTGAAGTGATGTACCTGGGAGCACTCTGGCCACCTCTCAATCCAATTCGTACATATTCCAATGCAGGTCTGACGGCTTGCTTCACCCTGTGAATGTATTTTTTGGCTTTGAGAGCTATGGACTCATTCTTGAATCTGGTTCTCAAACCTTGGGTGAAGTGATGGAGGTTCCCTAGTTCAGGTGCTTGTTTGTTGTATAAGTTATTTAGCCACTCCAATGCTTCCCCCTCTAAATCAACATTGACCATGGCAGTGGGGTCGGGGTAAAAATTAGCATTTTGGTTCATATGGGAATGCACCTGATTGAGGAAGAAAACCAACTTCTCTGGATCTCCATCAAAAGCGGCCTTAAAAGGTGATGCCATTATGGTTGCTGCCTGCCTAATTGCTGTTGTCCTCACAGCTGCAGTTGCATACCCAACTGCTGCTACTCCCCCAGTAGCTGCTGTGTGCCTGGTGTTTGCTCTCTGCCAACAGATTGCGCAGTCGCCCCAGCTGTAGAACCAAGTCACGTTGAACCTCTATGTTCAGGTCAGCTCTAAGCACAGGTCCCTGGCTCAGGTGACGACAGTGGTAATAATTGGGGCTGTGTGACCGATGGTAGTAATGGTCTGGGCTCTCACAGTACCGGTAGTGATCAAGGCTCCAACAGTATTGGTGATGGTCTAGGCTTCAGTAGCGTGGACGTCTCTTGGGGCTGTCATAATGATCCTGTCTGGAGTTTTCGCGCCAGTGGTGCCTGTCAAGAGACCATGACGAATGATGCTGGTCAGGGCTTCTCCAAGGGTCAGGACTGTCACAAAGGCATCTCTTGGGGTGTCGTAATGATCCTGCCACCTGGAACTTTCATGGCGGTGATGGCTGTCAGGAGACCATGATGAACGACACTGATCAGGGCTGCTCCGATAGCCAAGGCTGTCACGTCACGAGTGGCGTTCTGGACTCCTTGACACTCGACGATGGCCCAGACTGTTGCCCTGTGACTGACGGTCAGGACTCTTCCTCCCCACTGGGCTTGAGGTCGATGCTGGTGGCTCTGAGCATGGAGTTGTCACCCGAGCTCCGTCACTGGGGCTAAGGCTTCTTCTGGGCATAGATCACCGGTCATCACACTCACTAATGGGCAAGGAGCAGGTGACCTGTCCCTCGCTTCCCACATCTAGCCCCTCGAACTTCTCCACCAACTTCTTCATCAATTGACTATGGACTGCAGATAGGTACTTCCACTCATCTGAATCTTCTGCTGCCTCCAACCTTTTTGTTCTTCTCTGATCGGAGAGCACCCACTTGCAACTCCAACTCAGCTACTCTTGAAGAACTCTTCCTCAATTGGGCAGTGTTCACTCTGAGGACCACAATAGCTCTTGCGTTTTGGGTCTCACTCCTGCTGCCAGAAGTTCTGAACTCTCTTTCTCCAATGATGCAAGGGCTTGCTCTTCCTCCGCTAAGGCAGCTTCCGTGGTCGGAGTGCTGATTGTGAATGCATCTTTTTTCTCCATGCTGAATCTTTTTGGAATCTTTGTCTACCTCCCCTCTGATTTGGGAAGGTGACTGGAGCTCAGGACCCCAAAGGATGTTAGAGTAGATAGGATTCTTGGGTTAATGTCATGGTTCAGATAGATGAAACCAGTAAAAAAATTTCAAGGCAAGAATTCTTTCTTAAAGAACATTTTATTTAGGAAACAAAGTATCAGCACTTACACAATTGAACCCAAGAATGAGATTTCCTCCTCCCAGATACAAAGTAACAAATTGCAATTCCCACCCCACAAGAGCTGTCATAAATCACATTCCCCAATTAGCACAAAACCTGGGCTTTCCTCCTCGGGCCCTCAGCCCGCCAAAACCTTATCATAACACATCCTTGAGTTTCCACACTTCTACATTGTTATGGCTAGCTAAATCCTCAGGCATTTACCCCATCCCCCCTTCTACATCTAAACTCTGAAAGAATAGAAAAGGCACGTTAAAAGCAAAAGTAAAAATGGTTGTTGGTTCTCAGTTGTGAGAGCGACGACATCCATTGTCACAGCATTGACACTCTGTTTCCTATACTGTTGCTGCATTTTGCTCTCCAACTAGATTAACCATACAAAAAGAATATTTCTTACATTTCCTGACATATTTAAAACTTTAGCCTGTATTTGGCTCTATGCAAAAAGGCATGTCTAACAATCTTAGTTCAGAGGCCATAAGAGATAAATGTCCCAATTAACTCTATTATTAGTAATTTATTATTTATTAAATTTGTTTTCCACCAATCTCACCATGAGGAAACTCTGGACATTTTACAACTTTAAAAGCAAAAAAGACCCATATAAACACATATCTAAGAACAATAAAAATACAGATTATGACTAAAAGATGAGGAGAGAGGGAGAAGGACATGCAGAGGCAGAAGTGGATTTGCCATTGGTCCATCAACCATCTCCAGTGTGAAGAATCTTATTCTTCCCATCATGGTTAATTTGTTAGATTCCTCTCCTCCCAGACACACATTTTAAAAGTGTCCCCCTACCTAATCCTTAAAGAATAGCATCCATATGTAAGATTGTTGCCATGCAACAGTTAGTGAACAAACAGATGAGGGTGAAACTGTTGACACTTGTAGTGGCAACCATACCCAATGGTGTACCAAATGTTTTATTTAACCTTGACTTTAGTATATTAAAGGCTCTGATGCAATGATATAAACAATTTACTTAGATTTGTTGACTTGGTGGGATAGCTAATGGTCTAGTATGCTGGTTGGGGAATTCTGGGAGTTGAAGTTCCCCACACATTTCAAGGTTGTCAAGGTTTAGAAAGATTGAGTTGGTGGACCTTCATTGGATATACAGTATTCAAATAATATTGGATAGCCATCTGTTAAGGATGCTTTACTTTGCATTTTGGGACCAAGCAGGAAATTGTAGCATTACCAAAGTGCAATGTTCAAATCTGTGATTGAGAATTCTCAATATGGGACTCCCTACACAGTAAACAAAGTCAGTATAGGATTTCTCCTCTTTATCTTTAAATAAGCAGTGATGAAGAGATATCAACTATTAACTGACATCCAGTACTTTATATTAAGAGTCTGAATTACTGTAATTTCCTTCTGCATTGGCTCCTTCTACCCTGCCATGCAATTGTGTGGGCAGGGATTCCACTTCCAATACAGTTCCTTTCCTACTCCAGTTTTCCTGGTTGCTGCTAGTACAGCTGCTTTCATTGCATATGCTCCAAATCTTCTGGCACAGAAACTCATTTCAGGAATGGAAATGTTTAATGTTGAGGTTATGTGAGCATGCACAAAGCCAAGCAATCTATTGCAGTTTGTTGCACAGGGAAAAAAATAGAGGATGGAAAATTGCAACCAAGAAGAATTGCCACTTAAGGGGAGAGTATCGGTGTGCAAAATGACACAAAAGGAAGAACATTTACTGAACACACAGACACTGAACTTAGTGAGGCAGCTCTTTTTCCCCCACCTCATGATGATTGATGGTGTTACCACAAGAACAGGGAAGCAGCATTTTCTCTCCTTAACAACCCAGAGAAACAAACATTCTCACTTGGTAGGCACTCTTCCTTAGTCCATTTATACTCAAGATGCCAGTTACACACTGTAAGAAAGCAAAATTAATCTTCAAAGACAGCCTAATCATAGCAACATCCTGGCGTCCATTTTCTATGAATGAAGGCCATAGTAGTTTCAGCAGAGGACCTGAAAAACACTTGGTTTTTAACTGGCATGGAAAGATCTGCACTCCAAAAACTAAGCTGGATTGTGACCATAAATATATTTCAAAAGGGAAAAAAAATCTAAAGTATTATCATTTCCCTTTGAATTACGTTAAGTTATAGTTTGGAAGCAACTTTCTGAGTGGCTATGAGGCTGCACACAAATTTCTGGGAACCACTAGCAATCCTAGATCCAGGGATATATTAATGGCTAGCTCTGAATATCAGGATGGTGGTGGCTATCCCTGCATGATCAAAGTCCTCTCTCTTTTAAAATATGTTGTATATACGGTGCATGAAAAGGAATGGGGCTTCAATTGTGCAGACATGATCTTGACTTTTTTTTACCTCCACTGTGGACGCCTCTACCTAGAATCTCAAGTTATACTTCTTTATCCATTAAATGAATAACAGAACCTAAGATCTTTACTAATTCTATGCTCAGCATTCAGGGAAATAGAATTCATTTGGAACAGGAGAAATTATATTACTAGCAAGTCGGTGCCTAATGTATATGGCTTGTTCTCAACTTACAAATTTAATGGAGCCTGCCAATTACAATTGAATATCATGGCAATCATAAAGTGGGTTATTATGTGACCACTGTCACCTTGTTTGAGGAAGTCATTAAGTGAATCCATTGTTCGCAATGAAACATTTTTGTCTAAACGCAGATTTTGATAAAAATATATACGGTATATCATAAATTGTAACCATGTGATTATATGTTGCTACAGGATGCTACCTACAATCAGCTGTAGAAGTCGGCTGGTTGTCAAGAGCCCAAAATACATTCACATGAACTTATGGGGAGATGTCTATTAGAACTTTGGAACCAGGTTGTAAGTATTTTTTGAGTGGTCTGTCATAATTTCAAAGGGCCACTAAGTAATCAGTTATAAGTTGAGGACTACCTGTATTAGCTTTTACTGCTGGGCTATTAGTTGTGACATATTCAGAGAAAATCATAAAACAGGACCAACCCCATTACTCTATGATTTTTTCTGATGATGCTCAAAAACAGATTTCTGTGCATAATTAGTCCTGAACTATTTTTTGGAGTGAGATTATGAAGGCTGCACTTCAACATTTATCTACATGTAGTTTTTTGTGCCCAGGGAATCTCTTTAAGTCAGCTGTGAAAGCTGGACAACATATGCAATTCAATCTCTGACAAGCTGACTTCTTAATTTTAATGCAATAAAATCCTTTGATATCTTCAGGCAGAATCTTAATGTCTGTCCATTAATGCCACAGAACTTTCTCTTGATCTCCCAGTGAGATTGACTTTGGGTCAAACAATACTAATCTTGCACTGTGCCATAAAGCCTTTGCAATCCTTACTGCATTCAACTTCTTATCCTCAACATGAGAGAGATTGATAATTATCCCAGCAGGTGTTATTCAAACATATCAAACCAATTACTTCCCACTTAAAGAATTTCACTTACCTGATGATAAATCTGCTAATGTTGCATTAATAGTCTAAACAAGACTTCAAAAAGTAGAGATGGTTTCTAATCTGAAATCTGCTGGCAAAAATAGTCAAATTACTGAACATGAAGGGACAGCTTAGCTTTAGCAGATTCCAAACCATTAAACAATTTTCTTCTTCAATAAAAAAACCCATCATCATACACTTTCATTTCTTTTGTGCAATGATACAACTGTATCTAAATAAACAATGAAGGAACAAATTAGTGCTTCTAAAGGGTTTTTTTCATGGCTATTAACAGCTGCATATTAAAAGGCAATGAAGATAAACAGTTGCTTTGTTGAAGGTTTTATGAATCATTAACAAGCTATTGTTTCAGGTAATATAATGCATGTGATTAGAATGGCAAGGAAAGCTACCAGGATAGACAATTTCTGACCTTTCAGATGTTTTTGGACTCCAACTGACATCAAACTCAGTCAGCATCAATGTCACAGACTGGAATTACATATAGCAACATCTGAAAGACTAAAAATTCCTCCTTCCATCCTAGAAAACAGCTATAAAGTGAGATCCATGGAATTCTTTGTATAGGAACAATATTAACTAAACATCAACATCCTTTAAACGGAATGTAAGCTATTAGAAATATATTTTATTCATTTTAAGAAATATATGAAACTACATCAAGTTGAATTCCCTGATTTTCAAGATTCTATATGCCAAAGTTCCCCAACGTTTTTCCAAACACTCTCATTGTTTGGACTATTGACTCTAAAGGAGAAAAGATCAACAACAAAAAACTCATTGATGCTATTGAAAAGAAAGTATGGCAAATTTTATGTAAATATTTTGCCCTCGGACTCCTCAGTCTTAAAAGCCTCTGCATGATCAGTTTCAGCTGATAAATAATATGTAAAAGTCTTTTGATGCAGCTAAGAATTCTACCCAGGATTCTTATCCCAGCTGCATATGCAAACATGTTTTCCCTAAGCCTATTCAAACTGGGGCTGATAACATAGCTACAACTTATGTGACCTGCATACTTATTGATCTATAGGGCAGAACTAAACCAGGGCTTCTTCATGGTATAGAATATCTATCTAAGACTTTTATGGTTACATGTTATTTTTTTGTTACTCTAGCTGTTATTGCAAAGTGCTCCAAACATCACAAGCAGATCCACATTTATATGAAATTAATGCTTTTTTAAAAAATGCTGGTCTGTGCATCAATGTCCATAACATCTGGATTACATCCAACACCATGAAAAAAAAATCTATGACCAAGAATAACATTTTTAAAAGTGCATTAGGTAAATGAAATGCTGTAGTAGTGGCATCAACTGTAAACCATATTTCAAGAAATACATTCAACACTGTATAACAAAGATATGTGGTGGTGCTGGCTTCTTAAGCATCTGAAGATTTATTACTGCCAGGAAATACAGATGTGCAACATGGATGTAGACATTTTCTTTAACAATTACTGTAGGGCAGCCTATAGAATCTACAACTTTCCACTTGCAATGCATAACAAATCATCATATGGTTATATATTTCCTATGGATTCACAAAATTGGCACTTTCCTATTGGTTTTTCATAAGACCCTGAAGACATGGCTCTGTGCTTGAGCCTGGGGCTGGGTTGTGGACCAGGGCCCATAGCTTTGTTATGCTGAGTGCTGGACTCCGGCGTTGTAATTATATTTTCTTGCTGCTATTGGCTCTATTTTTATGTCTTTATTATTTTTAATTTTATGAGCTACCAAGAGTTACTTATGTGAATAGACAGTAATATAAGTCAAATAAATAAATAAATAAATAAATAAATTATGAATGAATGAATGAATGAATTAATAAAATAATTAGCAATTTGCTCCAAAGCCTTGAAAATCTAAATGTTGATCTATAACAAACTTGTTTCCTTAATAAGATTTTTTTACAAGATGCAATGAAAAATATTCTCAATTCTTGGGATGGCAGGATAAAAGGGATGACATTAATGGAAGCATCCCCAAAAGAATTTAGATGTTATATAAATGCAAAAAACCCAACAACCTGATATCCACAAAAAAACCCACTAAGGTTCGGTACACAAAAATATAAAATGATGCTCTTACTTCATTATAAATAATGTACCATATACAGTCACACTTTTCAACAATGGTTAAATCACCTCAGGATTGCTATTAATGCTTCCAACTGAAGATAGAGTTTCCAGCCTTTCCAATTTTGGGGTAGCACTCATCATTAAAAATGCATGGAAAATGGCAGATCACACAATTATCTTCATACATTTAGTGTATCTTAGTGATCCAAACAATATTTTTTTTAAAAAGCTTCCAACTACACTATCTCATACAATAGCATACTGTAATTTGTAATTGACCATTATTACTAATGGAATGTATGATTGCCCATTTTTACTAATGAAATGTATGTTTGCTCATTATTAGGAATGTTTCCCCTCTTTATTTTCAAAATAAATTTTTATGGTGTTACAACATTCTTCCATTTAAGAAACATTTCCCTTTTATAAAAAATAAACTAAAGAGTTTAAATTAGCACAATTGAGAATTAAAACAAAATAAATATGTTTATAAGATGTCTATTACCTCAAAGTTATTTGTGAATGAATATTGACCTGTGATAAATTAATTTGGATAAATTACCATCCATATCAAAATTATATTGAAAAAAGATGGATGGGTTACAAATGAACATGTGGCCATTCACCCAGAAAAAAACAGGAGTGAATACAATAATCTGTATCTAAAATAACGAGTTTTGCATTAAATACCTGCAAGAGAAAAAGAATCTACTGAAATCATCAAAAGTTATTATGCAGCTTTTTAAAATGCAAAAACAGCATTTAAAAAATAATCTTTAAATACGACTTTTTACTTGTGAAATATTATATTAAAATGCTGGAGACCGAGCTTTGATGCCTGGTACTCATTGCTTAATTTCAAGCCAAGTCTGAGCGGATGTCCATTATTATTTCAAAGAACACTACAGGACCCCAAAACACTTCACAAGTGGATGAAGGATCTCTTCCTCTTTGCTTTTCCTTTAATTAAACTCTGTCTTTCGCAGCCAGGGCATCTGAAATAATTTCATACCAGATGCCTAAATCGGTAACAATCATGAGTCCTACATGTAACGCTCCCACCTTTGAAAGGGGGCGTGCACAGCTAAAGCAACGAGTTTGAGAAACAGACTTTCGTCGGCAGCGTGCGCTGTCTGCAACGCTTGAATCCCTGCGCGGGAATACGATTCATTCATTCAGCCATGATTTATTGCCTCCCTTCGTCCTTGCTCCATTCTCCTACTCTATTTTCCGTTCTTTGAGCTGTTAAAAGGCTGAGAATTCCTCAAGAGGGCCGAGCGGGAGTGACGTTGCTGAGGAAAGAGTCGGCATGAACTGAGCCCGGCTCTGTTTTTTTCCTCATGCTTTAGATGGCGGTGCGACCTAAGAGGCATGACCCACGTTAAGCTAGACCAGGGGTAGGCAACCTTGGCTCTTTTATGACTCCTGGACTTCAACTCCCAGAATTCCTGAGCCAGCCTGGCTCAGCTTGGAAACTCTCCCTTTTCCCTCAGCATGGCTGGCTCAGGGATTCTGGGAGTTGAAGTCCACGAGTCATAAAAGAGCCAAGGTTGCCTACCCCTGAGGTAGACTTTTGTCGGAACGGGTTTCCGTGGACGGTGCAGTTCCTCTAAATACTTTTATCCTCCTGATTCGGCATAAATTTGCTTTAAGTATGATTTGTTTTTTCGTGCCTTCCATTCTGCGCGCTTTTCAGCCCTGGTGCACGCGGTTCCTTTCTCAGCGCCGGTGGGAGGCTTTTCTCAGCCGCGTGTGTTTGTTTTGGGGAGGCCGAGCGGTACCTAAGGGCGACACCCCCCTTTCCTTGCCCGCCGCGGATTAAAGCACAGCAGGAGCTCCAGCCTCTTTCTCCTTTTGGTAGCGAGAGGCTGTGGGAGGGGGAGACGCATTTGATCAATCTCTGCCGGAGGACAAAAGAAAGAGGAGAAAATACCGAATTTGCTGCTCATCTCCTGGCAAGGAGGAGGAGGAGGTCGTGGCAAGCCCAGAGACTCATCTGCCCCTCCCCCTTCTTTCTTTCTCTCCCTTCTTTCGAGAAAAGCGCCTCGGTTGGGGCAACCGGCTTCCGGCAGAAGGTGGAAGTAGAAGGCGGTTGTGGCGGCGGCTGCTTTTATGCTTTGCCCCAAACTGGGGACTTTTCTAAAGTGAGGAAAGCGGGGTGGGTGGTGGGAGTGGGAGGTACGGCGATCGTGGCAGCTAAACTCTTTCCCCCTCGCGCGGGGTTGCTTCGCCCACTGCCTAGCGAGGCGAGAAGGCATCTCTGGATGGCTCCTTGCAAGTTGCCTTTCCGTGTGTGCGGGTGAAGCGCTTGCCCTCGGTTTTTATCTGGTTGAACCGGGCAGTCGTACAATCCGTCTTCTTCCAGGTCTTGTCGCCGCTGGATTCTACCCATCGCCTTAAAGCCACTGAGGAAGCGGGATTAGCTTTCTTCCGGGAGCTCCTTGGCCATCTACGTCCTCTGGACCAGCCCAACCAATTGTCAACGGGAAAAGAACGGGCGCTTGTTTCGTTAGATCTGCCCATTAGAGTTCTCCCCTGGATCGCACCGCAGGAATTCGAGGCTCGAAGAATTTGGAAGCCTCCTCCTGGGTGGATTTGTTTTCTAATACGCTTCCCTCAAGCCCTCGTTTAACTTAAGTTACGTTTGACTAAGGCGAAAAAAAAAACAAAAAACCAACCACCACGCGATCTTCTTCAGAGCCTTCCTTCCTTACCGTAGATTTCTGCTCTGGACGAGCATGAAAGGGGGTGGGGGAGCTTGGAAATAAGCGCCTGCTTGTTGGGTCTTGATTTCTCTCTCCTGGACTCTCCTAAGCGGAGTTTGGCTTCAGCAACCAGGAATCTCGATTTCGGTTTTGCTTGTTGACACCCTCCTACACGCACACATCCACCCCACGCGTATGCAAACATACATTATTCCCCGTTATTGCGCTGCTGGACTAAGCTCATTTTTTGGCTTCACGAGTAGGAAAAGAGTCAATCGTGGACGAAGGAGACGCAGGCGCTTGCCTCTCTTGCTCCTAGTCTGAATGAAACCGGATCGGCAGAAAAAGTGACTTTACAGTCGGATTTAAAGGAAGTGAAGTGCGGTGAACGAGGGTGAAAGGGGAGGTCGTCTTTTCCCTGTTACCCAACGGGCGCACCCAAGAGACCAAAGAGCGCGCAAGCGGCTGAAAAGGGACAGTTGCCGTGAGTCGCGATGGCGAGGCTTTGGAAAGCGAAGGTAGTGGCTGCTGGAGCGTTTTTACTTTTGCAGTGCTTGGCTGACCGGGTACAATTCATCGGAGCCATGAAACCGAAGCAGAGTCTTGGTAAGGAAAGAAGGTGCCTGGGAGATGCTGGTGGTGGAGAAGAGCTCTTGAACCCTGAGCAAACGAGAGTGTCTTGTCGAATTTTTCCTGTTTAAGCTTGCGTTTCTCCAGTGGAAAATCATTTCTTATCTGAGGGCCTGGGGCTACTAACCAGGGTTGTTTGATGGCCCAGGGTTTCACCTCAAAGCAGAGGTGTTAAAGGGGAAACATTTCTCTCAGCCGGTGGATTTATGTAATATAAGTGAAGTGTTTTGGAGCATGAGCAGACTTCTTTTCTCTTGTTGGGTAACAACAGGAAGGTTCTGCCAAGTGTGACAATAAAGTTATTAGGATGGGGCTGGGTAGAGAGGATTCTTGAGGTAGAGCTAGGAAGTTTCTGGAATGACAGAACTATTTACAGGCTTCCTTCTGAATCTGGCAGGATATCATAGTGTGTGTGATGGAACCACAGTTGGATTAGGATCCTGGACATATCCAGGGGACTTTTCTTGTCTCTCAGTTGGATTCCTGTCACACACTCTTCTCTGGATGGTCGAGTTCAAGAACATTAAGGGACAACTCAATGGTGTGGATGTGATCTTACATCCCAAGGAAGGTAATTTTAGATGAGAGGAATTGGATAAGATGGTAGCCATGTCTCTGAAGCTAACAACTGTTGCTCATTAACAGGATGAGTGGTCAGTGGGAATGTTGGAACAATTTATGCTACTTTTTCTGGGAGAAGGTATTGGCACCTGTTGAATTTTTGTCTGCTTGGAAAGATTTTTAGCATGACTGTTCAATATCATCTTTGTTGGGTGTTTAAAGCAACCTAGAATTGGGAAGATGTTTGTTCAGAGCTACAATTCACAGTGAAACTTTCTGGATGACTAATGGCTAGTGGCTGTTACCCAACTTCACAGGCTAATTATGAGAATAAAACTGAGATGGTTTCTTATATAAGCTGCCTTGTGGTTTATAAGCAAGAGTGGTAAATGAAGCACAATTACAATTTTGGAGAGGGAAATGTTGTGTGTTCATGAATCAGTGTGACCACATTTGATTTTAAAATATATTTGTGAAGCAGAAGTTGAATGGACTAACTTTTCCAAGTTTTATGTGCTGAGAACAGCATTGTTTATTGAATGTTCTCTTTATCACCCAGTCATTCAAAGTACAGAGCAGGAATTAGATATCCTGCTTGCAGTAAGAATTTGAAATAACCTTCTCCAACCCAATGTTTGACTGCCAAAGAGCCACAGTCCATCCCACTTAAAGGGTAGGAAAGATAAACACAATTGTTCAACAGCATTTGGATATCATAAAGTTGACTCATTGCACTTGCAGGTCACTTTGACTGAAGAGCACCAAGCTGGATAAGACTGGTTAAAAACAATCAGTTCCCTCCACAGGTATTGGACCACAACCCCCAGAATTCAAAACCAACCTTGTTGGTTAGAATCTTAGCAATTGAAAATATGACAGGCAAATGGCATATCACTATTTGCATTCTTAGAACACTATGGATATTAAATTTCTTGTGATATTCCTTAATCCGTGTTACTACGAGCACACATTCTCATTGAAAGTGTGAATCTTTACCTTCCCAAGATGAAGAAACACTTGTGTTTCAGAGCACCTATTCCTCTTCTATGTGGTCTGCGTTCAGCTCCATATCTCTCTTTTTTTTTTAAAAAAAACCTGCCATTCTGTCGAAGAAGATGAGAAGAGAGTTCATTATCAAAGATACAGCCAGAATCTCCTTCTCTGGCTTCCTGTTTTTCTAGGGTGCAAACAAGAGTTTTATTGACTGAGGTAAATATGCAGTACAGTGGTGTGGTTTCAGAAAGTTGTACATTGTTTTCAGATAAAGCAATATACTGTTTCCTGCCTTTTCATTTCCTTGATTGGGAGCAGAGGTTTAAGAAAATGGGAAACAAGAGTTGTAGGAAGATCTGTTGCAAGCTTCATCAAACAATGTAATCTTTCCCTAGCATTTAACCACACAGCTGGCTGGGTGATAATGCACTCTACAGGAGATTATGCCCTGTGGTCTCACCTTCCTGAGTTACTGTGTAACTCTGCAAAATTTTTCCTCATTTATTCAAAAGCAAACTGTACTGAGCACGGCTAGGTTTATCCTCTAATAATTGCAGGGGATGGCATTCTTGGTCTATTGCCAACAAAGGTAACCCAAAAACTCAAGGAATGTGACAAACACATAATTTGTGAATAAAATAATTTTATTTTGGCAGGTTATATTTGTATTGTATGCACACAGAAAGAAAGACCATAAAATTCAAGAACTACTGCAGCTCTCATATACAACCGCCAAATATTGTACATAACATTGGTGAATGGATAAAGAAAACACATTTTTAAAAAACAAATTGACCATAGGAGTGAAGAGGTATGTGTGTGGCAAGGCGAGGGGATTGTTAGCCCATGGGGTCTTAATTTTTGGCCCCTTTTATTTGGCTTTAGGAGTTGAGGGGATTTAAGAGGTAACATGGATTCTTTAAAGCCTTGCAAGAACATGTATTTTGCTCCTTAAACATTTCTGGAAAAATTAGCCTGTTCTTATGAAACAGATTTAAGGGTTGAAATAGATATTCCTGCTTATTCTGAAGCAAAAGGCAGTGATTGGGGATGTTGTAGGCTCACAAAGGTGCAAATTTCATACCTAGAAAGTCTAGTTCAATTCTGTTGTGGATTTCCTTGGGTATTTTTTTTTTTTTTTGCTTTTTCAGTGACATACAGTTATATTTCTTAGCGTTATGCTAGTTGGGTGTCAAATCTATGTCCATTTATTTTTTTTTGTAGAAAGTTATTGGGTTAGTGGAAAAAGAAGGTTGGCAAGTGATATATATCGGCCTTCCCCAGCCTTTTCGCTTTCTAGAATGGTTGGACTACAATAACAAATCATTCTTAGACAACATAGAAAGCAATATTTTGAAAATACTGATGAAATATATCACACAGGAGAATAAACAGGTGAATATCATCAGACCTCTACACTGTGTGGCATTCGTGTATCCATTAATATTGACAGCTGCTTTCTCAAGTGGATTTCTCTTTAAAGTTGTTACTTTCTGTTCGCTTACCTATATAATTAACAAGGCTACCTGAGATGTGCAGGATTTTACTGGGATTTAAACTGTCTTCTAAATATAGCATCCATTCATTAATGTGACCATTATAATATGAAATTAAGTGTAGGCATGCATGCCCTTCATTTCACTCATTCACTCCTGGCCCTAAAATAGTATGCTAACACTTCAGAGTGGTTTCAATCATCAGTTGTTCAAGAACAACTAATCACTATGCATGGGGGGGGGGAGGAAAATGCAATAATTGTCATCCAATCTTAACATTTCTGCATTTTCTGTTATTTGAAATGTGTTTTCAGTCAGATTTTTTTTAAAAAAATAATATTCCTTGGCGTTGCTCTCTTTCAGTTACACTTCAAGCCGTATTTTGCTAGTTAGAACTAAGGATAGCTTTGAACATATGATTATAATTGCATTGTTGGAAACTAATGAGAGTTCAGACAAGTCAACACCTGGCTGGTAAATTGCTGGGAAGCTGCTCTGACCTTCCCAAATGAGAAGAAAGCAAAAATATTTCTGATAAATCAGTTAAGTGGAAAGTAGTGCTTTGACTTACAATAGTTCATTTAGTGACTATTTGATGTTACAACAGCATTGAAAAAGCGATTTATGACCATTTTTCTCATTTACGACTGTTACAGCTTGCCTATGGTCATGTGATCAACATTCAAACGCTTGGCAACTAATTCATATTTATGATGGTTGCAGTTTCCTGGGGCTATGTGATCATCTTTTGAGACCTTCTGACAAGCAAAGTCAATGGAGAAGCAGATTCACTTAACAACTGTTTTACTAACTTAACAATTGCAGTGATTCACTTAGCAGCTGTGGCAAGAAAGGTCATAAAAGGTCATAGGGCAAAACTCACTTAACAGTTGTTTCGCTTAACAGCAGAAGTTTTGGACTCGTGCTTCTAAGTTGAGGACTACCCATATAATAGTTCAGCAATTAAATAAGTGCCAAAAATACTATAGAATCAACAGTTTTCATGTAATTGTAAGGCAGAAATTAGGGAACATACTTTCATAGAGAGATTCTACAGATATTTCCAATTTTAGTACAGCAGATAAATTGATATATTTTAAGTACAGACTTGCTGATTGGTTGTGGGTAATTCCCAAGGCAACTGTATTCTTTCAGTTCCTTAATTTAGAATATATAAGTGAAATAACATGAAATTCAATAAATACAAAGCGACTATATATATAATACAATAAATCAGAAGATTGTTTGTGATTTAGGCTCTGAACACAGGCATTGTAATTTATAAACTTTTATGACATGTGAATTAAGCCATTGTGATTAAACCATGGCATTTTAACCATTGTTAAAATAATTTTGCTGATAAACTATTGGGTAAAAATTGTGTGTGGGCTCTGATAGAATAATGGATCTGGAAGATGAATATTGGAGAAGATTGAATTACCGCATTTAACCTACAAATAAACTATGAAGGTCACTTATTCAATCCATGATTTTGCTGGAATTTGATTGTTTATCTCCTGTACTTATTACCTACATCCATATTTTTTGTCTCTTATTGGGCTTAGATTTTTTTTTAAAAAGCCAATAGCTTATTTTATGCCCTCCAATGTTGGTAGGTTCCAAAGAGTCTAAATATAGCTTGGTACTAGTAGTTACTGGAAAGTGACAAGTGTGTGCAGAAAATTCCTTAGCTTCACTAAGATTATTTTAACCAGCAGGGCTGGTTACTCTGCTGGTTACTTGGAGAACCTACTGCCATTCAGAACAAGTTAAAATAATTTTTTAGATTGATTTGGTACATCAATGCCTTGAGACAATGAAATGAATTTTAAAGCATGTACAACCTTTACCAAATAGAATCTTCAAGTTGGATCAGTTGGACGAAAACTTGAAACATGAATGAAAAGGTGTGCATATAATTTTAGGATTTGACAGATGATAGATTACCCCAGTAGATTTTGAAAGAGAGATAAAGGAGAAAATTGAAAAATTAGATAATTACTGCAATAATGATTTTGGCTTTATTATTTATTATTTTTGTGACTCCTGATAACTATTGGCATAGCCTTTCTAACTGAGTGCTTGTTACGTTTTCAACACATATCTACTAGTTGGGAATTTTGGAAGTTGTAATGCAAGATTGTATAAGCACTTGCAGATTATTATTATTATTAATATTTTGCTATTGAACAGAGATGGAATCATTTGTGTAAACTTCCAGCATAGCGGATTAATGATAATATATCAGTTGAGTTAAAAGTGATATAGCTAAATTTCTCCCTCACAATTGTAAATCTAATAAGCTTAATAATGCCTACTGCTGCAACAGCATAGGCTGCTGTAATAACATATATTTGTTCATTAAATTCTATTTATTTTTCATTTTGAGGAATTATGAAAAAAATTCAGTTTTGGAGCAAGGACTTTGCAGGCCACTTGATTGTGTCTTGAGATAGTGGCCACTATTCTCTTTTCTTTTACAGGATGGGATGTCTCCCTTTAAGATCATAAATTTTGTGCTGGCACCTCACCACACCAAGATAACACTGCAGTGCAGAGAAAATGATATGGTTTAGAAGAGAGGAGCTCCCTCTTACTGAAGTTTTAGTATGTTATCTTCAGAATAAAGGAAATTAACTTTTAAAAATGCAATCTAAAATATACAGCTTGTATATTTTAATCAAGAATTGTATGATAGCAGAGTGTGATTGAATTCCTACATCAAAATAAAGTATAAAGTGTCTTGATGGTTTTGGGCTAAATACAGGTTAGAACTGATAGTGATTTATAAATCGAGGTTTATGTCATTGCACAATTCAGGACAATATACATATTTATAAACCAGAAGTAAAATAAACCAGACCTTAGTACCATTTGAAGTCTGAACTAAGCCATGACTACTTTTTATCTGCCTGGTCTGTTCTGGGAGGGAAGCGCTTCTATGTGGTGGAGTGAAACAGTTTTAGTTGTATTCACCGAAAACAGAATGAGACTGCTTAACAGGTAGTTCTCAAATTACAACCATGGAGTCTGATATTTCCATTGTGATAGTCATAAGTTGACGCACCCATGAGACTGGACCCAATTTCACAACTTTTTTCAGTTGTCATTAAACGAATCAATGGATTTACTATGGGCATTTTTTACCAGAAACTCCCCAAATGCTGGATATTGGCAAAACATATTGTAAATCGTTTTCACATGACCAGAGAATGCTGCAACCAGCAGCAAAGACCAGCTGCTTGCCAAGTGTCTGAAGTGTAATCATGTGATTGCAGGGGTGTGTGCAGCCGTCAGAACACTGAACCAGGTTATAGATAGCTTTTGGAGTATCCATTGTAACTTCAAATGATCACTAAGCAATCAGTCATAAATTAAGGATTATCTGTAGTTCTTTTAATGCCACATACTAAATCTTATTTGCTAAATTTATGAATGATCTAGAATGTTATTTACACATTGAAATCTGTACTTTTTCAGATTTTTAATACAAGTTTAGTAATTTTAAAAACAGATAAACCGAAAATAATTTGGGGATAAGCACACAGAAAACAGCATTATGTCCAAGGAAATTGCTTATAAAATGTGTGTTATGAAAAATATTAATACAGTAAAGAAAAAAAAGATACGTTAATGGGTACCCGCTGAAATTATAAATAACTTTATTGACATATACCTTTATTGAAATTTACTTTTTATTTGGAAAAAAGTATCAAGGATTGATGATCCTGAGCTCATTTATTTCCTATTAAAATAAATTTCAGATAGTTGTCTTGAGAAGAAGACTTGAGAGCAAAAGTGGCATGAGAGCAAAAGTAGAAAATTTGTAGTCCTAGAAGATGTTTGATTACATGTTACTGCTTCTCTACCGCTGGTCATTCAGCTGTGGCAGAAGGGAATTGTAATACAACAACATAGGGCCCCAGGTTGTTTACAGGCAGACCTGCTTTAAAGAAATAGAATAATGGAATGGTGACTATATGACCATATTAGAGCCAGTTTGGTACAGCAATTAAGGCATCAGGCTAAAGACTAGGATTTCCAGGCTCTTCCTAAGCACAAAGCCAACTGGGTGAACTTGGACCAGTCACTTTCTCACTCAGTTCTAGGAAACAGACCATGGCAAACACTTGTGAAATCTTTTACTACTTGTCCAGATAGTAATCAGTAGTCAACACAGACTCAGTGATGAAGAGAATTAAGAAGAGAAGAAAAGGGAAGGGAAGGGAAGGAAGGGAGGGAGGGACTTTATCACTGTTTTTTGTTGTTCAAAATGCTTAAGTCTGTTAAAATGAATGAGTTTAAGTTTACCCATCTCTGTGCTGGATTTTAAATGATGAAGCTAATCACTCCATCAAAATCCATGCCCAACGTCGGATCATTTTCCTGTGCTTGCTTTCATACCTCAAGGCAGAACATATATATGCTTTACATATAGAACAGTGGTTCTCAACCTTTCTAATGCCGCGACCCCATAATACAGTTCCTAATGTTGTGGTGACCCCCAACCATAAAATTATTTTTGTTTCTACATCGCCGGGTGCCGGGGGCGTGGCCAAGTGGGTGTGACCAAGTGGGTGTGGCCAAGTGGGCGTGACCACCAGTGGGTGTGGCAAGAAAGACAGCCCCGGCCACCATTAATGCTGCGCCGCCGCTGCATGTATTTTAATGCATGTTTACCCTGCCTTTAAATGTGGGACCAAAATTTACAGAAAGTTAGTAAATAATAAATAAGAACAGGCTGCTTTCATTTGAACCATATATTATAGTGGGGACCTGGAGGGATTTTCTTTCAGTGAAGATAAAAGAAAGTAAATGCAAGAGAGGGAATAAAAAGCAAAGCAGAAAGGAATAAGAGTGAGAAATGGCATGGAGGTTATAGGTTTCGTGGACCAGAAATAAACAAAACAATTAAATCAGTTTTAAGAGAATAAATGGCAACAAATGGGAGATTCAAACTAGTTTTAAGGGAATAAAAGGAAATAAATGGAAGTATTAAACCACTTTAAACAATAAATGGAAAAATCAAAGCAGTTTATAAAAGGAAATAAATATCAGCAAACAAGAATGCTTTAACAAAATTTTTGTAGCCCAGATGTGATAGCCTCCTCAGAGATTACATGCATATTTGTGCAGTTGTGCATTAGAATAGCACAAAATGTTGGTTTCAAATAATTGTATTGTGCAATAAATGAATGAATAAATGAAACAACTTTGTTCAACTCCCCCTCCCATTTGCTAACAAAGTTAATAGCATGTGGGAGTCCACCCATCCCAGGGGTAGACAACCGAAAACACTCAAAGAGCCACTTGGACCCATTTTCCACCGAAAACAAAACACTGGGAGTCGCAAAACCCTTTTGATATCTAATATGAAGATAACACTGCAGTTATCCTTTTTTACCTTTAGTGTGTGTGTGTGTGTGTGTGTGTGTGTGTGTGTCTTTGTGTGTGTATATATAAAATAAAGGTTAAAAAAGGATATATGCAGTGTTATCTTCATTTTAGATGTCAAAAAGGCCTTTCTCTGTCACTTTCCTCTCTCTCTCTTTCTTTCCTCTCTTTCTCTTTCCTCTTTCCCTCTTTCTTCTAACTTTCTCTTTCTGTCTCTTTTATCCTCTTTCCTCTCTTTCTCTTCTTTCTTTCCTCTTTCCTCTTTCTCTTCTTTCTCTTTCCTTTCTCTCTTTTCTCAATCTTTTTTCTCTTTCCTCTCCCCCTCTTTCTCTTTCTTCTTTCTCTCTCTCCCTCTTTCCTCTTTCCCTCTCTCTTTCCGCTCTCTTCTCTTTCTCTTTCCTCTTTCTCTTTTCTCTCTTTCTCTTTCCTCTAACTTTCTCTTTCCTCTTTTTCTTCTCTTTCTCTTTCCTCTTTTTTCCTCTTTCTCTTTCCTTTCTCTTTCCTCTTTCTCTTATTTCTCTTTTTCTCTTTCTTCTAACTTTCTCTCTTTCCTCTTTCTTTCCTCTCTTTCTCTTTCCTTTCTCTTATTTTTCTTTCTCTTTCCTCTAACTTTCTCTTTCCTCTCTCTCTTCTCTTTCTTTCCTCTTTTTTCCTCTCTTTCTCTTTCCTTTCCTTTCCTCTTTCTCTTATTTCTTTCTTTCTCTCTTTCCTCTAACTTTCTCTTTCTTTCCTCTCTTTTCTCAATCTTTTTTCTCTTTCCTCTTTTTCTCTTTCCTCTCCCCCTCTCTTTCTTTCTCTTTCCTCTCCCTCTTTCTCTTTCCTTTTTCTCTTTCCTCTTTCTCTTTTCCTCTAACTTTCTTTTTCCTCTCTCTCTCTTCTCTTTCTGTTTCCTTTTTTCCTCTTTCTCTTTCCTTTCTCTTTCCTCTTTCTCTTATTTCTCTTTCTTTCACTCTTTCCTCTAACTTTCTCTTTCTTTCCTCTTTTTTCTCTTTCCTCTCTTTCTGTTTCCTCTCCCCCTCTCTTTCTTTCTCTTTCCTCTCCCTCTTTCTCCCTCTTTCCTTTTTCTCTTTTCTCTTTCTCTTATTTCTCTTTCTTTCATTCTTTCCTCTAACTTTCTCTTTCTTTCCTCTTTTTCCTCTTTCTTTTTCTCTTTCCTCTCCCCCCTCTCTCTCTTTCTCTTTCCTCTCCCTTTCTCTCTCTCCCTTTCCTTTTTCTCTTTTCTCTTTCTCTTTTTCCTCTAACTTTCTTTTTCCTCTCTCTCTTCCTCTTCCCTCTTTCTCTTCTCTTCCTTTCCTCTTTCTCTTTTTCCTCTTTCTCTCTCTCTCTCCCTCTTCCTCCAGATGAAGAGAGAGAGAGAGAGAGAGAGAGAGAGAGAGAGAGAAAGGCAGACGGTGCCAAATGGACAGGGAGGGGGAACAGGATGGCAGGCAGAAGTTCCCAGCCACCACCCCCCACATCCTCAGCCAAACAGATGGGGAGGGGAGCAGGATGGCAGGCAGCAGTTCCCAGACGCCCCCCATCTTCAGCAGAATGGGTGGCGAGGGCGAGCAGGATGGGAGGCAGCGGCTCACAGCTGCCCCCCACGTCCTCAGCCAAACAGATGGGGAGGGGAGCAGGATGGCAGGCAGCAGTTCCCAACCGTCCCCCCATGTCCTCAGCCAAACAGATGAGGAGGGGAGCAGGACGGCAGGCAGCAGTTCCCAGCCGCCCCCACCCCACATCCTGAGCCAAACAGATGGGGAGGGGAGCAGGACAGCAGGCAGCAGTTCCCAGCCACCCCCCCATCTTCAGCAGAACAGGCGGTGAGGGCGAGCAGGATGGGAGGCAACAGCTCCCAGCTGCCCCGCCACGTCCTCAGCCAAACAGATGGGGAGGGGAGCAGGACGGATGGCAGCAGTTCCCAGCCCCCCCATCTTCAGCAGAACCGGCAGCAAGGGCGAGCAGGATGGGAAGCAGCAGCTCCCAGCCGCCCCCCCATGTCCTCAGCCAAACAGATGGGGAGGGGAGCAGGACGGAGGGCAGCAGTTCCCAGCCGCCTCCCCCCATGTTCAGCAGAATGGGCGGCGAGGGCGAGCAGGACGGGAGGCAGCGGCTCCCAGCTGCCCCCCATGTCCTCAGCCAAACAGATGGGGAGGGGAGCAGGATGGATGGCAGCAGTTCCCAGCCGCCTCCCCATCTTCAGCAGAACGGATGGCGAGGGCAAGCAGGACGGGAGGCAGTGGCTCCTAGCCGCCCCCCCATGTCCTCAGCCAAACAGATGGGGAGGGGAGCAGGACGGACGGCAGTCAGCCAGCCTGGCTCTCCTCTGACCTTGGTCCGTCTCTTCGCTGCTGCGCCTGCTGCCAGGAAAAATGCCCTGGCAGAAGCTGCCTTTGTCCAAAGGCTGGGAGGAAGCTTGCAACTATGATATCAACCATGCCACCAAAACTACCAGCTGGGTCACCACGCAGGACAGGTGAGGAAGGACGGACCGGAGGAGGCTGAGCCAGTGGGCTGGGGAGGAGCCTTATGGGAATGCTGGCGGCCGCGGGGTGTTTTGTAGCTGGTCGGCCAGTTGTGAAATTGCATGAAATGGGGGCAGGGTGTTCTGGGGCTGCTGGCGTGTCCGGTGGCCAAGCAGAGGAAGCTCAGCAGCAGGCCAGAGACAAAACTTACTGTTTTTGCTTGTTCTCTCTCGCTTTCTGCCACTTGTTCTCTGTCTCGCTTTCTGCCACGTGCTCCGAAACCTTAGTTTATATTGGCTTTCGAACGCCAATAGAATAGAGTCTCTTGAATAGACTCTATTCTATTGGCTCTCAAAAGCCAATAGAATAAGTGGGAGTAGCATAACTAAGGAAAAGGGGGGAAAATGGCAGACTGCGTTGTTTGGCGACCCCCGTGAAATGGTCGTTCGACCCCAAATGGGGTCACGACCCACAGGTTGAGAACCGCTGATATAGAAGTTCCCAGGCTCAATGCTCCTGTTCTCCATTCTAGGCTCTAAATCTCTGAAGCTGATGTTTGTTCTTCTCCATCTGACTTTTCTAATAGGTTAGAGACATTATGAAAATATGAACCGAGTTTGTCCCGGAGTATGCAGAGCTGTCAAAATATGCAAGAGGAAATCTGAGATATGAAATCTAAATTTTGAATGAAGTAATTAATTTAGGTTTTTTCCCCATCTGATATTGTAAATCATTTGAATTTCAGGCATGGGTAATAATTATGTCCCTCCAACAGGGCAAAGAAAGAACGTCATGGTGGAAAGTATTCCATGAACAAGTAGTAGGCTTAAGTCTGAAAAAAATTATTTGGATTCAAATCCAGCCATTGTTGAAGTAAACTCAGTAAATTTAAATTAATTTTTGCAAATGGAAGTTTTACTGATTTTAACGGTTCTACTTTTAGGAACAGTTTGCAAATAGCATAGTATATCTGCTGTGTTCCCCAAAAAATAAGACTAGGTCTTTTTTTTTTTTTTTTCCTCCAAAACAGGCAGTAGATCTTATTTGGAGGATGTCTTATTTTTTCCCCAACACCTGCCTCGCCTTGTGGTGGCAGCACCAACAACCCCATCCAACAGGAGCCTGCGTGGCAACTGGCCCACTTCTGTGACTGCTCACGGCAGGAGGCCACATAGTTGCTGCCATGAGGCGAGACAGGTGGAGGAGGGGGTGGAGCTGCCCAAGCACCCCATAGTAGGCATCAAAGTACTTTTTGCCCAGATGGAGAAATGATGGAGATGGAAGCTTTGCCTGCTTGCAAATGGGGCGGTTGGAAATTGAGTGAATCCTTCAGTGTCCAACTGTCCTATTTGCAAGCAGACGAAGGTTCCAGGCTCTCTCTGGATGAAAAGTACACAGCACATTTGGATAGCCTGCCTCCCCCCATCTATGCCTCCACACTGGACTTACTCCAAGAAGCCGGTGGGCTGTGGCTGCTGCCGGACACTGTGGGCCCCCGTGTGCTCACCACTTGTGCTGGCTACCTGCACCCACCAGGATTATTTTTGGGGTAGGGGTTATTTTTGGGAAAAACAGTACATGGCCCTTATTATGCTCTAGATTTCTAGTTTGGTCTAGTGATTAAGGCCTGGTGCTAGAAGCCAGGAGATTATGAATTTTAGTTCTTTATTAGGTATGAAAAATCAGTCAAGTGACTTTGGATCAGTCCCTCTCTCCCTCAGCCCAAGGGTTGTTATTGTGGGAAAAACAGGAAGAGAAATGAGTATGGAGTATGTTCATTTTCCTAAAAAAATTTTTAGAACACATTTTATTGTTTCTTTTTACTCTTACAACAAAGTGCTCGAGACATACCGTGGTGCTGGGGAAATCAAACATCCAAGAACAAAACCACATAAAATAACCCAAGTAAATACATTAAATATTCCTTCTCTATTTCCCTCAAACAATATAACATATTTAAAACAATCAATTTCTACATTAAATTTCTATAAATCCTAATCTGTTTTTAAACTTCATTAATTTACAATTACCACAATCCATTTAAGCCTTAAATAAACATATTATCACTTCGGGTATCCCTTCCAAATGTATTCTAGTTCTTAATCTCCTAAACTTAATTTTATCATACATCTCTCTTGTTTCTTCATCCACTACTCAATATTTATCCTAATTAAAATAAAATATAACTCTAACTCTGAATTATTTTTTTAATAATGAGATAAAGTAAGGTAAAGTAAGGTAACCTTTATTGTCATTTTTTACTGTGGGCACAATGGCACACATCAAAAATGAAATTTAGTTGCTTGCTCTCAAAGTGAAACACATACACGACACACACCTAAAACATAACTATATACAACATATGTATAGACCCACCCCCTACATATACATAACAAATAAATATTAAATATTGTCCATCTTGAATATATAACGGAAGGAGGAGGCTTGAGAGTTCACAAGGTTAATGCTCTAAAAAATGAAATGAAATGAAACTATGACCGAATCTGGATGTTCTGCTATGGATACCACGAAACCTCCTCCCAGAAGGTAACAAGGAAAACAGGTCATGAAGAGGATGTGTAGTGTCCCAGATAATCTTACGGACCCTGCTCAAACAGCACTTCTGTGCTATGTCCTGGATGGGAGGGAGGGGACTGCCAATGATCTTTTCGGCCATTTTCACCACTTTCTGCACCACCTTCCTGTCTGAAACAGTGATGCTTCCAGACCAGACTGTGATGCTGTAATGACAGGATGCTCTCGATCGTCCCCCTGTAGAAAGTGGTCAGGACAGGGGAAGGAAGATGTGCTTTTCTCATGCGACGCAGAAAATGCAGGCACTACTGTGCCCGCTTTATCAGTTTCTCACTGTTGAGTGACCAAGTCAGCCTACTCGTTAGCTGCACACCCAGGAATTTGATGCTGGTAACATCTCCATAGGTGAATCATTGATGCCTGCCTTTTCTGAAATCGACAATGATCTCTTTGGTTTTTCTGGTATTTCTGGTATAAAGACAGAATACATAAATACATACATACATACATACATACATACATACATACATACATACATACATACATATAAATTAATAATGTGTAGCCTTCTTGTTCACATATAATAATTTGATACAGAGGGGTATTTTGTTGTGGTGGTTAGATCAAGAGACAAAGCTTTTTAACAATTATGTGGTGAGGGTATCAGGGATCTATTAGTAGATTCAGATCTATTTTCAGCCCATCCTATCTTCAGTCTGTTGAGTATTACTTGAAGCTCAAATCTATTGAATTATATTTCGTGATAGCAAAATATCTGAATGGTTTGCTTTGCCAGTATTGCCCACTAGAACAGGGTCTCCAACCTATGGGCCACAGCCCGGTACCGAGCCGTGGCCTATTTGCCACCGGGCCGCGACAATGGCTGGTGAGTGCACAAATGTGCACACATCCTTCCTTGTGCTAGCGCCACCATGCGGGTGCTAGTGGTTCTGTTTGTACATGCATAAGAGCGCTAATGCTGCTGCCAGCATCACATGGGCACTAGCGGCCCATTTGTGCATGCACACAGAGCCCCCTGTTTGCACATGCGCATGGGTGCTAGTGGCCTGTATGTGCATGTGCACAGGAACCCATTTGCACATGCGTGTGGGCACTAGCAGCCCATTTGCACATGTGCAGGCACTAGCAGCCCATTTGTGCATGCGCATGGGTATTAGTGGCTCATTTGTGCATGGACGCTAACAGCCCATTTGCATACATGTGCGGGTATTTGCGGCCTGCTTGCGCAGGTGCGCAGGCACCAGCACCGCTGCCAGCACCTCCACGGATGCGTGCAGCCTGCTTGCACATATGCATGGGTGCTAGCGTTGCCACCATGTATGCGTCCATTTGTGCATGGGTGCATGCACACATTTCCTTTTCCTCCCTTTCCCTCTGAGCTGCCAGCCTGGAAAGATTGGGGAGTTCTGCACTAGAGGGCAAAACATGTCTCTAAGTAAAGCTCTAGGATTGTTCTGTTATAACAGTGGTTCTCAACCTTTTTCAGGTTGAGACCCCACTTGCGCCGCCCATGCGCGCTGCGACCCCGACCTGGGCACGCGTGCATGCGCGCGCGCGATGGGCCAATCTGCGCATGCACGGCGCGCACACGACGAAAAATAAATAAATAAATAAATAAAATTTTAAGAAATCAAGAAAAAAAACAAAATGGCGGACCGCGGTGTCCGGCGACCCCCGCGAAACGGTCGTTTGACCCCAAATGGGGTCGCGACCCATAGGTTGAGAACCGCTGTGTTATAATAATAGAATAATTATTAATAGAATAATAATTATGTCTCTGATCTTAGTGTGATCTCTTCCATCCATGTGAATAATTATCTGGTTTACCAGTTTCATGAATTTTCAGATACTTGGTGGACAAGGTCAAATTGCTCACACTGCAGAAACTGAGATGCAGAGAAGCTAATTCAGGCTGTAGGTCCCATTGGAGACATGGGCAGTTTTTCCATTTCCATTTAAACATGACACCAACTAAATTGACTGAATTCATTTTTGTTGGGAAGTCTATCCAAAAGTTATAGTTCTAGTTGTTTTGACTAAGGAAATATTGAAGGGTTCCCAGAATTAAATAAACAAGCCAAAAAAAAATTTATACAAAATGTTTTGTTTTGGTTTTGTAATGTATGCTTTTACTCAGAAAAATATAAGCTAGATAGTTGTTTCCTAATAGAAAAATGTTTCTTAGAACTAAACTTGTGCACATAAAATAAGAATTACTTTAAAAAGAGCTATTTCAGCACCAAGTAGAATAATTTTGTGGAGAGATGAATGGATATGGTGAGTTTAATAATCCTCAAAGCTATCCTGTGGGAGTTGTAATGTTTGCACAGTCATTTTTGAATAGTAACTTACAAATATTTATGCATTGTATCTGAGTCTTCAATTTCTATGAAGAATTATGCTGTGGAATCTCTCTGCTTCAGATAACTTCAAAATTTAGTTTTCGGTTTACTTATATAGAAACCTGTGCAATGATGATCCAGTATGGCTAAGAAGTTGAATTAGAATTAATGAGACCTTTAGCTAAGAAAGCTGTCTTTTGGACAATCATGTCTCTCATACCAGTTGATCTTGGGGAATAGTTGTAAAGGGAAAAAAAAGAAATGTGTGGATTTATAGCATAGTGAGCTCCTGGTGGAATATAAATGTGTGTTTCAAACATCTGTATCTCAGTGACACAACTCCTTGTATCCATGTACACGTGATTGGGGTAATCTCAAATGGACTATTTCCCTTGCAATGCACTTACTTTTGTATTTAAGACTTTTGACCTCCAGATACTAGAAATGAGTTTTGTTTGTATATTCTGATCTACGAGCTTAACACATATGTATTGTAGCATCATCTAATCTCTTGATTTTTGGGGGGGGGGAAGCTTCTTTGTGAACTGTCATTTTTAAACTTGGAGGGACAAAATCTTTTGAACACTTAAGAATGATGAGTGAAACTTGCTGGCATTTTTCAGATGATATGGTAGGCCAGGTTAATTGCTCTCTGGGGAAATTAACTCATCCTCTTATGCCAGCAGTGTGTGATTGAGGATAATCTAGTCCAGGGGTAGGCAACCTCGGCTCTTTTATGACTCATGGACTTCAACTCCCAGAGCTGACTCAGGAATTCTGGGAGTTGAAGTCCATGAGTCATAAAAGAGCCGAAGTTGCCTAACCCTGATCTAGTCAATCATGAAGCAATTTTCTTTTAAATGCTCCAATCTAGTTCAGAGAAGGTTGGAAGCTATCAAAGCTTGGTTTGCTATTGAGGCCAACATCGTGGTCCAGTTAGGTGTGGATTCCTTCTGCATCTTTTCTACTTCTGTATGTGGTCCAGGGAATGAAAATTAAAAAGAAC
The DNA here is from genome assembly GCA_034064705.1 of Bothrops alternatus. Classification (NCBI taxonomy): domain Eukaryota; kingdom Metazoa; phylum Chordata; class Lepidosauria; order Squamata; family Viperidae; genus Bothrops; species Bothrops alternatus. The sequence continues at coordinate 751,457 of JARGCV010000058.1, read as the reverse complement.
CAGAGACATAGTGCCTAGCCAAGCCCTTAGTTATTGATGCAAGGTCATCTTTCTTCAGAAACAGAAAAAATAATAACATGTTTCCTTAGAAGGGATTAGGGAGTTAATTTGAAACAGCCCAAGATTGATTCAAACAAAAATATAATTCCTTTGGATTACTTTGTAGCATTAATTGATCAGTTTATGGCATTCACACATGTTAATCATCCTACCCTCAACCCAGTTAAGAGTCATGGTTAGTTATCTTATAGGACAGTGATGGCGAACCTTTTAGAGACCGAGTGCCCAAACTGCAACCCAAAACCCATTTATGTATCATCAGGTGCCAGGTGGGCATGGCCATTGAGTGGGCATGGCCCATTGGGAAGGCATGGCTGAGGTGGTAACAGCAGACTGCGTGGGACTAAAAAGTTCAATCAATCAATTCCAGCTTTGCGAGATCTTTTTTTTCCTTGCAAGAAGTTGAAATTGATTGATTGATTGAACCTTTTTTTTTTTGCACCCGGCAGCAGAGGTCTAAAGCGAAAAGGTTTTATAAAACCCAGCTGAAAGCCTAGGACTGGGGCGACGGCTCACAGGTGGCACGCATGCCATAGGTTTGCCACCATGATTATAGGATATGAATGCTATAGTTTGGAGAACGGACTTGCCTTTCAAAAGGTAGGATTAAAAAAAAGGTAAGCAGATTTTGTATAATTTTACCCTAATGTTCTTCCCTTATGTTAATTTGTGTATAACATCAGAAATACATACATATTCTTCTATCTTACATTCAGCATGCCAGCTTAGAGCATAAGGAAATAAGATAGTGCCTGCTATAAAACTAAATGTCATATTTTCTGGTTTATATTTGAAATTGTTTATTCATAATTAAACCTGGGTCACCAATTCTTTGCATTTAAACTCCATCTAATCAGACCTGCTTATTTTAAATCTATTACATCTTTCTCCTTTCACTTAAGTTTCAGAGACATCAAGATACCATGCCATTAATTCATGCTGTTGATCAGTTAATTATGTTATATTCAAAGCCACAAACATCCATGTGACATGATCACTAGTAGACAGACTACACACACTCAGGAAACTTCTGGCCATCATGGCTTTGGTCAGTGAAGGATTTAGTGTAAGACTTTTTAGCAATAAAAAGAAATTTTCATTATCAGATTTAGTAATATCTTTGTCACATGCAACATTAGTTGCTAACAGTAAGGATAGTATCAGTCAGTTGCGGCATATGCTTGGGCAGTAACATTGGAGGAGCTGAAGGATCATATAATCATCATTGTCAAGTACAACCAATCAAGTAAAACCAAACCTTTGTTTTACCCCAAATATGCACATCCCTGTTTTATGCAAGCTTGCAAGCTACTATACCAGCGGTTCTCAACCTTTTCCGGGGCTCGACCCCGGCCCGCATCGCGCATGCGTGGCGCAACGGGGCGCATTGTGCATGCGCGGCATGATGGGGTGCATCGCGCATGCACGGCGCGACAGCCCGTGTCGCAATAGGGAAAAAAATGGCCGACCCCCCAAAAAATGGCCGACCAAAATAAAAAAAATGGCGGGCCTGCACCGCGCATGCGTGGCGCGATGGGGTGCATCGTGCATGTGCGGCGCGACGGCCTGCATCGCAATAGGGAAAAAAAGGCCGACGAAAAAAAAATGGCCGACCAAAAAAAAATGACGGACTGTGGTGCTTGGCGACCCCCGTGAAATGGTCGTTCAACCCCAAATGGGGTCGCGACCCACAGGTTGAGAACTGCTGTACTATACTGTTGCTTTCATCCCATCAGTTAGGAGATATATGATACAAATAGAATGCAGACTTCTAGCTGCTCAAACACTTGTTTATTTTCAGGTATTCTCTTACCTGGTTAATTACTGCTTATAGACTGATTGATTTGATAATACAGGATCTAGTTGATAGTAGTCTTACCTCTGTTCCAATATTATCTCCTGTAGAATTTATAGCTTGGGTCTTGTGGATTGCTTATGTTTATTATGAGATCATTAGTCATTCAAGTCTTGAGAAGACAATAGATGTAATTTGTAATTTTGTCTTTTTGTGATATGAAACTAGTGACTAGATATCATAAAAAAAGAACAGAACAGGTATTGTTTGTTAGCCTTAAGCTAGTGGTGGCGAACCTTTGGCACGCGTGCCAGAGGCGGCACTCACCCTCTCTGTGGGCATGTGTGCTGCCACTGCCAGTAGCTTGCGCAGGTCCATTAGGCCGCCGCCACCTGGAGCGGCAGCCCCACTGAGCACAAAGGAGGTGAAGTGGCCAGCTAGCAAGCTTGAGTAGAGATGGTAGAGCACGCCCAAGAAGCCAAAGACCACCCCGAGCAGGGGGCACCATGGCCACCCAATCCCAGTTAGGATTGCGTGTCTCCCCCATCTATGCTGGGCCTCCTGCCCACCGGCCACTCGCCAGAGACTCCCTGGATTTCCCCCAACCCTGCCCGGGCATCCCCCTCATGAACAACATTGAGGTGGCCATGCCCACCCCAGCCATGCCCACCTAGTCTGCTGTGACAACTGTAGCCATGCCCACCCAGTGGGCTACACCCCCATGCCCCCCCTGAGGGCACCACAATGCTGATGCAGCCCTGGCACTTTGCGATAAATAAGTGGGTTTTGGGTTGTGGTTTGGGCAGTTGGTCTCGAAAAGGTTCACCATCACTGCATTAAACCTTCAGATTTTACCCTAGATTGATTCTTCAGTATTAGCAGTTTCTTTGTCAAAATCATTTGGAAAGCATTCAACTTTAAATAATAAGCATATTTCTCCCTGTACAACAGTTTCTACCCTACACCACTCTACTGATCAGATGTGGGAGACATGCAACATACAGGTGATCCTTGACTTATCACTAGTTGCTTAGGGACTGTTTGAAGTTACAATACTTAGAAACCGACCTGCATTAATGGCATATTCAGCAGTCACATGAAAAAAGCAGCTTTTACTTTCAGTTTTTGGCAAAAAACACCCCATAACAAACAATAGATTCACTTAATGACTGTGGCATTTGCTTAACAAACATATTCAATTTATGACTACCATGTTTAATTAATGGCCTCCCCCAAAAATGTCATAAAATCGTTCAGTCTAATGATGACCTACTTTATGACTGTCACAACTTAGGACCATAATCAGCAGTCTCCATTAGTGAAGTGTATTTGGATTCTGTTGTATCTGATAGAGGTTTTTGGTTTTTTTTAGCACATTTATGGACTGCTTCAGTTATGAATGTCTCTAAACAATGTATATCCAGCCCCTCTTAGTTGGTAAAAAGATAATATAAAAAGAAAACAAATTATTATTATTGACCTTTCATCTATATAAACAAAAATAAAAAAATATTCCATTGTCAGAGAAAGATGACATTTCAGCCCCAAGACCTGATGGAATAATGTGTTAATGTATGCGGAATTTTAATGAATTCCCAGGAGGCATTCGGTTGAAGAAAGGAAACAGCTTTATTTCTAAGAACGGTTTACAAAGCGTGGTGGATCTCAACCGTTGTAGGAAGAGACCACACCTTGTTACAGAAGCACTATAGCAATTATACCCTCCTATCCTCCTCCCATTCCACGTCAGCTATTCTGGCGTAGTGGGTTACAAACCTATAAGAAAGCGACACAACGGTTCCCTACGTCCTTGGCTCACTCTAAGGGGTTCTTTGTTATACATTGCAGCAATGTTAGTTTCGCTTTCTACAGAAAAATTTAACACTTTCTGTTTCTTTTTTCCTTCAATCCCCCATTTCTTTTATAGACATTTGCTTAATATTTTTCCTTATTTCCATCAGTCTTTTCTTCTCGGCTGATGATTCATTCATGGGGTGTACAGAATCCATACTTTCCAGTATTTGAATCTGATCTCCAATTTCTTTTAATACCATCATTGACTTTATAGATTGCTGAGTAGATATCACTCCTTCCACCGAATTCTGAATCATACTTTTTATGAGAGGGAGGATACAAAGTAACATCATTAGTCCCAAAAATATAATACCCCCCATAAACAGGGCTTGTTTCCAATTCGTAAATATACCACCCAGAAATTCCTCTTGATCTAGAATACCCGTCCATTCTTGAACTGGTACATGTGCCAGTTTTATCATTCTATTTGTAATTTCTTCTATGACTTTCCCATGGTCATCAATCTGAAGGCAACAGTTTGACAAATTAAATTTTCCACAAACACCCCCTTCTGATGCCAATAAGTAATCTAATGCCAGCCTGTTTTGGTATACTGCATTCCTTAATTGTGTGTGCTGTTGGGCTATTAGTTGTAAAGCTGCTGCATTTTCCCTTGTTAATATTTCAAGCACAGCTTGCAATCTAATTATTCTATTTAGCATATATATTGGGGTTCGAAACCCATAGCTCCCATCCTGGGCCCATCCTACACATCCCCACTGGGTAGAATAATTATCCCCATTTCTACAATTTTGTCCAATATTTAAATGTTTTGATGGTATTGATTTTAGGCAAATATATTTTTCATTTACCATATACGTTCTATGCCAATCAATATTTGTCCCACAGGAGCTTGGCCATGTTGCCTGCTTACAAGTGTCAAAAATAAAGCTCACCTCCTTCCCAGGAAATATTTGGACTTTTGTTATTAGCGCACCACTAGGGGAATCTCCACTTCTCACTATCAACCACTTCTGTTCAGGATACCCCTTAGGATCAAAACACAGACCAGTGGTAGAGCAATAGGAGTAAGTAATATTCCCCTTCTCACAGGTTTGAATACCTCCCTTCTTTCTATCTTTTCCCCGGCATTTATGACTTGAATAATAAATGAGGGTTTCCTGGATTTTCTTTCCCATCTGTACCCTTTTTATATAGGAATTAAAATTTGACTGTTTGTCTTGAGAGGATCTAACCTTCCTGGTCTTTCTAATTTGTATTTCCAACCCTCCCTCTATGATCCCCTTGGGTTGTGGTTTTCTCAAGACTATAGCACAACTCCCAGACCAGTATGGGGAAAGGTCCTCCTGTACGGAGTGATTACATATGAATTGGAGAGGAGTACTTATGCTTATTCCACACTGCCCCTTCCAGAGAAGGGCGCCCATCCAGACACATCGTGGATCATTAGCAGTCATCTCCATGCATTGGTTCATTACTTCCTTCTCAAAGGTTCTCCGGTTATTACATGTCCATAGTCCCTCCGGATCTGGTTTAGCCTCGAAGAGATGATCACATTTCTCCTCCGATTTTATTTTCAATAGGAACGGTCCCTTCCCCTGAGGCGGGAAATTTCTTATGCATACTGCTTTCTCTCTCTGGGTTACCTTACTCCTCTCTGGATTCCAATTTTGGTCTACTTTATAATTCCCTTTCCAAAATGGGAGTGGTGCTATACGTTCTCTACCCTCTCCACAGTCTGACCAAAGAAATAAATGGTAGGAGTCCGCCTGATCCCAGGCCACTTCACCACACATTCCCACTTGGATCCAATTTATTATCTTAACACATGTTGAATATTGGATTACTTGTTCCCACCCCAGTGGTCTCCTGATTAGACAACACCAAATATTTTTCATTCTCCAAAAGGTTCCCATATAATCATGAACATCCCCACTTTTATAACAAGGATGATTCTCAGTCTTTAGTTCTCCCCACTCCTCCTCCTGGCTTTTATATATCCAATCACACCCTGATTTCACTTGTTTAGGCAGGCCGATTTCATTGTGCCATTCCCCCCCTTTACTAGAAAAACACACTGAAGCTTCTGCACCTTGTCTCCCTCCCCATCCCCATCCCCAAGTGAGGAGAAGGATACTCATTTTCGCTGAAAAGTCAATTTTAGAGGTCCAGTCTGTGTACTTGACCATTGTTCGGCAGGTTCACAGGCCTTCTTGGTTCGAGTGTAATGAGTCCAGCCCTTTTCTGCAGTGCGTACGGCAGTGTCAGTGGTCAGCAATACTTGGTAAGGCCCCTCCCAGTTAGGTTGGAGTTTCTCATTCTTCCAGGTTCTGATCCACACCCAATCTCCAATCTTTGTGGAATGCACTTTAAAGCTCAGTGGTGGAGTTTGGACCAACCATCCACTCTTCCTGGAAAAATCAAAAGTCTGGGACAGAGCCTGCAAATATTTTAAGAGTACTTTATCTTTACTGGGTAATTCCCCTAGTAAGATTCTTCAAAATCTTCTTCCATCATTCGGTTCATTTGTTCCACTGAAGTTAGGGACGGGCACTCTCTCTTGAAATGCCCAACCTTTCCACAGTGAAAACATGTCCGTATTCCTTCTCTACTAAGTCCACCTTCCTGTGTCCCTCTTCCTCTTATCATCATCTTCCCCTCAATCCTTGACCTCGCGGTCCACTTCTCATCGCCCCTTTCCCTTCATTTTGAAACACCTCCCTCACCACGGTCGCCATCATCCTCCCTGTCCTTGTACTCTCTCGTTTCCCTCTTTCTTCTTCCCTATTCACATATATCTTTTGAGCTTCCCGCAATAATTCATCTAGAGTCTTAATAGTCCAATTTTCTTGTTTCTGCAATTTTCTTGAAATATCTGGCCAAGACTTGGTCACAAATTGGACTTTAACCAATTGAATATTCAAAGCATCTTCTGGATCTGCTCTCACATATTTTCTCATCCCATCTTTAAGTCTCTGAAGGAATGTTCATCTTTCTCTTGTTCTATGCTTATAGCCTTTACCATATTTTGGGTCTTAGGAATTGCCTCCTTCATTCCTTTAATTATGATGGAGCGCAAATCTCTCATCCGCTCCCTATGTTCCTCATCATTATTATCCCAATTTGGCCTCTGAGCCAGGAATCGCTGTTCCCCAGTCGGGACCCCTGTCCCCGCTGGGTGGTCTCTCTCCCATACCTTTATAGCTGCACTCCTTATCAAATTTCTTTCTTCTGGGCTAAATAAAATACTCATGATATTCATCATCTCGTCCCAGGTATAGATGTTTGCCCCTACTAACAGGTCAAGTTGTTCACTTGCTCCTAGGGGGTCATTGATAAAATTCTTCATTTCCCGTTTAAAGTTTCAGACTTCTGAAGCCCTTAACGGGTCTTGCACATAGGTTATCCGAGGAGCATTAAGATCATCTACCCCATTCGGGACCTCACATAAAGGAAAAGAGGTCACCTTCTCCTCGGGGTTCCTATTCCTCACTGCGGACCCAATTCCAACCTCCTGTTCTTGAATCTCTGCCGGGGGAGAAAACGGGAAAATTGGTCTCCCTGGTATCTGGCAATAATTAGCCAAATTAGGGATTCCATTTTCCTCTCTTTCTTCTGGACTTAACGGTCCATCTCCCACTGGACTAATATAACCTCGCTCACCACTATGAGGGGGCGACAAGGAATGGACACTTATATCGCTAGGCGGAGTTAATGGAGCCTCCGGATAAATTCCGTGGGGTGTTTCCTCCCTCGGAGCTGATGGGCGATTTATATCATCCATTGGTTTCAATGTATAAGGTGGTGGTATTTTCTTCAAAAAGTCTTCTTCTTCACTTTCCTCCCTGGAGATTTCTTTTAATGGCAACATCTGTTCTCTGGCATCCCATAGATCCAGAACCCAGATGATGGCATAGTCCAATTCATTGTCTAGACTCTTACACTTTTTCCTTTTTACATAATTATAAAGGTTATGACACTGGAAATAATCATTTGACCCATCACGGGGCCATTCTACATTATCATTCTCCCACCAAACAAAACAACACAGGTTAACCATATCCTCCTTATTTAATCCTAACCTCAAAATGATCCTGTTATATGGTGGAGATCCCCATCCTGCCAGTAATTTACCCAGCTGTCCATAAGGATCAATCTTGAGTTTAGGATTTTTCCTAATTATTTTAACACATTTTCCCTTTTCTGTGGATCCAAAATTCCCTCCCATATTTACCTATGAGAGTGCCCGGGTAGGTGAGACTATTTGACTAGGAATGCTCTTGGAGTTTTATCCCCTCAATTCCCCAGTCGCCTCTTGTTAGAAAGTGTTTCCCCATCTGGAGTGAGACCCTTATTCTTATACCACTCTCCGTCTCCTGGTTCTATATGAACCACATTCACTCCGTCCTGCAGATCTCCGAAAAGACCCCTCAAAAGCACATCACCCTTCCCGTCTCAAATCTCCAAACACACTTTCCCTACCCTCTATCCCGACTGCCCTGGTGTATTCTGTATTCAACAATTATACTCACCAGGGTCTACGCGTAGAGTTTCCCAGTCAACATCAACATCAAAGTCTGCCCAACATCAAAGTCTGCCCAACAGCAAAGTCTGCCCTTAGGCTGTTCCTCACGACAACCTAATTGCCTCCAATTATCAGCTATTTTATGGGTCTTCGAGAGCCCCTCAATGACCCTATAAACTCCTTCCGCTCAAATGGAGCGGGGTGCACCTGAAGGAGTAAACAGGACTCCCGAAAGGGATCGAATCCCGGGAGAGCCCCCAATTTGTATGCAGAATTTTAATGAATTCCCAGGAGGCGTTCGGTTGAAGAAAGGAAACAGCTTTATTTCTAAGGACGGTTTGCAAAGCGTGGTGGATCTCGACCGTTGTAGGAAGAGACCACACTTTGTTACAGAAGCACTATAGCAATTATACCCTCCTATCCTCCTCCCATTCCACGTCAGCTATTCTGGCGTAGTGGGTTACAAACCTATAAGAAAGCGACACAACGGTTCCCTACGTCCTTGGCTCACTCTAAGGGGTTCTTTGTTATACATTGCAACAATGTTAGTTTCGCTTTCTACAGTAAAATTTAATACTTTCCATTTCTTTCTTCCTTCATTAATATCATCCTAAGCACCAGAAGGAAGAGCCATCTAGATATAAGGGGGCCACATTCTACTTGATCTTACTGGGCAGATACCGTGTTTCCCCGATAGTAAGACACCCACGATTGTAAGACGTATCGGGGTTTTCAGGGGGTCAGCTAATATAAGCCGTACCCCGAAAGTAAGACATATTACTCCTGCCCACTTCCGCCTCCTGCTTAAAATACTTAAATACTTAAAATACTTAAATACTTAAAATACTTAATATACTTAAAATACTTAAAATAAAACTGACAATTGTTTTCCAATCAATATAAGCCGTACCCCGAAAGTAAGACATAGTGGGGCTTTTGGGGATAAAAAGAAAGTGTGACGCTGTCTTGCTTTCGGGGAAACACGGGGTATTATATTGTTGGAAGCAGGAAGTCTCACAGATATTTGGCTTCTGAGCCATGAAGAATGTGCCAGCCAGTTGTTTAATTATTTACTATTATCTTTTTTTTGTCACATGTTAATCAAAGATGAGATGACTTTCAGGAATTCAAAAGATAAAATCACATTTGTGGAGTTTTTTTCTGTTCTCTATTATTTCAGATTTTTAAATAAAGTACTTTGTTCTGGACAAATAATTCATCATAAGATAATTAAGGCATTATTTTTAATAAGTAGCAATTTCCTTGGCATAGGGCCTTTTCTACTGTTGCACCCACTTTATGGAACATTTCCACCCTCAAAAAAATGGGACTGGCTCAATCCTTATTGAATATCTGGAAATCCCTCAAAAGCTGGTAGTGCCATAGGGTCTGGGGACTCCAGAGGACCAGTGAGATACTGGGATAGGTCCATTGTAACATTTGTTCTTTCTTAGCCTTGTGTTTTTTATAGTTTTAAGTTATATAATAACAACAACAATTGTATTTTATCTGATTTTAGTTTTGTTGTCCACCACTCAGAGTTATTTGTCTGTGAGATGGCTATCCATATAAATTTGATAGACAGACAGACAGACAGACAGACAGACAGACAGACAGACAGATAACAAACAATAGATAGATGATAGACAGACAGACAGATATTTCTTGTTCAAGTTTGTCACTTTGCTATTGTAGAATTCGTTTGGAAAATAAATTAAGAGAACATGCTTTCCTGATTACACTGCAACAAACACAATACATTAATTATTTGTAGTGTAAGAATTTGTGGACTGCAAATCAAGCATCCAGAATATTACATAGCTCAACTTATGCATAGGGACAGTACATTATTGGTTTAAATTATAAAGCCTATAGTATCTTTGTAGTAATAGCGTTCAGATTCATTCTGAATGAAATTTTCATTCTTATTATATAAAATTTCTTTGGTTTTGATGCTTTCTTTCAACAGGTTAAAACAGGAAACCTCTTATTGTTTCTTATTGCGTTCAGCTGAGGTAAATTTTGTTATCTCAGGTCCTAAATGAATATCAAAGTGGCCTTAAGTTCCAAACTTGGCTTGAATGATGGAAGAAACTGTTTAAAGATTTACTATGCCACTATAAATGTATCATGACACAGGAGTTTGCAGAAGAATCTTTAAATTATTAAACTGAAACATTATTGTTTGGATCATTATTTAATGGCTGCTTCTTTTGGTTTAAAAATTTCTCTGTAATAAAAGCACTGGGTAACAAAATCTGATATTTCCTCTTCTAGTCTGTTTCTGATCATGAAATAAAAAGTAGCAGGAATTTTGTGATTTCTAATATACTTAAAGGGTCCAGAAGATTCAAACCTTGTTATATATATATTTTAAAAACTCCTATTTCTGCAATACTTTCTGAGGTATTGTTGCAGTGTATTTATTCTTCCTGTGTTTCACCATCTATGACAAGAAATATCTACAATCCACAGTTTTAATAGTAGCTATTAAAATTGGAATGGATTTTCCTTTTGCTATAAAAATTATATAATTGTGTTATGAGAAATGGTTAAAGGATCTGGATAGTTTTAGCCTACAGAAAAGATGTCTGAGGGGATGATATGATTGCAGTCTTCAGATATTGTAAGGATTGTCACACTGAGGAGGGAATAGATTTTTTTTCTCTTTTGTCCCAGAGGGAACGATAAGAACCAACAAGGTAAAGCTATGAAGAAGCAGGTAAAGGTAAGTATTAGAAGAAACCTCTTTACTGTACAGTGCAATAATTGCAGAGAAAGATGGTAAAAAACATGTATGGTCACATCTAGCAATCCAACTATGTTTAAGAAGACACTGATCCTCAACTTAATTGCTTTACCTTAACTATAGCTTAACATTAGTGCAAGGTAAACAATATAAGGACCTGGCCAGTATCAGACAGTTGAAAATAACACATGGGAAGCAATTGGAGGACCATATAAAATTGAAATTCCAGAGAAAGGGGAGGCTGGAACTATATATTCATTAACATTTCTGCAGAAGAAATGACAATAGATTCATGATATGTTCGTTAGAGCACTTGTTATCTTCCTTTGTAACTAGTCATCTAGTGTAAACATCAATCCAGGAAAAATTATTTTCTTTATTTAAATACTTCTATGGCAAATGCCTAAGGATAAAAAAATAATAAAAAATCAGAATCGTTTAAGGAAAGGGCAGAAAGGCAGTTGTAAGTTATATTGTATTTATTGGCATTTGTATGACTCCAGATCTTACTGACTCCCCCCTTCTCTCATCTTTGGCTCTACTGTCCAGAGAGTGATGGCATTTGGCATTCAACAACTTCTGGATATCCACACATCATTTATATCCGCTTTAAGGCAACAGGAAGTATTCATTGTTAAAGAAATTATGGACAGCATTCTGGTATTCCAGGGCCGGGGGGGGGTATCTTATAAAAACACTTTCTAAAGTCTTGGTAAGGGAGATTTTACTTAATTTTTGACAAATAAAACACATCCAAAAATAATTAGCCCAGCTTTTATGAATCCATGCAGTAAAAATGATGAAGCTATATATCATCTGAGAACCCACACTGCTGATTTTGCTATGCCTGCCCACACAAATAAAATAATTTTAGAACCTGAAAGGCAAATTATGACTTGTAAAACTCGATGAAGTATTCAGAAATTTCAGCCCCCATAAATTATGGTTTTATCACTGATGGAGGAAACAAGCTGCAATAATGATTATTCAGATGAAAGAAATTCAAATTAGTTCTTACTGCTCAACTAATACATAATGGCAACATTCCTTTGGAACCCTTTTATTTATTAAATGTGGCCCACTGTGAATAACTATAAGAATAAGTATTATTTAAAAATTTGGAATAAATTCTGACATTCAACTGCATAAATGAAATGAGGTTTGGTCTAGGACTTCTTTCTTTATTACTTTCCAGTCCATGGGATGTGTAATCATTGTCTCCAGCTCCATAGTTTGAAGGCTTTTCCTACCTGCCTTTTTAAGAGTCCATGTTTCACAGCCATAAGTAGTAATTGGAAAAATTATTGAATTGACTAATCTGTATTTGGTTGGGAAGCTGATACCTTTATTCTTGATGTTATTCATGCAGACTATACGCCTTCTGATCTCAGGTCTGTAATCACCACATTGATCGATTTTAAAGTCTAGGAAGATGAATTCCTTTACTGTTTCAATGATCTCACTGCAATTAGATCATTTATCTAAATCTACCAAAGAAACCTTTGATGAACTGCTTGCTTTTTTCTGAGCTCTCCCCTACCTCCTTTCCTTTCTAATGAAATGTGCAATCTTGGTAAAAGCCTAGTTGCCTTCCTACTGGTAATTTAGAGAACTTTCATTGAACTATATGCGTTCCTGTGGTTTTTTTATTATTTAATTCATTGGCAGAACAATTATGATAATGTTGTAAGTAGGCATGACTCTATTTTTGGTTTTGGTTTTGGTTTTGGTTTTGGAAAAGGGATTTCCTTAACAATCTTGTTTTCAAAGAATGTAATTTGTATTGGCCAAGTACGAGAGTTACATAAGCTACTACATGGTGCTTGGTTTAGCACAGGGGTAGGCAACCGAAAACACTCAAGGAGCCACTTGGACTCGTTTCCCACAGAAAAAAAAACCACTGGGAGCCGCAAAACCCTTTTGATATCTAAAATGAAGATATATCCTTTTTTATCTTTAATATGTATGTATGTATGTATGTATGTATGTATGTATGTATGTATGTATATGTGTTTGTGTGTGTATATATAAAATAAAGGTAAAAAAGGATATATGGAGTGTTATCTTCATTTTAGATGTCAAAAGGGTCTCTCACTATGTCCCTCTCTCTTTCCTTTCTCTTTCCTCTCTCTTTCCTCTCCCTCTTTCCTCTTTTTCTCTTTCCTCTTCCCTCTCTTTCTTTCTCTTTCCTCTCTTTCTTCCTTTTTCCTCTTTCCCTCTTTCCTCTCCCCCTCTCTTTCTCTCTTTCCTCTCTCTCTCCCTTTCCTCTCTTTCCCTTTTTCCTCTTTTTCTCTTTCCTCTCCCCTCTTTCTTTCTTATCTCCCCCCTCTTTCTTTCTCTTTCCTCTCCCTCTTTCTCTCATTCTCTCTCTTTTTCTTCTCTCTTTCCTCTTTTTCCTCTCTCTTTCTCTCTCTCTTTCTCTCTCTCTCTTTCCTCTTTCCTCTTTCTCTCTTTCCTCTTTCTCTTTCCTCTCTCTTTCTCTTTCTCTCTTAGCTCTCTCTCTCCCTTTCCTCCCTTTCCCTTTTTCCTCTTTTTCTCTTTTTCTCTTTCCTCTCACCTCTTTCTTTCTTATCTCCCCCCTCTTTCTTTCTCTTTCCTCTCCCTCTTTCTCTCTTTCTCTCTCTCTTTCTTCTCTCTTTCCTCTTTTTTCCTCTCTCTTTCTCTCTCTCTCTTTCTCTCTCTCTTTCCTCTTTCTCTTTCCTCGCTCTTTCTCTTTTTCTCTTAGCTCTCTCTTTCTCTTCTCTTTCTCTTTCCTCTTTCCTCTTTCCTCTTTTTCTCTCTTTCCTCTCCCCCTTTCTTTCTCTTTCCTCTCTTACTCTCTCTTTCCTCTCTCTTTCTCTATCTCTTTCCTCTCTTTTTCTTTTTCCTCTTCCCCTCTCTTTTCTCTCCCTCTTTCTCTCCCTTTCTTTATCTTTCCTTTCTCTTTCCTCTTTCCTCTTTCTCTCTCTCTTTCCTTTCTCTTTCCTCTTTCTCTCTTTCCTCTCTTTCTCTTCTCTCTATCTCTTTCCTTTTTTTCAATTTCCTCTTTCTTTTCTCTTTTTCCTCTTTCTCTCTTTCTCTAACTTTCCCTATCTCCCTCTCCTCTCTCTTTCTCTGTCTTTCTCTTTCCTCTTTCTCGGGTGGGCAGGGGGAGCAGGACAGGAGGCAGCAGCTCCGATGGTGGCGGTAGCCACTGCTGCATCATCGGGTTCCCTGCCGCCGCCCTGCCCCAGCCGCCGGCCCCGCCACGTCCTCAACTGAATGGGTGGGGAGGGGGAGCAGGACGGGAGGCAGTGGCTCCAGCAGTGGTGGTGGCATGGCAGCATCATCGGGATTCCCTGTCACCATCCCCGGCCTGGCTGCCGCCCCCGCCACATCCTCAGCCGAACAGGCAGGGAGGGGGAGCAGGACAGGAGGCAGCAGCTCTGGCAGTGGCGGCATGACACAGAATCATCATCTGGGGTCCCTGCCATCCCCGGCCTGGCCGCCACCCCCACCACGACTCCGCGCTTCCCGGCCTTACCCTCTGCCCATCAATGGAGCCGTGATGGAGGCAGCGCCTGCCTGAGCCGCCTGGGGGGCAGCAGGAGGAAGGCGAGGATGAGGGCGAGGAAGCAGCCACCCCAGCTGGGACTCTGCGCTGCCCGGCCTTGTCCTCCATCCATCAATGGAGCTGTGGTGGGGACTGCTGCTGTGTAGCCCACCAGCCCCTCTGCCAGCCCGGCTGCTCCCCCCAGGTACCCCTCTTGCTCCAGCACTCACCCAAGCTGCCCGGGGGGCACCAGGAGAAAGAATAAGAGGGTGAGGAAACCGCCACCGCTGCCCCAGCTGGGACTCCGCGCTGCCTGGCCTCACCCTCTGCCCATCCGATGGAGCTGCGGTGGGGGCTGGTGCTGTGTGGCCCCTGCCAGCCTTTCTGCCAGCCCAGCTGCTCCCCCCAGGCACCCCTCTTGCTCCAGCACCCACCCAAGCTGCCTTGGGGGCAGCAGGAGGAAGAAAGGGAGGAGGAAGAGGAGGGCAAGGAAGCCGCTGCCAGCACCAGGCCCCAGGAGGCAGCTCTCCTCTCCTACCTTTGCTGCATCTCCTTCTACCTTCCTGGTAGCCTGGACTCTGGTGCGCCTTCCCGGCCAGCGGTTCCAATGGTCAGGCTGGCTGGGGATCGCAGGGGCTGGTCTCCCTTGGGCCATGGCTTGCGGGAGGACTGGCCCGCTCAGCGGAGTCTCCAGTGGCCGCTCCCAGCAGGGATCCTGGGGCTTCCCCAGGTGGATCCATGGCCACGAGGCCCTGGCCGCACTTCTCCCAGGGGGTGGGGCACCTGGGCACAGGGCCAATTAGGAGCCCTGCAGGAGATAAGTCCGCCTGAGAGAGAGAGAGAGAAGGGAAGTGAAAATGCCTCTCTGTCTCTCTCTCTGCAAATGGCAGAGGAGGGTCCGGAGCCGCAGGTGATGGCTCAAAGAGCCACGGGTTGCCAACCCGTGGTTTAACCAAAGGGAATATTGCCTGATCAGATGGTCCACTCCTCAAATAGCAGAACTCAAAATAATACTGCAATTACTATAAGTTTCGGAAGGAATTTACAATGTGACACTGATTCTCCTGGAGTTCTCAAAGCAGAATTAGTTCCCATGATGCCAGGCCATTTTATTATGCTTTTTCACTCATCTGTGACTTAAAACAAACAAATACTAGGTTAAGTGGATGATGAGCAAACTGGCCATGAGACCATTTATAGTCATTGGTGTAATTTTAATGGACCAGGATCAGATTTTAGAAGTCCCTTTGTGTATAATTTTTCCTTGTTAAGTAGGAACAACATATTTATCAGGATGTATCCTCCCTCTGAGATTTTCTACACTCAATGAGTTTCTTAAACTCCAAGACTGTTTATAATATGGTCTACTTTGCAGAAGACTGAAACCCATATGTACATGCATGCTAAAACATTCCTCAGTTTCTTAAAGCTTTCTTCTCTTGCAAAAAAAGTCATTGTTTCTCAATCTCTATTTTGCTCTTACAGCACTTATCTAGGGTGGAAGTATAAGTATAATTAATGCCTATATACACATGCGCTTTAACCTTGCTCCCATGTGTACATCTTCTAGTTTCATTTAATGATTGCTCATTTAATGACTGCAGTTAATACAGTGATAAAAAATAACTTTGTAACTAATCCTTGCAAATAAAACCTTCTCAGGCCTTTAAACAAAGGAAAGCCAAAGGAAGATCCCACATATAGTTGTGGTTTTACTTAGCAACTGCTTTTCTTAACAATTGAATCTGGCCAATGCCAGGACAACTTGAGCTGTACAAAGGAAACATGAAAAACTTTTATAAAAACTGGCCATCTAAATATGTATTTCTTCTAGGTCAGCGGTTCTCAACCTGTGGGTCGCGACCCCATTTGGGGTCGAACGACCATTTCACGGGGGTCGCCAAACAATGCAGTCCGCCATTTTTCCCCCCTTTTCCTTAGCTGTGCTATTCCCTCTTATTCTATTGGCTTTCAAAAGCCAATAGGAATTGTCCAGGCTGTCTCCGCCCTGCTGAGCCCGCCAAAAGTCCCAGTCTGCAAACGGTGCTGCAAGTTGTCTGCAGCAAAGGCGAGCTCTCCAGAAGTTTCCACCCCTCCCTGCTGAGCAACTACTAAAAATGTAAGTAAAAGAGGGCCAGGGGTGGGAGGTGGGAGGCCGGCGGGCGCAGGGAGGGTTTTTGGTGCGCGTGGGGCTGGCGGGTTTTTTACCTCCCTTGGGCTGGGCCAGCTGGTGGCCCAGCCTGTGGTCGCCCTGCGCCGTCGCTGCTGTGGCTGCCCAGGAGCGCCTGGGCCTGCCTGCCCCCGCCCCAAATGGGCGGCAGCGAAGGTAAGGCTAGCAGGGCAGCGGCAGGCGCAGGGAGGGTTTTTGGTGCGCATGGGGCCTGGCGGGTGCAGCACCATGCATGCGTGGTGCAGCACCACGCATGCGCGGCACAGGGGGTAGCACCACTCATGCGCGGCGCAGGTCGGGGTCGCGGCCTGAAAAAAGTTGAGAACCGCTGTTCTAGGTCCTTACTAGCTCTCCCCATTCAACCAAAAAGAAACATGATCAGATCAACTAATTCTGCTTTATTGTAAGGCTGCATTAAAAAAAATATTGCAAGTTTGAAAGTACAAACTTCCCACTGCAACTTCTAACTGTTTGATCCATTAGGTTGAGTCCTTCCTAAATTTCTTTATTTGACTATGAAGCCACTGGGAGCTTCTGCCTCTCTGATATGATTGTTTTTTTAGATAACATCTCTTCCTCTTATTCTCCAAGGTCACTCACATATTCCATTACAGTTCCATTCTAAGCTTATTTCATATTTCCTTACTGTCAAAAGACAGTAGAGTGATCTGTAAATTTGATTTGTAAGTGCTAATCTGTGCCGGTACACGATGAAGTAAGATTGCTACTTCAAAGAGCACAAATAGATATTAATCATAATTGGCTACATAATCAATCTGGTTATCTCAAACTAAGCTAATTTTTGCCGTGTCCAAGTAAGAGTGAATTATTAATCTGGTTGCATTTAGGCTGCAAAATAAAATGTATTGGGTTAGCTCCAAAGGAATTACAGCATTTAAAGTTTGGTTTTAATTTCACATACAAGTACTTCTGAATTAGAAGAAACTGAGAGTAAAGGCATAGCAGAAAGTCAATACTATAATTCTTTATAAGTACTGCCACTATCTTGCAATAAATAAATTATGCAAATTTGGAGGATTGATTTTGAGACCTCCTTGTAGCCCACTGAAATATGTTTGAAAGTAGCTTTTCGTTTTCACACTGGCTTAAAATTGTCTTAGCATAATGGTGGCAATGAATTGTTATTTTCACCTAATATTTGCAAATATTTAATTAAAAAGTATAGTTCTTTGGCTCCTATTGACATTTTTCATCTAAATTCTCCCCAGAAACAAAAAGGGCAATTCGTAGACGGAGCTTTTTTTTTTTGCTATACTACTATGTTTATTTTTATAATGAAATCCATCTAAATAAATAAAATTTAAATCAGGTGTGTGTTGGGGGGAATGCTTAGTTAATGACAACAGCATTTTGTTATATAACCATGTTAAAAAAAAGATTAGTCCAATAGAAAGAAGAGATTGCATTTTCCATTTACTATGTAATTATTGAATAATCTACATCCTGTTGTTCTGAATCAAATTTTTAAAAATTACTTTGTCAACAAAATAAATATGACAAACGTTGCCAGTAAACATTTGTCTTCCCACACGAAAAAAAAAAAATTCTGCTGGCCAATTTGAAAAAGAGACATTTGTATTAACTCAATTAAAACAAAAAAGTGAATGATTTAGCCCTAATATAAAACAGAAAATGTCTATTTATCCATACAAAAATGTAATCTAACATGCGACATTATTTTTCTCTCAACTCTAAGTTAAAGCTCAATTCACCATCTCCATTTTCCACAACGAGCAGTATAAATACAAAAGACAATGCAAAAAAGAACAAGTCCTGATGTATGTATGAGATTATTATTATTATTATTATTAATTTAATTTCTATGCCGCCCTATTCCGGAGAACTCAGATGCTTTCTAGTGCCATAGAAATGTGCCAGAAGAGAGTAATCTCTTCAGATTGTCATATTCTGCACAGCCTCACCCTTTCTTCACCCACTGTCCTCCATCATCTCTCTGAAACGCTGCTTATAATCACCATGCCCTTCTTGTCTGCATGTCACAGAGCACTTTAGTTTGAATATTATGAGGCACTGCCAAGGACTTGCCATGTTGCTTTTGCTTTGCCTTCCAGACCTATTGTCCCATTCTGTAATATTTGCTGACAGATTACACTGCCCTTGTCGGCTCCACATAGCACTTATCAGCTTATATGTGGGCACTGCTGCCTGAGATACATTAATATTTATTTCATGGCATAAGCAGCATTTCGTGTCCACATTTTACTGAATATTGGCTTTTCTTTGAATCAGAATAATAGAGCTGGAAGGACCTTGGAGGTCTTCTAGTCCAGCCCCCTGCTTAAGCAGGACATTATATACTGTCCAGTCTCTTCTTAAAAACCTCCAGCTCTTCCACTGGTTAATTGTCCTGACTGTTAGGAAGTTTCTCCTTAATTCCAGATTGCTTCGCTCCTTGATTAGTTTCTATCCATTGTTTCTTGTTTTGCTTTCTGGTGCTTTGGAAAATAAATTGACCCCCTCCTTTTTGTGGAAGCCTCTCAAATACTGAAATACTGCTATCATGTCCCCCCTAATTCTTCTTTTTCCTAGATTAGCCAAACCTAAAATTTGCAACAGTTCTTCAAATGTTTTAATCTCCAGGCCTTTAATCATCTTAGTTGCTCTTCTTTGTACTTTGTATTTTTTTCCAAAGTCTCAGCATGCAGTACTCCAGGTATGATCTTACTAAGTCTTTATAAAATGATACTAATACTTACTTCTCTCCATATGGATATAGTGCCATTGAGGACTACTCACTGAGTACGGTTTGCCAGCCAGCTACAGATCTATCTGGTGGTGATGTTGTCTATCCCATATTTTCCTAGCTTACCAAGGAGCAGATTGTGGTCTACTTTGTCAAATGCCTTACTGAAATCTAAGTATACTACATCCACTGCGTTTCGCTGGTCTACTAGTCTAGTCACTTTATCAAAGAATGAGATAAGATTAGTTTGGCATGATCTGTTTTTAACAAACCTGTGCTAGCTACTAGTTTGTTTTTATTTTTATTTATTTATTTATTTTGTAAACTTTTATACCGCCCCTCTCCCGTAGGACTCGGGGCGGTTTACAGCCAAATTAAAACATAACAGTAATAAATATTTAAAACTGAATTAAATTACCTAGGCTGTTACTAAAAAAACAAATTAAAATCCCATACTAAAACCCTAATTACTTAATTTAAAATTTACATAAAAAACCCAAGGAGCTCTAGGCCAGGCCGGCTTGATTGAAGAGATAAGTCTTCAGTTGTCTTCTGAAGGTGCGGAGATCATGACACGTCCGGAGTTCCAGGGGGAGCTCATTCCACATCGTCAGTGCCCCCACAGAAAAGACTCTCCCCCTGGGCGCCACTAGCCGACATGGCTTTGCCGATGGCACCCTGAGGAGGCCCTCCCTGTGGGAGCGAACTGTTTGCTTCTAGTTGTTCACAGATCTTTTTTTTTTATTATCTTTTCTAGGATCTTCCCAGGTATTGATGCTAAACTGATTGGTCTGTAGTTTCCTGGGCCTGTTTTTTCCCCCTTTTTTGAAAATGGAAACCACAACTCCTCTATCATTTCTTCTCTGTTAATAAGAATTAGATCTAGTATGGCTTTCCCTCTTGTTCCCTCCTCTGTCTTTTGGATGACAAAGTTGTCAGCTAAGTTGGTTAGGATTCTGTTCGATCTCCCATTTGCTGCAGAGTTTGTCTCCCAGTTGATGTCAGGATAGTTAAAGTTTTTTCAGTATGTTAACTTGCAGAGATACTCTAGAGATATATTTCAGTATTTTTTTTCCTAAGAAAAAAATACGGGGAAAATAGATAACTGAAGATACTACGCTGATATCTGAAAATTGGATTTAAGCAATTTTTAAAAAGATGATTGATAAATGTTGTAAATATCTACTGTAGTTCCTATTTTTGATAAATATAATATATTTATATGACAAAGAGCGACCTATGTCTATTGTTTAATTCATAGGAACACAACCCTATATTCTCTAGTATCGAATTTAATACCGTAGCTTACTATGTGTTCATATCAGATCTTCATTAGCAACCTAAACTGAATGGATTCCCAAGACAAATCTCAAAAATTTTCTTTAGATTTATTAATATAAAAGTAGTGATGGAATTCAGAAAGTGAACTATTTCTATTTAAGCTGAATATAGCTATGTAAATATGACAGGGACATCCAAGTCCCAATTTCATAGCCATATAGTATACCAGGGAAGAAACATACCTCTGGTTAGATATAGTGGGTATTTCCACCTGTGGATTGTGTGTACAGTGGTTGCTTATTAGTCAGAGAACCAATTCTTACATGTACCTCCTTGAATGAAACTTGAATGAATAGTGTGATGTGTGTATAAAAAGATAAGGGGAAGGAGTTTCATAGTGTTCTTGAATTATAGGTTGTCCTCAACTTACGACTTGAGAATTGAGCCCAAAATTTCTGTTTCTAACTAAAGCAATTGTTAAGTTCCATTTTATGTCCTTTTTGTCACAGTTGTTAAGCAAATCATTGCAGTTAAGTGAATCATGCAGTTGTAATGTGAATTTGGCTGAAGGTTACAAATGGTGATCATATGACCTGGGGCAGTGTAGCTGTCATGAACACATGCCAGGTGCCAAGCATCTGAATTATGTTCATGTGTCCATGGGTATGGTGTAACAACGGTTGTAAGTGAAAACCAGTCATAAGTCATTTTTTTAGTGCTGTTGTGTCTTCAAACAGTCACTAAACTAATGGTTGTAAGTTGAGGCCTACCCAGGGCTTTTTTTTGTCATAGAACGCCCAGAACGGAGTTCTAGCACCTTTTTTGGATGGAACCTTGTTGGATAGGCAAGGTAGGTTGTATGACATGTGTGAGTTCCAGCACCTTTTTTTTTTTTTTTTTTTACAAAAAAAGCACTGGGCCTACCGATATTTCAGATGTGGGAAGCTATTGAAATGTAGGTAGATGAGGATCTCTCAGAGAGTATGTATTTAAAAATTAACAGTCAAAGTACTAATGTTAATGAATTAATGTAATTGAATTTTTGTTTGACTTTTAAATATTTTATATACTTTTCCTGACTTGGAACCCTCTTTCAAAGGAATCTTGTGAGTAGCTAATTTAATGAATGTTTTAAAGAAAAAAAATCCAGCTTCATTTAGTATCCAAATAAATCAGGAAGAGAATTTTTGCAGTTTTCTGGCAGCTCAATTTGATGAAGCCATGTAATTTTAGTTCACCTGGGGAAATGGTTATCAAGTGAAATATCTAAGTCTTGCTGTTTCTTCACTCTTCGTAATCATGCTTGGAATTGACAGGTCTCAGAGCTGTAAACGTATAGTGGCACCACTAGCAAATTGGTCATACTGCCTATCTCTGTACATGATGTTGTTCTCTGGCTTTGGTAAGAGAGAATTCTCTGTATTTGAAATATTCCTTCAGCACAGCCTTTGTTGGCAGAAGAAGGCACAGAGACAGTAATAATCAGCTAGCAAATGACTTGCTTTACTAGGGTATACATCAAGGAAATATTTTTCAGTATGTCCATTTTTCGCTATTCTTCCCACTGCAAAAAGATATCATATTAGTTTTGTTCCATTAATTCTGTCTACATGTCAGGTTATTTTTTCTACCACACTAGCATTTTATTATCTGAATACAAAATCACATAAAATCACAAACTTTCTCTAGCAACTTATCCAGACATACCCTAATGCAGGGCTTTTCAACTGGTGGTACACATACTACTGGTGGTACATTGGTACCTGGTGGGTGGTACGCAGCCCTGTTCAGCCTAGCCAAGTGTAGCGGGGAGAGGGAACAAGCTAAAGCGGCACAGCGCAGAACTTGCCCTGAGAGAAAGTCCTCAGGGGCTGCTAGGGGAGACAAAGGCCCCAGGATCAGCACTTCTGGCTCACCGGAACCGAACGGAGGAGAGGGGCAGAGAGGCTATAAAAGGCAGTTTTGGCAGGAGAGGGAGAGAGAGAAAAAAGATGCAGCCTTGGGAGGAGGAGTCAGATGGAGCTGTACTGAAGAGAAAAGGAGGAGGAGGGGGGAAGAGAGGAGAGGAGATCAAACAGGCTGGCCAGGAGCCGATCTATGATTTTGTAGCAGCCATCTGTATTGGGTAAATACACAGGTGACAGGGAAAAACAGAGAAATGCAGCTGGAGAGGGGTCACCCTCTGCGAGGAATGAAGAAAGGCAGCAACCCTTAAAGGAGACCAGCAAATGGCCCTCCCCCATTCCACATCCCCCAGCTCTGTGGGGTCTGGGGGAGGGGGATGCCGCGAGCCATATGAGAGTCCATATTACCACCCCAGCCTGCCCGGTTTTGGCAGGCAGCAGCACACTCTCCTCACCGTGCAGAGAGGCTGGGCCAGGTGAGGCAAAGTTGGCGAGAAGCCAAACCTGCCTGGATACGCACACAGGAAGCAGAGAGTGCATAGGGCCTGGTGTCCTAGATCAATGATGGCAAACCTTTTAGAGACCGAGTGCCCAAACTGCAACCCAAAACCCACTTATGCATCATCGGGTGCGGGTGGGTGTGGCCCATTGGGTGGATGTGGCCCATTGGGTGGGCGTGGCTGCAGTGGTAACACAGACTGGGTGGGACTAAAAAGTTCAATCAATCAATTCCAACTTTGCAAGATCTTTTTTTTCCCCTGAGAAGTTGAAATTGACTGATTGATTGAAACTTTTTTTTTTGTACACGGCGGTGGAGGTCTAAAGCGAAAAGGTTTTATAAAACCCAGCTGAAGGCCTAGGACTGGGGCGACGGCTCACGTCCCCACAGAGAGGTTCACCATAGGTTCGCCACCACGGTTATAGGTGAAAGGGAAGCGCTCATAACACGGTCAGCCTGCCGGGCAAAACAATCACCCGGGAGCCAGTCTCCATGTGCTCATACACCTCCTGTTCATACACCCAGGCAGGTTTGGCTTTTCGCTAGCTTCATGTCGACCAGCCTCTCTGCATGGTGAGAAAAGAGCACTGCTGCCTGCTGAAACCAGGCAGGCTGGGGGGGGGGCTGGTGGCAGGTAATATGGACTCTCACGCCGCTCATGGCATTCCTTCCCTCAGAGCCCACAGAGCCAGGGGTGTGGAGTGGGCAAGGACCATTTGCTGGTCTCCTTCAGGGGATGCTACCTTTCTTCATTCCTCACGGAGGGTGACCCCTCTCCAGCTGTGCTTCTTGCCTGTTTTTCTCCTTTCCTCATCACAAATATCTTTTCGCCATTCTGTTCTTAAGGCTGTGTGGTTCTTGTCCAGGAATTTATAGTGTCCTTCAAGCCATGGCCACTGGCAGCACAACCACCAGCCATGCTGTCAACCTTTCCCCTTCCCTTGTCCCTTCCTGGGCATAGAGGGAGGGAGGGAGGGAGGGAGGGAGGGAGGGAGGAAGGAAGGAAGGAAGGAAGGAAGGAGATGAGAATAAGAAAGGAGGCAGGGAAGGAGGGAGGGAGGGAAACAGGAAGGAAGGAAGGAGATGGGAATAAGAAAGGGAGGCAGGGAGGGAAGAAAGGAAGGAAGGAGGGAGGGAGATTGGAATGAGAGGGAGGAAGGGTCTGAGGGAAGTCTTGCCTTAGCACTTGGCCATCAGCAGCCTTGCTGCCCTTTTACCATTCCCTTGCTCCCTTCTTGGCCTATCCTGGTAGTCTCCCATCCCAGCGCTAAGGATGCTTGAATTACAAAGCCAGGTCTCCTCACATGGACCTCCCTCTGACCCAAGCACTTTGCCCTCCTGCACCCATCATGAAAAACCTGGCCAAGGAGAGTGGGCACATCAACAGCAGCAGCCTTGTCGAGGAGGTAAGCACAGCCTTGCACTCCCTCAGGGAAGTGGGGCTGGAGTGGGTTGGGCTGCAGGGTCCTGGTGCCCTGGGAGCTTGAAGGCCAGGCTGGGTGCTTGCTCTCTGCTGCCCAGGGCTCTGGGTAGCCCATGCCACCATCTGGGAGTCCCCCGCATGGCCCAAGAGGGAAGGTGAGTCTCCTCAGGTGGACCATGCCCTGGTGCCCACCCTAGTCCCATCCCCCTCCACCGGAGAGCCTCAGATCCCCCTATAGCCCCACCTGCATCCCCCATAGGCACCCCACAACCTGAGCAACGTTGAGCTGGCCATGCCTCCCCGGCTATTGACTTTGCTTGTCAAAGGGGATCACATGACCTTGGGACACTGTGATCATCATAAATATGAACCAGTTGCCAAGCATCCGAATGTAAGTCATGTGATCCTTGGGATGCTGCATCAGTCATAAGTTACTTTTTTCAGTGCCGTTGTAACTTCGAATAGTCACTAAGCAAACTGTTGTAAGTCGAGGAGTACATGTACTTTATCACTTCCCCCCCTTTTTTTTTGGTCATCAAGTTTTTGACATTGCTAGGCGACTGGTGGTACTCAGATATTGCCATATTCTAAAAGTGGTGCAATTGATGAAAAGGTTGAAAGGCCCGACCCTAACATATTCCCATTTTAAAATATTTGTTCACATTTTGGGAGCTATAGTGTTGGCGCTTCAGAGAAATCATATATGGTGGATTTCCAAGAAGGAAAAAAAGGAAACAATGGAGAATAATTGATGATTCTGAGCGTTGTGGCTTGGATATTATACAGATCCTATTCTAGAGACCTCCTCAAGGAGCAGAAAGAAGCTGTTGAGCATTAGATTTCCCACAGCCAAACCAGAGCTCTTTTCCCACAGGAAATGCAATACTTCCTTTATAGATACTTTAGCAACTTAGAATCAGATCTATGCTTTAGTAAAGCAGATTTGTTGGCGGGATTTGGAGTTTGTAATCTAACATGTTAAATTAAATTGGAAAATTGGTTTAGAAAAAATACTGCATAAATGTTATTATATTATAGGTTTTATTTTTACCCGTTTTTCAATTTCATAATGTATTCTAACACTTCCTTTAAAAAATATTAGTTACATTCAATTTTAGAATTTTTTTAGTCCCTACATTTTCTTTAATACATCTTTTCCCATCTCTAGTATATTATCTGTCATAAACAGGACAGAAGAATTCCAAAAAGAAAAGAAATCAAAGCCTGTAATTTTCTCCTGGTGTGATAATGTCTGAAAATATGGAAAGTTTCTTATGTCAAGAACTATACAAGCATGTTTTCTGAAGTATTTATTATTGTTATTTTAATATCCTATCAACTCTTCTAGCATCTTGATTTGAGCTTAATGTTTGTCTCCATATCATGGAAAGTTTAACATATTGCAAGATGGAAGTATTGTTTAATGGTTCAAGACAAATTAAACCATATTATTGCAGTCATTTTATGTAGTTTCTCTGGTCCAGCTAGTGGCCAAATAGTTTCCCAGACACATGCTAGGAGAGCTTTAAGATCCATATCAATAAAAGCAAATTGTGTGATATAAACCCTGAATGAAATAAAACATCTCATGACTGAATTTCTCTCTTTATAATGGAACTTTACCCTCTCCCTTCTGGAGGCCCCAATGGTCCACTTTTCCTGCAGCCTACCTTCCCAAATCTATTTCGTAATGTACCTACTTAGAAAGTAAAAATAAATAAAAATATTCTATCATTTTTTTTTCAGTGCATGATTTGTGAGTGTCATCAGTAGAAAGTAGAATGTGGGTTCATTACTTCTACAGAAATATAAAGGGTAGCTAAAGAGGGGGGGTCTCTTCTGATTTAGGTTAACATTTCAGTTATCTTGATGAAACTATGGCAGCCTTAGGATCCTTCCAGAAAAATGTTTCCTTGCTCTCACGCTTCCCAAACTGATCCTTGTCCCACCATGCAGGCTTCCTTAGAAGTGCTGCTAAACCCTGTGGAATTTGCATCCAGGTAAACCTAGGCAAAAATGGTGGGGAGGTACCATTTGATGCATATTCACTTTTTAGTTCTTCAAGGTAAACCAGATTTAACACCACAGTTGTTTACTAATAATAATAATAATAATAATAATAATAATAATAATAATAAAAAAAGTTGGAAGGGACCTTGG
Source organism: Bothrops alternatus (assembly GCA_034064705.1). Classification (NCBI taxonomy): domain Eukaryota; kingdom Metazoa; phylum Chordata; class Lepidosauria; order Squamata; family Viperidae; genus Bothrops; species Bothrops alternatus. Next base: position 724,840 of record JARGCV010000058.1, on the reverse strand, counting down.
AGGTCATCTAGTCCAACCCCCTGCTCAGGCAGGAAAACCTATACCATTTCAGAAAAATGGCTGTCCAGTCTCTTCTCAAACAGAATGCAGCTGGCGTTTAGCTAGGGCTCGATGGGAGGAGGGAAGAAGGGTTAACAAATCAAAGGTTTACAAAAACTAACACCCAAGGTTGAATGTATATGTTCTATAACTAATGCCTCTTAACATAACCTCATGATTAATGATGTTTGCTTTAATATTGTTAAAGTAGACTGAATCTCTACCTCAAGATATGAAACTTTCACCTCAGGATCTCTGGTGAGGGACTATAAAAGATTGCACTAGTAATGGGATGAAGTCAATTCAGAAGCGCAAACGTACAATATGCGATAGACTAGAAACAGTAGATAGACCATATATAAGAGAAACACCAATCAAACAAAATGCATTCGGATTATACTTGAAGATGTAAGGGAGGAGGGAAGAACGTTTACTAAAACAGATGTTTACAAAGATTAACACCTAATGTTGTATGCTATGTTCTAGGAGGATTGTTTAGCAATAAGATCTTATGTTTAATGTTGATCACATTAATAGTGAAACAGATAGGAGAAACACCAATCAAAATAAAATGTAACAGGAGTATAGTTGAGGCTAGACGCGAGGAGGGGGGAAAAAGGCTTACTAATTCAGACGTTTTCAAAGACTAACACTTAGTATTGTATACCAGGTGTCATGATGATTGCTGCATAATATGTTTTTATGTCCAATGTTGATTGTTTTAATAAAAGAATTTTTATATATATAAAAAAAAAACTTCCAGAGTTGGAGCATTCACTGCTTCTGGAGGCAGGTTGTTCCACTGGTTAATTGTTCTAACTGTCAGGAAGTTTCTCCTTAGTTCTAGTTTGCTTCTCTCCTTGATTAGTTTCCACCCGTTGCTTCTTGTGCTGCCTTCAGGCGCTTTGGAAAATAGCTTGACTCCCTCTTCTTTGTGGCAGCCCCTGAGATATTGGAACACAGCTATCATGTCCCCCCTCGTCCTTCTCTTCATTAAACTAGACATGCCCAATTCCAGCAACCGTTCCTTGTATGTTTTAGCCTCCAGTCCCCTGATCATCTTTGTTGCTCTTCTCTGCATTCTTTTTAGAGTCTCAACATCTTTTTCACATCGTGGTGACCAAAACTGGATGCAGTTATGTATACTAAAACTATTTTAATTGACTGACTGATTCTTCATATTTCATAACTGCCCATCTCTCTCCCTTATTATATAGGGTTACAGTAAAAGCATCTTGCAATTCTGATTCTCTAACCCTTTGTCATAAAGAGAATGAGAGAAAGTAAAATCTGAAATGTTTTTCCAAATTCCATTCCTGCTTTGGATTCAGTTTTCTTTATCTGACTGTTACCTTACCTGTGACTCTTCTTATAAGAACAGAAAGTCCTCAGCTTACAATCACAGTTGACCCCAAAATTTCCATGGCTAAGTAAGAGAGTTATTAAGTGAGTTGCACCACATTTTATTACCTTTTTGTCATAGTTGTTAAGAGAATCACTGCAATCGTTAAGTGAATCCTGCAATTGTTAAGTGAATCTGACTTTCCTCATTGACTTTGCTTGATGGAAACCAGCTGAGAAGGTTACAAATGGTGATTACATGAGCCTGGAACAGTGCAACTCTCATAAAAACATGCTAGTTTCTAAAGGCTGAATTTTGATCACATGACCATGGGGATGCCACAGTGGTTGTAAAGTTTGAAAACCTGTCACTTTTTAAGTGTTGTAACTTTGAATGGTCACTAAATGAATGGTTGTAAATTGAGAACTCCCTGTACTTTAATGTCATACTCAAAGCCTATTAGATCAAGTGCAAATAATATTTAATATAATGAGCTTTCATTTAGCTTAAATGCTTTATATTGGACAACTACAATACATTCTGCTAAAGAAAGCATTAGGGGTTGGTACTAGGCATGGTATAGTCTGAGCAAGGAACTTCATTGCATCAGTGGAAAGAATTTTGTTTTCTTTGCTGCTAATAAAAATTCCAAGTGTGGACATAAACATACCGGTATATAAAATTTATAATTACAATTTTATAATAATTATAAATTTATAAATTTATAGACATTATTAACATTCCTGTTAAAAGCTTGGTATTTTTTCCTAATGTGCAATTAATTTTTCTCTTTAAAAGTTTTGTGAATTCTTTATGAAGTTGGTGGTATTAATCCTTTTAGTATAAATGTTATACTAAATATTGCCAATTTCTCAGGTTGGAAAATCCTGAAAGAAACAAGAAACAAGAAAGTGAGTGGATTTGACATTTGGTTGTTCTAAATCAGATTATTTAGATTCTTCTTAACAAGTTCACACTATATTAGAAATAAAATAATTCTCCCAGTTTTTCTTAGACAGAATGTGAAACCTATTGTAGTGGGGTGCCCCAGGGCTCTGTTCTCGGCCCAGTGCTCTTCAACATCTTCATCAACAATCTGGACGAGGTGATAGATGGGGAACTCATCAAATTTGTGAATGACACCAAGCTGGCAGGAATAGCCAACACTCCAGAAGACAGGCTTAAGATACAGGAGGATCTGGACAGACTTGAACACTGGGCGCTATCTAACAAAATGGAAATTCAATGGTGAAAAAAGTAAGGTTCTACATTTAGGCAAGAAAAACCAAATGTACAGGTATAGTATAAGGGGTACCTTGCTCAATAGTAGTAACTGTGAGAGAGACCTTGGAGTCCTAGTGGACAATCACTTAAATATGAGCCAGCAGTGTGCTGCAGCTGCCAAAAAAGCTAACATAGTGTGAGGCTGCATTAACAGAGGGATAGAATCAAGATCACATGAAGTGTTAATACCACTTTACAATGCCTTGGTAAGGCCACACTTGGAATACTGCATCCAGTTTTGGTCACCACGATGTCAAAAATATGTTGAGACTCTAGAAAGAGTACAGAGAAGAGCAACAAAGATGATTAGGGGACTGGAGGCTAAAGCATATAAGGAACGGTTGCTTGAGTTGGGTATGTCTAGTTTAATGAAGAGAAGGACGAGGGGGGATATGATAGCAGTGTTCCAGTATCTCAGGGGCTGCCACAGAGAAGAGGGAGTCAAGCTATTTTCCAAAGCACCTGAAGGCAGGACAAGAAGGAGAGAACCAACCTAGAACTAAGGAAAAACTTTCTGACAGTTAGAACAATTAACCAGTGGAACAACCTGCCTCCAGAAGCGGTGAAAACACTGGAAGTTTTTAAGAAGAAACTGGACCGCCATTTGTCTGAAATGGTATAGGGTTTTCTGCTTGAGCAGGGGGTTGGACTAGATGACCTCCAAGGTCCCTTCCAACTTTATCATCATTATCATCGTCATCATCATCATCATCATTATAAATAGAGCCTCAATAATCTTTAAATACCCATTGAATTTACATTAGATCAGTACTGTGGTCTCCCTATAGCAGATGCATGTTTATTTAAGACATATGGATTCACCATAAGTAAATCAAACTCCCTGCTACAGGGATTTAATTTGAAGAGGATTTGATCTCAACCATCTCATTTGTTTTCTCCCACTCTTGTTTGTTATAGTGGGGGCGGAGGGGGGATTACTCTTAAATGAAAGACTGAGTTAGACTGTTGGAATGCCCCCAGTGTGTCCAGCATTCTTTTTGATCAATGGCATCTGTACCCTTCTCACTTTATGTTGACAGCAGTTCTCGAATCTCCTTAATAAAACATCATTGTGCTTTGCTTAAAAAGGAGCAGGCAGGAAAGTATTGATTTCACAGTCTCCCCTGTATTGCTGAGTAGAGTAGTAGATGAACAAAAAGGATCTACCTGAGAAATGCAATCTCCTGTTCTCAACAAATATTTCCCATAGTTTAGTGAGCAGTGGGTCTGACAGCATAACTATTTTAAAGTGATACATTGACTGTTCATGCCTTTCAAATGCCAACAATTTGACATGGAGGTGATTTTGAACAGATTATTGTACTTCTGCTTTTGCAATGCAAAGCTACATTTTATTACTTTGGGATTGTTGACAGGCCAATGTACTCTTACTGTGTGTAGATCCGAAGGCCTGAAAAATAAAAATATTTATTAAAAAAGGCCCTGTGACTTTATCTGGAATTTTTTTTAAAAAAGATAGTTTTATAAACTTTGTAAATTCTTTTGTTACAGAATTAAATATCTGCATCCTGCATCAAATCTTAATGTGTGATATTAATTGGCTGCTATGTGGGCCAATTTATGAATTTCAAGTGTCTATATTGGAAGGAGCACACCCTCCTTTGGCAAAATAGGAGCACTCAAGTAGGATAATAGGAAACAGGATTTGAAGATTTTGAAATTAAAAGACTCATGAAAGTTCATGTTTTGAATCATATTTTATTACATTTTTTGAATCAAGGTTAAGTGGATTCAAATTGTACAGAGATCTTCCATTTACCATTTGAAGAATTCACCATTTGAGTTGTGTAAAATTTGAAAAAGAAAACGAGAAACTTATCAATAGATGGTGCAATAAAATGTAAAACCTGAAACATTTTTGAATTTTCATCTGTGGTCATCCAACCTTGCTTCTCAATTATTACTGAGTTTGCTTAAGTATTATTTTTCAATATGAATGTGTATATGGTGGAATGTGTACGTGGAGAAGGAGTAGGGGTTGGTATCCTGGCAGGAGTGCTGCAGTTTCCCATGGAAGAGGTGCTACATTCTAGAAGCCCAAATTAAGAGAATGTGCAGTCCCTAGTTCAATGGAAGAAGGAGGAAAAGGTTTGGGGTAGCAACATTTTAGAAACTCATAGTATTATATCTAGGTTAGAAGATTATTGCTTTAGGTTGGCAAGATTCTTTCTATGTATGACTATAAAGAAGTGGACTCATGTGGAATTCACTGTGTTGTCTTTGGGCTTGGCCTTGACTGTGTAGGATCAGGGCTGCATAATACTGTAAGTCTTGACAGGGATATTGTTAGAAAGGGAGGTTAAGAAAAGTCTTGTCCTTTTTTATCTATGTCATGTGTTGCCAGGCATATAAAAAAGAGGCAGAGCTTCAATCACATAGTCACGGTCATTATCTTGACTTTTGGCCCTTGTTAACATGAGTTGCTGATCCATTCCAAAATTATCAAAAAATGTAAAAGTAAGTTAAATTAAATACTTGGCCTACTTCCACCCACTTTTTTGGCCCTAATTAATTCTAATAAGAGATTGGGTTGCTGAAGTTCAAAATATTATTGTGATGAACTGGCCACACTCCATAAATTTTACATTTATAATTTTTTAAAGGGATGCTAACCCAGCTTCACCAAATTATAAAATGTATAAAACTTCTATTGTTATTTTATTTTCCTGTTTTTGCCCCTTTCCTAGTAACAGATTGTTGTATCAAACTATCATATTTACTATAAAGATTGGTTAAGAATTGCAATAAAAGTATTTGATTTGACCTGATTGTGATGAGCTGTGATTGTACAGTATGGTCATTTCTAGACAGAACAAGAGACATTTCTATCCTCTTAATGTGTACCAGTTCTCTAGATATGAAAAATTGTGTTTCAATTCTTCACTATTACCTTGTGTTGGAAGACTTTGGATAACTATAGCCTGTATGACTTTAGGAATAAACTTGTGGTTTTTGTAATCTTCACATATCCTCTAGACTGGTCTATTCTAGCCAAAATTCCAATAGGTATTAGGTCAAGGTTGCAGGAATAAAAATAATGTTTGTGAATGAGTCTTCCAATGAGATGTTTTTCAAGGCTACATTTGTTTTTTGACCATCAAATACAGTAGGCAGGTTCACTTGGATTGAAAGGCAGTTTTACTTTCATTTTTTTCTTGGCTACTCCTTATCTACTATTTTCTTCTCCATTGCAAGGGTTTGGATATCTGGGAGCAGTATGAATTTTCAAGTAGAATTTGAAAACAGGAAACCGCATATGGAACTCAAAAATCAGCATTTTAAATTCCCTCTTGAAAAGCACATTTCCCAAGCTTTTTTGGAAGGGGAGAATTGTACTGTCCCCGAGTTCTTCCAAGTAGTGATAAATCACAACTCTCAGTAGGAAAGTTGTTAATAGTTTAGTATCTTCTGAAAGGCCACAATTGTTTACTGTACAATATATTGCAATGATTTTAGATAATATTAGGTTAAGTCCAATGTGAACTGAACCTTTATTCTAGGCTTGATAATTATTGAAGTTTTACTCCAATGAACATTAGATTGTTCATTGATTTTATCGCCTACTTAACATTCCACTTTTCATACTTAATAATATGAAAGGTAGGTAGGAAGGAAGGTAGGAAGGAAGGAAGGAAGGAAGGAAGGAAGGAAGGAAGGAAGGAAGGAAGGAAGGAAGGAAGGAAGGAAGGAAGGAAGGAAGGAAGAAGCTAATTCTAATGGCTAATTCTTATGTTTATACTTCCCCAAATGTGTTTTTATAACAGTTCCTATTATTTCCAACCTACATAAATAATGTCTAAGGGTTGTGGGCTTTGGAAATATTAATATCTCTAAGATGTCTGATCATAATAGACTGGGTTAAATAAAATATTTTTTTAAAAAGTACAAGCCCAACAAATAAGTAACAAGAAACCTAAAAGAAATCTATGTTACAAAAAAAAAAAAAAAACCCAGACAGCAGAAAAATAAAGTTTCAAGTCTAATGCTACTGAAGCCACAGAGTGGAAGATAAAGTCTTGGAAGGTATAATTTCAGATTTTGGGGTATAATTTGAGATTTTCACAGGAAAAATGTTAGTGTCCAATTCAGTGTTTTGATTTTGGATGTCATTTCAACTACAAATAAAAGGCAATGTAAATGGTACAATTAAAAATACAATTTTAAGTATAAATCAAGTGAAAATTCATTCAGTCCATGAACACTTAGGTTTGAGTTATATATTCAAGCCTTGCCAGCTTTAAAACTCCTCTCAACATATTTCATTTCAAATCTAGCAGTAAGTGACCTTTATCCAGGCAGCAAAGAAGGACCCGAAATTGTACTGGGATGTATGCTAAAATATGTCTTTTGTCTAGTCTTAGAAAAATGAGGCAATCAAAATAATTTATGTATTGGATTTAGTTCAGGAAGGCCATTTATATAACTGCAATTCTGTTCATGGCCATCAAGTTTTGGCCTCCTGTTTCTCTTGTTATTATATGAACTATTAATAGTATTTAAAAGCTTTTGTATTAACAGACAAAGGGGAAAAAAGAAACATGTTATCAGGTAACCTCCCAATTTCTTCTCTAGTTCCCAATTATTTAGTTGATGGCACTTGTATTGTCTGCCAGCCAATTTTGGGGCCGAAAGGAAATGTTAATATTTAACTTAGAAGCTATTTCTGTCTTGGCATCTCAACTCTGTTTGAGTTCAGAGTGCACTAAGCCAAAGACAGCCAAATTACAATATAGTTTAGCATGTGTGAACCCAAAATCCCTGCAGGTTTTTCAGTAACCTATGGTCAAGCAAACCATGACTTCATATAGTATATTATCTAAACACTTAATTCACACACTAGTCTAACTCAAATTGCATTTTATTTGGTTTGGGCATAACATTTTACCAAACCATTTTTTATTTATAAATCATAGCTTTTAGTTGCAATTACCTTGCCAGTTGTATTCAACAAGCTATGATTGAGAAAGTTATGATTATAAATCTTATCTGTGAGTAAGTAGCAGCAGAGAAAAGCACAAAAAGGCTTTTGATTGAAGCAAATTGCAATATGAGTTAAGATCCCAATCTAAATATAGTGACTAATTACCTTTTTCCTGAATTTCTCAGAAACCTCGTGGATTTCTTCCACCCTCTCACCTACGTCCTTCCAGTCACCACCCAAAATCCACTAAACCACTTCCCAACCCATGCAAGAACTGCACTGCATATATTTTTTATACTTGTTGGACTTACCAACAAAATGGACTTATGAACAGCCTCTCGGAATATAACCCATGGTTTTGTTTAGTTATACTACTCTCCACTGTGCTTGCTCAGTGTTGTCCTTTTTGTACAGAAGTTCAAGTCATTTTGATCTTCTTTCAAATAATAATTTATTTAGGTTTCAGTATGGTTGACAACTATTTTGAATCATCATTGATTGTAATTATTTTAGATTATATTATTCAGTCATTTTGTCTCATTTCTCTTTCTCCCTTTTGTTTCCAACCCATTCCTAAACACTAATCTTCCTTAGCCTTAATCATTCAGATGAATTGGGTCAAAATTTCCTCTCAGTCCACTTGAAATCTAGAGGGCATTAGGTTGAAGAAGTCTGTACAGCTTCATTGCAATTTATTTTCAGGGAGGTATGAAGCATGGGGGCAGGGGGGGGTCTCTATATGTTTGCAAAGGCTCTCTGTTCACTTTCTCCCTCTTTATATGGTCAACTGCTCCAGTTCTGACAATCTACTGAAGAAGAGGATATCAAATTCCTGAAATAAACAGGAACATATGAATTTCTCCAGGGTTCTCAGCAGATATGTAATGCAAAATACTGGAAAGCCATAAGACATATATTATGCAAACTGCAAAACTACGTTCCTAGTTAATATTTTATTTTATTTTATTTAAATTAGCAATGTGCTGCTTCACCAGTTCTGGCATAATAGAATTAGCTCTCTGGCTCCCAAAGGTTATGTAGCAAAGTGTGACTTTCCCAAAAGACATTACTTGGATGGCAATCTTTGAAAAACAGATGCAGACAGTTGTTTGTGACATTTAGTCTTCAGATTTTCCTTTACTCCCTTGAGCTGAAATTTAATTTCCTATAAAAATATATTCTGCAAAGATTTGGTGAGGGATAGAGGAATGTAGCATTGAAGACTAGATAAGTTCCAGATTAGTTCTTATAGTTTCTTCGAATATTTTTGTTCCTCGTATAGTTAAAAGCAATCAAGTCATCTTTGATTTAAACACAGATATATGAACTGTACATTGTACATTTTTAAGTATGTTCATATATGCACAAGAAAATAATCATGAAGTAGTTTGCAAAGGCTCTCTATTCACTTTCTCTCTATCCTGTATGGTCAACTGCTCCATCATGATGCTCACCAGATGGATTGGTGAATAACTTCCTTTATCCACAATCAGAATTATAATTGGTCATACTCTGGGGATTATGGAGGATATAGTCCAAAATATCTTAAGGGATACTACCGTGGTGAAAACTTCTCATATCACATTATTTTGCTTAAAGACTGAAGATTAGATCAATGTTTGTTTGTTTTTAAAGAAAACAATCCTGCATATTTCCCCATTCTATGGAATACAAATACTGTACAGGAAGATGTAAGTAATGACTTCCATTGGATGTTTTAGGGCAAAAGGTGTTGTCACCTGAGTAAGATTAACATGAAGTCATTTTTTGACTCTGCTTATAGCTGCATTTATAGATGAATGAGCATTAATACTTTCTTTAACAAAAAACTAAAGACAAGCAGAAAGAGATTCTGGTAGGATGTACTGGAAAAAGACATTGGTGAATGTAGAAATTCTTGGTTTAAGACTGACCTGTTTTATTAGCTTCTTATGGGTAGCTTCATTAATGCTGCTGTGCTGAATTGTTATCTCTCCATTCTGCCCATAACGAAGGACGGCAAGTAAAATAAAAAAGGGCTGTGAAATAGATGAGGAGAAAATGTCATTAAGAATTTGTAGTGAGGAGAAGGGAAGATTCTGATTACTTTAAAGAGTAGGTGAGGTAGTCTCACTTTTCTGTCTTAAACTTAAAAATATGCTGTGTGTCTTCCAATTGGCAAATGTTCTGTTTCCACAACTTTAAAATCAGTGGTGTTCTCCAGCATGGGTGGATTCTGAATCCACCTATGGGTATCCAATGCCTGCTGCCCAATCAGAGACTAGGTCCGAAATTTAGCTCCGCCTCCTGGCTTCCTTCCCCAGTTTTTTCCTAGTCTGAAGCCCAAAAACAGCTCTTCTCGGTAGCTCCATAGAAAGAAGGTTTTTTGCTTAAATAGGACTGGTAAAGTATATTCTCTACAGCTTTTTTGTTAGATATTAATTGGACAAATGAAATTTAGGGAAGATTAGATTTTTAAGTTACCTTTTTTTTGGTGATTTGGACGTTTTTTCGGTCCAATCCTTCCTCCTCCCCGGTGGGAGCGCGAGGGCGACCTCCCAAGGCCCTGGGCCTTGGGAGAGGGACGGGGAGTCGCAGAAGAATATCCCTGGACCCCCGACTGAGCCCGGGAAGCGGACAGGAACCCCACCGGACCACAGGCGTCGAGGAAGAGGACGTCGCCGGAAGTCGTCGACCAGATCGCCGCAGAATAGCGGGGGACCGCTACGACCAACCGCAAGTGGGGTTTCTTTGAAGGCGGGGAGGAGGCCGCCGGATCACCGGGGTCGGTGAAAGGAGGCGGGAGCCGTCCATAGTCAAGCGGGTAGACCGTGGCCGGTAGAAGGCAACCACCGCGTGGTCGGGAGCGCAGAGCTCTGACCAAAAAATTGGCGCGGTAGCCATTTTGGAAAGGGGGAGGTCCCGGCTACTGGCGCGAATTGCCATTTTGCAAAGGGGGCGTCGCCGGGCAGTCCGCGCTGCCTGATTGGGTTTCGTCGCTAGGGCGCGAAAAATCCTTGCAAGAAAGAGGGCGGGTAAGCCTCTTTGTTTCCTCCCGTTGGGCCTGGGCCTAGGGAGACAGGCGACCACCGGCCGGCAGAGGTGAAAGGATTCACCGGCCTAAGAAAATAACGAGTAATTGAGAGCCGGTGGTCGGAGAGAGTGTGTGACCGAAGGTGTGTGTGGGCATTGTGAATTTATCAGCAACTCTAGAAGGGACGGCCAAGCCAGACGGACCCGTGGGAGGATCTACGGGCCGCGTCCACACCACGGTCGAGCAAGAGTAGGGATACACTCCCTCTAGCGCTGCCGACCCCTGCCGGGCCTGCCAACTACCGGGACCAGGCCCTAGTCACAGCATGGCCATGGCAGATGGCACCTCGGCCCAAGGCTCAGCGCCTCCCCCGTCGCCGCCTCGCAGACCGGAAGAACCGGGGGGGGGCAAGAAGAAGGCCAAGACGAAGCATCTAACTGAGCCTTCAAAGGCTGCTGAGGGGCAGGCCATGAGGAGGCACCAGGCCTTGGAAAAAGAGTTTGCCAAGGCCCAGAGGAGCAGAGCCAGCGGAACAAAGAGAACAGATCTGGCTCTCATGGAGACTCCAAGTGGCTTTGGCTCCTCGGAATCCACCCCCAGGGAATGGCTCCCAAGGGGGGAGACGGAAGGAGAGTTGTCCCCCATCTCAGTGCCGTCATCTCCAGCACACTCGGAACCCACCACCAGTCAGGAGACTGGACGTAGAGGTAGGAAATGAACGAGGTCTGGTAAGTGGTCATCCCAGCTTCATTCCATTTTACAGGAAGCCCTGGAACACCTCCGGCCCTCGAGGAGTGAGTCGCCTCCTCAGAGGGCCCCCTCATCATGGAGGCATGCTCCCCGGGGGGGGGACAAGGTAGTGTTCCATGACTCTGATGTTTCTGAAGCCACAGGTGGCAGACGAGGAGCTGGAGGAATGGGAAGAAGAGAGAGCCCCTCTGTCAGAGAATGAGGAGACAGAGCAACAAACGACTCAGGTTTCAGGTCTATTTGACCACACCCTTTTCACCTCCCTCTTGCTAAAAATATGCTTCACACTCGATCTGCCAGCGAAGACGAGAGAGACCAGACCACCGTCCTCAGAGGAGGAGGACGCTAAGGACCCCCTGATGTCCTCACCTGTGTCGGAGGTCATACAGGTTCCTTGTACAAAGGTTTTTAGGTCATCGGTAAGGTCCCAGTGGACAAGCCTGGGTGCTTTTCCTTCACCAAATGGCATTGAGAAGAAGATGTTTAATGTATGCAGTCCTCTGGCTTCTCTTATAGAGGTGCCACAGGTGGACGCACCACTAATCTCTCTCTTTTCCTCCTCAGCCATCCCAGGGGACATGTCAGAGGCAATGAGGGCGGAGGAGAAGAAGGTAGAACTCTCCCTCCGCAGAGTACACCACTCAGCGGCCTGGGCCATTAGGGCCTCGTCCACGGCATCTGTGTTCTCCAGGGCAGCAATTAGGTGGCTGCAGGAACTCCAGGCAAGCGTTCCGGCAGAACAGGTACGCATACAGCAGATACTGACGAAGCTGCGCATGACAGCGGAGTTCACGGCGGACGCCACAATGTTTGCTTCACGATACACGGCCAGAGCCATCGCAGGTACAGTAGCAGTGAGGAGACTCACATGGCTTAAAAATTGGAAGACAGACCTGAAGTCAAAATGGCGTCTGGCCACATCTAAGTATTCGGGATCAAAGCTATTTGGAGCGATCCTGGATCCTTACGTGATTGAGGACAAGACCAAGAGAAAGGTGTTAGCACACCCCTCAAAAAAGACAGATAGGGCAGGCCAGGATTTCCGTAGACAGGCTCCCTGCCAGAACGGGAGTGGGGAATGGAGACAGCCCTTTCAAGGGGGACGGTCCTGGGAGGGGCCCAGAACTCTGCGCACCTTCCCATACAGACAGGAGCGCGGCCAGGACCGTCCAGCATCTGGCAGGGGCCAACCTTCCAAACGCCCCTTTAAAGGGGGGAGGCCGGCCCTACAGACGCTTCAAGTGACGCCTGGGGCAGTCCCATCGGGGGCCGTCTGGCGCTATTCAGCGAGGCATGGCAGACGACCACGACGGATGCCTGGGTCAGAGAGACAGTGGCCCAGGGCCTAGCGATAGAATTTTACTCCATTCCTCCGTATCACTTCATAAGGTGCCCGTTGTCACGCAACAAAGCCAAGGCAGGCCTTCTAGATCAGGCCATAAAGCACCTGGAGGAAATAAGGACGATAGAGCCGGTTCCTCCAGGGCAGGAGGGACGGGGGTTTTACTCCATCCTCTTCCTGGTACCAAAGTCATCCGGGGATTGGAGGGCCATTCTGGATCTCAAATGTCTCAATCACCATGTAGTGTACAGGAAGTTCAAGATGCAGTCCCTCAGGTCCATCCTGGCCAGCATTCGAAGAGGGGATCTGCTGTCATCCATAGACCTCACAGAGGCCTACCTTCACATCCCGATAAGGTTGGAACACAGAAGGTTCCTCAGATTCTGTTACAGGGACCGACACTACCAGTACAGGGCCCTACCATTCGGCCTGTCCTCGGCACCCAGAGTGTTCACGAAGATCCTGGCAGCGTTGGGAGCGCATCTATGCATGATACCGGTAAGAGTCCAATGCTATTTGGACGACATCCTGATCCTGTCGGGCTCTCACCAGGCAGCCCTGACAGACATTCGGATCACCATAGACACCCTCCAGACTCATGGCTTCTCAGTAAACCACAAGAAAAGCCAGCTCACACCATCAAGGAGGCTCCTACACCTGGGGGCCATCATAGACTCAGAACAGGGCATGGTTTATCTTTCACAGGAGCGGCGGGAGAGCCTGAGGAAGCTACCGCTTCTGGTAACACAGAGAAGGACGGTCTCCATAGTACAGCTCTCTCAGCTCCTGGGAATTGTTCCGTGGGCAAGGCTCCACTCCAGAAGCCTCCAATGGCTTCTGCTCCCTTACCAAAGGCAGAACCAGAGCGCTTCGCTCAAGAGGGTCAGGGTTCCACCCCAGGTCATAGCATCCCTCAGATGGTGGAGATCAGGCGCCCTAAGAAGGGGCACCCCACTCAGGGAACCAGACAGGATCACAGTCACGACCGACGCAAGCCTGTTCGGGTGGGGGGCCCACTCCACGGACAAGATAGCCCAAGGGAGGTGGAGCACGGAGGACCTATGTCACAGGATCATTTGGCTCGAACTGAGGGCCATACACCTGGCCCTGCGCAAATTCTCAGCCCACTTGTCAGGGAATCACGTGCTAGTCCTGATGGACAACGTAACAGCAAAAGCACACGTAAACAAGCAGGGCGGGACCAGGTCAGCGGCACTCATGCGGGAGGCCAGGGAGCTGGGCCTTTGGGCAGAACAGCATCTGGCCTCGCTCAGGGCAGAACACATATCGGGGGAGGCAAACCAGCAGGCGGACTCCCTCAGCAGAACTACGGTAGACCATGCGGAGTGGAGGCTGGCCCCGGAACTGTTCGAGGCAATCTCGGACAGGTTCGGCCGGCCTTGCCTGGACCTCTTCGCGTCTCCAGCAAACACTCAGACTCAGCGTTTCTTTTCCAGGTTCCAGACGCGGGGAGCAGAGGGGACGGACGCACTCAGATGCAGGTGGCCCCAGGGGCTACTGTACGCCTTCCCTCCTCCACCCTTAATACAGGCGACAATCCGCAAGCTGATTCTAGAACAGGCGGAGGTGATACTAATTGCTCCTTACTGGCCGAGACGTCCATGATTCGCAGACCTGGTAGATCTATCACTCTCGCCAGTGTGGAGACTCCCTCCGAGCCAGGTATTTCTGAGCCAAGGGAAACTCCAACATCCAGATCCACAATGGCTCCAACTAGCCGCCTGGCACTTGAGCGGGAGGGTCTGAGTAGGCAGGCCTTCTCAGAGGAGGTCATCTCGGTCATCCAGGATGCCCGTCGACCCTCCACCAATAGGATATATGACGCCACCTGGAGGAATTTCTCCTCCTGGTGCAGCAGGCAGGGGTTAAACCCCCTGTCAGTCACCATTCCTGACATCCTCCAGTATCTGTGGGAGGGCATGAACAGGGGTCTAGCGACCAACACCATCCGTAGACAGGTAGCAGCCCTACAGACGGTCCTGGTCTGTGAAGACCGGGGAACCCTGTCACAACACCCAGCGGTGAGCGCCTTCCTAAAAGGGGCCGCCACGAGACGGCCCCCCGCAGTCCATCGTTTCCCATCCTGGGATTTACACAAGGTGCTACAGGCGCTAACTGAGGCTCCTTTTGAACCACTGGGAACCAGCTCACTCCGTTTCCTGACGCTGAAGGTGGCCTTCCTTGTGGCGATCACCTCGGCAAGACAGATCTCCGAGTTGGGGGTCCTGTCGGTTCGTCCGGACCTGCTCACATTCGCAGAGGGCAGGGTGACTCTGCGGTTTGACCCAACCTTCATTCCTAAGGTCAACACATGGTTCCACAGGTCCCAGGAACTGATCCTCCCGGACTTCTGTCCGAATCCCACGCACCGTCTGGAGAGACAGTGGCACACATTAGACGTGCGCAGGGCTCTGCGTCACTACGTTAATAGAACAGCAACTTTCAGGAGATCAGAGGCGCTATTCGTCTCCTATCATCCTTCTTCCAAGGGTCTGAAGGTATCTTCCTCGACCATTAGGAGGTGGATCAGGGCATGCATAGCCAAGGCCTATGAATCATTGGACCTGCAGGTACCAAGCAACATCACGGCTCACTCCACAAGGAGCGCGGCCACATCGGCAGCTTGGCGCACGCAGGCACCGCTGGAGGAAATTTGCAGAGCGGCCACGTGGGCCTCTCCGTCCTCCTTTGTTAGGAACTACAAGATTGACCAATTTGCTGCAGCGGAGGGTTCGTTTGGCAGGAGAGCCCTGCAGCAGATAGTTGAGTCCTAGTAAGAGATAGCCTAGACTCCCACCCAAGGGGACTTATGAGGGCTTGGGTACGTCCCATAGGTGGATTCGGAATCCACCCATGCTGGAGAAGAAGCGTTGACTTACCTGAACGCCTTTTCTCAGCATGGGGGGATGGAGAATCCACGCCCTCCTCTAACTAGTCTAGGCAGGAATTCTCTTACAGGACACTGAAATGGAGCTACACGGTCCGACCTGATGAGGAGCTTCGCCTGTCAAAAACTGGGGAAGGAAGCCAGGAGGCGGAGCTAAATTTCGGACCTAGTCTCTGATTGGGCAGCAGGCATTGGATACCCATAGGTGGATTCTCCATCCCCCCATGCTGAGAAAAGGCGTTCAGGTAAGTCAACGCTTCTTTTCTGGAATAATCCTGTTGCTCACTGGATCAGTCCAAGTAATTCATCAGAGAACTATTGTGTATGAAGGCTGGCTTTAGTCTCAAAACTCTCCCTGTAGCAGAAGGCACAGATAGCAGATGGTAACACTGCACTTATATTGCATAGTATTTTTACTTCTAAGAAAAATGCAGATCATCAGGCTTAATGTGCATGTTTCGTGTGCTGAGCATTTCAGTCAGGCATTGCTAATTTTTAACAATGGAATAAAGGGCTTTAAATGAAAATATTGATGACTTTAAAGAAAAAAAAATCCATTATCAGGACATTCAGATTTTAATTGGTAGATTATTGCAGTCTCCAGAATAAATTCAGAAAAGTTAACATACTTTCAGTGAGACAAAAGACTTACCCAATGAACAGAAATATTTATATCTGGTTGTTTGGCAGGCAAATAGAGGTAATTCAACAATAATATTAATTATTTCTGGAATTATTTGGAAACATTTTAGTGATATAAGGGAGCACTGCTTATTTGGAAGATATTATAAAAGGAAGGATCCCGAATTGTTTTTCCATGTAATCAGCATGACTGCACAAAAAAAATTCTCTGATAAACTGAAAGACAAAAAAAAAAAGTATAAAGAGTGGAAAGAGGGACATATAATTAGGACAGAATACCAGCAAATAACCTGAAGATGTAAAGATGAAGTTAGAAAAGCTGAAAATGAACAAAGGCTAAGAAAAAAAAGTCTTTCAACATTTTAAAAAAACAAGAAAAAAGTCAAGGAAACAATTGGTCCATTAATGAAATGAGCAGCAGGGAGAAAGAAGAACTGCTAATCTCATTTTTTTTGCATCTGTCTTTATACAAAAGTAAAAAACAGTCCAACCTATTAAAAATTACTGTAAAATGCAGATTAGGAATGTAAGTCAAGGTAAGCAAGAAAAATGTAAGAGAACGCGTATTAACTCTAGACAAGTTCAAATCACCAGGATCAAATGGAGTACACGTTAAGGTTCTGCCTTAGGCCTTACTCTTCAATATTTTCATCAATGATTTAGACGAGAGGGTAGAAGGGGAACTCACCCAATTTGCAGATAACACCAAGTTGGAAGGAATAGCCAATACTCCAGAAGATAGGCTCAAAATACCGAAAGATCTCAACAAACTTGAAAACTGGGCCCTATCTAACAAAAGTAAATTCAGTGGTGAGAAAATTAAGGTTCTGCATTTACACAAGAAAAACCAAATGCACAGGTATAGTATAGTATAGGTGATATCTGGCTCAATAGTAATAACTGTGAAAGGGATCTTGGAATCCACAACACAATGCTAGACTGCATTAATAGAAGGATAGAATTAAAAACATATGAAGTGTTAGTACCACTTTATAATGCCTTGCTAAGGCTACACTTGGAATATTGCATCCAGTTTTAGTCGCCATGATATAAAAAATATCTTGAGGCTCTAGGCAGAGAAGAGCAACAAAGATGTTTAAAGGACTGGAAGCTAAAACATATGAAGAATGGTTGTAGGAATTGTCTGGTTTAATGGGAAAAAAAAGACTGGGGTGCCATGATAGCAGTGTTCCAATACATTCCTCCACTTGGATATTCCACGACATTCCCACATTCATGCGGTCATCATTTGCAAACTTATTTGCTGCCTTCTATCAGGCAATGTCAATGCAGAAGTTAAAGGAGATTGCAAATGGCAATCACATGAGGCCCTTAATGATCACAATGATTCACTTAATGACACAGTGAAGATTGCGTGGAGACAAATCTGTGAGGGATACCCTTTTCTATCCTCCTGTGCTAAATTACAGTACATAAAGAAGTCGCTGACCTAAAAGTCTTTCAGAATTAAATGGCAGATAATTACGCTAGTAACTAAAACTTCCTCATTTGATTTTAACCATCTTACAAGAAGTATGATTTATGTTAATCTTAAGAACCATTTAAGCACACAGAAATTTTTTAAAAAATGTTGAAAATTCCAGGGCTTTGGCCAGGTCAGATGTTTGTGCTAAAGCTATGCTGGCAAAACATGTGCTCCCATTTCCAGCACAATTTTTTTTCCTTTGGGGAATTGTCATACAAACAGCTACCAGCTGACATAGCAATACTGCTGAGATAGCATTGTTTTTGCAAATGGCTCTCTTTGCTTTTGTTTTCAGACAACTAGTCAGCCTAGATTGTCGCATTTAATACTGCTGGCAGATAAAAAATTCAACTGAATATTGTATTTGATTATCTCTGCTCCTCTTTAAAGGCATCTACAGAGCTGGGGTGTCTTTGTATTATAATATCTGCTAAGTGTTTATTAGTGTAGTCAATTTGTGTTGCACCTTCACATATTTTAAAGCTAAAGATTATTGGTCAAGAAAATTAATGCCTCCTAATCTTTGGTCAACCTTTTTAAACTTGCAGAAACACAAACATGTACAAACAGGCATCCATGACTCTTCTTCTCTTCAGTTAATGACTGTTTCATTTAATGATGTTAAGGTCATGGCAAAAACTTATTTCAGCTCCTATACAAGCATGACATTGCATCATTACAGATGCACATTGTGTAGCTCATTAAACATTAAGTTGTTGACACTGTCTGGTAAGGGTTCTTGAAATATTCAAGTTAGAGACTCCAAGAATTAAATCTGGGCTTTTAGCATGAATAACTTGGATTCTTCCACTAAATTTTTGTTCCCCTCTTATATTATTTTTTGTTTGGTTTCTATCATTAAGGAAAGACTGGCACAAACATTATGCCTTGAAGGCTGTAATTCTGTAAGTATTTTCTGGAAAATAAACCCAATTGAGGCTAATAGGATGTATTTGGGTGTAAACACCTTTTATAAGATTGCATGGAAGGTCACACAAAGGTCTCTAAAACAAATTAAATGTTATATGAGTATATGTAATATATAAGAAAATCCCTTGTATCTCTATAAAATATTGATTTTATCTGTACAAATATGAAAATAAGATACCTAAGCCGTAGGATTATCTTTAGAGCCTCTGTTCCTGATAGTTTCTGAAACTACAAGTAATGGTGATATCTTGGAATATGGGAATGTTGCCCTAGATATTATAGCTACTAAATTTTGGTTGTGTAGTATTTCACCATTTTGATGGGGAGTATGTGTTGAAATGGAAGAATAGGCTGCCAAGTTGATCTAATATAATTTGAACAGTTAAAAAACCTAAGATTCACCCAAAAACAGAAGGGAAAAATTATGACTCTCTCTCCACTATCGTAATAGTCCCATCACATTAACTTACTATTAGGTCTATATAGAGAAGATGTTCAGAAACAAGAGAAGGAACCATACAACCTAGACAACTCTCATGTAAAAGACATCTTAGCCCAGAAAAGGAAGAGCGTATGGGAAATATTTCAGAAGGCACCTCCCTAGTAAAGTAAAGAAAGGGAAAAAGGTTTTCGAATTTGCCAGTTTTACAGCAAAGTTACTACTTATGTTGGTGCTTGTCTGCAATACCACAAAGCTGACACTTACCAACTGCAATCTTTGTGCCTCCAAAAAAGATAGTGGCACCAAATAACTTTACTCTTTTCTGAACTGGAATGTTTCAGTTTCAAAAATTCACCATCAAAAATTGTTTTCTCCAAGGGTTTGTTGAAAAGGATATCCAAGACAATGTTTTAGCACAGGCAGGAAATAACATAGCAAAAATATGGGTGGTTTGCAATGTTTACAATAGATATGGATCAAGTTGTATTGTTTTAATTGAAAGTATACTTCTAAGAATCCTTAAATATGCCATGAATATTAATCAGGACTTCTTTTTTCTTCTGCCCTTCCATTTCCTGTCTTTTGCTTTTGAGGAAATAGCTAACAAACATAGATGCTAGAAGATCTTCTATTGAAGTTGCATTGATTATTATTTGTAAAAGTTGATTTAGAACTATTACTTAATTATCAGTGATAGTTTCCATAGAAGCAGATCTTTCTAAGTATCATAATTTGAGAAAAACATAGTAGGGACTGCTAAGAAAAATATTCTGTATCTAGTGTTTCTTTGGATCAGTCAAGACGGGTGGTCCTTGAATTACAATCATTCATTTAGTGAGAGTTGGAAGTTATAGTAACACTGAAAAAAGTTATTTATGATTGATCCTCACACTTACAACCATGATAGCATCGCCCAGTCATGTGATTAGAATTCAGGCACTTGGCAACCTGTATATATTTACAATGGTTGCAGCATCTTGGGATCACAAGATTGCCATTTATGACCTTCCTAGCCATCTTCCACAAGCAGAGTCAATAGGGGAAGCCAGATTTGTTTAATGACCATGTGATTCACTTAACAATGGCAGTTGATTCAACACTGGCAAGAAATGTTGTGTAAGGTTTACCACTTAGCCTCACAATTGCCCCAGCATTACTCAGGAATTTAAAAGAGCCAAAGAAACTCCTGAGCCGAGGTTTCAACAAAGATTACAACTTTATTTTGATCAAAACAGAGAGGGGCTGCCTGATTCCTCTTCGTGGCTGGTAGAGGAATGAAGGCAAGCAAGCAAAAAAGATGTCTTCCACCTTTTATACCCTTCCAGAACAAAAAGATGAGGTTTTGGTACCAGGCATAAGATGGCACAAAAAAATAATTCCTAGATGATGACTCATACACAGCAACCCAGGCTCCATCCGTAACTCCTTTCCCCCCTCCCCTTACTGTGCTCTTTTCATATAAGCAATCACCTGTACCTAAAGCATGAAGCCCTTACTTTTCCAATATATATATAAAGCATCTGATCAAGCAATTAACTACAAAATAATGATTACAAAATAACAAAACAATGATTACATGATAACACTATAAGTATCAATATAAAATGGTTACTATATATATAATAAATGCTAATGTCAAACTTAAACATACTAAAATCATAAGCACAATAAAATCCCTTCAGTTGTAAAATTAGATATGATTTATTTAACAACTTCCCAATTAGAGTGTGTGAGTGAGAGTGAGAGAGAGTGAGAGAGAGAGAGAGAGTATAGGAAGAAAAGCTTACTGTTATTGTAATATTGTTAAAGAAACAATCCTCCATCTTTAAGGATTTCTCCTTGAGGTTTATTGTTGATGATCTGTTGAGAAAGGAAGTACTGTCTGTACTATAAAACTGTACAGTGGTGCTTCAAAGTTTGTGAACCCTTTTGAATATACTTTTGGATAATCTTTTTCAATAAAAAAGGAACACGTATAATGTTTTTAACTCATGTAATTGAATTCTGTTTATCTAGTTTTAGGACCTATGTAGATAACAGATCACATTTTAGATTATATTTATGCAGAAATACTGCAAATTTAAAGGGGTTCACAAACCATTAAGCACCACAGTATATATTGAGTCACAATTCACCATAAATAACTTTAAATAGTCTAGAATTCTTTTCCAACTTAACCCTACAGAATGAAGAAGAATTTTTAGATAACAAAAAAGTCGTTTTTAATATGGCTTGTGTAGGTGTACGTATATGCATTTGCTACTCATTTATGCAGCATGTGGAATCGAACTGAGTTCCAAATGTGGGGCTGTCACTAATGTCTTGATTAACTCTTGCCAAAATCTGACAAGGAGTAAAGAATAGAGTGAGAATGATTGATGTGGTTTATAAATTTTCTTCCATTTGGGGAGATTGCAAATTCAGCAAGTGACTGCAAGATAACGATACAAACGGATTGAAAGGGGGTTATGAAAGATAATGGACAATAATATTGACAGTGATATTGTGGATTATTTACATTAGTATTCCTCAATATGGTTCCTCCAGATGGTTTGAACTACAATCCCAATTATCTATAGCTATTAGCCAGGTTGGTTGCATCTGGTAGGAAATGTAATCCAGAAATTTGGAAGTTACATTGCTGATTTATAACACAGGTAGTCCTCTACTTACGGTCAGAATTGGAACCGTAATTTCCATTGCTACGGTAAGTAAGGCGATTGTCAAATGAGTCACAGCCAGTTTTATGACCTTTTTTTGCCATGGTTGTTAAGCGAATCTCTGCAGTTAAGTGCTTCAGCCCTTGAAGTTTTTAAGAAGGGACTGGTCAGCCACTTGTCTGAAATGATATAGGGTCTCCTGCTTGAGCAGGGGGCTGGACTAGAAGATCTCCAAGGTCCCTTCCAGCTCTATTCTGATTGATTGACTGACATTGTCATTAAGGGAATCCTGCTTCCCCCTTGACTTTGCTTCTTAGAAACCAGCTGGGAAGGTCATAAATGGAAATCACATGATCCCAGGGCACTGCAACATTTTTAAATACATGCCAGATGCCAAGTGTAAAAGAATTCTGTTCAGATGACCACATAATGCTGTGATGGTCATAAATGCAAAGAGTGGTTGTAAGTTATTTTTTGTTGTAAGTTTGAACAGCTCTAAAATGAATGGTTGTAAGTCAGACTACTTGTAATAGTAAAGAATATTTATTTTCTTTAATGCAGAACTACCAACAAAAGGATTTTTAACTGTACAGGGATTTAGTTTCATCCACGATGCAATAAGATTTGTTTATTGCTCTCTAATATTTCCAATGATTTGGTCTTCTCAGAATTCCAAAACCAATAAGGCTTTTTAGAGAATCATGGACGTTTCAGTTCAGATGACTGAAACATCCTGAACAATTATATTGATTTTTACATACAAGACTGAATTGAATTCAGGAAAGTTGCATTTTTTTTTTAAAGTATCATAGCATTAAGCTACAAAGTGTGCAGGCTCCTGTAATGGATCCCTCCTATATAATTGAAACAAAGACATCTACTGACATTTTCTCAATTAGAATAACTATTTACACGTAGTCCTTGAGTTAGAATCATTTGTTTAGTGACTATTCAAAGTTACAATGATTTTGAAAAAAGTGACTTATAAGCAGTCCTTGCACTTAAACTGACGCAGCATCTCCGCAAAATTTGAGTGCTTGGCAACCAGCATGGATTTACAAGAGTTGCAATGTCCCAATGTGATTGCAATTTGTGACCTTTACAACTGGCTTCCAGCAAGCAAACTCAATGGGAAAATTCAGATACACTTAATGACCACAAATGTAGAGATTTGCTTAAAAAACCATGGCATAAATTTTGTAAAATAGACTGCAATTCACTTAACAACTGTCTTGCTTAACTATAGAAATTGTGGTTTCAATTATAGTCATAAGTCAAGGAGTATGTGTATATTTGTTAGCAGGCAGGCAGCCAGACAAGACAGATTGTTAAGTGAACAATTCACTGTGTTTACTTTTTTTTTTTTTGCAAGAACAATAATTGAATCTAATCCTACTTTAATGTTTGTCATGGGGTTTTTTTGTACAAAAGATATTTAGTTGTCAATATTTACTCCATTGAAGCGGTTTCTGGATTTACACACAACTCTAAACATAAATTAATTACACCAAGTTTGCACGGCATATTAACCTAAAATGTGACTGGTGTTTCTTGTGATTTAGAGCATTTTCTGTACATAACTAACTGAAAAGATGTTTACCTGGAAAAATTAATGTAGTCATGATCAGGTTCTTACAATACTGAAGTTTTATAACTGGAAATGTAAGGATTGAACATGGGACCTTCTGTATTACAACTTTTATTGACCTCTGGTCTTCTGTCTCTTGTATTGGGCTACGTCTTCTTATGTGGTCCCAAGCCAGTCTTATGCCAGTGAACTTGTAGGAAATTGAAAATATGATTTATTGTCCAAATCTATTATGCTTTGTTGGAATCAGTAGCCTCCCACTAGCTAGAGTTCACTAGCTAGAGCAGTGATGGCGAACCTATGGCACACGTGCCAGAGGCGGCACTCAGAGCCCTGTCTGTGGGCATACACGCCACCGCTGCCAGCAGCTTGTGCAGGTCCATTAGGCCGCCGCTACTGCCACACAGAGCAGCAGCCCTACCAGGCACAAAGGAGGCAAAGCAGCCAGCTAGCAAGATTGAGTAGAGGTGGTAGAGCATGTCCACACCCAGCAAGCCGAAGGCCACCCCGAGCAGGGAAAGCCGGATCCTCATCGACACCATGGCCCCCCAATCCCAGCTAGGATTGTGTGCCTCCCCCCATCTATGCTGGGCCTCCTGGCCACCGCCCCACCCACCAGAGACCCCCTGGATCTCCCCCAACCCTGCCCACCCCCCCGCAGGCATCCCCTCCATGAGCAACATCGAGGTGGATATGCCCACTCCAGCCATGCCCACCCAGTCTGCCCTGACAACTGCAGCCATGCCCACCCAGTGGGCCACGCCCCCATGCCCCCTGAGGGCACCACAATGCTGATGTGGCCGTGAGACTTTGTGATAAATAAGTGGGTTTTGGGTTGCGGTTTGGGCGCTCTGTCTCTAAAAGGTTTGCCATCGCTGAGCTAGAGTAACATAATTAACTCTCATGTAAATAGAAACTGCAGTTATTTCCTTATTATAATCTCAATTTCTATTGTAGTTTCTTTTTTAAAAAGGGAATTCATTTTTTTATTTTACTGCTTCACAAATGATCTCTCTGTTCTTCCATAAAACCCCTCGTAATGTTTTAATGTTTTCAATCAGAAGGAACAAAATATATAGATATGTTTTATTTTGTGTTAAAAATGAGTACTTGACATAAAAACAATTCCCTACACAAGAATATCAAATTTACATACATTAATTATCTAATATTGGACTTTTTAAACCAATTCTATGCATCTCTAAAACTATTTCTTGCACATAAATTCTCTATCCTTTTTACCACTCCTTTGACCCACTGAAGTAATTACTGTAAGATGGCCTGTCCAAGCAAGTTTTATGTAAGAAGGATCAGTTCCTTCAATGTGACCTAAAGTGGTATTATAAATGTTAAGAAAGTCCTGTTAAGTGTGCAGTCATGTACTATTCACCATATACTATTAACTAACTCTGTTTCATACTATTAATGACAACAACAACAACAACAATAATATAAAACAGGGCTCTGTTCTG